>OW121795.1:4989470-7389470 GCA_933228885.1 Leistus spinibarbis | reverse complement strand
TGACTAAAAGTGATCGATTTCGGAAAAAGTGAATAAAAGTGGAAATAGTGAATGCGTGGAAGCTCTGGATATATCTTTTTGAATTGAACCGGAACGGAAAATATTACGTTTCGAAGCCCTGTAATAAACAGCACTGGCTTGAAATTCCCAATCGAAAATCAGTATAATTTTTTTTTTTGTAATGAACACGCATATATGTATGTGTTGTAGTCTTACTTCTAATAATTCGTAAATTTGTTGATAGTTAACATTTTTAGACGATCGTGTAAACATTAAAGATATCAACTGTCCTGCCCAATCATCAGTTTGATTATTAGTTTGTAGTAATTTAATAATTTTACTAGTATTTTTTAAATCATTAGTTGTAGCACAACTCGAGACTAGAGGTTTTATTAATTTACTTGCATCTAATTTTACTTTATATTTTAAACCTTAAAAAAGAAAAACAAAATTATCAAAATATTAGTGTCATTCAATAAATATCTTACCTAATTCAAAAACATCTATTAACTTTCCTAAACGTAAAAGTACTATACATAACGGTGTAAGAATTTCCTTCACAGTCAAATTAAACTGTTTTAAGCGATTTATTAATACATCGGGATCGATATTATCGATGTATTGGAGGCTGTACATTTCTAAAGTTTCCGAATCAATTCGAAGATCGTAACTTAACATGGTTTTAAATACACCAAAAATACCTGAGATAAAGATAGCTAGTAAGTTGCCACATATAAATGTAATTGAAATTATTTAATACGGACCTTTTTCCCCATAAAGTCGAGCTTCATGGACAAGTATCGGCCAAAAAAAGTGATTTCTCAACTTTATTTTTCGGTCAAACATTGCTTGCAACAACGTAAGGGAAAGTTTTATATTGGGAACTCTTAGAGCCACTTCCGTAGCTTTAAATAGCGCTAAACTATTTCGGTTTGTTTTTATTAAATCGTCAGCGATTTTAATTATAATCTCCGGCGGCTTCAATAATAAATAATCGATGAATTCAGAATTTTAAATAATATGCTATATAATTTACCGTATTCGCAAGTGCCATTTCATTAAATAGTACTGCGCCGTAAGTATCCGATTCGCTCATAAAACCAACTTCGGGATCTATGAGACATTTGAATAATTCATACGCGATTACCGGTTTTTGCAAATAAATTGCCTGTATTGCAATATTTACAACAATTATTTCAAATGAACGAGACCAATCTATTCTAGTTGACCATATTTTCTTAATCTATAATCGTATATTTATATTATGAATTCAGATTATACGAAATATTATATAAAAATAATTTCATTCACATGGTTTATGAACTTACCGCAGGTAGCAATTTTAAATTTTCAGATATACAAACAGATTGTAAAATCATTGAAATTTGTTTTAAGTTGAAGTCACTCACTGGGGCAGCTTGTAAAATGTTTGTAAAATTAAATGTATTTTTAGTTTCAGCGTAACCTCGTAATAGTGCTGTATAAGTTCCCGAACTTAGGCGTATATGAGCAATTCGCATTGTATCTAATATGTTTTGAGCACTTTTCGTATCACTAATACAAAACTAATATGTCAATTTGTTAATACAACAACATAATAAAATTTCATTCATACATATCCCGAAATATTTGTGATTTTGACAAATTACATACATTTATGAAAATATGGCCCTTCATTAACTCTAATATTGGCATATAGGACCTATCAATGTTTCTGATATTGGCATATAGGCTTTAGAATTTTTAATCGAGGTGGGTGCAAAAATTATCTGATTCATTTAAGTCATACGAAATGTGAAATGTAGTTAGTGTAAATTTGAAAGGCCTAAAAATGTTATAATTTAATAAATCAAATATATTTTCTCAAAAATACATTAATTTTTACTATCTGGAACGAAACAGTATTGTAATCATAAAAAATTTCTAAGTTATTAACGGAAATACACATTTTGACCATCTCTGAATAGAATTCGACTATTTTCGGAATGAATTCTGTGTATGTGTTGCTTATAACTAACAAGTGTATTATGAACTAACTGAACTATTATCATTGTATTGCAGGAATCCATCTGTATTCGGTCTTTTTCTTTGTCTGATTTTTTGACAATTAACACAATTTATTTAATAATAACTACGGAGTTTCACGGATAACATTGATTATTTATGGATAATAGCTTAAATTGTATTCCCCCTACAATCATTTTTATCTATACGCACACAACAGCATACTCTACATTTTCATAAAATGCAGACTTGCTTGTTTTTATTCGTATTTTAATTTTGTAAACTCAAAAACAAAAAAAAAAAACGTACATTATAGTACTACGTAATAATCATATAAACAGAATTATTATGATAAACAATGAATAACAATTTAATAAATCGTTCTTTTAACCACCGATTTTGTATAATTATCAATATCAAAATGATATTTTTATGTTCCGTAGGTATCTAAATTTAAAGTATATACTTTAGGAAATAAGTAGGGGGGGGGGGCACTGATTAAGAGGGTGCGCCCTTTGAAATGGTCTAACAACGCGTCTTACCTAGGGTCCTGTTCAGAAAATTATATCTCAATAATGAAATTATTAAAAACTTTTTTCTCAATAACGAATATTTACAAAAACAAGATTCGGTACGTACAATGCACCTATGCGTCCAGCTCGTCTTATATGCGAACAGCGGTTTTTAATTATTATGGCCTTTTGGTTAACAATTACAAATATGTTATAAATATAATTATAGCTTTTGGTTAAAAATTTGAAAATAAAGTTATAGAAATAAAGTCTTACAATATTTTTAATTTGATAACAAAAAAATTTAGTGTATATTTTAAAATTCAATATTATACTATTTTATGGCCTTTGGGTTAATGTGGAAAAATCTTATGGACATAAAATATTTTAGAATTTTTAGTAGAAGTTTTGAGCGTTTTAATTATTTTTATAAAGGCAGTATTAAGGGGGGCTCCAAATTTTGGGGCCCTATAACTCGGGAAGTATACGGGCGATTGGATTTAAACTGCGAGCGGATTCAAATGGGAAGCCAAATAATATGTGTACCAAATTTGGTGTGACTCGCTCCGGTACTTTCAGAGCAGTAGAGGGCACAAATTTGGTCTTACGAGCAAACGACAACTAACATCCAATTATATAAGTTATATACATTTTTGAATTCAGGACGACAAGACAAACACTTTTTGTTAAGGAATTTTTTATCCGATAATGCTACAGACACACGACCAAATGCTTTAGCTTTGTACGGCGAGCTAAAAAATGAAGAGTGGCCTATACTCGACTTTCTTTTACGTTCATCAGTTTTCGCTCTGGACTGTTCACAGACAGACACACACACACACACACAGACGTCATTCCGAAACTAGCCACATTCGATTCAGAGAACGTCAAAACGTGTATATCCGTTGTAATATCGAGTTCGAAGTTTTTCAGGATTACAAGATTTACTTATTACTTCGTAATAGAAAGTAAAAATAGACTACATTGGCGTACATTTATTTTGCAACTGTAATTTGCGAGAAAGTATTTATTTGCAATTTGTAAAGTTTTGGGCACATTTTGTGTATAAAGTGTAAGGAAAACAATAAGAAAAGGTTTATTGGCCGACTGGTAGATTTGACGACTCACCCACATCGTAAGTGACCCAATATCAAAGAATTAAAAACCGGTTCTTTGGCAGAAAGTCCTTTTTCTTTCATAATATTTACGATGTCAACTGCTTGGGTTATATCGCCAATTTCGCAAACACATTCGAGCAATAAATCATATGTTTGCTCATTTGGTTCGCAGGACATTTTCGCCAGGAAATCTTTATACGAGAATTGCCGTTGATTCTCAGCGTAACACTGTAATAAAGCATTGTAATGCTGAACCGATAAATCTAAATGTTTATTTAAAAACGTTTGCCATGCTTCTTCCGCAAAAGCAATTCTTTTGGCTGGCAAAACATCTGGCATCAAATGACCACAGCATTGTAATAGTAATATACTATTTTCATAATTTAATAAATCTGTGGAATCATTCATTAAACATCGGTATATAATGTTTATTGTTTGAAAATACCTTCATTTTTTACGTTTTCAATCAATGTTTCAACATCATTTTTATATATTCTTTGTTGTTGTTTATAATTTTTATCTAAATTCATAAAAGCGGTACATGATTTATCAAAATTATTACATAAACTAACACAGCTAGTTGTCATAGATCTAAAAACATATATATTATATTATAACATACATATCTCAGAATTAATATTTACTTTGTAATTTTGGTTCGGCTTTCTACATGTGAATTTTTTAGGTTATATTGAAAAAGTTTTGGTATTCTATTAAACCCATTTGTAGAAACAATTAACCTTCTAGCACATATCAAAATCAACATAATTAATAATAAATATAAATTGTAGGTCAATAAAGTTTTTAACAACTTATTTACTTTGAAATGTCAAACCATAGTGCCAAACATAAAACCAGTGTTGCCAATCTTTTTTACATTTATTTTTTAAATTTTAACTCGATATACGAAGAAGCTAAAGAATTAGGTTGTACGTCTGTAGCATTCTCAGATAAAAAATATGCCCTTAACAAAAAGTTTCGTCGCCCTGAATCCAATATATATATATATATATAATTTATATACTTAGATGTTAGTCGTCTCTAGCTCGTAAAACCAAATATTCCTTTGAAGGTACCTGAGCGATTTACACCAAATTTGCTACACATATTATTTGGCATCCCATTTGAATTAGTTCGCACTTTAAAACCAATCACCCGTATACTTCCTGAGTTATAGGGCCCCAAAATTTGGAACCCCCTTTAAGTCTGCCCTTATAAAAACAATTGAAGCACTTAAAAATTCTAAGATATTTTATGTCTACAAGATTTTTTCATTTTGTTAACCCAAAGCCCGAAAAAAATTATTAAATATTATAATTATATATATAAGATATATATATTCTAAATATATACAAGATGTTTTTGGTATTGTTAACCCAAAGGCAATAAAAAATTATTAAATATAATTTAGAATTTTAAAATATGCTCTAAATTTCTAAAAATAATAATAATTGTAAGACTTTTTATATCTATATTTTTCAAATTGTTAACCAAAAGACCATAATAATTAAAAACCGCTGCTCGCATCGCATATATTACTTATAAAGCGAGCTGGACGCATAGGTGCGTTGAACTTAAGCTATAAAGTTGTTAGAAATTTAAATATCTTTAAGTTTTATTCATATAATTTGCCGTTTTCGAAATATTGAAAAAGTAGGAGTAAACCATTATTTCCGGTTAAGATATTGTTTTCAAAAATAGATTTTATTTCGAGTCCTATACAGAAGTTAAGTTTAAAATTTATAATTTTATCATCAACTATTTTTGCTGTAGAGCCATGGTAGACACACCCGTCATTTCAAAAATAATAGTCACGTGTAAACATCTTGAGTTCGAAAAATTTCATGAGATCAATACTTCCTTTTAGATTTTGCTCATAAAGTAAAAATACAACTGTCCCTATGCATGCGTTGTTCTTTAAATAATTTTGACTATCGGTTGATGGTATTATCAACAATTATATATTTCATTTGTAGCTATATTGAAAAAAAAAAATGGGTTTCATTAAATATATATATATATATATATATATATATATATATATATATATATATATATATATATATATATATATATATATATATTCCAAACAAACTGCCAAAAAACACCAATATTCCACAGTAATACACTGAAATTGTACTAATTATATAATATAATAATCCAACAAAAACAATATGAAAGAAACTTTTCAAACAAAAGTTGCGCGAAATTTTAATATCTTTCATTATGAACATAACTATTTTTGCCGTAAGTGCAGCCGTTCTACTGATATTGGAGATAATGCATAAATATGCACTGCCGGCTGTAATATTCTTTTCAAAAAATAGGAGGTGCACAACTAGACCATATACAAGTCCTAAGTTTGAAGTTTCATAATTTTACGTTGACAATTTCGGCTCTAGAGCATTCACACACACCGAAAATAGTCACATTCGATTCAGGGAAGCTCAAAACGTGTATGTGTATGATTTTTTTGGTGATCCCTATATTACTTCGTAAAAAGAAAGTAAAAATTGAAATCACGAGCACAATATTTAGAGAATACCCAATCCTTTATATGTTACTGGTAGCACATGTATTAGGATTAATATAAGTATAATACTAAAGAACCCCCAATTGGGGAAAAAGTACGATGATAAATAATTTTAAAATATTTATTTGGTATAAAACAGTACAAAAAGAATTAAAATCATGAATCATCTGCAGGAGACATATCTCTAGCAGCTTGGAATGCTGATACTAGAGCAGTGAGTTGTATATCTTCATTGGTTCCGATCATTAGGCGAAATTCAATTTCGGCCATTTTATCAATCAACGGTGTCATTACTTCGAATGGTAGTTCAACTAAAATGTATATATTATATATATATATATATATATATATATATATATATATATATATATATATATATATATATATATATAAAATAAATAATAAACTTACTTCGCAAAACGTATTTATGAACTTCTGTTAGAATATCTTGTAAAGCTAAACCTTTTAAGATTTTTAATTGTTTTATATCTAACAAATGTTAAGAAAAACAAGTTTAAGTACAGGTAGGCAAATGTTTTTGAAATACTCAAAATAAAAATGCATATTTTAAAATTCATAATTATTATTTTTAATAAATAACTTTTGGTTACCAATATGAAGATGAAGAAATCTAAGTAATTTGTGATATCTCAATTCTAATTCAGATTAGAAAGTAATATATAAGGATACTTTTATAAGCTTGTGCAAAGCTATCATTCAATAACCATTTTACAATATTGGTAATGTCATTTTTTAATGGATGGCCGACACAAGTATATACGGTTTCTTCAGTTACCGATTTATAGGCTAACCAAGTACTTTGTAAAACATTTATTACTTTTCTCATGTCGCCATTAGCTAATGTGAGCAAGGCTTTTTTTCCATCTTCAGCAACCGTTAAACTAAAATTAAATCATTTAGGTCAACAATAAAATTTGCATTGCTGAAATCAATAAAGTACATACTCTTCTTTATCGATTACAAAGTTTAATCTAGGCATTATTAAATCTGGTGCTAATGGTCCAAAACGGAATTTTGTACAACGAGATTGCAGGGCTGGGATGATTTTGCTCAGATAATTACAAATTATACAGAATCTAACGTTTTCCGTGTATTTTTCTATAACTATAAAAATATAAAGTTTATTTATTTATACACGAAAGCTATTGATATTCTATATTTAATCAAGAAAAGTCTCACAAAAATGAGAAGTTTTTGATCAGAAATATATATCTCAAACAAGCAAAATAATTAAAGGTCATATTTTTGAAATTTAAATTATTCAATAAAAAAATTGCTTTTATTTTTCAATCTCGTATTGTCCAAAGATAAGCAATTTTGTATACAAAAAAGTGAAATAGTGTAGTTTTTATAGGATAAAAGTGAAATAAGTGACTGAAAAAAGTTAATAAAATATTCAGTTTGTAGACGCCATTTTGTTTTTAGAGCGATTTTGAGACCAGATTCGTAATCTGCAACCCCAAAAACCTTGTGGTATCAAATTTCAGGCAATTGATTAAATAAATAAAAGAGTTATACATATTTTAATTTAAAGTGTATTAAAAGAAACTAGAGTGGCCTGTACTCGACTTTCTTTTACGTAGTTTTTACAAAAATCATAATATGATTGATTAAACTATATGCAAATACATGACAACATAAATAAGATATTTAAGATTTTCCGTAGCAGTTTTCTCGTAACTGATACATTTTTTGAAGAAACTTTTTTAACCAAAATTGTGTGAAATATTAATATCGATCATTATGAATATAACTAATTTTGCCATAAGTGCAGCCGTTTCAGTGATATTGAAAATTAAACAAAAAATGCATACAGCAAACATGCACTTCCGGTTTCTTAAGTTTGAAGTTTCATAATTTAACGTTTGACAGTATTTCCTCTAGAGCGTTCACAGACAGACACACACACACAGAAATCATTCCGAAAATAGTCACATTCGATTCAGGGAAGGTCAAAACGTGTATATCTGTTGAAAACTCGAGTTCGAAATTTTTCATGATTACAAGACTTACTTATTACTTTGTAAAAGAAAGTAGAAACACATATTTGCTAATTGACAATTGAAAAAATAAAAAGCACATTTTCTATAAGCTTTTGCCGCAAAAAAATCGGTTTTGAGTCAACGAAGTTAAAACATTGACGAATTTTTAGCGTCTTTAATACTTCTATGACATGAATATAGTGAATAAAATTTTAATTTAGTGAGTATAAGTGATCGATTTCGGAAAAAGTGAATAAAAGTGGAAATAGTGAATGCGTGGACGCCCTGATGATTAAAATACTTTCGTTCAATAATATAAAATAGACAAATATTAATTGTCGAACTAGAATAAATTTCACTTAAATAAAACATGTTAAACCTAAACTGGGATGTATTAATTATTTAACTGCAATAATAAATGAAGCTGAAATAAATAAATTGAACATATAACAAGAAACTTAATATTCCTGCTTTATTTTATGAATACGAATGTTAGATTAATATTTATTTCTGATATGAGTGAAAAATAAAACACATTTACATATGAAAACATAATCTTTTGAGTGCTCAATTGATATTCGAATTGTATACACTTTCAACTAGTATAAAGAGATCGTGAATTTTCTGAAGATGTCAGTTCAGTACGAACCAGCACTTCAGTACTTCAGTACAACAATTGAAACAACAATGTTCAGAAATTTGATATCGGTGGCAGCAATTCTTATTACCGTTCTGTGTATCAGTGACTGTTGCTTAATCACTAATTGTCCACGGGGTGGCAAAAGAAGCCAGAATCATCACGACACCAATGTCAAACCGGTATAACAGAAAACACGCATAAGTAGCGGCACCCATGCTTTCAGCTCACCGTAACTAATATGTTATTTTATATTTAATAATAATATTTTAGTGTGTGTCTTGTGGACCAGGCCATACAGGGCAATGCTTCGGATCGAATATTTGTTGCGGGTCATTCGGATGTTTAATAGGAACTACGGATACTGTACGATGTCAACGAGAGGGATTTTTCTTTGAATCAGCGCCGTGCATTGCGGGGAATGCGTACTGCCGTAAAAACACCGGCAGATGCGCTAGCGATGGCATATGTTGTACACAAGGTATTTTCAATTATTGTAATCGATATTAAGGAACCATACGCAGTAATGCGGCTTAAATATTACCGTGTTTTCTAGTTCTAGTTCATGACGAATTTCTATTATTTATTTGTTTATTTCTAGATTCATGCCACGTGGACAAATCGTGCAATTTGGACGAAAAACGATTGATACCTCAAGATATTCAATTAGAAACATTATATAATCTATTACCATTTCCAAATCCTGTTGACTTTGCAAATGATTTTAATAATGCGTAAATAAAATACACAATGTAAATTTTCTGAAAAATAAATCATAGAAATGAAGTAGCAGTGGAATTATTTTTAATTCCTTTCAATTCCACTTCAAATTTAAATACCAATAAAATGCACGCATGAAATTAATTTGTTTTAAAAAGTAAAGCTAATTAAAATAACAAATCTTAAAAATTTACTCTCTTATACATCCACTGTCTATTATATATAAACACCCAGATGTATGTGTACTTCAATGAACGTGTGTAGAACGCCTCTTGCTTATATATTTTTATAGTTATTAAAATTAAAAATGCAGTCAGTATAAATAACAAATACTGTGTTTTATTAAACAACAAATAATTATGTGAATCGAATAATCATTTTAAATTTTAAAATATCAAAGCCTGCCAATACAGTTTTACAAATGTTTGAAATATCTTTTAAGATTGTAGGACAGTTTTCTTCATTATAGATATAGAATTTCAATAACTATCTTGACGTAGAGGTAATATTCTCGACTGGCACGGTGGAAATTGGGGTTCAATTCCTGCCTATGCCAGTGTGAATTAAAAAAAGTTCAACACATAGATAAATTCATATAAACCATACATGTTAATATCTGGGTGATACATACATATATATACATATATATATATATATATATATATATATATATATATATATATATATATATATATATAAATATATATATCAGGGCTTCCACAGCAACTTTGTATACAAAAAAGTGAAATAGTGTAGTTCTTAAAGGATAAAAGTGAAATAAGTGACCGAAAAAAGATAAAAAAGTGAATAAAATATTCATTATGTTGGCGCCATTTTGTTTTTAGAGCGATTTGAGGACAGATTCGTAATCTACGACCCCAAAAACCTTGTGTTATCAAATTTCAGGCAATTGATTAAATAAATAAAAGAGTTATACATATATTCATTAATTTGTATTAAAAAAAATCTAGAGTGGCCTGCACTCGACTTTCTTTTACGTAGTTTTTACTAGAAAAAAACAAAATATTGACAGGCACAAATCATAATACGATTGATTAAACTATATGCAAATACATAGCAACATTATTAAGATATTTAAGATTTTCCGTAGCAGTTTTCTCGAAACTAGTACATTTTTTGAAGAAACATTAAAAACAAAAATTATGTGAAATATTAATATCTATCATTGTGAATATAACTAATTTTGCCATAAGTGCAGCCGTTCTAATGATATTGGAAATAGAACAAAAAATGCATAAATAGTAAACATGCACTTCCGGTTTCACAATTTAACCTGTGACAGTATTTGCTCAAGAGCGTTCACAGACAGACACACACACAGACGACATTCCGAATATAGTCAAATTCGATTCAGGGAAGGTTTAAACGTGTATATCCGTTGAAATTCGAGTTCGAAATTTTTCATGATTACTTATTACTTTGGAAAAAAAAGAAGAAACACATATTTGCTAATTGACAATTGAAAAAATATAAAGCACATCTTTTTACCTATGGGGAACTTTTCTATAAACTTTAGCCGAAAAAAAGTAAAATGTTAAAAATAGGTTTTGAGTCAACGAAGTTAGAACATTGATGAATTTTTAGCGTCTTTAATACGTTTCATACACTTATGACATGAATATAGTGAATGAAATTTTAAAATAGTGACTATAAGTGATCGATTTCGGAAATAGTGAATAAAAGTGAAATAGTAAACGCCCTGATATATATATACAGTAAAACTTCCCTAACTCGAACTTCTATAACTCGAAGTATTCTCTAAGTCGAACTTTTTTCTTGAACACTAATGTTTCATTCTTTTTTACATGTTATTTTATCTCCCTAATTCGAATTTCTATAACTCGAATATTTCTCTAATTCGAAGTAATATTTTCTCTCGTAGCTGGGGTAGTCCCTACGTACGAATAGCCGCATAGCACTGACAATCAAATTTGTACGTGTGAGGCGCAGGACATATATTTATTATTTCAGTGTGTGTTTCTGAGTGTCATTGTATATAATTTAGTGATCGATTTAGTTTGAAGATTAGGTGATACAGTGCTGTAATTACTAGTTAAAAAAAACTTTATTGTGAAGTGCATATGTATATATCTCAAATATGAAGCGGAATTTAAAGTGCTTATCATTAGAAGAAAAACTTTCTTTAATTGCCGAGGTAGAAAAGGGTATAAACAAGAAAAAGGATATTGCTATATTCGGTATTCCCCCTAACACCTTATCGACCATTTTAAAAAACAAGGATAGATTTTTAGAAAAAGTTAATAACTACAGTGGTACTAGTAAACGCAAAAGGCTTATTACACCTTGTGTTTATACTGATATTGATGAATGTATGTTCCTGATTATATATACAATTCCTTAAATTTAGTGGAAGATTTTGTAGAAAATGAAAGATGGTCTTGTAAAATACAAAAGAAAATTACTGAATACTTTAAAATTAACAACCAATTTTTTCACATATTTTTATTGTGTATTTTCTATAACTCGAAGTTTCCCTAACTCGAATCTTTTATCCTGTACCTCGAGATTCGAGTTAGGGAAGTTTATATATATATATATATATATATATATATATATATATATATATATATATATATATATATATATATATATATATATATTTATATATATATATATATATATAATATATATATATTTATATATATATATATATATATATATATATATATAGTAAATTCGCGTTAATGTGAACAGAAGAAACTGTAAATTCGCGTTAATGTGAACAAAAAACTGTAAATTCGCGTTAATGCGAACAGAAGGAACTGTAAATTCGCGTTAATGTGAACAGAAGAAACTGTACATTCGCGTTAATGTGAACAGAAGAAACTGTAAATTCTCGTTAAAAATGTAAAATAGACTTACTTCGTCTAAGAGCATTTTGAGCCTCCATAGTCATTGCATCTGCTTCATCCAAAATGATCAATTTAAAACCAGATTTGAATATGGTTCGTGTACTAGCAAATGTAAGAATTTGACCACGGACAATTCCTATACCACGATCATCCGATGCATTTAGTTCTAAAACCTTGAATTTCCTATAAAATCACGAATATTCTCGCACGAATATTAGCACAATAAACTAACCATAGTCGAGAACTGAGCGTGCGAATAGAGTTCTCGTGCACAAGCAAGAATTGTCGTCGTTTTGCCGGTACCCGGTGGTCCATAGAACAACAAATGCGGCAACTGCCCATCTTTTATGAATTTGCGAACTGCACATTAATATATATTTAGTAAATGAAAAAATTACCAACTAAGGCTTATAATTACTTGTACTTATTATATCTTCATGAGATACCAGCTCTTCTAGTTTACTTGGCCGATATTTTTCCACCCTGTAGTATTTTATGAAATAGTTACTTGATTCTTCGAACTAATTAACTACTTACCAAGGCAAATTGATCCTTTTCTCATCTACGATAGTCATTTTCATGAATAGAACTGTTACCTATTTGACAGCCTAAATTATAAACACAAAGTACATACGCGGGAAATTTGTTTCTACGATCTAGGTTAACTTTTTAAGTGCGCATTTGACTGTAAACGTAGTCATCTATAAGAATTGTGCAGGGTTGCCAACCGTATAATAATGGACCATAAAAGTAATAAAAATATCTGGAGTGGCCTGCACTCGACTTTCTTTTACGCAGATTTCACTAGATATATATATATATATATATATATATATATATATATATATATATATATATATATATATATATATATATATATATATATATATATACATGTATATATATATATATATATACATGTATATATATATATATATATATATATATATATATATATATATATATATATATATATATATATATATATACATATATATATATATATATATATATATATATATATATATATATATATATATATATATATATATATATATATATATATATATATATATATAGGGTACGTTCGAGATATTCGCACGCGGTTTTTCGTATCGTATTTATTCAACTTTTCTCTTTAATAAGGTATTTTTTAAAGTCGGGTATGTTCAGCCCCGGCGAAGATGCCCAGGACCAAAGTGGGCAGCTCAATTTAGGCGCGCGGTAGCATAACTCTGGTCCCAGTTGTTTGAAAAACAAGAACTGGCGCTAGCGCCAGTGCTATCAGCTCGCCGTTCCGGCGAGCGCGGTCACATCAATAAATACAAAACTAAAAGCGATAGCAATTATTATAGTACAAAATTTATTGTTGTTATGATATTTCATCGGCATTTAATATGAAATTAATAAATTTCTAAGTTTACGTTTATAATTCTAAATCATCGACATTATACTCACTCACATTGCCCATTGAACCAATCTAACCAATTATGATCCCGACATTTATTTATTCCTGTACCATAACAGTTTTAATTTCCAAAAACCCCACATTTAAAATTGCACACATCCACATAGGTTACGTTAATATCGTTCGTTTCGTGATTTGCCAAGGATATTGATAATTATTTGATGAACATTTCCTAATTTTATTAATTAATACACAGAAGCAAATGGTTTATACATTGGAAATTATAACCAAACAAATTACTGTCACAATAGACATAACTTCTTTATTTCACTAACAGATGGCGATCAATGTCTGATATACTTCAAAATAAATTTATATTATTTTTTTTAAGCCTATGGGCTCACAATTTGAAAAAACTTTAATCACATAAAATATCTTAGAATGTTAAGTAGAAAATTCTAAAAATTTTAAATGTTGGCTAAGGGCAGTATTTAGGAGGGTTCCAAATTTTGGGGGCCTATAACGCCGGCCCTGTACTGACGATTGGATTTAAAATGCGACGGGAACATCACGGGCATGGAAATTATATGCATACCAAATTTCATCAAAATCGGCCCGGTACCTTCAGACGAGTTGCGGTCACAAACTCAGGTCTTACGACGGACCGACCGAGCGAGCGAGCGAGATACATACATCCAAGTATATGAGTTATATATATTTTTGGATTCAGGGCGAAAATACAAGAACTTTTTGTTAATATTTTTTTTCGATCCGAGCATGTTACAGACACACGACCAATCACTATAGCTCTTTTATACTTACTGTACGACGAGCTAAAAAGGGTTTTAAAGTATATTAAATTGTCTAGGAATTGATCCTCGGGTGGTCCATTTGGACCATAATTAGCAAAATGGCGACTATCGTACGAAAAGTGTCATTTTTTGCCACTTTTTTTCTCCTTTGGCGGGCCTTAAAAAATATTAATAATTGTCGGACACACTTCGTCGAGAATCAACTCCTAGAGAATTTTATTACCTTTAAGATGCGCTTATTGAGAGTTAAATCGGTTAATTCGTTGTCGAGATATTCTACCGCGCGATTTAAAAAATATGGTTTCGAGAAAAACGCGTTTAGTTTCAACTTCAGACTGACGCGCGTGAAAACGCTGTGTTTGAGCAAAAACATTGTTTTGTTTAAATCGCAATTTCACATATTTCCAACTCGAATTTCGAAAAACGGCTTCAGAAACCCATAGTCAACACTTCAAAACGTCCGATTCTGCAAAAACAATAATTGATTTTTTGAATCCGCTAAAGGTGAATGCCACCTTAATAAATCGGATCATCTGCTATTTTGACGGATCATGACAGAAAAACAAAATAGACTCAATTAGATAAATGACATTTCAGGATATTTCTGTTGAATATTGGTTTATTTGACTGCTTGTTTTGGTTATATATATATATATATATATATATATATATATATATATATATAAGTATATATATATATATATATATATATATATATATATATATATATATATAACCAAAACAAGCAGTCAAATTAACCAATACTCTACAGAAATATTCTGAAATGTCATTTATCTAATTGAGTCTACTTGTTTTTCTGTCATGATCCGATTTATTAAACTATATGCGAATCCATAGCAACGTAAACAACATATTTATAATGTTTCGTAGCATTTTTCTCGCAACTGGCACATGTTTTGAAGAAATGTTTCAAACAAAAGTTGCGCGAAATATTAATATCTTTCATTATGAACATAACTATTTTTGCCGTAAGTGTAGCCGTTCTAGTGATATTGGAGATAGAACAAATAATGCATAGAGTAAACATGCACTACCGGTTTGAATATTCATTTCAAAAATAGGAGGTGCACATCTAGGGCATATACAAGTCTTAAGTACGAAATTTCATCATTTTAGGTTGGCCAGTTTTGGCTCTAGAGCGTTCACAGACACACAAATACACAGACGTTATTCCGAAAATAGTTACATTCGATTCAGGGAAGGTCAAAACGTGTATATCCGTCGAAATCTAGAGTTCGAAAATTTTCATGATTACAAGACTTACTTATTACTTTGTATAAGAAAGTAAAAAGTTGATCACGATTTATATAAGAGGGTAAAATTGCCTGAACAATAATTCAAATTTCGCGACCGTATATAGAAATTCACGATTGTTTCTTATTATTTGATTCATCATATTATTTACACAGCTCGACATGCAACAAACTGTCGGCATATTGATATTCACACAATATATTTATTTTGGCATTTAATATTTATATTGATGTTTGAGAATGTAGCTATTATTTCTTACAATATAGATTGTAAGACTGTTTTCATGATTTAATATATAATGAAATGCACGAAGCAGTGTTTTCTCATTAGAGTTAGTGTAGATGTAGTGGTTAAAACGAAACTGTGTATGAAGAAGGCAGTGAGTGATATATAGTCGCTATTTTACAGAATCGGCGTATTAGAATAGACAAATGCACTTTTGATCGTTTAAGGTATCTGAATAAATGAAATAGGCACATTAAATTATTGTTATTTATTTTTACCACATAGATTCAATATTTTACAATTCACGTTTGAGACTTAAAATTTTCTATATTGTATGTAAACAAATACTTACAAGCAACTTGATTGAACAGTCATTATAATATAATAGGTATGTAACTACTTAATTTTCAACAAATTAAAAAATAAATTGAACATATTCTATTTATGTTTGGACTTTTTCTTCTTTTTAATCTTTTTGCTAGACTTATGGCGCTTTTTAGATTTTTTATCTACACTGGAATCAGACTCCGAAGATGAACTACTGGAACTAGAGTCTCGGCGAGACTTTTTCTTTTTATGTTTTTTATGCTTCTTCTTATGTTTATCGTCTGAACTAGAATCTGAACTATCTGAACTTGAGCTTTCTTTTTGGATCTTTTTTTCTGGTTCTTCTGTTTTACGTTTCTTTGTAATAGATTCCTGGTGTGTGGTTTTTTTCTCTGCTGATTTTGAACGATCACGTTTCTTTGAAATAGAGGTTTCAGATTTTAGTTTTCCATTTTCCTCCTTTTCGGATTCTGATTCTAAATCGTAATCAGGTTCAAAACTAGCTTCATCTAATGTTGACTTACGTTTATCATATACTGGTTTCGCTTTACTAGATTTATCCTCCGTAGTTTTTGAAATTCCCTCATTTTTAGTCTTAATTTCAACTTCGACTTTGCTTTCAACCGTTTTAGTACTTGCAGGCGCATCATCGATTTTATATTTTTTACCTTTATCTTTCTCCTTTTCTTTTTCTTTCTTATGTTTCTTATCTCTGCTCTTTTTCCGCTTATCACTATCCTTTCCTCTACTTTCACTGCGTGATTTTGATCTCCGACTTCTGCTAATTGTTTTGTCTTTTTCCTTGACATCATTCTTTTCATCACGATGCCTATCATCTCTGCTGTGGCCATGTCTCCTATCATTTCTATTTCTACTTCTGGATCTCTCTGTCCGTTTATCATCTTTCTTATCATCTTTTCTTTCCTCTTTCCTATCGTCTCGGCGATCATCTCTTCTATAATCTTTACGGTCAGTTTGGCGATTTCGATCTCTGTAATTAGATTTTGCATCACGACTTTTGCTTCTATCATTTCGAGCATGTCCTCGTCGATCTCTACTATCGTTATGTCTAGTTCGCTGGTCATATCTGAGCCTGTCATCCGTTCTTCTGTAGTTATCACGTCTCCTGTCCTCTATTTCTACTATACGTTCACCTAAACCTATGTTTCTACCATTCTCCTCATTTCGTTTGCTCAATGGTGATAATGTTCTAGATCTATTTCTTTCAAATGGTTTGTCATCTTTCGTGATTCTATCTAGTTCTTCTACTTTACAACCAAGCCTTTCTTTCACTGACAAACGATTTGGCGGTGGTGATGTTTTCGATGATGATCTTTCAGATTTTCCTTTGGACCCAAGGTCAGTTCCAGGTGGAGGTATATCTTCCAAATTCCATCCTGGCCCAGGAATTGTTATTTGTATATTTTTTACAGGTTCCTTTGAGATAGAACTGTCTGACGATGGTTTTTCTTTTTCTCCTGAATATAGTTTGGCGCGATCCAAACTAATTTTCTTAATTTCAATTGGACGAATGGCATTAATAGCTTTAGCAAAGATAGCATTCTCTGCACGTTTGATAACTTCAGACGTTACTACTTTTCCAGGTCTTTCAAATATTACTTTTGTTTCTCCTTTTGATTCATTGGAATTTGCTTTTTCTGGAGTGCTAGGAACATCTTCATCAATTTCCCATTTCGACAATTCTGGCATTGGAGCTAACATTTCATTCGACTTTGCTTTCACTTCTATAAAATCTGCTTTCAAATCGGATTCGTTTGCTTGAAGTTCGAGACCATCAAATGCGACTTCTGGTTCATCAAAATCATCGTCATTGGTTTCAATGAGATTGTCTTCGGTGAGTTTATTAAATTCTGGAGGTGGTGTTTGTTCAATTTTACCGTAATTTTGTACAACTGTATTATCAATACCGTCAGATGGGATATCATCATACAAATCAATTTTAGGCATTTGTTCTGTTTCTTCTACTTTAATTTCTTTCTTTGGTTCAGGTTTTGGCGTATTGAAAACCGGCAGAATATTAGATTTTGTTTCAGTTTTTTCTTCGGATACTTTATCTTTATTATCGTCAGTTTTCTCTGCGTTGCCTTCTTTGGCTCTCTTTTCTTCAGCTTTCTTCAATTTATCTTGTTCTTTCTTTTCCTTTTTCTCTTTCTTCTTTTTCCTTTCTGCTTCCTTCTTTTCTTTTTTCTTCTTCTTATCTTTGCTCTTTTTAGTCTTTTCGTCTTCAGAAGTCTCTCGTCTTTTCTCTTTCTTGTCTCGATCTCTATCAGATTCTACTCTGCCATCAGACATTCTTCTATCTCTATCAGGTGAATCATCACGTTTTCGACGTCGAGACTTATCAGGACTCGAAACTCTATCTCTCGATGAACGTCTGGGAGATACACTTTTGTGTCTTTTATCCGGTGATGGACTATATTTCCTTTCAAATCTTTCTTTTTCATCCGTTCCTGGATCTCTTGTTTTCCCATCTCTATAGTCTCGTCCACTATCAATGCGAGGTGGTCTATCTGTTTCTCTGTGCTCTTCTCTTTCTGGGCCAGGACTGGTTCTTTGATATCTATCCACGCCTGGTGGACCATCATCTCTAGATCTATCATACGATGGAAAACGTTGAGATTCATAACGTTGGCCTTCAAAACCTGGTACTGGAGGTTGTTCAACACCAGGCGGTGCTACGTCATCATATTTTCTATGTGATGCTGTTGTTGGCTCGGCACGATCTGATATATTAACTGGGAGTACTGTCTTCACACTCATTAATGGCGGTGGGTAATTGTTTGATGCTCCTCGGGAATTGTACCTAAACAGAATAAAAACAGACATAAATAATGTTATTAAAATATGGCAATTTTTGTTTGAAATAGCTCTTCATTCAACGCAGTAATTGAACCGATTTTTAAAGCTAATGGCACCTGGGGTGGGATTCTACAATTCCTAATGATTCAAAGTAACTATTGGTCCGGTTATGAATGTAGTGGCATTTAATTTACATTGGCAAAAAAAAATGGTAGGTACTATATAACGTACTTAAATCATAAAGGTCGAAGTTACAGAATGCCACCCCAGAACAAAACTCGACGTAGAAAAGACCTACGGGCTTGCTGATCTACTCAGTCTGGCTAAAATATCCGCAGATAAAGAGAATGAGATTCATAATTCCCTGAATTCCCCAAATCAGGTGACACTCCCAATAAAACCGTTTTTTATTACAGAAACCAATAGCCACCATACAGAGAATCTTAACGCTAGAATTACTCCCGGGAACATACTTAAAAATCTACCGCTAAGAGTACTCAAACTTGGTTTATATAAATATATACATAAATATTATTATGCTAGATTCCGTTCTTCAAATTCTTACTCCAAAACTAGTCCATCAGATCTCGACCGATTCTTTCCAAAAGTTTTGAGGAACTTGTGCAATAACTTGTGGAGAATCACATAATTCCTGACAAACAATTATTAATTTCGTCAACATATTCAGTAGAGCAAAATTTGGGCGACTTGCGTAATATTTTCAAAATTTAATGATTTTCCTTACTAAATATAAATTATACCTTTCTGGGTTCCTCGTGGGTTGCAAGACCAAGGCCATTAGTTCAATTTGGATAATGCATTGCAAAGGTTAAGTACTAGAGTAAGTGCATAGTCAACTGAGTAATGATTTTGAAGAAAAAAGATACTACTCCACTACTTTCCGCCAGATACTGCAAACATTTGATAAATGTAGCAAATGTATCATTTGTGAAATAGTAATACCTGGAAACCACATTTGACAAGAAATCTGTAATGTGGGTATACTTGTCCGTATAATCAAAGAATATGTATTGATATGTTGCCATTAGTAATCAAGAAACTATTTGGTAAATTCGTATCCATGAATACAATATATACATGTATGTTGTATTAAACAAGCTTAGGTACAACCCACCTATGCGTCCTGCTTGCCATATAAGTAATATATGCGATGCGAGCAGCGAACTTTTTAATTATTATGGCCTTTTGGTTAATAACTTGAAAAAATGTTATAGATATAAAAAATTTAACAATTCTTCGTAGATTATTTTGATATAATTTTGCATATTTTTAAATTCTAAATTATAATTTGTAATAATTTTGTACAGCCTTTGGGTTATCAATTTAAAAAAATCTTGTTCTTATAGAAATTTTTGGGCGTTTCCTTATGGGCAGTATTAAGAAGGGCCCCAAATTTTAGGGCTTTATAACTAGGGAAGTATACGGGTGATTGGATTTAAACTGCGAGCGGTTACAAATGGGATACCAAATAATATGTGCAAGAAATTTGATGTGAATCGCTCCGGTACCTTCAGAGGAGTAGAGGATATTTTAATTATTTTTATAAGGGCAGTATTAAGGGGGCCCTTATAACTCGGGAAGTATTCGGGTGATAATAATAATAATTTTAACTACGAACAGATACAAATGGGATGCCAAATAATATATGTACTAAATTTGGTGTGAATTGCTCTGGTACCTTCAGAGGAGCAGAGGGTACAAATTTGGTCTTACGAGCGACGACTAACATCCAAGTATATAAGTTATATATTTTTTTGGATTCAGGGCGCCGAGACAAACACTTTTTGTTAAGGAAACTTGATCCGAGAGTGCTACAGACACAAGACCGAATGCTTTAGCTTCTTCGGTACTTCGTAAGGCGAGCTAAAAAGTTTTCAGACCAAAGTTATAAGAAATTTCAACATATATGAACTGTGATATCTATAACTTTTTCTCTAACTTCTGTCGTTTTCGAAATAGTAATAAAATGGCCACAGTAAACTTATACCACAGGTTTAAACTTAGTTTTCAAATATAGAAGACTTTCTTTCGGGTAGCATACCAACCTTTAATTTAAAGTTTGATATATTTATCTTCAACAGTTTTTGTTGTAGGGTGTTTACAGACACACATAAACATCATATCGAAAATAATTAATATCGATTCAAAAGTTTAAAACGAATATTTCTGTTAAAATCTTGAGAACGAAATTTTGCATATATACTCCCTTTTGGACCTGACAATACATAAATCTGGAGTTTTCCGGGTTTGATTCCCGTCTTGGACAACGAATTTTTCACTTGTGATAACTTCGATTAACGTTTCGTCGGTAGTTTCTTCGGGATTCGGGTACTCCCCTACTCCTGACTAAGAATACAACCACACAGAAGAGTAGATATCTTTGAGTATGAGTAAAATCGGTGGCAGAGTAGATTTCTTTGCGTCCGAGTAAAATCTGCGGCCAGCATTTTCAGACAAAGAAGCGATAGCTTTAGGTACACTAGATACTAGATGTAGATTTTTTGAAGAATTCATTTTAAACTATAATTATGAAAACAAAAAGTGGTGTGACACTCAATCGAGGAACAGTTTAATCGAGTAACTGAATAAAGTAAATGGTTTTTCGATAAACCACAATTTTAGTATTTGTTTAACAATCTTCTTTTAAACAGAAAATTGAAAGGTACGCCCGGAATGACAAATGCTCATGTCCTATATTTTTAAATTCAACATGTGATTCACATTAAACAATCACTTAATAAATATATATATATATATATATATATATATATATATATATATATATATATATATATATATATATATATATATATCTAAATTCACTGCATAATTTACACATTGTTGACGCACAAATTCGAACACTTTACGTCTTCATTGATGTGAAGTCCAGAAAGCCTAAAATTGCTTGAAAATATTCTTTACTATATCTAACATCAATAATAAATATATTTAAATCTACAGAATCTATACAACAAATAAAAATACAGATTTAGAATTAGTAAAAAATACTTCCTAATTTATTAGATTTAGTAATTAGCATTAGTAAAACATATTTCCTAATTTAACTTAACTTACATTATCAAAATTAAAATTAAAAGTGTATGTTATATAAAAGGTGAAAAAATATTCTTTTAATACATTTGTGTTTATTTGCAAACGTTATACACATTTACAAAGTACATGGCCTATGTTCCTAATAATTATTTGTAAAAAATACAATTAAGTTCGAATATCAATTTACTAAATAAAATATAATAAAAATACATAATAAGAATTAATATAAATTAACAAACTAAAAAACTACAGTTTAGAATTTCTAGTTATGGAAATAATATCAAATAATTTACAAATTCCTATAAATGTTTAATATATCAATATCAAATATTGTACAATCAAACTACATTTCAGTCAAACGTTTCATACCTTATATATGATTTCATTTGCTCAAAGATTTCCTATAAACAAGTTATGGCTAATTGCGCCACGTAGACTGAACACTATGGGTAGCTTAAATAATTTTTAAAGTAAAAAATTGATATATAATACATTATCAGATTATTTCAGTTACCTTCAAATAGACTAGTGTTCTTATGTCACAATTAATAAGTCCGAAAAAATAAGGGGTCAGGGGTAAATTTGGGACCATAAACTTCAACTGCTGAGTTGTAAATTTTGCAGAAATATGGCAGTGTTGGCCCTCTGCGTTTATATAAATATATACTAGTGCGACAACCGGCTTATATTGCTAATGTATACATATTTTGTGCGACATTTATATTATTTTATTGTAAACAGAGTGAGAGGATATTTCAACTAAATACATATTCGCCCAAGAAAATAATAAAAATCTTCAGTGCCCTACATTGGACTTATTTTTCTACATGTAAATATATTATTTATGGCGGCTAGACAAACATGGACAACAAAAAAACAAAGATATGAACTTTCAATTATATAAACATAAATAATGTAAATCCACACAAATCAAAACTATCAAACTACAAAATACAGAAAAATGTCAGAATATGCAAACAGCCAGAGAGAGGCACACACTACATTAATAATAAATTTAAATAATACTAAGATGTTTAGAGATGTCTTAATTTTATACTTAAGCAATAATTAGAAACTCAAATTATTTCTTCAAATGATCAATGCAAAAGATGTTTTTTTATAAGTAAATTTACACCATTTATTTGAATTTTTCATGTTTATTAAACTATATATCGATGACTAAACTGCAAACCCTAGTAAATCATATTTAGTGAATTTTACATATGATAAAAACATTTTACTCTTTATGAAATGTTTCGTATTTTGTTAGCAATAAATGTTAAATGATAAAATTTTTTGTTCATTTAATGAATATTCGAGATTTTGATGTATACTACTGTAAAAATGACTTTAGTGGTTTTGACATTAAAATCTTAAAATAGTAGATTGAAATTATATAAAAAAAAAAATTCATATGGTAGTGCATCATAAAAATTGTGATAGTCCAGGGGAACATTTTTTTTAATTCTTATAGATTATTGAATTTATCGTATATAATTTTTGGCGGTGCGACATATAGCTGTAAGTCAGATATAAGCTTTTGAGTATAACTACAGAGCGGAATAGTTTTGCGAGTTTTTAACAGATAGAGCTAAGTGTCTTTTACTATCAACAAGGAGTTTCAAGGTTTTGCAGCTTAATAGATATTGAAAACTTTAAATTATTCCACCAATAAAACAAAAATGGCCAAAAATTGACTTACGAGGTTTTGTAGTTTAGCCTTATTATATGAATCTTCTTTTTTATTTTCTTTTACGAAGTAATAAGTAAGTATAGGGATCACCACAAATATTGACCTCGTGATTTTAATGGAAATATCCATATTGAGGGTCCCTGAATTTATTTTGACCATTTTCTCAATGTGTGTGTACACCCTACAGCCTATACCGTTCAACGTAAAAATATGATGATTTGACTTTAACAAATACACATTCCGTATATCAATGTTTAAGAAATTTCGTCAAATTTAAAAATTTATATATTTTCTATCGCATCTAAACAAAATAAGCCTTCTACAAAAACGTAAACGAAAGCTCTGTGTTGCACAACCGATTTTTATATATATATATATATATATATATATATATATAAAATAATCTGCATATTATATGCGTGCACATCTAGATGTGTTTATTTGTAAAAATGAATGAGTATGTAAGTAGAACGTTTTGTTTATGTTTCTAGTTTGATTACTACCAGTAGCGGATCCAGGTTTCATTTTTTACAGTGGCTCGAGCCATTGTGAAAATTGCCTAGCCGTTGTAAAAATTGCCTAGCCACTGTAAAATGTTGAAATATGGAACTATTCGCCAAAACATCGAGAAAACTGACCTCTGACTTATTTATATTTTAACATATAGCAATTTATCACTTTAGAAAAATGCTGTGCTATTGCGAAAGTTAAAGTCTATCCCCGCCACTGATTATTTATTTGATAAGACTAAAACAAATAAAATGGCAAAAATCTAATTAAATAATATTGTTGTGTGTAATCTATTCCAATATAAAATAGAAGCAGTGAGTAAATTTATTATCCTGAGTTTTGAAGAGATAAAATAATATTGTTATTGGTTGACTTTATGTTTGGTGCTTGACGAAACGTTTAAAAAGACAACTACTAAATTTAAGATATAAATATTAATTCAAATCGCAATTTTAAGTTAATTGTATATTATATTAAGTTGATGATATTATGTTAAGATTTGATATTTTGTGTGTGGAGTTTACAAAGAGTGGCATCTGATATATTATATTGATGTTGTATGCCAATGACAAATATAATAGTAAATGTATCGTGTGCTCAATTTATACAATCCATGACTTCAAAGAATTCAACGAAAATACAAAAACGTGTAAGAGAAATGCTTTATTTATATAGAGTATCAATGGTTAGGTCTTCATTTACAAAAAATTACATTATATAGATGGATAGTGAGTGGACTGTATTTTGTATATGATACAGGCACCTGGTGCCCACGGGTTAACTTAATATTATAAATGTACGTATATTTCTAATGAAAATTACGTTAAGTGGACTAAAGGACATTCAAACTATTTTAAAATCATTTTATATAAAGGGATGCATATAAAAGAAGATATTAAATTTTCTAGCAACTTTCGTTTAAAAAGTACGTATACTCAAATGTTTGGATAAATAACCAAAGAGATATAGAAATAATAACTACTAATCTAACCATGCTCTTGAGCTTGAACATGGATCATGTAACAAAAAAATAACATTGTTAGTATGTGACGTCATTATTTTTTCTAAATAAAGTATGATTATCAAGTAACTAAATATATTTAATTACGAGTTAATCACTTTGAACAAAATTCTCCTTTTGATATTCTAACAAAATTAAACAATATATTATAAAGATTGTCAAATAAGGCTGTGGTTACACTGATCAAGTGCTATCGATCGATCACGTTCATGCAAAATATCAACATATAGACATATATGCATCGATGCTCGAGCGAATACTATCAAGCAGTTTGAAATTTGAACATGTTGGAATTTTTCAAGGACACACGATAGCGATTGTAGTTTGTAGCGGCATTCACATCATTTTGAATATATAAATGATAGCAAATTTTACATTTTTATTTTTTTAAACGAATGAAATATGTTTAATTCAATTAGTGAGATCTAATATATGTGTGATATTTATTATGGTCGACACAATGAACTATAAACATAGTTCACTGGATTGACACTACTTGACAGCACTTCATGCAGTGTGACCGACGTACATCGTTTTGCTTGATTGTACTCGGTGTTGCACGCTCGTACACGATCGCGCTGTTTGCAGTATGACCACGTCCTTAATAGAGTGAAGACTCTCCAGCTTTTTGTGTGTGTGTGTAAGAAATACATTTTTCACCACTGAGCCCAATTCTGTTTTTATTGCCTGGTGCCAAGTCGGTTAAGTAACTGGTGATAATGATGAAGTCACGAGTATCACATTCGGGATGAGATTTTAGCACTACGTATTGGTTAGTGATGTGACAATTTTTTTAAAAATCGTTCAGATATTTTGTGGTAAATTAAATAGTAATTTCATAACATTTTCTTATATTATGCTAATGTATTATCAGAGCTTATGTGTAGAACTGCCGACCGCCGTTTACCGAAGTAATCACAAGTAAAAAATCCGTTGACAGAGTCGGGAACCAAACCAGTGCAACATCAGATCCATTTATGAGGCGAGCGCGTTACCACCACAGAGCCTTCCACACACGTAGTATATTTTTAACTAATCTGACTAAACAGTTTGACAAACGAAATACGAATAAAGAACCTATAACTATTTCATAAGGGTTATTTGTAAAATTTTAAGTAACATTTTCCAATGCTCAAGGTGAGAAAAAAATATTGAATAATTAAAATAACCATCGAAAAGAATACTATCACGCCATTTATAATATATAAGTATATTTTTTTTATAGACTTAAATGAGTTCCATACTGTTATATGTGAATTTTGACAATAAGGAAACTTTAAATTTGACAGCAATGTGGAACATATAAAAAATTCGTAATTCGATGTCTGACGAGAAAGGTGTCATATCGGGTGCAAATTTCAATAAAGTTTAGCGTCATGTAATATATTTTTTTGAATTATAGATTTAATTACAAAAATATAAGCTTTAGTAAATTTATAATTCTGATTTTTGAAAAGATGAAATGATAATGTTATTAATTCATTAACATACAATAGAATGTAACAATACAATTCATGGAAACTGTCCTAATGAACGCGTAAGAAATATTTTTAATAGTTTGTATTATTTAATTTTATAAAAATGTACATTATTATTATATCGATGTAGAATGGACTGTATATGATATAGGCACATGGTGCCCACGGATTAACTTAGTTTTTGTATGTATGTGTTTATATTTATGTATAGAACGTTTTTTTTCACCGTGAAAGTCGGAGTTTTGCCCTTACGCTCCAGCAATAATTTAATATGTGTGTTTAATCAAGAAAACTGTCATACAATCTTGAAATATTCCAAACATTTTATTGGCAGACTTAAATATTTTGAAATTATTATTTTTAATAGCTTGCGCAATTATATTTGAACATATGACTAGGATTTTTTTTAAAGATGCAGTGACACTGCAAAATTTAAAGTTTGCCCCGCCACTGATATATTTGATAGACAAAAATAATGAAATGTCAAAGTAAATATTATTATTGTAAAAATCTATTAAAATATTAATTTGAAGATTTCATGTGTATATTGTGTGGTGTGTCGTTTGCAAATAGTGAAAACTACACACCTCACAAAATACACATGAAATATATATATATATATATATATATATATATATATATATATATATATATATATATATATATATATATATATATATATATATATATATATATATATTGTTACGATATATTCTATTGATATTGTATGCCAATGACAAATATAATAGCAAATCTTTCATGTGCTTATTTTATAGAATACAAACGACTGTAAGGGAAAGACCTTATTTATATAGTGTAACCATGATTGTGATGATGTCTACATTTACAAAAAATTACAAGAAAATTCGCAACCTGTCAAATAATTTTATTAGACAGATGGATTGGTAAGGAGGCAACTATATTATGTATATGATATGGGCACATGGTGCCCATGGGTTAACTTAGTATATATATATATATATATGCTTTATTTTGTTTTAAATTCTTGCTATGATTGTCATGAAACAATATCAATATGTGGTAACTACGGAAATGAAAATATAATAAATATTTTTAAACTTTTATGATAATTATTTTTACTTTAACTCATACCATTTTCGAGGTATTAAAAAAGTAGGAAGAATAAACCGGTACTTAAAATATTACTTTTAAAAATAGGAGGTGCACTTCCGGGCTATATAGTTAAAAATTTCATAATTTTACCATCAACAATTTGTATATTTCTAGAAATATATATTTAATGTACAATTAACTGAAAAATCGTCAATTAATTTACATGTTACATTTCCCTAGTTACTATACAACTCACACCGTGACTAGATGAACCAATTATACTCTTAGGAGTAAACAATAAGAAGAAACGGTTTATTCTTTACTATTTGCATATCTCGAAAACAACATTAGAGAAAAAGTCATTCATATAAAAGATGAAAATATATAAATTTCTAACAACATATGTTCAACAAGTCTTTTGAAAATGTACCATTTAGTAAAAAAATGCATTTGAAACTGGCTGTTATATTTACGTTATCCTAGTTACAATACATATTAATTTGTTTCACAGCAATCGTAGTGTGAATTTAGAACGAAATATTATTATAAATACAGATAATGAAGGAACAAGAAAGACGAGTAAAGGTCACATATGATATAAAAAAGGGCTGTATTTAGTCTTGAAGTATATGGCGCGATTCGATTTAAATTGCGACGGTAACTTCTTGGGCTCTCATAATATATGTATAATAGATCTCGTTAAAATCGATCAGGTACCTTCAGAGGAGATGCGGTCACAAATACATACATCCATGTATATGAGTTATATATATTTTTTATTTCAAACACTATAGCTGTCTTGTATTATCAAACGGTGTGGAAATTTGTTAGTTCTTTCGACGTAGGTCTTTGGAATGAAAGTGTTAAGCGATTTTATAGATGTCGTATCGACGAATACTTTATTATTCCGGCGTCATTATCGTTATCGTGTCGGTAAAATAGTAGCCATATCGAGTCAAACTTATTTGTAATGACATTACTTAATACAAAAAATTTACCTGTATAAATGAAGTGGGGGTTCTTATTTTAAACTAGCATTATTGCAACTCACATTCGTATTAATAGCATGTTCCGTAAATCAACTAAAGTACCGGTGTACACGGTACTGGAAATTTTTTGGTCACTAAAAAATGTCCCTATATTTATTGTGGGCATAAAATCTTGAATTCAAAAATAAATGTTTTTAATTATTATGGCCTTTAGGTTTTGTTTGAAATAATGTTATATATATAAAATGTCTTACATTTGTTTGATATACTCAATTATTTATGACCTTTGGGTTACAAATATGAGAAATCTTGTAGATATAAAATATCTTAGAATTTTTTGATGATTTAATTATTGTTCTAAGGGTAGTATTAAGGGGGCTTCAAATTTTGGGGCCCTATAACTTCAGAAGTATGCGAGCGATAGAATTTGAACTGCGAACGGATTCCAATGGGATGTTAAAGAATCTGTGTAACAAATCGCTCCGGTACCTTCAGAGGAGTAGAGGGCACACATTTGGCCTTACGAGCGAGCCAGCGACGACTAACATCAAAATATATGAGTTATATATATTTTGTATTCAGGGCGATGAGACAAACTCACGACCAAATGCTTTAGCTCTTTTGTACTTTGTAAGGCAAGCTAAAAATCTATTATGGAACTAAGTCACCGGTTACATTGGTACATTTAAGGAACACACTATTAGTCACCACTCGCATACAATCAACGCTAATGCGGTGCTCATGCATACATATTAGTATTTAAAAAAGTGTTAACTTTGCAGAACTGTAAACCTAAGCATAAAAAGAATATGATTCTAATAACCGCTCATGTATTTTGAATTTAATTTGTAAACTATATTTTCTATAGCACAATAGTAAAAATATCACAGTAAAATAGTATCAAAGATATATGACAAAACATTATTCTTATAAATGTATAAAAGTATAAAAATTATACAAAATCAGTATTAAATATTACATTTTTATATAATAAAAGCTGTTATACTGTATCATCTTCAAAAAAATGTATATATTCATATTTTTTAGCAGTATATAAGTTTAATATATAACAGATTTTAATATATTTAAATTCATATATGCCAATATAGAGATTCTCAATAATAAAATGAACTTATTGCCATCTATTCGTAATCAACATGATATTAACAACATAAATTACCGTTGACATATTTGAAAATATAAATAAATAGTGTATTAACTTAAAACTTAATATATATATCCTTAACATATTTTAAAAATATATTCTGGCGTAAAATACCGTATTAAAGATTTGAAATATTAACGTTAATTTAAATATTTGATAGTTGTCAATACATTTACGTCTGGTATCAAAATATGTTTCATATTAAACTTATCTAATGTATAATACGAACTTTTTTAAATTGAATACTGTTTCGATGAAGTTAATGTAAAAGTATTGAGAACCTTAAATTAGTTTCATTTAAATTTACTGCTCCTATAAATCTGTCAAGAATTACTAATTAACGATGCACGACAATTTGACAAAAATATTTAAAATTTCGATTTTTTAAACGGTATAAGGAGCAAACATAATTTTTTTTACCGGATACACAACTTCAACACATTTTAACATATCGCTTATTTTAAAATTATACATAAAATATATATATTTTTTAATTCATATAAATATTACCATGAAAAGAACAGTGAAATTAATTTCCGAATCAATTTAAAATTAATTGTACATTATTTGGTGCTTATACGGTTTAAAAAAAAAAAAACGTCAACTGCTCTAAACTTTATTTTATAACAAATCTATAGGAACAAATATTTCTCATAAATTAGAAATAAAAATAACATGCATTTTATATTCACCTGTCAATGTACATTGGAAAATGGACACTATTATAATAATATTTACGTTATTTCAAATAGAAAATGAACAAGATTGGTATTCTTTTCGGTCACCGATGTCACAGACTACTGTCAAATACACCTGATTATAGACCTACTAAACTGATATAGAATTTTAAAACGTCAAAGTACAGGGTATGTTATTTAGTTTTCACATTCAGTTCTAAATGTTGATGTGTTACGTACTAAGATGTATATATCGGCACATTTGCGGAGAGTCGATAACTCATCAAATTCCATCATCGCAAAATCAAAAAGGTAGAACAAATTCAAGGAAATTCTCAAATATTATAGTGTTATTTCAATATTATTTTTTAAGTAATGTAGTAATTAACATAAAACGGGCATATAAAAAAATAGTTTGAGAACTAATCAGGTACACAATCGGTAGTTTGACAGTTGCAACGTGATCGTAGGGAGACCGAAATCTATTACTTATTAAGCATAGTAAAAATAATACAACTATACTATGAAATAAGAATTTAAAATATGAAAATATCACATGATTATATCAAAATTAATTTGAGCTCAACTAAATACTTTAATATTTAGTTAGCACATCATTGTTGAAAATATTACCGTAAGTACATGGAACATACGCCGTATTTGAAACAGAATTAATCATATCAAGACATATTAATTGTTCAATTATTTAGTAATAGAAAATATCTTATGTTAATTGTAATTTATCACAAAACTGTTATCCTTATATAATTTATATAGGAAATATCGACAGAAGTTGGTTATTGGTATATATCTTATTTTTCATCAGAAGGAAGACAACAAAACACAAAACAAATATATATATAAATATTAACAAACTTTTCTTTATCTATTTGCTTTTATATATATATAAAAAAAAAAAAAAATGTAATTGTAATTCCGATGGACCTTTTATATGTTAATTTCCGAACGAAAACGAGATACACATTAAATAGAGTATAAATGAAATAAATCTTTCAAAAATAAATAAATATTTTAGAGCAGCAATATACTGTCAAAAATATGCTTATTAGATATATGTACATATACGAAAAACACAAAATTATATCCATATATATTAATTACCATGTCATATAATAAATATCACGATCGCATATCAATTGAAATAGTATAACACATATTTGTTGAACATCATATATTATGAAAAAAAAAAAAAAAGAACTTGTCATATTCATTAAATAGATTTCACAATTAGTATCGACTAACTCCCAATAATCGAATTCGATTGTTTTATATTCATTTTAAATTTGGGTATGACTTGTTAATAAGTAGTGGGTTGTCAAATTATTAAACATATTTAAAATACAAATAGTTCCATACTTGTTTGATGTTCTACATTTTATCCTGAGTCTTTTTTAGTTGCAACAACAATATGTTATGTAAAAACCATAAAAATATTGTTTCGGTTTGCATTCTCATTCGATTGACAGATGTGATGCTATACAAATAAACGTAGAACGTAGGCAACTTTTTCTCTCAAAAATAATACAATATTATAAACTAAATAACACGTAAAACGACTATAATTTTATGCTTAAAGAGTAATTTAGCTTAAATTAAATATGTGCTTAATCATTTGACAACCCACTGTATTTAATTTAATGCAAGGCAAATAAAAAGTAGAATTATAAGAGATATTCTTTGTGGCATGAGAAAACAACAAGTAAACAAATCTTAAAAATAGGATTTGCATTTCTACAACATACAGAAAAATATTTAAGAAATACCTGTTAGTGTGCGGAGGGTATGCAGCAGGTGGGCACATTTCAGATTGCGGATAAAAGGGTTCATTCATCGGATATTCTTTGCGCGAAACTGGTGGTATCCCATAACGTGGATTTCGTAGCAAAGGTGGTCTTGGACGACCGCTGCCACGCTCACGCTCATAGTTATTCTCATATTCGTAATCAGCAGGAGGCGCTCCTGGGCCATCATAAAACTGATAATCGCGATCACGCTCTCGATCAGCACCCCTGTCACGATCAGTACGGTCTCGATCTGAGCGCTCACGATCTACAATGCGATCTCGGTCACGATCAAGAATAGGTCGGTTGTCTTTGTATCGGTACCTGTAACAATAAAAATAGGTATAACATTTTTGTATTATTCCACTAATAATAAATTTTAAAAAGTACATGTTAAGCCTACATTTGTTATTCTCGGATCATTATATAAAGTTTTACTTTATTAGGTACTTAGGTTTGCTTACAACAAGCATACATCTAATTTTAGGTACTTATTAATTTTGCTTTAATTTAATCCGTAACGCGATTTCAATTCCCAATCAAAATGCTCCGTTCAAAAAACGCAAGGCAAACCCCCGCTGTCGAGATCTACCTTTAGTCAAATTAAAAATTCATGGTACATACCGTGGAGGAGAGTTTCTATTCAAAGGTGACCGATATCTAGATGGAGGTCTCCTTCTTGGCGAATACTCTCTACCAGGAGATCCTCTAAAACTCGGTGATCGAGAAAATGATCGAGACCTATAACGTAATATTGAAAAATATATAGATATTTTTCTCGGGAAACCAAATATATGTAGGCATTAAATGCAAAATAGACATTCGTGTAACAAAACACTAAGAAATAAACGAGATATACCTGCTCATAGTAAATGATCGTGATCGAGATCTAGGTGTGCGCCGATTTCTAATTGGTGGACTACGAGTACGCGACCTATGCCTATTACGTGGCGGTGGACTACGACTGCGGCTGCGCGGTGATCGACTGAAACTACGACTGGAACTACGGGATCTCGAATAACTGCGACTGCGAGATACACGTCGAGATTGACGTGCACGTCTATCACGTTCATCTTTCTCCCTCAACATACGGTTAAACGCTTCCAATGGATCATCTATAACACTAAAGAAAAACATAATTTTAAATGATAGATTTCACAATTCTTCTAAAATAAATTTATATCAAATCACCCAACCAAGATGACCATATTTATTAATTATTTGTCTAGATGTTCATTTATGTAGTGGTAATTTAAGAATAAGGAAAAAAAGACTTTTCAAACAAAAGTTGTGCAAAATAATAATATCTTTCATTATGACCATAATTATTTTTGCCATAAGACTGCGTATAAGAAAGTAAAATGGTTTGTATTTGTAAAAACCAAATCAATAAAAAGAGTATAAATAAAACAGAGTATTTCATAAAACTGTTATATTTGAAACAGATTGATATCCGACTCATACTCTAGGCCCTGTACTATCGAACCTAAGTGTATGTTTGTAGTTAAGCCACTGATATAAATACAAATATGAATTAAAATGTACATTATTATTATATCGATGGACTGTATATGGATACTTACGTTGGTGGAGGATGTGCCGTCGGCGGTCGGTGAATCATTCCAGGTGGTGGTGGTTGCATGTGCCTCGGCGGCGGAAACGGACGAACTGCTGCACGTGGCCCCGGCGGATATGATGGATAACCTGGTGGTGGAGCTCCATGTACTGGGGGCCTGTGAGGATCATACGGTACAGGTGGACGTGTTGGATCATATATAGGCCGTGGCGTAAACGATCTAAGAATGAATAGTTTACTCAATTATTAATTAAATATTAATATTTGAATATTGAATGAAATATCAAACATATTCAAGGTTTTTCTTATGTTAAATATTTTAAATTTTAATCAGAGCTTCCCCCAAAGCTGTTAGTAGCATTTACATAAGATTTAGAAATTAGTGCAGTGGTAGAAGTGTGTATGAGGTGCAAAAGTTTGCACAATTCACACGCAATTCATAGGTTAGCTGCGTGAATATTTGCAATCGTGAATATCGGTGGTGGTGCTGATGCACACCGTAGGTTGGTCACTCTACGGGGTGCTGGTAACTGAAGTATGTTGGTTGTATTTGGGGCGACTGGTTAGTATATTATAAATGTGTAAATTTGTTTATATCATATTCCTTCACATAATATTATTAAATTTAATGTGTCGTGGTGAAAAGGACATATTAAAAATGTATTACGTTGATTGACAAGAACTGTCATCACACAAACATAGTTTCTATTCGGGACAGATTGTGTTTGAATGTTTCTCTGCTAGATAGTGAGCAATTAATCTCGATCGCGAATAAACAAAATTTTATTATTAAAAATAATAAATTAATTCCTAATTCATCCTTATTTATATTAAAATTTTAATGAAACAAGACATTTATTAAAATACTGTATTGCTTAATTTTCAAACTAACGGCATAATTTTAACAACTTATATGGATTTTCTACCTCCAAATATATTTTTATATTGAAATTGGCTAATAAATTACATGCAATCTTACATTAAAAATAATACAATAAGAAATTAAAATGTAACACTTTCAAATCATTTAAGGGGTAACACCACTTTGGCCTTTTCAAAAATTCGTTTCTTTTTCTATCTCAAAGTACTCTTTATATATATATATATATATATATATATATATATATATATATATATATATATATATATATATATATATATGAAAATTATATTCTATTGATAACAAAACGATATCAAAAATGATAGGACAATTTTCGTGCTATAGAAATAGAGCGCACAGCGGCGCTCTAATACGGCGCTCTAATACGGCGATTTCAACGAAAACGGAGTCCTGCCTAAAATCATTTACCTTATGAGTAATTACCCTTTCAACCTGCCAGTAGATGACGTGTATGTCGTTTATTGCTGTAATCATTTGAAGGAAGAGTCCTAACGACTAGAACCGACGCTTGAGGATAAACGCTGTAACTGTGTATTCGAGGGTTTTTCTCGAAACCGCATTTTCAAAGTCGGTGGGCTTCGCCAATTTTCAATTAATCTCCTTGTTTTTTTTTTTTTATATAATTGTCACATATTTTTCTATTGAAATACTTAGGATTTTTGAAAATATTGATATCTCAATTTTCTATGCAACTTTAAGTGACGAAATGATTGGCTAAAAATGTATGTTTTACTTTGAATCGATGCCATTTCATGGCTATTATTTCGATTGCTATTGGACTAAGAAAACTTCTTTTTTTTGTTTCACTCTTGTAGATCACCGTCACCGTCTATTTTCGCAGTGCTCCCGATTATCAGCTATCTAGCCGACATTCTTTAATATATCGAAAAATAAAAATTTATTTCTACTTCAATGTATATATAATAAATTAGTGCACCTAGATTTTTATAAAACCTCTTTACGTCTTTAATAAAAATTCTCGAAAAAGCCTTAAATTTCGATGGGTCAAAGTGGTGTTACCTCTTAAATTAACACGCAATCGCAAAGTTTCAAAAGCCCAGAAAGATCATACAAAAAATACAAAAGGTTCTATGGTTGTTACCCCATATACAATGAAAAGTTTACTTTTTAGCTCGTACGTTATTATAAAAGAGCTACAATGTTCGGTCGTGTGTTTGTAACATTCGCGGAATCAAATAATTGCACAAAAAATCGTATCACGTCTTTCTAATTCCGAAAATGTATATACCAGATATATTTTACATTTTACCATATATATTAAAGCGTTATTAAATAAGCATTCCATCCTTCAGCTCGTGGTATATTCTAATTGGTAGTATATTTTATTCATATATTTATGGTGAAAAGATTGGATTTAATCCCTGATGTATTTAAAGGAGTAAATCAATTAATAACCACTTATTTTTAAAGAACATAAAAACAATAATGAAAATGAATAGATAGAGAATAAGCACAAGGTTTCTGCGCACAGTATGTATAAATATGTGGCACGAAAAAATATTCCATGAAATTGTGTATGTGACATACAAAAATATCGTGGTTGTTATATTCATTTACGATCTTATGAAACTTATTATGAATACTAGCTGCTATTTTATATCAAATCTTCATTTATTATAGATAAAACGTTAGACGTAGGATACAAATGTAATTTCTTTCGCTACATTTGCATTCGCCACAATTGTTTGTTATAATTGTTTTTGCTACATATAGTTTGGCCTTCACAGCACTTTGGCACTGCACTTTGAGGTAAAAGCAATTTTATTGTTATAAAAAAAAAATTGAATACAGGATTCACCACCGCTTTACCGCAGAACCGAACAGCGAAGTACCGCAGCACGTGTGCTTATATATTATTTATTTGCTATGGTGAAAACTATAACAAAATTTAAAACAACGAAAGTAAGCACAATAGTGCACTTAGTTTATCGCAAATAACATGTTTAAAACTTCTTTTTAGGGCTTGAACTATGTTATTTTTAAAATTATGCATAATTAATTCATAATTAAATTTTCAGCTTTTCAATATAAACAATTGATATCGTATTTTGTTTAACAAAGTGCACGCATGTCCGAGGCTGGCAACACGCCGTTAATGCTCAATGTTGCTGATAGTAATTTAGATTATATTGTGATTAGCCGAACTTAATGGTTGTAATTTGTTGATAAATTATGCAATAATAGCAAGCCATTATACTATACATATACTAAACAAATTTTAAATACAATAGTAGTTTTCAGAATTTTAATGGCTTAATATTTACGTTTGTTAATTTATTCTACTAACTGCCCTTGCAGTTCTTAAATAAAAATGTGCAAGGAAGATGGGACTTCCTACAACTACAACCGGGTGTATGTGTCAGTAGTTGGCTCAAAGTAGTACAATAATTAATAAGAAATAAAATATATTTATTCAAAATAATAAGCCCTAGAAAGTAACACAAAATCTTCTATACAAGAAACATATAATGTAAAAAAAAAATGTTCCCTGGTTCAATTTTGAATTACTATCTAGGGCTTTTTATTTTCAATAAATACAGAGGAGATGCGTCAACAAAGCGAGCGACATCATCCAAGTATATAAGTTATATACATTTTTGGAATCAGGGTGACGACACAAGAACTTGTTTTGATCTGATAATGTTACAAACACACGACCGAACAATATAGCGGTCTTGTAGTATCGTAGAACGTACTATAAACACCAACACATGACAACACCCATACACATTTAGTGCTTACCCCAGAGATGGGGGTACAGTTGGCGGTGGAACCGACGGGTCCAAATTGGAGATTAGAAGTAAACGAGGCATCGAGTGCGATGCATTACCATAAGCGGTGTTTGTGCCCACCCTAAAGCACCACCAGAAACATGATTAACTAGCAATTGTTATTACACAGATTAATGGAAATCACAATTACACATGTTAACAACAAACCGAACCATTTAGGTAATTTTTATATACAAATGTAATATCATAAGAATTTAAACATTTACTAAAATAAATTAATTCCACAGAAACTTTAAATAAAATAAAATTTGAATTCGCCTACCACATACTGTGAGGTTTTATAGATGCAATAGTGCGCTCTGTATTAGGCAAGTGCAAACAGAATATACTCTTCTGGGAGTATATATGTTACAATATATAAAAAATCGGTAATTATTCATACTTACCGATAACTCTATTAATCATTTTTAATAAATATAATTATTTATTCATTTTTACCGGCGATTATATATTACTAGGTTACCATGTGTCCATAATCTTCATTGATATAATATAATTCATAATAATAATGTTCAATGTAATAAATTTGAATTCATATTTGTATTTATGTCAGTGACGTAACTACAACTGCTTTTATATGATTCGGAGATAAATCAATTTAAAATATAGCAGTTTAAGAACATGCTTTGTATTATTAATATTTTGTTTACTATTCACTTGATTTTTACAACTAAAAACCATTTTATTTTCACGGATTTATATTTTTATCATTTATTACGCCAAACAATATTATTTTATCTATTCGATATTCTGGATTATACATTTACTGAGTGCTTCTATTTTCTATTTGAATAGCGTACACAAAATGCATAGCTGTGTTCATTGTTTAATAAATTAATATTCCAATAAACATATCCGTAATAAGCGATTTGAATTCATATTTGTATAAGGTTATTTTTCAAAGCGTCAGTATCGTATTTTCCAATAGTAAAACAATAACATTATTTCTCTTAATTCAAGATTATACATTTATTGACTGCACGACTATACCATATTCAATATAATTACTTTAATTTTGACATTTCGTAGAATTAACGTTCCATAAACAACCAGTGGCGAATTTAGACTTTGAATTTTGTAGTAGAACAGCATTTTTAAAAAGTGATAAATGGTTATATGTTAAAACACAAATAGATTTTGTCGATGTTTTGGCGCATATAACAAAATTTTACAATGAGTTGACGATTTTCGCAATGGCTCGAGCCACTGTAAAAAAGGCTGACCCTACCACCAGTAGTAACCATAGAAACATATAAACAAAACATTCGATACATATATTCACGCATTCATTCATATTTATATGTATATACAAGATGGTGAATCGAAATTGAGAACAAAGGAATGTACATGCTTTTTTAACAAATGCAAATATTGCATTTTTTAGTAGTTACGGCCACATTAAAATGCTAGTAACAAAATTGCAAACCAACTTGACGTCTAGTTATAATTATCATTTATAATTATGCAGCACTAATTGTCAAACGCTGGCACTAAATAAGCAATAAATATGAATATTTTGATTTTTTACGTTTTTATACGCATGTTTAACTGGTTGGAGTTCCTTGCGCGTTATGTTTTAAAGTGCGCGAGCTAGCACTAAAAAATAAATAAAATAAGTGCGAACAAACCGAGAATTATTAAAGATCCATTTCTCAATCTATCCGAACATGGAAGCTTCGCTCGGACTATTAATGACTGTGCGCACAAAAATATTGTAACCACGTGGTGGACAAAATCTATCAATAATGCCTTTAAAACCCTATGACATGAATACTTTCTTCGGCTTCAACCACAAGGGACAGATTACTTGCTACCATTGGCAAGTATCAGAAGTTCTACAAACCAACCGCTGCAAGATCTTCATGGCACTTCCATGGCTAGGCCCATGGAGGCTACGCAAATATTTCCAGAAGTGGCGGACGCCGTGGATCAGCCAGCGGAGAGAAATAAACATCACCTCAACAAATCGGCCTGACGGCAGGGTGGAAATTCAACACGCGGAATGACTACGGACTTTGATCAAGAGTCCCTCTCGGTGCCGGACTTGGTGTTCCCAATTATACTTGGGAACCACTACATGAGTTTTTATACTAAATTTCTGCTTTATCAGCGGAAAGTTCAGTGACAGTTTCGGAGGCACGCTTTTGTTAGGGGACTCTCTCGCTATGTATATTTCATTAATATGGGATTCGACGGGGTGTTCCTAACTTGCTCCGCTACAGTAGTCTCTGGAGAAGACTAATAGGTGGCGGGTAACACCCTCCGTAAGCAAAACAATACCATTTATAAGAGATGAACTACTACGGCCACATACATTTGTATTTTAAAGTTCACCAGTTACTGTTAAAGGGCACATGGTCAGAAAAGAAATAGAGAAAATAAGCGAGTAAGAATTCATTGAAAAGGTGTCTACGGCCTACATCAACCCGGTAAACATAGTTAAGCGGGATGGCATGGTGCGAGTGTGTTTGGAACAAAGTCTACGTGCTTTCCAATTTAGATTCAACCAACACGTATTGGCAAATATCTCTCAGGGCTACGAGCAAGAAGTAGACCTTCACCAGGGACAGTCGTTCGTGTTCCAGATGCTTTGCCCAGAATTCTTTGCAAGAGTGGAACCGCTAACTCTTCTGAAGAAGAGGACGTCATGCTTGAAGTGAACTAGCGAGGCGGTGGAGGCATTGCAAAAAATAATGAATAAAATCAGAAATGCCCCACTGTTGTACGGTACGCACCAAAGATAAGAGGGAGCTGGATGAAATATAGCACAAATACGAGAGTGTAACACTTCCAAAGTATAGATGTCGCGTAAAACAATAAATATAATTTTTAAATACCCTGAAAGGTTACCACTAAATAAATTTAACAAAACTGTAATTTCAGTTATAAGTGCAATTTAAAACTAATCCAAACATAATTATGTATAACTACGTTAACCCGTTGAAACCATATCCCCATATCATATGCTTAATACAGCTCCTCAGGAAGCGTCATAACACGTGTATATCCATTGAAGACTCGGGTTCGAAAATTTGCATGATTACCGTGTATAAGAGAGTAAAAATTATAAAAATTAATAAACACCCTTTTTTGCGTTCCACGAGAATTAAAAAACGAGCCCTAATTTCATATACCACCTCTGGTCGAAAATCTTACATTTTCGGGGATACTTGCAAAAAAATTCGCTATTTAACCCTTTATGGTGGTATATCATGGAAACTCAAGCCTTATCCTAAATGGACTTTTTACATTTCATTTATAATCATGAAAATCATGTCTGTACCAAAGTTCAGCCCTCTGGCACATTTTCCGCAGTTTATATATATATATATTTCTGACTAAAGTAACTGGACTATTATATATTCGAGATAGTTGGCACTAGCAGCCTCTATAGAACTATGCTTGTGATTGCTTGTTCTTACTAAATACTAATTTGACAGCTCATACATTTTACAATATTTATAAAAAACACGGTTATTAGCCATATCAGTCCACAATATTCAATGTATATTTGAATATAATATAAAACTGAAAGTTCCAAAGGGGTTTTCCAGAGGTATGATTGAATTTAGCGACTAGCAAACAACCATTAGCATGCTAATTACGCACGCTATCCGGACAACTACACACTCGCCAACTATAATCCATATTTTCTTACGGATAAATTTTAGAGTATTTCTGATCCATATGATACAAGTCACCGATATTTGGTAATACAATGTAAACTTTTCTATATGCTAAGTATTACTATTAAATTCATAAATGAAATATTATTTACCTGTTAAAATCTGGATGTCCAGGTGGTGGCATTCTATACCCAGCTGGTGGCGGTGCATTATTTGGTGGGTAATGCCCTGGAGGAGGTTGATGAGTTGCTGGTGGCGTGGCATAAGATCCTGGGGCTGGTTGTGATGAAGGACCCTAACAATTAAGCAAGTATTTTATTGTTTTGCACAGAAAGTTTCAACTAAAAGTGATTTATATTCAAAACAAGGCAAATATGGAATACATAAACACTCAACAGGATACACTGTCGGACAAAAGTTAAGCAACTACCGTAGTACAAAAAACGACACAATAAAGAGTTGGAGTGCACAGAGAGGAAATTGTTGTATGACAAATTAAACTTTTTACTTTAAATAAATTGAAAAAAAAAAAAAAGATAAATAACAAAATTATTAGTGTAATGATACAGAATTTTACAACGACAAAAGATAAGCAACTCTATGCAAATGTATTAAAATTAATAAAATGTCAGTATATGCTGGCAAATATTTGAGTTTTAATCATTGCTACACAGCGTCGAAGCATAGATGAAATTAAATTGTTTATTGTATTTTCAGAAAGCTGACTTCATCCTGCGCTAATGTATTTAGATCAGGTGACTGTGATGGCTATGAGAGAAGTTATACATTATTTTGAGCAAATGTCATATGCTTTGGATCATTATCATATTGAAATATATATTGCAATGTAATTTCTTTTTCTGCAAATGGCAATATAACGTTTTGCAAAATGTTTTTATATATAAATCTGTCCATTATGTCCTTTATTTTATGTATCGGCCTCGTATCGTGGCCTAACAAGCATTTCCACACTAGCATATTTCCACCACCATGCTGTCACTGTTGTCTATCACTGTACGGTTTATATTTGTAATAAACACAGCAAAACAAAACTTGTTGTTATCGTCCGGGTTCCGTATGAATTATCAAAACGTGCTTACACTACGAAGGTTAACCCGATACTAGGAAATAAGTATAGCTTGTTAAGATAAGCAGTATTGTAGGAGTAGTGTAATAAATAAATTAATTTCGTTTAAGTATATATATATATATATATATATATATATATATATATATATATATATATATATATATATATATATATATATATATATATCGAGAAGAACAAGAAAAACTGAAGCGAATAGTACATGTAACTCAGTATCGCTAAGATTGACATTGGCTCTGTTTCTGGAGTTATAGTTTTATTAGAAAAACAAATCCTACTGTTCTTTTATACTCTTTCACGTTTATGGTTTGAGATATTTGAAACATTTAATACTGTGTAAATCTTTTCCATGATTACAATAGGTTTGTTCGTTCGACCTGCATTTCTTGTTCATAATCTTTCCATTTTCTTCATTATAAGTCATGAACTGAACAGATTATGCAGGACAAACGAACAAAGCTTATAATTCCTTTTTGTTTTTATTGTGAAAGTAAAAAAAAAAACATATATTTATTTTTATAACAAACCTGTATTTGCGGTGGTGGATGCATATGTTGTGATGGGGGTAAAGTGGTAGTTGTAGGATGCAAACCAGGGGGCGGAGCATCTGAATAATTAACATCTGGACCTGTGTATCCAGGTGGACCCATACCAGGTTCGTCTACGGTTGGAGTACCTGGACGTTCTTCAGTCGCTCTGGAACTTAATAATATTAAGAATAACATTTAAAGTAGTATACAGAGCGATCAACCATGTTAGAACGTTATGTAATCAAGAAGTTATCATTATAATCAAAACTATATGTCCTTATCATAAAATAGCGAGTATGATTGGCGTACGCAAAAAATAATTATTGTTGATTGCTCTGTATATATCACTATAATTGTTCAATGAAAATATACGAAAATGATTTTAATAGTTTATTTTCTAATTTTTATTTTTAATTATAAGTGTTCTCCAAATATCTATAATGAAAGACCAGAAAGATCAGTTTACTAGTTTGGATAACTTACTTTGGTTCGATATATGCAGCAGGTGGTATATAATGTCTATTTGGGACTGGATTATCCGGATTAGCTGCTGGAGGTCGTGCAGTTGTACTATCTGATAATCAAGGAAAATACAACTGTCAATTAATGAGTTACAAGTGTGCAAAAATAAACTAAGATATTATTTTATAAACTTACTTTGCGTAGCATGATGCTTAACTCTATGATGATTAATACCACTGCCAACACTAGTAATTGCTTGGCCCTTGTTTCCAGATGCAACATTAGGAGAAGTATCAACACCTGGTGGAGCATCTCTAGTTGCCACTCGCGTTTTTACCAGAGCTGGAGATACTACTCCAGGTGGTCCTTCGTTGGTCGGGGAAACTCTCACTGGTTTTACCTACAATAATAAATACATATACATACATACACTACACACATCTGATTGATTATAGACATAAAAAAAATTGCGTACATGTGCGCTCGCATGAATTGTATTGTTTCATTATATTCTGTATTGTTTTGTAATCAATCAATAACAATAGCATCTTTTCAAAAATCCATGAATATAAGTGAACTTACTGCTTCTATTTGGTATTTAAATATAATTGTATTCCCGTTCATTTGTTAATACGAAATATACATACACTTCCTTTTAGACTTTGTTAAAAAATATATATTCTACGTCCGAAGTAGGACAAATTTATGAAAGACAATTTAGCTGAAAGTGGAGGACTTACATTAACAGATTCTTCTTTAACGACACCCGTCACTGTTTTCGTCGATTCTGTAGAATCTGCTTCTGAAATGATTGGCTTTAGAGAATCCGCTGTTCTTTCTGGTTCTTTAGATGTTTGCGAATCGGGTTTGATTTGTTCTTGTTTTACAACCGGTGACGGTGATGGCATTTCCGTTGTTGTACTTTCAGCAGGGTGGACAATAGGGTCCTGAATACATAAAAAAATAAATCAATCAGTAATGGGTTTGGAACGCAATCTCACTTTACAGAAAGTTTCACCGGCAAAAAATATTTAAATATGTAAATAAACATTACATTTGGATTGTTAATTTCAAGAACTTTATTTTTATATCAAAAACATGTTTATAATAAATTACTTCGTTTAATACAAAAACGTTAATAAACGGAAAATGGTTGATGACATACTAATAATTGTCCAAATTCCTTTTCATAGTGTAAAGAATTTAAATTCACAATTGTAATAAAAATTAAAAGCTAAATATCTTATATTTTATTTACTGGACATCTATTTTTTTTATCAATATCGCCAAAGAGAGTTTCCTTGTTTTGTAAAATTTACTGTAGGCCTATTTAATTATGAAAATTAGTTTACCTGTGCAATAGGTTTAAATTCCGTAACGATTGGTTGTTCTAATATAAAAACTGGTTCACTGTGGGCTATAGTAGCATTTCTGTACTGTTGTCTCTTGTGATAACCGGTTTCGTTTTTGAAATTTGAAACAGAATTACGTAAAAATCTGTTTGGAATTAAAGTACCAGGTGAAATATCTTTTTCATGGCAATCAGGACACTCATGGTCCTCCGATTCTAGTAGAACCGTTCTTATACCTGCAAAAATTAATAAACTTAATTCAAATACAATAAGAATAAATAATTAACTTACATTCATCACAAAATGAGTTGCCACAACATGGTATCATAACTGCATCTGTTAGGAGATCTTTACAGATACTGCATAATAAGTCTTCAGGGATTTCTGGCTTTGCTTCTTGTGATGGTACTGTAGCTTTGGTTCCTTCATTATACGCCTGACTACACTCAGAAAGAAAGAAAACATGTTAAGTTTTTACTTTATTTTACGAAGTAATACGTAAGTCTTGTAATCATAAAAAATATTAATATCTTTCATGATGAACATAACTATTATTGCCATTATTAGTGCAGTCGTTCTAGTAATATTGGAGATAGGACAAAATATGCATAGAGTAAACATGCACTTCCAGTTTGAATATTCTTTTCAAAAATAAGAAGTGCACATCTAGACCATATACAAGTCTTAAGTTTGAAGTTTCACAATTTTACGTTCGACAGTTTTGGCTCTAGAGCGTTCACAGACAGACAGACATACGCACAGACGTCATTGAAAATATAGTCAAAACGGATTTTTCGATTAAAATTTCGAGGTCGATTTATTTTTGTGATCATAATACTTTTTTTTATACATAACGTATAACAAAGTAAAAACATTATTTTCAATATAATGGTGGCGTATCATTAAATATTGCAATATTATGTAATACTTACTGATCTAACACAGGAACAGCATATTGACCTGTGGGGGTCATCATAGCTCCTGGAACCATAGGTCCTTCTACAGGAACCATGAAACTTCGAGGGATGCCTGTACTTTTCTTAATCTCCATTGGCTCCTGTTCATATACAATAAAGTTCAATATAATATACATAAAAATTTGTAAAAAAAACCTGACTAAAATAAAACAGTAAGTACAATTTCAAAAAATGTAAAATCTTCAGATAAATATTTAAAAACAAAGAGTTGAATCGCGAAAATGTTTAAGATTGCAAATGCTTAAAATAGAGAACTCTATTCTAGAATTCAGTTCGTGTAATAAATTGCAAATGGAAATAGAAACACGATTGAACGGCGCGGTATTATAATGTAAATAATTGAAGATAATGTAAAAAGTATTACCTGACCATGTCCTAGTGGACAATCTTTAATCCAGTGTCCGGGTTGATGGCATTTAAAACAACGGTAATGAGAGGGTACCACACCAACTTGATTTGATCCACGAATTTTCATGTAACTATTTTAAGAGCGTTATATTAGTACAGCGACCACAATACTCCATTTTACAAAATTTGCGCGCATACTTACCTATAAAAAGGACTAAAAATAGCACTATATTTAATTAATATAGATTAAAATATACATGCGTAATTTTAAAAGTATTTTTGTTTTCAATATATATATATATATTACGTTAAATATTTTAATGTATTACTCATATAAAAACAATTTTTATTCACATTTGAAATTTCTCACTAGATTTTTGAATTTTTCGGTACCACTAAGTAAAAATAGAAAAATAAAGTAACATTTGTCATTTTCAGATGCATGTTCGTTTATAGTTACTTTTAACAAAACAACAAAACGTGTAGAAAGTAACAGAAAAGTAAAATAACAAAAAGGAAATAGCAAATTCAATGGAGGAAGAAATCATGATCCCTTGGCGCGAGAACTAAAATATTCATATCTCTGAATCTAGAGACTTTTAAGAGAAAAAGTATCATTATGGAATTTTGAATTACTCCGCAATTGTTTTTTTTAATAATTAACTAGTCGTACGGTAATGTGAAATTAATATATATATATTTGTTCATTTTCTTTCCACAATTAAAATAATGTTTACTTACACGCAATGCATAATAGTTGTTAGAAATATGAAATAAATTCTGACGAAAATGGGCTCAAAACTAAGAAACTAATAAAAAGCATGCTCTCGTGAATAGTCACAAAATCACACATGAAATAACCTACACTCAATCTACTTGAAAATACAATGTGAAATATGATTAAATAGTAATAAAAAATGGCACTTACTTAGTTATGAACCTCATTTGGCCAAAGCAAATAGGACAAAATAATATTATTAAACAGTTTAATTAATTGGAAGTGGCAATGAGTTATAAACATGCAGAAAATACTTGAAATAAGAATTGTTTTAAACACGTACTTGCTTGGATCATAGTCTAATGTGGATTGTGTCATCATTGCCCGTATTTTGTCATCTTCTGAAGCGTCCAGTTGTGTCAGATCGACGGCTTTTGACAGGCTGCAATCTTCTGGCCGACCCAATCCAGGTGTTTGTGATCCCGCTTGTGACCCATAACCTTCCCATGGTTTTCCTTTAGCTTGTGCAGCCATTGGAACTCTCGCGATAACCAAAGATGTGTTCTTTGGAATGAGCGCATTTTCATCATTATAAACTATAAAAGATAACATTTGATAAGCAATGATCCTTTATTAACTGGTTTCGACGCAGTTAAAAATAGCGATTATATCGTTTGCAGCAGTTTCCCAGTAACTTAAAAGTATTTTTTTATTTCCTTGTACGTAGTACAAATTAATGATTTTTTTTTGCAATATAATTTACTTTGTCATAGTTTGAAATTGCTTATTTTTGTCGTTGGACAACTAAATAGGTGATTGTTTGTTTCCCAATTAGTAATTTACTGATAGTCGACTTAATACAATTCTGTAACCACTGCCATTTTGTTTGCCGTTTAAATGTCTGAAACGCAGGTCCAATCTGCATACACTAGCCCACGAATATATTAATATAAATGGGGAAAATCGTCTGGCATTCGTATTTTTTCCGCATCCCAACACCTAAATACAAACGCTATTGAATCTAATCTCATTCACTTCTCAAACTGCGATTTTCGCACGTATGAATCTGTCTGCAAAGATGCAGTAACTCTCGAATGAGTTGCATACTTGCGAAGCAGTAGTAAAAATATCTGCTCAACAGCGTTAATAAAACAAGCATAGGTAGTGGCACTGTCATTTTCTAAAATTGCTAGATTGGCCGTAAATAGGTGTTCAATATCTGCTAACTGAAATTGCTAGTCGCCCTGAATCCAAATACAGTGGTAAAACTCGGGTCACAAACACCTCCAGTCACGAACAAATCGGCCCACGAACCCAATTCCCGAACAAATTTTGACCCCGCGTACAATGCCTCGGCGCACGAACGCACAAACATGGCTTTGGCGCCGCGATTTTTCAGCATTGCTGCACTCAAAATAAATTTCGTAGCGTTCAAGTTAAAAATAAGTGTATTATAATTCTCCACCGAGTACGTGAAAAACGTTACAGTGATATCAGGTGTGGGGTTATAAACTAACTGGTGGAGAGATATAGTGCGAAATAAAATAAATAACTTTAACATGGCGATGATGAAAGCGAAATAGATGGATCTTAAAGTAGTGGATTAGAAAAGTGAGCTGGAGAAACGTGAATATGCAACGAATGGTGAAAAACCAGTGTTACAAAATCAATTACGTCAAGCTCTCCTGGATGGTGGTGAAGACCCAAAGAATTATTTATTCGAATTACCTGGATATTAGTTTAGCGTTATGCTAAGAAAAGTTAACAGACATTTCAAGAATGTTAAAAGTAGAATTAACTGACAAAACAACGAAATTTTCTAGAAGCATGGAAGAAAAGTTTAGAAGCATAGAAGAATTAATTACAGAAAATTGACATGCTAGGGAAGTAATTTATATTATAAATGGCGAGGCATCCAACTTGATCAAGAAAAAACCCGCCTCGGTGCGAACGACAAAAATATTTAGCGGCAAATTTCGACCATTTTGCAATTTGCCGCTGCCGCGTCGGTCCGAAACCATCCATGACAGTGAGAAATATTATGTGACCTAATACCATTTTTTTTTCTTTATTTTTATTTGATTGACATTGTTAAATAGAAGAGAAAGCGAATATTTCAAAAATTTTGTGTAACATTTCAAATGTGAATAAATATTTAATATAAACGTTTTATAGTAATTATATGCATTATATAGTATACTAATTATAATAGTACAAAATAATTATGTATATGCTCTTTACGCCATAAGGCTTTGAACTCTGATTCATAATCTAACTAATCAAAGTAATAATGATTATAAGAATCACGTTTCTTCGTTCGTTATTAGTTATCCCTACTCTTCTATTTTGTGATCAGAAACTGACAGTCCCCTTCCCCTTGCGAATCATTCTATTTCTATGATTACTTGGATTGAATCACAAAACTGGCGAAGAAACACGCCTATAGTAAAAGTATCATCCCAATTTTGAACCGATTTATAACGTTAAGGATTGTTCACAGCGAAACAATCAGTAATTAAGCGTAGAAATTATAAGTAATAATTCCAGTTTGTTGTATGACATACAAGGTTAACGTTCACAGCAACAACATTTATCATTAATTGTGTTGCTTGGAATGCTAACATTGCTTGTCATAATACAAACTAGATTATTATTTGTAATTATCTAAGTTTAATTACTATTTGTTTCGCTGTGAACAATCCTTTAGTTTAAATTGCTTTCAATTACGCTACTAATGAATCATTAGTGAATTTGAGTAAATACCCGAAAATATTTTACAAAAAAACGATAATACTTTATGTTTGAGGCTATTTTTGACTATTTTGTTAATAATGAGATTTTTTGTTTGTTTTATGAATGAAAAGATAATATTCTATTCCACTACATTTAGTAGCAACCAAAAGAACACTACAATTATGGTTTTTTTTTTGCTAAACCTATACAATGACTTTAGGCGTTTACGAAAAGTAGCTTAGACCGCTCGGATCGGTTTGTAAACGTTCGTAAACGCAGTCGGATAGATATTTTCGCGTTCATAAAGTAAACTCGATCACCCGGCATGAGCGATCCGACCAGTTTTTTAGGATCTGTTTGAAGAGCAGGATTGCTGCCAGATTTGGCGCTTATACCAAATAAATGTCAAGTGAAACAACTCAAAACCAAAAAATAAAATGGAGAATTGTGAACTAGATTGTGATACGATGGCGTATGCATGTTCGCTATGCAAATCAATAGGATCGATGGAACAAATTGAAAAATATGTGTCTTTATTTCACACTTTCAGTAATGTAAATTGTAGTTTTCTTTATTAAGTATCAGATAATAATAAGTAAGTATATTAGAAAATCCAGAAAAAAACTATTTAAAATATAGTAAATTGCTGTTAAGATTATTTGAAGAAATGAAAGAATAATTTATCACAACAAAAAAGATTAACAAAGCTATAAGGCAAAATTTAAAACTTGTATAATTTCCGCATCTTCTTTATCCGAAAAATCAGCAATTAAATTATTTAGTTTTGTGTAAATATTCATTTTGAAATGTAATTAACCTTAAAATAAAAGCAACCCCAAATCGTTCTACGCCACAAATTTATCGGAGCGATCTGTTCGATCTGCGACGTCACAGGTTACCTAGTTTTTTAAACACCATTTATATAACTTACCTTCTTTGGTTTGTGCATTAGTAACTTGTAAATCAAAATCCGTATTTTTTCCGATTCGCTTTTGATGTATAATCGCCTTTTTTAAGTCTTTCACCGATATGTGAAGACCATCAAATGTAACTGTGTCATATTCTAATGCCGATTTAAATTTATAATGTACAGACATCTTAACGCATATGAAACAGATATAACTGTTGGTGCCACATCAAACACTAATTATACCTGTAAATATAAAGGATTCATCAAACTATTGTTATGTTTATGTTGAACAAAGATCGTTAATACAACGTAATTTAACTTTAAACATTTCATTCTTTTTTAATGGTAACCTATGAATTTCATGGAAACATAGTAAAACCAATAATATAAGGTATTCAATCATTACTTAAATTGAATAATAATGAATATCAAATTTGTTTGAATGTGACAACCTACAATATTCATTATATCAAAGAAAATGTACATAAATGAAAATGCAACTAGAATTAATATTAGCAAATACACCTAGTGATAAATAAATGAATAATATGTCGTAAAAACTCACATTTTTAATCAATATTTCAAGAAAACACTTTGACATGCACTCTAAACAAATGTCTGTAATGGCAGAAAATAGCCTTGACCAACCTTGCCTGATCTAAGATGGCGAATGTTCTTCTTTTTCTTGTTTTCTATACACAGTACATTACGCGGGAATAAACAAGTTTAAAACGAAAATATATATATATATTCACGAAAATAACAAAATTGAACACGTTGGAATCAGTATTTTGAAACACGTTGTCGATTTAGAAACATTTTTTAGGTAAGCAGAACTTTCATTGCAATATTTATATTTTCTTATATTTAATTCAAAAGTTACTTTGACATTTATAATTATTTATTCGAAATATGCTATGTAGGATTATAATCAATTAATATTTAAATATCGCGTTACAAAAATCCATTTTTCTTAGAGCTACCAACACATATTCTGTTAAAATAGGTCAAAGAAAGATATTTAGTCCACCATTGAAAAAAATGTTTAAGAAAGGTTTGCAGTTTCTAATTAACGGCCAAGTTATTGTCAAATATGAATTGCATGCTATAAACATATAATTGATATTAATTAATTTTGTTAATTTTCTTGGCCTATAAACTAATTTTAGAAACTGTTCAAAAATTTAGATATCTTCTGTTAGTTTCTTATAAGTATTGTATAAAATATAGTATTGTGATCACTATAAAATCTACTTTGAAATTTTAATGGAAATATCAGCTTTATATGCCCATGAATCCATTTTGATTATTTTCTTAACGGGGTATTTACCATTATATAGGCAAAAATGGTTCATTTTTCATATAAAAATGGATTATACCATGTTTAAGTTAAATGCTTAAACTTTAAAAACATTTTTCTTTTCTTTTTGTGTCATGGCTCCTGTACACTAATTTTTTTACGGCACCAAAAAATAATATCTGGAGTGGCCTTCACTCGACTTTCTTAAATGTAAATGGGATTTTAAAGATACATGTAATATACGACTATATAATCAAAATAAACAGAATTGAAAAATGATATTTTATGCTTAAAAGTTATATATTTTTTTTAAAGTCGATTTTCGCAAAACCCTTTTAGGAATATATTCTAGACATATTAAACTATCAAAAATAAAAAAATAAACGTTTTCTTTTTCTTTTCACTATGGGAATATCCTCTTAATGACATCTGTGTGTGTGAACGCCATACAGCTCATTCCGTTGCATATTAGAATATGTTTTGATTTTAATATCTATATATCTCGAAAAAGAAACCCTCCATTTTTTGAAAAGTATATATATCAACCGGAAGTGCTTGGTTACTCGTGTCATTTTTAAGTATCTCGAAAATAACATGAGGTAGATAAAAAGAAATTCATATAAAAGTTGAACAAATTCAAATTTCTTGGAACTTTTGTTTGGAGTGTTTATTTTTTCGAAAAATGTACCATTTATTGAAAAATCGCCTTTACGTTTCTCTAGTTACCACACATATTAATATTATTTCATGCATATTAATACCCAAATGTATGCATATGTGTAAATGTTAGTATGTCTGGAACGTTTTATTTTTATTTAATTTTCTAACGGCAGTATTAAGGGGCGCTCCAAATTTCGGGGCCCTATTATATAGACGATTGGATTAAAACGAATTTAAATGAGATGCCAAAGAATATGTGTAGCAAATTTGGTTTAATTCACTTTGATCGACGACATCCAAATATAGGAGTTATATACATTTTTGGATTAAGGCGACGAGCCAAACACTTTATAGCTTACCGTACGAAGTACAGACGAACTAATGCAATCGGTCGTGTGTCTGTAGCATTCTCGGATCAAAGGAATTCCTTAACAAAACTCCTCTGAAAGTACCGAAGTGATTTGAACCAAATTTGCTACACATACTAATTGGCATCCCGTTTGAATCCGTTCGCAGTTTAAATGCAATCGTTCGTATACTTCCAGAGTTATAGGGCCCTTAAATTTGGCGCCTTCATAATACTGGCCGGGTTCATATTTACGTATGCGCAATCGAAAATATGCATGGAACTGGAATAACATGCGCACTGCGTAGATTCATTATTTGTTAAGGGGGCATTCATCTTTTGAGCACAAATCAAAAGCTGTTTTTTAACATTTTTTTTCTCAGGGTGCGTTTGAGATATTCGCATGCGGTTTTTTGTATCGTATTTATTCAACTTTTCTCTTTCATAAGGTATTTTTTAAAGTCGGGTACGTTTAGCCCCGGCGAAGATGTCCAGGTCCAAAGTGGGCAGCTCAATTTAGGCGCGCGGTAGCATAACTCTGGTCCCAATTGTTTGAAAAAAAATAAGAAATAAGGGTTTTAAAGTATATTTAATTGTCTAGGAATTGATTTTCGGGTGGTCCATTTGGACTATAATTAGCAAAATGGCGACCATCGTACGAAAAAAGTTATTTTTTGCCACTTTTTTTCTCCTTTGGCGGGCCTTAAAAAATATTAACAACTGTCGGACACACTTCGTCGAAGATCAACTTTTAGATAATTTTATTACCTTTAAGATGCACTTATCGAGAGTTAAATCGGTTAATTTGTTGTCGAGATATTCTACCGCGCGACTTAAAAAATATGGTTTCGAGAAAAACGCGTTTAAAGTTTCAGCTTCAGACTGACGCGCGCGAAATCGCCGTGCTTGAGCAAAAACATTGTTTTGTTTAAATCGCAATTTCAAATATTTCCAACTCGAATTTCAAAAAACGGCTTCAGAGACTTATAGTCAACACTTCAAAGTGTCCTATTCTGCAAAAAAAATATATCGATTTTTTGAATCTTAAAGAAATTCAAGTAAAGTGAACAAGTAGAATAAGTTCGTTAAAATCTTTATCAACATTTTAATTTGTAGAACTTTTTCTAATGTCTAACTAATAATAATTAAACCCTACACTAAACTCCACGATATCTATTTATATATATATATATATATATATATATATATATATATATATATATATATATATATATATATATATATATATATATATATATATATATATATATGTATATATATTTATATATATACAACGAAAAATCAAAGTTTAGCTACTTGATGATAGTTATTTGTTAGCATTACAAGATCTTTGCATGACATTGTAAAATATTTTATTATATTTATTTTTGAACAGTTAAATATGGCAACATTTCAAATATGTGAAGATTTATACAATTTCATTCCAACGACTAAACTTGTAAATAAGATTCCTACAAGAACAACTTCTTTCGGTATACAAAAGAAAGCTAATCTTGTTAAAGATGGTATTAGTAATCCTATGAAAACACGTTTACCATTACGAATAAGTAATCAAATTCTAAACAAGAAGCAGGCTGATCAAAAGATTCAAAATCAGGATAAGGTAATACATAAAATAAATTTTTGAAGAAAATTCAAAAATAACACCGATTTGCCATCAATTATACCTTTTGAAGTAATTTAAATCAATACGATAAGTCTGGTAGAATACTAACACTGGCTGCGATCAAAATTGTTTTGGCGGGAAACAGCACATTCTGTATCAAAAAGCACGCAATAATTAAACACTTAAGAAATCCATAATGAAAAGGTATTCGCGACATAAATAAAAACTAAAACTTATTATATATGCCATAAAATTATTTAGGAATACTAAACAAAACAATATAGCGTTTTAAAAGTGTCTAATTCCCAAATAATTTGCATATATAGTAAGTTTTAGTTAGTATTTAAGCCGAGAACACCTTTTCATCATGGATATCTTACGTGTTTATTTATTGTCTGCGTTTTAATACAGAATGTGTTGTTTCCCGCCAAAACAATTTAGATTGCAGCTTTAAAATAATATGCAACCTTTTGATGATTTATTAGAATCCGCAGCAGTTTCAAATATATTCGGATCAATCAGAGAAATTATGTATAGTTAAGATTGAACTGAAACCCGCCACGGACTGTAATATTTTACAAGATGTATCATTATTTAAAAAAGAAAATGACAAAGAAAACGATAAAGAAAATTTGGAAAACACATCGCAAGATCAATTTTATTTTCCAATTGATCATTTTTATCTTATTACGAAGGAGTATCATGAGGTAAAACTTTTTTAAATATATTTAGTTACAATTAATTTTCCAAGAAAATTAAAATAAATATTAAATTAAAGAAGAATAGTCTCTCCATTTTATTTTTTTATCAGTACATATTTTATTCCGTTTATCTATTTTAGCTTCACATGTTTTCTACTAAATTAAACATAAAATCATGTTTTTTATTGTTTCGTTTTAAACTATTAAAAAAAAAAAAAACATGTTTAAAACATGTTTTTGTATAATTTATTGTATTTATGGACGTGCAAATGTATTTACAACATTATGAAATCTTTTCATTTGTGGTGAAAAATACAAAAGCATAAATCGCAATTAATTTTCTTCTATTTTAGAACATCTTTGGCTATTTACTGAATTTGGAACGGAATTCAAATCGACCAAAACCTAATTATATGTCGAAACAACCACAATTAACCAATAAAATGAGGAGTATACTTGTTGATTGGTTATCCGCAATAACTGAAGAATACTGTTTGCAACCACAAACTTTACACTTGGCTGTACAGTATATTGACTGTTTCCTGAGTCGTATGTCGGTAGTTAAAGGGAAATTTCAACTAGTTGGCACAGCAGCAATAATGATCGCTGCCAAATACGAAGAAATTTATCCACCAGACGCAAAAGAATGGTCATACCTAACAGCGGATTCTTTCACATCGAAACAACTGCTACGCATGGAACAGTTGATTCTGAAAGTTCTTCAATTCGATCTAACCTCGCCAACAATATATTCATTCATTGCACACATTTGCTGCGTTTGTAACGTCTCCAAGAAACTGATGTTACTGGCAATGGTATGATGATTTTAATTTATATATATATATATTAAAAGGTCCTTGCAGTGAATAATCTGCGCTACATCCATAACCATGACGCTACCTCTCCTTTGAGCTGCCTCTGGAGAACGCAAAGAAAGGCACCAAGCTATTATTCTTTTTCTTAAAAAAATATCTGGAGTGGCCTGCACTCAACTTTCTTTTACGTAGTTTTCAATAGATAGATATAAATATACATATATATCCCAAACAAACTGTCCATATATATATATATATATATATATATATATATATATATATATATATATATATATATATATATATATATATATATATATATATATAATCTCAAACAAACGGTCAAACTAACCAATACTCTACAGGAATACTCTGAAATGTCTATTTTGTTTTCCTGGAAAAAACAGGCGCAGATAATATTTATTATTATTAAGTGATAACAAAATCTTTTGCTGACCAATATAAAATAAAAATTCAAATTAAATTACTATAACTTAATAATAACTGGATAATTATACCAATTTATAATGGATCTGTATTTGAAGTACTTATCGTATTCACTCTTAAACTGTCAAACTCCACAGTAAAACTCTGAAATTGTTATTTAATTATGTTAGCAAATATATAATATAAATTGATTCTATCATAATTTACCTGATACAATTTATTCTAATAAGAAATCAATATTTTAAATATTCATTCATACAGATAACTGTCAATATAATGCTTGTTTGTTTTCAATAAACAAGAAACAAATGATGTAACTCATGGTTGATCCGATTTAAAAATAATAAAATTTGTCACAAGTGTAGGTATCACTATGGCAATGTAAATAAGATATTTGAGTTTTTTCGTAGCAGTTATTTCATAACTGGTACAATTTATGAAGAAACTTTTCAAACAAAAGTTGTGCGAAATATTATTATCTTTCATTATGAATATTACTATATTTGCCGTAAGTGTAGCCGTTCTAGTGATATTGGAGATAGAACAAAAAATGTATAGAGTAAACATGAACTACCGGTTTGAATATTCTTTTCAAAAATAAGAGGTGCACATCTAGGGTATATACATGTCTTAAGTTTGAAGTTTCATAATTTTTCGTTCGACAGTTTTGGCCCTAGAGCGTTCACAGACACACACACACACACACACAGACACACAGACAGACACACACACAGACGTCATTCCGAAAATAGTCACATTCGATTCAGAGAAGGTCAAAACGTGCATGCTGGCAGTTAGGGTTCGAACCCGGCCTATATCAGTTTGTATTTTTTTTTTTATAAGAAAAGCGTTCTACACATACATACACATATTCATACATTCACACATGACTGGGTGTTATATATATATATATATATATATATATATATATATATATATATATATATATAATTTTATTTATTTTCCAGTACTTCGCTGAATTGGTATTATTAGAAGGTGAAACATATATGCAATATCTGCCGTCGCAGTTGGCTTTTTCGGCTGTTGCATTGGCGCGTCATACCCTAAACGAGAAAGTATTGTGGCCGAAAAATCTACAAATGCTTAGTGGATACAATATAAAAGAACTAAGTCCGCTTATCAAGAGGCAACACAAAAGTTTTCGGGATTCGCCGACGCGAACTCAACAAGCTATACAAGATAAATTCAAAACGGTCAAATATGGTAGAGTTTCACTTCTCAAACCTAGAAGATTAAACTTGTGTGATATAGATGCATAATTACATTTTTTATTTTTAACTTACTCCTATCGTACTATGTGATATTTTTTATATGAATAATTATGTAATATTAATTTTATATATTTTTATTTTAACATGTTTATACTGACGATAAACTTAAATAATATTTTTTAATTATGTACTTATGAATAATTTTAGTTACTGTGTAGCTATAGCATAACTTTATGTATTGATATAAACGTACTTTACTGATGTTTGTAAACTCATTTGACTGATGTTATAAATATATACAATTTATAAATATTACATTTTCTTTGATAATTGGTTTGTGATTGGTATGTACACTAATTAAATATGTAGTAACATTTACACAATGGCCACATTGCTAAGTAATTTATATTGCTATTAGAATCCCAATAGGTATGTTGTATGGCCAAATAAAGACATGTTTTACTAACAAAAATTTGTATATAAAGAAGCATAGGTACAGGCACCAATACCTTCAGCTGTATATTCTTTCTGGTGAATTAAATAATTATATAGAAAACGTTTTTTAATCACTGATGTGTATCTGCATATTTTTAAAGAGATAAAATTATAAAAATCGGTTGTAGCCAACATAGAACTTTCTTTTACGTTTTAGTAGTAGACTGATTTTGTTTAGATGCGATAGAAAAAGAAAAGAAATATAAATTGACGAAATTTTTCGGGAATTGATATGCGGAATGTGTTTTCGTTCCATTATTCAAATTTAGCATTACTTACGGAAATTAAATTTTGTCAAAGCTTGTCATTTCTAAGCAAATATAGAAATTCAAATTGCTTAAACTATTTCTATAGATTTGCAAATCATTATCATTTGCAATCAATGAACTATCCATAAATAAGTATTCGTTATAGAAATACAGGATATAAAATTACTTATATATTATAATATTTGCATTATATAGTTACCTATTATTGGTATTTTCGTGTTTATGACATTTATTTTTGACAAACAAATAAATACCAGTAATAATCCCACATAGCACCAAATCCCGTAAGACCAAATAAAGACGTCCAAAAACATGACGTCTTTAAGACTTTTAGTTAGGACGTCTTAATGACATACATAAATAAGACAACATATAACAAAGTCTTCAAGACGTCTTTAAGTTGGCCTTAAATAAGACGTCTTGTAAATGTCGTCCACAAGACAACTTAACGACTTCCATCCAGACAAATTTAGGTGGTCGTACAGACGTCTTTTTTTGGTCTACAAGACCAAACAAATGCGGAGATATGCTGCCACCTATATGAAATTTTCAGAACCTATACTTAGCTTTGTTCGTTTGTCCTGCACTGACTGATCAGTTCATGATTTGTCTTTCTTCCACTTATAATGCTGAATAAGGACAGATTATGAACAGAGCAAAAAATGCAGGTCCAACAAACAAACGTTCTAGAGCATTCTACAAGTAGTTTCAGCTAATGCAAACAAGTAAGAAAAGTAAGTATTTTACAAAGAATTATTTGCTGTGTAACAAGTTTGTGCATTAGTTATTAATTTAAAATGTATATATTATGCATGTTCTACAGTTTTTATGCAATGTTCATAAAACAAAACCTCATTAAAAGTACAAGTAACAAAATATTATAGAACAAAGAGGATAACACCTTACAACGCTAGTGTTACATATTTAATAAATAAATAAATACATGATGTTTACAGAAACAAAAAATTCTTAGTATTGGAGGAAGGATCAAAGAACGTGGACAGATGCAATATATGGCCATTAGGAAACGCCCCCGTAATGAAAATTATAACCGGTAACAATTGAATCATTCAATTCTCATTAATATTATAGTATAATTTTTGTATATTTCAGAAGCGCTGCGTACAGATTACTGTAACTGCCAATGATGAAACAAAAACTGAACGAGAACGAGAATGGATGAGGCATGTTCATGAGCGTTCAGCGAACGGCTAAACCTGGCAAATAAAAATACTATTTTGCCGTACACACTGTGATTTTAAATATGTTCTCTTCAGTTTCAATATGTTCCGTGCTTCACAACCGTAGCGGACAACCTAAATAATACATTGTATACATATGCCCAGACTTCTTAGTTTGAATGCTACGGTTGCGAGTTGCGACGTATGTAAACTAGAAATCTATCTTAAATGAAGTATATGACTGTATACAAGCAAATTATAATTAATTCCAGTTAATAAATCAACTGCTCTTTATTTGTAATATTTATATGTTTAATAATGTATTATACTATTGTTTTTTAATTCGAATTTGTTGGTTATTTATAGAAAATTCTGATATTACATTTGTTTTGCTATCTAAAAACAACACATTTGGATGTACTATTAAGTATCAAACAAATGTGTATTTTGTGTAGATAGTAAAACAAATGTAATACCAGAATTTTCTAGCCTTATAAAAATCACTACCTATTCCCGCAAGACCACAAAATGTCCAATTTTGGACGTCATTATTTAGACCTATAAGAGTCTAATAGTAGTCATTTTGAACGACCTATAGACGTCTTATTGTTGACTTATAGTTATCCTTTTAAAGTCTTTAAATTACGTCTTTAAGACGTCTTTTCGACACGTCTTAAATTGGTCTTAAACGAGCGAAGTTAGACGTGTAGAGGACGTCGCTTTGTATGACTTCGGGCTTCATACCATTAAAGACTTTGACATCTTAAAGACGTCTTTCAGTTTGTTTTGTGCTATGTGGGAACTAACCAACATTTCAAAAAAAGTTAAAATATTTCAATTGCAAGAGATTGGTACAATTTCGGAGAAAACTTTTGAAATAAAAGTTGTTTAAACTTAGAATATCTTGAGTCTTTATATCTATAAGTTTTTTTGTAAATGCAGCCATTACCAAGGTAATTAAAGAATGAGTAACCAACAAGAGTACAAAAAAATAAGTTTTGATTCAATTCGTGTACTTTTTATTGTTTATATAACAATAATGTTCAATCTTAATCATTTTTGTTCATTGTGAACTAAATATATGAATGTGCTATGTAACGTCATGAATTAATTATATTATGCAATGAAAATGTGTGATTTCTCGTTATGGAAGTAGTTGTGAAATAAAAGGATTTGGTATCATTGGAATACTAGGATATAAAATTACATGATACTAAGTTAAGTTAAGTATTCAATATATTTTAATTGGAAATGTACATATTTTATCCAATTATTATTTATAGCATATATTATTTACATATTTGAAGCTATTATAGTATATCACATTGGTGAGAAATTGTGGAAATATATAAACTATACATAATATTTATTATTTACATTGGTTATAAGGCGGTTTCAAGTCGTATCTGTGTATTTTTTAACAATTCTACTGACTCTAACGCCAAAAATGAAATTATTGTATTATTTTATGGAAGTTACAGTTTGATATATGCTAAAGTATAACATTTCTGTAAACACATCGCATTTTCAGAAATATTCAACTTTAAAACATATCAACCTAATTATTCCCTTTTCAGTGCCAACTATTGATATTTCACAATACCAATAGTATTGCAGACTTTCAACTATTTTTTTTTTTACTAATTTAGAAGTAATTTTATTTTTAACACGTTTTTGGTCTTGGAACTGCTACTATTCTGACAGGTGCACCTGATCCTTCGGCAATATTCATTGGCATTACAAGGAGGGTAAAATCACGGGCTGTAATAAAAAAAAACAGTTAATTCATGAAATATTAATTAATACAATATGGAAATTGAGAATGTTAAAAACATGGTAATTAAGCATATTACTGCTGTAACTCATCATCGATGAGATATGTTATTATGATATTGTTTTGAAATATACTGTTTCATGCTAAATACTCCACAATATTTGGGTTGCGCACCCACAATTTATGGAATTCATTAAATTTGTAAATATTATATATGATTTCTCTAATTATGGATTGAAAAATACACGTCATGCGTTATAATAGAGTTATGTGCTGATTTTACTCTATATCTATATTAAATAATGTTGTTACTTACGGGGTAAGTCTACAATCACTTTGGCACTTTCAACTACATAAATATCGTTGCCAAGTAAAACCCGATGAGAATCTGCAGTCGTTACGGATCCGGGATCTACACTAGCGACATCTAATGCGACTCCGACTACTTTACCATTGTGTACTATCCATTCGGCTGCTTCTTTTGAAACTCCTATAAATAATAATTATTTTATAGGTATACACGTTATAGGTATGTCAATCATAAGAGAAACTTGTTCGCATATTTTTCGTAGTTTCCTATTTGATTAGATATTCCTTGTTTCTGTAATATTGTAATAAATAATTTAAATAAAATAGATGAAATAGTAAGAAAAAGAAAAATTCAAGCAACATAAATATTTCTTTATTAAAAGAAAAGAAAAAGCACAAGAAGTTATTGTTGTCATAAGATTGTGACCTCTTTTCCTCTGAAGGTATCAGGCCGATTTCAGCACATTTCGGTATACATATAATATGAGTGAAACGTGAAATGAATTTCTGTTCGTAATACCTGGAAAATTTAAGCCGTTCGATTCATCGATTCCTAAATATGCTTGTCTGTCTGTATAATATTTTGACCATCCAAATTTGACAATTAGGACTGTATTGTCTTCAAATGGACCAAATAATCTTTGCCATTCTTCAAGATGACGAACTTCTAAATTAACCGATGAACCTCCTAGGGCTACTTCATAAGATATATCAATGACAGCACCTACCACATAAAATAAAATAAGTTTATGTTTAATGAATAAGTAAATGTACATTGCTTAAGTCAAGTGCGGTATATAATATTGTATTAACCTGCAGCAATAAGCCTCTCTATTGGTATAGCACCAACTTTACGTCCTTCTTTAGCGAAATGGTAAGGAGCGTCTAGATGCGTACCTCCATGTTCTGCAGCACAAAATTGCTTCATAGCCAACCTGAATTTAAATTAAAAAATTAATTTAGAAAATTTCGAATTTTATAGGATAAAACCATATTTGCAGTAGCTTATGAAAAGCTGTTATATTTAACCCATATAATCCCAAGGGAAATATATTTTTTAAATTATTTTATTTATTATATCTAGAAATAGCAATTTGTAGTTGGGGTGGAAAATTGTTGTTCTATGTTAATTTGTTATTTGTGGTAAAATTTCAGATCTATCTTAATGACTATTACTGTCACAGGGGCCCCCAATATATGTTGAAAAAATAGCATAAATGATTTAATTTTCATAATTGATAATTATACATTTATTTATTTATGTATTTTAGTGAAAATATAAAAAAATATATACTATTTAAATAATAGGGTGACGTCATTGTGGAAGTATTGTAAACATATGTAGGTAAGATATTTTATAAAACAATAATAACGAAATAAATTACTGTTTCTATAACAATCGAATTAAATATTTAATATATTTTCTTTAATATTCGATATATTTTTGCAATATTTGTTACATTTTCTCAATTTTCAATCACATGGTGGCAGTAATAAATAGCAATATTTGTGGCTAATATTTTGACACAATGTTACCTATATAATAGAGAAACAATCCCGTACTAAGCAAATTTGAAATAATTTTTTTTTTCTACAAGTATACCCGGATATAAGACTATAAAATATACTGTTTTAATTATATTTCGAAAAAAGAGAAACTTATTCAATAAATATATCAAATTAATATTTATATTATATTGTAGGATTACTATAAGATTTTTTTTATTACAAAACAGTAAATTTCGTGAATGAAAAAAAAATTAACGATTGTTATAATCATTTAAGCAAACAATCAACAATATAATACATATAAACTAAAATATAACAACGAACAATGCACCAATAAAATGATGGTGATTTCTACTTATTCAAACTTTAACATTTACAATTAAAATTTCACATTCTTCATTGGAATTAGTTGCCAAAATCTCATTCCAATAATTAAAATGGAATCGAAGTATTATTATATAATATTTTCTTATACTATCTTTCTTTATCATTTTATTGGGTTTTTTCCTTGTGCAAATAGTTGGTGTCACCAAAGATGCGATATATAATAATTATGCGGTTACCAGGTTTAACCAGTAACTAGTTTAAATTTAACAAATACTAATTAACCAATTAATTTTATATTCAAATCATCAAATCAGTCGATTTATAATAATATAACTTACAAATTTGAACCCTTGACACATGTAATGAATCAAATAGAAGAAAGTTCGAAATTCGATTGATACCGACAATCTAGTTACATGCATTATTTTTAGGGCATTCACAATTCGTTGCGAGACCATTTTTAGCTCGTCCTACGAAGTGCAGAAGAGCTAAAGCATTTAGTCGGGTGTCTGTAACATTATCGAATCATAAATGTACTTAAGAAAAAGTTAATAGAATATGAGTAGAAATTTGGTTCAAATCGCTTCGGTACCGTCAGAGGAGTAAAAGGCACAAATTTCGTCGCACGAGTGACATCCAAGTATATAAGTTTTTTGTTCCGATAATACTACAGACACACGACCGAATGCTTTAACTCTTCTGTACTTCGTACGGCAAGCTAAAAACTGCAGTTAATATAAAGATTACAAAAATTTGAGGTGCACATCCGAGTCATTTACAAATTTTAAGTTTAAAGTTTCATAATTTTACTTTTAACAGTTCTGGGTCTACAGCTCAAGAGTCTAGAGCGTTCATAGACACACAAACACGTCAGCCCAAAAGTAGTAAAAGCAAATAAATAAATAAATATATTCAGTTATTTAGTTACCAATAATTTCCTTCCGTTATTCCTTCAAACACTTTTGTTAGCTCAAATTGTTTGGCGCCAGGCCAATATATAGTTGAATTTTCAAAACTCCATGTTAAATCAACGGGGTATGTCAGGTGGTCTGCATTAACAAAATTAATGACAATTGCAAGTAAAATAATGGTTTTGGTATACATTCTGTTGAACGTGTAAATCATCACTAATACAAGATCGTTGAATTGTAAGCATATTTATATATTTAACGGCAGGGTAGGGTTCAGGAAACACCAGTTAGCCGTTGAGTGGTAGCAAAATGTTTTTATTGGTTTATCCAAGTGCAGAGCCAATGAAATTACGTTGTTGGCACAGCAAGTCGACTGATAAATACTGTATTAAAATCAGGGCCTTTTTATTATCCTACAAGTACAATCAATTCATTTTATATTTTGTGTTGTCATTTATAAACATATATTAGATAAAACTGGAGTGGTCTTCATTCGATTTTCTTGTCTTATCCCAATCTGTATTTATAATATTGCTTGCAGTCCTCGAAAAAGCATATTTTTTCACGATAATTTTTTGATAAATTGGACATCGAAAGCAAATGACAAATGATATCAGTTCTTTTATTAACTATTCACGATTATAATAATTATTTTTTACTTATATTTATCAATAAGATTAAATGTATGAGCTGTAGGCACTTGTTGAAACATGATTATTTAATAAGGAATAATTGAATAAAAACACACTTGGTTGGTTTCAAAAATAATTTAATTGTAACTTAATACGTATTTCGGCTCTTACACCATCGTCAGAAGTGTCGGAAAGAAGTAAACTGCAACGTATATATACACACAAATAAATATAACAGGTATAAAGGTTATAAACTAAAATTAACTTAATTTTAGAATAACCTAAGTTACAATATATACAAGGTATTGCAAAGTTGAACACATTGAAAGGGATAAAAAACGGTAAAATGATTAAATGAATGTTTTGTTTAGAAGCGGTGATAACATAAAGTCTAAATGTTCATTCATCAGAGATTTAACTTGTTCAATAGCTTTGTTTATTTCATAAGCTTCTAATACATTCATTCTTAATCCTTTCTTCACAAAATGTAAAATATTTAGGGAATCCAAGGATATTATATGGTTGTTCTCTATCAAATGTTTGGATTCAATGAACATGTCTCTTCTTGGAGATTAGGAAAAACCGACTCTAATGTCGTTTGGTGTGAATCGTGAAGCATAGGTACAGGCACCAATGCCTTCAGCTGTATATTCATTCTGGTGAATTTAAAAATTATATAGAAAACGTTTTCTTTTAATCACTGATACTTTTTTGCATATTTTTGAAGAGATAAAATTATAAAAATCGGTTGTAGCCAACACAAAATTTTCTTTTACGTTTTAGTAGTAGACAAATTTTGTGTAGATGCGATAAAAAAAAAACTAATTCATGATATTTCTTGGGCATTGATATATGGAATGTGTTTTCGTTCCATTATTTAGCATCACGAATATTTAATTTTGTCAAAGCTTGTCATTTCTAAGCAAATATATATATGCTAAGATCTATGCTAAGAATAAATAAAAAATGCAAATTGCTTAAACTATTTTTATAGATTTGCAAATCATTATTTTGTAGCAAAAAACTATCCATAAATAAGTCATCATCATACAAATCATATAAAATTACTTACATGGAATATTTGCAATATATAGTTAACTATTATTGGTATTTTTTTGTTTATGACATTTATTTTTGACATAAATAAATAAATACTAATAATAGTTAATTAAAATTAAAGTTAAAATATTTCAATGGCATTTTCTTAGAGAATGGTACAGTTTAGGAGAAAACTTTTCAATTAAAAGTTGTTTAAAATATGAATTTTTATATCTATAAGTTATTCTGTAAATGCAGTCATTGCCAAGATAGTAAAGAATGACCCAAGTAAACGAGCACTTCTGGTTGTAATATCCGTTTCAAAATAGGAGGTTTTCTATTCTGGGGTGCAAATGACGTAACCAACAAGAGTACAAAAAAAAATTAGTTTTTATTCAATTCGTCTTCTTTTTATTGATTATATAACAATAATGTTCAATCTTAATCATTTTGTTCATTGTGAATTAAATACATGAATGTGCTATGTAACGTCATGAATTAATTATATTATGCAGTGAAAATGTGTGATTTCTCGTCATGGAAGTAGTTGTGGAATAAAAGGATTCGGTATCATTGGAATACTAGGATATTAAATTACATGCTACTGTTAAGTGTATTCAATATATTATAATTGGAAATGTACATATTATTCTAAATGTAATGCGATAACACAAAATGTATAACATATAATATTTACATTTTTGAAGCTTTTATAGTATATAACCCTGGTGATATACTATAATAGCTATATACTGTACATAATATTTATTATTTACATTGGTTATAAGGAGGTTTCAAGTCGTGTCTGTGTATTTTTTAACAATTCTACTGGCTCTAACGCCAAAAATGAAATTATTGTATTATTTTATGGAAGTATGCAGTTTTATATATGCTAAAGTATAACATTTCCGTAAACACATCGCATTTTCAGAAATATTTAACTTTAAAACATATCAACCTAATTATTCCCTTTTCAGTGCCATCTATTGATATTTCACAATGCCAATAGTATCGCACACCTTCAACTAACAGTTTCATTTTCTTTTTACTAGTTTAGAAGTAATTTTATTTATAACACGTTCTAGGTCCAATAGTATTGCAGACTTTCAACTATTTTTTTTTACTAATTTAGAAGTAATTTTATTTATAACACGTTTTTGGTCTTGGAACTGCTACTAATCTGACAGGTGCACCTGATCCTTCAGCAATATTCATTGGCATTACAAGGAGTGTAAAATCACGGGCTGTAATTAAAAAAAAAAAAACAGTTAATTCATGAATACAATATGGAAATTGAGAATGTTAAAAACATTGTAATTAAACATATTACTGCTGTAACTCATCGTCATCGATGAGATATGTTATTATGATATTGTTTTGAAATATACTGTTTCATGCTAAATACTCCACAATATTTGGGTCGCGCACCCACAATTTATGGAATTCATTAAATTTGTGATATGCAAAAAATATTGTATAAACCAGTATATCTGCTACAAGGACAGATAGGGCTAATTATTACACGGCAAGTGATAATAAAAATAATTAGTAAAAATATTAGTATTCTAAAATTCCATGTGACTAAAAATATTACAAATTAAAAATTATGTATATTATATATGATTTCTCCCACTACGGGTTGAAAAATACACGTCATGCGTCAGAGTTATGCGCTGATTTTACTTCATATCTATATTAAATGATGTTGTTACTTACGGGGTAAGTCTACAATCATTTTGGCACTTTCAACTACATAAATATCGTTGCCAAGTAAAACCCGATGAGAATCTGCAGTCTTGACGGTTCCGGGATCTACACTAGCGACATCTACTGCGACTCCGACTACTTTACCAGTGTGTAGTATCCATTCGGCTGCTTCTTTTGAAACTCCTATAAATAATAATTATTTTATAGGTATACAATGCCCACATCATAAGACAAACTTGTTCGCATATTTTTCGTAGTTTCCTATTTGTATAAATTTTTCTTGTTTCTATATTATTGTAATCAATAATTTAAATAAAATAGATGAAATAGCAACAAAATGAAAATGGCAAGCAACACAATTTATTTTTATTTATTTATTAAATGAAAAGAAAAACCTCAAGAAGTTATTGTCGTCTCATAAGATTTAAATGAAAACAAGCATAAGTGACGGCAGCAATGCCTTCAGTTCACCATATACGTCGACTTTACTTACAATGAATAAAAAACTCTTATACTACTATTTTCAAACCGTTGTACAATAGTTCAAAAGTGCGATAGTGTTATATTTTGCATATTTCATAACTTCATTATTTCAAATATATATATATATATATATATATATATATATATATATATATATATATATATATATATATATATATATATATATGGCCTGTGGCTTCTTTTCCTCTGAAATTATCAGGCCGATTTCAGCGAAATTTGGTATACATATAATATGAGTGAAACGTGAATTTCTGTTCGTAATACCTGGAAAATGTAAGCCGTTCGATTCATCGGTTCCTAAATATGCTTGTTTGTCTGGATAATATTTTGACCATCCAAATTTGACAATTAGGACTGTATTGTCTTCAAATGGCCCAAATAATCTTTGCCATTCTTCAAGATGACGTACTTCTAAATTTACCGATGAACCTCCTAGGGCTACTTCATAAGATATATCAATGACAGCACCTACCATATAAAATAAAATAAGTTTATGTTTAACGAATAAGTAAATGTACTTTGCTTAAGTCAAGTGCGGCATATAATATTGTATTAACCTGCAGCAATAAACCTTTCTATTGGTATAGCACCAACTTTACGTCCTTCTTTAGCGAAATGGTAAGGCGCGTCTATATGCGTACCTCCGTGTTCTGCAGCACAAAATTGGTTCATAGCCAACCTGAGTTTAAAGAAAAATTATAAATTAGAAAATTCCGAATTTTATGAGGATAACACCATATTTGCTGTAGCTTATGAAAAGCTGTTATATTTAACCCATATCATCCCAAGGGAAATATATATTTTTAATTATTTTATTTATTATATTTAGAAATGGCAATTTGTAGTTGGGGTGGGAAATTGGTGTTCTTTGTTAATTTGTTATTTGTGGTTAAATTTAAGATATCTACCTTAATGACTATTACTGCCACAGGGGCTCCAATTAATATTAAAAAAAAGCATAAATGATTTAATTTTCATAAGTGATAATTATACATTTATTAATTTATGTATTTTAGTGAGAATATAAAAAAATATGTACTATTTAAATAATAGGGTGACGTCATTGTGGAAGTATTGTAAACATATGTAGGTAAGATATTTATAAAACAATAACGAAATAAATGACTGTTTCTATAACAATCAAATTAAATATTTTATATATTTTCCTCAATATTCGTTATTTTTGCAATATTTGTTACATTTTCCCAATTTTCAATCACATGAGGGCAGTACTAAATATCAATATTTGTGGCTAATATTTTGACACAATGTTACCTATATAATAGAGAAACAATCCCGTACTAAGCAAATTTGATATAATTTTTTTTTTTACAAGTATAAAACGCACCCGGATATAAGTTGACATAATTAAAACAGTATATTTTATAGTCTTATTTGGTTGACACACCCAAATAAGACTATAATATATTCTGTTTTAATAATATTTCGAAAAAAGAGAAACTTATTCAATGAATATATCAAATTTATATTTATATTATATTGCAGGACTAATATAAGATTTTTTTTATTACAAAACAGTAAATTTCGTGAATGAAAAAAATAATTAACGATTGTTATAATCATTTAAGCAACCAATCAACAATATAATACATATAAACTAAAATATAACAATGAACAATGTACCAATAAAATCATGGTAATTTTTACTTATTCAAACTTTAACATTTACTAATAAAATTTCACATTCTTCATTGGAATTAGTTGCCAAAATCTAATTCCAATAATTAAAATAGAATCGAAGTATTATTATATAATATTATCTTACACTTTATTTTCTTATTACTTCTTGGGTTTTCCTTGTGCAAATAAAGTTGGTGTCACTAAGGATACGATATAGAAATATTATGCGGTTACCAGGTTTAACCAGTAACTAGTTTAAATTTAACAAATACTAATTAACCAATTAATTTTATATTCAAATCATCAAATTAGTCGATTTATAATAATAAAACATACAAATTTGAACCCTTGACACATGTTATGAATCCAAATAGAAGAAAGCTCGAAATTCGATTGATACCGACAATCTAGTTACATGCATTATTTTTGTGGCAATCACAATTCGTTGCGAGACCATTTTTAGCTCGTCCTACGAAGTGCAGAAGAGCTAAAGCATTTAGTCGGGTGTCTGTAACATTATCGAATCAAAAAGTGACCTTAAGAAAAAGTTATTAAAATATGAGTAGAAAATTTGGTTCAAAACGCTTCGGTACCGTCAGAGGAGTAGAGGGACTAACATCCAAGTATATAAGTTATATATTTTTTGTTAAGGACTTTTTTTGATCCGATAATACTACAGACACACAATCGAATGATTTAACTCTTCTGTACTTCGTACGGCAAGCTAAAAACAGCAGTTAAGATAAAGTTCACAAAAATTTGAGGTGCACATCCGGGCCATTTACAAATTTTAAGTTTCATAATTTTACATTTAACAGTTCTGGCTCTACGACAGTGATTGTAAGTCTATGAACGCTCTAGAGTCTAGAGCGTTCATAGACACACAAACACGTCAGTCCGAAAGTAGTCAAAGCAAATAAATAAATAAAAATATATATTCAGTTATTTACTTACCAATAATTTCCTTTCGTTAATCCTGCAAACACTTTTGTTAGCTTAAATTCTTTGGCGCCAGGCCAATATATAGTTGAATTTTCAAAACTCCATGTTAAATCAACGGGATGTGTCAGGTGGTATGCATTAACAAAATTAATGACAATTGCAAGTAAAATAATTGTTTTGGTATACATTCTGCTGAACGTGTATATCATCACTAATAGAAGATCGTTGAATTGTAAGCATATTTATATATTTAACGGCAGGGTAGGGTTCAAGAAACACCAGGTAACCGTTGAGTGGTAGCAAAATGTTTTCATTGGTTTATCCAAGCGCCGAGCCAATGAAATTACGTTGTTGGCACAGCAAGCCGACTGTTAAATGCTGTATTAAAACCAGGGCCATTACATTATCCATTCATTTTCATATTTCGTATTGTCATTTATAAACATATATTATAAAAAAACTGGAGTGGTCTTTATTCGATTTTCTGGTCTTATCACAATCTGTATTTATAATATTGCTTTATTTTGCCAAAATCGTTTTAACGGTATAAGTCGTTTTTCTGTATTCTGTAAAATATAATAATAGATAGAAATTTTAATATATTCCCATTTATTCTAACTCATGTTTTTTCAAGATTTGCAAAAAGTAGCAAGGGTAAACTTTAACTTCCGATTAAGATATTGTTTACAATAATTGGAGTTGTAAACCCGGACTATATTCAAGTCTTAAGCTTTAAGTTTCATAATACTTCTTTCAGCAGTTTTGGCTCTAGAGCGTTCACACACACACACACGATCTCTAGATCGTAAAATTTCATGATAACAATACTTTCTTTATGCTACCATTGTTATGAAACGATATCAATATCGTGGTAATTAGGAAAACGCAAAAGAAACTTAACTGTTTTCAAAGGCAATTTTTCAGTGAATGGACGTTTATTGAAAAAGGTTATCAGGCAAAAGTTGTGAATATGTTTAATATCTTTAACTTTTATAAGATTCACTTTTTCTCTAACTCGTGTCCTTTTGGAGATACTTAAAAAATAACACGAGTAGATCAGTACATTTCAAATTATTTTTTTAAAAATGGGAGGTGTACTTTCCCGGAATATACAAATGTTAAATTCAAAAGATCATATTTTAATATTTAATGGCGTAGGTTGTAGAGCGTTCACACACCCACACACAAACACAGATATCATTGTGAAATTACTCAAAATTATTTCAGGGACTCTTAAAACAAATGTTTCCATTAAAATTGCGAGGTCAATTTCTTTTTGTGAACACATTACTTTTTTTCATACATTACGTATAAGGAAATGAAAGAGATGTAAGGTGGCTGTGCTCAATTAAAGAAATAAAATATTTAAAAATATACTATTAAATATGTAAATTGCATTTATTGTGAAACCAAGGCTCAAATCTATGAATGTAATAAATTAAATATAAATTTTACTTCACCACGTTATTAAATATCTCAAAGAATACATGTTCAGTTTTAGTTGGGATTACCATTTTTTTTGTCAATTCCCGGGAGTCGCGAATAGGTTAATAACTTTATCGGAAATCCCGCGAATCTCGGGAATATTATTTTATTTAGAGGAAAAATTGTTTTATACTATCTTGAGCAAAGACTAAAAGGATTTATTGTAATAGTCGAATCATTTCGACACCTGTAATGGATTATAAAAGTGTAACGTAAAAAATTTAAACGTGGCCGCCTTGATATTTTTTTCTTATGGGATTTAACAGAAGTGAATTTGCATGATTGTCACGATCGTAATAAAAAGCTGGTGGCTTATTTTTTTAGTAATAGGTTAAACATTCAAGATTCATGTATTTAAACTAGGGCAACCATAACTAATTAGTTTGTAATTAAATAAATGCGATATTATGGGAAATTATCTTGGTGTTGCCGAAAAGTCCTTGTATATTCACGATAGAGCGCACGCGCGGCACCCTAATCTGACCTTGTAACTGACAGTTAATACATTTTAAAATATTAATATAAATATGACTTTTAGCCATATGTATTAACATTATTCTTACTTATTACTTCGTAAAGAATGTAGAAAAAAAAAACTCTTCGATGGCCACACGTAATGTTTTTTTAGCATGATAGTTGTAGTTGCTCTGGCCGCCTATATAATTTCTTCTAAAAACAACGTAATTGCAGGATCTGGGAAAGCAATAAGCCATGCCTCTCATTTAAAAGCGTTCGACAAGCTAAAAGAATTTTAGACATTTTTACATGGGATCTGGTATATAAGCTATGCTGGATCATCCTGTAGATTTTGTTCCACAATCATCAAAGTAAATTACCCAAGGTCGCTTAATACATGCCGGAGGGTGACTAGATCTGTCGGTCAGCACCATGTTTAAAAAAAACCAGGAAGTCTTGTGAGGTATGCAAATGGAAAATTTGTTACGATCATTCTGAGACCATTATAAAATGTCAACAATGAATTGTAAAGATTTGTTTTATGTAAAAAAAAACCTTCATTATGACTAAAAATTTCTGAGTATTACATTTTAATCTTACACAAACAATGGCTTACTATCCCATTCGCATTTGCAGGTACCCTAGTACGTATGCGTGCACTGAAATGGTATACATTATTTTAGTTTTGCGCCTAAAACTAGTTTTTTTTTTATCCAACAGAATTGTTATCAACATATTATTTCTACATGTAATTGATTGATTTAGGATAAATAATAGTTTTAACCTTGTACTTGAACGAGAAAAAAAGTGGAGTGACTTGAACTCGACTTTCTTATACGTAGTTTTCGGTTTTTCTTTGTGAGCACGGTTTTGCATTTTCGTTATTTTGCCGTAATTCGTTTGTATTGTATAAAATAAGCACATGAAAGATTTGCTATTATATTTGTCATTGGCATACAATATCAATATAATATAAATATACAAATACATACACATTAAATCTTCAATACAATATTTGAATAAATATTATTTATTTTGACATTTTATTTTGAAACGTACCAGCTTAGAAATTAACATTAATATTCTCAATAAAAATATTATACATTTGGTTAAAATAATATATTTCTAATGAAAACTACGTAAAAAAAGTATTGTGTTGGCCACAACCGATTATTTGAAAGTGAAAAATGGCCATATGTTAAATTTTAAAATATTAATTATTCTAGCCTGCCAATAAAATGTTTACAAATGTTTGGAATATCTCAAGATTGTAAGCCAGTATTATTGAGATAGACACAGACACAAATAGACGTCGTTCCGAAAATAGTCATATTCGATTCAGAGAAGGTCAAAACGTGTATATACGTTGAAATCTCGAATTCAGAATATTTCATGATTAGAAGACTTACTTATTACTGCGTATCAAAAAGTAAAAATCACTGAATACGCAAGAGGTACACGGGTATCTTACAGTGCACGAAAAGGTTAAATAAATAACAATCATGCAATTAAAAGTTATAATATATTTGTTGTTGCAATATGTATGAGAAACTATTGAAATATCATGGACCAGAAATTAGAATAATAATATCCTTGAATATAAATAATAGAATAATATATATATTCATGTATTTTGTATAATAATTAATTAACGAATTTTAATTTTTACTTTCATATGCGCAGTAATATACAGTGAGTTACAAAATTATTGGGCCACCTATAGAATTTGTATAAAATCGCATAAATCTTCAGTGAAATTAGCGTAATTTTTTTTTGAATTTACTTCTTTTATGTGATACAATGTCTGCCAAATAAACAATTACTTATGACTCATAAATGCAAAACAAACAGTTTCTATTGACATATCCATACAAGTTGAACCAAATAGTACGCCACAAAATTATTGGGCCACGTGTTAATCTTTAAACTGCGTCAGTTCCAGATAGCTACTATAGTGTACTAGCGTTGATTCTAGAATATATTTGGCATTCACGATGTTCAGTAGAAACATATAATTACAATTAGTTTGTAAAATAGGACGAAAAAGAGCAAATACCACATTTGATCAGTGCTAATTGTTTTTTTTTTCACCATGGGCACGGAAAGAGTGAGGGAAAAATAGCTGAAATGTAGCATATACCTAAAAGGACAATTGGTTATTAGGTACTTCAAAAAAAAAAAAAATTGCATTAATTCTAACTCATATTTGGAACGATCACCTTTACTTGACAATCATAATAAGCATTGGATCATGCTTCAACCTCCAATGCCACTAGAACGGCTGCACACATGTATGGTAAAAATAGCTATGTTCATAAGGAATATTTTGCACAACTTTTGTTTGAAAAGTTTCTTCAAGAAATGTACCAGTTCCGAGATTATATATTATATATATATGAATTTAAATATAGTTTTTCTGTGTACTGGATTAATTTTCGTTTATTTCGTTCTAATTTTAAAAACAATTCTATATGTAACAGACATTTTTTGTATATTATATTTAACAAGAGACCGAATGTAATAATTTAGCTACAAAGTGATATATTAAGGGGCGGTACAGCTTTCACATCGGAGGTATTCAAATAATTTTTAAATAAAAACATTAATCGAGGTTTCACTGTAGCACCATACCATCCATCATCCAAAGATCAGGCAGAAGGCTCTAGGCGGCTAAAACGCAATTATAAGGATGAACAAACGGGATTTTGAAGTTGAACTAGCGCGATACCTTCTGAAACGACAACTTAAAACTAAATACTAAATCGAGTACAACCCGATTGGATCAACAACAGCAAGACTCCATGGTTCGGAACAACGAGCAAACCAGACAAGAGCGTTCTTTTGTTTCAGGTGATCCAGTTCAAGTACAAAATTATACGGCTGCCTCCAAATGGATTCCTGCTGAAATCTCCGAGGTCACTGGGCCCGTCTAATATTGATGACGGCTAGGTCATGTGAATCCGTCGGTCCCGTGAATCCGTATAATTAAGTGTAACAGAACAGGAAGGAACCAATGAACCAACTGCAGATAGATCAACTGCTGTTATAGAAGCTGAGGTACCGACACCTTCAACACCTGCAGCATCCAGACCGAGGCGGGATCGTCACCCACCACACTGGATGAAGGATTACTCATCTTAGAAGGGAGGAGTGTAATGTATTGGGTTACATCACGAGGGTAGTTGTCATTGTGACGAAAAATTAATTTTACTTTACTTTTAATAAATCACAATAAAATTTATAATGAACGATATATACTTTAATTTTAAAATAATATATTTTGAACAGTGTATATGAAAATTACATTATTACATAATTATTTAGCATTATTTGTGCATTTAATTTATGATGAAAAAATACACACTATACTTTATAGAAACATTCTCAAATTAAGAATGCCAAAAGTATATTGAAAGTTAAAATTTAATTCTAAGAAACCACAAACCCATTTTTACTTTCTTGGACGTAGTAATAAAGGATATTGATCATGATAAATTTCGAACGATGAAACTTTAAATTTAATTATTATTTACGCTCAAGAAAGTACAGTGTAGGGCACTGTAGATTATTTATTAAAATATGGACTGGTTTCAATACATTATTGTAACAACATGCTTTGAGAAATATTTCGATATATATATATATAAAAAAAAAAACTTAAATATATAATATTGCACATTATTGCTCTAAAAAAATATTTTATAATAGAATTAAAACTTAGTTTAGATATTTAAGATAGAGATAACATAAGATTAGATGTTGCGGAGAATAAGGACGGTATACGATTTGTAGGTAGTGATTTAGGTCTGATATATTCTGTGCCAGATTTTCCACTTTCTATTAAGATGCAAATACATTATGAAGACAATCCACCATTAAAGTTAATGTGTATATTCGAACGCTAGAATTGGTATGCATCTAATTGCATTGACTTTTTATAATTTACCATTAAAATATAATAATGTATTGCCACAATTAACAGTTTATCATTAAATCACAAATAAACACATATAAAATGTGGACAAATTTTCACATAAACCATGATTTACTTAAGAGTTTACCATACTAACCAAATGTGTATTAGTCCACTATTTTTAGCAGGATAGCTATCGCATAGATAAGCTTAGGAGAATAACCAGAAATATAATCTATCCGTCAGCTTACTTACATGCTTTATAGGTGAAAAATGAGAAAGTACTCTATGGTAATTTAATTATCTAATAAATTTTGCTGTACCTATAATCTTGATAAATGTATACGGAAAATTATAAAATGTGTGATTACGTAATTTATTTAATATTCTGGATATTGGACATATTCACTATATATATTTGTAATTTTCGAAATTAATAACCAATAATTGGCAATTCCCGAAATTAACATTTGGTTAGTATAGCAAAGTTCCCAAAAATTAAATGTAAAATACCATACATAAACAATATTAAATTTTTACATAGACTACGGTAGTCAAATATTGAGCATTTTCGAAGATTAGAATTTTAAATCCTTTAAGGTAGGTAACCAAGTAACCGAATGCCGATTTGTCTCATCTTCCATTGCGCTTTGAAAAAGTATTGTAACATTTATTCGATAGTAATAATAACTGTATTTATTTGTTTATCAAAAGTAGATAGCAGTCCATTGCCAGTTGCGCATGAAAATTGATGATTAAAATGCAGCGGAATCCAACACCAGTAACATTACAAGAGAGACATGGGCGCCTTCTGCTCGAAATACACACACTATTTTGTTTAGTACCGCTTCAAGAATGGCCAAAAGTAAATGGAAGTAATCAATTTTCCCCATTGTCAGTGTAAACTTTCTGGGCACGTTTTTCTTATTCGTGTAGAAAAAAATACTTTCTGCTTGGAGAACGGCAATGAAATTCTTCGCACGGTCAGCGGCAAAAGGCAACTTACAGTTGTCAGTTGATAATTGGAAAGCATATTTTCAGCATGGCCGTAAAGAATTCTATTATTTCCCAAATGTTTCCGTATTCATGAATTTCGATATATTATTTATAACCGGTTACGTGGTTACGATGTGGCATGACGAATTGCCATACGCTTCATGATTCTACCTATTTCATTCGATCTTTTAGCACAAGCTGCGGATAATCTTATTTTCATATATTTCTTTCTTATTGATATTTTCTTTCTGTTTGAAACTGTCTCCTAAATTCGGGTTTAGATTCCTTTAAATTCTGTGCCAAATAACCGACAGATTTTGACGGTTGCATGATTTACAATCCGATTATGGAATATACCTAGATAGTGGCCTCAGAGCGACCGGATATACTGGTTATATTTTTCTCTTATCAGTCAAAAAGTGTAACAGACCCGAATAACTTATCCGTCCTTTATGAATTATAAATATATAACACCTATATTAATATAATCCTGAAGGTAAATCAGTCAATTTACCAGAAGTTTGTTCAGTTGTTCTGCAAGATAACGATCTCCAATTATTTGTAGTTACAGCTGATGAAAATTGATTTGTAACGGACGTGTTGAGAGTTGTATGTTTCCCAGAGTATAAACCTGCATTAATATGCCCTCTTTTTATCATAAAATTACTATCTTGCACGCGAGGAAAGTAAAATTTGGAATCATCTGTAATAATATTCTTACTTTTAGGATTATAGATAATAGAATCCTCATGTTTTTGCTGGGCATGAGATGATGTATTTTTGTTTACGTAGGAATAAATGTTACTTGTATTTCTAGATATTATGGTTGCTTCTGTAACATGACCTGAATCACTTTTATCATTCAATATGTGATTATTTTGTTGTTCTGAAGTAACTATTATATTAACCATCGCATCTAACCCATCATCGATTCTATCTAAGCTTTTTGATTTGATTTTTTGATGTACAAAATTACTTTTTGATTTATTCGATTTTTGGTGACAGGATGTGGGTGTACTAACTGGAGTATTCGAAAAATTAGTTACTTGAAATAAACCATCAATATTATTTTCTTTAACAATTTTGGGCAAATTATGTTGAAATGTTTCGCTACGTTTAATTAATTTTATTTCATCAACCTTTCGTTGTCTATATTTTTCTTCATGGATTGCTTTATCTCGTGCATCCATAATCGTATTCAAAAGTTCCCTGTTAGCATTATTTAAATCATTTTGTTTGTGTAAAACTTGACACTTCGAAGCACTTAACAAAGAGTCGGAACTTTTGTCACTTATAAATTGTGTTTCATTATCAAAATACATTTCTTTTTGGTGGTATTCATATTCTTCAGTTGGTACATACAGATGAATTAAGCTTCGCGTTCGCTGAGGAGGTTGTGGATATAAAATTGATGGTATGATTTCGGCTTCATTTTCAACTAAACTATTTTCTTCAATCAACACATTAGAATCTACTCGCATCTGTATTTTAGAATTTGCTATCTGAATTTCTTCCATTTGACCTTTTTCTTCTTCAACTGCTTTATTTTCGCTTTCAAATGCTTCAATTTCTGCATTGTTTATAATGTTTTGAAATTCCTCCATCACTTCTTCAATCGTAGTCTCTTGTTCATCATCCAATTTCTTCATTTCATGTTTGATTAACTCATCTTTTTTAGTACTATACATATCATATATTACAAAGTCATGCAGAATTTTTTCAGGTGCTTCGGATCGTTCTGATGAAGAAATTCCTTCATCTTCTATTGGATAAGTGAAATCACCTGAAACATTTTAGAGTTTTAAATCATTAAATAATTAATATGTAATAATTGAAATTGCACAATTAGTATTTTTACTTTCTTTGACGAAGTAATAAGTAAGTATTATAAACATGAAAAAATTCGAACTCGACGTTTTAACGGATATACTATTTTCGAAATGACGTCTGTGTGTGTGTGTATGCGTCTCTGCCTGTAAACGCTCTAGAGCCAAAATTGTTGAACGATGTATATATGAAAGTGTGTTTATATTCATTTAATTGGAAAGGACATTTATTATAATTTTATTTTATATTTTCTAAACTAAACTAAACTCAAATAATTTCCTAATTCCGATATATAATTCTTTTTTGCAAAGTTAGCAAATAAATTTTATTTTAATAGAAGTGAAAACATAATTATGATACTTCTATATGTATATTTAATGAAACTTACCATTTTATAAAAATAAACTAGATGGTAATTAAGATACTAGATGATAGGGAACTAGGACATATCGCTTTATATAATTTTGTATGCATACATATAGCGATATTTTTTACTTTCTTTTACGAAGTAATAAGTAAGATCACCAAATAAATCGCCCTCGATAATTCAACGGATATACATGTTTTGCCCTTCCCGCGCGACTATTTGCGGAATGTCGTCTGTCTGTGTGTGTGTATGTCTTTGTGTGTGTGTATGTGTGTGTGTGTGTGTGTGTATGTCTGTCTGTATGTGAACACTCTAGAGCCAAAACTGTTGAACGTAAAATTGTGAAACTACAAACTTAAGACTTGTATATACGAGCTCTTATTTTTGAAAACAATATTCAAACCGGAAGTGCATGTTTACTCTTTGCATTTTTTGTACTATCTCCAAATTCACTAGTACGGCTGCACTTTTTGCAAAAATGACTATGATCATAATATAAGATATAAATATTTCGCACAACATTTGTTCGAGAAGTTTCTTCAAAAAATGTACCATTTACGAGGAAACTCATAAATATCGTATTTGTTGCCATAGTTATGCATTTGTGCTATATATTTTTATAAGAAATCGTAGGATCTATGCTAGAAAATATTTTTAGATTATGAATGTTTTGTATATGTTTCCTAAGTTACAACACACTGTTTTTATTTCATAGCTAGCATAGGGCGAATTTAAAATAAAATAAATGATTATGATAAATATAGATAGTGAATGAACAAAACATATAAGATATATAATGAGAAAATATTTACTAATTTTCATGGTTGAATGTCTGCTGAATGTTGTCTTTCCTTTATCCGATTTAAGAGACATTACTTCATCTTGTAATTCACAACACCGTTCTTTTAAACACTGTTCCAATGAAATGAGAATACCTTTTTCTTCTTGCAATATCTAAAAATAAAAAAATACATAAACATACATATATAATTAATATTGAATTATAAAAATGGGATGAAATAAAAGCGTCTTAAATCTACAACGTAAAAATGTAAATCTTAACGGAAAGAAATTATAAATTTCCGGATGTACTCGCAAGAGCGACACCCATAATATAGCGAAACCAATAATAGCGTATCAATAAAAGCGAGTTCCAAAACAGCGCCAGACGCATAAGAGCAACAAGTCAGAAGAGCGACATGCCAATATATATATATATATATATATATATATATATATATATATATATATATATATATATATATATATATATATATATATATATATATAAATATTTATTAGTTCAAGTAGGTATGTTTGTTTTCTTAATTAATAAACAAATTTTGAAACATACCTGATTTCTTCGTCCCAATAATGTAACTTCTTCTTTTAAACAATTATTTTCTAATTCAATCTCTTCGGCTCGTTTTGAAATAGTTTCGATGTCAATATGACTTTTTTCCCAACGTTCAACTTCAAGAAACACAAGATCGGATGAAGATGGGTTTATATTGAGAATCTACAGAAATTTATTGTGGTATAATATAATAAAATATGTTCAATAACTATATTAATATACCTTTTTTATTCCAGTAATATCAAATCCTGCTTGTTCTAATTCGGCTTGTATATACAATCGACGTTGTATGTTATTTGCTGATTCTAGAAATGTATTCAAGAATTTCATACCAGATGCCAAAAGTTCACAATGTCCGGCTGATGTAAGCATTCCAATTAAGAAACGGAAGCGAACTGGTTCTCCAAATCTTAAGCGAAGTGTTGACAAGGCTTCGGATACTGCAGTATGTCCATTACCAATAGGTTCGCACGCTTTTGTTAGTAACTGAGGACATGAAATATAAATTATAATTAAATAAACCTTAATGACTTATTATAGAATTTATTTTCATTTACTAAATAAACATATTATGATGGGATGTATTATTACAACATATTATTATCAATAGAATTATAAGAAAATTTGTGAAATACAATAAAATGCAAAATCGGAAGTGAGAATGTATGGTAGATGGCAATGATTTGATGTTGATGTTAAAAAATAGTTTAATATTAACATTGACAGTCAAGCAAAGCTGTTTATTTTCTATATGAATGTTGTAAATTTTGGTGTTTTAGCTTATGCAGATGATGTCGTGGTTGTAAGTGAATCAAAAGACTAGTTATTTGGAATGATAACGAATATGATTGGTAAAGAGACAAACTTATTGAGTATAGCTATTAGCAGTTTTGTTATTTGAATACACACACCCACACACTCATTAGTCAGATTAGATTCAGGGATGGTCAAAACGTATATTAGCGTTATTACGAGTTCGAAAATTTTCATGATTACAATACTTCCTTTTAGACTTCATCCAAGAAAGTAAAAAGTGAGAATACAGACTTGAATACGAAATAAATGAATTGAAATGACTTGAACAAAAGACAAGTCGTGGGCCAGTGGTATAAAAAATCATGAATGAAAGGTGTAATGCAGATAAATGAAGCACGTAAAGAGTTGAATAGAGTAGGAATGTGAATGTTTGGCAAGGGTTGTCACATTTGTAGGATATACATGGTGTTATGTATATTATCGAATATCTAGCCGTGTATTTTATGTTTTATTATTGAAAATTAGCACCTTTGAAACAGCATATGTTTAGTACAAATTTCAAAATAAATAAAAATCTGGAGTTACCTTCACTCGACTTACTTAAGGGGTTATACGCACTCAGGATTTTCAAAAATTCGTTTTTTTTTAAATTTCATTTTCGTAATGTATATGTATATAAAGTATATATACAGAAAATTTCATGTCCGACGAATATTCTCGAAGTTACACGCATATTTGTAAAAAATATTTACTATGTGTTAAGTGCCTTTGAAACTTTGAACGCGTTTCTCTCAAAACTATGTTTGTAAAGTCGGTGTGCAAAATATTTCGGAAACGGCTGAACCGATCAGTCTCAAATTTCTACACAAGCTTAATAAATATATTTCTTAGTGATTAATTGAAGGTTTTTTCTCGCCGATAAATAGTTTTCATTTTATAAACAGTTTAAGACCAAAATTGTTATCGAAAATCGCAATTTTGTGTTTGAGAAGCCGCCATTTTGTAAAAATATAATATTTTGCTTATTCCTTCGATTAATTACCAGATAATACCTTATATTAACGAATTTATTTTTGTTTTTTCATTTTAAAAGATCCAGTCCAGATATATCGTGCACACCGCAAAACCCCTTTTTTTAGAGATGCTCCCGGAGATCGGTTATGGCAGCTTCAAAAATCATTATTTTTAGAAATAAAAACATCAATATAAAGTTAATAGCTACCACAATATGCATATAAATTTTTACATTAATAAATTAAGATATCTGTCCAGGAAAAATTCTTGAAAAATCGCTTTTATTCGGCCTCCTGAGTGCGTATAACCCCTTAAACGCTCACTACCTCTATATAATATTACTTAGTTTTGTTTTAAATTGATTCTACGATTGCTATGAAACAATATCAATATTTATTGTAACTAGGGAAATGTAAATGTAACATCTATTTCAAAAATATTTTTTTCAGTAAAAGGTACATTTTTCAAAAAAAAGTTTGCGAACAAAACTTGCCACAAATCTTCTCCGTTAACAAGAATCACTTTTTCTTTAACTACATACCGTATTCAAGTTATTGATAAAGTAGCAAGAATAAGTAGCATTACTTCTGGTTAGGTATAGATTTTAAAAATAGTAGGTTTCTTCCGGACCCTATATCCAGGTCTTAAGTTAAAAGTTTTATAATTTTTTCACAGAAGAAAGAAAAAAAGAAAGTTAAAAGAGATACATGGTAAATAAGTGACGTACCTCCAGAGCAATGATTCTGGATTTGTGCACATTGCTCATTATACAGACGGCGAGCGTAAACAAGCCGGCGGGGGAAGATGCCAATCTTCGTATCGCTTCGGTATACCGCTGGCAACAACATAGCAAGCATTGCAGACATGCGAGTTCATCAAGCAATGCACGACGTTGCAGTGCAGGAGACATACGAGTTGTACTAATTGTGTTATTGTTTCCTGCTTGACTAATATCATTTCCTGCTGCTTGACTTAACTGTATCGCTCGAAGAAGTTCCAATAATAATGTCACGCCATCAAGGGGATCGCCAATAAATTCTTGCACGAAACTAAGAAAAAAGAAAGTATTTTAATATCAATTATATTTTAAACAAGCTTTGACGTAGACACAAATGTCTACAGCTTCCCGCGTTATATTTTCACTATCCATATATAATATTGCTTTATTTTGTATTAAATTGATTCTATAATTGCTATGAAACCAGCTATAGTGTTTGGTCGTGTGTCTGTAACATGCTCGGTTTAAAAAAAATCTTAACAAAAAGTTCTTGTCTCGTCGTCTTGAATTTAAAAATATATGTGACTCATGTACTTCGATGTATGTATCTCGCTCACTCGCTAGGTCGGTCGTAAGGTTTGATTTTGTGACCTCTGAAGGTACCAGGCTGAAATTTAGTATACATAAAATTTTATTTTTTACATATTATCTTTTTAAAATTCATTGGTTATTCTCTGAATAGATAATACGGCGAGCTAGACATTGGTGCCTGCCACCTATGCTTGATGTACCAATAACTGTTTTTTTTTTTAATTTGAAAATAGTTATTTTTCAATAACGTTTCCCTGTTAATTATACATATTTTTATTGTTATACAGCAATCGTTGTATGAATTTAAAATTAAATAAAGCAATATTATATTCGTAGTTCGAAGTAATGCCGCTCCGCTCTGGCCTATTTCAGATGGTGGCGCTACCATCAACTTCGAATGTTCACGCAACCAGTGATACAAATCATACACATATAGTATTAGAAATCAGCTATTTTTACGCTACAATCTAAGATAATCCATCGAATAATTATTGTTTATTGAATAACAAGGTACTATGGACACATTGTTACATTTTTGGTCAAATTTATATTTCTTACACAAAACTACTCAAAACCATTCATGATGAAACAAACTTCGATAACGGAAAATTACACCAAACTAATTTTTATAAAAAATATATCAGTCGATCCGTAATTGCATAAATAATGTCTGGTACTTCTTTTTTGAATTTACAGTTTCGGAGATAAAAAATTAAAACTATAATAAATGACCTATTTTGGAGGTTTTTATTTTTATCTCTGAAACTGTAAGTTGAAAAAAAATGATCAAACATTATTTATGAAATTACGGATCGACTGATATTTCTATTATAAAAATCGATTCGGAATTATTTTTTCCTTAATAGGAACTCAGGGAAGCTCAAAACGAATAGTTATGTTAAAATGCAATACCTTTATTTAGATTTCATCCCAGATAATAAAAATACAATTAGAAACTTTTTAAAATTTATTTAATTCGAATAACTAATTTTGATTATTTATTATATATTTATAAAATATTACAATAATTTCAAAAATTTGCAAAGTTCAAATTCTGATTTTAATAAAATCAGTGAAAATAACTGTTCTTCTAACAAACTGGAGTTGCTGGAGGTGGACAAGTACAGCAAGCCTGAATATCACTGCTGCCGTCATCGATAAACTCTCCGGGTGGATCAAAGCTCATTCGGTAGATTGTATCTTCGGCCATTCGAGTAGTTGGTGGGCAATATTTAAGTTTTTCGGCCCAGGGCATATATTGTTTTGTTACGGGTTCAACCGGTTGATAGCTTAATTTTTGAATAGTGTTTGTTTCCATTTTACCGCTTAATGTGCGTATATGATTAGTAGGCATGATAATTTGAGTTTGTTCAAGTCCATTACAGGGTATATATGACAATCTGTTTATTGTTAAATTACTTAATGGTGCATCACTAAGACCAATGAATGGTCTTGGACGGATTTCATAAACTCTGTCAATTACCTTTGGTATGTAATCATGTTTTTGTGTCGTTACATCTTGCATTGGTCCTCTACCTCCTAGTTCATGGTTACATGGCATAATTGGAGCAGGAGGCTGGTAACATAGATTTGGCTGGTATGACATCCTTTGAATTGTGTTTCCCTCAATTTTTTGATCACTCATAAAAATATTATTCGACGGTGGAATTAAATCTGGCTTGAAATTACCCTCATTGTTTATGTAACTCATATGATAAACAGTATTACCATCAAATTTAACATCTGATCCCAGAAGATTCTTTTGTGGTGATGGTAAAATGGGATCAACTCTTTCCGGACAATCATTCGGAATATAGCTTTTTCTATATATTGTATCTGTAGACATTTTCTCACAAGGCGTAAAATATTTGCCTTTTTGTGCCCACGGCATATATGGTTTTTGTGGAATTTTAACAGGCTGATAACTCATTTTTTGAATTGTGTTGCTTTCTATTGGTCCTTGGGGCCATTGCAGATTAAGCCTGGGTAAGATAGGAGCACGTTTGCAATTCTCATTTGCTACATATGATAACTTTTGTGTTGTTAAATCTGACAGGGGTTGATCGCTTAGGCTCAAATTATTAGTTGGAAATATGTATTCTGTTTTTATTAATGGTTTAGGAACGTAATCATGTTTTTGAGTTGTTTCATCTTGGATTGGTCCTTTGCCTGCTAAGTCATGATTACAAGGTCGAATTGCATCTGGTGGCGAAATATTACACCAGCCGGGAAACGACATTTTTTGTATCGTATCCTTCGAAAATTGAGCATGTGATAATCCAATATTATTTGATGGCATAATTATATCTGGACGGTCACCGTCAACAGGTAAATACGATTTTTTATAAATCGATGAGGTTTCAAATGGTTGTTCTGGTTGACGATACACAAACCTAGGAGCAAAATCTCTGGGTCTAGCTGGTTGAATGTAGCGATATTTCTTTGGCAGCGGTTTCTGACAACAATCACAACATTGTGGTACGCATGGAATAGTTCTTGCTTCTGAGGGTAGTATTATTGATTTTTCATCTTGTCCTTTAATAACTTGTCGGTCTCTTCTATATACACTGGTTTGTGTTGGATTCCCTTTGCGGGAACGATCAACCGGGATGATTTCCATTTTAACACAAATATTTTACTTTTAAAACTCTCAACAGAACAATAAAACAGTAACAGATTACAAAGACATACACAAAGAATTAAATAATTTTGATGAAGCACTACATATGTCAAAATATATGAATAAAATCTTGATGTTTGATATTAAACAAATTCCGTATTTTAATCGTAGCACACTCAATGATTTTATAAATGAATTATATTATACATTTTATTTTCAGTTTTTGCTCTGTATATGACCAAAACACGGTTTAGGTGCAGCAAAAGAAAAATAAACAAGCATATTATGCATACAATATGCAGATTATACTTAAAGAAAGAATACCGATTTGATTCGTACATTTACGATTTCTCAAAAATATATATAGTTCTAGCGCTAACCACGGGTAAGATAAAACCGTACTCTAGTGTAAAATTAACTCGAAGTATAGTTTGATCATCATAGAGTAAACTTATGTTCTGGAACGGTATGTGGAGTAAGTGGCGTAGATTTGAATATTAATTTTGCAAAAAAATATATAAATTTTTACAAATATTGTCACACTTAGTTTGACTTTAAGAAGCATTGCTGATTTTATTATTATGCTAACAATATAGTTAAAATAACTAAATAATTCGATCATGTGTCTTATATATAACTCATATACTTGGTTGTTAGTCGTCGTTCGCTCAGGAGCTAATAAGACCAAATTTGTGCCCTATACTCCTCTGAAGATACCGATTTAAACCAAATTTGCTACACATATTATTTGGCAATCCCATTTGAATCCGTTCGAAGTTATAGGGCTGTAAAATTTGGTTTAAAACAACCAAAAATTCGATGATAATTTATGTTTACAAGATTTTTTTATATATGCACCATTTTTTTAGTGTATCAAATAAATCATTTAATATCAATAATTTGTAGCTCGCCGTACAGAATGTACGAAAGAGCTATAGTGATTGGTCGTGTGTCTGTAACATGCTCGGATCGAAAAAAATCTTAACAAAAAGTTCTTGTATTTTCCACCTGAATCCAAAAATATATGTACTTGGATGTATGTATCTCGCTCGCTCGGTCGGTCCGTCGTAAGACCTGAGTTTGTGACCACAATTCGTCTGAAGGTACCGGGCCGATTTTAATGAAATTTGGTATACATATAATTTATATGCCCGTGAGGTTCCCGTCGCATTTTAAATACAATCGTCAGTACAGGGCCGGCGTTATAGGCCCCCAAAATATGGAACCCCTCGTAAATACTGCCCTAGTCAACTTGTTAGTGAAATGAAGAAGTTATGTCTACGTGACAGTAATTTTTTTGGTTATATTTTCCAATGTATAAACTTTTTGCTTCTGTGTTTTAATGAATAAAATTAGGAAATGTTCATCAAATCATTTTCAATATCCTTGGCTAATCACGAAACGAACGATATTAACGTTACCCATGTGTGCAATTTTAAATGTGGGGTTATGGAAATTAAAACTTATGGTACATGAATAAATAAATCTCGGGATCCTTATTGGTTAGATTGGTTCAATGGGAAATGTGAGTATAATGTCGATGATTTAGAATTATATACGTAAACTTAGAAATGTATTAATTTCATATTAAATGCCGATGAAATGTCATAACAACAATACATTTTGTACTATAATAATTGCTATCGCTTTTAGTTTTGTATTTATTGTTGTGACCGGGCTCGCCGGAACGCTAGCGCCAGTGCTTGTTTTTATTTAAATATTGTTGCTATATAATATAGTGTATATATATATATATATATATATATATATATATATATATATATATATATATATATATATATATATATATATATATATATATGGCCTGTGGCTTCTTTTCCTCTGAAATTATCAGGCCGATTTCAGCGAAATTTATATATATATATATATATATATATATATATATATATATATATATATATATATATAAATATATATAAATATATATATATATATATATATATATATATATATATATATATATAGATATATCGTGAAAAGGTTTATTGACGCCACTGGCTTTAGGTTGCTAATTAGTGAAATTCGTACTATGCCACTGTACAAAGAATACAACGGATATGAGATGCGGCAGATAGACAAATGTCTATCCGTATTCATATACTAGCATACTCACTGTACCATTGCAAAGAAAGGTACAATTATTCTTCTTAAAGTTCATTATCACATAATGAGTCCGTGCACCTGATAAACCAAACAAAAGTACAACAATTTAAGTGGAAGATTTTTGACATTTCTACCATGCCAGAAATGAACAAATTATATTTTCAAATTGAAATTTATTATAATTATCGATTCAATTATTTTGTACAAATTGCAAAATATTTCATTATTTAGCAAATGTAATTTTATATATATATATAATCTCCTAGATGTATGTGTTTATATGTATATATTTATGTATGTGTAAAAATGCAACCTGCATGAGCAGGAATCGAACCCCAACTTTCACCATGTCAGTTAGAATCTTACCCCTACGCCACAACGATTTTTGAATTTATTTAAAAATGAACTATCCTACAAAAAACAATAACTACGTTTCTATACGTACATTGTGTAAATATCAAAATGCCGACCGTTTGTTGCATATCGAGTCATGTAAATATTAAAGTAGATTATAATATAGATGGAATTTTATACACTAAAATGGGGCTTGCAGATTCATATTTTGCGGGAGATTTGCCATTGGTCAGAAATTTGAAATATATTTAAGAGGTAATTAATTTTATGCTTAAAGGCGTAAAATTTAAAACACTTCCTATATCCGCCAGATTTATAACCTCTCTTTGTGAATTGTGATATTAATGATGCTTTTTCTATATATGATATGGGCATATGGTGCCCACGGGGTAACCTAGGTACATATAATAGATTTGCCTTAAAACTACTACACAAAAATATGTTTCCTTTCTTGGACGAAGATTAACAGGAAGTATTGTAAACGAGAAATCTAACAAAATTCAACTATAGACTTATTATTTAACAAAATTGATGCTCGACTTAAAGTGCTAGTAGTCCACTAGTCATAATACTAGTAAATTATATATCTATGTAGTACAATAATTATTATTACCTTGGGAATGCAAGCTTTAAATCTGTTCGTAATTTAATCAGAAGCTCAGAGACAGTTCCAAATTGTTTCAGTGTCATTTCGCCAGTTGTCCCTGATGTTAGACTTAAATTACGGTAGTCTTTTGGTGTAGATATTTGTATTTGAACTTGTTCAGGTATACTCGCTGCGGAATCTGCTACTGTATTTGCGGTGTAGAGACCTGGCGATCCTGCTAGTGGACGTCGGCCCCATTTCTTTAATGATATTGCATAATCCTCCGGGTTGTAAATTGGTGGACGCTGTTTTTCCTGCAATAAAATTATTATGTTAACTGTTTTCATATGCAAAATTGCAAATATAACTTCCTTTAGTCAGATTGAAGTTGCAAGGTCAGTATGTAAAATAATGTAATTTATAAGATTATATGGTGTATCTTTCAACATAGTGAGAAGGGAATTGTTTAAAAATCTCGATGGAAAATAACTCTTTATGATCAAATTAGTTATTTATACAAAGATAACATTTTATAACCACTGATTTATGATAAGATATTTAATTGATGCGCAATTCCATTGTCTAATTTTTAGTGCATAAGTAGTTGAACCAACAGGATTGGCTATGTATAAAGTATAAGTATAATAGGAAGTGCTTAGTCATTTTACAATAAATACCGGCAATCTTAAAAATATAATATTTTGGATTTAAGATTTGTATATATCGCAAAAGAAAACCTCCCCTTTTTGAAAAGGATATTTCAACAGGAAGTACGAGTACATAATTCAACGCTAGCAAAAACATAATACCCGAATATCCCATTTAATTCTACTAAAAACAAATTCCAAAGAAAATTTTACTATAACAAGATTTGGTACGCGTAAAACGCACCAACGCGTAGAGCTCGCCTTTAAGTATGCCTTGCGAGCAGTGGTTTTTAATTATTATGGCCTTTTGGTTAACAATTTGAAAATATGTTATAGATATAAAAAGTCTTACAGTTTTTACTTTCTTTTACAGAGTAATAAGTAAGTATAGGGATCACCAAAAAAATCGAACTCGAGATTTCAACGGATATACACGTTTTGAACTTCCCTGAATCGAATGTGACTATTTTCGGAGTGACGTCTGTGTGTGTGTGTGTGTGTGTGTGTGTGTGTGTGTGTGTGTGTGCGTGTGTGTGTGTGTATGTGAACGCTCTAGAGCCGAAACTGTCCAACGTAAAATTATGAGACTTCAAACTTAAGACTTGTATATGGTCTAGTTGTGCACCTCCTATTTTTGAAAAGCATATTCAAACCGGCAGTGCATGTTTACTCTATGCATTTTTTGTTCTATCTCCAATATCACTAGAACGGCTGCACTTACGGCAGAAATAGTTATTTTCATAATGAATGATATTAATATTTCGCACAACTTTTGTTTGAAAAGTTTCTTCAATAAATGTACCAGTTACGAGAAAACCGCTACCGAAAATTTTGAGAATCTTGTTTACGTTGTCATGGATTCGAATGTGGCTTAATTAATCGGATCATCTGCGCCTGTCACTATTTCGACAAGAAAACAAAATGGTCTGAATTAGATAAATGACATTTCAAAATATTTCTGTTGAGAATTGGTTAGTTTTGATAGTTGGTACTTCAAAACCATTAGAAATTGGTATTGGAATAATTTTCAACCCATTCATTTATATAAGGTAAGCTTGGTTTTCATATTGTTTCTGTTGGATTATTATTTCCTAATATTATATTTTTATAATCAATAAATATTGATGAAACTACGTAAAAGAAAGTCCCGCGTTGGCCACAACCCATTTTTTGTAGATTATATTGATAAAATGAAAATGTTACTGCATCTTTTAAAATTCAAAATTATAATATTTAATAATTTTTCTCGAGGTTTGGGTTAACAATATGAAAATATTCTGTAGACATAAAATATCTTAAATTTTTTAGTAGAATTTTTGAGTGTTTTAATTATTTTTATAAGGGCAGTATTAGGGGGGCTCCTAATTTTGGGGCCCTATAATTCGGGAAGTATACGGGCGATTGGATATATACTGCGAGCGAATTCAAATGCAATGCCAAATAATATGTGTACAAAATTTGGTGTGAATCGCTCCGATACCTTCAAAGACGTAAGACCAAATTTCTGCCCTCTACTTCTCTGAAGGTACCGGCGCGATACACACTGAATTTGCTTCACATTATGTGACATCCCTTTTGAATCCGCTCGCAGTTTAAATCCAATCGCCCGTATACTTCTCATGTTATAGTGCCCCAAAATTTGGAGCCCCCCTTAATACTGCCCTTATAAAAATAATTAAAACACTCAAAAGTTCTACTAATAATTCTAAGATATTTTATATCTACAAGATTTTTCATATTGTTAACCCAAAGCCCGAAAAAAATGATTAAATATTATAATTTTAATTTTAAAATATGCACAAAATTATTTTATCAAAATAATCTACAAAAAATTGTAAGACTTTTTATATCTTTAACATTTTTTCAAATTATAAATCAATAGGGCATAATAATTAAAAACCGCTGCTCGCATCGCATATATTACTCATAAGGCGAGCTGGACGCATCGATGCGTTGTACCTAAGCTTGTTTAGATGATACTAGATAATAATAATTGTTTAATAGGAAAGAGGTTAATAGTATTTGACAGGTTTACAACATTCTAATGTCCTTTCATTTGTAACCGGAAATTTTCATTTAAACAGAAAATAAGAGGACATGGGAAACATATCGAAAAACACATTTATATTAGAAAGTATGAAAATTAATTCATACCTCCTCTTATAGATAAAATACATAATTCTGGCAAAAGTGTGTACAGAACTTCTCGACGCTTACTTAAAAAGAATAAGCGAATAAAACGTGCACGTTGTGCTCTAGTTTGCAATATTAATTACTATTATTGTATATCAAAAGAAAGTTATTGAGCAGTACATGAATATTGTTAGTATTTATACTTATTTTATTAGAACTTCGATTGATATGTCGATATGTACATCATGTGCATTGTAGAACACTGAGGATTTCTTTCACCTAAATAGTAGCTGTAGAGTAATATATATTAAACCATCTTTAGGTCTATGGTTTTAAAGCCGAAACTAGTCGTTAAGTATAATACAGCTTCAGTGATTGGTCGTGTGTCTGTAACATTCTCAAAAAAAAAAAAAAAGAAGTGTTTGTATCGTCAAGATGATTACGAAAATGTATATAACATATATACTTGGATTATGTGGCTCGCTCGTTCGCGGATTCAAATGGGATGCCAAAAAATATGTGTAGCAACTTTGGATCCAATCGCTTCGGTACCTTCAGAAGGCACAAAATTGGTCTTACGAGCGAACGAGCGACGACTAACATTGAAGCATTTGAGTTATATATATATTTTTAGATTCAGGATAAACATTTATTGTTAAGAAAATTCTTTGATCCGAGAAAGGTAGGGACACACGCCTGTATGTCTTAGCTCTTCTGTACTTCGTAAGGTGAGCTAAAAATTGGAGTTCTCAACAGAACAAAAAAAATATATATATCGGTTGTGGTTAACACAGAGCTTTCTTTAAGATTTAGCAGTAGGCTTAATTTGTTTAGATGCAATATAAAAATAAAAAAAAATAAATTTGACGAAATTTCTAGAGCATTGATATACGGAATGTGTTTTCCATCCATTATTTAAATTTAGCATCATGATAATTTAATTTTTTCAAAGATCTTTACTAAGAATTAATAGAATTTCAAATTGCTTAGACTATTTTTATCGATTTGCAAATCATTATTTTGTAGCAATGAACTATCCATATACATATATATATATATATATATATATATATATATATATATATATATATATATATATATATATATATATTTGTCATAAAAATACAGGATATAAATTAATATAAAATTGACATTAACTGACAGAAACAAAAATTTACCATGCACAGATACCGGATTAAGAAAAGAAAAGAAAAAAAAACGCAAATTTTTAGAGAATGTACCATTCTTTTTAGGAGAAAACTTTTGAAATAAAAGTTGTTTAAAATTCGAATATCTTAAGTTTTTGTATCTATGTTCTTCTGTAAATGCGGCCATTGCCAAGATAGTAAAAAAATAACACGAGTAAACGAGCACTTCAAGTTGAAATATCCTTTTCAAAATAGGACGTATTCTATTCTGGGGTACACAAATCTTAAATTCAAAACATCATATTTTTATGTTGAACGGTTAGGATGTAGAATGTTCGCAGACACACAGACATCATTCGGAAAATAGTCATGGACCCTCAAAATGGCATCTCGAGGTCGATTTTTTTGGTAATTCTTACTTATTACTTCGTAAAAGAAAGTATATAATATAATAATTTGACCTCATTTATGCGTCAACAATATTACAAATGATTAATAAGCAGGATCAGTGTCGTTTACAGCACCGTCAAAATAGAGTAATGAGAGTGATATTAAAATGTAGTAAATATCCCAGTATAAATACAATGTTGTATGAATTAAATTTGTTTAATAAATCTACAGCAATTAGATTTAATACATTAGTTATTATTCATAAAATTAGACTGGAAAAAATTCCAAATTATCTAACTACGTTGTTAATGACAGTCGGTAATATTCATATAGTTATAATACGAGAACGAACAATAACTATTATTTAAAACGAAAAAAGAAATCTAAGTCTCAAAATTCTGTTTTCTACAAAGGTATTTTAGATTATAATAATGTACCGGATAATCTTAGCATCGGTGATGTAAATAATTTACAGCTAAGAAGATACCAACACATTAGTTAAAATATAAATTGCATTTATTGTATTCTATTTTATATGAACATTTCTATAATATTTATAATGTTTCATGTATTTTAGATTATCTATAAAAAGAGTCACTTTAAGATCTTGAAGTTCGTTTGACGCTCACACTAGGTATTTGAATAAAAAAATTAACTTCAGAGGAGTAGAGGGCACAAATTTGGTCTTACGAGCGACCGAGTGACGACTAACAACCAAGTATATGAGGAATGAGTTATATATATTTTTAGATTCAAAGTGATGCCCCTTTTTGTATAGATTTTTTTTTGATCCAAGAATGCTTCAGGTTATCTGTATTTAGTACGGCGAGCTAAACATAGTAAGAGCACACCCTGGCCATATTATAGACCAAATCATAGGTAAATTACATTTAACAGTTTTGACTCCAGAGGGCTCACACAAACAATCAGACTCATATACTCACACACAGAGACATCATTTCGAAAATAGTCTGGGATGGTCAAATCGTGTATTTCTGTTAAAATATCGAGTTTGTATTTATCATGATTAAAATACTTTCTTATATACATTTGTTTCAAAAAGTAAAAATGTTACTTATTACAACATCTACAATACGAGAGATATATATGCAATCATACAATAAAAATATCCTGCATATGACGGAAAATCAGAGCAGATGACTTATGTATGAAAGTGTGTTCATTTTCATTTAATTGGAAAGGAAATTTAATATAATTTTATGTTATATTTTCTAAACTAAAATCATTTCCTAGTTCCGATATATTATTTTTCTTGCCAAGGTAGCAAAACAGATTTTATTTTAATAGAAGTGAAAACATAATTATGATACTTCTATATGTATATTAAATGAAACTTACCATTTTGTAAAAAGAATTTAGAAGTTAATTAAAATACTAGATGATAGGGAACTAGGACATATCGCTAACTCCTCTTTTCTTTTTCAATATTATATAATTTCCTATGCATACACAAATATGGTATACCGATGCTTTTTATTTACTTTTACGAAGTAATAAGTAAATATAGAGATTAGCAAATAAATCGACTTCGATAATTCAACGGATATACACGTTTGGACCTTCCCTGTGTCCGTGTGTGCATCTGTCTGTATGTGAACGCTCTAGAGCCAAAACTGTTGAACGTAAAATTGTGAAACTTTATACTTGTATAATGGTCTAGATGTGCACTTCTTATTCTTGAAAAGAATATTCAAACCGGAAGTGCATGTTTAATCTATGAATATCTCCAATATTACTAGAACGGTTGCACTTATGGTAAAAATAGGTTCATGTGTTCATAATGAGCGATACTAATAATTGGCACAACTTCTGTTTGAAAAGATTCTTCAAAAAATGTACCAGTTATGAGACAACTGCTACAAAAAATCTGAAAACTGTAATTTATGTTGGCCATAGTTATACATTTGTGAGATATTTTTTAAAGTAATTGTAAACTGCCTGAAAAAATTTTGCACGACATAAAAAGATCGACTGCGTATTGCAGATTAATATTGAAATATATTTTGAAAAATTATATTTGAATATACTTATAAGGTGATTTTAAAGAATCAACATCTATGTTTCATATTGAAGAAACAATATTTGATAACCTAATCAGCTAAATAGTACAATTTCAGGGTATTACTGTGAAGTATTGGTATTTTTTGACAGTTTGTTTGGAATATATATTTCTAATAAATACTAAAAAAAATTATTTTATGTCTAATTCATAATTCATTCATATTAAATATATCTAGCAGACATTATACTATTTTCGTCTCAAAATAAGTTTGCAAACTAGCTCCTAGTAAGAGAATAGTTATAATAAAAGACCATACAAATATTTTACACTGCAATTATTGGAAAAGGCACCTATCATGCATTAACCTAAGTGCTCCTAGCATTGTTCTATGCTCTATTTACTCTATAGCTCCTAGGGATGGATATATATAATAGTAGAAAATTCAATTTATATTATTAACCATATTTTTATTATTTTATCTTAATTTGATAATTATTTTCTAATTAAAATTATCTGTTGTAGCTACCACAATATATTCTTATAATAAGCTTGCTGTATCTATATTTTATAATATTCATACAACGATTGCTATGAAACAATAGCCAGGGAATTGGAAATGTAAATTAGCGATTTTTCAGTAACTGGTACATTTTTCAAAAAAGTTGTCAATAAATGTTACTAGAAATTTCAATATCTAAAAATTAAAACCGATTAAAAAATCTAACCGTTATTATGAAAACGGTAACTAGTTATGTATGTCGCAGTAATTTTAAAATATATCTTTACTCTGGTTTACGAGTACGTCGTTCTTTAGATTTATTTATATCATCTAAGAACATCCATGAAAGACAATATATTAAATGATATAATCATAGTTGATTTAATAATTTGAATTACTAATTCAAATATGACTTATACTTTATTGGGTGAAGTCTAAAAGGAATTAAGTGTTCATGAAAAGGTTCGATCTCGAAATTTTAATGGAAATACACGGAATAACGCACACAGCGTGCAAAAACTGTCGAAGGAAAAATTATGATAATTTAAACTTAATTTTTGATAGGGCAACAACATAAAATTAAACAAATTGGTAATTGTCATTTGCCACCGATAATCACAAATAGATCGACAGAACGTGTTTCGAGCGTAATGGTTTTGGCAGATAAATATTGAAAAGCAATACATATTATACTATATTTGAACATATTGATAAGGGGCATGATTTCAACAGTACTATAGTTTTTGTACCCCTATTTTGATACATGGTATAACATATTGTTTGTAGATAAATACCTTATTTAATGTGTTATCATTCCAAGAAGATTGGCCGGTTTTGGAAAATGATAGCAAACGACCAGTTTCTTCTGAATTTGGTGCCATTGTCCAAGCATTTGCTTTTAGTCGTGCCTGTAAAAAATATAATAAAAAAAGTTAATCATATAATAAACGATTTTATAACGATTAATTGCAAGTATCATCCAAAGAAAGTATACACCAAATTAAATATAATTACAATATAGATAAAATTATCCTCAATTCACTGAATACGCACAGTTACAAAATTCTAAAATCACTTTCTTCACATATGCAAAGAAAGTATTTAATTATATAAATCAGACAACTACCAAACCATATCTTAGTTTTAAAATTATAAAAAAATAAAATAGTTAATTGTTAGAAAAATATGCGAGAGTTTAATTAGATAATCACAACACTATCGGTCGCAAAAAATTAGTTGGGTCTTACAATTAATTTTCTTGTACATACATTAAACAAGCATAGGCACAGGTACGAATGCCTTCAGCTCGCCGTATAATCTAACTGGTGAGTTTTCAAATGATTATGTTTATGTAACATATTCTTAACACCTAATGTTCTTAAGGAAGAAAACCTATTTATAACCATTGATTTTTGAATAGATAATTAAACTGAAAGCAATTGTTATTAATTGATTAACAAACTTTGAATATAAATTAATTGTTACAATCAAGCGAACACTGAACTCAACGCAAGTTATGCGCTATGCGTTACAATATTTTAAATTTCAAAATAATTATTTTTAATTTTTACTTTCATTTACGAAGTAATAAGTAAGTCTTATAATTATGAAAAATTTCAAAATCGAGATTTCAACGAATATACACGTTTTGTCCTTCCCTGAATCGAATGTGATTATCTTCGTAATGACGTCTGTGTGTGTCTGTCTGTATCTGAGAACGCTCTAGAACCAAAACTATCGAACGTAAAATCACATTGGTAAATTGCCGTTTCCCACTATTATTGATATTGTTTCATGGCAATAGTAGAATGAATTTGAAACACAATAAAGCTATTGCCAGTATAATATAATATATTACATATTAAGTTTTCCTCGTGACTTCGTTGTCATGTTTGTGATGGGTTTGAAAGCTATGATGTAATTGGTTTGTCAATTATTCTTTTTATTTTGTAACTTACATATCCAATAAAATACAAGCATCTGTAATATTAGAGGCAGCTGTATATGAATTTCCCGCGTAAGCTACAATAAACATGTTCTTATGTTGTCTTCTTATTAGCATTCGGTCGTGTGTCTGTAGTATTCAGGGTATAAAAAAAAATCCTTAAAAAAATGTTTGCCTCGTCGCCCTGAATCCAAAAATATATATAACTAATATACTTGGATGTTAGTTGTCGCCAAATTTGTTTTGGCTTACCATTTGAATGCGTTCACAGTTCAAATCCAATCGTCCGTATACTTCTGGAATTTATAGGGCCCCAAAATTTATAACCACATTAACACTGCCCTTAGAATAGTATCCACTGAATAGATAATACAGTAAGCTAAAAGCATTGGTGCCTGCGACTATGATTGTTTCTTCATAAATCAGTTGCTATAAGTAGGTTTTCTTCATTTATATCATCACTAAGAAAATGCTTTCTATATATTTAAATACTAATGAAATTTCACCAAATTGATTATACGACGAGCTGAAGGCATAGGTGCCTGTACCTATGCATATTTAATACGAATGTTGGTTTTACTAGCTAACGACCTACATATATATATGTATATATGAGTTATATACATTTTCGAAATTAAATTCTGTATTCAGAATGAACATAAAATTACGATAAATCTTCCTCGATTCTCGAGATTTAAAGAGAATAAATAGAAATTATCTACTCGTCCTATTTAACGCAAAACATAATGGCTCATCACAGACCGCAATCAATAGTCCATTCTTTAATTGATAAAATCACCCTACGAATAACAGACAATAATACTAATTACACCAAAGTACAGTAATTCCAGGACAATAAAAATATGTAATGGGTATGGTAGATATTTAATTACCACCGCAGATGTTCGGAACATTATTCGCATGGCTAATTTTTTAATAATTTTTGATGATACTTCCTGTATACATAACAAAAATATTTCGTCATGGTTATTAAGTTATAAATAATTTTACTATTATTCTCTGAATTGCTTTTTAACATACAAAATAATTATTGCTTATCTATTAACATCAAGATAATTAATATAAATACAGATTCTTATTTATGTTATGTTTGCGTGTTCTTTGAACAATGCGCATAGTGCAAAAAAATAATGTTTGTATCGTTCTTGCGTGTAAACAAAGGTAAGTATGATAATTTTATTGTTAATAATATTTATATGTGAAATTTATTAGATGTCTTTGAAATCTCAGCATCGTTGGCAATATTTCGATCCGCCATGTTAAAATACAAATAGAATAATAGTTTATAAGCATGATAGTCCGTTTGCATGTGCAATTTAATAAATTAGTATATAGAGACTGTTATTAATATAGTGATGTAAAATATCAAATACGTATCAGTTCCCTAAAAAAACTTGAACATTTGTAATTTTCAGAAATTATATTCCGGCAAACGACTACTAAAAATCCAATTTTGTATATCATTCTAAAAGTCATTAATTGTTATATTATTTATTTAAATATAATAGTAAAGCATTATATATATATATTATAAATCACCCAGGTGTGGGTGTTATATGTTTGTATGTATATATTTTTGTAAGAATGCAAACTGGCATGGGCAGGAATCGCACCACAATTTTTACCGTGTCAGTCGAGAATTTTACCCCAACGCTACAGCGGTTATTACATTTCTATATTTAATTAAGATAACTGTCCTACAGTCTATATTGTAAAAAATTATAACTACGTTCTTAAACATCAAAATAATTATTAAATTTCAAAATAAATATATTGTGTGAATATCAAAATACCGACAGTTTGTTGCTTATCGAATTGTGAAAATAATAAAGTAGATTATAATATTGAAAGAAAGGTATCTTTTATAGACTTAAATGGGTTCCATACCGGTATTTGTGAATTGTGTCAATAAGGAAATTTTGAATTTAACAGTTATATTTTAAGTGTAGTGTCTCTGCTCCACAATATGGTACATATTTAAATATTTGTAAATTTTAGCAAATATTCGAAGCGTGCCGGACACATACATCCACGTATTTATATATTTATATAATATTTTAAATTTTACAAGAATTTTTTTAATGTTGGCAATACTACCTCTAAATATGGTACATATTTAAATATTTGTAAATTCTAACAAATATTCAAGGCGTTCCGGATACATGCATGTTATAATTTTTTATTTCTATAGAAAATCCTTTTTTAACCACTGATTGTTTAAAGATGAATACCTATTTTTATATATATATCATTCAAACGATAATAATGGCATTATTATTGATTGATTGCAACAATAGCCAGGCTTGTAATTGCTACAATGTTTAAAATTTCAAAATTATAATTTCAATTGATTTTTTCTAGACTTTTGGGTTCACAATTTGATAAATTGTTTTTAATAAATCTTTAAATATAATAAATTAATTTTTCAAAATAATTATTTTTATCGTTATTTATAACTTGCGAGCTTAAAAGCGGGACCAGCCCTTATTTTCATATTCGTAAGGCAATGATTGCATTTTGCATTTTAACATTAACTTATTTCTTAATTTTACATTATCACTAGAATACTTTTAATATATTGATTTATTGTAACTAAAACTGATTTATAATCATTTTCGTTTGCACAAGTTAATTATTTTATAATTCGAATATTTATAAAAACGGTCGAACGATATTGTTTTAATTACGCTGAGGTTCAAACGGTTATTTTATAGGCGAAAACGATTTTTATTTTTGACACAAACTTGGACACTAATGGATAATTTGAATCTATCCTGAATTAACATCGCACAATTTAAATGAATATATTTTAAAATACAGAGTAATATTCACCCAAATAATTTTCTACATCAAATAAAGTTTAATAATTAATATAAATATAAATGAATGTTGCAAAATTATGTAAACGCAATAAGCTTATTATAAACAACATGGTGTACATGTAATACAGTAAGGACATTCAATTACAACAAGACTAATAATTAGAAATAACCTTCTACTTTTCATGTGATAGTCTTATCTGATGTTATTATTACCGAGTCAATGTACCAAACATTAGGAAAGAATGTATTCTTTTGTCTGATTATCAAACGGTGTCGTTCCAAAACAAGTAAATTTTAAACAGACGCTTTGAATTGTTGATTATACCGTTAATGACGTTAAATTTCGTGTGAAAGAAAATTAAACCGTCTTTTTCTTGTATTTCCAAATCAACATCTTTATTCATTGGTTGGTTTACAGTTACCGTCCAACAATGAAAAAAATATGAATATTTATCTGTTTAACGCGCTGTGAATATTCAAATTTTCTTATGTAGACAAAACAACATTAGATATAAAATTTTGATTATGAACACTGCGCCTGCGCATTTTCATGACATGCTACTTGTATTGACGCTTGCTTACTTATGCCAATTGTAGGACAAGAAGGAAGACTTATTTTTAGCTCACTGTACGAAGTACAGAAGAGCTAAAGCATTCGGTCGTACATACTTGAATGTTAATTGTGTTTGCCCTCTATACTCAATGGCCATAATAATTAAAAATAATTTTATTTATTAAGCAAGCTTAGATATAACGAAACTATGCGTCCAGCTCGCCTTATGAGTAATACATGTGATGCGAGCAGCGGTTTTTAGCTCGTCGTACAGTAAGTACAAAAGAGCTATAGTGATTGGTCGTGTGTCTGTAACATGCTCGGATCGAAAAAAAATCTTAACAAAAAGTTCTTGTATTTTCGCCCTGAATCCAAAAATATATATAACTCATATACTTGGATGTATGTATCTCGCTCGCTCGCTCGCTCGCTCGCTCGCTCGGTCGGTCCGTCGTAAGACCTGAGTTTGTGACCGTAACTCGTCTGAAGGTACCGGGCCGATTTTGATGAAATTTGGTATACATATAATTTCCATGCCCGTGATGTTCCCGTCGCATTTTAAATCCAATCGTCTGTACAGGACCGGCGTTATAGGCCCCCAAAATTTGGAACCCCCCTAAATACTGCCCTTAGTCAACTTATAAAATTTTTAGAATTTTTTACTCAACATTCTAAGATATTTTATGTGATTAAAGTTTTTTCAAATTGTGAGCCCATAGGCTTAAAAAAAATAATATAAATATATTTTGAAGTATATCAGACATCGATCGCCATCTGTTAGTAAAATGAAGAAGTTATATTTATGTGACAGTAAATTGTTTGGTTATATTTTCCAATGTATAAACCATTTGCTTCTGTGTTTTAATGAATAAAATTAGGAAATGTTCATCAAATAATTATCAATATCCTTGGCAAATCACGAAACGAACGATATTAACGTAACCCATGTGGATGTGTGCAATTTTAAATGTGGGGTTTTTGGAAATTAAAACTGTTATGGTATAGGAATAAATAAATGTCGGGATCATAATTGGTTAGATTGGTTCAATGGGCAATGTGAGTATAATGTCGATGATTAAGAATTATATACGTAAACTTAGAAATTTATTCATTTCATATTAAATGCCGATGAAATATCATAACAACAATAAATTTTGTACTATAATAATTGCTATCTCTTTTAGTTTTGTATTTATTGATGTGACCGCGCTCGCCGGAACGGCGAGCTGATAGCACTGGCGCTAGCGCCAGTTCTTGTTAATTATTATGGTCTTTTGGTTAATAATTTGAAAAAAATGTTATAGATATAAAAAGTCTTACAATTTTGTATATATCTAGTATACATCTAGTTCAAATTGATACAGTGATCATCTACATAGGTATTTCTGTCTTATGTTATGCATGATTAGGTGCAACTAAAACTTTCTTATTACTACGTATAAAAATAAAATATACTTTATTTTCTGTAAAAGTAAGTAATTTAAATACTATCCATAACCAGAGAGGTACTTGTCTTGTGGAGAATTTGGAATTTCTATATGGGCCGTCTTAGTTCTGGGTCACTCTTTAAAATTTGAATAATTCTACAATAGCGCATATCGAATATTAATTTATACATATTTTTTCAATAATGCTTGCATCTAAAGGTTGTATACTTAATATAAACTCTTTTTACTTTCTTTTACAAAGTATATTTGTTGATATTTTGGTTGGGATATATTTCTAATGAACACTACGTCAAATAAAGTCGAATGAGGGCCACACGTATCGTCAATATATTCGAAATTATCATAATTTAATTTGTAAAAAAAAGGGCCGCTGGTAAACCGGGCTTCCTAGTCACACATTGATATCTTGTTTTGAATCCGCTCCTGTCCATGACTGATATTGAATTAGAAATACATAAAAATTGAATAAGTGAAGTTTCCAATCTACTACGCAAATATGTCATGCTATATTTAATTTTGATTTCTTTTAATCATCCAACTGAGTTCGCTGCTGCACGGAAAAACAGTAATCGTCGTGACCTACTTAAAGTAATTTTCATTTCTCGAACTGTACATATTCATGATCATTGGATTAATAATAATGTTTAAATATCTATTACTGTCAATCCATATAGAATTGGTGAAGCTGGACGTTCGCAAATATTGAATATTAATTATTTTAATTTCAAAACAGTTTATATTTTATTTGTATTCACAAAATAGCTTCACTTGAATTTCTCTTTACATTATTTATAACCTTTACTGATTTAAATGCCCTGTCCCTCAAGAGAAAATATATTTAGCAATAATTACAAGCATAAATACAGGCACCAATGCCTTCAGTACACCGAATTTATCTTATACGGTTGTATATAAAGAAATATTTTATCATAAAAAAAAATAGAACTCGAGATTTTAACGGTAATATATATTTTGACCATTCCTGAATCTAATTTGACTATATTCGAAATGCCGTCTGTGTGTGTGTGTATGTGTGAATATTCTAGCGCCAAACCAGTTGAATGCAGCATTATGAAACTTGATACTTAAAGGATTGTTCACAGCTAAAGAATTCGTAATTAAGCTTAGAAATTATAAGTAATAATTCCAGTTTGTTGTATGACATACAAGGTTAACGTTTACAGCAACTAATTTATCATAAATTGTGTTGCTTGGAATGTTAACATTGCTTGTCATAATACAAACTAGATTATTAATTGTAATTTTCTAAGCCTAATTACTAAATAATTCGCTGTGAACAATTCTTAAGACTTGTAAATTGCCCGGGTGTGTACTTCCTACTTTTGAAAACAATCTCGTAACCGCAAGTAACCGTTTACACGAAGTACTTTTTAAATATCTCTTGACACGAGTTAGTGAAAAATTTAAAGATATTTAAATATCTAGTTGTATTTGTGGTATTGAAAATATAGCAACCATTACTTCCGGTTAAGATTTTTTTTTCAAACATAGGAGGATTTCTTCTGGGCAGAGTTTTATAATTTTCAACAGTTTTTGCTTTATAGTGACCACAGACACACACACACAGGCATCATTCCGAAATAATCAGAAACGTTTCAAGAATTTTTCGAATTTCCTCGTAATTACAATAATTCCTTGTATACATTCGTATAGGAAAGTAATAAAGCGTTCCACACACTTAAACATTGAAATATTTTGATATTTACACATTTACATACAGCGGAATCAAATTATTGTTACGGCCATATTTTAATCCATACAATATTTCATTATTTGACAAATAATATTTTAGCAACCATAATGTATCGTAAAATAGTAAAAAAATATGTTTAACTCATGTTACAGTTATTCGGTCAAGTTGGTAGCAACAGCGGCAGCAGCAGCAGCAGCAACATCTGTTGCAGTGTACAGCTATGCACATTGTAATGCTCTTCAGAGAGAACTTGATAAACTAGGAAACGTAAATGTAAGTATCGCTTTGCTAAATTCCAAACATAAACATTGGAGATACAGGATGCGGCATACGATTTTAAATGTGTGCCGCATTTGACTCTTCTGTTGGACAGTTTACAGTCCAAAATCCAAAAATTGTTTACAGTTGTCAAAGTATTAAACTCACTGCACGAGGTCCTGGGTCCTTTTTCTACAAACACGAAACTATAAGGCAATAATGCTTCCAGTTCGCTGTAGAGAGAGTATATAGTCAATTCAATCACGGCGAAATATAAGCCTTATTAATATGAATGCATTTTACGAAGCAAACATTTTTATAAATTGTTCAAGAGATATTAACCAATTATTGTATTGTTAGTGTCAATTGCACCGAGATTTTAACCCGTTGATTAAATTTGTCCACAGTACGCAACTGGTAACCTATTTATTGTAAACAAATCAATTAAATCATATATATATATTTTTTACGTAGAATTGATATCTTAGAAACATATGGTTAGTTTATGTTTTTCTATGGTAATTTTAAACAACCAGCGGTTTTGTAAAGACAAAAAAAAACTCGATATAAGTTGACTGATACATCTTAGATTGCGTATTTTTTATATTTCTTTCTTTAATATATTTTTCACAATTATAATATTATTTGCTTTGACATTCCAATTTTGACGTTTGATTCGTTTTTCTATTCTTTCTACGAATAATACATATTGTTTATATAATTATTTGTTCCCACTGGAAAGTAAATTATATTTAATTATTATTATATTATGAGTTCCTATTTTCAATATTTTGATTTAATACAATCAATCTCTATATTATATTATTCATTATATTATTTTATTTAATGTATGGTATAGTTTCTATTTCTCCATGTTCTCTTCTATTTTTATTTTAATGGTTCATGAAAAAAAAAATAGCAATTTTAATAAACTACAATTTCTCAAAAGCAAAGTAACTTGTAATTGCCACATTCAAATTTTTTCTCTAATTGTTAATTTATAATTAATTACAATTTGAAAGTATTTTGCCGACCTCTGCCTTTAGCCAATCCTCACTCTACCGTTTTTCTTTGTTTTGGAACCCCTTTATATATAAAAAACGTAATATCTGAATTTCCTACACCCTGTTTAATTATTAAAGTCGTAAAATAAATTTCTGGGCCAAATTATTTTTAATCTGACAAGCGCATATGTATTTTTAGACTCCAAATTCTTAAATATTTAACTGCGCGGTTCTATGTTATTAAATGGGAGTTTATTTTGATATGCACCTTTTTTAATTTTAATTTTTATGCACGCAAGGCCATCGCTTGATAATAAAATTTTCCTAAAAACGAATTATTACAAGAAATTTAACCTTCTTTATAGCAAGATTTCGTTATGAACGATATGTATCTTTCATTTTTGCACATTACTAAAATCAAATCTTAAAAATTAAAAACTATTGCAATCATTTATAAGACAGTTATGCGCGATGATATATGGCATGGTTAAAGAAGATGTTAATATTAATGTAAATAGGTCAATGGATATCATTTAACGTTAATATATATCAAGTCAGCCAATTATTTCATTTATTTATAAATAATTTTGTTTCACATATAAGGAAAACCGCTTCGTTGATTTTATTTATTAAGAAAAAATAATGAACACGCAATGTGCATTAGAGATATACAATTTTCATTAGTGTTATATTCCGTGCTGCGGCTTTTGTAACCTTCAATTTGCGAAAGCTTAGTATTCGGTCGAGTAACAATCTAATCATTGAAGTTTTTAGCTCGTGCGGCGTACATATAGTGTTTGGTCGTGTGTATATCTTTGATTGTAGACCCAAAAACCATAAAATTAATTAAAAATAATAATTTAGAAATTTATAATGTTCAATAACAAAAATATCAAATCCCCGCTCATAGTAATGGTGGCAATTTGCAATCGCGTGAGGATATTTCTCAAACGGAAGTTTTGATCAAAAAAGCTGAGTAAGATAGGTATATTTATGAGCAACACATGAATAAATACCTATTTTTTGTTTTGTATAATAAGTATATCCCTGACATAAAATTATTTCACAAACTCAGGTTATTTTCTGCAATCTACAACATCTTGATAAATAAGGAGATATGTGTTTGCTTGGCAGTTGTTATAACATTTTGGTGTATTGTAGAATTTACATACAACAGACATGCTCGAAATCGCACCATTACAATTGTTTGTTATCAACACTGTATTAGGTCTCTTAGATATTTTGTAAACTTATAATTAATTTTTGGAATTATGAAACAATGAACATTTTATACTAGACACGAAAAATAACTAAGAACCATAGTGCCAAAACCAGAGAGGGTGAATAGAGTAAAATTGCCTTATCCAAGATTTTCATTTCGATTGTATTTTCGTATATATATATATATATATATATATATATATATATATATATATATATATATATTTGTTTTTATTACGTTTGAATATAATTACGTTTTTGACTCGCTTCGCTATTACTCCCTAGATCAGCCACTGAAGAATCCTACTCGGGGTCGATATCGATTTTGCGTAAATTAACAGAAAAAGATAACACAACAAACTTCCTTTGGTTTCTGTTTTTCGTTCAAAACTTTGATGTGTCTAAACTACAATAAATACTTCATAGTAGGTAAAACATATACGTAATCGTTACACGTATTGTATTATAAATGATTTTGTTTAATTACATCGTAATTAACTAGCACGCGTTCGTGATTGTTCTACATCAAAGTTAATTTATATGCAGATTAATAAATCTTATAAATACAAGGCAAATTGCAGTGTTAAGTTCCTAGATATATAGTTCTATACTAGTTGCGGTATTACAGTTATTAGAAAACGGTAACTATCAATATCAATAGGTCAACGATAGAATATTAAAATTGCATATTGCTTCAACATCCGATTACTTAACGCATACAACATTGTAAAGTTAACAAAATATAGAGTGCAATGCTTTTTTTTTTAGTTTCACTTAAAATCAAAACTATTAACTTTAACGTTGCAAAATGAGAAAAATTATTTGTTAGTTCAACTTTTAGTTGAAACAACAAATTAATATATTAATTCTGCGAATTTTTTGTTTCTTGGCGGGAGCCAACAGTTTTATTTAATATATCAAAGATATTTAACTATTGGCGCTATTCCAACGAATATTTTTCCCTGTGTATTTTTATTTAATAAACAAGTATACGTACAGGCACCAGCTGACCGTATAATCAATTTGGCAGAACACATTTTCAAATAATTAAAAAAAAAAAAATTAGTAACACAAACTATCAGGTACATCTAGTTCGAAATAAGGCCGCTCCGCTCTGGGCTATTTCTGATGGCAGCGCAACCCATCAATTTCGAATATTAATGTAATCAGTATTAGAAATATGCTATTTTTATGCTACCATCAAAGATATTCCGTCGAATAATAATTGAATAGGTATTTCGAACACCGTGTTACCCTTTTGGTTATAGTAATATTTCTATATTCCATAAAACAACAATGTCATTCGATGCGTAATTGCATTAAAAATACTTAGTAGGCATATATTTTCTTAGTACATATTCAAATTTCTAACCAAAGATAAATCGACGCAAAATATAAATCCGCAAAACGCTGCTGTCGGGATTCATTTTTAGGCAACCCATTTAAGTCTATAAAAATATACCTATCCATCTATATAATAATCTACTTTATTATTTACACACTTCTATATGCAACAAAAATCAAATAATACGTGAAGTTATCTGTGGTGTGAACGCTGACATCGATTATAAATAATTCACGCACAATATACATATATTAAACTAAAGTACTGCGTCTATTTTTGTATTCACACAATATATTTATTATGATATTTAATAATTATTTTTGACGTTTAAGAACGTAAATCTTGTTTAATTTATAAATATAAACTGTAAGACAATTTTCTTGATTAAAAATATAATTTCAATAGTCTCTGTGTTGTCCGGGAAATAACCTCGACTGCCAGGGTGATAGTTGAGTTAAGTTTTTACAAAATGAGCGTTCTACACATATATTCATATAAACATACATACATACATCAGATAGTGAAAGAACAAGAAAGTCGAGTGAAGGTCACTCCAGCATTTTTCCTTATACAAATGTATATAATGTAATCATGATAACTTGCAAATTCGAGATCTTGTCAAAAAAACATATTTTTACGATCTCTGAATCGAATTTATCTATTTTCGAAATGACATCTGTGTGTGAAAGTTATAGAACCAAAACGTTAAAAGTAAAATTATAACACTTAAAACTGGTATATCGGGTGTGCACCTTCAATTTTTGAAAACAGTATCTTAACCGGAAGTAACAATTTACTACTGCTACTTTTTCAATATCTTGGTAATTGCTGTACTTAAAGAAAAGTTTATTCCTAAACAGTTGAAGATATTAAAATGTTTAGCATTTTTTATTCAATTGTATTATTTACTGGAAAATTGCCTTTGAAAACAGACATGCTAAATTTACGTTTTCTTAGTTGCACAAATACTGATATTGTTTCACAGCAATCTATTATGAATTTAAAACAATATAAAGCAATATTAAGGCGCTAGACTTGTTTATATCTCATTCTCTGTCTATCAACGATTTATATCTATTGATTATTAAGATTTATATAAATGATCTTATAACGCAGAACCAGAACCATACAATATCTACAATATGACATATTTTTTTTACAAATTATTTTTATTACTGTAGCTGTAAATTAATATATAGATATGGTTTTGAATCATATCAATTAACAGCTACAATAATAAAATTTCGCTATAAATAATACACCATATTGTAGATATTGTATAATTCTAGGCTTCTGCCTTACAAGATTATTTATATAAATCTTAATACGCCTGAAATCAATAGATATTAACCATTGCTGGACAGACAACAAGATATAATGAAGACGAGCACCTTAACGAATACTAAGATGTATATTTTCAAATAGTACGTATACCATATTTCGTTAAAATCGTACCGGTACCTTCCAGTCAATATACATTTTACAATAATTTTATCTTCAACTGTTGTATTTGCGAAAATTGTCAGAATTCATTCAGAAGACATCAAAATAAATAGTTCCGTTAAAATATTCAGTTAAAAAAACATAATACATCCTTTAGTACAACGACCAAGTAAAAAAAAAAAAACCCCGTCCAAACTTATACCTCACTGGATGTGCAACAGCTGATAGTTAATATACATATTGTTATTCTGTAGTCATTTTAATTGACCGAACGCAAAGTTGAATAGCCAATTAGCCACGCACTGGTCAAGTTTCACTAGAGTGATGGGCTCTGTGACGGAAATGCCAAGCAGGTCTTCACTTAAGGGAAATTGATATTTGTATTTTTTATTTTCTTATACGAATATATATATATAAAGAAGTATTGTTATTACGAGAAATTTCTATCTCGAGATTTTAACGGAGATACACGGTTTGACCATCGCTGAATCTAAGCTGACGATTTTCGAAATTATGTTTTTGGAGTGGGCACGCCCTATAATTAAACCTATTGAAGGAATAATTATGAATATTGAATCTTATGACTTGTATTTGTCCCGGAAGAAAATTTCCTATATTTAAATATAATACCTTCACCGGAAGTAAAGGGTTACTCTTGTTATATTTTGCATAACATGAAATCAATACCAATTAGCAAAAAAGTTATTTTTGTAGTAGTTGAATATATTAAAATTACAAGTCATTTTCTTTTTTAAGAATCTACTGAGAAATAGTCTGAAAATGGTGTAGCCGTTCTACTGATATTGGAGAAAGAACAAAAAATGGATAGAGTAAATTTTTGCCATAATTGCAGCCGTTCTAGTGATATTGGAAAAAAATGACAAAAATTGCAAGCACATGCACTTCCGGTTTGAATATTCTATTCAAAAATAGTACGTGCACTTCTGGACCATATGCAAGTATTTAGATTGAAGTTTCACAATTTTACGTTTGACAGTTTGGGCTCTAAGAGCGTACACAAATACTCAGAAAATAGGCACATTTCATTCAGGCTCACTCAAAACATTTATTTCCGTTTACATGACGAACTTATTACAATTTAATTTTACGAGTTTATTACAATTAGACCCAAAAAATGATGAATCCAAAATCTTATACAAATGTACATCAAAATTATGAGACTTATCGGTATATCAGTTCAGTCTTTATTTGTAAGCAAAAGCAATAATATGCCACAAAATAACAATTTATATATTTTTTGCGATTCTACGTAGAAGAAAATCAAGCGCTGGAAACTGCAGAATTTTTAAAGTATTGTAAATATTGAAATAATGATTATGTAGGACAGAAATTATGAATAAATAAATACTATTTTAAAATGTATATATTCCAGAGGAAGACGGGCCCAGATTCCGTTGAATCTTGATCGGGTGAATTAAATACATTTTAAAATGACCATGAAGAAAACCTTATTTAAGAAGAATATGATTATAAAAGTCAAAACATATCCGCAGGCATAAGAATATTCATTAACATGAATTTGACAACAGATGGCAAAGCAGAAAGTAGTGAATAGACGTTTTTTAAAAGTAGTTCTTTAGAAATGAAAGAAAAACAAATTAAGAATACTTTTATCCAGACTATGTTACACTTTACGACACAGTTTTTAAAATGAGTATAGTTGACAATTAAGAAATATAGAAACTTTTTCTTGTTGGTCATTATACGTATTTGCTAAGAAATAAACATCAGAAGACAGATTCATATATTACGAATAACAGTTATTTTGCATAGTTGACAATTAAAAAATCGGTTGTCCCACACCAGACTTGCTTAGGTATAAGTTAGTATATAGTAGGTCACAGTAGGTTATATCCTATGTCAAATGACAAATATCAAATTACTTGAGTCTATTTTGTTTCCATGAAAATTTTGCCAGGCATAGTTCACCTGATTTATTAAGTATAATCTCCCTACATTCGTATCTATATGGCAACATAAACAAGAAATTTTAGAATTTCCATAGCAGTTTTCTCTTAACTGATACATTTATTGAACAAACTTTTCAATCAAAAGTTGTGGGAAATATTAGTAACTTTCATTGCGAATATAACTATTTTTGCAATAAGTGCAGCCGTGATACGTGATATCGGAGAAAGGATAATAAATGTACTTCTGGTTTGGATATTCTTTTCAAAAATAAATGGTGCACATTTTTGACTTAAATTTGAAAATTCATGTGCGTCGGTGTGTCTGTGTATCTGTAAACGCTCTAAAGTCATAACTGAAGAAGGAAAAAAATTACGCCTTAATCGAAAGTAGAAGTTTACTTCTGCTATTTTTCCAATATCTCGGAATAGGGATGAGTTAGAGAAAAAGTGATTCAAGATATTCAAATTGCCTTTGAAAATGATTATTTTTTATTTACGTTTTCCTAATGTAATGTTCATGTCCTAAGTACAATTGTAAACAAACTTTCAAATTATGTTTATGACAAAGCTGGAGTGGTCTGCACGACATTCTTGTCCTTTCATTATATGTATTTAAAATTAGGTTTTAATATGTTTTAAAATCACACTACGATAGCTATAAAACAAAATCAATAAGTATTGTAACCAATACATATTGATTTTGTTTTATAGCTATCTTAGTAGGTGAATTTAAAACAAACTAAAAACTAATTATAAATACAGATAATGAAAGGGCAAGAATATCGAGTGAAGAGTGAAGGCCACTCCAGCTTTGTTATAAACATAATTTGAAAGTTTGTTTACAATCGTATTTAGGACATAAACATTGCAAAAAGTAAACTGCGAACTGAGGATGCAACAAATTTTCTTGCCAAATATTGTAATGAATTAAATTTTTAGTATAAATTAAATTAATAATGCGTTTGATAACCGCTACTCCGTTAAATTCCTATTGACTTTTTCAACTAGTCGGTTTTGACGACTTTTCGAGATATAAATATATAAATTACAGAGTATAAGTTTGGTTTACCATTGACATATCGATAACTGTAAGCGCAGTGCCGTAACTCGCTATTCTTGCACCCTGTCCGAAATTTTATTTACGCGCCCATTAATTTGTTTTACGCCCTGGGCCTGGAACACTTATTTAGTTATACATACATATATATATATATATATATATATATATATATATATATATATATATATATATATATATATATATATATATATTCTAATATATATTGCCAATTTCCTTAATATTAAATGAAATTTTAATAGTAGTAATAGACTATTACAAATGCTTAATATAATTATTGCACAAACCTAAACGTAATATCCAAATTGCTTCTGGAAGTTGCTACATTCCTGCCGGGAATTGTCAATTTAAATACGCGAACCACTATTTTAAAACTAAACAATGAGTAACTTCAACACGAACAACAGAACATGATAATATACGTGCACACTTCACAAGCAAAAGAAGATTGACTGTTGTTAAGATTGTATGCCCGCTGTCCTGTTCTGCTCAGGTGAACTCCGTAGTTTCAACCAAGTGGGGGCTTTAGACTTACGGTCATCAAACAGTGGAATGAGGAGTGTAAAATAAATACTGTTATTTTTGCTTTGAAAATATGTCTTCTTCGGAACGTGTTCAGTTTTTTATCAATATCATATAAAAAAACAAAATACTTTCTTGAATTTCTTTATTTACCAATTTTATGAATATACATGCGTGATATTTTACGTCCAAAAAACTTATTTTATGAGTTATTTATGTTCATGAAACTTTAATACATGTACAGATGTTTAAGTGTGCAAACATTTTTCATCAATTTACATATAAATTGGTTAAGGTAAAATCTTTGCGTTTCAAGTAATTAGCCGAAAATAGAACGAAATATTATTGACAAAAAATAAAATAACTTATTTTTATATTATTAAAATTAAAGAATCTGGGGTGGCCTTCACTTTCACTATCTATACATACACACACACACACACACACACACATATATATATATATATATATATATATATATATATATATATATATATATAATTATGCTTTATTTTGCTAATTCTACTACCCTAGAAAGTAAGAATATTGATGGAATATTCTGTTCTATTTTCTAATTTTAGATTTACTATCGTAATGAATGAACGTTTGGTTCGTAGACTGTTTTTCATTTCGACTCGTAATCAACGAAATATTGTAATATTTTACATATACACAACACGGAAAATATCAAAGTTGCTTTACTAACGAGACGAAATTTGTGAAATGGAATAGTGACCCTAATACAATTAATTTTAATTCTATTATGAATATTTCAATTAATAATTGGTATAAAAAAATATTAGAAACAAGCATCGGTACTTGCACCTATACCATTTATAAGAGAAACACCACCTCACAGATAGGCCTTGGGATTTAAAATCTGAAAAAATGTTATTGAAGTAAAAAGTCTTGTACATTCTTGAAAATTTGAAATATTGAAATTCATAATAATTATTATGTTTAATTTAGCAATATGATGAAATTTTATAAATATAAAATTTCTTACATATCTTTTTCAATTTTCAAATATTTTTATTTGTTTCTAGGGACAGTATTAAAGATGGTTCATACTGCGGGCGTATTCAAATAGAATACTTGAAAATATGATTTGCAAATTTAGTTTAAATCGGTCCGGTATCTTCAGAGGAGTAGAGGGCACAAATTTGGTCTTACGAGCGAGCGACGATTGACATCCAAGCATATATGGAGACATTTATATTTTTCGAATCAGGGTGACGAGACAAGAACTTTTTGTATATAATTTATATATATATATATATATATATATATATATATATATATATATATATATATATATATATATATATATATATATACGAGAACGTTACAGACACCCTGTACTGTACTAAGTAGGGTGAGCTAAATATAAAATAATTTTTATTATTATAACTGTTCAATACTATAAGTAAATTCCTTGATGTATTATTCAAATAAATGATATTCAATACTTGGATAAAATAATACGTATTTGGTACTTGTTAAATACACCTGTAGTAATAATGACAGTAGTTGGCATATTTTTTATAGTTCGAGTAATAATAATAGTATTTGTAGTACAATTAATACTTGATATATATGAAATTTATTTGCAGTAATTGTTAGCTCGTCGTATGATAGTGCAAAACAGCTATAGCGTTTAATTGTGTATATACAATTTGTGCGGATCAAAAAATTCCCTTACAAAAAGACTCAACATCCTGAATACAAATATATATATATAATTTATATACTTGGATGTATGTATCTCGCGCGCTAGCCCGCTCGGTCGCTCAGTCGGTTGAAAGACCTGTGTTTGTGAACGCTTCTCCTCTAAAGGTACCGGACCGATTTTAATGAAATTTGGTATACAGATAATGAGAGTACCCGGAAAGTTTCTGACACAGTATAAATTAAATCAACCGTACATTTTCGGAGTTATAGTCTCAAAACTTAGTGCTCTCGTTAATACGGCCATTACAAATAAATTAATCTAAGAAATAAATGTTTTTATATTTTTAACAATTAAATTAAATTAAAATAAAAAATCGGTTGTGGCCAGCACAAGACTTTCTTATATGCTATGTATAGTAGGTTGATTATAGCAGATGGTAAATGTCAAATATCAAATTATTGGAGTCTATTTTGTTTCTCTATCAAAATGTTGTCAGGCATAGTTCATACAATTGCATGCGTATCTATGACAATAGGAAATTTAAGATTTCCGTAGCAGTTTTCTCGTAACTGGTTTGAAGAAGCTTTTGCGAAATATTAATATCTTTCATTATGAGCATATTTATTTTTTGCATAAGTGCAGCCGTTGCAGCAAAATTGGAGAATGGACAAAAATCATTCTGAAAATAGTCACATTCGATTCAAGGAGCGTCAAAACGTGTATTTCCGTTTCCGTTTGAAAATTCTCATTATAATAACACTTACTTATTGCTGCGAATACATAAGTAATAATGATCAAATTACAAAATTATAATTTTTTAATAGACTTTGTAGACAAGAATTGTGAAAGACGTAAAAATATTTGACATTTAAATTTTTTCTTTCTTATATCAGTATTAAGGAGTGCCTTATAACTCTGGACCTGTTCGGAGGATTGGATATAAAATGCGACGGAACATTTTTTGGCACTTAAATTATATTTATACCAATTTTCGTTAAAATCGGCACTGTACCTTCAGAGGTGCTGTCACATGCCATATCAATATGTGAGGCAACCAGGGAAACGTAATTGTAAAATAACTTTTTGGGTTGCAACTTTTAGGCGCAGTGAAAACTATGAAATACAATGCACATTATATTATGGTCATAATATTAAATTCACTGAAAAACTGTCCATTATTTTCAATTGATTTTTGTACTTTAATAGTAGTAAATTTCCGACAATTTCCCACAATTCAAGAACTGAGTTAGCTCTGCATTTCTTCTACAAAAATTCTTTATATATTTATATATATATATATATATATATATATATATATATATATATATATATATATATAAGCTTTTACAGCTGACGCGATACACACACACACACACACACACATATATATATATATATATATATATATATATATATATATGTGTGTGTGTGTGTGTGTGTGTATCGCGTCAGCTGTAAAAGCTTAGTATATTACCGCATCTCCTCTGAAGGTGGATGTGAATTCCAGGGAATTTGGAAGACACGCAGTCATTGGTCATCTGACGTGGCAAAACCCGCATCTCTAGTTACGAAAATGCTGTGATATTTGGTGTGCCGGAAGAAGAAACTACAAAGTTTACTGCGACTGGTTCACTAGAAACGGGCTACGCTTCCGTTAAATTAAAAAAAGCTGAGAGTGCTGGCGCACTAGTCAAGGAGAGTGCAGGGGCAGAGACTGTAACAGGAGATAGCTCTGCCGTGAATATCTCAAAGTAAGATGACGAAGCACACCAGCATTACATACAAGTAATGCAATCAACAACACTGTCACATGGCTGTAGATATTTTTCGCCGCAGCCAAGGCAGCATACAGAAAGATGAAACAATAGCCCTAATTCAAGAGCCGTGAATTGTAAAATCCAGAATATATGGAAACGGGCACATGTAATGGGACCGCCTTCACAGGTGCTCTCGCCTATTGAATTCCTACTGAATTCAAGGCAATCCTAGCTCCGCGGAGCTTTCCGCACTTCAGCTGAATCTGGAGATAAATGGAAAAATGGAAGATCATAGTGGCATCAGTATATCTTCCACAGAGAGAAACGATTTGAACCAAATATGCTACACATATTCTTTGGCATCCCATTTGAATCGATTCACAGTTTAAATCTAAATTAAAAATAATAATTTTTAAATTAAATATGTTATACGCAAGCGCGGAGTGAGGGGGCAGAGTCCGCTGCTCGCTCGCATATATTTCCTATAAGACGAGCTGATGGCATAGGTGCCTGGACCTAATCTTCTTTATTGAAGAAACAGTATTTTATAACGTAATCAAATAATAAGCTAATTGGTACAATTTCAGAATGTTGCTGAGGAGTATTGGTTGGTTTGACAGTTTTTTTTTTCTAGTGAAATCTATGTATAAGAAGGTCGAAAGCAGGCCACTCCAGATTTTTTCAGATTATGAACTCAACGAGCAAATAGAAAGATTAAAAATATTAATTTTTAAATTTAATATATTTACGTTGACTGGCTATTGTTGCAATCAATCAATATCAATGTAATTATTGTCTTTTATCATTTTATTTCTTCAAAATTCGGTGATTATAATCGGTTTTTTCATTTAAACAAAATGTTTTCTATATAAATATAAAGCATTAAAGACCACTAAATAGATTATACAGCGAGCTGATGGCTTGGTGCGTGTACCAATGCTTCTTATTTATCTAAAACAACTTATCACACGGTTGATTAAGCTGTTGCTGCCTGATTTTCCATAAAATAAGAAATTATTTACAAGCATATAAGTCAACATGATTTGAAATTATCCAGCTCTGAATGATGATAGGTACAAATATCTAGGTTTCTCAGCAAATTGATAGTTATTGCATGTTTGTTGGTAATTTTACAAATTTATTACAAAATAGAAAATCAGTTCACTTATTCTTCTACTATATAATTTAACCAATAAGTAGGTAATAAGAACATGAACAGTCCATTGCACACAAAAATTACAAAAATAGACAAAAGTAGTACGAACTTAAACAAAGAATAAATAGTAAAATAAAATAGTCCACAATAAAACAACAAAAGTAGAGACTACTAGTTATACCAAAATAAATTCAGAACAATTGGCAAAGTCCCTCGAAAGTACCGTATTGTCTTTGCAATTGTAGCTTTGGGCAAATGTTTATAGATGTAAAGGTTGCCTCAGATTGGCAATTGTTATATTTGCCGGCGAACAAATCTTACACTACAAATAGGTGTAAAGGAAACAGTTATGTTATTTGGTTTCTTCGAAGCCATTCAAATAATTAGTACGAATAAATGTTATTTTCACAAAATTACGTTATGTAAATAAATAATAAGAGACGCAACCAGCTTCGCCCACTAGAATTATTATTTTTATATGTAGGAATATAATGCATAATTATCTCAAATAAATAAAATATTCAAATTATTATTGTAATAAGATACATATATAAATAAAGAAGAAGAAAATCGTTGGTACTAATATTGAATTAAATTTTAATATTGAGAAAATCAGTGACGTCAATTTGTTAAAATTTAATACAAATCTTAATAACCTAAACTGCGATTTAAAATATAAATGTATAAGATTTCCACAATTAAATTATGTATTGATTTTTTAATTCGTATATCCCGGGAAAGACAATACCCATTTTTGAGAAGAATATTTCGATCGGAATTGTTTACTCGTGTAATATTTTGCACATCGCATCGTGAGTTAAAGATAAAGTGAATCTAATAGTTAGAAATATTAATGTATTGGCTATCTGAAAAATAAAAATTTCATTCATTTTAATGTTGTAATAAAGGAGTTTTAAGGGTTCGATGAAACCTTGTTTAGCTATCTTTACAGGGGGTATGGGGATTTCTCTTAAATCATAATATTTTTGAAGAGGTTCAGATAAGAAATATAGTCTCATCTTGTAAATATTATAATACCCAAAGAAGTCTCACTATATATTATTTGACTTAAATAAGATGAACCTCATGAAACCGTAAATATCTTATACTAAAATTATCACTATTACCGTTGATTGAATAATATATTTTTCCATGTAAAACAATAGCTTTGTCGTTTGCACTGACTGTTCAGTTAATGATTTATTTCTCTTTCACTTATAATTAAGAAAAAGGACAGATTATGATCTGAGCAAGAAATGCAGGAAGCAGGACAAATGAAAAAACTTTTTATTCTATTGGCATTTGTTTCCCACGAGTGTTTTAAGTAACTTTGTTTTAACAAACTTATTTATTATAGATGTTTTATGGACATTGATGAAGAAACACTACAATATTCTGGAATAGCATGCCTAACAAGTCTTTGTCTTCATTTATTTGATCCTCCCATAAGATATTCGGGTTCAAAATGAATCGCACATACTTTTTTTTTTTTTGAACAGCGTAGTGATCATAAAACCGTCCTGGTACAATTTTACAAGCATTGTATTATAGCGCTTTAACATAGCTCTATGCTAATAGTGCAATTTAAATATTATTTCGTGACGAATTATAAAAAAATTCAGTAATTTATATAAATATGTTTGTCAGCCAAATCCAGCTTTGGCAGTTCTCACGTGATCTATGGATGTGGGGAGATCGAAACCTATATTGAAAAATTTCATAAAGGAAGCACATGAAATTAAGTTAAAATTATATTTATTAAAAGTATCATTATGTACAGAAATACTTATTATAATATTTAAATTCTATCAAATAGAAAAATCACACCTTTTGTTTAATTCGTGTATAAAAATATGAATTTGTATCACTGATAACAAATGTCTAATGCATCATGATAACAATCATTAAACCAATTTAGCATTGTTCTATAATACACAAGTTGTCAATTATCATAATATCTATGTAAATTATTTCTATATCTAATTATAAAATATTACAATTATTTGGATATATACTTGAAATGAAAATGGTAAAGTTATTATTTGCAAATTTAAGTACGTGAATCTAATTCAAATATTTTTTTACCTTGTGGTATAATTGTATGGTTCAAATAAATATACATCGTAATTTTAAAAACATAGGAAATAGATGATAGTAAATATCAAACCAAAAGATATACAGTAGAACCTCAAATTCACAATATTCTTTTTCTGGCGTTATAGGGAGAGGTGAGACTATGTCTATAATTTTCACCAGCTGCGAACCTGTTACTCACAACAATATGGCGTTTGACAATCGAAGAAAGAGGCGTAATTTTAAAATATTCGTTTGTAATATTTCGAAAATTCATTTTAAACAAAAATACTGATTTTATTGAAAACATTTATTTTATTTTATTAATATATCAAATTTGTGTTATTTTTTGTGGCTAAACTAGCTATCTCGTTTGGCATTCTGCCCGACAAATTTACGAAATGATTCGCGCTTCCCCCAGCCATCAAAATAATCACAAAATTTCACTTTATAACTCTTGATTTTTTATACACCGCAATCTGCTAATCGTTGCACGCTTGAATATCTTCTTTTTTGTGAATTAAAAATTAAATGAACACCATAACGGAAGTAATCAGGATAACAGCCAATTTGTTATAATTCGTATAACAATTCTAACAAATTGACTGCTTTTCTGATGTATTATTCCACATCGCGTTTATTAATCCAGTCGAACACCAATTTTAAAAATATAACATTCGCGAATGGCATACATTACCGTCGACATGTTTGGAAACGATATATAAATTTGTTTACTTAACTAAGCTGATTTAGGTAACGAGCAATGCACAATTTTTGCAGGTGATTATCATATAAGTTGGCAGCTGCTAATTCATAATACACAGTAATTAATAAAATGAATATGAACTTATTAAAATATTAATAAAATATATATTGTTCCCAAACTTTCCAACGGTTTTTAATGTACAAATTAATTATAAAAATATATCAAACTTTTATTACATTTGTAATCCATTCAACATTTGACGAAAACTTGGGGTTACTGTATAAAATATATTTATTCTTGAAGAAATTAAAAAAAAACAAGGGGATATTAAAAAGTGCTACTTTCAAAAAATAAGATTAAAAATAAAATAAATTAGCATATGTGTGATAAAATTGTCTTTTCAGTAAACTAGCTGCCAGTATTTATTCAGTAAAAATAAAAATAAAGATCCAAAAAATCTTTGTACAGAATATGAAAAAGAGAAAAACAATCATATTCATGAGTTTCTCTCTAAATTAAGAATTAATCGATAAAATTACACTGTTCAGCAGTTTTTGGAATTTAAATTACGTTACGTTTTTTTATTAAAATATATTTTGTAAAATGATTTGTTCTTATTTAGTTGGTGGTGCTTGTGTGTGCTGCATACAACCCTCTACGTTTTCTGGCCAATCACAGACATTTTCGTTAGGATTAAATACCAAATTTGCTGGACATGGCATATGATGTTTTCGTTCTCCTTCACACATGTAATACCTTGTACAATCAGCCTTGTCTTTATGGTAACTTATATGGCCTTCTTCTTCCTCACATGTGACTTCATTAGCTATAGCACATAAGAAATACAAATAAATTTTTGTGTAACTAAGAATTATTATTTGGGTTATTCAGAAGTAAGTTAGATAATGATGCTAATCTATTCGCGATTGGGAATGACGATGGTAGTGCTGAGGCGAGCCGTAACCAGAAATTTTCTTTATGATTACGGGTGTTAGTATCTTCTAATGCTATATTTTGTATACTCTAAGCTAGTGGTTTTCAACCGTCGAACAGTTATTATTTCTGCCTTAGAGGTTCACGAAATATTTATCCTATTTTTATTGGCGTGTAGGAGTAAAAATTTGAAAACTACTGCGTCTGAGCAACGCAGAATACAATCAAATAATATATAAAATATGAATTATTGAGCAGTAATTCATAAGCCGTGAATACGTATTTGAGTGTTACAAGTAATGTTTTGAACATGCTTATATAATACTTATAAACTTACGATTTTTAGTAGTATATTGGCCATTTGGACTTGAACTTTCAAATGGACCATCATACTCCAATTTTACTTTGTAACCTTCAAGTTCTTGTCTCATAGCATTAATAAGTGGATATTTTCCACCACCACATTGACCACGGAAATCGTCCATGTCCACGGACCAGATCATGATGCCACCGAATCCTTCTTCTTTCAACCAAGCCATCTGAAAAGATATTTTGTTTATAAAATGATAATAATGAAGCCTGTTTTATAACATCAGCATTTTTATCAAAAAGAACATACTTAAAACTAAGGATGTCAGTCAGAAAGGATATTCTGGAATCGTGTACCCGGAACTAGTCATACACCAAATATAATAATGAAACTCCGGAATCGTTCTACATTCCCGAATTTATAAGAACTATTACACTTAAAATTCGATGGAAACTACTATATTATATGCATAGCAAATTTAGTATAAATAAGCTCAATACTTTCAGAGGAACTGCGGTCACAAACAGGCCTTACGAACAAGCAAATGACATGCATTCAATTATATGAGTCGTATAAATTTGTGGTATCATGCGAAGCGAATTACTGTGTAAGAATTTATTAATTTCGAGAATGATACAGATACACGACCGAACACTGCATTAATTTTTGTACCACTGTAGAACGTACGAAACACGATATGCCATTTAGACCATAGTCTAATATCCAATTAGCTCAAATAAATTGTTTCCAAAATAGTGGTTAGTGCACATGTCAATGTATCAAACAAGGAAGATTCTAAAAAATATCCAGTACACAAACTTTCATGAAATTTGAACTAGCTTACATTATACTTTCTTATACGAATGTTAATTAGAAAGTATTGTAATATTGAAAAATATCGAGATTTTAACGAAAATACTTGTTTTGCCGATCCCTAAAGCGAACTGTTTATTTTCGGAATGATGTCTTTGTATGTGTGTGTATATGTGCATGCGTGTGTGTCTAGATGTGTAAATATGGGTATATGTGTTACATTTATGTATCCTTAGTTAACAAACATATTGTAATTGATAAACGGCAATCTAGCAGGACTCAGGAATTTAAAACAAAATAAAGCATTTTTTAAATAAATTGATATTAGAAGTCTAAGAAAGTCGAGTAAAGACTAAATTGTATTATTTCTAGAATTATTCAAGTTTTAATGTACCTTTGTTTTTAAACTCCTCTCGTCGTCAAAACCAACCCATTGGTCATCTCTGTAAGCGAACGGTACTTGTTGTTCGTTATCCCAAACTAAAGTGGTATTCTCTACGTGGAGAAAATCGCAAACTTCGTAATAGCTCAAAAAACCGGCTTCATCTGTATACTTTCCAGCTGTACCTCCGCCAGATGCTGCAGCTCCAATATCAAATTGTGTCTTGTTCACAAGTGAGAAGCTACGTCCATATGTAGGCATACCTATCATTAACTTTTCCTTTGGTGCACCTTGTTTAACCCATTCACGGGCAGAATAATCCTAAAACAAAAGCAAAATTCTATGATATAGTACTATAAAACAAGTTTAGGTACAGGAATGTGTGTGTGAATGTAAAAGTATTAATGAGAGCGTCCTACAAAATTTGCATTACACCCAAATTGTAGTAGAATGGTTTTTTATGAGGCTAAATACTTATATACTGTTAGGATTATAAAAATCCAACTGCATTCTGCTACGATATATAAGTTTGGGTAATTTTTCTTTATGTCAAATTTAAGTGTTTTACTTATTTATTAACTTGTATGTACAACTTGTACTTACAACTGTGAGTTTTTTCTGATAGCTTGTTGCACTTTCCAGAGGAAACAATGGACTATTATGTCCAACTGTCCTTTCCCACTGTCCATGGAAATCGTAAGTCATAACGTTAATAAGATCCAAATACTTAGATATCTCTGGTACATCGTAACCAGCAGCAATTGCCTCAAAAGAAGCGGGTACAGCAGCAGTTAAAAGTAATCTAAAAATCATATTCGCAAATTAAATAATATTTGAGATGGTTCCAAATTGATATTTAATAATATATCTTTAATTACCGTGGTTGCCCTGAGCTTTTCGCTTCACCTTCAAATGCTAATCGAAGTTCTTTTAATAGATTCACATACGCTGCACGATCGTCCGCTCCTCTAGGGTATTCCCAGTCGACATCCAATCCATTAAATTTGTACTCTCGGAGGAATTCGATAGCCTCGTAAACAAATTGGTTCATCCGGAACACGTTTCCGGTAAGTTCTTTGAATGGTGTTGAACCAAATGCCCAGCCACCAATAGCCAGTAATACCTGAAATAATCATGTCACAGTTCACAGATTTACAGTAGTTTGTCTTTTATTCGCATTTTAACAATATGCTATCCGGATATGTTTCTTAGCTGCCTTCCCGTAAGAATTGCTTAAATCGGGTTTCAATAACCTGAGTTGTATACTGATATCACGGGAACACACAATTCCCTAGAAGTTTACACGATATATACTCATAATATTAAATTATATTACTAGTTACGGTCGATTTCATATCATCATTATGTTAAATTAATTAATTTGAATATATTTTTCAATATGGTTTAATAAATTTTAATACATTAAAATATAACCTTGGGCTTTATTATAATCAAAAAAAAAACATAGTACTTGAGGTGGCCGGAAAATGTAACCGTGGAGTTGCTAGGAGAAAGCAGCTCTTGTTCGGTACAAAATTGTGAGTTATCAATTTATTTGGGACATTTTAAAATAAAAAATAGTTACATATACCTTTAAATCTGGATTATTTTCTCTCAATGAGACAACTCTTGCATACAGTTCTGGATCTTTATCATCAGCTTCAACAAGGCGGTGCTCTTTTAAGGTTGCAAATGCATAAATGACGTGTGTACAAAGTTTAGCTTCTATATCTTCTGGAGTAAATTTGCCTGCGCCTGGGCGTTTCTGAGACCAACTCGTCATATAACATAAGACTTGTGGGGGTCGTGCTGAAAACAAAAATTGTTATACTTAATTAAGAAATATGTTTAATGCTATAAAAACCGCCAAGTATTCGAGTTTCATTATCAAGTATAAATAATCAATTAGCAAAATAAAAATATATTGATTATATAAAAATGAAACTGTGTGAGAATGTGCTATTTCGTGTTGCATAAACAAAGGCTCATTTATTGAGCACGCAGATATACTGATAAAAAAAAAAAAACGAAAACGAATACGCATTCTTGGAGTAATAAATTAGTAATACATACACAGCAGTGCTTTACAGAAGTAAATGTATAAAGTGCCGGAAGGGAAACGATTACATAAAGTTAAAGTGAAAGGAACACATATCGCCTTGTGTTCAGATAAAATTTACAACGAGTGTTACATTCATCGGATTTCAAATAGAAATATAATATTGAAAGCATGAATTTGCTTACTATTTTTCTCCACTACTGCGGTATTTTTCAAAACATATTGTTTGGCGGGTTTTCGAATACGGCCTGTAATTTCCGTAGCTTTAATGGCAACTGGTTCTTCCTCAACTTCTAATTCAATAGCGCCAGCTATCTTGAACCAATCCACATCTTTAGCATTTTTGCCACGAGAGATGCCTCTCAATTCTTCCCTGAAAAAAGGAAAAACAAATAAAAATATGATAGATACTATTATTATAAATATAAATAATCCTCCTTATTTACGATAGATACAAAAATTACACAGTATACTGCAGAATAATATTCACACACAATTTCATAACCTTGAAAATTTAAATCTTTAAGCTAATTCCACAGAGATTGTTGTCGCCAAAGACGTTCAACATTATCGCCGTTACATATTTTGATTGGTTGTTCTGTAAATTAATAATTTAATAAGCACTGGCGGTAACGTCGAACGCTCCTTTCGGCGACTACATTGCAAGTGGAATTAGCTGTATAGTTATAGAATTGACCAGAATGATCATATTTACCGCATAGCTCCAATGAGTGGATATTTAACATCTCCACCACAAATTTTTCCAGTAAAGTCATCCATATCCACTGTCCAAACCATAGCTCCTGCGAATTCATTTTCTTTGATCCAATTCATTTTATGTCTGATTGAACGTTCATCGTCAAATCCAACCCACTGATCACCGTGAATTAAATATGGTACTTTCATTTCATCATCCCAAATGTACGAAGCACCATTTCTCAACATCTCGCAAACCTATTTACACAAGGATGGTCAAAATGGTGAATCTTCATTTTTCATGTTAACAAATAAAAATTGAAGTAAAATATATTTGCTGTGGGTACCTACTTCATAGTAAGCCAAGAATCCAGATTCCTTAGTGTATTCTCCAGCGGTGCCGCCGCCAGTAGCAGGTGAATTGACCTTATATTTCGAAGGATTAGCCAACGTGAATGTTCTTCCATATGTGGGCATACCAATGACCATTTTTTCCTTAGGGGCCCCTAGTTTAACCCATAATTTCGCTGCATGATCTACAGATAATTGTTTCCTCCACTCGCTGTCTAAACTCGACGAATGAAGTGGTGCATTATGTCCAGTTTCTTTTTCCCATTTACCGTGAAAATCGTATGCCATTAGGTTAATAAAGTCCAAATATGATGACACGGCTGGTACATCATATCCTGATTTTATATTATCTGGACCCACAGGCACCGCAGCAGTTAAAAGGAGACGGGGCTTTTTGATTTCTTGAGCCTCGGCTTCAAAAGCTTCACGTAATTCTAAAAGTATTTAAATATTAATTTTATAATTAAAAAAAAAACACAATGCACATTACTACAAAGCTGTAATTTATGACTATGCTGCAAAGCTAGTTCGTAGAAAAAAAAAATTCGTAGAGCGTTTTTAGAACATCAAAAGAACTTTCAAATTCACCTTCTATTTCTATGAAAATAGTTAATTATCATCTCTTTATTATTTAAAAGTTTTTTTTTTTAACTAATACCACCTGTATGTATGGTAATTGTAAATGATATTAAGTACTGAAATACATTCTCGGTGGCCTTCACACTTTATTTCGCTTTCAAATTGGCGTTTTACATGACTCGTTAACATTTTATATTCTTATTGAGGTTTGGGGTTTGTTTACTCAAACACACTTATTTTGTTAACCCCACAAGAAAAATCAGTTAATTCACATGTTTGTGTGAACAAATCACGCAGTTTACTGGATTTTAACATACAATTTATACAAGAAATAAATATTAAGAAGTTTTGACGAGTCATGGAAAATTCCATCGAAAGATCAAAAATTTGTGAAGGCCGTTTGTCGGTCTTATTGCGAAATAATATTTTTTACACTTAACGGAATTAAACTTCCGTTAGCCAAAGTATTTAATATCAATTATAATCTTTCTTTATTACACTTTTCAAAAGGTATTGCCAAAAACAATTATTTGATTACTTTGCAGCATCCTGGAGCTAGAGTAGAATTAATATATTATGTGATAAAAAAAATTGTTCAATCCAATATCTCACCTTTAAGTAAAAGAACAAAATTCTTTTTATCGTCGCTTCCTTTGGGATATTCCCAATCGATATCAAGACCATCAAAATTTCGATCCCTTAGGTATGGAATGGCGCTATAGATAAAAGTTTGACGAGCATAGCGAGATGCTGCCAAATCCTTGAATTTCTGGGTACCAAAAGACCAACCACCTATAAACAAAACAAAATAATTCATGAATTCAGACCAACACCAACAGATATCTGAAAGAATGCGAATCGCGATTCATTTGTTTTGTCAACTCTATCCTATAATATAGTGTAAATATTTCAACACACTTTATAATGTATTCTTTCCTATTCTGTAACTCTCAATAATTAGTTGAGATTTCCAAGTTTGGCCATTGCTTACCAATTTTAATCATTGTACAAATATGTGCCAGTCACCGGTATAGTCTAAAAATATAGTTTTAAACTGTAATTTAGTTAAAATTGAAAGTGTGTTTTATAATTTAGTAACCCACTGTACTCTAATAAAATTACGGGCCTGCCTAAGAGCGCAAAAGGGTTGGGTGAGATCTAGAATTAGATCAACTTGTATCTACTTACCTCGACTAAAGGATTGTTCACAGCGAAAGAATTAGAAATTATAAGTAATAATTCCAGTTTGTTGTATGACATACAAAGTTAACGTTCACAGCAACCAAATTTATCTTACATTCTGTTAGTTTTGTTGCTTGGAATGTTAGCATTGCTTGCCTTAATACGAACTAGATTATTATTTGTAATTTTCTAAGCATAATTACTAATTGTTTCGCTGTGAACACGCCTTAAGCCTCTTTGATTATTTAAAGATATGTTTAATGTATTTACCAATTGCAAGTAGCGTTTGTAATTTGGGATTTCCCTTCTTCAAATTTTCTATTCTTTGATACAAGCCAACTTTTCCATCTTTGGTTTCATCGTTGCTTTCGAAAGAGCTCAGTTTTCCTTTCTTCAACCACCCAAAGGCGAAAATAACGTGGGTGCAGAGATCTGGTAGAATATCTTCTGGAGTAAACTTGCCCACTTTTGTTCGGTATTGTGACCAATTTGTATAATAACATACAATCTGAAATAAATAACAAGTTTTTTTAATAAATAAGAACCAAGCAATTTTGCAGTTCTTTAAGTTATGGGGCGAACAAAAAGTTAATAAAGGAAATCAAATTAATCCTAGGGCAGGATAATAAGTAATAATAACATTAAACAAATGCCAAATGATACATGTATTAACACTAGTGATAGTTTTGTATAACATTTAAAAAATAATTAATATTTCCTAGTGCCATTCAAATAACATTAGTATTTATAGTTTCCACGATGGATACCCAAACAAGAGGATTTATGGAATCCTACCCATCAACAATTGGACAGTTCACATGTGATGTAACAGTCCCGTTTCGTGCCGTACCGATTCGTACCACTACCTGTATTTGAACCGCGGCGTATCGCGTCCCTAGCTCTCTAAATGATTACCGGATGCTTTGGCCTGATTCGGACCGCAGTGTTTACAAAGGATGCGAAATTTTTTTATATATATATATATATATATATATATATATATATATATATATATATATATATATTAAGAAAGTTCATTACGTATCTATTCCTTGTTAAATTTACCTTTACAGTTCTTTTATATGAAACAAATTGTTTAACCAATTAACATTAGTCTCTTACAATATGCACTGAAATCCTTTAAATTACCGCTTTGCGTAGGTAGTGGCACGATTCGATATATACATCAGGTATAAATTGTGTGACCTTATAGGTATATTTATAGCTAGCTAATTAGGAATCACGAATGAAAATTATACATAATAATCCAGTTTGATTTATGACACACAATTCTAACGTAGTGACAAAATTAACGCATTCATTAGTGAAATGTATCCAAATTGTAACATCATCAGAGTGATTCTACGTTTATTATTTGCGATTTGCAATATATTTATATTTGAGTTTCATTACTATCTTAATACATTTAAATGTGAAATGTAGATATAACTATTTAAAATAAAAATTTAATATACATATATTAAATAACAGTGCATCAGAGAAACGTACTTTGTATCCATCTTTGTCTTTTCTAGTTGAGCTGCTGACTAAATTCGATTCAGATGATTTACGATGAGCTATTCCAGATTTGGGGCGAACACGAAATCTATTTACGCTGGCTGATATTTCTTGATCTTTGTTGCTATTTAAAATACTCTGTGCGGCAGTAGTGCTCGGACGTCTTAGTCTTCGTCGCTGTGCTATAAAAAATACATCATAAATATGAATAAAGTATGAGTTTTCGTAATTAAAAACCCCAATAACACATAATAGAAGTTGCGTATTTCAAACAAGTTCTTTTCAAATTATGTACAGTATATTTCATTTCAGCTATAAAACTATCAAAAAGATAATAAAATTATCATTGCCGGGAAGCCGACATACAAAGAACAACCGTGAAATATGTACTCCAGACAAATGTTACTCAACTATTTACACTAGCTATGACTAAGAAAACTATTATTATAAGGCTCGACTAGCGTACCTTGTCATAAAACAGAAAAGAAAATTGAAATGGTATACCAGTCGAGCATAAAGTAGGTACTAGTTATTTTACTTAAGTAACATTAACTATATTGATTGTACGAAACTATTTTGAACCCCAACATGTGAAATTTAAGGTGATTTTTTCTCTGTTGTATTATGTATGCCGGTTTCTCGGTGATGAAGATTTTATTTTCTTTTTCTTAGTTTTAGAACAGCCATTTATCTCAATAAGTGTAATATTGGGATTTTATTTATATGTAAATTTTAATATACTACAATTAAATATATCGCAGGTATACTTACTTTTTGCAGTAGATGCTGTTTGTACAAGGAGTACGACTACTAAACATAACACTGCAATATGTCTGCGTTGCAGCCACTTGAGTGGTAACTGGAACAAATAAAAACAATATTATAATAATATTTATATGATTTCTCTTTTCTCAGGCAAAACATAGATCGCAAGCCACTGCTTATTATACTATAATTGTTGACTATCATTATCGAGAAAATTGATGTTGGAAAAAAATAATTTTCAGTAAAAAGAAGTGTCTAAAGAAATATAATTTTTAAATGACTTCTCTTTTACAATTATTTCTTCCCATGCCAATGACTTTTTTATCGGTAGCGAATAATTATAATCAGATAAAAAATTAATTTGGCAATGAAAATTAAGAGAATAGTAAAAAAAAACAATTTTTAAGTTTCACGCACTCAATTTGTGAAAGTTAAAGTTATTGGTCATTTGTGTAAAATAATTCTCACAATCCAAATGAATATAACTCATATATTTGATAATTGTTGCTCTTAAAAAGAAAAAAATATGCCTTTTTCTTCTCTTGATTCAACCAAATTGGCATTTACAACAATACCTTTCGCTCGCCGCATTATCTATTCAGTGTGGAAGCTTTAATTTCTTTATATATATAGAATTCTTTTTTAACCACTGATAATTAGAGTAGAAAACCAATGTATAACCACTGCATTTTTAAGAGATAAAATGTTAAAGATAATAATGTCTTCTATTGCGATCGCTGCAATATTTTAAATTTCAAAAATATTATTCCTATCAGTTTCCAAAAAAAAACGTCCCACACATTCATAAATTCATATATATGTGATACATACATACAAACAAATTATATATAAGAATAAACCTAGAAATGGGCAGCAGGTATATTCACACCACATGCCACATTAAAAACCAACAAAGCATTTAATTTTCATGCGCTTGTAATAGGCGTTTCACTATTATTTCTTGAATAATTTTGCGGTTCTTAAACACAAGACAATACATTACAAAATATAAGAGTTTGTGGAACTATCAAATTTCTCGCCAAACACTGATATAAGCAAAGTAATAAAACATGTTGCACACTCTTAGATTTTGCTATAAATCTATGTAACATTCTCAGAATCAAACAAATCAATGTTTCCAGTACGAATTTTTACTCAACCACGACGAGTAATGGACAGTTTTATTATGTTTCAGAACTGAATATTAAAATAATACATAATTAATTCAAGAGTTTTCTTAATTCGTTAAGCTTTCCATAAACCGATAGATTTCGAATTAAGTCATAATAATGTGACACAATTAAATTGGAAGAAAGCTATCGATGGTATAGGCAGGAGGAACATTTACAAACATGCATAAGTACAGGCACCAATACCTTTAGCTCGACGTATTATTTATTTAGTGTTTTTTTTTTTAATAGAAAATATTTTCTAATCAACATTATGTCTAAGTGAAGAAACAATATTTATAACCATTGAATTTTGAATAGATAACATTATAAAAAATAATAATGACATTGCAACTATTCTTTCATTCATTTAATAATTATTATTTTTATTAATTATTTCCTGGCAATTGAGTACGCAATTTGGAAACACGTTATGGATACTAAATACGTACGACACTATTTTATTTATTTTTATTTATATAGAAATTATTTTACTACCGAATTTGGAAGAAATAAATTGATAAAAGACAATAATAACATGGTCATATGACCAACCGAACGAGCGAGCGAGATACATCCAAGTATATGAGTTACTTTATTTTGATTCTAATTGACGAGACAAGAACTTGTTGATAAGATTTTTATTTTTGAGCCGAGAATGTTACAGATACACAGTCGATCACTATAAATATTTCGTATATTCTGTACGACGAGCTAAAAGATATTAAAATTTCTATTAAGAGGAATCCCTACCCAGTAGCATAAAAACAAAAATCATCGTTCCGCTCTTGACGTTTTCTGATCCTATATTAAAATATAATCGTTCCAAAAAAATATATGTCGCTTAAGTATGATCTAATGCACGGCTGTACAGACGAAATTTTACAAAATTTATATATTTTACATATAAAAATAAATGAAACATTTTCCAATAAAAATTGATGATTTTCATAACAGGTTTATTATGAATTGAAGAACGATATTCGCATTTTACGGCTGTACATGCCTAGATTGAACTTTTAACTTGCAATTATTAACAGAAATATCTTTTAAAAATACATTTTATAGTCATATTTTGAAAAACTGTAGTCGCATTTTCAAGGTAACTGTATTCTAATTTAGCTAGTGCCTCTAGGGGTAACATTTGTAAACACTGCGGTACAGTTGAAACGCAAGCATTTCAATATCTGGTTTTTAAGTATTTTATATATTGTTATATATGTGCTACTGAATAATGCTGATAGCGAAAAGTGAGCTCGGTAGAGATTCCTCTTAACTTGTGATTGAAAAGTATTTTTCCAAAATTGCGCAATTTACTGAAAAAACGTCTGAAAAACGCCAACTTACATTTACGATTCCCTATTTACTAATATTGATATTGTTTCATAGCAATAGTAGAATGAATTTATAACACAAACATATATAGATTTTTACATACTTAAGACTCTATCCAGAACTTTATAGATGTTCAAATCTAGTGTTATGTCACACTTAATAAGGAGCTTATGCTTCGAAAATAATATTTAAATAAATTTAAAGCTGGTTAAACTTCTTTCTTTTGAAGCGTTCGTAACAAGAATTGTAAGAAACATTTTATGTAATATAATATTATTATTCACTACATTCCATTAATTTGTTGTCATAAATGTAAGTATGTCCATTAATTCTATTAGTCATTTCGGATTATTCGAAAATAAATGACGACAAACCATTACGTCTAGTTCGAGGTAATGCCGCTCCGCTCTGAGCGCCACCATCAACTTAAAAATATTCAAACAACCAGTATTAGAAATTAATTATTTTTCGCTGCAATCAAAGATATTCCATTGAATATAATGGTATTTCAGACACATTTGGTCTTAGTTATATTCCTTAATACTCTTCAAGATGAAACAAGGAAAAATTGACTCGAGTTATTTTTAATAAAAATATATTCGTCGATGCGTAATTGCATAAAGAAGTGCTTGGTGAAAAAGAATATTTTTTTAATATTAAACTTATGAATAGCATAAAGAAGAAAAACACTTCGTAAGTTTCACAATAAGTTTATTAATTTGTCTACAAATGATTCGACCTCTAGGTCATCATTAAGAACTTACCAATTGTTTTTCTTGTTCGTTATCTTTGTAAATGTTTTACAAAATGCCCATCAACGAAAATATTACATTACTTATAAATAGATTTACATACAGACACACCCGTTGACATGGATGTTTTGCAAAAGAATCTAACCATTGTCAGCAAGGTCGGACATTGACTTTTAATGTGTCATCATAATGCATTACAAACAAATATTATGTAAATGTACATAGATTATCCATATAAAAATACGAATCTGTAAATTCAAGGTTTGCTTGTAAGTTATTATATAATGGATAATATTCTGGTCTTTGAATTTTTGTTACGGTATATAGCCGTTCCTGATTGATCGTAGCACCGCGTCAATGGCAATTGGAACTAGCAATGCTGTAATTTGGTTTACTATCGAAACAAATCGATTCTGAGAATGTTCCAGACACAAGAACAATTACTTAAACTCTTGGAGCTAAAAAGAAAATTGTTAGTAGTCACTTTACAAAACAATAGTTCGGTGGGTAATTGCAATGACACATTTCAGCATTAAATAAATGGATAAAACATCACCTTCCATTTCACAACTTTCGATTTTCAACAGAGACCATTGACCACGAATACATTTAAAGATTTCTACTTGCATTAGTGTCTTGTTCGCACTTCTTCAATTCGAAAGTCATTTTTAAAATCTTCCATTAGGTGGTGTGAAGTGTGACATTGTATTGCATATTTTAACTTTTTGGGTCAAAGTTATTGTAATCATGAACATTTTCGAAGTCGACAATTTACGAAAATTTTGAGTCGCCTTAACCTCGAAATTTTAAATGAAATATAATAATATATAATGTTAAAATAAGATATTTTCATTTCTAAATATACACAAAATGCGAATTTAGTTAAATTCTCATTATTATTATATTTAAAAATATATAATTCCTGCTAATCAATATGTATTAAATAGAACAGTATTTTGAAACCATTTAAATTTTGTAATGTTGCAATAAATAATTCTTAATATATTCCTTACAAAAAGTTCTTGTCTTGTCACCCGCTCAGTTGGACGGTCCTTATGACATAAGACCTGAACTTGTGATCGCCTCTACTCGGAAGGTACCAGGCCGATTTTAACGAAATTTGATATACAAATAATTTGAGTGACCAAAAAGTTTCCATCGCAGTTTAAATTGAAACGCTTTTATAGATCCCGAATAATCCTTAGTACTACCCTTACATAGTTAAAATAAATTATAATATCATTTATATATACTAAATTTCTTCAAATGGTGAGTTCAAAGGCTATAAGAAGTTTCTTTTTTATCAAAGTAATCTACCAAAAATGCAAGACTTTTTATATTAATAGCATTTTTTTCCATAATAATTAGAAACATTTATTTTTTAAATTAAATAGCGCGAAGTGGGAGGATGAAGTCCGCTGCTCGTATTGCATATATTACTGAAAGCATAGGTGCGGTGTACCTTAGCTTGTTTATTTCAGATTGTAAACTAAAAGGACAGAAAAATAATTATGAAAAATATGTATTTTGAAATTTAAGTTATTGTAGCGCTTTGACCGAATAACGAAAACCGTGTTAGTGGTTCGCTGGTTCGTGGCCACGCAGCAAACAGCAAAAACAAATGTTGAGCTTCAGACGAATTGGTGAAACAGTAAGATAGTCCAAAAACATTGCGGCCTCAAGTTATGCCGATTGCCGGTTAGAAGAAAGTTGTGTAGGTAATACTAGTGCAAATATATCTACTATTTACGTAAAGGTGCAACACGACGATCTGATAAAATGTAAATGTACATAGCACTCCACACAGTGTATGGATATATTCCGGATTTAATTATATAATAATAATAATAAGTTTATTAATCAATTAAGATATACAATATTTCCATAAGTTCACTTATGTATCTGAAACAATGTCACTTAACCTTCAAACAATAAATTATATCCTCTAATATCTGGTTTCAAAACTACGTTCACAATATTATAAACGGATATAACGCAAAATATAACTTGTTGCTAGACACAAGGTCATATTATTTCTAATACATATTATTCTTTTTATAAATCAATTAATTTTAATGTGACATTCAGAAGTTATTAGTGAACTGGTCTTTTGGCAGTTTGCAAGAAAAATATACTCAATGGAAATTCATATATCTCAGCAATATGTTTATGAAATGTATTTTCTCATATACTTGTGTATGTTGCTCGAACCAAACAAACAGTGTGTCCACTAAAGTTACCAAATTTAGTAGTACTGCAATTTTTAACATATGCAAATATTATCTCTCTAGTACATTTTACAGAATAATATTTAAAAGCTCTGTGACGGAATTGCCGCATGCTTATATATTAGCTTATAGATGGCTTTTTCGTATGCCATGTTATGCAGCCAGCATATATCGGCAGGTTGCTTGCACATGCGTGAATTAGTTGTTGCCTAGCAACCTGTATTAACCGGTTTTAGTTACCTATGAATATAACTATACAAACACGAAACACATATAAGAATCTTGCAAATGCAGTGGGTCCATTGCTTATGACAAGCTGCAAATATTGTCGCAGCCAATACGCGATTTCCTTGTTTCTGTAAAATGTAGGCGTGATTACATGATCAAATTTAAATATCAAGGACCTTTCTTATATTTATAGTAGACTGGCTTGATCTATAAAGTACTTTAGTTTTTATATCAAAATTTGTATATGGTTGATTGACATTTATATCGTCTATAAATGCGACAACATAATAACTGTCGTGGTCGAAAGGATTTAAGTGCTCGATACTCATAAACATCGATACCATGGGGTTGGGGGTTCGTGCCCTCTAACAAAGAAAATATTTCGACGCAAAATTAACCTCTGGCTCACACACCATTATGTGTACAAAGATAAAATGCACATTCTGAGAAACAATGGTATATAATACAAACTTACTTTATAATTTATGCAAACATACACTACTGTTCTATAAAAACAAGATTACATATGCCTAAGTAAATCCGAGGTGAGCAGCGGACTCCACCCTCCCATTCCGCGCTTGCGCATAAAATTCAAAATAATTGCTTTTAATTATTATGACCTTTTGGTTTACAATTTAACAAGGTTTGGTACGCGTAAAACAAAATATGTGTTGCGAGCAGTGGTTTTTAATTATTATGGCCTTTTGGTTAACAATTTGAAAATATGTTATAGATATAAAAAGTCTTACATTTAATTTTAAATTATATTGATAAAAAAATATTTATTATATATTATAAAATTCAAAATTATAATATTTAATAATTTTTTTCGGGCTTTGGGTTAACAATATGAGAAAATATTGTAGACATAAATTATCTTAGAATTTTTAGTAGAATTTTTAAGTGTCTCAATTATTTTCATAAGGGTAGTATTAAGGGGGGCTCCAAATTTTGGGGCCCTATAACTCAGGAAGTATACGGGCGATTGGATTTAAACTGCGAGCGGATTCAAATGGTAAGCCAAATAATATGTGTACCAAATTTAGATTATATTGATGAAAAACAATTTTAGTGCATATTTTAAAATTCAAAATTATAATATTTAATAACTTTTTTCGGGCTTTGGGTTAACAAAATGAAAAAATCTTGTAGGCATAAAGCATCTTAGAATTTCTAGTAGAATTTTTAAGTGCTTTAATTATTTTTATAAGGGGGGTTCTTAATTTTGGGGCCCTATAACTCGGAAAGTATACGAGAGATTGGATTTAAACTGCGAGCGGATTCAAATGGGATGCCAAATAATATGTGTACCAAATTTGGTCTGAATCGCTCCGGTACCTTCAGAGGAGTATAGAGCACAAATTTGGTCTTACGAGCGACCGAGCGAGCGACGACTAACATCCAAGTATATAAGTTATATACATTTTTGGATTCAGGGCGACGAGACTCACACTTTTTCTTAATGAAATTTTTTGATCCGAGAATGCTACAGACACACGACCGAATGCTTAAGCTTCTTCGGTACTACGTACGGCGAGCTAAAAAGTAGATTCCCAGGAAACATTTTGGTTGAAAAGTTGTGCGAATGTCCATCTGAACGACGTTTGAACAACGTTTTTATACGTCAAAACGTAACAAAAACATTCTGGTCATTCGTACCATTTTTCAGCCAAAATATTTCCTGGGTTATTTTGATATAAAAAGAAAAATTAGTACATATTTTTGAATTCTCAATTATAAGACTTTTTATATCTATAACATTTTTTTTACCACACAAGCACACACACAGACATCAGTTCGAAAATGGTGAGACGATTGAGGGAGGGTCATAACGTGTATTTCCGTTAAAATCTCAAATTCAAAATTACATTCGTATGAGAAAGTAAAAAGAGAAGAAAAAAAAAAGTTTTACATGTTCCACATTTAAATCGTTCACATGATACTACAAGTGAAACAAGTGTTGAAGTATTCTACTCATTCTGCTATCTACCGCTGGCGCTGGTATCACCAACAATCTCTATATTGACATGATACCAAACATTCATATATTCTCTGGTTCTATTGTTTGATTTAATAAAAATGGCCTTGCTCTGCTTGGCACAAAGTAGTTGTCCTTCATTATTGTTCTACATAATTAATCCAATCGCAAATTTGCAATCTGGCAGATATAATAGAGGTGCGTTTGATAATTCTGTTCCTACCGACCAACCTACAATATTCCATTCCACTACAACGCGTACTGTTACACTTGGACAAGATGCGCCAATGAAGGTTTTCTGCACTACTGTATCAAAATGCAACGGAGAGGTTGAGTTTGACTAATTGCAACCTGTTTGATACAGACTACTGCTTCAATACCTCTACTTGGCAGTCTGTACCAAACAGACTTTCGAGTCAGTCAAACTCACCTCCATTACACTCGGACTGATACAGTAGCGCACAGAAAACCTCCGGAACCCGTTTGGCACACCTTTTACGCGGTAAACTTCCGATGGAAGACAATTATTTTAATTACAATTAATATTAACATGAAACGCCGTAGACATTATAACAATTCGTATAAAATATATTGCTATTATAAATTATAGGAGATTTTAATTATTGCTTCTAATCAATTAATTATTCTGCCAAGCAAATTGTACTGTTTAGGTGCAAGTGAATCTGCGATATAGCATCGTGTTAGTATTTTGATATATACGCGGTGTATCCCGATTGAATGACGTTTATAAGCGTTTATAAGCGCCGCCAGTAAGAATTTTGCAACTCAGTAGATGTCCCAAGCTGGGTTAGAATATTTGTAAAATGTAATCGAATACTGAATACGGATGTAATCAATAGCGATCGAATAAGCTTAATTACTGATTGTTTCGCTGTGAACAATCCTTAAGTTTCAAATTGCTCCGGTATTTTCAGAGGAGTAGAGGGCACACATTTTGGTTTTACGAGCGACGACTAACATCCTAGTATGTGAGTTATATATATTTTTGGATTCAAGGGGACGAGACAAGAACATTATGTTAAGGAAATTTTTTGATCTGAGATTGTTATTGACACACGACTGAAAGCTTTAGCGCTTCTGTATTTGATACGGTGAGCTAACAGATTGAATTGCTTTAGCTGAAGGCCACTTATAACGCTAAAATATATAACTTGATATTTGAAAAGAAGAGGAAAATGCATATTAATCGACAGTATTAATGACATATAAAGACAGGATGTTGAATTGGAAAGGTAATCATAGAATTTTATGAATAATATTTAATTTGTTAATATATTATTTGATGAACACATTTTAAAAGAAAACTGTAAATGAGAAAGTAAGAAAAAGTAATATATACTGTTATATTTTAAACACTTCAAAAAACTTGTCTGTTTATTTAAGTAATATTCAATACTCTGATTCTTTTTTCCTGTAAAATCAAGTGGTTACTTAATATTCAAACTTTTTTAATGTAGGGGCATGGGGCACATTGATGCATTTTAACAAAAAATTGTGTAGCACTTAGGTACATAGTAACTTAGAGATATATAGATGACCTAATTATTCATATTTACTTATATGTACAAATAAACAAGAACTTTTTGTTAAATGAAGAATAAAACAAAATATTGTACATGCATTATTTGTACTGGGGCACATTGATACAAACCTTTTCTATCTATCTAGAATCATTTTAGAGATAATTTATACATAAAAACATAACTATAAAAATTAATAAAAACAAAATTCCTAACGAGACAAAAATGTGTATTGTATCATGGTGCCCCAACTAGTCTACTCGCCAAATCTTATGAACTTTTGAATTCAACATGCAGCCTGCAGGAAATCTTAATATATAATTTATTTCTTTCATTTAATATAATAATTCATACATGGTTTGCTATGAAAATAGTGTGCATTTTCATTTAATTTCTCAACTATTTAATTAATATCTTTCTAATCGGTCATTCATTTATTATATTAAAAAATTATAATACATTTAGAGAAAATTGATCGACCTAAATCTAGTTATTGTATTATCAAAACGTAGTTGTAATGGTCAAGCAAGTTTCTGTTTTAATTATTTTTATAATAATTTTCATTATTCTAAATATTCGATCAGGTGTCTGTAACATTCTTAAGACTTGAGAAAAATACTTGAAATAAAAGTTTGAGTATTAAATATTGCAACTGCAAAAATTATAATTTAAGCGTGTTATAGTAATGAAATTGAAACAAATAGATGTTTTTTATTATATATTTAACGACATTTTTATGTTGTTTGTTTCCATGACTCTTAATTTGTATTTTAATTAATATTCATATTGAATTTTAGCATTCATAGAATATATAAAATGACTCATTATTTACATGCAAATAGTTATGCTCTACAACTTTTATTTGAAACATATTTGTCTAAAATTATTTGGGAAACAATACGCTCGAAAAACTGTTTTCCCATGTTAAACGCCTATAACCTACACAGACAATAAACAAGCATAAGTGCAGGCACCTATGCCTTCAGCTCGCCTTATAAGAAAATAATTGTAAACAGCACATTACACGTAGATGTCTGTACCAATGCCTTTTCTAATTTTGTTATGTTCATCGATTTATACTCCAAGTAATTACTAGTTGGTTCACTGAGAATGCAACATATAAGAATACACCATCTTTGCGCATTTATGCGGTTTAAATTTCGATTTTCTAAGCTGTACTAAAGAGCTACAATATTGGATCGTATATCTGTAGTTCTTTTAGGGCAGGTTTGTCTCCAATCCATCTCTTTTCTATACAAACAAATAAAATAGCATCTAAACCATTGTTCATAGACGAACTAAATTGAGTGGTGTTATTATGTTAAAACCCTTTGTCTCCTAACCTGATTCTTGTGCCCTCGCTGTTCAAAAAATTCACATTTTTTGCAATCAACAATAAAACACTATCAACCATATGCATGTATCTTAATTTATCACAATACAACAAGTACAATAGAAAACATTCAGATTTAAAATTACATATTCCATTCTTTTTTTTTTCTTAGCATTGTATTTTTATCTTTTCAGTCTCACAGTATTCAACGAACTAAACACGCATGAACAATATTTATTCTGACCCACTGGGGTTGACATACTAGCCTACTACCATTTCACTACACTACTACGCAGATGCTCCAACCTGTTATATCAGAAAGATCTTAAAATATAGGTAAATAGTATTACTCCTTTAAGTATGTTACTATAATTATACAATAGGTTTATAACGGTGTTCCGCGTATTAGATTTAGTACCAGAGCCACCAGTCTCTGTCGAGGATGATTACAAATAGCAAGAAAATTCATTCTCTGATCAAAAATAATTCTTACCGAAAAGTTCTAATCTCCTCTCATTTGAACCAAATTTGTTACACAAATAAAAGCACGTAAAAATGCTCAGTTTGCACAGCGACCACGTGCACATGAGGGTGCATCGCGTAAATGTGTTGTCTCTAAAGTAAATACCCAAGAGTACGAAGTTCTCTTCTAAACAATAATTATTGAAATTATATCCTTAGATAAGAACACGTTTTATTAGTAAACAAGGAGGTTAACGATATCATTTTGTCTGAAATGATTATATAACCTGTTATTGATAATAATGCTTATAAACATAACTTCACTATAGACTTCAATATCAACATTGTTTTGCGCTAGCTTGTTGAACAGGTTGACTGCTATTTAAGTAACTAATGAAAGCGTATGACGTCATGACTCATTTTCTTTTAAGGCTCTACACTTGCTGAAATATTCATGCAATAATAAGAATTTCCAATATTCGATTTAATGGAATTACTATCCATATTTATACATTTTAACCAACATTTTACAGAAGTTATGACTTATAACTACAAGGAACCATACCTGTTATTGAAATATTTCTTTTATATTATTGATATTTTAATATTTTAGTTATTACAAATTACATTATTTTCAAATATTGTTTCGTGTTTTAATATTCAAATATATATATATATATATTTCTTTGCCTACGTCACTGTGTAGACTATTTCCATTCGGGTTAAAAATGGCTAATTTGAACAAAATGAGGAGAAAATCTAGTATATTAAAACAGCACTGTTCTCATAACCGACGCATCTAATCTAATTTATTCTGGAGCATTCAAAATACGTGGTAAAACGTATGTCGGAGAGATTATCGGCTGCACACAAGTACCGCCTCTAAATTAAACATACATATTTACAAGAAATTTATAATACAATTAAAATTCGAGATTTTAACGGAAATACATGTTTTAATAATCTCTGAATCGTTTCTGACTCTTTTCGCAATGATGTCTGTGTGTCTGTGATCGTTCTACAGCAAAAACTTTTGATGATAAAATTATAAAACTTTAAACTCAAGAATTGTATTGTGCCTGGCAGAAAACTTCCTATTTTTGCAAAGAATATCTTTACCGGAAGTAGTATTTCGAAAACGACATGAGTTAGAGAAAAAAGAATTTGTTAAAAATTTAAGATATAAACAAATGGGTATACAGTTAAACCTCGGTTCACGAACATCTCGACTCATTAGACTCATTGTGCATAAAATACTGTTGTAAAATTTTAAATACGCAATCATCTAGGGCCCAAGAACGGATGAATACATGTTGCAATAATTCCTTTGGGGAAAAATAGATTCTGTTTACAGACTACTTTTTTTAGAACAAATTAAGTTCGTGAACCGAGGTTTGACTGTATATCTAAACTTTAACGTTTGGAAAAAGTTACATATCGTTAAAAAAGGAATGCAGTTGTAATAAATAGGTGTGAATAGTATTAACAAAACTACAATTAACTTCTTGTATCAGCGTAGTAAATAACTCGATTATAGGTAATGAAATACTTCATAAATTTGAATTAAACTGTTACGTCTTAGCACAGTTATTCAGTGACAGAATTAAAAGAAGTTTTGCATAATGGATATTCTATTGTTGAAGGCTAAATTTACGATGACTCAATGAATAAAACGTGTTATTTTCGTAAAAGACTTCTTATATATGCAAAGTTAAAACGTCAATATTATATCAAGCCGTTTATATTACAGCTATTCATGTTGGAGAATCTTAAGGTAATTCTATAAGGCTTACCTAACTTATATTTCGTTAAGTAATTACTTCATTTTAATTTATTTTTAGAAACAAATGGGTAAAAGTCCAATCGATTATTCGATTTATGGTAAAAAAAAACTTTAAGCATAATATCATAAAATCTGCATTATTGCAGCTGATTCTAAGAGACTATTTTTAATACAATTATAGGAAATATTTGTTAACATATCCTTATAGAATAAACGTTGGGCTTTACTTTTGCAAAATTGTTGCTGAAAATGGAAAAAGAATAATATGTAATTATTATTATCAAAATTATAGTACTAGAAACTAGGAACTTTATTTACACTAACACATTATGGTAAAATCTTCAATACATATTCATACCATATAGCTAAAACTGTTGGCACAGGAAGCAATATATTATTTTGAGATATTTCGTTATATGTGGAAATATTGGTTATGTAACTGATTTCTTATTTGATATTTACCTTTCTAATACAAATATTTAGCTAGTAACTGATTCTGGGATAATAGCCAAAACGTTCAACATTGAACAACTTATTTAATTATGTTATATCCCAATAATATAAAATTGATATTAAAAAGGATTGTAATTTTTTGAACCACCGTCCTTGGTTTAAAAACAATATATTATGATATTAGTCTAAAGACAATAATGACTGCGACATTTATTAATTTTTTTAAATGCTAGTCTATCTTCGCCACTGGTTATTTATTTGTCCTTTAAATAATATATTCAAATTCAAAATAGAAGCAATAAGTAAATTTATAATCCTGATTTTTTATGAGATAAAATAATATTGTTTATATTGTTTGACATACAACACAGAATAGAATGCAACAATACAATTCCTGCTGCCTTACTGCACGCGTACGCCATATTTGAAATAAAACCTAACCAAATTAAAATGTCAAAGTGATTAATTTATCAAATTAACCGGTAATTATTAATATTTGGTAAATGTAAGGAAAGGGATGGAGAAATACCATGCATATTCCGCACCCCGTTTTCCGATAAATCCGTCCTGCTGCATGAATGCATTTAGAAGCAGTTCTACGAATTCCACTAGTGAATTGAATCCCAATTTTGATGCAATTATAAATTAGAAACATTCCAAATTCAATCCCTCACATTAATGTTATTATAACAATAAGCTTTCCACATTTACTTTCTTATTATGGTAATAAAAATGTTTATTCCATATTTTAGTTCTTAGCTATACCTATCTATAATTGATTCCTATTTAGGTAGTTAAATTTTGTATTCAATTTTTTTTAAATACATTAATAATTTGGTAATCGGTGAATCTTTCCGTTCCACGTCATAAGAAAATTATATTCGGCTCACAAACGAAATTTATTTATATATCAAAATTCACTATAATGTAATATTGAAGTTCCCAATAATCAGTCGCTTTAGAATGAAAGTATTTTATATTTAATGTGTAAATTTTTGCATTCATAGGTTGCTAAGTTAAATATTATTTAGAGCATACTATAGAAAATGTAAGAGTAGTACCAATTTTTTTCTGCCAAAATTATTTCATTTGGTTAATAACAGTTGCACTGCACTGGCGAAACCAGCAAAGAATGTACAGTTTTTGTAAAAAATGTAAAACTTTCACTATCTTGATAATTGCAGGTTTTCTTCAAAATTATACATTATAAACTATTAATAAAGCATTTACCTACATGTCGTAATCAATTATCTACTAACCTATAAAATATATATTTTCTTTTGGTTATTTCGTTCATAATTCTCTTATTCTTCGCGAAATTCAAATTGTATTTAATACTTTAACCCGAATTAAATTCGTACGAATAATCGAACTAAATTTCCTAAATCAGTAGAAAATTTATTAGTACATAATACAAAGGCCATAAATAATAATTATAAAAATAGTTTTCTTCATTAAAAATTACAGTGGGTATACATTTTTTCTTTTTCATTTTTACTTGAATTTTGGTACTTATACAGCCGACACGGTTTTGCTTATCAAGATCGAGCCAGTACTGTATACATATTTATATAGAAATATGTATACTAGACATGTAGAACCATGGAGTACTAGTAGAAGAATGAAGACATTAAAATGTTAAGAATATATCAGCATCCTGTTTAGTCATCTTGAGTTTATTTCAGTTTATTCGGTCAATTGGTACATTTATAAATAAATAAGTAAAAAAGTGTGTTATGGGAACATGAATACATAATTATATACCAATTATAAAAATATATAATATTCGTGTTATTTATTTAGTTATTTATTTATTGATACAACCTTTTTCTTAATTTATTTTAACAACGATTTTAAATTTTTATAAATGTATTACTTTGATTAGTATTTGACAAAATATTGAAGAGGTAATATTCCGTATCACTCCTCAAGATTGATAAGTTGTGAAATACATATTAAATAATAATAATATGTTTATGTGCCTGTGGCTAATAATTGTACACAGTAATATATAACAATACAAATAATATGATTTAACAGAATAAATGATTTCAATTCTGTTTTGAATTATTTTATAAGTTTATAGTTTTACTATTTTTTAAATTCCAGGGCAAAAAAACAAATAAGCAGTTTTTATATACCGGTGCTGGTTTTGACATTTGCAATAGTTCTATGTTTATTTAATATTATTTTATCTCTTCAACAATTAATATTATAAATTTACTTACTGCTTCCATTTTCGATTTAAATTGCGTACCCAAGACGCTTGTGTTCGTTATTTAAGGCCGGTATTTCCAACTCTATAGTTAAATTTAGTTATCTCTGGTATAAAATTTACTCCCAGAGTTAAACGCTAAAGTCGTATTTCCACTTATAGTTATCTGTTATACTTCAGTTAAATAGCATAACTTTAGAGAGCGTTCGAAATAAATGTATAACTACGGATAACCTAATATAATAAAAATAAATAGTGACTTTGAAGATGATGAAGAAATAATAAATTATATAGACCGACCTTATACAATTATACATCGTCCAGAGAATTTTAATGACTGGATATATATGTAGAATTTTTTTATCGCTTTCGGCTTTCCAAGTTAACTGTTGCAATAATTTTACAATAAATAGAACATTTACTACTTCACAACATTAACAAGTAATATTATTTAAAATGCAGTCATAATATTTTATTTTGCTATAAATAATACTTTAGAAATCATGACATTCCGCCAATGCCTCAATTATTAATTAGTTTAAGATTTTATGCAACCGGTGATATGTATATTGTAGTGGAGGCGTACATAATACTACAGCGGGAAAAACTATAAAACGAGTTACAGCAACAATAATTACCCATCGAGATCAATATATAAATATGCCTAAAAATGGTTGTTTTGACACAATAATTTTACCATATTGCAAGATTTTATTATATATTTTCAATAACAAATTACTAACTGTAAATTAAATATTAAGTTAGAAAATAAGCATTTCTGTCTTTGTTTCTCTAAGAACACTCGTCACTTTGCACATATCTTTCTTTCTCGGATATGGAAACGTAGTGTTAACCTTAGATAAAATGTGTATAAAATATTTAAACCTATGATTATTAACTACTAATTATTCAATTAATCCTAGAATTAATAAATTTATATTTGAAGAGTAAATTTAATCCATGAATAATTTATTAGGGTTTTATTCGTAAACGGATATACCGGCCCGTAATAAATTAATAATCCAATAAACTTTACCTTAAAATGCGATTTGAATTTATACTTGAATTTTGAATTTAGAGGGTATTTTTCAAACATTAGGTACATGTATTCAAATAGTAAATGAATTCAAGAACCCTCAAAATGGATTATATATCTTTCAAATTTGGAGGTTGATCTATTTTGGTCACTATTCTTTCATTTATACATTACATATTTTATTTGATATTTGTTTCTGAATCAATTTAAAATAATATCATTTTATCTCTTCAAAAATCGGAATAAGAAATGTACTATTATGTATGTATTAGAATAAATTATTAAACACACAATTCTAATAACCACATTCAAAATAAGTATTTCAATTTTTGCATAAACATTCATTGGCGGGCCTAGACTTTAGGTTTTGCAATGATCAGCATTTTTTAAAATTGATAAACAGTCATATGTTAAAAACAAATAAGCCAGAGGTCAGTTTTGTCGATGTTTTGGCGCATAGTAAAATATTTCAAAATTATACATTGACTTAGACGAATTTCGCAATTGTTTAGGCCATTAAAAGTAATAATTCGAAATTTAAAATATTTATGTTCGCCAATCAAGTTTCAAAACACGTTTGAAATATTTTTATGTGGTTAGTGGTTTAAACTCAGTCCATACCAGTTTGTATTTTTATAAACAAAGCGCTCTATAAATAAATATATAAGTTCATATATACATTTATACAAATACATACATCTGAGTGTTTAAATATATAATAAATAGTGAAAGTATAAGAAAACCGAGTAAAGACCACTTCATTTTTTTTTTTATAATTATTAATTGTAATTACCTTTATAGAAAATGGTAATTGAAGGTTTATGATTTCAGTCTATTAACTAAATTGACCCTGTGAATTGTGAGCTTGAGCCATTTTTCAAGAGTTTAAATAGTTTATTTGTTTTTTCGAGGCTAAAAGCAATTTGATGCTTATTACACTTCTTCTTTAATTCACAACAATCGAATATTTTCGAAAATACTTTAGCCAGAGTTTGGATTAAAACGTTTCAAAATAATATTTGGAAATAATAAACCAATTGAATCAAAATTAAAACGAAGCTTATCTTAAATAAACGAATGACTGGAAAATTATACCAATTATGATGGATTTGAAGTACTATTTTCTCTAAATTAGCAAACAATACTATTCAAACTCTTATTCACTCTCAAACTGTCAAAGCCCACAGTAATATGTAGTATTAAGTAGTATGCAGTACAGTAATTGTACAATTACCTCATTATTTTATTACGTTATCAAATACTGTTTCTTCAATATAAAATATAGATTGTTTCCTTAATATTCACCTGATCAATATATTCAAATAGGTACTTTTCTGCAATATTTTTGACATTTATTCAATCACAAATTTGTTGAATCTATCGTTTCTCTTTTGCTATTTTCAATAAACAATACACTCGATATGTTGGCAGGAATTCAGGGAGAGTTAACACGTGAATTTTCGTTATCTCTTCATTCTGGCAGTAATTATTTGTTAGTGTCAAAATTTTAAGACAATCCCTCGTTTACATGTATTAAATTTCAATAAAAAATCGGATCCAAATTCCTTACAGAAATTATAAACGATATTAATAATTAGTATCTTATTTTCAAGTTACAGATTTTTTATAAAGCAGCCAATTGTAGGCCGAGCTAGTTTTTTTTTATATTACATATAGGAAAGTGAAAAATGTAGAACAAAAAAAACACCCATTATATGTATGTATAATTAAAGATTAAATAATACTTAATTATATGAATATCAATCTAAAATAATAAATATATATATATATGCCAGTTCAAACTATAACTAAATAGTTGAGAAATTTCATCGTGAAGAAATTTATTTTCGGAAAATTAAATTTATAAAAATTAAATTTAGAAAAGAAGTTTTATTCTTCACAAACTCTTTATTAAATTAAAGATAAATTGTATCTTTAATTTAATAAAGAAACTGTGAAGATTAAGACGTTTTTCAAAATTTTATTTTCCTGTAATTCATTTCTTCACGATTAAATATTATAGATTCAATAGCGGAACAGTGTATATCTTCCGCCTACGCGAAAATTGTTAGTTAGTTCTTTCTTTAGGTTACCTACAAAATTATATATATATATATATATATATATATATATATATATATATATATATATATATATATATATATATATATATATATATATATATATATCCCCGATGGTGGCCTTGGCAATATGGTAGGTAAGCGACTGCAGATATATCGCATATTTGAAAATATTATAGGTATTTTAGAATGTAGAATATATGAGGATTGGTAACGCTTTCTTTACGGTCTACTTCGCAACTTTAAACTTATATTTTATTCTAATATCATTTTCTCGTATTAACTATAAACCTTTAATTTTTGGCATAAATGTATGCTAAATTTGCACCTAAGAAAATAATAATAGCTGCACATAAAGTGTTTGAATTTGTTACGTTTTCTTTCTCTCAATTTCAAATTTATATTTGCAGAAACATGACAACTTTTTAAACATACCAAATAAACGCATGGTAATAAAAATATTCCTTCAAGATGCCCACGTCATACTACAATCTGTACCTAAGTAATTAGTTTACCAATTCAATTCAATCATTCCTGATATGTCCCTAAAACTATTTAGACTATTTGAAAATACGTGCCTAACGTTTGAAAAATAATTTTAAAATTTAAGATACAAATATGAATTCAAATCGCGTTTTACGATTTAGTTTATTGGATAATTAATTTATTAAATAACAAACACAATCTGGGTTATGAGTACACTATTAAAATAGAAGTAAGGCGCTGTAAGTAAATGTATAATCTTTATTTTGGAAAAGATTAAAACATGTTTTTTGACCCAATGAATCATAAAAAAGAAAAATTCGTGAAATAAATGGTTTTCAGTGAAAAGTAATTAGAATATAGATAATAAATAGCATTTCCTGAAACTTCTATATATTTTACAGATTTATATCCGAATCATATATACAAATATTAATTCAAATTAACATGATTATTATTATAATAATGAAGAATGGACTATATATGATATGGGCACCTGGTGCTACCGTTTATAAATAAATGAAACCATTTTTTCTAAGTATAGATTAATATGTCGAAAACAATTTTGGGAAAATAATATATACATTCATTTTTAAATCACTGTAAGCATATGTAATTCAATATTCGTATGCCGTATTGTAGCGTAACAGAATACAAAATAGAAAGTTGGTTCAATGAAATTGTATGACTCGTTCTAACGAGTTTAATGTAACATAGCAAAATTGAGCGAAATATAACATATAGTTCAGAGCATATGAAACGCAATCAAATTTTTCTGGCATTCAGACAACCTTAATACATCACCCTGAAACTTCAAACACCGGTATAACCTGTGAAGGTTTGGAAATTTCAAGTAGACTCATTTAGCTTATTTTTCTTATAATTATTTACAAATTTTTCCATGCCTACGCTCCAGGGCAATTAAATTATCGTTTGATAAAACAAGATTACGTTATAATTCACTTACATTTACTTCAATCGATAATAACCAAATAAAATAATAATTTAATGGGCATGTTCGCCTTTCTAACACAAAGCATTTTCTAAATTTTGCATAAAATATACAAGCATACAGCCGGCCACTACCACATTCCTAAGTAACTAATTAAATTTGTATCGCAAGTCGCAAAATTATAAGTAATTCTTTCATAATTGATATGCTAAACAAGGACTGAGATGTTACCTGTTCGCCTTGCAGAGAGCTAATAATCAGTCTCGATGGAAAATAAACTATTTTTATAATGAAAATTGTACTTTTCAATGTGTCTAGTTGTAGACATTTATTTAAGAGAAATAACCACGTTCTGTTTCAATCTAATGTCACTGTTAGTATCCAGTTATAAACTGAATATTTGAGATAATGCGACATATTTTTCGCAAAAGCTTAAATTATGCACGATGAACGTAGTATATATTTGTTGACGATGAATATAAAGTTTCTTATAATATATAATTTTCTCCTTCAAATGTCACTGTTTTGTGTAAACTTAATGAGCCTCTTATGTTGTAAGTTAAAGTAGATAAATAAAACACGTTATATTCAATTATAATATAAACGTTTCCTAACAAAGTAAATGTTGAAACATAAAAAAGATTACTATCATCTATCTTCGAAGTGTGTAATTAGCTTCATATGCAAAATTCTTAAATGCTTATCTTCTTTCCTATATTAGAATGTACAAATACTAGCAAAAATGTTAGTTGATGGCTTGTAAGTACACATGGGTACTTGTATATATGTCATTTGCAGTATTATTTTCACTATTTGATTGAGAAATAAGAAACACACTAATTGAATATCTTGACATTAACTCATTCGGATGTATGGCATTCGCTCGAACGTAAATCCAAATTTTGTAGTGGCTTGAATGTGCCAAGCTGGTGTTTACCAAATTTACTACACATATATTATGAGTGCCGTTGCAATTTAAATACATCTTATATATTCGGAGGGTTCTAAATGAATGGCTCCAATTTCGTATCAACGATAAAAAATTGTTGTAATATGTATAAATCTATAAAATATAATGTAATTTCTTTGATTTTGTTCAAACTAATACACCGATTTATACAGAAATCTTTCAGAACCAATCGGGGTTCTGATGGATGTCTGTGCGCTACTGTAGCAGAATGCAATGGAGAGGGTGAATTTGACTGTTGCAATCAGTACACACTGCCGTTTCAGTAAAGCCATGGCTACTTGGTAGTTTGAATCAAACAAATTGCAACAAACCTAACTTACCCTCTCAATTGCATTATGATACAGTAACATACAGAAAACACATTGGCGCATCTCGTATTGCAAATACGTAAGTGTATGTATTAATTTGCATGTTTGCTAATAAGGCGTATAACGGAAAGCGGCAATTTTTACCGAAATTAATCTTTTTTATGCTAGCTGACTTTCAACTTTCCTGTAATAAATATTTTTAGCGGTTCTGAATACCAGAGGAAGTATGACATTTATATTACGAAAATATACTGTAATTTAATAGAAATAAATAATAAATTTAAAAAGCTGGAGTATCCTTCACTCGATTTTCTTATACGTAATTTTTATTATAATTATTATATATATATATATATATATATATATATATATATATATATATATATATATATATATATATATATATATATATATATATATATATATATACCGGTTGCTCATTTATCTTGAGACATCGATATATCGCGAAATACGCACCATACGAAAAAAAATGTTCCAAATGCAATACTCTCGAGAGAACTATTCACCTATGGTAACATTTTGAGGAGCCTTCAGAATATGATATAATTTCCGAACGAAGGAAGTATATTTCAACAAGAGACGAGAAATTCCTTTGGTCTCGTCTCGACACGTCAAATATCGAGGCGAGAATTACAATAATTCTCGTCTCGTACTTTTGAGACGAGACTAATTTCTACTAACTTGAAACTGAGATTCATCATGATCCCATATTGTGCCTGATAACTATCTTTAATTATTATAAATTAAGACTTGTAATAATAAAAGATACACTTCTTAAAGTGAACAAAAATATAGTTCTGCAAATTATTTCTTTGGTATTAAACTCACATTTACTGAATTTGGTGGAAATTATACAAATTTACAGATGAATGTTCACATTTCCCCAATAGCGTGCATAAACCTTAACACTTCAAATTAAAAAAGAAGACATTTCATTTTATCACTAATAGACACTATAGCACTATTTAAATCTTACACAAAGTAGGAAAGACACATTAAATGCTGTAAGGTTTAGTAGTAATATATATTATTTGGGCATAACTATATTTATCACTTTGCAGTCAGTTACTGCAATAATCATCATTTGCTATTGAGGGATTATTAGTAAATATCTGAATTTATGCTAGTAATATTTAACAATATGTTAAATTAGAGAAAATAAAATAAAGCTCACCATTTTCTTAAATTAAAATAACTCCAAGTTGAACAGAAACTTTTTTAATCCAGGTGCCAGGAAAAACAATATGTCCTTTAACAAAACAAATAAGTATTATTGATTTGACCTTGTTACACCGCGCACTACTGTATCAACACAATTTGTTTCCGTATCGGAACTACCAATCCGGATTTTTTTAAATCCCTGTAACGTCTATAGCAGTACGGATATGTCCTGCTACTGCTTATCACTGACTAACATATGCTCCGATTACCAATTTCGCTTGTCCGACTACCCCACCAAAAAACCACGTCCTTATAAAATACACCTATTCCCTTTTAACTCATACAAACCAAAATACGACTATCTCCTTTCACAGACTTTCAAGAATAATTTATAACACATCCAGAATTGTATGGTTTCTCTTTCTAAACCATTGTAGAACGAGGCCAACATAAACCGACTGGATACCGGTACCTTTCTTTTCCTAGTATACAAGAAGTAAGGTCTCTGACGACCAATCGACTCACTTGAAATTGAGAACGTTGACAAGAGACATACTTATACAGATATATTGTTATATGACAGAGAACGAAATAAATAACAGTTTATAACCATTGCATTTATTGTTTTTCTAAATGGTAAATTATATTTGCCATATTTCTGAAAATTTCCTGCTTAATTTGTGGGCCAACTAACTTCAAAATAGTTCAAACATTATCTGGGCTCATTCGATAGAAATTCATGGCACAAACATTCTCTTAGTTGGGGATGTATCTAGAATTTCCGTGTTTTCCTTCTTCGTAGTCACCACCACATCAGAACCTCAACAGTTGTTGCCTCAGTTTGAGAGATTATCCAAATAATATTTCTTGTTGCTTATTTGAGTGCCAGTTAAATATTTCCAATAACTAAGGGCCTTGTTTCTAATTTAGTTGAAATGTTATGTATGCTACATCAAAATATAAAATAGCACCAAATTTTGGTAGAAATATTTTTGAAAAAAGAGCTCCTATATATTTACTGAACAAACACTTTTAAAATGAAAGATTTTATATGATTATGTTACTTAAGGGGGTGTTACCGTTTGGAAATTTGAAAAAATCGTGTTTTTTTTGCATTTTTGTGTACTGTATACTATATACTTTCATCCCCCCAAGCCCTTTTTCTATCCGCAAATTCGGTATTCACTTTTTTGAAGCAAAGGGTTTAGCGCGCCGAAAAAAAGGAGGAGGTTCTACTCTACGGTGCTGGTATAGCTGACTGGTAAGAAAATTGTAAGGACCCCCAAAAATTATCAAAACGTATGTCCCATCTTTAAACGCGTTTTTCTCGAAACCACTTTTTTTGTGCTGGCCGATGACTTTTCTCAGCAACTATAACAGTTATCGACATGAGCTTAAATTGTCTCATAATAATCTCTTCTTTCAGTTCTCACTTGAAAAACAAAAATACATCAATATTATGAGTATTATAGAAATACATATCTACTTTCTATTTTGCAACCCCCTAAAATACTTCAAGGTATTTAAGTAGAAACATATATTAAATATGCACCTCCAAATATATATTTTTTGCAAGGTTTTATTATCTTTTACGAGTTTCGACAGTTCACAATAAATATTAAAACCTCAATAGTCAAGACAACGTTTTCCAATTGCATCGTTATTACGTTCTTATACGAAAGTATATAATGAATAGTGTAGCCATGAAATATTTCAAACATTCGAGATTTCAACGGAAATACATATTTGGATTATCCCTGAATCGAAACGACGTCTATGGATGTGTGTGTGTGTGTGTGTGTGTGTGTGTGAACATAACACTTATGTTATATGCCTTGAATGTACACCTCCCTTTTTGAAAACAATATCTTAATCAGAAGTAACGATTTGCTATTGCTACTTTTTTCAAGAGTTGAAAATTTTCAAATTTTTAGCAACTTTTACTTAATTTTTTTTAGAAAAATGGCAGTTTACTACTAAATCTCCTTTCAAAATTACCATATTACTTTTACGTATCCCTAGTCACAAAACATATTGATATTTTATTTCATAGCAGTCGTAGCATGAATTTGAACAAAATTAAGTATATATATTTATAAGTAGAATGAAGGATATACTACACCTGTTTTTTTGTTAAAATTATAATATGATACATATCCGTTAGTTTACAACTGAAATATTAGCATTACTTATACGATATAGGTGCAGGTATTAATGCCTTCAGCTCACCGTACATTTGGTGATTTATTTTACATAATATAAAAATATATACGATTGATTGTTGCAATCATCCGAATAATCAACAACAATTTAAATAACAATATTGTTTTTTAAAGTAATTGTACGAGTGGTTTACAATCTGAAAAATAAAACGTTTTGAAGAATTTTGGATATAATAAAATATATATATATATATATATATATATATATATATATATATATATATATATATATATATATATATATATATATAGCCTATGAGTTAAAATATCTTAGAATTATTACTAACATTTTCTATAATTTTCAAAAATTAACTAAGGGCAGTATGAATGAAGGCTCCTAAATGTAGGGCCCTATTACTCCGGACATGTAGAAATGATTGGATTTAAAATGCGACAGATACTTCACGGACGTGGAAATAATAAGTATAGCAAATTTCATTAAAATCGGCCCGGTACCTTCAGAGGAGATACGTCCACAAAGTTAGTCTTACGGACGAGCGACCCAGCGAGCGCCATAAACCAAGTATATAAGTTATAAACATTTTCGTAATCAGGGTGACGAAACAAACACTTTTTGTTAAGATTTTTTTTTTTGATCCGAGAATGTTACAAACACTGTCTTGTACAACGAACTAAATATCGTGCAGACATTATTGTACAGTGTACACGAAAGTTCATAAGGATAATATAACATATAGCTTCTACTCTGTGGTATAACATGAAATAGGCTATTGCTTATATATTATATTTCTAATAATAATAATACAATATGATTTGATTGATAGTTTATATAACTTAAATGCCTATTATAAAAGCAGATGTCCGATTATTTTTATCGATATTTTATTAGTTTTCCTCGTACAGTATAGGAGCACTCAACTCGAAACCCAGGAGATTGCTTTCTATTTTAAATTTTCTTATTTGTTATCTATATTTGCGTGTTTTTAAAAAACGTTTATACAAATAGTAATAGTTATTTGTTTATGATATATGACGGTAATAAAATTTCCATAGAATTAAGCATACTTGGCCACAGCGGATTATAATTATAAATATTTATATTTTTCTCTATTAATAAAGCACAAAGAGCGTACGCTGTACGTACGCAGCATACAGCAGAATTTTAAATTATTCACATACCCAGATTACAAGGTAAAATACCGAAAACATAATTACAGTCTCTGAATTGCATAGCCTCACATCAATCAAAGGAAATCAGTATTTGATTAAGATTAATACTTTCACTTTGTTGGCAATGAAAAAAAAAGCCATTTTGATATCTAGTATCCATTGAACTGAAACAATGCAAACAAGATAATGATGCAAACAAGATAATCTCCATAACAAAGCAAATCCAATTTATTGTAGTAGCAACATTTTTGAATTTGATCTTTGTGCTTATATTACAAGTTATGTATGATTTACATATGGATTACGAAACAGATGCCTAGACAACCGCCATTGGCGGAATATATTCTACTTCCTAATTCTGTCAGCTAATTTCCTATACTAAACCATATGTGAATATTATCGACGATAGCATTATATAAACTTACTTCATAGAACATGCTTGTTCAAGATTTTCTATAATTATGAAACCGATTCAGTCGGAAGTAAATCTTGACTTGTATCATAAAATGTTTAATTGTTAGAAATTTTCTAAACAATAGCTCATTATTAGATTGTCATGTTTGATGCTTCTTTACAATATCCAATAAAATTTTATATCTAATACTGCCATATATACAACTGTCAAATTAGCAACATTTATCGACTTACATATATTGGCTAAAAATAAGTTAAAGATATTAGAAACTATTTCCATACTAGTTTTGACATATTGACACTTGAAGATTTCTCAAGTATATAACCAAAACGATAAAATGTTAACATAATTTATGTTAAATTTACTATTATGAAACCATGAGAACTTATTGCTTACTTTCTTATACTTAATGTATAATATAAAATATTAACAAATTAATTTGGAGTCTGTGGCTGTTTACTTTTAATAATAATAATAATAATAATGAAATCCCTTTACCACACAGTATATAAAAAAGCTAAATATGTATTTCCACAACTAAGTTGTCATCAGTAGCAAAAAATTAATGAAGAGGGAGTGTAACGTAATATCTCTAGCTAAGGCTCTTTACCAGGATATCAAGGTTACACTAACATATGAACTAAATGTTTCCTACATATATACTGGTTAGCAGTTATGCTTGGTAAACCTATTAGGAGGGCGTGTCTTCTAATAAACCATAAAGTGACGATATCGATATAGGACCTTATCTTGTCCACAGAATTTAATTCTTTATTTGAAGACACGAATCTCACTAGTTTTAAATTATCATTTCTAATAGAATGACCTGTGGAAAAAATATGTTGAGCCACATTAGACTTTTCAGGACGGTTATATTTAAAATGGGCAATATATTCCTTTAATCTAGTTATAATAGCTCGTCTAGTTTGCCCAATGTACTATTCTCCACATTCATCACAATATATTTCATAGATTTCGAACTTATTTTGATTTTCAATATTATCTTCGGAATTACCTAGAATAATTTTAATAGTATTTTTGGAAAATTATCAATGACACATTACGTAAACAAAAACAAAAACATATAGTTAAAATTCCACGACTCATTATGTTCCATTGATATCTAAAAATCAAAAATATATCAAACTCCCATTTCATAAGTACACCACCAAATTTAATTTCGGCATCTGTATACTGCCAAAAATATTATTAATTATTTTTAAATTATATTCGTCATTTTGTTATTCACAAAATATATTTATGTTGACATATAATGACGTTTAATGACGTAGCTGTCGGCCGCCGTGGTCTAGAGGCTTAGAGCTACCATAAGACTCAAGCTAGATCTGCGGTTAGGGTTCGAGTCCTAGCTCCGATGATACGGCACGGACGTTTGTAAATGTTTCTCACCTTCATAGCTTCACCCCGGGGGCCACACGCCACAGTGACATATGACCACAGTAGTCGGTCCGCTGTGTGAATTCATCCCCCTCTCAAAAATAAATAAAAAGAAGTTCTACACATACATACATACATTCACATACATCTAGGTGATTATACATATATAATACCAACAGTATCAGAAAGTCGAGTTAAGGTCACTCCAGTCTTTTTATTGAATAGCTTGTAATACATATTATTTGACTAAAGTACAAATTTCCAGAACCCGGTTTCCCAAGTATTATATTTTGGTTTTGTATCTAAAATACATTATGAATAATAATTTTTAAACGAGAAATCCGTCCCTATAAAACTAGTGCGAATAGCATAATGGGTTTCTTTGTATTTCTTCTCACTGGGTCAAGTATACATGTTCTGCAGGACTACCAAATTTTAGATCTCTATCCTATTACAACTTACAAACATCTATTTTCTGTCCGCACGCTATTCATTCTTTATTACTGCCGTTCCTTAATCCCATCGTCAAAAAATGACAAAGAGTTAATTTGTTTTCTTGGTAAATGCATTGACATTTTTTAAAAATAACCTTCAAAATTTCGCGTTAATTGCTATTGCTTTTGGAGATAACCCGATAAATTTGATACAAGAAATGAATGACGTCAAAATGACATAACCAAGTCAAAATGACGTAACACCAAATACTACTAAAGGTGCGTTCGGTTAATCAGACTGTGCTGCACATTTTGAATAACTTGCACAGTAAGTGTTCGTTTATTCCCTTTGTGCAGCCGTTCGGTAAATGACGTGCAGTGCATTTTGTGCCCTGAGCTGTGTGTAAACTCTAAATTGTTATGCACAGGATTTTAGGGTGCATTTATAATAGAATTTTTGCACGTCACGGTAAGTAAAATAGCTATCTTTATATAGCGCACACGAATGACAACCATCCTGCTAGCACACTAAACTTGGTGGGAGTAGGACAGGTTGTACATTTTGGTGCATTAGATAGAGATAGCCAATTTAACACAGAAAATCGTAAGGTGACGTGAAGCAAGGCGATTATAAATGCCCCTTTACGCCCGAAAATCGTTTTATTAACCAGCAAAACATAACTTATTGTGTATTCAGAAGGTTTGTTTGTGTTTCATACAATAAAATATCTGAAAAATTAGTATTTGTGTGTGATACTTGTTCAGAAACAAATAATACAATGGAAGAGATGATACAGCACATGGCAACATACACAATATACATTATTTTATTTTTAAAAGCTATTATTTAAAGCAAATCTTTCACTTCTACACTTCGACAAAAAAATATGGTTACGTGTACCAAGTGATTCTTTCGTTGATAAATGACGCAATCTGCAGAGACCGTTCGTTTTACAGGTGTACTCCCAGTTATATATTATACACTCAATAAAATATATATTTTGTATCAATACATATTTATAATTTTGAAACCAGTGATGTCGTATAATCATTGGATAGAAAATATTTCTAGTAAGAACTTCTTATATTTGAATCTGGTTTGCTTTGAACATATTTATATAGAAATAACATGTTTTTTTTTTTCGCGAATTTCGGTTGAAATGAAAACAAACGCTCTATATTTATTGGAGTGGTTAACCTTGGAGACCCAACATACTTATTTGGACATGAATTGTTATTTTGAAAGCGGAAATTGACGAAACATACAGGATTTGAAAGTATAAACGGAACAGATTAATATGTTTAATCATTTTAAATGTTTAAACAAATGTATGAATAGGATATTTTCTATTCCATGCACATAAAAATATATTTATTATTTGACGTACTCCTACTTGAGAATCTGTCCTGGATGAACATATCTTAAACGATCTCGTCGCCTTGTTTCCAAAAAGACCAAATTTGTGCCCTCTACTCCTCTGAAGGTACCGGAGCGATTCACACAAAATTTAGTACACACATTATTTGGCATCCCATTTGAATCGGCTCGCGGTTTGAAACTAATCACCCGTATACTTCCCGAGTTATAGGGCCCCAAAATTTGGAGTCCCTCTTAATACTGTCCTTATAAAAATAATTAAAACACCCAAAAATTCTAAAATATTTTATGTCTACAAGATTTTTTTCATTTTGTTAACCCAAATGCCATAAAAAATTATGATTTCATGGCAATGGTAGAATGAATTTAAAACACAATTTTGCATACTATATGGTAAAAATTAAGTCAATTAAAGGGCACTCCAGATTTTATTTAAATCTGCTCTTTAGTAGAAGTAACTTGAGTTACAAATAACATGATAATAGCTACCAAGATCAAAAATATATATCTAGAGAAGGGTGCACTGAAGAATTAGCTTTTGAAATGTTGCTAAAATGGTATTAAAATCTAATTGTTAAGTAATATTTACATAGGAAAACGAACGTTTAGCCTAGTATAGGTAATAACACAAACAATGTTTTTTTTTATTATTATTTTATGTTAATAATAGCTAATAGCGCACGATATTCGTGCACTACGATCTTTACACCGACTTGTAAGGACGAGCAACTATAAGGTTTCGTCTTAAGGAATATAAAATGTTTCTACTTGATACTATTGTATTGTTGAGATTAAAACTAGAATCTATTCAATTTCGCACCATTTTAAGATAACCAAACATACGCACTTGTAGGATAGGTTGCCTGAATAGTGATTAACTATCTGCACTTTATATTTATTTATTTCATTATATTTCATCTGTGAGTGTTTTAACTGCTTTCGATTAGTCTCGGAATATGCACTGAATAATAAACAAACTACCCACTAAAATTTTGAATTCGCCCTTTCTACAATTTTTCCGTGAATCCGCCCTTGAAGAGGCGTCCATATTTCATTACTTCTGGTATCTTTAGATTAACGAGTACAACATGCATATACGTCAATTCAATATAGATATTTAAGTATTGTTATATTGTTTATAAACAGAGAGAACTTCTAATTTGCGGGGACCCGCCAAGTGGCCTTTACGACGTTTGGTCGTCCCAGGCGAAATACTTTACCCTCAAGTGTTATTCCCAGTATTATTCCGAAACGGCGTTTGGTATTCTGCTTTAATGAGCTTCTCCTTCGTTTGGTCGTATCCGGCTTTTGGCATTCTAACTCAAGTGAACTTACCGTAATTTTTTTGTCCATTTTTGACACACGCGTCATCTGTGCTTCAAAAGCAATACCATTAATTGCGTACTATTAATTTCCGCTGTTCTAGGTTAGGTTAGAGTCCGGTAAAAATTAATCTGGTGTTTGGAGTTAATAATTTAGTATTTTTATTAATTCCCACTGATCTAGGTTAAGTTAGGGTTCGGTAATACAAAATGTCAGATGTTAATTTATTATTACATTGTGATTATCATTAAAAAATAAAATTGATAAGAAGGATTTTTGACGATACGATCAAATAAAGTTGAAGCTCATTTAAGCGGAATGCCGGTAGACAAAACGCTGAGAATAAGACTTCAGAATGGATAAGGTATTTCGCCTGGGACGGCCAAAAGCCGGAAAGTCCACATGAACGTACCTCTAATTTGTGAATACACTTTCTTGTTTATTTAATATACAAACGTTTTGTGAAATCTTCATTTCCAAACGTATATAATATGTCGTCGCACTGTAAGCACAAAAGCGCTACCTCAGTGTGTTAGATCATATTTCTATGAATACATTTTATAAATTTATCAAATCGCACCAATGTAAACTTTAAGAGGAATCCCTACCCAGTAGCATAAAAACAAAAATCATCGTTCCGCTCTTGACATTTTCTGATCCTAAATTAAGATATATTCGTTCTAAAAAAATATATGTCGCTTAAGTATGATCTATTGCACGACTGTACAAAACTTATATATTTTACATATAAACATAAATGAAACATTTTCCAAAAATTGATGATTTTCATAAGAGGTTTATTATGAATTGAAGAATGATATTCGCAATTTAGGTCTGTACATGCCTAGATTGAACTTTTAACTTGCAATTATTATCAGAAATATCTTTTAAAAATACATTTTATAGTCATATTTTGAAATATTGTAGGACCATTTTCAAGGTAACTGTATTCTAATTTAGCTAGTGGCTCTAGCGGTAACATTTGTAAACACTGCGGTACAGTTGAAACGCAAGCATTTCAATATCTGGTTTTTATGTATTTTATAAATTATTATATTTGTGCTCCTGAATAATGCTGATAGCGAAAAGTGAACTCGGTAGAGATACCTCTTAATAATAAGTTCTTGACTATAATTCTAATTCAGATAAATTGACCTTATAATGAAAACTCCCTAGGAGAATAATATATCCTTCCTAAGAGAGCAAATGTATTATTTCTGCCATGATTTGTTTGTCATAAAAATGAGTTTCTATTCTTGGGCGAGGAAAAAAATTAATTAGATTATCGCAATAGTCGATAAGAAATAAAATTTATTTAAGTGCAGCATAGACTTTTGGACGCTTTTCCTATGAAAGTATTCATATATACCCATTGTTACTTTTATAACAATAGTTATGCGGTGATCAGTAGAAAAGGAGAATGAACTCTGCGGCTACTATAACAATGTATACGAAATTCCATTTTATGCATTAAATATCTGTCATTATTTGACGAAATATCTTGTATTTGATTGTATTGTAAAAATAACATATTTCTACAATACTGGCTTATATAAATATTTCAAGTTGAATTAGGGCGCAGTCTACAGATATAACCCAATGCGAAACGGAATTTCTTCAAACTAGATTGACCTGATGGTTTATCTTAATATTGCGATTCAAAACGGAATGATAAAGTAAGTGCGCGCGTGTTTAAGTGAAAGCAATAATGCGACAGCAGTGAAAGTTTAATCCCACGAATACTCAGCGGCACCTGTTTGAGTTGTTTGGGGCATTGCTCCTTTGTATTGTATAATGCGAGTGCCAATTAACCGAGGTTTGTTTTATAATCCGAATAAGGGAGCTATGCTTAAAGCACTTCTTAGGGCACTTCTGCTTGAGAAACCTCGGCTTGTATAGTACTGCCGCTTTTGTTGAATAAGCTAATGCGGAATATCATTCTTGATTGGAACATCTTCTAACGATATAAAACAAGGATTATACCGAGTTAAGAATTGAAAATAGTATAAAGAATGATTAAAACCGCATTAAAATACACTATTGTTGCAATCAATCTGCAACAATGTCTTCAAAATTCAGTGGTTATACATAGATTTTCTTCTTTAAAAACCTCAGTAGGTAAAAAAAAGTTTTCTTTATAAATAAAAACAATTAAAACATAAGCTTGTACGAAGATTGCAATGCATTTGTGACTTGCACCTACACTTGTTATTGAATCATTTATTCCATTCCGTTATATTTCACTGCACTGCGCCATACAGACGCAGGTGAGTGTACATAATAGTATATGTAGTTGCATTCTATAAGGCGTTATATTTTGGATTATACAATGGACCTAGTATACTCTGTGATTATACACGTAGATAAGACCATACAAATGCTGTACCAGGTACAAATAAGCTTAGGATTTATGTAGATACATTAGAACTGTAAAGAACAGTCCAATGGCTTCAGAAAATAAGTATTGGTAAATTAAATTGTCACTCGTTATTCTAATCAGCAATTGCCAATGGTATATTTTTTTCCACCCAAGATAAGCTTGTAATATTGTCAGACAGGTGTGCTGGTTCGGTTAGTTTAGACGAACCTCTCGTGTAACAAATTCTTCATTTATAATGCAAATGTCCAATAAAAAATTGGATGTAAAGTGATAGTTCACAAAAATAATAAAATATTCATATTGGTTAAATGTAAATAAGGTGACTTGTGAAGCTATTAACTAAGCGGATATCATCGAATGAGGTTAGTGAACTTCGCTATACAGCCAGTCTCGCACAAATAAAGGTAATTTTTAGATAAGTCGCAAAATTTACATAGCTCTATGTTTCGTGGATTTACACACATAACATGCCAGGGTATGTTTTACTTTCTTTTACAGAGTAATAAGTAAGTATTGTAATCATGAAAAATTTCGAACTCGAGATTTCAACGGATGTACATGTTTTGACCTTCCCTGAATCGAATGTAACTATTTTCGGAGTGACGTCTGTGTGTGTCTGTGAACGCTTTAGAGCCAAACCTGTCGAATGTAAAATTATGAAACTTCAAACTTAAGACCTGTATATGCCCTAGATGTGCACCTCCTTTGAAAAGAATATTCAAACCGAAAGTGCATGTTTACTCCATACATTTTTTGTTCTATCTCCAATATCACTAGAACGGCTACACTTACGGCAAATATAGTTATGTTCATAATGAAAGATATTAATATTTCGCACAATTTTTGTTTGAAACATTTCTTCAAAAAATGTACCAGTTGCGAAAAAATTGCTACGATACATTATAAATATCTTGTTTACGTTGCCATGGATTCGCATGTAGCTTATAAAATCGGTTCATCTGCTATTTTGACAGGAAAACAAAATAGACACAATTAGATAAATGACATTTCCGGATATTTCTGTAGAGTAATGGTTAGTTTGATAGCAGGTTTTGGTTATATATATATATATATATATATATATATATATATATATATATATATATATATATATATATATATATATATCTAGTGAAAACTGCGTAAAAGAAAGTTGAGTGCAGGCCACTCCAGATATTTTCAACTTGATTTACAATCTAATATAGTCAAGAATTATTTTGTTAATTGGTGACCATTTTCTGAATTAAAAATGAGCTAATATGAGAATTTGTCCAATTTTTCGTTGTAAATTGATGCCTCATCGCTTGTGTTTGCATCTGTCAATAAATCGTCGACATAGAAGTATTGTTTGATTTCTTAACTAGCTATGAGGTATTGTAATTTATTTTTTATTTTCTAATTAACGTTGGCACCAAATTGCTAAAAAGGGAGCTGATTCTGTTCCACCAGTAACAGTATTTAATTTGTAACATTCTATTGAATTTTTTGAATTTTCGCACCACAAGATTCGTTGACGATCCATTTGCGAATTGTTAATCAATATTTGACGATACATCTTAACGACGTATGTAGGCATGATTATTGGATGTTTCTTCTGTACTTCGTACGGCGAGCTAAAAATTGCATATTACCGATTTTTTTGTGATTACATCGCTTTCTTTAATACGTATAAGAAAGTAAAAAGACATATTTTGAGCAAAAGGATGCACAAATGAGGCACAGAAAATAATTATATACTTTTTAGAATGTGTGCCTTCACTTCTTGTGCCAACTTCACGCATTGCATACATACTTATTTAAGTGAATGTTAATGTGAATAAAATAATTATGTGTTTACAACGTTTACCATTTCTGTTAAAAAATAATAATGCATTATAAACGTAGTGTATCAAAAACGTTAATTGGTCATAAGAAATTATAGCTTGAAATTTTAATTGAATTCATTTTGCCTATTTACTCAATGGTGTCTGTGTATGTATCTTGTGTTTGTATCTCTGTGTGTGTCTGTGATCGCTCCGCAGTTAATACAGTTGAACATAAAAGTAAGATTAATTTAAGATACTTGTATCGCTGGAAGGAAAACCTTATTTTGAAAATAATTTATTAACCTGAAGTATTTGTTAACTTGTAATTATTTTTTCACAACTCAAAAAGGACATGAGAAGAAAAGTGAATACCATAAATGTTAAAGATATTAAGACATATAGCAATATTTTGTTTTTTGGAGGAGTTTTTGAAAATTTATTGAAAAATCGCCTTTGAAAATTGCTATATTGCATCTACCACACATAAAAACACAATATATTACCTATATTTGGGAAAACTAAGTACAAGAAAGTCGAATAAAGTGCAATACAGATTTTTTGTTTATTCATTTTAAAACGAAAGGTAGAACAGGCATAGAATTAAGTAAATAAGTAATTTTAAATCGAAAGTTGTTATTGAATATTATATCGTATGTGACATACGTACAGTTAAATATTAATAATTATTTAATTAAATTAAACATTAAAATAACAAGCAAAGGTACAGGCAGCCTTTGATTTATACAGGGGCCCAGGGCGGCAAATTCTAGGGGGCGGCAAATTTCAATAAGAATTGAACATGAAAAAAATAAATCATTGGAGGATTTTAATACAGTTCAAATTTCTTTTCATCATTATTTAAGCTCACTATTTCAACAAAATTTGTATAAAGACGGCAGTCCTGATATGATACAATATTTGATAATGAAAGTCAAATTGACCTTTCGTATATTGCCATGATTTAATATTCATTAATATCGCAGGTACATTTCCAGTCACATATATTCTGATAATGCAAAAACTAGCATTGTAGTGGCATCTGTGAAGGAGTAGCTACGTACTGCGACCATTGATTGCGTTTGCGCATTAGTATTTACGACGGTAGCGGGATTGGGAACCGCGCCCGATGGACGCCAGTTCGCTCGCCGCCATGGACAAGGACGCGCTAAAGAAGCAGATTGAGAACATGAAGTATCAGGCGTCCATGGAACGTTGGCCACTATCAAAGAGTATTGCTGCGTGAGTATTGTAATTTTATAGTGCAACGCTTTAAATTTCATTTACTTATACGGTTTGTTACATACAAATAGTGCGGATTAAGTTTTTATATCTCAAACGACGACGCTAGGCACACCGACGCAGCGGTTCGGCGTTATTGTGCTGTTGACCCAGCTTTTCAACTTGTATCATTCAGTATATTCGTTAAAATTGGTGATTTATTAAATCTAATGTGATGTGATTGTTTTGATAATTCAATTAAACGTGAGACCTGTTTTCCACTTCTTTAGTATAATCAATATTTGAATATATGATATATAGATGCAGTACTCATTATATATATATATATATATATATATATATATATATATATATATATATATATATATATATATATATATATATATATATATATATATATATATATATATATGATATATAGATCAGTACTCATTATATATATATATATATATATATATATATATATATATATATATATATATATATATATATATATAATATATATATATATATATATATATATATATATATATATAAATATATATAAATAAACAAGATTAGGTACAGGCAGCTATGCCTTCAGCTCGCATTATAGGAAATATATATATATATATATGCCCTGCGAGGAGCGGACTCCGCCCTCGCGATCCACACTTGCGCATCAATTACAAAACATATTATTTATTATTATGGCCATTTAGTATATATTACGAGATAATGTATAGATAGTTAGATGGAAGAGTTTTACAATTTTTTGTAGTTTTTTTTACTATTCTTTAAATAAAGTGTTTTAGTGCATAATTTAAAATTCAAGATTATAATATTAAAAACACTATTTTGTAATATTAGTGTTGACCTAGAAAAAAGAGGTAATCAGTTGTGATGTTATATTTTTATATTCTTTGTTCCATGTAGAGGTTTTTTTTTTAATTCAAATAAGTTACCACCATTATAAACACAAAATTACCTCAGTATCAAAAAAATGTTTCAATATTAAAAAGAAATCTTTATTTGTTCTAAATATAACTCACTTAAAAACATATAAATTTCATCACTAAATAATTGAAGCATTATAGTTGAAAATTGTATTGTAGACTCCTGAAGATGGCATAATATCATAGAATATTTTGTAGAATTTTTGGATGTTTTAATTATTTTTCTAAGGGCAATATTAATGGGGCTCCAAATATGGGGGATTATATGGGCGATTGGATGTAAACAACGGACGGATTCAAATGGGATGCCAAAGATTATGTGTAGGAAATTTTGTTCAAATCGTTTCGATACCTTCAGAGGAGTAAAGGGCACAAATTTGGTCTTAGGAGCGACCGAGCGAGCGACGACTAACATTTAAGTATATAAGTTAGATATATTTTTGGGTTCAGGGCGACGAGACACTTTTTGTTAATGAAACTTTTGATCCGATAATGCTACAGACGCACGACTGAATGCTTTTGATCTTCTGTACTTCGTACGACGAGCTAAAAATATCATATGAAAGGTTTTTTAATATAAAGTTTTATGCGCAAGCGAGAACTGGGATCCGCTGCTCGCATTGCATATATTTCCTATAAACGCGACCTGAAGGCATAGGTCCCTGTACCTATGTTTATTTATTTATATATATATATATATATATATATATATATATATATGTAGTTTTAATTTTTACTTCTTATGAAGCACCTAATAGAATAAAAATAGATAAAGTTAAATGGATAATCATTTCATATGGATTGATACCCAATTCGGGTCTCTAGTCTATAGAATTGTATAAGAGAATCTAGTCAAAAATAATAATTTTATTGTGTTAAATATTATAAAAAATAAGGTGGTGGAAATGAAAGCGACCAGTCTGGTTTATATTCACATAATTAATTTGAATGTATTCTACCAATATCTTTTACTTTTACACGATGCACTTTTTCTCTAACTCGTGCCGTTTTCGAATTACTTACAAAATCCCACGAGTAGACACGCAACTTCTGGTTTAAATGTTATTTTCAAGAATAAGAAGTATTCTTTCCCGAGATATACAAATCACAAGCAGACCCACATACGTCATTGATAAAATAGTAAAGGATAGGTTCTTCAGAACGGATATCATTTAAATGACGTATGAGTCAAAGATAAAAATAAAATAAAAATAATAATCCAAAATTTTGCAGATGTATTGAATTAGTATGACTTATTTGTATATATTTTTTAATTTATGCAGTAAATATTTATTTAACTACTAATGTATTTAAATTTTAATGAACAATACCTATTTATAGCCACTGATTATTTATAAGATAAAATTAAAAAATTGCAATAAAAGCAATTGTTTTATAGAATATTGAAAAGGTCAAAATTATTATATTTAATTATAGCTTTAGAACCTTATGGCTTCATATTCTAAAGAAACTTTATTAAAATAAAAAGATTTTATACTCCGTAGCAGTTTCCTCGCAACTGGTACATATTTTTCAAACAAAAATTATGCGAAATATTAATATCGTTCATTATGAACATGACTTACCATATAAATATATTCAAATATAATCTTTAATATGTACTGTTTTTCAATACTTAATTCAATATTTATTTTAAATAACAGAAAATACGCTCGAAACACGTTCTTATAGTCGATCTATTTCTGTTAGCCGATGTCAAATGACAAATATCAAATTATTTGAGTCTATTTTATTTCCGTGTAATAATATTGTCAGGCATAGTGCATCCGATTTATTAAATATAAACTCTATACACGGCAGGAATTTAAAATTTCCCGTAGCAGTTTTCTCGTAACTGGCACTTGTGTTTGATGAAACTTTTCAAACCAAAATTGTGCGAATTATTAATATCTTTCATTATGAATGCAAGTGTTTTTGCCATAAATGCAACCGTTCTAGTAATATTGGAGAAAGGACAAAAAATGCACATCCGGTTTGAATATTCTTTTCAAAAATAGAAGGTGCACATATACCATACACAAATCTAAAAAAATTGAAGTTTCACAGTTTTACGTTCGACAGTTTTGGCTCTAGAGCGTTGACACAGATACATAAGTCATTCCGAACATACACTGAGAAAAATTATGTTTTGACACAAATGGAATTGCATTCATTCAAATGTTACTCAGTTTTGTATGTGGCCAAACAATTAAAGTTTCGAATGAAGAATAAAATGGTTTTCATATAATATCTTCGAACGAAAACTTTAAATTTCAATTGAAATTTAAAAAAGTTTAATTGCAATTAACAAAAACGTTTAATGGACAAAATATTTTTAATGAATATGAAAATTTTAAATACGTAAAAATTGTCATTTAAAACAACAAATAATTTTCATTGCAAATTTGTTGTTTTTACATGAAGATATTTACTATTTGAACAAAAAATAAACTTTGGATCAAAAGAAAAATGATCACTTATAAAAAAGTTTATATTTTCAAACAACATTAACTATAGATAAATAAGTGAAACTGAAACTCATTGAAATAAAACACTTCAATGTATATAACAAACATAATTTCACTTGCCATAACATGAATACAACTATAAGAATGTACACGTCTTAATAACTCAATAGTTTTAAGTGGTTTTAAAATGAAAAATCATTCTTTGTTTTTCACATGATTAACTGAATTATTATTACAACACCAGGAGCGCATCGAAAACAAATATTTACATTATTATTATTATTAATTCGAGAAAAATGCCTACGGCCCACGTAATATATAAATAATAACTGTATTTTTCAATGCTCACATGATCATTAAAACATCACCATGGTCATTAACGTGCGTTGCGCTGTATGCCTATCAGTAAATGCTAAAGGAACAATTAAGCAATCTGATATTTTTTGACTTCCCAATAGTTATCGCAAAATATTTAGTGATAAGTTATAAGGTGAACTAAAGACCTGTACCAAATTCTAGTTTAAGACGAGAAAATGCAAAGTCGAAATAAATTTCCAAAACATTTAAAACTTGTATAACAGCATCAGTGGAATCAGCACCTAGATAATATGGTACTAATTTAAACACTTTACTTGCATAGGTAATTAGCAGTAATAAATTACATTGAAGGCATTTGTTGACCTAAATGATTAGAATGTTTTTAGATAAAACCACATTTGGGGAGAGCGTTGATAATGCTTGAAACTTTAGTTATGTATGTACATATTATACACATAGTTCAATTTTGTTAACGGAAATAAAATTGCGGTCATGTTTGACTACATAAAATTATTTTTCATTGATGAGTTGCAGTTTTGAAACAGTTGAATTCAAAGTTCAAAACGAATTACTTTTTTAACTGCAACAGTACAAGATCCCACGGTAGGGGCCTGATCTTGTGTGATGAATGGTGGAAACTTTTATAGTTTTTAAGTATATGTGAATTATACAAGAATATCCAGTCCAGATTTTTATTTTTCATTCGATACAAAAATAACGATTGCCACTAAAGTAAATTTACGTTATTTATGAGATATCCGTTAATCCATATGAGATATGTCCGTACCTTTCACCTAATATAATAATTTAAAATACCATATAATAATTTTTTAATTTTTTTGCTGTGGTACTTCATATTAATGTCTGAACATGAAACTTCTTTTATATCGAAGAAATGAAATATTTTCTATATAAAATACAAAACGCTATATCTTTTTTAATAATAAACTGATTTTTAAAAATCAAGCAAGTTTAGGGTAAAAATTAATGCTTTTTTACCTACTGTGAAATAGAAATAAGTAAGCGCTGCAAGGTTTCGCGATCGAATGTTCATATATTAGAAATATGCTATTTTTACGCTACAATCAAAGATATTCGGAATTTCGGACACATTGTTAATCTTTTGGTCATAGTTATATTTCTTAGTTTTATAAAAAAAATATTTGACAGATAAAAATAATATAAATAATGTATGTCATGTTACACATTTTTAACACAAATAGATTGACAGAAAAGATGAATATTAAAGAATCAACATCTATGTTTCATATTGAAGAAACAATATTAGATAACATAATAAATTTCAGGGTATTAATGTGGAGTATTGGTATTTTTTGACAGTTTATTTGAAATAGATATTTCTAATGTAAACTACGTAAAAGACAACCAATTTTTGAATATACAGTTTCAGAGATAAAAAATAAAAACTATAAAAATGGGCCTAATTAGGAGGTTTATATTTTTATCTCCGAAATTAATGATTTAAAAAAATATATTTATATCAGGCATTTCCCTATGCAAAAGATCGCATATTATTATGTTTAAAAAGTGATCAGAAATTTATAATAGGGATATTTATAATTTGTTTAATTATTCATACGCGTGCAATATATTACAATACATTTTCTATATTATTTTTCAACCGCTCTGTTATTGGGATGTTTTATCATCTTGTATGTGTTCTAAATAAATACTAGATAGTTTAAGGGTTTAAAGCTATATGTATTTGTATATTTTAGTGAGTTTAGTTCATATATGTTGCCATATATTTGCTAGTATATTTACTGAATATTTCATTGAACTGAACACTTTCATAAATTTTCATATAAGTGTGCATGTCAAGTATGTGATATATTTGACCTTCAAAGTAAAATTGATCAAATAAGTAGAATTTTGTTCAGTTGAAAATATGGAATCCGTTACTTTCTCCAATTTGTTCTTTTCTCAACTAAAGTTTGCTGTATACAGTGGTCCAAGAATAAACTAGACCAATCCTATATTTCTCTAGTAATGTACGTTTATCGCAAGTTAAGTCCAAATATAATGTGTCCCAAATGTACTTTGTTCCACTGGTACACTCACATAATCTTAAGCTGCATTAGTCAATTAGTAATTTATATTAGAAATTAGAAATAATAACCCAGTTTGTTTCATGGCACACATACCAGCATTCACAACAACAAAATTAACACAATAATTATAAATTTTGTTGCTGCGAATAGTAGCATTATTAGTCATAAAACAAACTGGATTATTAATTGTATTTTCTAATCTTAATTTCTAATTGGCTAGCTTAGAATGAACCTTTACAATCAAAAACGCAGTTTCCACCAATCATATACTGTCGCATGTTTGATGACAATTAAGTTTTCGATTTTGAATAACCGTACGCTGGTACATGTTGACATTTCCACCCTTAGAGAATTATATAGCGAATTAGTTTATCCTGCTGGTGGAAATTGCGGAATGCCGATAAAATCTTTATATATAGTTGTTTTTCAAAATTCTGATTTTTCGTTTTTTTTTACTAGGATGAGAGAATACGTCGAAGAAAATGAGAAAAATGATCCATTAATTCACGCCCCAGATAAAAAAAATAATCCATGGGCTGAAAAGGGCAAGTGCGTCATCATGTAGGAGAGGACATTCGTCTGCCCATCATTTCATCTTACATTTTATTTCTTCGTTTATTTGTTAATCCTAAGTTTGTTCAGCCCTAAATACTACAAGAAAACCCGACGTCTCTCATTGATCCTCTATGGAATGTGCAAGAGTAGACTTAACAATCTGCTATCATAAATGTAGCCAACTTTTCAAGTATTAATCTCGTCACTTAATCCACCGTACGATATCAATCTCAAATTTATGCAACTATAAATAGAGTTTCTGAAAAAATAAGTACAATACCTATACTAGATTTTCAACTATTACCAAAAAGAAAAACACTATTATTTTGTGTTCGTGACATATTAAATTTCTATCATAATATTGTTTATGTTATTTAATTAATTTGTATTCGTAATCAACGAACAAATTATGTACTTCTTTACATTATCCTTACGTGAATCACGCATTTAATTTAAACGCATATTTTCATTATGATGATGTCACATCGTAAGATCGATCGATGAACAAGAAGTCAAAGATGAATAATAATAAATCTCAGGAAAGAAAACATCTCAATAATGAGGACGAAGTAGAAAGGAATGCACGATTTTTTGTCTGAGTTTTGAAGAACTAGAGAGAATACACGGTACTGTAGATCTGTTTTTAAGTAGAACGATATCATCTCCGTGAAGATATACAGAAATAGACAATTGTTATAACACTGGTATTGTTGAACATAGGTTTACATTTTAAGAAATAAGACAATGATTTTGGTTTACTACTTATTGAACTAATATGAAATGCAAAACATAGTTACAAGTTTCAATGTAAATTCATTTAAAAATTAAACATTTAGTTAAAAATAAATATTAAAAGTATGTTTACTTATAAGATAAACATTTAATGCGTGATGCTGTATTCACATCAGATATTTAAGATCGTTGAGCGTTCATAAAAAATATAAATGAAATGCAATACATATTTTTATAGTTTCTTAAACACACTTTCAAGATATTCGGTATTTCTGTTTGATAATAGTTATCAGGTAGACAAAATCATAAAAGAAAGCAACACGAGTTATTAATTTCGTAGAAAGTGTCATAGATATCGAATAAAATGAGCAAATGAGAAAAAGAATTTGAAAATCTCGTAAAGCAACATTACTTTAATATTCGATCTTAAATATCTGATACGAATTTGCATTATGTCATCTAATATCGCGTTTGTGCATTAGAAAATATAAACAATATCATAAAATTGTAATTTAAATTGAGACATTAACTACGTAAAACACATTAATATGAATTAGTCTATTTCCTGTAACATCACGTAAATAATTAATTAATTTCAAGATACTTAAGCCAAATTGGAAAAACAATCGGATTTACTTTTAAGTTTAACAAATTAAACTTTTGTAAAAATAATATTATCTATACATGTGTACGCTAGTCATTTTTTTGTCTATTTATAATTATATGTACCTTTATAAATATGTATACTTTCAATTGTTATTATTGTATTTCTAGAAAACAAAAAATGAAGGTATTTTTATTATATAACAAATCAATAAATAAAATACTTTCAATATGCCTTTATATGTGTCGAGTGTCATGTTTTAAACTTAAATATTTTGCAAATCCAGCAAACACATGTGTAATAAAAGTTTTGTCAGTTTTATATTTATTTAGTTCGTCCAGAACATGATGCCGTACATAGAATTAAAAGCATGTTAATATAATCCTAAGTCTAGTCAGCCTTCATGAATTGGGTAATTCATTGCTGAGGTCGTTCAACTAGTTGTTCTTTGTTAATTGTAAAAGTATTGTTTCTATATTTTACTAGTATGATTAACAAAGAATAGTTCTTTGAAATAAAAATGTATACTCTTTGTTATAAATTAAAATGATTTATTGAAATCACAATTACCAATCTGAAATGATGAAGGCAAGCAGATGCGTCTTTCAAACTTCCGATAAAATGAGAACAACTGAGCAACTTCCGACCACCATCAATATCGGAAGTTTGTTTGTATGAAGATCAAGTGTTTCCTATCTTCATTATCTCAGATGCAAGGTCTCTGTGATTATCAACAACTTGATTATATTATATAATACACAGCGAAAGAGATAACAATGCAATGGAAGGGATGCGGCGTTTGATGAAATGATTTTATACTTCGCTTCACATTTCTTTAAATGCCGATATATAATCCTTTCTGGTTATATCTTTTCCGCAAACTGGCAGTTTTAAATAATGACAAAATTAAAATTACTGCGTGTTATAATGACATAAACGCATAAAACAAATTATGTCCACGTGCACGAGCAAGATCATAATTAGTGACTTTGCTCCTGCATTAAATTTAACTAAAATGAGAAACTAAAATGCACCTAAATAAAACATTAAGAGAGATAGATGACTGTCAGAAACATTTTAAACATCAGAATAATAAAAGTAACGAAATGGGCAGGTATAAATATAAAAATATACTCGTATATATATATAATAAGTAACTCAATATTTAACTTCAAAATCACACGTTGTTATTTATTCTAGACACGCGTATGCTATTCTATAAGTTATCGCTGATGTCTTTGGAATATCGTGCATTATCGTTTACTTTTTAGTTTATTCATGAATACGTTTAATTATTTTCCTATGCTAAACATGTCCAATCACATGACTTTCGAGTCACATGATTTAATATTTAAATGAACCTTCCGATGCTTCGGTAATCTTGGTTCAAGATTGTAAAACCCGGGCACTGTGGTGAAAGTAAGAAGAGGCTGTGGATATATCCACATATTTTCACTACAATGCCCTGTAAAATTAATCCAGTATATCAAAATACTAATGATAAAAATAATATATAACTTTTAGATTGTTTGGGCACTTTATTCAGAGCCAACTTTGTTAAAAATCTCTCTAGAATTGCTTCCAACTATTGTTATATTCTTATAACCGCTTCTAAAGTGTATCCTATGCTCTTGCTACTTAGTATATACTTTTACTAGAGTAAGCTGACGCCATGTGTGCGTCTTCAAATGTAACTAACACCACTATTAGACTATTGGTCACTGAACTTCTGATTTGGATGGCTATAGTCGCTCTATCTATCTACTATATACATATTCTTATATCAATACAATTTTCTAGTATAGTGTTTTAAAAGTAAATGAACAATCTTCAAGTTACTCTAAAAAGTAAAAATATATATACATATATAAAATATTAAACACTCCTATATCTATAAATTAGTTAGTAGTACTTTAACATGATATTTAATCAATTAGATTCACTAACACATAAAAATAGCTGATCGCTATATTGAGAATCGTTAGATTGTGATGTTTCGATTCGGTATCTAAACAAAAAATTACAATTGTTATTTAGCTTTAGTCAAATATTTATAAAAATATTTAACATGAGATAATTATAACAGTATTTTAAGCGCATAAATGTATCAACAAGATCTAAACACCAACAAGTATGTGGTTTAAATATGATATAAGATTCAAATGAATCTTAAAAATCCACATGCACGACACATAGTCAACGTGAAAACATCGTAATCAAGAGTAATGAACAACCGGAATATATATATATATATATATATATATATATATATATATATATATATATATATATATATATATATATATATAATATACATTCTTATAGACTAATTGAAGTGAATTACCCATATTCATGATTAAAAAAAATTATATTAGTAATAAATAAGCTTTTCTTTCAATTTATATATATTTAAATACATAGATTGTAATTATTATGAAAATAATAAAATAAAATCTTAATTAAATAAAAAAGTTTTATGGATATAAACCTTAATACCAAAATAAATAAAATAAAATCCAACAGTACTGACAGTATTTACTTTTCGATTGTTGTCAAGTTTCTGTACAATCCATACAAATTTGAAACTAACAAAGTTCGTTAAAACGGCTCTGCTAGTCGTGCGACGATTATTTACGAAATTTAAACAAGCTATTACCGATGTAAAATTTAATAGGAGCATTAAGGAACAATTAATGTAGAATAAGTTTTAGGCTCTCGCGGACCGCACCTGGCACAAGACAAGTATCAATGCGGCCCAAGAAACGAACAAACAACCCCCAAAAAATATGAAATCTGTATATTTTAGGTTTTTTTTTGCTCGTTTGCTATGGTAATATACTTGTGGCCCAAAACACCTTAACTTCTTCCAATGTGGCCCAGGGCCTGCCGTCCTAGGGACTAAATTAAACCAAACTTATCTAAGGGTAGCACATTTCTTACAAAGTTGAAAATACGCAAAAGTTCGTTAAAACGACTCTGCTAGCCATGTACGAACACGATATTTATTCAGGAGATTTAAACAAGCTAATGCCGATAAAGAACTTAAAGTGAATCTGATCATTCGAGTCAAAGAATCCGAGCAGCTTTTTTGGATATGTCTGACGAGCTGTCATATTTGATGCTTTCAAAAAAAATTACCGTCATATATTTATTTTTTGAATAATCGTTCAATTACACTATAGAGTAAATTTATAATCCTGATTTTTCAAGATATAAAATGATGTTATTGATTCATTGACAAACGATACAGAATAGAATGTAACAATTAGATGTCAAGATAAATATATTATGTGAATATCAAAATACCGACAATTTCTTGCTTATCGAATTATGCAAATAATAAAGTAGATTATAATATAAATGGAATAGTATCTTTTTATAGACTTAAATGAGTATTCCATATACTGCTATTTGTAAATTGTGTCAATAAGGAAATTTTAAATTTAACAGCAATACGGGATATATATAAAAAATTCGTAATTTCCCAATAAGTAATAGTGTATTTTGTACTGATTAAAGTGACCGATCAAAAAACTAATAAGAAATATTATGTATTTTAAGAGAACAGATTCTATAAACGTTTATGGAAAGTAGTTTGAACCACTCGAAATCGGTCTGTAGACGTTCGCAAATCCAGTCAAATTGATCTCTCCGCGTTCGTATAGTGAATCTGATCAGTCGGGCCGAGGAATCCGAACATTTCTTCTGGATCTGTCAGGAGCAGGGATACTGTCATATTTGGTGCAAATTTCAAAAAAGTTTATACAATAGAAGCTTTAGTAAATTCATAATCCTAATTTTTTAAGAGATAACATAATGTTATTGATTTATTGACGTTGACAAACAATACAGAATATAATGTAACAATACAATTCATGGATACTGTCTCAATGAAGGCGTACGAAATATGTTTAATATTGTTTAGTTTTATAAAAATGTACATTATTATTAAATTGATGAAGAATGGACTGCCATATATAGTGGTGTCCACGGATTATCCTAGTCTATTTTCTCCATTTTTAATTATTTTATGTTTATCAATTGAGAATCAGCAACCACTGTCTAAGCAACTGAATTGACAATAATCAAAAAAGCGAAATATCTTGCGAGAAAATCGACGATAACTTTACTTTCTAGCAAACATAGCGCGACGAACCTAGTATTGGGAAATATGTGACGGCACTTTCGTTTTGCTAACATTAGGCGTGTTTCTTTAAAGTCTGATTCGCAATCTAACTAATCATGATTATGAGAATCACGTTTCTTCATTCGTTATTAGTCTTCCATTTTGTGATCAGAAACTGACAGTCTCATTCCCCTTGCGAATCATACAATTTCTATGATTACTTGAATTGAATCACAAAACTGGCGAAGAAACACGCCTTTTGCTACACTCATTGAACGAATCTAATAAACTGGCCTTGTAATTGGATGCTCGTACATTTTCAACATTATTTTAATTTTCTTATGAATGCAAAAATTATTGAAAATGCTTTTCAAACAAAAGTTATACAAAATATTAATATCTTTGTGAACATAACTATTTTTGCCGTAAGTGCAGCCGTTCTAGTGATATTAGAGATAGAATAAAAAATTGCATAGAGTAAACATGCACTTCCGGCTTGAATATTCTTTTCAAAAATAGGTGGTACACATCGAGACCATATACAAGTCTTAAGTTTGATGTTGCACAATTTTACGTTCAACAGTTTTGGCTCTAGAGCGTTCACACACAGACGTTTTGCCGAAAATAGTCACACTCTTTTCAGGGAACGAACGTGTATATCCGTTTAAATCCCAAATTCGAAATTTTGCGTGATTACCAAACTTACTTATTATTACGTGTAAAGTAAAAATAACAAGACGACCACGCATAAATCTGCGCCACTTATGTAGTCTTAAATTTGTAAAAATGGTTACATACGTTAACATGCATTTAATCTTCTTAAATTAAAATTAAACTAAATAATTTTTTTATAAATCATGTATTCAGTCGACATTAAATAACAAAAGAAAAATATGTACTTCTTCACACAGTGGTTACTAGTTTCTTGAAAAAAATATATTACTTCAACTCGGTGCCATAAATAACAAAGTTACTAGTAAAACTTAAAATCGCATAAGTGAGGCAGAGATTGGTTTTGATTGCACCACCACTATTTCAGACGATAAGCGTTTTTGGTTTAGAAACAGTTAATATGCTAGAATATAAAACGTAACGTCATTGGTCAATATATATAGTGGAGTGGTCAGTGACGTCATCTAACATACTTTAGAGTAGAAAATTAAGTTTTCTAATCAGTTTGCCGCTAAAGAACGGCTCATTGTTAATGCAAAGTAGCTCATGGTACTGTTTCCGAAGGATAATTATTTTCCAACGAATATAATTGCGAGCAGATTGGAATTAATTAAAGTAAGGAGGTTGTGTCGTATCGTAAATTATGTTTCTTAAAGATAGGAATTTATTTTCCAGACCATTCTTATAGATAGAATAATACATTTTATATTATAAAAAATTTGATGCTGTAAAATCTGTTCCGTCCGCCTGAAAGCAATATTATCTATTGCATACGAAGAACATTAATTAATTTACCGAATCGATTTAATAATTTGAGTAGCACTTATATAATTACAATAATATTGCCTCTGTATTTTATTTATTATACTAGATGACAATTTGGCAAATAAATAAATGACAGAAGTATTATATAAACGCGATTTGGGTGTTGTAAAAATAATAAAAAATAAACATAAAACAACAACAATAATTAAAATTATTATTATTTCTATTTAGTCTATAACTGTGACTTCCTCTTTAATAAAGAATTCTACAATTTCTTCTTCAACATTTTTCGTATCCGAATCCAATTCATCGGTATCAATATCTATAAAAGAAATTAATCATTAATAGGAACATAATAAATAAATAAATAAAACAACTTACGATTTCTAAGTTCTAATCTTCTTGTTTTCTGTTCATTGTATTGCTCAATACGTTTTAATCTGTATTCCTCAAAGTTCTTCATGAGCGTAGCACGTTTCTCAATGACTTCCTTGGACGCCTTCGTCATGCGCATCCTGTCTTTGCTTTCGAATTGAGCGTAAAACTTTTTCAAGTTCTTCTTGATTTCTTTTTGCTGTTCCAGTGTGAGCAGCGACTGGGAACGAGGCCGCCACAGCAGCTGCGCGAAGTTGTCCAAGTTGACGCGCTTCAAGATCTTGCCCTGGAACGACCAGATCCAGTAACCGGTGTCGTTCTTGGTCTTCCAACAGGAAACGCCGGTGACAACATAGCGCCCGGTAGGGTCCCACTCAACGTCGCTCGTCTGAAAGTGGTCCGTTGTGTTCATAATGACGAAATCATTGGTATCGATGAACTCGAGTGCGCCACCCATATTGCCGAGACCGGCGAGCACGATGAACTGACCAGACGGCGACCAGAACAAATGGTTGCACGCTTTCTTCTCGAACTTCTTGAGCAACCCCGGCGCCTGCCCAATCTTGACACCGTAGAAGCTAACGCTGATGTTCGGTGATTCGCCGTGGATAATAGCGAATTTGGAGCCTATCGGTTCCCAGGCAAACGCCTGAATCGGCTCCTTGCTCTCCACACTGTCGACTGGGATCTGTTTCTCGCGCATGTGGAATATCTCGAAATTGTAGTACATGCCCGAATATTTGAATTCGTTCTTTTCGCGTCGCACTTTTGCATAACGGTCGACTTTCACGCATAAGTAGTCTCCGGATTTTTGCCAGTGGATCTTGCAATCTGCCACGCTGAACAGGTTTTTGTTGCGGATCTCGTTGCGGTTGGGGATTTCAAGGAGGGTGACGCGGGCGGGTACATCTTTGTCTTCTGCCACCCAGTAGGCGAGCACGTTGTCAGTTGGTGACCAGTTGAAGTCGCGGATGCCGGTGATTTTCACTGATTTTTTGTCTAAGAGACCGAAAGATGGGGTCTCGTACACGGACAGCATATCCATGCCCATGCGGGCGAAGTATTTGTCATCATGTGACCAGCGGAAGATTGGCCAGACGGAGGGACCATCCGGTGAAAATGATCGCTTCTCTAATCCAGTACTATTTTTTAAATATGCAAATACGTCTATTGTAAGAAATCATGTACATTGTCGATTGATTGAAACACTTACCGAATATCCCAGATGATGAGTCGCTTTTGATCGGAGCCGTCCCCTTGCGGTGAATACGTAACGAGATACTTTTCGCACGGGGAGAAATCGATAAACTGAACACCGGAGTGGCCGTACTTCATGTATTGAGTGAACTGTGGCCCACCCCACAGGGCGACGCCCTGCTTGTGGAACGTCGACAGGTACGTGCCGAGCGGCGACCATTTCACATAGGTTTGCGTCCACTTTTGCCGATCCTCGACTTTCGTAGGCTCCGGCTGGCTGTTCTGCCAGATCTGCACCGATTGGCCCAGTCCACTCACCACGCAGAATTGATCGTACGCGTCCGGCTCCAGTAAATAGTAATGCAGCTCAGCCTGCCCTTTGTACGGCAACGGTTCCGGTGGTTCCCACTTGTCTGGGATACCCTCATACTTGTGAAAGTCGGTGAATAAGTTTACCAAGAATGTGTGTTGTTTGTCCAACTTGTAATTGTTTGTTGTTGTTACTGCTTCGGCTGCGTTAACCGGGGAACAATACTCCAAGAATATGTAGCCTTTCGTGTGGCCCGTTTCGGTCTTTGGGAAATATTCGTTCACTATTGTACCGAATTTCCCAAAGATTTTTGTGATCACTGATTGTAGTTTTTCTAAGCGTTCCGGTCCGACTTGCGGCACACCGTCAACAACGATAACACTCTCAACACCATCTGTCTCTTTAGGTTTTTGACGTAGGATATCTTCGAGTAACTCTACAAGTACAGTTTTACATTAGATTAGAGATAATCATATAGATACGATGCTAAACAACTATAACCAACTGTTATTATAGAGCATCAGTGTCTAACCCTACCTTCATCGTCGATACTATCTACGTATCCCTCGGGATCACTAAAATTTTGTTCATCTTCATTCATATTCATATCGGCTTCGTTTTTCGTACCATCATCGTTTTGATTAACTTTATCATCCAATTTCTTTTTCGCCATTGCTATACCATACACATACACGCGTGGTTGGCAATGGTTGACATGCGGGAAGGAAGTGCGTCATAAACAATGTTACCAAATGACAAAAATGTAACTCCCTTAAAATTACATATGAAATATCCCTATACTATATTTATAATTTTATTCATTTAATGCTATAGATAATTATTCTTAAGGATTGTTCACAGCGAAACAATTATTAATTAAGCTTAGAAAATTACAAATAAAAATCTAGTTTGTATTATGACAAGCAATGTTAACATTCCAAGCAACACAATTTATGATAATTATTGTTACTGTGAATGTTAACCTTGTATGTCATATAACAAACTGGAATTATTACTTATAATTTCTAAGCTTAATTACTAATTCTTTAGCTGTGAACAATCCTTTAAGAATTCTAATCTAGAAAACTGATTTTTAAACAGTGAATTTATTTACAAAATTCGGCGGTAAATTCTAATATGGTGATTAAAAATAATAATGCAAATATATATAAATACAAAATTGGTTATTCACTAAGTACTAAATACATTTTAAAATATCATAGCTAAAGGATTGTTCACAGCGAATTATTTAGTAATTAAACTTAGATAATTACAAATAACAATCTAGTTTGTATTATGGCAAGCAATGTTAACATTCCAAGCAACACAATTTATGATAATTTTGTTGCTGTGAACGTTAACCTTGTATGTCATACAACAAACTGGAATTATTAATTATAATTTCTAAGCTTAATTACTGATTGTTTCGCTGTGAACAAGTCTTAAAGGATTGTTCACAGCGAATTATTTAGTAATTAAACTTAGATAATTACAAATAACAATCTAGTTTGTATTATGGCAAGCAATGCTAGCATTCCAAGCAACAAAATTAACACAATTTATGATAAATTTTGTTGCTGTGAACATTAACCTTGTATGTCATACAACAAACTCAAATTATTACTTATAATTTCTAAGCTTAATTTCTAATTCTTTTGCTGTGAACAATCCTTAAATGAATTTAAATGTAATAAGAGTAAAATGATTATTATAATTATGATAATTTTGTTGCTGTGAACGTTAACCTTGTATGTCATACAACAAACTGGAATTATTAATTATAATTTCTAAGCTTAATTACTGATTGTTTCGCTGTGAACAAGTCTTAAAGGATTGTTCACAGCGAATTATTTAGTAATTAAACTTAGATAATTACAAATAACAATCTAGTTTGTATTATGGCAAGCAATGCTAGCATTCCAAGCAACAAAATTAACACAATTTATGATAAATTTTGTTGCTGTGAACATTAACCTTGTATGTCATACAACAAACTCAAATTATTACTTATAATTTCTAAGCTTAATTTCTAATTCTTTTGCTGTGAACAATCCTTAAATGAATTTAAATGTAATAAGAGTAAAATGATTATTATAATTATGATAATTTTGTTGCTGTGAACGTTAACCTTGTATGTCATACAACAAACTGGAATTATTAATTATAATTTCTAAGCTTAATTACTGATTGTTTCGCTGTGAACAAGTCTTAAAGGATTGTTCACAGCGAATTATTTAGTAATTAAACTTAGATAATTACAAATAACAATCTAGTTTGTATTATGGCAAGCAATGCTAGCATTCCAAGCAACAAAATTAACACAATTTATGATAAATTTTGTTGCTGTGAACATTAACCTTGTATGTCATACAACAAACTCAAATTATTACTTATAATTTCTAAGCTTAATTTCTAATTCTTTTGCTGTAAACATTCCTTAAATGAATTTAAATGTAATAAGAGTAAAATATAATTTTAAAAATAGAAATTTAATGTGACATACAAATGTCGAAAATTTAGTTTAGCTCTGTTGTGTGAAGTAAGGGGAATGAAATTCCAACATTATTAAGGTTGCTCGATCGCACATGATCGTTTCTGCGCATGCTCTGTTCGGACATTCAGCGCTGTAGTTGTGGCGGGATTCACTTTTGAACTTATAAATGACTATAAATTGTATTACATATACTAAAAATTTAAATTTAAAAAATTTGGCTGGTGAATGAAATTGCTAATAATCATTATTTACATAAAATTATGTAATTAAAACAATTATTTCTGATAATGAAGTCTGTTAAACCGAATCCCCATACAGGTCGGTGTAAAGAGGGAAGCGCACGAATATCGTAGCGCCATAAGAGTCAATACTAATTACTACTCAGTTGAAGCGTTTGGCCCTAAAATACTTGCTAATACATTTTTTTGAATAAAACTTTTAAAATATTCCGGTAGAAAAATAATTAATGTATCGTTGTCTAGTTTTGAAATTTTAAATTTGTCATCCCAATAAAAACTATGGACATTTGAAAATAGGGTAAATATAGAACAATATAAAAAAAAATCTAAGCAAAAACTTGAAAATCGAAAACTAGAGAAGGCTAGAGCAAAGTATTGGCTATCTGAAAATATAAAATTTGATTCATTTTAATGTTGTAATAAAGGAGTTTTAAGGGTACGACGAAACCTTGTTTAGCTATCTTTGCAGCGGCTATTTTGAATTACGTTTAACACTAGTTGACCGGCGTACATCGCTTTACTTGTACTCTGTGTTGCACGCTCGTACACGATCGCGCTGGCTGTAGTGTGTCCACGGCCTATACTACCTAGTAAACTTTATTAATTTCACAATAGGTGTCTCTCTCTTCATTTATATTGGCGCTATTTTCTGCTATTTGTTATATTAGCCGTATTCTTTTTACAGGCAATCTCACCTTGTTTCGGTTAAAACTCATCTTTTCGCTCTGTCTACACATGGGGCAAACAAAGCAAAAACATAACATTAAATTGAGCCTAGCTGAGATTTTGTGTATAAAGAATACAGCTATTCATGTGGGTTTGTGGATACATTTAAATGTTCCTATACCACAAATCTGCTGTATAATATAATATTGCAGTTAATTAGAACACATTAAAATAACAGATGTATAATTGAAATTATTTTTCCTTGATATGGCTCTACTAAGCCAGGTCTCTTGCTCTCCCTGGACGCTCTGGACCTTTCCCGCAAATTTAACCAATAAAAGAACAAGGTCAAAAACTACAGTATATATCCAAGCATAAAATTACAAATTTCCCATTCACTGAGGACTGCTTAAACACACTAGAATTACTAACAGAAATTGTACCTACACTTCTGGCATTATTAGATTTTATAAAGCATTCGTATATATATATATATATATATATATATATATATATATATATATATATATATATATATATATATATATATATATATATATATATATATATATATATATTTTCATTTAATATTACCGTTTTGTGTATAGACACACATTATATGTAAATACACATGTACCTGCGCATTCATTATGTACATACAAATACAACACAATTGGACAAAATTTAAATAAGAAAATTAAGAAAAAGATGTGCAGTTCCACTTCACCCCTCTATTCATTTTCATGTATCGATCAAGGCGTCGCGTCGGGCGGCGAGAGCATCGCGGTGGTGTGTGTTTATGTGTGCACGGTGCGGCTATAGGATATATAGCTACGTAGGTTCCGCAAGGCGTCGTAGGTTAGTTCAGTAGTTTGACGGCCGTCGTCACGTCGTTATGAAAGCGCGTCGCCTACATTTAAAACTAACAGCATATACTACATATATCGCGACGTCGCGCCGCGCCGCTGTCATTGTGTCATTGCGAATAATATTCTCTTGAATGAATTACATGTTATTTTTCATATAGCTGCACATTGTTATGTTGTGTGCGTGAAATACCTAAGTACATACATATTTGTGTGTATGTACAAATTATTCAGTATTTTCTGTATCTCTGGCAAAAGTTTCATACTTGTTTCTATCAACACAACAAAATAAATATCGGCGAAACTATTTTCTTAAAGCATTTTCATAGTATTTCTTAACTACTTCTAGATTAATAGTGTTTAATATTTTATTATTATTTATTTATATACTCTATTTAATTCGCCGCAACATTTTCCTTTAAAAATAAAAATTATTTAGCTATTCTTCTGTTACTAATAGAAATTGGTACAGTGTAAAAATTCAAGTGAAAGTGATATTTAATTAATTTATAATAAATATAAGGCATAAAATCAAATTATTAATAAATATAAAAGTGTAAATAAATTTTAAAATATATAAATATCATAAAATGTAACACAGGTTCATTATCATTTAATCGGTAATTTTAATGAAACATTTACGATATTCGTTGTTTAATTTATAACTCTGGTTATTCAAATTCTGTGCTATGGAAGAGAAAAAAACAGCTCATGCCGCCCTGACAATTGATAGGGCAGCTTTTTTGTTATTGCGAGTAAAAAAGGCATTCAAGAAAAAGAAATTACAGCGCAAAGAAAAGGAAAGGAAGTAAGTAATTCGATTCTTACTTTTTTATTAGCATCTTGTAATTCAAGAATTATTTAATATACATATGGGTGTACATGTTCCATCATATGCAGTAGCGTACCTAGGGGGCGATGGGGGCGTTCTACCCCGGGCAGCACATATTTTATCGCGGCATTTCTGTCTAAATTATATAAAAATGTGACTTAGAAAGGGCGGCAAATTGGGGCTGCCCCAAGTGGGAAAAGCTCTAGGTACGCCACTGAATATATGCATTTCGCAGAAGTGACATACATATGCAACTAGCTACACGCACCAGTAACGCTGTCAACATAAAATGCAGGCGTTAAGCTTTTCATAGTATGTACACTGGTTATATCCGGGGTAAAGGAAGACTGTTTAATTATAGGTAATGCGCACTTCTTTATGTTAATGAATTGCAGGAACAATCATACTCAAACACAATTTTCTATTTAAGTTGTCATATTTCTGTTCTAGAAATGCACAAAAGCAAATTTGCGACATTCCTATTATTCCATATTGATAAGTAGAATCAGTACTTTCATTGTTATAATAAATATATCGTCATTTTGTGCCTTCTAGATTATTATAAATTTGATTTTGTTGTGCTATAAATATATGTAGATGTATTATAGCATGGTGACTCGTGTCATATGTGACTGTCGGTGTCGCCATCCATCATAATAGGTACTTTTACATATCAAACATAAATATTATTATTTGTGACTGACTGATAAGCTTATATATATATAATCTGTTCTATATTATAATATAGATGGATGCACAAAGTCTAGATTCGTGACTAGAACTTTCTTGGCGACGGATTAGACGTTCTCTGAATTGATACTAATGATTTTGTTTTTTAATCGTGTTGATGCTCATGTCTCACGTTCAAAGTCCCGTCCCGTCAGTCCTTTTGATCGACTTGTTTTCGTACTCGTCAATTAATTTCATTTTGCTAGATCTACCGGGTACAGTATTGCCGTATCCTATATTGGAAATACTGTTATTTCCTTCACAAGTGATTTTTCGTTGCCTATAAATATATATATATATATATATATATATATATATATATATATATATATATATATATATATATATATATATATATATATATATATATATATATATATATATATATATATATATATATATATATATATATATATATATATATATATATATATATATATATATATATATATATATATATATATATATATATATATATATATATATATATATATATATATATATATATATATATATATATATATATATATATATATATATATATATATATATATATATATATATATATATATATATATATATATATATATATATATATATATATATATATATATATATATATATATATATATATATATATATATATATATATATATATATATATATATATATATATATATATATATATATATATATATATATATATATATATATATATATATATATATATATATATATATATATATATATATATATATATATATATATATATATATATATATATATATATATATATATATAATAAAGCTTAGAGCAAAAAGTGTATCATCGGAAAAATTGTACAGAATAAGAAACTTAATTTAATGAGTATAAAAAAGAAGGAGTGGTCTGCACTCAACTTTATTTTACGTAATTTTCTTTAGAAATATATATCCCAAACAGTCAAAAAGTACCAATACTCCACAGTATTACTCTGAAATTGTACCATTTAGCTTATTATTTTATTACGTTATCAAATATTGTTTCTTCAATTTAAATATAGATGATTTCTTTAATATTCATCTTATCAATGTAATGAAATATAATTTATAATTAGTATTGCTTCTAAAAATATATTAAAATATTTATTATTAATAATAAAATATATATTATTATTAACAGGTTCTTTGTCGACCAATTTGTGTTAACTGGTGGATTATTATCCACCAGTTAACAAGTTATTACTTGTGAATTATTTATATTTTGTTTCGGTCAAAATATGTTCAGGCATAGTTACGTACGTACATACAACGCACCGATGCGTTCAGCTCGCCTTTAGGTAAGATATGCGATGCGAGCAGCGGTTTTTAATTATTATGGCCTTCTGGTTAACAGTTTGAAAAATGTTTTACATATAGAAAGATCTTGCAATAGATTACTTTGATAAAATAATTTTCTAGTGCATAATATTTAATAATTTTTTTCGGGCTTTGGGTTAACAATATGAAAAAATCTTGTAGATATAAAATATCTTAGAATTTTTAGTATAATTTCTAAGAGTTTAAATTATTTTTGTGAGGGTAGTATTAAGGGGGGCTTAAAATTTCGGGGCCCTATAACTCGAGAAGTATGCAAGCTATTAGATTTAAACTGCGAGCGTATTTAAATGGGATGCCAAGTAATATGTGTACCAAATTTGGTGTGAATCGCTTCGGTACCTTCAGAGGAGTATAGGACACAAATTTGGTCTTACGAGCGAGCGACGACTAACATCCAAGTATATAAGTTATATATATTTTTGGATTCAGGGCGACGCGACAAACACTTTTTGTTAAGGTAATTCTTTGATGCGAGATTGCTACAGACACACGACCGGATGCTTTAGCTTCTTCGGTACTTCGTACGGCGAGTTAAAAAAATCTCATAAATGCATATCTATGACAACATAAATAAGAATTTTCCATAGCGGGTTTCTCGTAACTGGTACAATTTTTAAAGAAACTTTTCAATCAAATATTCTACGAAATATTAATATATGTCATTTTGTACTTTACTATTTTTATCATAAGTGCCGTCGTTCTAGTGTATTGAAGAAGAATAATAAGAGGAGCATAAGTTTGAAGTTTCACAATTTTAGATTCGACAGTTTTGGTTCTAGAGCGTTCACAAACAGACAGACGTCATTCCGAAAATAGTCTGATTCTATTCAGGGAAGGTCGCCACTTGAATATCCGTTGAAATCTTAAGTTTGAAATGTTTCATGATTACAATACTTCGTAAAAGAAAATAAAAAAGTATATAAGAAAATATTGCAATCATACGAACTCAAGATTTTAACGGAAATACGCGTTTTGGGCATCCCTGGATCGTTTCTGATTATCTTCGAAATGATATCTGTTTGTGTGTGTATCTTAAAATTATAAGACACATGTTGCAAACTGGTAGTCAAATCACAGCTCATAGAATTATTCGTATTTATATGTTCACTTCGAATAGAAAAGCCATGAGCGGGCGAGCGAGCGTGCGTGCGATTCGTTTGGTTATTCTATAGATTGTGCTGTGTAGTTATATTGTAGATTTGGATGTTAGGACGAAAGTTCCAAGTAAACGATAGTCAATTACTTTCAGTCAGTAGACTTGCCATCGATTTTCACGATTACCGCTTTCTTTGGAAGATTGAATTACGTGTAGAAAGAAGAAGACGTTCTAGCATCACAAAGGACTGCGAGTATTTATGTCACATATAAATACAAGTAAACCTCGATATAACGAACTAATTCAGGCCAGGGGGAGTCTGTTATAGCCAAATATGTGTTATATTATAATAAATTATAGGTATTTCGAATGCTTATGTTAAAAAAAACGATAAATTTGTTAGTTGTCCGGTTTTTACTTATGTAATAACAGTTTAATTACACAGAAAACTTTACATTTAATTTTTTTTTTATTTTGGCAAAAATTAATAATAAATACATGTTTTAATCATTCGTGAGACTACGAGTATAACACAAAACATTGTAGTTATATAAATTACTAGTGTAGGTAGCGCTACAGTCGCTCAATTTTTCATTCTATAAATAATAGATGTAGTAGATTACAAACATATATTTCAACAAAAACATATTCTGAAATGCTATATGCATATTAATATTTTTTTAAATATTCATGTATTTTTGTCTGGAATATCTGAATTCCTTTATATCGGGGTTTTACTATATTTTTAGCTCGCCGTACACGAAGTACAAATGAACTAAAGCAATCGGTCGTGTGTCTGTAGCATTCTCGGATTAAAAAATTTCTTTTACAAAAAGTGTTTATCTCGTCGCCCTGAATACAAAAATTTATATAACTTGGATGTAAGTCGTCGCTCGTAAGGTCAAATTTGTGCCCTATACACCTCTGAAGGTACCGGAGCGATTTACACCAAATTTACTATCCATATTATTTTGCATCCAATTTGAATCCACTCGCAGTTTAAATCCAATGACCCTCTACTCCTCTGAATGTATCAGAACAAGCTTAATCAAATTTGCTACACATAGTTTTTGGTATTTCATTTAAATCCACTTGCACTTAAAATTCTATCGCTCTTATACTTCTCGAGTTATAGGGGCCCAAAATGTGGCGCTCCCCTTAATACTGATCTAATAATTATAATTAATAAACTCAAAAATTTTACAAGAAATTATAAGATATTTTATATCTACAAGATTTCTTCATATTGGTAATAATTAAAATCCGCTGCTCGCATCGCATATATTAATTATAAGGCGAGCTGGACGCATAGGTGCGTTGGACCTAAGCTTGTATTTTATCAAAATAATCTACAAGATATTGTATAATTTATATAACTATAACATTCTTTCAAATTGTTAACCAAAAGGCCATAATAATAATAAACCGGTGCCTGCATCGTATATATTACTTATAAGGCGAACTGAACGCATAGGTGCGTTGGACCTAAGCTTGTTCTTTATCAAAATAATCTACAAAATATTGTAAAATTTATATACCTATAACATTTTTTCAAATTGTTAACCAAAAGGCCATAGTAATTAAAAACCGTTGCTCGCATCGCATATATTACTTATAAGGCGAACTCAACGCATAGGTGCGTTAGACCTAAGTTTGTTTTTTATCAAAATAATCTACAAGAAATTGTAAGAGTATTTATACCTATAACATTTTTCAAATTGTTAACCAAAAGGCCTTAATAATTAAAAACCGCTGCTCGCATCACATATATTACTAATAAGGCGAACTGAACGCATAGGTGCGTTGGACCTAAGCATGTTTTTTATCAAAATAATTTACAAGAAATTGTAAAATTTATATACCTAAAACATTTTTTCAAATTGTTAACCAATTGGCCATAATAATTAAAAACTGCTGCTCGCATCGCATATATTACTAATAAGGCGAACTGAACGCATAGGTGCGTTGAACCTAAGCTTGTTTTTTTATCAAAATAATCTACCAGAAATTGTAAGACTTTCTATATCTATAACATTTTTTCAAATTGTTAACCAAAAAGCCATAATAATTAAAAACCGCTGCTCGCATCGCATATATTACTTATAAGGCGAGCTGAAATTGTAAGACTTTTATATCTATAACATTATTTCAAATTGTTAACCAAACGGCCATAATAATTAAAAACCGCTGCTCGCATCGCATATATTACTAATAAGGCGAACTGAACGCCTAGGTGCATTGGACCTAAGCTTGTTTTTTGTCAAAATAATCTACAAGAAATTGTAAGACTTTATATACCTATAATATTTTTTCAAATTGTTAACCAAAAGGCCATAATAATTAAAAACCGCTGCTCGCATCGCATATATTACTAATAAGGCGAACTGAACGCCTAGGTGCATTGGACCTAAGCTTGTTTTTTGTCAAAATAATCTACAAGAAATTGTAAGACTTTATATACCTATAATATTTTTTCAAATTGTTAACCAAAAGGCCATAATAATTAAAAATCGCTGCTCGCATCGCATATATTACTAATAAGGCGAGCTGGACGCATAGGTGCGTTTGACCAAAGCTTGTTTTTTATCAAAATAATCTACAAAAAATTGTAAGACTTTTTATACCTATAATATTTTTTCAAATTGTTAACCAATAGGCCATAATAATTAAAAACCGCTGCTTCTATCGTATATATTACTTATAAGGCGAGCAGAACGCATAGTTGCGTTGTACCTAAGCTTGTTTATAATTAAACAACTTTTTATATCTTCAGACCAAATAATAAGTGTATATATTATAAATGCATTGATTTAAATAATTCTGGTGGTTGCAAATATTTGTATATAATTGGACAATCTGTTAGTTTTTAAAATCAATGATAAAAGTTTGTTTATTGGTGGTAATAATATCTACACTATTAAATGTTGTATGTATAACATATACGTATAATAGTAATTAATATATTCGCATTTATGATTGTTTCTGGTATGTAGTGCTCAATTGGCCGAGCAGAGAGCATCTTGCGCCGGACTTGAAGATCCAGTTAACCGTCGGGACGTGAGCAGTTCACCGGGGGGAAAGCCGCCGTTGCTACGATCTAGGACGCTTCCCTCCATCGTTGTGCCCGGTGTCAGTATACTGCACGCTCAAATTGATGCAAGATATGCACAAGGTAAATTCATTATTTTACATAATTAATAATAATACGTACGTAAAGTATACAGAAAATTGCTGATGAGATGAGCAATAAGTTATAACACAGAATTCTTGATTTAAACAGTATTATTCATTAGCACAAATATAACAATATATAAAATACATAAAAACCAGATATTGAAATGCTTGCGTTTCAACTGTACCGCAGTGTTTACAAATGTTACCGCTAGAGGCACTAGCTAAATTAGAATACAGTTACCTTGAAAATGCTCCTACAGTTTTTCAAAATATGATTATAAAATGTATTTTTAAAAGATATTTCTGTTAATAATTGCAAGTTAAAAGTTCAATCTAGGCATGTACAGCCGTTAGTTGCGAATATCGTTCTTCAATTCATAATAAACCTCTTATGAAAATCATCAATTTTTGGAAAATGTTTCATTTATTTTTATATGTAAAATATATAAATTTTGTAAAATTTCGTCTGTACAGTCGTGCATTAGATCATACTTAAGCGACATATATTTTTTTGGAACGATTATATTTTAATTAAGGATCAGAAAACGTCAAGAGCGGAATGATGATTTTTGTTTTCATGCTACTGGGTAGGGATTCCTCTTATGCATATACCTACCAACAAGACCAATAACTTTTTCAATTTCTTATTTGTGAAAAACAATTATATATATTTACTAGCAACGCCCCTGAGTACCATATACCCATATCATATACAGAATACAGTACACTCCGCTATTATAATAATAATGCAAACTAGATCAATCAACAAAATTTTAAATTTCAATATTATTATTCTTAATAATTTTGTTCTGGCCTTCAGGGTCTCAATCTGAAAAAAGTTTGAATTATTTTTCCATATATTAAAAAAATTAATGAATATTAAATTTTGTAAGTAATTATTCTAATTAATTATTTACAACCCCGGGGTTTAAATTTAAGAAATTTGTAAACATAAATTATCTTGTTTTTTTAGTATTTTCTGATATTATTAAAAATTGGCTGAGGGATTTAATTTTTGAGGTCTTTTAACTCTGGACGTAAGAAACCGATTGGATTTAAAATTTCGTTAACATCGACCCGGTTCCTTCAGAGGAGATACGTTCTCAAACTTGATCGGGCGAGCGATTGAGCAAGCATAAGCCAAGTATATAAGTTATATACATATTCATAATCATTATCCCGAAACAAGCACTCTTTGTTCAGAAATTTTCTTGATCCGTGAATGTTACAGACACACGACCAAACACAATAGCTGCCTGCGCTATCGTACGACGAATAAAAAGGTAATTCAGAAATTTTTTGGTAACTCTCTAACACAACTAATTAATTCATGTAGTTCTGGGTAATTTATCTTATAATTCATTTTTAAATAACGCAATTCAACAATTGTTTTAGTAATTCCTTAAGGATTGTTCACAGCGAAACAAGCTTAGAAATTATAAGTAATAATTCCAGTTTGTTGTATGACATACAAGCTTAACGTTCACAGCAACAAAATTTATGATAAATTGTGTTGCTTGGAATATTAACATTGCTTGTCATAATACAAACTAGATTATGATTTGTAATTTTCTAAACTTAATCACTAATTGCTTCGCTGTGAACAATCCTTTACCATAACTAACTAAAATTAAATTCAGTTAATATATGTGGTTCTGCGTAATTCATCTTATTATGAATGAATTCAATTTTTTTGGTAATTCTCTAATACAACTAATTCAAATTATATTCAATAAATACAAGTAGTTCTGGGTAATTCATCTAGTAATTCCAGTCGTCATAAGGCCCCAAAATTTAGAGCCCTTCTAAAAACTGCTCTTACTCAATTTTTAATTTGTTTAGTATTTTTTACTAAACATTCCTAGATATTTTATAATTTTATATTGACAAAGTTTGTCAATGTTGTAACTGCGGTATTACTGCGAACCGAATAATACAATCAATATTTTGAACATTTGTACACGTGCATTAAAACAGTCCTCCATGCATGTATTATTACAAAAAAAACCGGGATTATAAATTTAATTATGGTTTCTGTTTTCTAATTGAATCGATTATTCCAAAAATATGTGTATTACAAACCACTATGAATGATTTGACATTTGATTCGTTATAATTTTTTAATCAAATAATCAGGCTAGATTCTGAAAGTTGCAGTGCCACGGTAGATTTAAAAGTGATAATGGGACCTATGCTAAAACACAATGGCACAATGTACACAACTCGATATGCATTTTGAAGATTCGGAATATATTTTGAATTGACATTTGAATTATTCGGACGTATAACCTTTTATTTTTACGTAGGGCAGATTACTTGATTAGAAATTTATTAATTGCTGTTGTGTAGTCTTTTATTTCAGTATAAACTATTTGATATTACATATATAACATTCATATCTGTTGCCATGGCATGGTGGCTAAGACTCTCGCCTCTTACCCTGGAGGTCCTGAGTACGATCCCCGTCTATGCAAATTTGCATATATTTTTTAAGAGTTCTACACAAACCCACTTACATACAAACATACATACATACATTTCTGGGTAATTATATTAATGATAACATATATTCAAAATGTTAGATTATTTTTTGAAGCATAGGCATACGACACGACCCTTTCATCTTTAACATAACAAATACGTATCGGTATAGTTATGCGTGAACGATTTCTCTAATTATTATTTGGTAGTAAATTAGGTTAATTGTCTGTATTTATGTGCTTGCACAATAGAGTCAAATATACCTCAAATTAACCGCATCATTCGTTCTAATTCCGGCGAATTTCGACTCTCTCCTTTGACATATTATTATTTGTTAACTAATACATGCATACGTATATATATATATATATATATATATATATATATACAAAAAATCCCTTTATATTTTTAGCAAAAGTTATAAAATACATATATTATATACCACACACACATATATATGCATGTAAAAGAGTTTAAACATTATAATACTACAAGGTAGTTATGTCGGATCTTGAATAATAACCCCACAGAAGAGGAGATTTTAAATTTAACCTGTCTTTTTTTGATCCCATCAACGAGTCAAATCATACTACATATATAATATGCATATCGCATGTAGTATGCGAGGGGTAAACCGCTAAAAACATTTTGTATACTATAGACCAGTGTTTCTCAAACTTGATTGTTCGGATGAGCAACAATAAATTTTGTATTCTAACAATTCAAAAATAAGTGGTAATAATTCGATATTCTTCCCTGAAAACATCAGTGGTTAAACATAGTTTTATGTATCTATGCTTGTTTTTGTTTTGTAATATATTGCCTATAATTCTTTCCTTGTCAAGGCGAAAAAAATGTATGTAAACAGTGAACCTTGTCTCAAATAATTAATTTCACTTCTAACCACAAAGTAAATAACAATTACCCGAGCCACACGATTAACAGTGCTCACTCGCCTTGCCCGTTTGGGTGCCTATTCAATATTAGATGAGGTGATATACTCTTTTAATTCGGAAAAAGATTAATAAGTAACCCGTGAGCATTATGTGCCCATATCGTATACAGTTTATTATTCATCCAATATAATATAATAATAATAAAGTAAATTTTAATAAACCAGTAATCACGTTTGTATTTTCTCAGAGGCATAACCACAGACGTGCCACTATTAGGAAATGCTTTGTATTATTTATGTTCTGTTTACTACTTACTTGGTTTTTAGCTCACCGTACGAAGTACAGAACAGCTTAAAGCATTCAGTGGTGTGCATATAACATTCTCGGATCAAACAAGCTTCGGTACAATGCACCTATGCGTTCAACTCGCCTTATAAGTAATATATGCGATGCAAGCAAATTCCACAATCCCATTCCGCGCATTTTTAATTTAAAAAATTGTATTGCCTTTTGGTAAACAATTTGAAAAATATTATAGATATATATGTGTTATTATTCAAAATGTCAGTTTTGTATTTACAAATAGTCAAAATTGATTCAGGGACCCTCAAATATTACTATTCAAATTTGGAGGTCGATATTTTTAGTGGAGACTATTTTTTTATTTGTACAATTGATGTGGAGCGATTCTTCATGTTTCTGAATAAATGAATAACAACATTCTATAATTATATTTTTAAAAATCAGGATTATACTTACTGCTTCTATTTTGTATTAAAATAGAATATTCAAAATAATTTGTATTATTTTGACATATTTGAAATTTGACGTTTCCATAAACAATTAGTGGCGGAACTAGACATTGAATTTTGTTGACAATCATTTTTAGCTCGCCGTACGAAGTACCGAAGAAGCTAAATCATTCGGTCGTGTGTCTGTAGCATTCTCGGATCAAAAAATTTCATTAACAAAAAGTGATTGTCTCGTCGCCCTGAATCCAAAAATGTATATAACTTATATACTTGGATGTTAGTCGTCGCTCGCTCGCTCGGTATCTCTCGCTCGGTACCCTCTATTCCTCTGAAGGTACCGGAGCGATATTGTAATATTTCAAAGAAATTCAGTGACTTAGCTTAGACAATTTTCACCATGGACGAGCCAATATAAAATAGGGCTGGCCGCTCCACTGGTAGTAACCATACTAAAAACATATAAACCAAGCTTACTATTCACATATGCATACGTTCACACAAACAAACATAAATCTGGTGTTTATATATATTTATATATATATATATATATATATATATATATATATATATATATATATATATATATATATATAATACAGATAGTAAAAACCATTTAATTTTATTTATTTTGCTATTATAATTTATTGCTACTGTATCGTTGGCATGCAAATGAAACTGCAAAATAACCAGGTGCACTTCGTATAGTACCCTAATCCCTAATGGTACTAACGTTTATGGGGTAGAAAAATACGACACGAGGCACTTTAAATCACTCATTGGAATACGACCATATGTACGATACATATCTTATATTTATACAAAGAAAGAATACTGTATATGTATGTATGATGTAACTTATTTGTTGGTTTCTTTTTGCTTATAGATGTAGTGATTGGTTCGCGTTCGGGCCCTGGCCGGTTGTCGTTCAGTCGCGATGACACCGCTGCCACTCTGGACGTACGTCGCAAATCGGCCATTAGCCGGTTATGTTCAACTACAACTCCAACAGCGGTGGGACCCGAACGTCATCCAGACGGTACCGTTGTCCTCAGGTAACATAACATCTGCATGTTGCATTTAATAAACTCACTATTAAATCTATACCTTTCAATATGTAGAGGGCTGTCCGACACCGGCCTATGGCGCCACTGTCGCAAGAGACATAACCTATTGTGTAGTACATTATCTTGGACGGCTACTGTTAAAATTTCAGCCGAATCGGATTTCCCAAGAATCGAATCACCGACCGATATTGCTCTTTTTCCATTTTTCTAAAATCTGCGGATACTCCCGCTTTCACACGCGGTCAAAACAAAACTACGAGTCCGATTCGGCTGACATTATAACAGTAGCCGTCTAAGATAATGTACTACACAATAGGTTATGTCTCTTGCGACAGTGGCGCCATAGGCCGGTGAGGCGAAGTACTTGTCGGACAGCCCTCGTATGAATGATGCGCCCATCATCTGGTTTTCTTAAATACGTCCATTCTGTGTATAGGGTACCTGCTCCACATGTAGTCGCAGCAAGAGCCTACCGAATGTCTAGCCCGAGTCCGGGCTCCGGAACCGGTACTGGTACAACTGCTCTGTATCGACTGGCCCGGTTGCTGAACCAAGCGCCTAAACATCACCAGCGTGCCAGCGACGACACAAATGTCACCAGACGACTCAGCTGGGAACGGTAAATCATGTACAAGCATATTTTATATACTACAATATGACTACTTTAATAAATTGTAGTAATAACAACTAAGAATGCTATAGTAAATCAAATTATTACACTGCACGCATCAGATAGATATATATAGAGTAGCAGAGTCAGGAAAAAGTAGGTTTACTATTTTTGGAAAAAGCTCTCAAGTAAATGCAATTACACAAGCTTTCTCGCGTGTTCGGCCCATATAGTTTTGCTCGAACAAAAATAAAACTTATCAAGTAGAAAAAAATTATTATATTTATACGTTCTTTCGGGCAAATAAAGAGGCCAGACCTTACAGACGCAGCCGTAACCTTTAAAACAAATTGTAGGCATTTCTGATAGTATATATGGGGGAGTTTAGGTTTGCACAAACTCTACTTTCGAGAGATGGTCTTTTAGTAGGAAACAGCTGAACGGCATCAGTGACCGTTCGAATTGAAAGTTTCTATTAGTTCTAAAGTGACTGCGAATAGTCTATGTCTATGTATGTGAAACATAGTATGTATGGTTGGTTCAGTCGTGATTGACTGACTGACGAGAACAATTTTCTGGAAAATGTTTCATTGATTAAATAAATAAAACAATAACTTGAAACCATCAAACTTTAGACGAGAAAGGTAACGCAACGGACCAACGAACGGATGTTGACAGTTTTGCAATTTTGATAAGTAACGGAAGCTTCGCCAATTATAATTTATCACTAAAGCATAACTTTATAATGAAGAACCAACTTTTTAATAATAGTGACAAACTTAAAATGTTTACTACATTTTCAATTAAGTAAATTTTGTTTTACACTAGAGAAATACCATTGCGTAAAATAATATTTGATTCAGTATGATGAGAGCTGTCATTACATTCGCTCTAGTAATGGACAGTAATAGAATGGGATTTAATTAGGAAGTTTGAAAAAAGTTCAAACAAAAAGCAAGCGTAAAGTAAATGGCGGTAGGTACATACCGTTGAAAGAGTGAATTAAAATCGAATGAAAAAGCGATAATTCGTACTGTTTGGAACTGATTGGATAATTTCCTGATGATCTGATGCTTATAGTGGATATATAAAATCCATCGGTGTGCTGAACATACGTATTTTATTTAATCACTCACAAACAAAAAGAAATACTGGATATATCTTTTAGTAATAAATGACGTGCAACCTAAAGTAACGACGTATTTTTCCGTGCAATGCCACGGACTCGGAAATCACAGCACAGTCCAGAGTCCAGACAATCACATGTTATAGTAACATTAAATTGACAAGCATATGTGCAGGCACCAATACCTTCAACTTGCCGTATATTCATGGATTTCTTATTTTATGTAGAAAACAGTTTTTAACCACCGATGTTTTTAAGAATAATCACATATTTTTGAAGAGATAAGAGAGCAAACCTGCTCGTCAGACATCCAAAAAATAGGAGTCATATTTGGTGCAAACTTCAAAAATATTTACCGCTATGGAATATATATTCTTTGAATAATCGATTCAATTACAAAATAGAAGCATAAGTAAATTTTGAATACTGATTTTTGAAGAGATAAAATGATAATGTTATTAGCTTTGTTCATTTGTCCTGATTGTTCAGTTCATGATTTGTCTCTCTCCAACTTATAATAAAGAACAAGGATAGATTATGATCTGAGTAAGAAATGCAGCACAAAAGAACAAACCTATTGATTTATTGCCATCGATTCGCAACAATACAGAATAGAATGTAATAATACCATTCATGGGAAACAGTTGTAATGAACGTGTACGAAATATTATTAATATTGTTTGCATTATTAGTTGTACAAATATGTACATTATTATTATTATATCGACGAAGAATGAACTGTATATGGTATGGGCACATGGTGTCCGTGGGTTAACCTAGTATATATATATATATTATATGTATATAATATTGATTTCCATCTTTTATAAATGAATAAAAGTAGAAACCAATTTCCAGCGACTGATATCGAATTTGGTAATTTGTAACCAGTATTACATGAATGTGTCGCAGGCCAGGGCGTTGTTGTGACTCACAGACGGGATTGCGGGTTGTTCCATCCCATTCGGAATGTTACCACACATTTTAATCCCTGAAATTTATTACTGTTTCTGGAAATTCCGGGTAGCAACATTGTTTTCATATTCTATTATATTCGACTCGTACGCTCAATTATTTTGAGAATTCTAAAATAATGATGTCTCTTTTGTTTTAGGTATAATGTATCTTACCTGCCATTTCGGCATTAGAATAGAACCTATAATAATAATAATAATAATTATACAAAAAATTATACCTCGTACAATACTTAAAATTAATATTTAGAAATAAATATTGATGAAATATATGAAATAATGCCTAGCTGCAATATACTCTTATATTAACAAATCTGCATATTTTAATAAACAGTAATCAAATTAAATAGATTTTACTGTATATACTGCATAAAATATAAATCTATCCGGATGCCTTTATTAGCTCTCCGTACGTAGTACAGAAGAGCTAGGGCTTCGGTTGTTTGTAATAATTTTAGTACAAGTATTTTTTGGGTTTAAATCCTATTGCCCTTATTCTTCCGGAGTTATATAGTGCAAAATTTGGATCCCTCTTTAATACTATTAGAAAATTTTTGAAACACAAACTTCTACAAAAAATTCCAAGGTACTTTATGGCTACAAAATTTCTGTAGACTCAAAATCCATCAAATAATAATTAAAAATTATATTTTTTATATTTAAATTATTCAATAAAACAATAAATTACTGTCACTAATGCATTTACTTTCTTATACGAATTTATATAAAAATTTGCGAACTCGAAATATTAACGAAAATACACGTTATATATATATATATATATATATATATATATATATATATATATATATATATATATATAAATATATATATATATATATATATATATATATATATATATATATATATATATATATATATATATATATGGTATATATGTCTGTTTGTCAGTCAGAAAGACAGACTCTTTCTGTTTGTTTGTCTGCCTGTCCATATATATTTCTGTGTGTCTGTCTGTTTGTGATCGCTCTATATGAAAAACTGTGAAAAATTATGAAACTTTAGGCTGCATTTACAATGAACCAAATAGTAATTAAGATTAGAAAATCACAAATAATAATCTAGTTTATATTATGAAAATCAAGGTTAGTATTCACAGCAGCAACATTAACACAAATAATTAATATTTTTGTAGCTGTCCATATAGCACAAAATGCCTAAAGCTGTAATAAAGATGTCCAATAGATGACATCTTAAAATATGACATCTATTAAACGTCTTTATTACGTCTTTAGGCATTATATGCTATGTGGGTGTGAACGTTAGCAATGTATGTCTTACAACCAACTGGAATTATTACTTGTAATTTCTAAGCTTATTTACTAATTTTATATATCTTATAAATGTTAAATATATCAAAATTTCTAGTAACTCTTGTTCAAAAAGTTTTACCGAAAAATATACCATTTACTGGAACAGATCTTAAATTAGCAATTTGACGTACGTACGTTTCGCTGGTTACTATAAATATTGATATTGTTTCGCAAACGTAGAATTGATAACATAACCTTAGAATTATAAGTACCGCCAAATATTTTGCTGGTGGCAGATGCTAGCGAAAAAATCGGCGCCAGCTTCGCTAGCTAGCAAAGCTGGTGCAGTGATCCAAGAAATTGAAAATATATGACGTCACTTCCGTTTTGCTAGCTTTTCCTTACCTCATTCAACCCACCTATTGTAAGGTACAATGCTTTAACTTTACTTAATTTCAAGAACAAGACCAATAATTTCTTATCAACACCAAGACAAGACTGATGAAGTCGAGATTAAGCCAAGACTCGCCAAGTCTCGTCTTGTTCTATCAGGTATACATAAATGAAAGAAGACTATTTGCAAAATTGATTTTTCAGTAAAAAATAGATTTTTCGAAAATACTTTGTTATTAAAAGTTGCTAGAAATTTTCATATTGTCAACTTATATAGGAATGACTCTTTCACTCTATAATTAATACCGTTTACGAGATATTGAAAAATTAGCAAGAGTAAACCATTCATCCCGGTTAAGATATTGTTTTTAGAAATAGGTTTTCTTATACAGTAAAACTTCCCTAACTCGAACTTCTATAACTCGAAGTATTCTCTAAGTCGAACTTTTTTCTTGAACACTAATGTTTCGTTCTTTTTTACATGTTATTTTATCTCCCTAATTCGAATTTCTATAACTCGAATATTTCTCTAATTCGAAGTGATATTTTCTCTCGTTGTATCTATCTCTAAGTATTCTCTAACTCGAATTTTTTCTTGAACACTAATGTTTCGTTCTTTTTTGCATCTTATTTTATCTTTCTAATTCGAATTTCTATAACTCGAATATTTCTCTAGTTCGAAGTGATATTTTCTCTCGTTGCTGGGGTATTCCCTACGTACGAATAGCCGCATAGCACTGACAATCAAATTTGTACGTGTGAGGTGCAGGACATATATTTATTATTTCAGTGTGTTTTTCAGAATGTCATTGTATATAATTTAGTGATCGATTTAGTTTGAAGATTAGGTGATACAGTGCTGTAATTACTAGTTAACAAAACTTTATTTTGAAGTGCATATGTATGTATCTCGAATATGAAGCGAAATTTCAAGTGTTTATCATTAGAAGAAAAACTTTCTTTAATTGCCGAGGTAGAAAAGGGCACAAAGAAGAAAAAGGATATTGCTATACAATTCGGTATGTCCCCTAACACCTTATCGACCATTTTAAAAACAAGGATAGACTTTTAGAAAAAGTTAATAACTACAGTGGTACTAGTAAACGCAAAAGGCTTATTACACCTTGTGTTTATACTGATATTGATGAATGTATGTTCCTGATTATATATACAATTCTTTAAATTTAGTGGAATATTTTGTAGAAAATGAAAGGTGGTCTTGTAAAATACAAAAGAAAATTACTGAATACTTTAAAATAAACAACTAATTTTTTCACATATTTTTATTGTGTATTTTCTATAACTCGAAGTTTCCCTAACTCAAATCTTTTATCCTGTACCTCGAGATTCGAGTTAGGGAAGTTTTACTGTATGTCCTATACAGGTCTACAGAGCTCACTTTTCGCTATCAGTATTATTCATTAGCACAAATATAACAATATATAAAATACATAAAAACTAGATATTGAAATGCTTGCGTTTCAACTGTACCGCAGTGTTTACAAATGTTACCGCTAGAGCCACTAGCTAAATTAGAATACAGTTACCTTGAAAATGCTCCCACAATATTTCAAAATATGACTATAAAATGTATTTTTAAAAGATATTTCTGTTAATAATTGAAAGTTAAATGTTCAATCTAGGCATGTACAGCCGTTCATTGCGAATATCGTTCTTCAATTCATAATAAACCTCTTATGAAAATCATCAATTTTTATTGGAAAATGTTTCATTTATTTTTATATGTAAAATATATAAATTTTGTAAAATTTCGTCTGTACAGTCGTGCATTAGATCATATTTAAGCGACATATATTTTTTTGGAAGTTTTATATTTTAATTTATGATCAGAAAACGTCAAGAGCGGAACGATAATTTTTGTTTTCATGCTACTGAGTAGGGATTCCTCTTAATTTATAGTTTTATGCTGTAAAAATGTAAAGCAGTTAAAGACATATTTCGAAAATAAGCAGAAACGATACAGGGAGGGTTAAAACGTGTATTTTCGTGATTACAATACTGTATATTCGTATATAAGAAAGTAATAAACTAGCAAATAGGTTATACGGTGAGTTGAAGGCATTGGAGTCTACACCCATGCTTGTAATATAAATTGATATATAAATTGTTTTTTTTTTTTAAAGGTACATGATTTTATTATTATCATCTAATGTCGTCAGCGAGGCAGACAAAGTGGCTGTCAAGTTTGCTTTTAAAAGCTTGCATCGAAAATGAATTTAATTGTAATATAATACATTTATATACATACTTGTACATAAATATAGCATGTATATGAGAGGGGTGGATAGTTTAAAAGATTTTTCATTTATATTACATAAATCTAAAAAGAAAACATTTTATACATTTTATGAAGTAGCTCACGTTATTAATTTTCGAATAGAAAAAAAAAACAACTTCTATCATTTTTTCTTTATTGCACTGATAGATGCTTACCTTTTATCTACCTGCAGTTATGACGTGACCAATTCCATAAGTGAGATGTAATGTATGTACATACAGAATAGGTATTACTATTGTTGTTGAAATGATTGCAGGAAAGAAATCTCTAGTCCACATCTAACCCGTTCCTCAAGTATCGACTCGATGGTGGAGGCCGTGTGGGCCGACGGAGCCGGCGGTACCCCCATGAAACGGGGCACATCCCTGCTGGCGCCGCCCCGACATTGCGAGTTTACGGCGAGACCCGCGCTAGCCCTCGTCTCACCATCCGTCGGACGCCGTATCAAAGGACAACGTGGCATTAACGGTGAGTTCAACATTCAAGCTGCCCAGACCTTGTCCGCTCTATTCCTATTTCTTTTCAGATCCAAAGTTCAAATGATTTTGGCCCTAATTGTATATACATTCTTTTTAAGCTTTCCTTCTATAAATTCTGTGGCAGCAGAAATCGAGTTTCGCAGCAGATTATGTGTATATTTATCATTGATACCATTTCGTTGCCTATTTCTCTAAACTTTCAGGCGGATTTAACTCGAAACTACATTATAATGACATTTAATTACTATTTCCGGTTCCGCGAGCTTTAAGCTGATGCCAACTTAAATATTCGTCAATGTTTGGCAACACACACACACATACATATTCCTAAATTTCGTTTTGCATATTTTAATTCATTACTAAGCTTCGCTAATATTCATATATACATACATATTACATATGGGGATGTAATGTAGGAAATTCCGTGTAACGGTCGGAGTATGTGAACTTGAACGAATTGAAACTTCTCCCTTCATTTATGTACGCTTTGCATTCCCTCTCGACCGAAGACCGACACCGACCACTCGAGACTCGGGGGCGAAACCGGTAATGACACAACAGTTTAGCTTAAATGAGGACAGGAATAATTATTGCACTTGCACTCACACACATCCAACCTTAAAATCATCGTGATATATATATATATATATATATATATATATATATATATATATATATATATATATATATATATATATTATATACTACATCTTTCATTCTATGTTTATAATTTTTAATTTCCGGATCCGTTACAATTTACGAATATAAACATTTTTACCAAAACAAGGTGCAGGCCCTTTAACTCCTGCCCTGTACCCTATACATACATACAAGTATATGAGTTATATATATTTCTGGATTAAGAGCGCCAAGACAAGAATGTTTTGTTAAGAGGAATCCCCATGGTTGCCCGTCCTTACAGGTCGGGGTAAAGGGGGAAGCGCACGAATATCGTATCGCCATAAGAGCCAATGCTATTTACTACTCAGTTGAAGCGTTCGTTTGACCCTTAAAATACTTGCTAATACATTTTTTTGAATAAAACTTTTAGAATAATCCGGTAGAAAAATAGTCAATGTACGTTTGTCTAGTTTTGAATTTTTAAATTTGTCATCTCAATAAAAACTATGGACATTTGAAAATAGGGTAACTATAGAACAATATAAAAAAAAATCTAAGCAATAACTTGAAAATCGAAAACTAGAGAAGGCTAGAGCAAAGTATTGGCTATCTGAAAAATAAAATTTTCATTCATTTTAATGTTGTAATAAAGTAGTTTTAAGGGTTCGACGAAACCTTGTTTAGCTATCTTTGCAGCGGCTATGGGGATATTTTTTGATCCGACCGATTACTATAGCTTTTTAGTACATTCTGTAGGACGCGATGAGCTAAAAACACCGTACTGGCTGTTTGACGTTTATAACTTATTAATTCAATTCTGTTCCCATTAAAATTTGTGTTTGTACATTTTATACAATTTGCTGTTTTTAGTAGTAATTTAGTTAAAATAAATAAAATTGTATTTCCTATTACTCGTTCTATGATGTTATAATTACATTATAAATCAGTCAAACGGCAATGATGAAAATGTAAACGCGTTTTATTTTTAAAATTAATAAAGAATTTTTATTTCAATAAAAAAATAAATTAAAAACACGTATATATATATATATATAAATATATTCCTATATACATGCATTCATGTATATACATATAAACATTCTTTTTGGCATGAGTCATGCAGTTTAAATGAAGTGTAATATGATTTTTAACAATAAAAAGTGCTAAGTAATCGAAATGGTTGAAGTAGTCATTTCAACATACAAAGGCGTACCTCAAATTCATCATATGCACTTTATAAAATACCTAATTTAAAACTACTTGAAATTAGCGGCTATATAATCAAATCGAAACAAAGCCAATTGAATAGATACACGTAGTTCATTTTGCATGTTCTCCTTATTCTTATTTTTTAATAGCTACACGCAAACAACTAAAGAACCTACATAATTATTAATTAAAGATCGCACGTGCTTAGCCCAATTACCTATAGCATCAAATCAAAGGCAAGCATCATAGATGTAAACATAATTTATGTACCTGGCTGTACATATTACATGTTATATGTAGTAGTACCTGTGTGCCCGTTATATAGTATAGTCATTCGCAGAAGCAATCGAAATGAATGCTAGCTGGCAAGAGACGACCTCCACTTGTAACAGTGTGTTAAAGAAGGAACGGCAACGCATTGACCATGCACCAGAAGACCAGCTGTGTGCGTATGTATTGTGTATACCTATACGGTCAGTTTGAAAGATACGTCGATCGGTCAGTCGTGGACTCTTCACTCACCAATATTTACCAAATCATCAAAGACACACATGTATACAAATGTACATACATAATATCACCTATTATTTATATAAATTTAATAATAATAAAATGATTGAGCTGGAATGTGTTCGTTAAAGATTGATTGATGGTATTTTTAGTGAATTACAAGATTGTGCAGTTGGTGTTAAGGTGGATTTAACTTTATGTGAATTATATATGTATGTACCTCCTATATTAAATACAGGTGTTGCCAATATTGTTTGTTTTTGAATGCGATACAGATATACGTGTCTTTTGTTTTCGTTTGAGGTTACAATGATGCACTGCTGTTACCTTTTGTTTATTTTTATTACAATATTCGAAGGAGGTACATTACATACATACCTATTAGATACATTAACACGAAAATGTTGTGTTTAAAGTTCATCAAATGTGCCGTGTCTGTGTTGTGCTATTTTATAGATGAGATGGATAACCCTAAGGGATTATTTAGTTATTTCGATTCTTATCGATCTGTGGTACGACCTATTTATTTATTTATTTACCTATTACGTTTATCTAGTTTATTTATAAATATATACCCAAAAAAAAAAAGTAAAGTTGACCGAACTTGTCCGATATTGAGACACATTTATTTATAAAACACTTCATTTTATAGTAAAAGTATAAAAAAGATTTATAGAAAATAAAATACACCCAGTATCGGGCAAATTCACCCGTCATTCCTTCACTTCATTTTAAATATGTAGGATAGCAAATAAGAAAATCGAACGACAAAAACATGTAAATTGAAATGAAATATTGAATTACAATATTTATTTGAAGCAAAGCAAATTTTAATTTAAAAATGTCAATCATCTATAGTGCAAAGATTTGAACAATTTATTCAAAAATATAAAATACCGGTCTATTTGAATGACAGATCATCTTGGTGTACTTTTAAGTGCCTACTACCGTTATTTTAAACAACCAATTAGCCTACTTAAATTGAACCCCAGCAATGTCCTATTTTAGCGCACTGTTCTTATTATCCTGTATCTTCAGCTGGCGTAATATGACCACGACGGGATTAACCCTGCACTGGTGACGCCCGGTCTCTCTGACTAACAAGGATTTGCTTTTACAAATTTAATATCACCGCGTGACATGTAACATGTTTTATTAAATAAATATATGAAACAAAACACGACAAATGGAATCACGAAAAAGGCAAAATGTCTCTCAGATAAAGTTTTTTATTTTATTATTGTTTATTTAAATACCTTAAACAAACTGTCATAGGCATACCTTCAGCCGTAGATTCTACTTGGTTAGAAATTCTTAAAAATCTTTGAAATGTAAAATAAAATTACATTCGAAAATACCCATATATGGATTATATTATTGTACCTAATTTATCAGTTAGAACTAATAAAGGATTGTTCACAGCTAAACAATTAGTAATTAAGCTTAGAAAATTACAAATAATAATCTAGTTTGTATTATGACAAGCAATGTTAACGTTTACAGCAACAAAATTTATCATAAATTGTGTTGCTTGGAATGTTAACATTGCTTGTCATAATACAAACTAGATTATTATTTGTAATTTTCTAAGCTTAATTACTAATTGTTTCGCTGTGAACAATCCTTAACTTTACTGTTTCTGTTTCTTTTATACCGATTTGTAACGTATGGTTTGTTCGGCGACAGTTCAAGTTTTAAAAAATATATATATTTTGTGTTTGTTTTAACACAACTGTTAAAACAAACACAAAATATTATTATTAAACCAACGTTAATTTCTTAATTTTGATAGATGATGGATAATTTAATCAAAATATTTTATATGTAAATTATTGATATATTAGATAAATTTTGTATACTGAGTGAAACTCAAATATTTTGAATATGAAGGTACTTAATTATTAATCGAAATCATAAGAAGCTTATAATATATTATATATATATATATATATATATATATATATATATATATATATATATATATATATATATATATATGCATATATATTCGCCAAGTAATTATGAAAATAGTGCAATAATAAAGCGATACATACTTCGCGCCAACGGTTGGGTCACGCGACGCGTCATAATTCGGCCAGCCAATAGCGTAACAATTGCCAGCCTAAGACAACCTTTACATCTATAAACATTGCATTATAACCACTTATTTTTGAAAATATAAAATGGAAAATTGTTGAGTGCTTGACAAACTTGGATTATAAAATTGATTGTTGCAATCATGCAACACTCAACGCATGTGTCTGAGCGTTACAATATTATAAATTTCAAAATCATTCCTTTAATATTTTTTTCTTACTTTGAGGTTCACATTCTGAAAAAATGTGGAGTGGCCTACTTTCGGCTTATACATAGTTTTAACTAGAAATATATATTTCCCAAAACAAACTGTCAAATCAACAAATATTGCACAGTAATACTCTGAAATTGTACCATTTACGTTATCAAATACACAGACGTTATTCCGAAAAATGTTACAATAGATTCAGAGAGGCTCAAAACGTGTAGAAAGTAAAAAGGTTGTAAATATAAAAAGTCTTATAATTATTTTCAGATTTTTTGATTTATTTAAAAACAAGCATATGTGGCAGGCGCCAATGCTTTAAGCCCGCTGCATTATTTATTCAGTAGATGTTTTAATTATTTTTATTTATAGAGAACACAGTTTTTAACTACTGATGTTTTTAATGAAGAAAATCTATTTATAACCAGTGAATTTTGAAAAGATGTAATGAAATGCATTATAATGATATTATTACTGATTTTAATGCGATCGCTACAATGTTTTAAATTTCCAATTTTGTGGAGGTGCCTGCACTCGACTTTCTTATACGTAGTGTTCACTAGAAATATATCTTAAACAAACTGCTAAACCAACCAATACTCAGTGGTGCTATGTTGAATTGGCGCACGGCCAGATTGCAAATCATGCGATCGTCAAAATTTGTCGGTTATTTGGCACCCAAATTTGAATAGGTAAAATGCATACTCCTGGGTACCTATTCTGAGTGTCTCAACTCAATATATTGAAGTGAGTTCTCACTCAAAAACGCTGTTGCCATCTATTGGATTCATTGCGTAAACATGATATGACGTCATGGATCTCAATCAATTCGTAAATTTATCTCACTACCTCGGTAGGTAGTGAGACCAGAAAAGTTACTAGTGAGAAAAATGACAGATTATTAGTTGTGTGCCATGACATCTTTGTACATGCGCAGAGATTAATGAAATCGCTTGAACTGACAGTTACCCACTTGTTACTTGTGAAATCTTTTGCTGGTCTCTTTGTGATTTTTGCATTTTGTGTTTTCCTTGTTTAAAACTCACTTACAAACATTTCTGGGCTATTATATATATAATATATGTATTTACTGTAGTTTTAAATCTATTTAAAATAATAATTGTAACAAGCGTCAGTTCAAGTGTTGTAAACTTGAAGTCCGAAAAATCCCTAAAGATCTCACATGCGCGTCTCACTAGTGGTACGTCATCATTATCTCAAATCTCACTTCAATATATTGAGTTGAGATACTCAGAATAGGGGTCCTGATTTTAGGAGACACTGAAGAAAATATCAATAAGAAAGATTTAGGTAGAGTCGAAACGGGTATTTCTAATTTGAAAATTTTCATAGTTACAAGACTTATTTATTACTGCGTATGCAAAAGTGAAATTTATTATTATTTTAAATTATTTGTGTAGCCTTTGGGCTCACAAATTAAAGATATTTTGTAGATTAAGAATATCTTAAAATTGTTTATAGAATTTTAGGTATTTTCAAAAATTATCTAAATGCAGTATTAAAGAGGGCTCCAAATTTTGGTGCCCTATAACTCCTATAACGAATAAAAATGAGTTGGTTTATCTGCGACTGGAACTCAAAATCGACCTGGTACCATCACAGGAGATGTTAATATTACAGGCGAGCGGGCAAATTAACTAAAATATATATTATTTACATTTTCGGAATGAGACTGACGAAACAAGAACCTTTTGTTAATTTATCTTTTATAAACGATAATGTTACACAGACGCACCGCGTGGATGGAAAGCGCCTTTGTGAAACTTATATATTGCCCCCATTCCCCCTCCTCCATCAAAAAAAAAATGTTTGTTGTATAAAAGTTTACTATTATATTTTCTTTGGAATGGCGCTTCCTATAATCAGGGGCCTTTGTGTTTGTCACAACCTTGCCACCCCCACCCGGCGACCTTGATGTTACAGACACACTATAAAACACTATAACTGTCTTGAACTACCGTATATAAAAGTAACTCGGGCATATATAGGTATACAAATTTGCAGCGTCCCTTCAAAGGACACCGTCCACAAATGAGTTAAATAAGAATTGATTCAACAACGACAATATGAGGAGTGAAAATGTTTAAACTAAAAAAATATGTAACTATAATTCCAATTTATTACCGACCTATGTAGATACTATCAATGGGTTGAAGCTGTTTATTTCTAAATTGGAAAATCTATCGCAAATCGCATCACAATTTATTTAAATGTTTAAACTTCCGCCGCGTTGGCAGGAATCGATATTCCTGTCCTGTCCTGCTGCCCGTTCCAGAAATGTGTTACCACGTACACACACACACACTTATTTAAATTAACTGGGGTACGAAATTGTAATTTATGCAAAACGTTTTTATCTATAACTAGGGTCACCCGTGGGCACCATGTGCCCATATGGTATACAGTACATAGGTCAGTTTTGACTGATGGCGAATTTTCATGACATGACAATAATAATTACACGGTTGTATGGTACAACTGGCCATAAGTGTTGTATCATTAAGTTGTATCCTTAATTGTATTATTACACAAAAAACAGGATTATAAATTTACTTACGATTGCTGTTTATTATTTGAATCGATGATTCAAAAAATATGTATTACAAACCCTTTTTACACAACATTTTTAATGATTTGACATTTGATTCATTATTGTTTTTGAATTAAATAATCAGGCTAGATTTTTGAATTTTGCAGTATTAAACTGATGCAGTGTCACAACGGCAGTTGATGATAATTAGTTATATGCTAAAATACAATGGATTGTGCCATCAAAAATAAAAGAATAAAATTGCCAACCAAACATGTTTCTAAATATGTTTGAATTATCTCTTCAAGATTTTATTTCTCTAATAATTAGAATTATAAATTTACTTACTTGCAGTTATTATAATTTGACGAACTATAAAATCTTACCGCAACTCATATTTTCAAAAATCACTGCTTCTTGGCCATTTTGAAGTGAAAAATATTAACTATGAATTAAAATAAATGTACAGAAACACGTATTTGCTATAAATATATGATAATTAGGCAATAATATGCACTTATTTCATATTATATACTTAAAAATTGAAATTATAACATGCTACTCCCCTTAAACTTAAGATTAAACTTTGAATTGAAGATTTATCACAAAAACTTTTTTGACATTTCATTCTGACGTTTGATTCGTTTTTGTCTATTTTAAAGCAGACTGAACTTCAGAATCGTAGTGATTGTTTTATTTCAGTATAAACTATTTGATTATTTTTTATAACATTATTAACAGTCGCCATGGTGCAGTGGCTAAGTGTCATGCCTTTCACCCTGGAGGTCGTGAGTTCGATCCCCGTCTATGCCAAACTGCATTTTTACAAAAAAAGCGTTCTACACAAACACACTCACATACAAACATTTCTGGGTTATTATATTAATGATTCAATTATAACTCTAAATTATTTTTCAACTTGAAAACAACAAATTCACCGTTGGTTTTAAGTATGACTTTCAGCTTCGTGAAATATTGTTATTTATACATACTTTTCAAGTGGATATGCGCTTTATACAGGACATTGCACCAAACTGACAGTATACATCTATGGCAAAGCAATTCTTTTCATCTCTAGGATTTGATTCCGTTTGATATCACAATTAATTAAAATGTATGATTGCATGTTTATGCATACATAAATGCACACTGTCAAATCTGTATAGATATACCATCCCTTTCCGTCTGCCTATCCATCCATTCGTACCGTAAATACATACATCCATGAACACATATATACAAATAATAAATGGAGAGCAGATACTGTACGATAACATACGTACATTTTCAAAATAAACATATCGTATGTATATACAGAACAGAGATTCAAGATAACAAGAGAAACAGGAAGTGGTTGAATATGTTTGCACTGATTACGTTATTTCCTGCTAGTGCTTACACGATATGACAATAATGACACACTCTTTGCGTTTCTCATCAATATGAAAATCAGTCTGTCTTATACGTAGAATACGCACAAAAGAAAAGGAATATACATGTTTTTCTTTTGTTGAAATGTTTCAATTTACGGTTCACAAACACGGTGATTCAAAAACTCAATTACGTGTTTCATTGCAGTCAATGTAGATAACTCACATTCTACAGCTGCAATGCGGGTTGCTGATCACGCTAGAACTAGGCGCGCATACTCTACTATTCTAGTGTTATTGTTCACCAAAAACTTTTCCGGCATATGTCATAGTATTACATGTATTATAATATAAATGTACGCATCGTATTAAAAGTAATACATTTGGATTCCTTTTAGTTTGCTGGCCAATACATTTGCGGTCTACTATCTAGTCTAAAAGCCGAGCTAAAACATATCAACTTATGTGATATGTGAGTGCTGGTCTGCCTCGTGCTTATATATTTTCATCCAGATCCCAATGGCATGTACCTATGTCACATGTCATGACTTCATATTTTTGTACATATATAATATGCGAGAAATATACATATATATCTGTGTACGAAATATATCAAATATGACATACGCCAAATATTTGTTCATATCTTTTCCTATTTTTACTTTCTTATACGAATGTATACAAGCAAGTACATATTGTAACATGCATATAGATGCAGGCATCTATGCTTTCAGTTCACCGTATATTCTATTTGGGGGATTTTAATTATTTTTATCTAGAAAAACTTATATATATATAATCTAATATTTTTAAAGAAATAAAATGAAAACAAATTAATTTATTGCTGCAAACATCTAAACAATCAAATCAATCATACAACATTTGAAATTCCTATATTATTATATTCAATAATTTTATTTGGCCTTCGGGTTCACAATCTGAACTAACATTATAAATATAAAATGTTTTGATTTTTTACTTTCTTTTACGAAGTAATAAGTAAGTATTGTAATCATGAAAACTCTCTCGAACTCGAGATTTCAACGGATATACATGTATTGACCTTCCCTGAATCGAATGTGACTATTTTCGGAATGACGTCTGTCTGTCTGTCTGTCTGAGTGTCTGTGAACGCTCTAGGGCCAAAACTGTCGAACGAAAAATTATGAAACTTCAAACTTAAGACTGTTTATTTTTAAAAAGAATATTCAAGCCGGTAGTGCATGTTTACTCCATATATTTTTTGTTCTATCTCCAATATCACTAGAACGGCTACACTTACGGCAAATATAGTTATGTTCATAATGAAAGATATTAATATTTCGCACAACTTTTGTTTGAAACATTTCTTCAAAAAATGTACCAGTTGCGAGAATAATGCTACGAAATATTATAAATATCTTGTTTACGTTGCCATGGATTCGCATGTAGCTTATAAAATCGGATTATCTATTATTTTAACAGGAAAACAAAATAGACTCAATTAGATAAATGACATTTCAGAATATTTTTGTAGAGTATTGGTTAGTTTGATAGCTGGTTTTGGTTTATTCTTGTACACTCGTACGAGCTAAAAATGAAAATTTTCGAACTCGATATTTTAACGGAAGTACATATTTTGATTCTCTCTGTAAGTATTTTCTGAATCCTCCTTCTACTTTTTACGGTTACATGACTTGAATTGGCAAACGGTTTATGATTCAACCTTTTGCGTTCGATCTTTTAGCAAAAACCCCGGATTAGTAGAAAAGGTCAAGTACTCCCGAAAGTCACAGTTAATATGCTAAAAACACTATTTTAACAGTTCATTTTTACTTTCGGTGGTAATAAGGTGTAGTGAATAATTATTTTCAGTGTGAAACTGTCTCCAAAAATCGGGTTTAGATGCATTTTATTTATTTAAATTTCTTGCCAAAAGTTCGACTGATTTACAATCTGACCGCCTGCCAATTCGTCATGTCACCCTTTTTACATATCTCGAAAACGACAAAAGTTAGTGAAAATGGAATTCTTATAAAAGTTAAAGAAATAAAAACTGAAGAACTGCTCATTTACATCTACGTTTCCCATGACATATTTCTCTAGCATATACATATTACTATTTTCATAGCAAAAAACAAATTAAAGAAATAGCCAAGAAAGTTTTGTGCTGGCCACAACATATATTTAGATCAGAAACTATATTGGTTCATTACATATTATGTATGTACGTATGCTAATATTTAAATGGTATATAAATGTTTTCATGAAATGAAACCTTGGAAAGGAAATAAATTATTATTGCTTCGAATATCAACAAAGATTTGTGTATGTATAACGGTGCAAAGAAAAATTCTGTTTGAGAACAGTTAGTGTCCGTGTCCCAGGTATAATATATAATGAAAAAGGAAACTAAACTTGTCATTTAAAGTGCAGTTTCTAAGAAATAGTCACCAAGATAACAATGCAGCCATGGGAAAAAAAAACTCATTCTCGCACTGAAAATATGAAATTCCAATAAAAGCTCGTCTGTGTTTCCGAGAACATGCAACGGAAATAAAGTGCTTTGTATCTAAACAATTATGCATATTTGGATTTCGCATATGTAAAGATATAAACATAGATATTCATATTAAACACCTAGTACTTCGCCGTGGTTGTGTGAGACCCAGCATTGTAGTCTCCACTTTCTGCAACCATTGTTGTTAACAACAATCAAGAGAAATAAGGGAAAGTACTATACATACATTAATTCCCCCACTACCATGGTAGAAAGAGTATTGGGGGGACCAGAGAGTCGACCCAGCTGGGTTCTGATGGGAGAGGAATGCAACAAGCCACAGCTGTTTAAAATATACTATACAATACGTTCAGCACAACAGACAACATGGACGCCAGTGGTAATAGTGCTGCTAACAGACAGAAAATTAAATCTGCGCGATAAACAACCAAATAAAAAACAAATTGGGCATCAGCCAATGAACTGTATCACTTATAAATTGAGGCTTGTGTCAGAAAAACTATCTTAATAATATAACAACAATTTGTACAGTGTCTCTAAGTGGGGGAAATGAGCGCGAGTGAGTGATTTAAATGATCTGCAATAGTTTAGTGTATAGTTTAAGTGAGTGTAAAGTAAAATGGTTAAGGTAAATAGGAAAAGTACAAAAAAGATGTCCGAATTAATGCTAGAAAGACGGCGCAGTGCCAGTTGTATAACCACCTCGCATCACGCTAACTTGAAACGATCGAAATCCGTACGTGAATCATTACGGATTATCGGCACCCGATTACTACACCAAAGACAACATGAAGTTACCAAAAGTCCGTCAATGTCTAATATAAACCAGCATAACGAGGACGACAACTACAATAATACCGTTGAAACGATCCTGAAGACACCACAGGCCAAACAAAAGTCAGCTGGCAGCAACAAGCATCAGTTACCATTTCATTTTAAGCAATTGGATTTCTTATCAAAACGGTCAAACGCTAATTTGGTACAGTTGAGCCAAATGCCAGAGACCGTTGCCCCAAAGGCGGCGGCAATACTTGAGATTCCTCTCAAGGAAAACTATCAACCTGTTAACATGAGATACAATAATGTGAATAACACTAGACAGCAGGCACATCATCAACGAACCGGCGAGACGATCCAAGAGGAAGACGATGCCAATGGCACAGAAGAAGACAGCAAGTTTAATACTAACACAAACACTTTCAATCGCAACTCATTTCGACTATCGATAAACACTAAACGCAGAAATACGATGTGGTCATCGTTCTCGTCTACATCAAGTATGTATTCATTGTGTTAATACAAATCAATCTAAAACAAACAAAGCTCTATGCATATATCATTTTTATTTGAACATTTAAATGCGGCAGCACAAACAAATAATATAGGTTTTTCCGAAAAGAGCGTGTTTTTTCCGCTAGACTTACCGCCATTACCACATACAGCAGGAAAGGAAACAGCAATAATTTTAATTGTTTCAACCCACTGAACCTAAACGCGGCCTTACAACTCCTAGAATAGAGAGGTATTCCTCTCTAAAAACCCACAAGCCTTACGTATTATGTAAATTACATACATACAACTCTACCAATATTATTAAGCTACACATTACGTAACTGTTAGCAAATTCATTGATTGGAATCGCCCACAAGTTAAATTCATATATCTATAGAGAGGCAATAATACTATACAAATAAATAATGCATTTCTCAAGAAATGAACGATACGTGTGTCGTTACGTTGTTTTGAGCAATGCGTAAGATTCGATTACTCACTTACATTAGACATTAGATGACATACTTGTCAAGGTCCATTCACAGCCAATTCATAATAATAACATTCGAAATTACATATAATTATCCAGTTTGATTTATGACAAACATTACTAGCACTCACAGCAACAAAATTAACGCATTAATTTTGTATTAACGCATTCATGAGCGCTAGTATTATTTGTCATAAAACAAACTGAATTATTAATTGTGATATTTAATCTTAATTTCTAAATGGCTCACTGGGACCTTTCACCTTTTGACAGTAAATTATCTGTTGTGGGTGGCACAATATTTTATTATAAGAAGCTGGAGTGGTCTTCACTTGACTTTCATGTCCATTCACAATCTATAATTTGTTTTAAAAGCACCCTACGATAGCTATGAACCAAGATCAATATGTATTGTAAAGTAAATGGTACGTTTTTAGAATAAGAAATTAAATTAAAAATGCTAGATATTTTAATATCTTTAATTTTTATAAGAATCACTTTTTCTCTAACTCGTGTTGTTTTGGAGATATGCGACAAGTAGCAACAGTAAACCATTACTTCCGGTTTAGATATTGTTTTCAAAAATAAGAGGTTATCTTCCGGGGTATGTACAAGTCTTGAGTTTAAGGATTCAGTTTTATTCCTTCAACGGGCTTACCTCTAGATCACAGACACACAGAAAGCATTCCAAAAATAGTCAGATTCGATTCAATGACAGTCAAAATATGTTTTTCCGTTAAAATCTCGAGTTTGAAAATTTTCATGATTACAATACTTACTTTTAGACGTTTACGATGAAACAATATCATTACTATACAGTAATCAGAAAGACGTAAATGTAAAGTAGCATTTTTCAAAAATATTTTTTTAATAAATGGCTTTTTTAGAAAAGAAAATTATCAACTTACTAGAAAATGCAATATCTTTAACTTTTATAAGAATAATTGCTTTTTTATCTCGTGTCGTTTTCAAGATATGCAAAAAGTAGCAGATGTACACCAAATATTGTATTCAAAATTAGGAAATTACTTGTCGGAATATTTTGCTTTCAACGGGTTTAGTTCTGGAGCGCGCGTGCGCACACAGATCTTGCCGAAAATAACAAAATTCAATTAAAGGATGGTCAAAATGTGTATTTCTGTCAAAATATGATTAGAAAATTTGCATAACAATACTTCATTACATGCCTATATTTGTATAAGAAAGTAATTGCAATATACGTAGCCACAATAATAAAAAGAGGCTTTAAATTAATGTACTAGATATGTATCAACATTTTAATGATCAATCGTTAATGAAATAAATCAGAGATATTCATTTGTTTTTGCATTAAAATCAAAACATTATAAAATAACCCTTTATTGATGATGAACGAAGCTCATTAGGTTTTTAAAGTGAAAAGTAAACAGTGATTTATTACAAAATCAATATTCAGCGCAGATATTTTTAAAAGTCTCTAATCATTTCATCAATAAGTAAAATATTGATAATATACCACAATAGTCCAAATATAATACATATTTATATATAATTTGGAAAATTCCTATTATATTCCGGTTAATTTTCCTAATGCGTATTTAATATTTATGTTATACGTAAACAATTTTTTTGTCGTCTACCGATATGAATTTCAAATTGGTCAAATTTCCAATAATTAAATAACGGAATTTTACAAAACACACTCAGACACAGATATCAAAATAACATCTGTGTTTGAGCAAAAACTTGTTACTTAGTTTGTTATCCAGTGGGAGCAAATCCGCGTCCCCCCCAATTATTCCAGATTCTCGTCACGTTTTTATCCACTTTACACTTGTGAAGTACAGCCACAACGAAATAAAAGCTACGAGCATCCATCCCTAAATGCAACGCGAAATTATGTCAAGTGCTTTTTATTGTCAAACACGACAACAATGGCAATAACATTCAATCTATGCAATTCATAGTCCTTATGTACCTAGTACATAAATACAACGTACATATTTTGCTATCCAATTAAAATGAACAAATTTACATTGTTGACTAGAATAGAAACGTGATTAATATAATTTTTCTTAAACTTTTTTATGTGTTTTTGATTTCCCAGAAGATTTTCTATAATATGTTATCATTGGAAGGATTGCGTATTGTCTGTATGAATGTTTTAATTAATTAATTAAAGCTGTATTTATATGCATGTATGCATAAAAAAAACTAAATTTAACAAGTGCCTGATGCGTCATCTGAAGGTTGTGTGTTCATATTTATTTTGAAATTATAAAAATGTTCAACTAATTTCATTACAAATATTAATTAAACATACATATTTGAAATATATAATAACTAGATTTCTATTTTCTTTGTGTAATATAAATCTTTTCATGGAAAAATGTTCATTTTATACAAAAATAATAATCTAAACACAACAGGATGTTAAGATTGACCGCATTTGTTACGCAAATTTTTGGATAGCTTGACGGTCGTTTACTTGTTTTCATTAATTTTTAGATATGTCTGATTACGTAAAAATAAAAAATAAACTGTTGTGGCCAACACTGAACTTTCTTTTACATAATTTTCATTAGAAATATATATTCCAAACAAACTGTCAAAAAACACCAATACCCTGAAATTGTACCAATTAATCAAATATTGTTTCTTCGATCAGTCGATCTATTTGTGTTAAGCAGTGCGAAATGACATACATAATTTATATTTTTTTACACGCATAGTTAAGATAATAAATATTAAAAAAATATCTCACAAATTCATTTTCATGATAATATAAATATGAATTTTAAGATTTTCCAAGCGATTTTCTCGTAACTGGTACATTTTTAAAAGAAATTTTTCAAACAAAAGTTGTGTGAAATATTAATATCTTTCTTTATGAACATAACTATTTTTGCCGTAAGTGCAACCGTTCTAGTGATATTGTCGATAGAACAAAAAATGCATTGAGTAAACATGCACTTCCTGTATTCTTTTCAAATAAAGAAGGTGTACATCTAGACCATATACAAGTCTTAAGTTTGAAGTTTCACAATTTTACGTACAGTTTCTAGATCGTAAACAGACACACACAGAGACGTCACATTCGATTCAAGGAAGGTCAAAAAAGATATTTCCATTAAAATCTCGAGGTCGATTATTTTGGTAATCCCTATACTTACTTATTATTTCGGAAAAGAATATAATAATCAGAATGACCTCGATTATATTATATTGTTTTAAATTCATTCTACCATTGCCATGAAACAATATGTGTGATAACTATGGAAAAGTAAATATAACAATTTACAAAGGCGATTTTTCAGTAATTAGTATTCTTTTTGGAATTAAATATAAAAGTTACCAGACATTTTAAAATCTTTAACATTTATAAGATTTACATTTTCTCTAACTCCTGTCGTTTTCGAAATATGCAAAGAATGACGCGAGGAAACTAACCGGTTGAAATATTCTTCAGATCATATTTTTATATTCAACGGTATAAGATAGACAGACAGACACTCAGGGTATCTATTCTGAGTATCTCAACTCAACCAGATCTCACTCAAAAACGCTGTTGCCATCTATTGGATTCATTGCGTAAACATGATATGACGTCATGGATCTCAATCAATTCGTAAATTTATCTCACTACCTCGGTAGGTAGTGGGACCAGAAAAATTACTAGTGAGAAAATTGACAGATTATTAGTTGTGTGCCATGACATCTTTGTACAAGTGCAGAGATTAATGAAATCGCTTGAACTGACTGTTACCCATTTATTACTTGTGAAATCTTTTGCTGGTCTCTTTGTGTTTTTTGTATTTTGTGTTTTTCTTGTTTTGTGTTGTTTAAAACTCACTTACAAACATTTCCGGGCTATTATATATATATAATATTTGTATTTACTGTAGTTTTAAATCTTTTTAAAATAATAATTGTAACAAGTGTTGTAAACTTGAAGTCAGAAAAATCCCTAAAGATCTCACATGCGCGTCTCACTAGTGGTACGTCATCGTTATCTCAAATCTCACGTCAATATATTTAGTTGAGACACTCAGAATAGGGGTCCAGATGTCATTGATAAAATAGTTTAAATGGATTCAGCGCCTGTCAAAATGGATATTTCCATTAAAATTTCGAGGTTGATTTTTTTTTCTATTCACAATACTTTATTTTATTCATAACGTATAAGAAGGTAAAAATCTCCCAAATGACGTGCATAGAACACAATTAGGCGAAAATTTCCCTGTATTGATATTCCCAATTACCTTCATACTTTCTCTTAAACACTGTTTGTAGTCGATTTATCACTTTACAAACGAACAAGGAACTAAAAGCGTAATTTAAAATATTGATACAGAGAAATTATCCTTTAATTGTGTTCTATGCACACCATTTGGCAGATTTTTTAATTTAATTATTCGAGTCTTTTTCGTTTCCCCATCAAAATGTTGTCAGGTGTAGTTCATACGATTTTTTAAATATAATCCCCATACATGCGTATCTATGACAACATAAATAAGATATTTCTCCTAACTGGTATATTTTTTAAACAAAAGTTATGCGAAATCTCGACTACGAAATTTTGTGTGATTATAATAATATCTGGAGTGGCCTGCACTCGACTTTCTTTTACGCAAATTCACTATATATATATATAACCAAAACAAGCAGTCAAACTAACCAATACTCTACAGAAATATTCTGAAATGTCATTTATCTAATTGAGTCTATTTTGTTTTCCTGTCAGAATAGCAGATGGTCCGATTTTATAAGCTACATGCGAATCCATGGCAACGTTAACAACATATTTATAATGTTTCGTAGCATTTTTCTCGCAACTGGTACATTTTTTGAAGATATGTATCAAACAAAAGTTGTGCAAAATATAAATATCTTTCATTATGAACATAAATATATATGCCGTAAGTGTGTAGCCGTTCTAGTGATATTGGAGATAGATCAAAAAAATTATAGAGTAAACATGCACTACCGGTTTGAATATTCTTTTCAAAAATAGGAGGTGCACATCTAGGGCATATACAAGTCTTAAAGTTTCATAATTTTACATTCGACAGTTTTGGCTCTAGTGTTCACTTTCTTTTACGCTGTTTTCACTAGATATATATATATATATATATATATATATATATATATATATATATATATATATATAAAACCAAAACAAGCAGTCAAACTAACCAATACTCTACAGAAATATTCTGCAATATCATTTATATAATTGAGTCTATTTTGTTTTCCTCTCAAAGGCGTAGATTATCCGATTTATTGAGCTACATGCGAATCCATGGCAACGTAAACAAGATTTTTATAATGTTTCGTAGCATTTTTCTCGCAATTGGCACATATTTTGAAGAAATGTTTCAAACAAAAGTTGTGCGAAATATGAATATCTTTCATTATGAACATAACTATATTTGCCTTAAGTGTAGCCGTTCTAGTGATATTGGAGATAGAACAAAAAATACATGGAGTAAACATGCACTTCCGGTTTGAATATTCTTTTCAAAAACAGGAGGTGCACATCTAGGGCATATACAAGTTTTAAGTTTGAAGTTTCATAATTTTACGTTCGACAGTTATGGCTCTAGAGCGTTTACACACACACACAGAGACAGACGTCATTTTGAAAATAGTCACATTCGATTCAGGGAAGGTTAAAACATGTATATCCGTTGAAATCTCGAGTTCGAAATTTTTCACGATTACAAGACTTACTTATTACTTCGTAGAGGAAAGTAATTAACAAATAAATGGTGGTAAAATGAAAGAAATCGTTTTGAATAACCGAATGTGAATAGTTCAGTATCAAATGACTCGCAAAGGCTACGGTCAAATCAATTAAACTCTGGCAAATTTAAATGCCCTTGTCTGACGTATGTCTTATAGGTAGATATAACTGTAGGTATACGAATATCAAGTACATAAATGATGGCAAATAATGAAGGGCTTTTAACCACAGGCATTGTATTTGATTTTGATAGGCGTCCTATTCCCGTTCGTTACACAATAATTACTGATAGACGCACAAGGAATGTATATAATATATACATACCTATATCTAGAATCGCACGACCTGAACTGTTAGTTAGACTGACACATAGTAAAACAATAAATTAAATTTGCTATTGATCCTACCCGAAATATAGGCCAACTGTGTGTAATTTATTTGAATACGTTTTAAAAATAGCTTCTTTTAGTTCTCATTTGGGCATTACCATTACGTACGATCAGATCAGATCTACGAACAAAACCAACCACATACAAAAACGACTTGCCTACCCAACAACCAAAAGGTTTCTGCATAAAAATAAATTAGCGTTTTTTTGCCGTCTATTCATTATACGTTATTCTGTTCCATTCATCGATGTTGTATCTAATGTATGAATATTGTACAATCGTATAGCTTATTGGATAAATTAAACTACAATTGAAAAGTTATAATAATTGCATCTTACAAAAATATATAATTTAATGTCATTATTTTAAAATGTACTGTACAGTACTCTTTTTAATAAAATATATAATGTCGTTCTAGTTCGCTGTACGAAGTACAGAAGAGCTAAAGTAATCGGTTGAGTGTCTGTAGCATACTCTGATCAAAAAATGAATAAAAAAAAGCATTTGTTTCGTCGATCCAAAAATATATATAACTCATATAGTTGGATGTTAGTCGTCGATCTCTCGTTCATAAGACCAAATTTGTACCCTCTACTCCTCTGAAGGTACCGAAGCGATTTGAACCAAATTTGCTACACATATTTCCATTTAAATTTGCTCGCAGTTTAAATTCAATCGCCTGTATACATATATATATATATATATATATATATATATATATATATATATATATATATATATATATATATATATAAGTATATTTGAAATCGAATGAAGGCCACCCTAGTTCTTTTCCCTTATTAGATAGAGTATCTTATTATATTTGCAAACATATTATAGCAAAATGTTCGATACAAAGTGAAAATACAATTCTCGAGATAGCAATGGTAGCATACTGTATATGGAGGATAATAAATAAGTATACCCTCTCTCCCCTAAGGGTCCTCACTACAGATATAAATATACGTATATATATATATATAGAGTTAGTTTTATTGTTCAATAAAGGATAAGAGGTCTAGTTAAATTGAAATGAACTCTATGGTCACGTGTTATATTCCCATGTGCATGTATTTAGATGCGTGTAAATTGCCGGAAATAGAATAATATGGCCTAACTTTATCTTATTATCTTTCATTGAAACAGCTAATTGTTTAAGTGCAATTTTTTAATAATGCCAGAGAGAAACATAGGTCGAAATACAAAAATGTTTCAGTATCTTACAAAATTCGCGAAAGTGTGTATCAAATATTACATATATGTATGTATGTACAATAATTACTTTATAGTGTAATCCAGGATATCGTTCATAACCCAATAGTTACAACCTTGCAATGTTATTTTAACTTTCTTGAACGAAGTCTAAAAGTATTGTAATCATGAACATTTTAGAACTCGACATTTTAACGGAAATACACGTTTTGACCATCCCTGAATCAAATTTGACTATTTTCGAAATGTTATCTGTGTGTGTGTGCGTGCTGTAGAGCTAAACCCGTTGAACGAAAAATCGAAACGAAAACAATATCTTAACCGTAAATAATAGTTGTTGCTTTTTGCATATCTCGGAAACCACACGAGTTAGTGAAAATAGGAATCCTATTTACTTTCTTTTACAGAGTAATAAGTAAGTATTGTAAACATGAAAAAATTCGAACTCGAGATTTCAACGGATATACATGTGTTGACCTTCCCTGAATCGAATGACGTCTGTGTGTGTGTGTCTGTGAACGCTCTAGAGCCAAAACTGTCCAACGCAAAATTATAAAATTCAAACTTAAGACTTGTATATGCCCTAGATGTGCACCTCCTATTTTTGAAAAGAATATTCAAGCCGGTAGTGCATGTTTACTCTATACATTTTTTGTTCTATCTCTAATATCACTAGAACGGCTACACTTACGACAAAAATAGTTATGTTCATAATGAAAGATATTTATATTTCGCACAACTTTTGTTTGAAACATTTCTTCAATAAATGTACCAGTTGCGAGAAAAATGCTACGAAACATTATAAATAGGTTGTTTACGTTGCCATGGATTCGCATGTAGCTTAATAAATCGGATCATCTGCGCCTTTGAGAGGAAAACAAAATAGACTCAATTAGATAAATGACATTTCGGAATATTTCTGTAGGGTATTGCTTAGTTTGACTGCTTGTTTTGGTTTTATATATATATATATATATATATATATATATATATATATATATATATATATATATATATATATATATATAGTGAAAACTGCGTAAAAGAAAGTCAAGTGCAGGCCACTCCAGATATGTTTTTAATAATGTAGCATTTACTAAAATTGTCATATTATATTTACATTTTTAGCTCGCCGTACGTAGTACCGAAGAGGCTAAAGCATTCGGTCGTGCGTCTGTAGCATTCTCGGATCAAAAAATTTCATTAAGAAAAAGTGTTCGTCTCGTCGCCCTGATTCCGAAAATGTATATAACTTATATACTTGGATGTTAGTAAGATCAAATTTGTGCCCTCTACTCCTCTGAAGGTACCGGAGCGATTCACTCCAAATTTGGTACACATATTATTTGGCATCCCATTTGAATCCGCTCGCAGTTCAAATCCAATCGCCCGTATACTTCCCGAGTTATAGGGCCCCAAAATTTGGAGCCCCCCTTAATACTGCCCTTATAAAAATAATTGAAACACTTAAAAATTCTACTAAAAATTCTAAGATATTTTTTGTCTACAAGATTTTTTCATTTTGTTAACCCAAAGCCCGAAAAAAATTATTAAATATTATAATTTTGAATTTCAAAATTTGAACAATTTTTTTTTTTTAAATATAATCTAAAATTAAATGTAAGACTTTTTATATCTATAACATTTTTTCAATTAGTTAATCAAAAGGCCATAATTATTAAAATCCGCTGCTCGCATATCGCATATATTACTTATAAGGCGAGCTGGACGCATAGGTGCGTTGTACCTAAGCTTGTCCTAATTGCGTTTGTTTCATAACTATCGTAGGGTGAATTTTAAACAAATTAAAGCATTATTATAAATATAGATATGGAAGTAAAAGATAGTCGAGTGAAGGCCATTCCAGCTTTTTTTATTTACATTAGGTATATAGCACGCCATTTATATGTTAATATGTATTGTTTATGACAAAAATTGAAAATATTAAGGTCCAATAACGTAACTATTATTATGTATCGGGTATATTTAAAATTGTTACAGGATGAAAATATATTCAATTTAAAATAGTGAATAAACTATGTTAAAGGTTTCGTTTAAAACAAATAATATAGTTTTATTATAAATATTGAGTATGTACCGATATGTACAAAACATTATTTATACATATTTTCTTTTTATGGTTTTTGTATATTTTTATTTTCGTAATATAGAGCTACCAACATTAAACAGTGATATGGAACTGGCAAGTATACAGCCGTCGGCGATGCTAGCAGCACCACCGGGACCGGCAACCCACTCCAACAAAACTAGCAAAAAGCAAGCGAAACTCCAGCAACAAAGACTAGACCGACTTGCCCGGGTTAACATACATCTGCACGGTAAGCAAGCAAGCAATCGCAATCGCACGACACGAGCAAGGAAAATCTTCAGGAAATAAATATTTCAACTTGATGTCATACACACAGCCCTCAAACATCTTCGAGGCATTTCTACTCTTCGTATTACTCTATATCTGTTTCCCCTCTACTTATTTTACTTTTACAAAACTGACTTCTGTACAAAATATATTGATCTTCTTTTATACTTATTTATAATATGCACTTGTGCAATAAAATTAAATGTTTAGCATCTAAAATGTTGATCCTTGTTCTAGCACTGTTTGCAGCAATAGAACATGGCCATCTGGAGAAAGCTCGCACAATACTAGAGTCCACAGACGTGGATGTGAATAGGTACGTACGTAAAATTACATAATGCTACACGTTCATTTTTAATCATTTCTTATAAAGTATAACACGTCCATGTGATTTATTTACACACTATACATGCGAGAAACATTGTAAAACTTAATAAATAAATTTAGACGTTTCTTGGTTTGATATCTTTGTTTAACCCTGTTGAGTTGAACTTTCTCTTGTTATATTTTTCGAGTAGCAAAATTATATCATTAGGAACTATGGTAACCCGTGGGCACCATGTGCCCATATGTATACAGAACATGGGTCAGTTTTGACTGGTGGCGAATTTTCATGTAATTTAATAATAATTACACGGTTTTTCTTCAGTTTGTATCGTTTGACTATAATAGTAATACAAACTTCCACATCGCAAATAATAATAAAGAAAAAGTCTAGTCCTTTTTTTGAACGCTATTTCGTTTTTAGTTCACTATGCTGAGATTAACTAATCGATCGCTTATCATGCACAGTTTAACATCCGATAAATTTATACTATGATTTACTTAAACTAAGTTTTGTTAAACTTTGATTTTAACCTTGTATGGTGCAACTGGCCATAAGTGTTGTATCATTTACACAGTTTCCTTAATTGTATTATTACACAAAAAGCAGGATTATAAATTTACTTACAATTTCTGTTTATTATTTGAATCGATTATACAAAAAATATATGTATAACAAATCCTTTTTACACAACATTTTTAATAATCAGGCTAGATTCTGAATTTTGCAGTGCCACAACGGCAGTTTTAAAAGTGTTAATTATTTATATGCTAAAACACAATGGATTGTGCCGTCAAAAATAAAATTGCCAACCAATCATGTTTCTAAATATGTTTGAATTATCTCTTCAAGATTTTATTTCTCTAATAATCAGAATTATAAATTTACTTACTTGCAGTTATTATAATTTGACCAACTATAGAATCTTACCGCAACTCATATTTTCAAAAATCACTGCTTTTTGGCCATTTTGAAGTGAAAATATTAACTATGAATTTAAATAAATGGACGGAAACACGTATTTGCTAAATATATATGCAAATTAGGCAATAATAAGCACTTATTTCATATTAAATACTTCAAAATTGAATAATAACATGTTGCTCTTCTTAAACTTAAGATACAATGTTTCCGTAACTCGTACGTCACTAATTCACATTGAAATACTGTTTTTGACGCACACGTAGTAGCACTTTTATTTATATTTGTTCTTTGGTCGGTCAATCTAACATAAATGCTTAATAGCGACTCACAAACTTCAAATTAGAATAAATAAAACTTAATTTTATTAACAAATAATTATTTATATTTCTCATTGACATACAATATCAATATAATATAGCAGATACCACTCTGTGTAAAGTACTAATTACACTTTTTTGCAATTCATTCTGACGTTTGATTCGTTTTTGTCAATTTCAAAGCAGATTTCAAAAGAGTAGTGATTGTTTTATTTCAGTATAAACTATTTGATTATTTTTTATTACATTATTAGCAGTCGCCATGGCACAGTGGTTAAGAGTCTTGCCTTTCACCCTGGAGGTCTATGCCAATTTGCATTTAAAAAAAAAGCGTTCTACACAAACACACTTACTCACATACATACAAACATTTCTGTGTAATTATATTAATAATGACATGCCGTTCGAAATATTATAATCACTAAATATAGCACAGATTATGCTTCATTTAAATCTGTTGCCATACCAAATGATTTTCTTCCCCGTGATGGCAAATATAACTTTGTCAACATCCCTTCGCTATGGTGCACAAATTTAAATTGCAAATAAATGTTGTTGCTCTAGGGTGGAAGTGGAAGATACATTTCTATTACAGCTATGTTTATTTGCCTGTCAATTTGTTATGGTAATATGTTGGAGAGGTGTGGAAAGATTCATGAAATTATTTATTCATTTTTTTTTTTTTCGTTTCTGAGTAACAATTTCAGCAAAAAAATCCGCATGTATTGTTATAGATAATAGTTATATTTAGTATAATTATTTTCCTTTTGTGTCACATGATATCCGTTGGTTTTCTGGCTGCTTGAGAAACGAAATAAAACACTTTTCAGTCAGTTATACGTGAATGTAATATCATGATTTATTAATAACTATGGCTGAACAAGTAAATAAAATATTATTTGCTAATGTGGAATTGTTTTTTTCGCGAGTAATAGCGAATTCGTGTAATAAGTCACAGCTAAATACGTAAATAACAATTAATTTATTGGTAGATTGATTGATTGATTGATTGATTGATTTTGGATATTTTCAGTTTAAACAGTGATGGATTGTCAGCATTAGACGTGGCTATTTTGAGCAACAATAGACCATTGGCAAAAATGCTCATTACTTTCGGAGCACAAGAAGGAAATCAGTGTAAGTTATTGTTATAAAGAAAGTTTATATAAATGACACAATCAAATCATATTAGATGTAGTGAAATTGTTCAGTTCATTTCAATGGTACGTACCATGAAATAGAAAACTCTTACTTATACATTGTTACTTTTAATTAATATAATTTGACCTTGATCTTGTGTGAAATGTCTTCGTTTTCACTGTTATTTGTTTGCGCTGCAATTTCAGAATGATTAAAAGTAACTATTAGTTTTATTTTTGAATAGTCAACAATCCCGAGATGCTTGGTTCTCATTTGAAACAACTGTTGGCCGAAGCAGAACTCCGCTTACAAGAACTCGGTGGCGGTGGTATCGCTTTGCTAGAAGAACCATCCGAAGCACTCAACACTAGAGCATCGTTCTCTAGTATTATTGGCAGTGCTTATCCTACCTCAACAATGACTGGTAAAGCACTTGTTAGATTTTAAAATACATTTTAAATCAACAACTAAAATAAATTTGTAGGGTGCGCAGGAGGAGACACAGACAAACAACTCGTCGCCTGGGGTCGAAGAGCAAAAGTGTTACGAAGAATGGTACTTGGATTCGCTCAAGCACGACCACCTGATCCTCCAGGTGTACTATCAATAGATATAATTGGCACCGCAACCGTTTCTGTTAGATTACAAGAACCCACCGTGCAAGAGTCGTCTGTTACAACTAGATATAAAAGTAAATATACATACAATAATATATATATATATATATATATATATATATATATATATATATATATATATATATATATATATATATATAATGTGTGTGTGTAGAACGCTTTGTTTATAAAGATACAATTTGGTATGTTCAAACCACTAACTTCAAGTATGCTTGGCGAGCATTATTATATATATATATATATATATATATATATATATATATATATATATATATATATATATATATATATAATATTACATATCGTAATAAAATTCAGTAGAGGAGGGTTAAGTATAAATATATTTCGTTACAGTACAATGGTCCACACGTGCCGATTTCAGTGTGATATCGGGCGAACGTGAACTATTAGACTTATCTCGGCCTCAGTGTAGTATCGAACTAACTCACGGCCGTCGGTACTTCTTTAGAGCGGCATGCGGAAATGTAAAGGGGTACGGACCGTATTTATGTGCGACGCCGACGTCGGTGGTGCCGTCAAGTTGGAGAGAAGTAGACCAACGCGACTTACGGTACGTAACGTAATGTGATTAGTTTGGTTTCCGATGATTTAACGAACGTTAATCCAATTCTGTTTTGAATATTTAGATTCGAGGGTCGCCTCAAGCAACTGGATCAATTAGTGGAGGTCGTGAAACAAGCGCGACCTGGCTGTGAACTATTAGAGAACCCTGCCGCTCAGCGACGAACACAACGAAAGAAAACTACAATTAAACAATTATTCTCCGCTGCGAGTAAATTTCAAAAGAATTTACGCAGGTAAATAATCATATTATCACAAATTATAAATGGTTATATTTAATTATGTACCAATGTTCTTTTTGTTTTTCTAGGGGTATTTATTTAGCTTGTATTTTATATAATGACGACAAAGTCCTGGTTACCAATGAAGACTTCCTACCTGTTATCGAGATTGATGAAACATTTCCCAGTTGCATACATACAGACCATCACTGGCTGATGAAGATTGCCTGCACGTGGGACGACACCAAGTCCCTGCGTTCCGATATGGAAAAGAACGCGTCATCCACAGTGCATTTTCGCACCAAACTACTATCAGCTGCTCTGCAAATGCAATCGGCATTATGTCTACAGGACCTGGGTCAACTGTACCACAAGCCGCTTAGAGACTCACAAGGCACCATGGTTCTTTCAACCATAAACTACGTGAGGACACCGAAATCGGTGTCAGTTTTGAACTCTCGGTGGCTTCCCTTGAACAAAGTGCACAAGAAAATAATGCTGCTAAGCGACGATAATAACGTAGGCGAGATCCTAATGGGATCTATCCAAGAGCAGATTTGTTACCACCAAGCTTCAGGGCAGCGACTTAGCAAAGGATTGTATTTGGGCTACCTGAAAATGCAGAGTTCTGTTGATTTGATTCAAGTAGTAGTTCCAGCGAAATCGCCGAATGTACTACCGCATTGGAAGATACGGGAAAATCCACATGTTTCAGCGTAAGTTATTTTTATATAAATTAATAACAATAATGACATAAAATAAACATTTATTTACAGTGAAGAATGGGACTTTCTGAAGCAACAGCACAAGCCAGATATTATTGACCATTCCACCGAACAACAGCGCTCCTTTCTCGAACTAATAATCAGCGCTGCAAAACGCCTCTTTAAATACATGGACATATCCATCGACGATGCGTTAACCCACCGGTTATATGACCTAGAAGTCATCGACGTCTCGGAAGACGTTAGTTTCATAATTATTTGTCCGCCAGCTGAGTTCTCCTGCGCCGTTCCTGGCCAACGCGAAATCCTCCTCCAACGAGGTGACCTCCTCAGTCTACCCATTCAAGTATTTGAAATGATTCACTTGAACACATATCAACACAACATTATCCGCCGGTACTCGCGACTAAGTTGCATCTTAGAACTGGACGCGGCCACCGCGAACCATTTGCATCGAGAGGCATTCTCCAGTTCGGAGGTGGCGATCGCCAAGGACCGCCTCGTCAAACTGCAAGAGCTGCAAAGTCGATTGAACGGTATCTGGAAATGTGTTCGATGGCTGATGGATGTCGTGTCATTCGCGCGCGATCGCTCTAATAGCAACGTGCTGGTCAAGTACATCTTTGACAAACACGCACTGGACAGTTCAAATCCGAATTTGAAACGAAGTTTACTACAAATTCCACCCCGTGATTCAAAAATCGTAAAGAGTACACCGGGACGTGGCTCCTGGCCTGGCCCCGGTGCCATAACCATAGCGAACGCATGTTTAATGAACGAATTTAGTAAAAGTGAACAGCATTTAAGTAGAAATAGTGGCGCCAGCTCGCAGTATTTAAACGTGAGTGATACGGTATCACGTAAAAACAGTGATGGTAGTTACAGTGGATATTTCAGTGATAGATTACTACCACCATCGCGAAGTGAAGATATGTTATTTACAACTGTTAGTAATACCACTACTAATATTAATAATAGTATAAATAATGATAATAATAATAAAACACGTCCAGTTGCCACAACTAGTAGTGTCTCAGCCAGTACCAGTCCACTATTAAACATTCGACCAATATATACCGGAAGTCTATCAAGTGTCAACAATACCAACAATACCACATCGGACTCGATGCACAGCCTAAGTTCTGACAGTGATACTTCACCAGCGCCCTTAACATCAAGCACACCAAATAAAAAATACAAATCTAAAATAGCCCCATCATACAGTATGACCAACATTAAACAAATAGGTGTCGAAAGCAACAACACAAAATACAAACACCATCTGAAAGTCGAGCTCAACCATTCGAACCTAGAGACAACATCATCGAAAAGCTTATCGAACATAAAACAGGTGTCAGATATTGAGATGCACTCGTATGTAAAACCAATGGACGGTAAAAAACAACCGGATGTTGTTCCGGATGGTACTTTTAAAATCCCATTCCCGTTGGATGCAGGTCCCGGTGGATCTGGGAAAGAACGTGAACGAGAACCCCTAGCACCAGGCATTCTCCAGGTGTTCGCCGCCTACCAAACCGGTTTGGCAAGCGGTACTAGCTTAAAATTGCATGTCACTCCGCGGACAACAGCACGCGAAGTCGTCGACCTGGTGGTCAAACAATTAAACATGGCGGTCGTGCTTAAAGGTAAAGACGGGCCCATTTACACGGCGGACACACTAAAGAGTTTTTGTTTGGTGGCGGTGATTGGGGCACGTGAACGTTGTTTACGAGATGATTTCAAACCGTTACAATTGCAGAATCCGTGGAAGAAAGGTCGCTTGTATGTCCGACAGAAGCACGACGTGTTGGCAGCGCTAGAACATTCTAGTAAACATAGTACGTTCATTTGAAAGAGCCACAGTCGGAGCCGCGTCTTCGTTTATGATCGAATCAACATATTCCGTTGCGATTTGCCACAAATCAGTATTTATTCTGTACAGTTTACGTTCTACCAAAAAGAAAATTAAATAAATAACACACCCAACGTTTCTTCAGTTCCTTGTTCGAATAATACATATACTAATAGGTACCTAATTAAATTGCCGGATTTATGGTAGCCACTGGCATTCATTTTACCAGCAGGGTAATATTGAAATAAATACTTATGAGATAGAAACGCATCTGTAATACAAATATTTTAAAAATGTCTTACATGTTTAAATTAAATAATAAAAAATAGCGCTTTTACAGGTGTAAATGAACAGAACACCATATTAGAAGATACTAAGTACTTTATGTCGTAGACAATTAAAAATATTACTGTACACAATTATTAGATAGATTATCATAGTTAGGTATATCAATCAATTGGTATTACAGGAACGAACGGTATATCATTTAAACTATGTAAATGGTGCTAGATATTTCGAATGGAACCAACATTACTATTATTAATTATTTACAAATATGCTCTCTAATGATCATTTGAAAATGCTATGCTATCAGATCTCAATGTAGAAATTTAACCTAATATAAATAAATATATATATATATATATATATATATATATATATATATATATATATATATATATATATATATATATATATATATATATATAACTTGGTGTTCGTCCATTTTTATAAAAGCTAGACTCATTTTTCATGTGTTCTTAATTTTAAATAAAGAATATATTTTATAGAGTAATATAATAATGCATTCATAAATATAATTTTCGATACGTATTTTTTTAGACAATTGTTATAATTCGATTCTATAACTGTTTTCCAAATAATAATTTGTTTTCTAACATATCATTACGTATAACAAATGATGCATCGATACATTTCGTTTGTCCTGCGCTAACTGTTCAGTTCGTGATTTGTCTCTCACTTATAATGAAGAAAAAGGACAATTTATGAATTGAGCAAGGAAGTTAGGTCCAACGAACAAACCTATAGAGTGCAATAAATCATAATAATTATATATTTTCACACACACACACACACACACACATATATATATATATATATTATATTTGTATATACATATATATCCCAAATAAACATTCTACACACACACATATATATATATATATATATATATATATATATATATATATATATATATATATATATATATATATATAAAAATTAAGTCAAACATTTACTTATTTTTTATATACTTATTGAAAATTGTTATAGAATCTCTAAATGCTTATTATAATGAATATAATATATATATTCAAAATGTTAGTAAATAAATATTTTATATTATGTGTACAGAGAAAAACTATGTAGAAACTGTAATATTTATATAAATGTGTACATAAAATGTTATATAAGTTGATGTAAATGCACAAAATGTCTTGAGATGTCGTTAAAGAATAAATAGCACTTATTAAATAAAAACTAACGAATGTTACAGAAATTATTAAATGAAGTTTTATTTATTTATTTATATATATTTGGAAAAGATGGCTTCTTAAAAATGTATTTGTTTTTAAAATATTGATTAATGACAGTTGTATATTACTGCCAGAATAATTCAATAAAGATCCATTTCAAATTAACTGTTTAAAAGAAAAAGTAAAAATGACCCAAGCCAGCCTAATTATTTCTTTGCCACAAATGGTAGACCTAGCTTTAGGTTCTCCTGAGGCAAGACTATTTATTTACAGGGATATGGCGTACCGTACATTATTGAAAATAATAATTGTTTCCTTTTAGGTAGGCGCAGTGAATTTCAACATCTTAAACGCAGTTCTGCAAGTGATAATAAATCAACTGAAACTCACGGAATGCACCGTTGATTTCCGGGGTCCGGAACACGAGCGGGTCCATGCGCTAATATCCACCGCTAAACCCGGCGTTAGCTTGCACGTAACCGAATACGAGGTGGCCGCCGATCAAGAACATCGTAAAAGAAATTCCTCGGTATACGAAGCAGAGAATTTTGACGCAGAAGGGGCACAATATTCGAAAGAAACCCCCAAAACCCCCAAACAATTAATAGATAAAAATAGTATGTAACCAAATAAAAAATGTATTATTTATTCATAATTCACATCCCTCTGAAATGTTCATCTGGAAGATAATGTATCAATTCTAGCGAAGAAACTCGTTGTCGTCGAGCCGAAGTTAAATGATGAAATCGATAATATACCACGGATTAAGATAGCTGTTACGGAAGAAAGTTACAAACAATTAGAAACAGATATCACGGACTTAAAAGGCAAAATGAGCGAAATAATGGATCTTCCGAATAACGCAACATTAATAGACGCCGTTCGTTCGAGCACCTCGGAAAATAAAACGAAAGCAGTCAGCGACATGTGGCAGATTTTAAGTTTAAGTAAACGTGTCGACGCTACCGAAGCCGGCGTTGACAAATTGGCCAGCATGCTCGAAGACTTGGTCCGGGATATTAGTGGTGGTGACGGTGGTGGTGGTGCTGGTGCTGGTGCTGGTGCTGATGCTGGTGGTACAGTTGGACAGAAGTCATCAAAAGGTCGTGTATATGTCACTGAATTGAGGGATTATAATTGAATATACGAATTTCAGATGACGCACGTATATCACGCGGAAGCATATTCGGTGATATAGCAAACCGACTGACAGCAATTGAACAAAAAATGGAAGATATAATAGGTAATTATAAAATATATACAAAGCATATCGATTCATTTTGCGGTAAAAATATTTTTGTGCACCAAAAGCTCGATATGTCTATTCAAAATATGCCTTATAAATAAATGCGTCTTTTCTATAGCTAATCGCAGACCATCCGCTGATAGAGGAGGTGACAAGTAATTATCTTTCTAAACGACACGATGCATCTTTGTAATATTAAAAAAATTTCAGGGAAGACACAAGCGATGAAGACGAAGCCGTACGGGCTACTGTTAAAAATCTTGAATCCGAATTGGCGGCCATGACCAAAGCCATGAAGGGACACAATCTTGCCGACGTCTTTAAAGAGTTAGATGAGATGAAGGAGAAACTGTTAGATCCAGGTGAATTCTAACAGAAATTAATCATTCTATATTCATGCATAATATAATGTACATTTTACTGACAGAGGCTGAACAAGCAACGATGGACAAAATGACAGACATGGAAGATACAATTGCCGAATTCAGTGATAGGTTCAATAATCTGGACGAAACATACAGCAAGCAGATAGACGCGCTGCAAATGGAATTGCAACAATTGGAGACCGATTTCAACGAGCTGTTGGAGCGCGTCAACACAACGAGCAGCGGAAATGATACAGCTGCAGTCGGCTCGGTCAGTGAGCTATTTAACAAACTAATCAAATTGCAAGAAGAGCTAGAACAAGTGTCGAAGACTGCCAATCGACTAACGGAAGAAGCGGAGGAGAAACAACTCATCATAGATGTATGATGATAAAACAAATTACGTATCATTTCTTATATAGGTACCTACATATTGTTCCAGGCATTAATTGAACAAATGGAAGTATTAAAGACAACGAAAGCAAACCGCGAAGATCTGGAAGACGCACTGGCTGACAAAGCAGATAATCAACACATGAATAGAAAAGTGTCCCATGATCAATTTGATGCTGCCTGCGATGATTTAACTAAGAGTATTGAAGACACAGTGGCTAAACTCTCACAACAAGTATATATTCATTTTAATAGATACATATTGTAATTATATTCATAACAATTGTGGTATAGGAGACAATGTGGCAAACGACATTGGAAGAAATCCAGGGGACAATTGGTGGTAAATTGGATAAAATGGAATTCGATCCATTACGTGATTTCGTCAACAAGAAAATCAAAAGTTTACAACAGAGGTTGAAGGCTCTACTGGCAATGAAAGCAGAACAAGAGGCCGCCGGAACAAAGAGCAGAATATTAAAGTACATTATACTATTAAGATTAATAGAAACATAATAATATTGGGAAAACAAATTGAGTTTCTTGGGAAAAGCAGTCGGTTTTAATAATTAATTTTATTCAACCCAACGTTTCGGCATCCCTTATGCCATCTTCAGGAGTTTGAAATATTCAAAATTAAAAAAAATGCTTCAGGATGTACATATGGATCAAAGAATATAAAATATCACAGCTGGTTTCCCCTTTTTTTCTTGGTCAACACTGACCAAGAAAAAAGAGGTAACCAGTTGTAATGTTTTATTTTTATATTCTTTGATCTATGTACGTAACGAAGTTTCCAAGAAACTAATTATTTTTTTCAACACAACTCCGGTCAAAAAAATACACCAGTATAATAATAACGCTTACAGGAATGTAAATTGCATTTCGTGTGATAAAGACGTCGTTATGTACAAACAAAATCAATTCCCTACAATGCCGGCGCCAGCTGCAATGCCCTGCAATCGTAGTATGAGACCATATATAACATACGAATTGGACGCTGTACGTAAACAACAAAAGAGGCACGTTATTTAATACATCATACACTTATAACTAGAACAATTTCAAAACAATATTCTCTCCAATACAGTTTACCCGGTGGTACAAATTTGAATCATCTAGAGTCTGCTTTGCACGAGACCAAACCAGTCAAAGAAAGGGTAATACCGGAAAAAGAAAAACGCAAACAGTAAGATTACTTTATTGTGTTTTAAATTCAATCTACTATTGTCATAAAACAGTATCAATTTTCAAAGGCGTAGACATTTTCCAAAAATAAAATTCAAAAGTTGCTAGAAATTTTAATATCTAATAATAACTTTTATAAGATTCACTTTTTCACTGATATATATACAAAATATGATACGAGTAACCAAGCTCTACCGGTTGAAAAATGCTGTAAAAAAAAGGTGGTTTTCATTCCTATGTTATTATAAAATCTATTTCTTTCGGTATAAAGGGATAGAATAGGCCATGCATGTAACCGTTACTGTGGTGGCAGTCACACAACCACTACAGCGTCACAACGTGTTACACACATTGGTCATTTCCTGAACCAGTGGGGTCCGCAAGCTGTACCCCTAGAAGAGGCTTCGATTGTCGGAACAAACGGACAGGTTACCTATATATCTGTGGCAATATATATATATATATATATATATATATATATATATATATATATATATATATATATATTCATCGATGGTTCTTCGGTTGATGGATAAGTATAGAAATTAAAAAAAAACTTCCTTGTACGCTAACGTTTCGGTTACAATTTGCAGCCGTCCTCAGTGCTGTTGTTATTACCAACATTACAAATAATAAATATAACAATAATTTAAGATATTTTTATGTACAGTTTAGTAAAAAATACCAAAAAAAGCAACAACGAAAGTGGATGATAATATAAAGAAAAATAAAATGGGTTGTGGCCAACGCGGGACTTCCTTTTACGTAGTTTTCATCAATATTTATTGATTATAAAAATATAATATTAAGAAATATTAATCCAACAGAAACAATATGGAATCCAAGATTACCTTATATAAATGAATAGGTGGAAAATTATACCAATACCAATTTGTATTGGTTTCGAAGTACTAACTATCAAAACTAAACAATTCTCTACAGAAATATTCTGAAATGTCATTTATCTAATTCAGTCTATTTGGTTTTCTTGTCGAAATATTGACAGGCGCAGATGATCCGATTAATTAAGCTACATTCGAATCCAAGACAACGTAAACAAGATACTTATGATTCTTAGTAGCGATTTTCTCGTAACTGGTACATTTATTGAAAAAACTTTTCGAACAAAAGTTGTGCAAAATATTAATATCTTTCATTATGAACGTAACTATTTTTGCCGTAAGTGCAGCTGTTTCATAATTTTACGTCCGATAGTTTCGGCTCTAGAGCGTTCACATACACACGCGCACACACAGACTCACTCAGAATGTCACTCCGAAAATAGTCACATTCGATTCAGGGAAGCTCAAAACGTGTATATCCGTTGAAATCTCGAGTTCGATTTTTTTGATGATCCCTATACTTACTTATTACTTTGTAAAAAGAAAGTAAAAATAGAATAACTTTATATTCTATTTTTTTAATTTATATAATCATCTACTTACGTTGTTGCTTTTTTGGTGTTATTTCCTATTTAACTGTTAATAGAATTATCTTAAATTGTTGTTATATATATTTTTTGAAATGTTGGTAATAAAAACAGCTCTGTGGAAGGTTGCAAATTGCAATCGCAACGTTAGCGTACAAGGAAAAAAGTTTTTTTCTTTCTATCCTTATCCATCATCCGCAGAACCATTGATGAATATAAATCTTATTGATACGAATCTTTCAACTTATAAATATATATATTTCAAAAGATGTACAAAGCGCGGGAAGGTGGGGAACCAACTCCACGCAAAGCAGAAACGGTTATAAACGCAGTGTATATTCAAACGGATGAACCACGGGAATTCGTACAACGGATGAGTGATTCTATCGAAGCAACCGGTCTATCAAAACTTGTATATTTTTAAAAATGAATGTAGTAATGAATCTTGATCTAACTATCATTTCCTTATTAGTCAAACAAAGATCGAAAATTAACGACGATTAAATCAGCGATACGCACACCAAGTACCATGCAGAAATCTGGGACTAGAGTTGATAAAGAAAAAACACCCGAGAAAGAACAAGACATTACTGATGCCGTACATATTAATAAACAAATACATGTTTTCCTAAATAGTAATTATGTTTCATTCGAAATCTAGGAACTTCCTGTCGGAGATATATCACCAGATGACGACACGAAGAGTCATCCAAAGAGTGGAATCTCTTTGTCAGCTCGAAAATCAGTACATATTTATTCAGTATCAATAGACATATATTTATATAAAATAATAATTTAATATTACAGAGTAAAAAGAGTGGTCTTATATCGTCTTCTTCTGAAAAGCGAGTCTCTATCGCGCCTAAAGGTGTATTCATTAAAATATTCATTTTGTTTGTCGCTAATAATTTCGAATTATTTCAGGGGACTCTTCACGAGCTTCTGTGAAGCGCGCCAGCCAACAATCAGTTAAGAAAACGTCCGTCAGTGAAGATAAGATGAGCAAGTCACAAGTAGCAGGAGAGACTGCTGAGGGCGGGGAAGCCCCCTTAGAAGCATCACCGAGCGGGTAACAATTTTCAAAACTTTGTTTATATTGTTCTGCAAAAATATATGCTCTAATTTGTATTTCAGAACCGCGGCAGTAGGTGAGCCTGGACCTGCTCCTGAAGAAGCTGCATCTGAAGCTTAAGTATATTATTCGAATGATTGTACATAAAAATCATGTTTTATTATATATACACTCTTGTACTTATACAAATGTTTTTCTAGTTTATTATAAATATTTATCTTTTAGACTGTACACGTCAAACAAAATTTTCAAAATAAATTTACGTAATGTTAATAATGCAACATAGCATGATGTGTATTTATAAGTTTAAGCAACTAATATTTGTTTATTATTATGTACATTCACATTTTGTTTAAGGACGTCAGAAAATAAAACTATTTTTATTTAGTAATCTATATAGATGTTATCCTATTTTTATCTATATCAATCACACGAACTGTATACAATATATTTAAATATTTTGATTCCAGCCCCCAACTAATACGTATATATATCACAATAACAAATAGATAAGAACAATTACCCAACGGCGGTTTTGCATTAACGCATTTTTTTTTTAATCATACATACGATATGTTACCATGCTAAATATGATATCTCACTTGGATATTCTGTTTACTTGACCCCGTACTGTTAACCTTGCGATTAATAGCCCCCCAGCAGACTGCCCTATGACATTTAGATAATACTTTGCTGGAGAGCAAATAACATTGTGTATTCTTTATACATAATTATCTCGTGTCAAACAACAATTTATTGACACGGAAAAATTATGTATAGGAAAGGTGACAGTCCAACACAATAATATAATTGAAATAAATGATGAGAAGCTTGGAATTTAAAAAAATGGGTTGTGGCCAACGCGGGACTTTCTTTACGTAGTTTATATATATATATATATATAATCCAAACTAACTGTTAAAAAATACCAATATTTCACAGTAATACACTGAAATTGTACCAATTATTTTATTATGTTATCAAATATTGTATCATCAATATTTATTGATTATAAAAATATAATATTAGGAAATAATAATCCAACAGAAACAATATGAAAATCAAGTTTTCCTTATATAAATGAATGGGTGGAAAATTATACCAATACCAATTTGTAATGGTTTTGAAGTACTAACTATCAAAACTACCCACATAGCACCAAATCCCGTAAGACCAAATAAAGACGTCCAAAAACATGACGTCTTTAAGACTTTTAGTTAGGACGTCTTAATGACATACATAAATAAGACAACATATAACAAAGTCTTCAAGACGTCTTTAAGTTGGCCTTAAATAAGACGTCTTGTAAATGTCGTCCACAAGACAACTTAACGACTTCCATCCAGACAAATTTAGGTGGTCGTATAGACGTCTTTTTTTGGTCTACAAGACCAAACAAATGCGGAGATATGCTGCCACCTATATTAAATTTTCAGAACCTATACTTAGCTTTGTTCGTTTGTCCTGCACTGACTGATCAGTTCATGATTTGTCTTTCTTCCACTTATAATGATGAATAAGGACAGATTATGAACAGAGCAAAAAATGCAGGTCCAACAAACAAACGTTCTAGAGCATTCTACAAGTAGTTTCAGCTAATGCAAACAAGTAAGAAAAGTAAGTATTTTACAAACAATTATTTGCTGTGTAACAAGTTTGTGCATTAGTTATTAATTTAAAATGTATATATTATGCATGATGTACAGTTTTTATGCAATGTTCATAAAACAAAACCTCATTAAAAGTACAAGTAACAAAATATTATAGAACAAAGAGGATAACACCTTACAACGCTAGTGTTACATATTTAATAAATAAATAAATACATGATGTTTACAGAAACAAAAAATTCTTAGTATTGGAGGAAGGATCAAAGAACGTGGACAGATGCAATATATGGCCATTAGGAAACGCCCCCGTAATGAAAATTATAACCGGTAACAATTGAATCATTCAATTCTCATTAATATTATAGTATAATTTTTGTATATTTCAGAAGCGCTGCGTACAGATTACTGTAACTGCCAATGATGAAACAAAAACTGAACGAGAACGAGAATGGATGAGGCATGTTAGCGTTCAGCGAACGGCTAAACCTAGCAAATAATAATATTTTGCCGTACACACTGTGATTTTAAATATGTTCTCTTCAGTTTCAATATTTTCCGTGCTTCACAACCGTAGCGGACAACCTAAATAATACATTGTATACATATGCCCAGACTTCTTAGTTTGAATGCTACGGTTGCGACGTATGTAAACTAGAAATCTATCTTAAATGAAGTATATGACTGTATACAAGCAAATTATAATTAATTCCAGTTAATAAATCAACTGCTCTTTATTTGTAATATTTATATGTTTAATAATGTATTATACTATTGTTTTTTAATTCGAATTTGTTGGTTATTTATAGAAAATTCTGATATTACATTTGTTTTGCTATCTAAAAACAACACATTTGGATGTACTATTAAGTATCAAACAAATGTGTATTTTGTGTAGATAGTAAAACAAATGTAATACCAGAATTTTCTGGCCTTATAAAAATCACTACCTATTCCCGCAAGACCACAAAATGTCCAATTTTGGACGTCATTATTTAGACCTATAAGAGTCTAATAGTAGTCATTTTGAACGACCTATAGACGTCTTATTGTTGACTTATAGTTATCCTTTTAAAGTCTTTAAATTACGTCTTTAAGACGTCTTTTCGACACGTCTTAAATTGGTCTTAAACGAGCGAAGTTAGACGTGTAGAGGACGTCGCTTTGTATGACTTCGGGCTTCATACCATTAAAGACTTTGACATCTTAAAGACGTCTTTCAGTTTGTTTTGTGCTATGTGGGTAACCAATACTCTACAGAAATATTCTGAAATGTCATTTATCTAATTGAATCTATTATGTTTTCTTGTCGAAATATTGACAGGCGCAGATGATCCGATTAATTAAGCTACATTCAAATCCATGACAACGTAAACAAGATTCTTAAAATTTTCGGTAGCGGTTTTCTCGTAACTGGTACATTTATTGAAGAAACTTTTCAAACAAAAGTTGTGCGAAATATTAATATCTTTCATTATGAACATAACTATTTTTGCTGTAAGTGCAGCCGTTCTAGTGATAATGGAGATAAAACAAAAAATGCATAGAGTAAAGATGCACTGCTGGTTTGAATATTTTTTTCAACAAGATTTGGTACGCGTAAAACGCACCAACGCGTAGAGCTCGCCCTTAGGTAAAATATGCACTGCGAGCAGTGGTTTTTAATTATTATGGCCTTTTGGTTAACAATTTGAAAATATGTTATAGGTGTAAAAAGTCTTACATTTAATTTTAGATTATATTGATAAAAAAAAATTAGTTCATACTTTAAAATTCAAAATTATAATATTTAATAATTTTTTTCGGGCTTTGGATTAACTAAATGAAAAAATCTTATAGATATAAAATATCTTAGAATTTTTAGTAGAATTTTTAAGTGTTTCAATTATTTTTATAAGGGCAGTATTAAGGGGGGCTCCAAATTTTGGGGCCCTATAACTCGGGAAGTATGCGGGCGATTGGATTTATACTGCGAGCGGATTCAATTGGGATGCCAAATAATATGTGTACCAAATTTGAAATGAATCGTTCAGGTACCTTCAGAGGAGTAGAGGGCACAAATTTGGTCTTACGAGATACCGAGCGAGCGACGACTAACATCCAAGTATATAAGTTATATACATTTTCGGAATCAGGGCGACGAGACGAACACTTTTTCTTAATGACATTTTTTGATCAGAGAATGCTACAGACACACGACCGAATACTTTAGCTTCTTCGGTACTACGTACGGCGAGCTAAAAATAGGAGGTGAACATCTAAGGCCTTAAGTCTTAAGTTTGAAGTTTCATTATTTTTCGTTCGACAGTTTCGGCCCTAGAGCGTTCACAGACACACACACACACAGACAGACGTCATTCCGAAAATAGTCACAATCGATTCAAGCCCACATAGCACCAAATCCCGTAAGACCAAATAAAGACGTCCAAAAACATGACGTCTTTAAGACTTTTAGTTAGGACGTCTTAATGACATACATAAATAAGACAACATATAACAAAGTCTTCAAGACGTCTTTAAGTTGGCCTTAAATAAGACGTCTTGTAAATGTCGTCCACAAGACAACTTAACGACTTCCATCCAGACAAATTTAGGTGGTCGTACAGACGTCTTTTTTTGGTCTACAAGACCAAACAAATGCGGAGATATGCTGCCACCTATATTAAATTTTCAGAACCTATACTTAGCTTTGTTCGTTTGTCCTGCACTGACTGATCAGTTCATGATTTGTCTTTCTTCCACTTATAATGATGAATAAGGACAGATTATGAACAGAGCAAAAAATGCAGGTCCAACAAACAAACGTTCTAGAGCATTCTACAAGTAGTTTCAGCTAATGCAAACAAGTAAGAAAAGTAAGTATTTTACAAACAATTATTTGCTGTGTAACAAGTTTGTGCATTAGTTATTAATTTAAAATGTATATATTATGCATGTTCTACAGTTTTTATGCAATGTTCATAAAACAAAACCTCATTAAAAGTACAAGTAACAAAATATTATAGAACAAAGAGGATAACACCTTACAACGCTAGTGTTACATATTTAATAAATAAATAAATACATGATGTTTACAGAAACAAAAAATTCTTAGTATTGGAGGAAGGATCAAAGAACGTGGACAGATGCAATATATGGCCATTAGGAAACGCCCCCGTAATGAAAATTATAACCGGTAACAATTGAATCATTCAATTCTCATTAATATTATAGTATAATTTTTGTATATTTCAGAAGCGCTGCGTACAGATTACTGTAACTGCCAATGATGAAACAAAAACTGAACGAGAACGAGAATGGATGAGGCATGTTCATGAGCGTTCAGCGAACGGCTAAACCTGGCAAATAAAAATACTACTACTGCCGTACACACTGTGATTTTAAATATGTTCTCTTCAGTTTCAATATGTTCCGTGCTTCACAACCGTAGCGGACAACCTAAATAATACATTGTATACATAATTATGCCCAGACTTCTTGGTTTGAGTGCTACGGTTGCGACGTATGTAAACTAGAAATCTATCTTAAATAAAAAGTATATGACTGTATACAAGCAAATTATAATTAATTCCAGTTAATAAATCAACTGCTCTTTATTTGTAATATTTATATGTTTAATAATGTATTATACTATTGTATTTTAATTCGAATTTGTTGGTTATTTATAGAAAATTCTGATATTACATTTGTTTTGCTATCTAAAAACAACACATTTGGATGTACTATTAAGTATCAAACAAATGTGTATTTTGTGTAGATAGTAAAACAAATGTAATACCAGAATTTTCTAGCCTTATAAAAATCACTACCTATTCCCGCAAGACCACAAAATGTCCAATTTTGGACGTCATTATTTAGACCTATAAGAGTCTAATAGTAGTCATTTTGAACGACCTATTGACGTCTTATTGTTGACTTATAGTTATCCTTTTAAAGTCTTTAAATTACGTCTTTAAGACGTCTTTTCGACACGTCTTAAATTGGTCTTAAACGAGCGAAGTTAGACGTGTAGAGGACGTCGCTTTGTATGACTTCGGGCTTCATACCATTAAAGACTTTGACATCTTAAAGACGTCTTTCAGTTTGTTTTGTGCTATGTGGGAGGAAGGTTAAAACATGTATATCCGTTGAAATCTCGAATTCGACATTTTTCATGATTACAATACTTACTTATTACTTTGTAAAGGAAAGTAATAAATGTTGAGAGGCTTGAAAAAATAAAAAAAGATTCCACATTTATTTTAAGTTTCCCGCTTCATTTATGTGGCCCGTTTATAATCATTCCATAAGTAGCATAACGTAAAAAGATGAATATCCTTGTAATGCAACTATTTTTCACATAAGTAAAATCAAAAACTGAAGAGGAGTGGCCTGCACTCTACTTTTTTAACGTAATTTTCATTACAAGTGTATATCCTAAACAGGATACTGTATATTGGATAATTATAAACGAGCCTTGAGACACCTTGAGAGGTGACAAATGGGTGCAATGTCAAATAAATATTTAATACGCATTTAAAGAAATGTGTTAGGTTGTAGGTATGTTTCAAACGTTTTATAGAATATAATACGGTATTGATTGTCTTTATTTCATAACCCAGATAGTATGCGATGTTTTCAATTGCAATACCGCTTATATAAGTACGTAGATTGGGGAAAATGCAATGCAATCTGAAATACTGATAAATCATCGAACTCCCCTTGGGAATGCCGGAAAGGAAAGTAAACGAAAAACGAATAAAACTGTTCTGGATGACGTGAGTCTATGTGGCATTAAATTTCGGGAGATACGATGGAATGTAGTTGTTATTTACTAATGAGTATATTAGTGATATGTGTTTCTATGGGGGTCTGAAGACCTAATCCGGTCGTTATCAAATATTTAACTTGACCCAGCTGAACTTTCTCTTCCCATTACATATATCTGTTCTCGGAACATTTTTAACAAATATTATTCAGTTCTGTTTGGTCATCAACGTAGCGTCACATAATTGCAATTGGATAGAACATTTATAATTTTATGTTGTTTTATTTGAGTGTGTTTCATTTGGTTTTATCTCTGACGTACTACGTACTAATGTGTTATTCTTATCTAAGTCGCGAGAAAATGAATATAATTCGCAAGTTTCGCATCAATCCTATCTATTACTCAGACTACAGTGATACACATTGGTTAAGGTTCAGAGCCCTACAATACTCACTGTAAATAAATATTATAATACTGTTCGCTAAAAGATATCCAGTAAATAAATAAATAAATATTATTAGTGTAGTTTGAGTTCATCCCATTTATTGTTTATTTGTTTGGTGTTTGTTAATACAAAAAAAATATGGAAGTTGTTACTAATGTAAGTGTAAATTGTTTTGCAAACTATAAAATTGTTCGGGAATCATAAAAATATAATTGAATTAACATTGAATTATTATCAACAGTACCCGATCCTTAAGTCGTTCTTGGCTGGCTCATTTTCCGGAACATTCTCGACGGTTCTTTTCCAACCATTGGATTTAGTGAAAACGCGTCTACAAAATAGCACTGCTACCCTTGTAAAGTAAGTCATTTATTTCTCTATTTTTCTAATCTACAGCCATATGTATTACATTTATTGATTGACTATCTAGTATTTATGTGATTTTAATGATAAGGAATTATTTAATAAAAACACACTTAATTGGTTTCAAAATTAATTTAATGCAGTTTATTTCTTTCCGACACTTCTGATGATGGTGTAAAAGCCGAAATACGTATTTTGGCCTTTACACCATTATCAGAAGTGTCGGAAAGAAATAAACTGCAAGGTATATATATACACAAATAAATAAACAGGTATAAAGGTTATAAGCTAAAATTAATTTAATTCTACAATAACGTTACAATATATACAAGGTATTACAAAGTTGAACACATTATTAAATAATTATGTTTAAATACGTATTTCGGCTTTTACACCATTATCAGAAGTGTCGGAAAGAAATAAACTGCAAGATATATATATATATATATACACAATTAAATAAATAAACAGGTATAAAGGTTATAAGCTAAAATTAATTTAATTCTAGAATAACGTTACAATATATACAAGGTATTACAAAGTTGAACACATTATTAAATAATTATGTTTCAACAAGTGCCTACAGCTCTCATATATTTAATCTGATTTTAATGATTTTATTTTATTTTCTAGTGGCCGATCTACAAATGGAATGGTCACAATCTTCATCAATATCATCCAACAAGAACAAATTCGTGGATTATGGCGTGGAATGACACCGGTAAGTTCATATTTATTTTGTTACTTTTAATAGTATTTGTTGATCATGAAACTCAAAATAAAGGAACAATAGGAATTGTTTAATTTCGACAAATTTATTGCCTTCATCAGAATATGAATGATGTGCAGGGCTTCCACGCATTCACTATTTCCACTTTTATTCACTTTTTCCCAAGTCTATCACTTATAGTCACTATATTAAAAAAATTTAATTACTCTGAACTAAACCGGTAAAAACCGTTATTTTTTTCCGGAACCAAACTGATATATATTTTTATAATTTAACCGGAACGGTATCCAGGGCTTCCACGCATTCACAATTTCCACTTTTACTCACTTTTTCCGAAATCGATCACTTATAGTCACCATTTTATTCACTATATTCACTGAATTCATGTCATAAATGTATGAAAAGTATTAAAGACGCAAAGTTCTAACTTGGTTGACTCCAAACCCATTTTTAACATTTTTTTTTTCGGCTAAAGTTTATAGAAAAGTTCTCTATAGGTAAGAAGGTGTGCTTTTAATTTTTTCAATTACCAAATAGCAAATATGTGCTTCTAATTTCTTTTACAAAGTAGTTAGTAAGTCTGGTAATCATGAAAAATTTCGAACTCGAGATTTCAACGAATCGGATGTGACTTTTTTTCAAAATGACGTCTGTATGTATGTCTACGCTCTGTGAACGCTCTTGAGCAAATACTGTCAAACGTTAAATTGTGAAACTTCAAACTTAAAAAACTGGTAGTGCATGTTTACTCTATGCATATTTTGTTCCAATATCACTAGAACGGCTGCACTTATGGCAAAATTAGTTATATTCATAATGATAGATATTAATATTTCACACAAATTTTGTTTTAAAAGTTTCTTCAAAAAATGTACCAGTTACGCGAAAATTGCTACAGAAAACCTTAAATATCTTAATAATGTTGCCATGTATTTGCACATAGTTTAATCAATCATACTATGATTAGTGCCTGTCAATATTTTGATTTTTTCTAGTAAAAACTACGCAAAAGAAAGTCGAGTGCAGGCCACTCTAGCTTTTTTTAATACACTCTTAATTAATATATGTATAACTCTTTTATTTATTTAATCAATTGCCTGAAATTTGATAACACAAGGTTTTTGGGGTCGCAAATTACGAATCTGGCCTCAAAATCGGTCTAAAAACAAAATGGCGTTTACAAAATGAATATTTTATTCACTTTTTTACCTTTTTCTGTCACTTATTTCACTTTTATTCTTTAAAAACTACACTATTTCACTTTTATTGTATACAAAATTGCTGTGGAAGCCCTGGATGTGTTATGTAAACAATTAAATGAATAAATCAATATTAGAAAACTATGTCTAATGTGAATTTATTAAACATAATAATAATTTGTTTATAATTATTTTATAGTCTATCGCCCGTTGTGTACCAGGAGTAGGGCTCTACTTCTCATCCCTGAGTTGGTTAAAGACAAAATTCAGCACAGATGGAAACCTAACAGCATTACAATCCGTCTCGTTGGGGGCAGTTGCCCGATCTATGTCGGGGGCACTATTAATACCAGTCACCGTTGTTAAAACAAGGTAAATAAATGAGCAATACTACATGTGAATGAATGAATTTGGGGTGAATTTTAATAGGAAATCTAATAAAATGTTTGTTGTTATATTGTTGCAGATTTGAAAGCGGTGTTTACTCGTATACTAGTGTCACTGATGCACTTCGGCAAATTCACAAAACTGAAGGAATCCGGGGTCTCTCAGCGGGCCTTCTCCCTACCCTGTTCAGGGATGCTCCATTTTCGGGGCTGTACCTAATGTTCTACACCCAAACCAAACAAGCCTTACCAAAAGGTTAGTCTTTTTTCTTATTATTATTCAAATATGGTATGCCAGGGCGCAAAAATGCTGGTTACGGTACTGCATATTTATCTGAATACATTAATATCTTAATCTAAAAAGGCATAAATAAAAAAAATGGGTTCAAGATAAGATATTTTGCAAACACGATGATAACCTTTCACAACCTAATCTCAATCCATATACAATATGTTTAACATAGCAACCAATTAATAATTCTTATTATTGTAATCGTAGATTTGCTACAATCACAATACGCTGCGCCAATCAACTTTACTTGCGGAGTTACCGCTGGCATTCTCGCATCAATCGCAACCCAACCGGCCGACGTCATCAAAACCAAAATGCAATTGTACCCGCACAAGTTCAACGGTGTCTGGTCCGTAATTGTCTATGTAAACAGCAAATATGGGGCACAAGGTTACTTCAAGGGAATGGTACCACGGATGCTGCGTAGGACTCTGATGGCCGCTATGGCTTGGACCGTCTATGAACAGATTACGAAGAATATTGGCCTAAAATAGGATAGAATTTGTAGTGAATTTACGCCCGATTCGATATCGTGAATGGTATCGCCCGAGTATTTATTGTTTAATCACGTCTGCGACAAATTGTCGTTTGACATTATTGTTATTTGCGAATTTATGCGAATATCAAAGCATTGACTTGACGCAAAGGAAGGAAGAAATAAGTCATATGTTTGAGCAAGCAAAATGTGCCTTGTTATGTATATATTATGTAAAATGTACGATTTTGAATTGAATTAGGTGACGGAATGGTTTGTTGTACAAACTTTAATATAGTTAATTTTTTTAATTGAAAATAAATTGATTATAGCCCAATTGTTTTTCTATAATTTTGTTTAATTTACAATATTTCCGTTTTTGACGTTTATTGACATTTACTATATTCTGAAATTGATCTAAAATCACACTGGATCATTTCTACAATACGAGATCACGCACAAAACGTAAGTCCTTGAATTATTTAAAATAGAAACGCAACATTTATTACATATATGCAAATAATTTAGTTGGACTGACAGAAAATAGTAATGAGACTAACCGACGAAATAGTAGAAAAAACGCAATGTCTACCACGCGCAGGCGATGCAGATCTCGATCGCCGTGTCTCCCAGAGTCTGATGAGATATGTCCTCGCACAGAACTAAACACTTTTCAGCGATATTTCAGGAATTTTAAAATAGTATGCATCATAGGTAATAGCTCTAATGGCTTGCATTTCCAAATGATTGCAATTTTTTTTAAATAGTTCTATTTACTGCATTGAGTTTAATAGTAATGGATCATTACTTCAATGTACAAAGACGCGATTTTTATGTACTTAAGGACCATATACATCATATTGAAGTAAAGTAAAAATAATCAATTCAAGGGGGGGAACAACACGGTGACGGCCGAAAAAATTGCTCATTTTCACGAATTTATTTGTTCTGAACTTAGAAATAGTAGATTGATGGGGTTTGCGACATTAAATAAGGTATACATCGAAGGTTTTTCAGGATTTTTTTTATTGAAAAATAATAGCTTCATGCCTTTTTTGCGTTGTCCAGAGGCAGCTCAAAGAGGAGGTACCGTCATGGTTATGGATGTACCGCAGATTGTAATTATTTGATTTAAAAAAAAACATATTTTCTTAATCTATATAGATGTAATTTCAGTTGTACGTAGGATTTTTCAAAAAAAAAAAAAAGTTCACGAAATAGTGGACATTTGAAAAAAATTACCAATTTTTTTCCCCACTTTCTTTTCCGAAAAGGATACTAAATATAAAAAAATCCTACCTACAACTGACGCCAATTTCATAAGCTTAAAGTTAAATTAAAAGAAAAAAATATCCGATGTAAATTGTAGCGTGGGCGTCCAGCCCCATAAAAAACAGGGTTTCGAGAGAAACGCGTTTAAAGTACCGTAGCGTTTGGTGTCGTGTTCGATTTTAAAACGATTTGGAGGACAATGTCGTTTGCTTTTGTCCTGTCTATGTCGTTTAGGGGTCATAATACTACCTATTCGATCCATTTTCACTTCAAAATTTCAACTAATTACACTAAAAAATATTATGAACGACTATTGTCAACAATGTGCGCCTGAAAGGAATATGCGATGTACCTTCGTTATTTGTACGAATTTCAGCATAATATTTTAGGGAAATATTCTAAAAGATACATTCTTTAAAATTATATAAAAAAGAAAAATCGATTATTTTTTAACCGTCACCGTGTTGTTCCCCCTTCAATGAACCCCTTTAAGTTTTATAATGGTATGAATTACATTTTAGAAAAACTTACATAATGTAATGAGCAAAAAGGGTAGTATTGAAAAACAATTAAATGTCATAGTTTCATCATTGCCTAGTTTAAAAGATATGGCCAACAATTTACGAAATGATGTAAAACAATGCAATAATAAACCAGGTATATTAATTGAGTGTGTTCATACATACGGATCATTAACTAAAGTATTTAGTTTTCAAAGCGAAAGATGAAAAATTAGCGGAAAAAGTGCGTCTTGTAATTCGCGAAGAGTTAGAACAATACAACGCAGACAAAACGGGCCGTACGGATTTCGCGCTAGAAAGTTCAGGTATTCTCAACGCATTTCCCCTTGAAATGCTTCACGTGTGACTCTTGTTTCAGGAGGAAGCATATTAAATACAAGAAAAACTGAATCATTTACTGGCAATAGTCCGTCTTTGTCACTGTTTGGTATTCCGCTTTGTCATTCTAGCAATAATCCACGGGCATTAATACAGGCAAATATACACATTATTTCTATTCCAAATTGAATAAAACAAATAAAATTAATGTGTAGCCCGGTGTAATGCCAGGGGAGTGCTGGGCTTTTAAGGGCTCCTCTGGGGCGGCAGTCATCCAACTAATAGCCAAAATCCAAGTAACTGGGGTCAGTGTTGAACACATCGCGAGGTCTATTTCCCCAACAGGCGAAACTAATACAGCCCCTAAAGAGTTTTCTATATGGGTCAGGTTCACGTACAAAATCTCAAAGGAAAAAAAAAACATTAATTTAAACTACAGGGCCTACAAAATGTGAGTGATAAGGAAGGATTCTTCTTCGGTCAATTCGAGTACAACATTGACGGCACTACCGTGCAGTACTTTCCAGTTTTACACCAAAGTTCGCGGAGTTTTGATATTATTGAATTTAAAGTACATTCAAATCATGGACACCGAGAATATACATGTATTTATAGGTATATTGGATGTAAAAGTTATATATTTCTGGGGATATATTTGTTATATTTTAGGCTTCGTGTACATGGAGAACTCAAAGAAAAATAATCTGGATAATGGAACAATTTATTATAACGTATACATATTTTACACAAGATACAAATATATCGTATGTGCTGTTTTGTTTTTGGAATTATTTTGAAAATAAAAGTTTGAATTTACTTTGAGGACGGATTTTTATTTTGTTTTAGTACATTTCGTTATAAATAAAATAATTAATGCTTAGAGACAATTTAAATGCAGTATATTGTCTTGGCGGTAATCTATAACAATCAGCACTGACCTACACTATTAAATAGTATAAGGCAATGGATTCTAAGATGCAGATTTTAAGGCCATATCAATGCGAACATGCAGTTTATCATTGAAATCATAATCTTTATATTGTACGCAATGGTTTAAAAATGCTTTACCTTCATCTCGCGTCTACAAATGTTTATTCATTTAATTGTATATTCCATTCAAATGATTTATTTGTTACCTGTGGACTTTTGATTAGAATTGCACCTAAAGAATACTCTGCAAATGCAGATATATGAATATCGTCCGCCGCATGGCATTCATTACGGGCTTGAATGCAATTCCGATAACATTGTACAGCAGCTTCGTAGTTTCCGATAATATTATAACATTCACCCTGTATCAACATTGCTAAACCAAGCATTGGTTCTTCTTGGACGTGATTACAATCTATAACATTATTTCCTTATTATGTATTCCATTTTGTATTATCTGAGGCATCACCTTCAATAATCAACTGAAGACTATCATAGCTACAACTAGCCAATGCGTTCCACAAATAAATTAATTCAAACACATAAAATTTCCAGTGCGCGTTCGAGGTGCGTTCAACGGCATCCTCATTTTGCGGAAATTTCGATAGACGCCTGAATATATAGCGATCTAACTCCATATGTTTCGGTGATGATTTTGCGTAAATGTCGAGCAAGTTTTTTATGTGGCTGTACGGATTTTGTGCGCTGGCGCCCGAGCAAATTATATTTAGAAATGCGTAGAAACCTCGTGACCAGCGGCTGCCTAGTTTCAATTTCAAAAAAACCTTTTGCGCTTCCTCATAGTCTAGTTGCAGCAGATGGCACCAACCGGCTTCATGCATAGCAAGTAATTTAATTTCACGTTGCGTTGAATTGTCACCAGCCTGTTGGAATGATTCCAATGCTGATGGAATATTAGACTAAAATCATAAAAATACTCGTATATTCAAAAGATTCCTGAACGAATATAACGTTTGCTAATACATTTAGTCGATGAATACGACCATTAAAAAACAAAAACAAAGCTGATTGTCCGTATTCGGTCACAGATTCTCGCATTAGTAAACTGGCTGCATCCAGACCAGCCTTAACATTATTACCATCCAACCCGAAGAACGGCCTAACAATGGTATGATACCACAACAGGGCAAGCCTAAGGAATGGAATAAACTTTTAACACAACAACAAAACAATGAATCATTTTGAAAATACATAGCTAGAGGTGCTCGCATATCGGTGCCCTTGCGGGCATACATCAAATTGGAAATACCAGCCGAACGATTCCCATGAAAGCCAAAGAAATTTGTGATCTTCAACAACGACGGCGGAAGCAAAGAAATACCCAATTGTAAAAGACCATAACCGAAACACACAGCACCCATTAAACGCGATATAGTTTGTGGCGGTATCGTCTCGGTCGAGCTACAATTAAAAACAAAGAAACACGCAGTCATCTCACCCGATCCCAGCGGAACTTTAAATTACTTGTCGTCCGGTGACGCCAGCAAGTTAAGCGTGCTCGACAAATACGAAAGTTGTGACGAAAACAATGAGAATCGATTTGAACTGACTGACGCATCATTGTTTGTTATTGTTGTATGGGCAGAATCACTGCGTTTTATTGCAAATGGAAAGTAGTTGTTGGAGCCTTTATTAGTGAATACAAAGACGGACTGGGAATGAGGAAGCTGGACCTGAGATCGTTTGATTGGGGATTCAATTGGAACGTACCCGTTGCGCTTGGGCGACGGGGAACTGGGACTGGACACAGGGATGCTCCATTCGGAAAGATCCGGGGTGGCGGTGCTACTGCGCGTCAATGTTGGGTCAAACCAATCGAAATCAGTTGGTTCTAAAATATGATTGCATCATTACCATTCGCATACGAGGGCTGTCCGACAAGCACTTAGCCTCACCGGCCTATGGCGCCACTGTCGCAAGAGACATAACTTATTGTGTAGTACATTATCTTAGACGGCTACTGTTAAAATTTCAGCCGAATCGGACTCGTAGTTTTGTTTTGACCGCGCGTGAAAGCGGGAGTATCCGCAGATTTTAGAAAAATGATTCGATTCTTGCTTTTGGAAGGGAAATCGCGCAGCGAAATCAAAGAACGCTTGGATGCTGTGTACGGCGACTCTTCTCCTTCGATGGCAACAGTCAAAAATTGGTTCAACGAGTTTCAACGTGGTCGCACGACGGTTTTTGATGAGCTTCGCCCAGGTGCCCCAAAAACGGCTACCACGGAGGATAACGTGACAAAAATCCACGATCTCGTATTGAAAGACTGCCGATTGAAGGTGCGCGAGATAGCTGAGATAATAGGCATTTCAAAAGATCGCGTGGGTCATATCCTACATAAAATTTTGGGCATGAGAAAACTGTCGGCGCGATGGGTGCCGCGTTTGCTCATTCTGGACAACAAGCGCAACCGCGAGACCACTTCAGAGCAGTGTTTGACGCTGTTTAAGCGCAATCCGAAAGAGTTTCTGCGTCGTTTCGTGACTATTGACGAAACATGGATCCACTGCGCGATTTCCCTTCCAAAAACAAGAATCGAATAATTTTTCTAAAATCTGCGGATACTCCCGCTTTCACACGCGGTTTAAACGAAACTACGAGTCCGATTCGGCTGAAATTTTAACAGTAGCCGTCTAAGATAATGAACTACACAATAGGTTATGTCTCTTGCGACAGTGGCGCCATAGGTCGGTGAGGCTAAGTACTTTTCGGGCAGCTCTCGTATATTCGATGGTTGATGGCCCTACCCGGTAAATTAAATGTGCCGAATTCTTGTTTATATAGTTCTGCTATTTCTAGATAAGTAGTTTGGTAAATCTTCCAGGCTTTCCGTAACACCCAACCCCCTTTTATGTAACCGCGAAACTCCTGTTGTAAAAACGTTAATATTGCAACGCATACTTGAATATCGGCCACGATAATCTGGCTCTCTAATTTTTGGGCGGCACTGATTTGTTTACCGCCGAACATTTTTGTTTTTACATTTTTCAACCAGCCTATATCAGTTGCACATTTTTTTTCCGTTTCACGTAACACATTTAGCGCTTGTTGTAGTTTGTCTTCTTCGAACGACAAAAGTGCGTCCTATAAAAACAATATTACTCAATACATGTGTCCAAATTAGAATATATTCTCGTAGTACCATAAATACTGTAAATGAATATCCTGCCGACATTTGAATACTATTTGGGTTTTCTTTAAATAATTCCTGTGCCTCGGTTGCATGATTGTTGATGAGTAATGTAATACCATATCTTGCTAGTTCATGTGGTTCTGTAGGTAGTTCTTCGACGATTACACTTTCTGCCATTTTCTATTTATTTTATTTAAACTCTTTGGATGTATATATTAAAAGGTTTTGATATATTGCGAAAGTCGTTCATTATCGTTGGTTAGAAAAAGTATTTGTGTACGAATGATTTATTTTCATTTTTAGTAGTTGTAGTAAAACGATTAAAAAGTAGAAATGTTTTCAAATTTGATTGCACTTTGTAAAGAACTGAAATTTAACTGCGAAAAATATTGTGAAGGGTCAAATGTCAGGCCATGCTGGTAACGACGTAGCAACGCGGTCAATTATTGATTTTCTGTTTCTGAACTTTGTATGTTATGTTACAAGACTTGTAAAATATATGCCCCCTTAAGGGGGTATTACTCTTCCGAGGATCAAAAAAAATAATTTTTCAAATTTTGCATTTTTCGATATTTTATAATATGTAGTTTATTCCCCCAAAGTCGTTTTACCGTAGGGGATTTCCTTCATAAGTTTTTCGCTCGTCAGAGCCAACAGTGTCGCGCGCTGAAACACTTGTCCCGAAACTTCAAACGCATTTTTCTCGAAACCACATTTTTCCTGCTGGCCGGAGATTTTTTTTTTTTGTATCCAACGAATCAACTTGTGGTTTCGGTATAATGTTCTCCACACTTTTCTACGGAAATTGAACCTCTGTCGTTGCAAAATATTGAAAATTGGATTTTTCAGAGCGCCTCAAAGTTGAAAAATACAGGCGAAAATCGACCTTTTTCTTCAGACGGCTGCCATTTTCTCATTTTTCGATCAAATGTTTCGCCCGAGGGTCAATTTCCGTAGAATTTAATGCAGATTAATAATACCTACTCGATTTTATGTTTCAAAAAACGGAAAGTGCCAAAACCTTTCCGGCCGTACAGGCTGAGGCGCCGGACATGGTCCCCTTCGGTCGCCATTTTGGGACGGATCGACATGGACCACATTCATAAAAAAAATACATTTTGTACTCCAAGAATTAATAAACAAGATGCAAAAAAGCTCAAGGTCCCAAGTGGTTTAGTTTGCCCACAATTTTTTTTTTCTGAAAACCGTCTGAAATAGGCCGTCGGAAGAGTAATACCCCCTTAATTACAAATCAAACAAAATTATAGAAAATAGGAAATACTTATATTCGAAATAAACAACAATTCAATTTAAATTAAATGTTTATTTAATACTTGCAGCATGGAATGCTATATAAACTCTAAACCTTCATATTTTAAATTCGCTATTAACGTATCGTACAAAACAATTTCTCCTTGTATTGTAAACGCACAAATATAAGTCGCGGTTTTACCATCCAGTTCTTCTGTTCTCAACGCAACAATGATTGAATCTTGTGTGCCTGGGATGAATTTGAAGCTGGAGAAGCCACGGGTCGGCAGATGATTGTGTAACTGTAAACAATTTAGTCACATTTAGCCCATGTGACAAGATGTATAATTCAACATTGAATTATGTATGGAATTTTATATTAAATGAGAATGTACCGTATCATACAGATTGTTAGGTCGCCGTACGAAGTACCGAAGAAGCTAAAGCATCCGGTCGTGTGTAGCATTCTCGGATAAAAAAATAATTCATTAACAAAAAGTGTTAGTCTCGTCGCCCTGAATCCAAAAATATATATAACTTATATACTTGGATGTTAGTCGTCGCTCGCTCGTAAGATAAAATGTGTGTCCTCTACTCCTTTAAAGGTACCGGAGCGATTCACACCAAATTTGGTACAAATTATTTGGCATCCCATTTGAATCCGTTCGCAGTTTAAATCCAATCGCCCGTATACTTCCCGAGTTATAGAGCCACAAAATTTGGAGCCCCCCTTAATACTGCCCTTATAAAAATAATTAAAACATTCAAAAATGCTACTAAAACTTCTAAGATATTTTATGTCCACAAAATTTTTTTATATTGTTAACTCAAAGCCCGAAAAAAATATTAAAAATATTGTAATTTTGAATTTTAAAATATGCACTAAAAAAATATATTTTTTATTAATATAATCTACAAAAATATGGTAAGACTTTTTATATCTATAACATGTTTTCAAATTGTTAACCAAAAGAACATAGTTATTAAAAACCACTGCTCGAAACGCATATCTTACCTAAAGGCTTACGCATTGGTGCGTTTTACGTGTACCAAATTGTTTTATTTGATATAAAAATAATATATATATATTTTATTTTATTTTGTATAGCGCCTGAGTTCACAATTTGTAAAATCATTGTCAACTCAAAATATCTTAGAACTGTTAGCAGTATTTAGTAGGGCTCTAAATTTTGGGACCCTATAACTCTGGACCTGTACAGACGATTGGATTTAAAATACGACGGAAACTTCACGGGCGTGGAACTTATATGTAAATCAAATTTTATTAAAATCGGTCCGGTACTTTCAGAGAAGATACGTCCACAAAGTTAGTCTTACGACCGAGCGATATAATCCAATGATATAAGTTATATACATTTACGTAATCAGTTAAAATCATTGTTTTGATCCGAGAATGTTACAGACACATGACCAAACGCTGTCTTGTACTATCGTATGACGAGCTAAATAGTTATAGATTATTAATTTGTATTTTGTTTAGTCACATTAGTTAAAAATATACGCGATTTGAAATTTCCAACTAATCCGCGAATTACTCCGACAGTTTACAAACTGTTCCGAAGCGCTGCGTGAAAACCCGACTAACAATCAGAATCACGGATTAAACGTGAAAAATAAAAGCAGTGATGGTTTCGGACTACTGCACGAAAAGCTAATATTATGTATCAAATTCTACATTGTGTCATACGGGTTCTAGCCGATAACGGTTTTAAATGGTGCATTTTGCTGTTTTACCTGTGTGACTTGAATATCTGTTAGAGTTTCGTCGGCACTTATAAGCACTGAACAGCCCATGTGTTCATCTGTAGTTTCATTGTAACGTTGTTTCGAACAACGTCGCGGCAAAAAGAACCATTTCTGGTGTTGATTCGACCATACACCTGACTCATGGATCATGTATCCGGGCCATTCGATCCCGATTGCCGTACGGATTCGTTTGTACGGTTCGATCCAATTTATATGCGACACCTAATGATTCAAACACATTATAAGCAGGATTAAAATAAATAAGTGTGATTAACTTCTAGAGTGTGTTCCTAATGGATCAATGGCTGCTGTCAGCCTAAACATGGGATTATTAGCAAAAGTTGATCCATTATGAACCCCTATATCACAGCTTCCACAGCAATTTTGTATGCAAAAAAATGAAATAGTGTAGTTTTTAAAGGATAAAAGTGACTAATAGTGAATAAAATATTCATTTTGTAGACGCCATTTTGTTTTTAGACCGATTTTGAGGCCTGATTCGTAATCTGCGATCCGAAAAACCATGTGTTATCAAATTTCAGGCAATTGATTAAATAAATAAAAGTTATACATATATTAATTAAGAGTGTATTAAAAATATCTGGAGTGGCCTGCACTCAACTTTCTTTTACGTAGTTTTCAATAGATAGATATTAATATACATATATATATATAATATGTAATATGTGTGTGTATTAAAAAAAGTTAGAGTGGCCTGCACTCGACTTTCTTTTACGTAGTTTTTACTAGAAAAAAGGCACAAATCATAATATGATTAATTAAACTGTATGCAAATACATGGCAACATAAATAAGATATTTAAGATTTTCCGTAGCAGTTTTCTCGAAACTGGTACATTTTTTGAAGAAACGTTTAAAACAAAAATTGTGTGAAATATTAATATCGATCATTATGAATATAACTAATTTTGCCATAAGTGCAGCCGTTCTAGTGATATTGGAAATAGAACAAAAATGCATAGAGTAAACATGCACTTCCGGTTTCTTAAGTTTGAAATTTCACAATTTAACGTGTTTGACAGTATTTGCTCAAGAGCGTTCACAGACCGACACACACACACAGACGTCATTCCGAAAATATTCACATTCGATTCAGGGAAGGTCAAAACGTGTATATTCGTTGAAATCTCGAGTTTGAAATTTTTCATGATTACAAGACTTACTTATTACTTTGTAAATGAAAGTAGATGCACATATTTGCTAATTGACAATTGAAAAAATAAAAAGGACACCTTCTCACCTATGGGGAACTTTTCTATAAACTATTGCCGAAAAAAAAAAAAAGTTAAAAATAGGTTTTGAGTCAACGAAGTTAGAACATTGACGAATTTTTAGCGTCTTTAATACTTTTCATACATTTATGACATGAATATAGTGAATGAAATATTAAAATAGTGATCGATTTCGGAAAAAGTGGAAATAGTGAATGCGTGGAAGCCCTGCTATATGCTCTAGACTAGAAGTTTGTCACATTTAACTTACTTTCCCTAAATGCGTGATTGATTTAATAAATTGTGGATCATGATTAGAAAATTCACCGCTACTTGTAGTCCATTCTTTCCCCATCGAACCAACATATAAAACTTCATCCTTCACTGTAGCCCATTCGGCTTTAAAGCCTTTTGTATTTCTTATTTATATAAATTAAACAATAAGTAACAAGTAATTGAACTAAAGTAAGTAAGGAGCTAACCTGCCATCGCCGTCCATCAGGAGTATCCACGGCACTGCGCGATTGTTTACAATCTCAAAGACAATACCAGTGCGGTCATCGAACGTTAACAACCGTCCGTCAAAGACCACCAATTCAGAGAACTCCATACCCCGATCTTTCAGCGAGTAACTCGAAGTTAATCGCATCGGATCGAACCGATCCCAACTAACAACAACCGTTCGTTTCGATGGACTATAACTTAAATAACCCTTTTGCAAATAGGAATACCACGTATGCTTTTCCGTGGCGCTTTTTGAATTCGTATCTAAATCTGCTATAATACCTATACAATGTTTCGTTAGTGAGAAATCGATGGATTGTCTAAATATATTTACCTATTCTAAATGTATGCATATTTGGGGTGATAATAGGACTACTTAATGGATACGAATAGTTATAATTACGTAAAAAATCCTGTATTTGTAGTTCGCTTTTAGCGCGCTTTGGGAATACATACAGAATTAATAAAATAACAAGACCAGTAACGGCAATAATGGTAACAAATTTCGTTTGACTACGCAATGTTCGATTGACTACACGATAAGCTGGTGGAGAGCGAAGGGCTTTTCTCCAGTCACGCATCGTTCCCAACATATCACCTTCTTCCACCAACATTCAGTTTTCACTATCTAACCATTCTTACATTGTAACTATTTAAATCACGCTCAATTTCATAACATTTATATCACAAAATATTGTTTTATCACATATATGTTACATTTATTAAGACATTTCTCGCACAATAATTGACTATATAACCATAAAAAATTCCACTAAGAATTTTGACATGTGATGACATTGACAGACGGGACGTCACCAGATAAATATGTAACTATAGATGGCAGCACTAGCGATTTAAATATCTAGTGTGAGCGTCAAACGAATTTCAAGATCAGCGAACTTAAAATGACCCTGGCTTAAAATCTTTGTGTGAAACGGACATTAAAAATTATATTCTATGCTTAAGGGTGCATCCCCATGCATACGTATTTACGGATACGTGATCATTGTAGCCAACTGTATGTAAATCATGCATCACGGATCCGTGAGCACGTATGCATGACGACTTTATCACACTAATGAGAATACTGAATGCATGAAGTGAATTAAATTTTCAAGATTCTTTTTATTGCAAATTCTCTATATTTGTTTATTATTTTGAAATAAACAAGTGAAATTTATTGCAAAAGCAATATTTATATAGGGTTGGTAACACCATGTCCCTGAAGTTAGCTTGGGATTGGGATTCGTTTCTCCCAAGCTACAATCCCAATATATAACTGGATTGGATCCCTGAGATCATTTTTGTTTTTATGCTTAAAACCTTGTTTATACATAAATAGCGATGTTCTAATTAGTGTATTTATGTTTATAAACTATTATGTGATCTATACTATTATAAAAAATAATAAAATCTACTATAAATTAGTAATTACAGGAAAAATTCCGTGCAGAACCAGTACGATAAACCTTGCGATCCTACGTTTTATTTATTTCCGACCATACTAAAATAGGACTCACCCCAAATATTTTATATATTTTAGATTAGGGTGTATTTAATCAAATGCAATCATAAAAATTAAATTAAAAAAATATTTATTTGGAGAAAATCGACATTGAAGTCCAAAATACGCATACCGAGGGACGTTTTATTTATTTACGACCATACTAAAATAGGACTCACCCCAAATATTTCATATATTATAGATTAGAGTGTATTTAATCAAATGCAATCATAAAAACTAAATTAAAAAATATATATATTTGGAGAAAATCAACAATGAAGTCCAAATTACGCATGCCGAGGGATGTTTTATTTATTAATTATTAACAAATAAAACGACCCTCGGCATGCGTAATTTGGACTTCAATGTCGATTTTCTCCAAATATATATTTTTTAATTTAATTTTTATGATTGCATTTGATTAAATACACCCTAATCTATAATATATAAAATATTTGGGGTGAGTCCTATTTTAGTATGGTCGGAAATAAATAAAACGTAGGATCGCAAGGTTTATCGTACTGGTTCTGCACGGAATTTTTCCTGTAATTACTAATTTATAGTAGATTTTATTATTTTTTTATTATAGTATAGATCACATAATAGTTTATAAACATAAATACACTAATTAGAACATCGCTATTTATGTATAAACAAGGTTTTAAGCATAAAAACAAAAATGGTCTCAGGGATCCAATCTAGTTATATATTGGGATTGTAGTGGGAAAAACGAATCCCAATCCCAAGCTAACTTCAACAAGCTGGTAACACTGATGCAATGTCAAATATTATTAATTTAGGTTAGAGGTGGCAATTTGAAAAGCAAACATTTTTTTCATATTGAAATGCCGTTATTTGGTAGTAAATTTACACCAAAAAAGGCTCCAATACGTAAATCACATATAACTGACATTGGCCGTGATGCCGATTCGTTAAACATCAAAGATTTGTTAGACGATGATGGTAATGTGATCAAATTAGCATTAGGCGATCATGAAGCTGTTTTTGAAGACGGACAATGGATGTTAGGTATCTAAACCAGTTTTTAACTCGCCGTATGAAGTACCAAAGACGCTAAAGCATTCGCGGATCAAAAAATTTAATTAACAAAAAGTGTTTGTCTCGTCGCCCTGAATCCAAAAATATATATAACTGGATGTTAGTCATCCGCTCGTAAGACCTCTACTCCTCTGAAGGTACCTCACCGATTCACACCAAATTTAGTACACATATTATTTGGCATCCCATTTGAATCCACTCGCAGTTTAAATCCAATCGCCCGTATACTTCCCGAGTTATAGGGCCCCAAAATTTGGAGCCCCCCTTAATACTGCCCGTATAAAAATAATTTAAACACTAAAAAATTCTACTAAGATATTTTGTCTACAAGATTTTTTTATATTGTTAACCCAAAGCCCGAAAAAAAAAATTAAATATTATAATTTTGAATTTTAAAATATGCAGTAATTTTTTTTTTATCAATATAATCTACAAAAAATTGTAAGATTCTTTATATCTACAACATTTTTTCAAATTGTTACCCAAAAGGCCATAATAATTAAAAAGCACTGCTCGCAACGCATATCTTACCTAAAGGCGACCTCTACGCATTGGTGCGTTTTACCCACACCAAATCTTGTTTTTTGGGTAATCGCCCTTATTTATACTTATTTGATTTATAAAAAAATTACAGGGGCAGAGTCTGGGGAGAACACGAACAAAACAAATGAAAAACTACGAAAACAAATTCTAGAATTAAAAGAAGAAAATAATTTATTAAAACTAAAATTCGATATACTTCTTGATATGGTATAACTTTTATATTGAAGGTATCTAATATGTATAACAATTTTACAACTTATAAAATATGATTTTAGTTGACACAAACAACTGCTGAGAATCATTTGTACCAAAAAGAGATAGAAAAACTGAAAAAGAGTACAAAATAATTAGCATTAATTACAAGTAACCTAATTTATTGTTATATTACGTACTGCCCGATTTCTTATAATATAGTCTTGGTCGCACTCGTATAGAACATCAGTGTCTTGACGCGTTTGGACAATTTGTTCTAATGTGACCTAGAAACCATTTAAACATAAATAAATTATTGTTTTATATTAATATTGTTGTTTTAATTGTTTCACTTAAAATTAATTTCGTTCTCCTACATCATAGATCACATGATTGTGTACCTGAGTAGCTCTCAAACTTTTTACTTTCTTTTACAGAGTAATAAGTAAGTATTGTAATCATGAAAAATTTCGAACTCGAGATTTCAACGGATATACATGTTTTGACCTTCCCTGAATCGAATGTAACTATATTCGGAAAGTCGTTTGTGTGTGTGTCTGTGAACGCTGTAGGGCCAAAACTGTCGAACGAAAAATTACTTGTATATGCCATAGATATGCACCTTCTATTTTTGAAAAGAATATTCAAACCGGTAGTGCATGTTTACTCTATACATTTTTTGTTCTATCTCCAATATCACTAGAACAGCTACACTTACGGCAAAAATAGTTATGTTCATAATGAAAGATAATAATATTTCGCACAACTTTTGTTTGAAAAGTTTCTTCATAAATTGTACCAGTTATGAGAAAACTGCTACGAAAAAACTCAAATATCTTATTTACATTGCCATAGTTATACCTACACTTGTGACATTTTTTTTTTTTTAATTTATTATAGGTAATTGTTTGTAAGTATGTAGTTTGAAAGATGCTACAATATGAATTTTTGAGAACGCATCGTATTTTCAGAAATCCATAACAAAACTTAATTATGAAATGTAAACAAGTTGCAAACATACTGTTTAATTAACACTAATTATGCAGACAGGATGTGGGGGAAACGCAAAATAAATATTTTAATCGTCTAAGGGCCGGTTGTTCCATCCATAGTTATAGTCAAACATCAAGCTCGTAAAAAAAGAAACATCATTTTATAAAAATATCTGGAGTGGCCTGCACTCGACTTTCTTTTACGCAGTATATATATATATATATATATATATATATATATATATATATATATATATATATATATATAACCAAAACAAGCAGTCAACCTAACCAATACTCTACAGAAATATTCTGAAATGTCATTTATCTAACTGAGTCTATTTTGTTTTCCTATCAAAGGCGCAGATGATCCGATTTATTAAGCTACATGCGAATCCATGGCAACGTAAACAACATATTTATAATGTTTCGTAGCATTTTTCTTGCAACTGGCACATTTTTTGTAGAAACTTTTCAAACAATAGTTGTGCGAAATATTAATATCTTTCATTATGAACATAACTATTTTTGCCATAAATGCAGCCGTTCTAGTGATATTGCAGATAGAACAAAAAATGCATAGAGTAAACATTCACTTCCGGTTTGAATATTCTTTTCAAAAATAGGAGGTGCACATCTAGTCTTAAGTTTGAAGTTTCATAATTTTACGTTCGACAGTTTTGGCCCTAGAGCGATCACAGACACACACACACAGACAGACAGTCATTCCGAAAATAGTCACATTCGATTCAGGGAAGGTTAAAACATGTATATCCGTTGAAATCTCGAGTTATTACTTTGTAAAAGAAAGTAAAAAACTATTAAAGAAAAACTTACCCTCTTCTCCACATATTCCGCATCTTCGTCTAGTTTTTCCCGAAGTACTCTGTGACCTGGGTGCTTTTCTTTTTGTTCCGGCTGACTTCCTACCCCGTTTACCCCAGCTATTCTTTCTCCCCTTAGTTCCACCTCTGTGACCTCTCCCACCTCCATATCCACCTCCTCCTCCATATCCATCGCCTCCTCCACCTCCGCCGCCTCCCCATCCTCCATCATCATCGTCCAAGTTTCCGACATCTTCTGCCCACTTGAAGAAGCTACATTTTGTTTCCATCGCACCTGGACAAACATAAAATTGCCTGCCCTTGTTGCCACCTTCTTTGTGGACGGTTCGCATGATCGCTTGTTGGCCGCAGTTGCACTGCATGACAACCGTTGCTGTTGACGAACTTGGTTGTGCTGCAGGTGGAAGATTTTGGAAACTGTTGGTAGTTTGTTGTGGTGGTAGTGGAGGTTGTGCAGCGTCGGCCCATAGAAAAAAATCGCATCCACCGCCCTCTCTGCCTTTTTGACACTTGTAAAACTGTCGGCCTGTAATTTCAAAATTATATAATATATAACGAATATAAAAACAAAATCTTACCAGTATTTGGTCCTTCCTTTTTGACTATCAATAGAACCGCTATATTCCCACAATTACAAAATGTGTCATCATTGCTTGTAGGATTATTTGCGGTGGAATTCGTTGGTCTATTGTTTGGCATTGTGCCATTTTGCAATGCACGATTTGGTTGTATCCATGTAGTAGAACTGGAAGCGGCATCATTTGGGTCGGTTCGTGGAGACCTAGTGGTATTATTTCTATTTGTTGGCGTTGTGCTATTTGACGAATTGGCAACTCTTGTCGATACATTATTTGCAGGTCTAGTACTATTTGGAGGTCTAGTACTATTTGGAGGTCTAGTACTATTTGGAGGTCTAGTGCTATTTGTAGGTCTAGTACTATTTGCAGGTCTACCTCTAGTAGCAGGTGATGGCCTAGGTTGTGGTGGTGCTTCAGTTGGGTCATTAGCTAAATTTGTGAATAATACATAAATATTCATAACATAATAAAGAATTATTTAATTTTTTTATTCGCATTTGTTTGACCTGAATTACTGTTGCTCCAGTATTTGAGAATACATATTTATTAATTTAAAAGAAATATAATTTTCATTAGCTTACTGTTTATCACAGAAGATAAGGCAATATCAAAAGTTTCCATAACCATCATATCACAGCCACCTACACATAAAACTTTTGGATTTTCGTCAAAAAACGGGTTTTGTCCAGTTTTGAATTTGACTTTTAATTTTTTTACTTCAGGCCCACACTGTCAAATAAAAACAATTACTAATTATGTTAAAAATTTAAAAAAACAATATTTGGTTTGCGTAAAACGCGCCAACGCGTAGAGCTCGCCTTTAGGTAAGATATGCATTGCGAGCAGTAGATATAAGAAGTCTTACAATTTTTTGTAATCATATTGATAGGGCTTTCACAGCAATTTTGTATACAAAAAAGAGAAATAGTGTAGTTTTTAAAGGATAAAAGTGAAATAAGTGACTGAAAAAGATAAAAAGTGAATAATACTGAATAAAATATTCATTTTGTAGACGCCATTTTGTTTTTAGACCGAATTTGGGGCCATCTTGTGTTATCAAATTTCAGGCAATTGATTAAATTAGAGTTATACATATATTAATTAAGAGTGTATTAAAAAAAGGCTAGAGTGGCCTGCACTCGACTTTCTTTTACGTAGTTTTTACTAGAAAAAATCAAAATATTGACAGGCACAAATCATAATATGATTGATTAAACTATATGCAAATACAATAAGTTATTGAAGATTTTCCGTAGCGGTTTTCTCGAAACTGGTACATTTTTTGAAGAAACATTAAAACGAAAATTGTGTGAAATATTAATATCTATCATTATGAATATAACTAATTTTACCATAAGTGCAGCCGTTCTAGTTATATTGGAAATAGAATAAAAAATGCATAGAGTAAACATACACTTCCGGTTTCTTAAGTTTGAAGTTTCACAATTTAACGTTTGAAAGTATTTGCTCAAGAGCGTTCACAGACAGACACACACACAGACGTCATTCCGAAAATAGTTACATTCAATTCAGGGAAGGTATAAATTTCGAGTTCGAAATTTCAAATGGGATGCCAATATGTGTACCAAATTTGGTATGAATCGCTCCGGTACCTTCAGAGGAGTAGAGGGCACATATTTGGTCTTACGAACGACGACTAACATCCAAGTATATAAGTTATATATATTTTTGAATTCAGGGCGACGAGACAAACACTTTTCGTTAATGACATTTTTCTTGATCCGAGAATGCTACAGACAGACGATCGAATGCTTAGCTTCTTCGGTACTTCGTACGGTGAGCTAATAAAATATATAAATATGTACTTACATTTGGACAAGTATCATTCATAACATCAATCCGGTCCACGAATCCCGGAAACCATACGGCATTTTTGCACGCTGGATAACCACAGCATGTTAAAAATAGACCGGTTTCATCTTTACGTTTTCTTATAATCATCGCATTGCCGCATCTGGGGCACTTGAGTACAGGTTTAAATGTTTCGTTTGACAGAGTTTCAGTACCCTGTATATTTCCATTTCGTCTTTCAGCGATACGAACAGCTAATTTCTCCTCTAGCTGGTGCATACGCTGCACAACATTTTCAAATACTGCCCGATATTTATCGATTTGTTCACGACGTACAACTTTTGGGTCTTTTAAGCCATCACAGATCAATTTCAAATCGGCTTCGAATTCAGAACGGAGGATTGGTTTTGCAAGAGATACACCCAGATCTATGTTATCATACCTTACATGAAGAATAACACATATTGATAAAAATAAAACAAAATTTATAGTAAAATTGTAAATTTAAATTGACTCACCCTTCTACTAAGCCCATGCCTAGAGTACCAGGTACAAAATATATATTTTCATGTAAACCGACGTATTCTCTAGTTTTGATCGTATCTATATGGTCCGCATGAGTTGCGTCGGTTCCGATTCCATGTTTCTCCATTAGTGCGATTAAATCAGCTTCAGTCAACAACTTAGGCGCTGTTGTATTACCTTCTACCTAGTCACCATACATATATTTAATAATAATAAAATAATTACTTAAGGGGGAACAACATGGTGACGGCCGAAAAAATTGCTCATTTTCTCGTTTTTTTTTTTTTTTCTCTGAACTTAGAAATAGTAGATTGATGGGGTTTACTGCATTAAGGGGGCATTCAACTTTTGCGGATTCAAAAAATCGATATATTTTTTTTGCAGAATAGGACACTTTGAAGTGTTGACTATAGGTCTCTGAAGCCGTTCTTTGAAATTCGAGTTGGAAATATGTGAAATTGCGATTTAAACAAAACAATGGTTTTGCTCAAACACGGCGTTTTCGCGCGCGTCAGTCTGAAGTTGAAACTTTAAACGCGTTTTTCTCGAAACCATATTTTTTAAGTCGCGCGGTAGAATATCTCGACTACAAATTAACCGATTTAACTCTCGATAAGTGCATCTTAAAGGTAATAAAATTCTCTAGGAGTTGATCCTCGACGAAGTGTGTCCGACAATTGTTAATATTTTTTAAGGCCCACCAAAGAAAAAAAGTGGCAAAAAATAACTTTTTTCGTACGATGGTCGCCATTTTGCTAATTATGGTCCAAATGGACCACCCGAGGATCAATTCCTAGACAATTTAATATACTTTAAAACCCTTATTTCTTTTTCAAACAACTAGGACCAGAGTTATGGTACCGCGCGTCTAAATTGAGCTGCCCACTTTGGACCTGGACATCTTCGCCGGGGCTGAACGTACCCGACTTTAAAAAATACCTTATGAAAGAGAAAAGTTGAATAAATACGATACAAAAAACCGCATCCGAATATCTCGAACGTACCCTGAGAAAAAAAATTTATAAAAAACAGCTTTTTTTTGTGCTCAAAAGGTGAATGCTCCCTTAAATAAGGTATCAAAGTTCTTTTAAGATTTTTTTTATTGAAAAATAATAATAGCTTGATGCCTTTCTTTGCGTTCTCCAGAGGCAGCTCAAAGAAGAGGTAGCGTCATGGTTATGGATGTAGCGCAGGTTGTAATCATCTTTTACATTTTTTTTTAATCTTAATCTATATAGATGTAATTTCAATTGTAAAAAAAAAAAATCCGATGTAAATTGTAGCGTGGGCTTCCAGCTCCATAACAAAAAACAGAGTTTCGAGAGAATCGCGTTTAAAGCGCCGAAGCGTTTGGTGTCGTGTCGTCCTGTTCGATTTTAAAACGATTTAGAGGACAATGTCGTTTGCTTTTGTCCTGTTTATGTCGTTTAGGGGTATTATACTACCTATTCGATCGATTTTCACTTAAAAATTTCAACTAATCACACTAAAAATATTATGAACGACCATTGTCAGCAATGTGCGCGTCAAAGGAAAATGCGGTGTACCTTTCGTTATTTGTACAAATTTCAGCATAATATTTTAGGGAAATATTCTAAAAGCTACATTCTTTAAAATTATATAAAAAAGAAAAATCGATTTTTTTTAACCGTCACAATGTCTCCCTTAATCACAAAATAGCCACGAACTCCAAACTAATTGGTTTATAAATTCATTTATTCAAAAAAGTTAACTCACCATTTCTAAAACAGACGGCATAAACGTTTCTCTATCTTGATAAGAATGAATTTCCTTCCCAGTCCATTTATCGTAGGGGTAAACATCTAAATAATTCCTTTCTAAGATAACTAATCCCTTCGCCGTGAATTTCTCATCGGCAATGTCTACTTTTATGATTGTCTCATGTCCAAGTGCGTCTTTCGAACAACACGCCAGAAAATGTCGAACAATATACTCATACACAACTTTTTCGTTTGCTTGAAGGCCGGGTGCGTGTTTGGTGGGGTGTATCGGGGGATGGGCTTGATCGGTTTTTTTGCCTTGACGCGGATTTGGACCGCCATCGTTTATTATTCGGGTAGCAAAGTCACCCCAGCGCTGATCAGCCGTTTGTTGTACAACAAGTTCTTGAAGATTTAACTCTTTTGGGAAGATATTCGTTTCGGTACGTGGGTAACTAATAAAACCTTGCGTGTATAAACGTTCAGCTATTCGCATCGTTTCTTTAGCGTTGATTTTTAATTTTCGCGAGATTGTTTTTTCCATTTCCTAAAGTTCATTTTTATTTAACACATATTTAGTGAAGTAGGTTTTGTTTTTCCGGGCTGATGAGGAATTAAATTTTGTAAAATAATTTTAAACATGTGTTGTGGCCAGCACAATATATTTAACGTTTGCTATGAAACAATATCAGTAATATAGTAATCAGGGAAACGTAAATGTGTAGGTATTTTCAAAAATGATTTTTCAGTAAACGGTACATTTTATAAGAACAAACTTTTCAAACCAAAGTTGCTAGAAATGTCTCTTTTTAAACTTTTATAAGAATCATATTTTCTCTAACTCATGCCGTTTTCGAGATATACGAAAATAGCAAAACTAATTACTATATTATATTCCGTAATTGCAACCGGTAACGTATAAAATATTCAATTTCTCGTATTTGAAAAGTACTTTGAGAATAAAATATCTGGAATGGCCTGCACTCGACTTTTTTTTACGCAGTTTTCACTAGATATATATATATATATATATATATATATATATATATATATATATATATATATAACCAAAACAAGCAGTCAACCTAACCAATACTCTACAGAAATATTCTGAAATGTCATTTATCTAATTGAGTCTATTTTGTTTTCCTATCAAAGGCGCAGATGATCCGATTTATTAAGCTACATGCGAATCCATGGCAACGTAATCAAGATATTTATAATGTTTCGTAGCATTCTTCTCGCAACTGGCACAATTTTTGAAGAAATTTCTCAAACAAAAGTTGTGCGAAATATTAATATTACGAACATAACTATATTTGCCGTAAGTGTAGCCGTTCTAGTGATATTGGAGATAGAACAAAAAATGTATAAAGTAAACATGCACTACCGGTTTGAATATTCTTTTCAAAAATAGGAGGTGCACATCTAGGGCATATACAAGTCTTAAGTTTGAAGTTTCATAATTTTACGTTCGACAGTTTTGGCCCTAGACCATACACAGACAGACAGACGTCATTCCGAAAATAGTCGTATATCCGTTGAAATCTTGAGTTTGAAATTTTTCATGATTACAAGACTTACTTATTACTTCGTAAAAGAATATTAAAAAACAGTAAAATTTATTATAAACGCTAATACTATCGATGTAATGTTATTATGACTCTTCAAAGTTAATTAGATACGAAATAAATGTTTAACTGGTTACTGTGATCCAAATTCGGAATACATGCTTGATATGTTTTCAAAAATAGTAGGCTATCTTATAAAAATAAATAGAACTATTAGTAAACCCAGTTAAAACGATGAAAAATTAACCGGTTTTGTATTTATAATATTTAGAAGAAAACATGCACTTACAACTGTGTCTAAAGGTACTGGCCGCCATTTGCTTTTCGGTTTTGAAATGATTGATTCGACAGTAGCTTGAAGATTGTCTTGTAAAATATCTAAAATAGATTCGCACGGTGGTTTTGCAAACAGTCGTTCACGTTCCCACGAATAATCAACAGTCAGATTATCTTTAGTATGTGACACTGAAATCAATATTAATTTTTTATAAATGAAATTTTTGAATTTGAGCATAATACTTTTAATTTTCCAGAATGGCTCTGGAATGAAAGTTTCAATATCCTTAAATCGTTCAACGACAAATCCTAATGTCGGAAATTGGCATGAACCGTAACTTATTAATTTATCGGAGAGTTTTTCGGGGAAAACACGCGATAAATGCAGGGTTTGTAAACGTGTGAAAGCGGCGCCTGTCCGTAAATCCATCTCTTGCCGAACATCAACAGCCAAACTAACATTTTTATTCGGTTGTTCTAAATTATTAAGAGCTCGAAATACGGAAGCAGCAGTAATTTCCGAAAACTTTGCTCGATAAATACGTATATTAGGTTTCTTCTCTTGGCAAACTTTTATTATTTCAAAACCAATATTTTCGCCTTCTCTATCACAATCCGTCCATATAACTAGACCTTCACAAGATTGGATTTCGCGTTCTAACGTTTTCTAAAATATAGCAAATCATTCATAATTCATTTCGCACAGGAAGAATTTCATTTTCAAAAGCAAACAAATAAATCAAAAATGTATTTAAATGTTAAAGTTAATAATCAATGTATAAAACAATCAAAACATTTCAAATATTTAGGAACCATTTTAGATTAACATTGACTGAACACAATTTTTTTAATACATCCCATTATTAAGTGCAATTTTTAGACAGATAGAAGTGGTAAACTAAATAATATTTATTCAAATTTAATTTATCATGCGCATATTAAATCTCTTATTTGAAAACCATTTGGAGCCTATGCTCAAATAATAATTTTAATCTTGTTTGTAGAATTTTATATAGATGCATTAAAGCCATACATCATTATTCTTATTTAACTTCTTCTGACTACATTTATAAATTATCAAATCATTTAAATTTAAACCAATTAAATTTTTTCGAAAATATGAAGTTGAACAAAATTTTAAATAATATAGAGAAGAATAATTTGGATTCTATTGAAAACAATTGCATACATTATCATAATAATATATTTTGAAATAAAATTAATTCAAATAAAGGTAGAAACAAGATTTAGTACGCGTAAAACGCACCAATGCGTAGAGCTCGCCTTTAGGTAAGATATGCGTTGCGAGCAGTGGTTTTTAGCTCGCCGTACGTAGTACCGAAGAAGCTAAAGCATTCGGTCGTGTGTCTGTAGCATTTTCGGATCAAAAAATGCATTCTCGGATCAAAATATGCATTGCGAGCAGTGGTTTTTAATTATTATGGCTTTTTAGCTCGCCGTACGTAGTACCCAAGAAGCTAAAGCATTCGGTCGTGTGTCTGTAGCATTCTCGGATCAAAAAATTTCATTAAGAAAAAGTGTTCGTCTCGTCGCCCTGAATCCAAAAATGTATATAACTTATATACTTGGATGTTAGTCGTCGCTATGACTAACATCCAAGTATATAAGTTATATATATATTTGGATTCACGGCGATGAGTTAAGTAAATTTTTTGATCTGAGAATGCTACAGACGCACGACCGGTTGCTTTTTGGTAATGAAATTTTTTGATTTCAAAATTATTCAATGATTCATTAAAAGAAAAATAATTATACTAACTTTAAAAATAAATTAAAATTATATGTTATGAAAAATATAAATTAGTTAATAATGTGTTGTTGATCAATTTATATTTTATTTTTTAATTAAGTATTAAAATATTTGTTATATTATTATTGTTTTAGAAATTAGAAGTTTCCCCATACCATTTATTTTAAAGATTGGAACTTTAGTAAATTTAAATAAATAAATGCCATAATTAAATTTGAAATTATGCTAAGTAGGTAATGTATAGGAGAATAACCACTACAGAAATTATATTTCGGAGAGAATTTCGGTATCTAAGAACGATAGAGTTGGTGATTTTATGAGTTTTTGAGTGAGTTTTTTTGTTTGTTTGTTTGTTTTTGAGTGAGTTTGCTTACTTTGATGTGTTCGCCGTCCTTTGTACACCCTTTTATAACTGGTGCATCAAATAAAGCTGCAGGATTGCAAGATTTCCAATTTTTAAAATTAATTGTAAATGCTAAATTTAGCAAATGCCCCGACACAGAAGTCATTACACATTTAACATTTTGATTGAACATTGTACCATCGAATTCATAAATTTTATTGTACTTTGATAATCCTTCTCGCTGCAAAATTATTATAAATTAAACTAATTAAAATTAATCTAAATAAATTACCCGTCGTGCTGTCCCACGCGATAAATGTGCAGCAATATTTTTAGCGGCATCGTTCTTTTCAGCAACATGTAAATATTTCATTATTGATGTTGAATTGTTGCAATAAGATCGAAAATTGTAGATAGAGAATGAAACATACTTTAGGAAACTCATTCAACTTATATTATAAAAACTATGCACATATTACTCATGGAATTATATATTATTAATAAAATAGAGGTTTAAATATTGAGCAAATATATAGGTTATGTACAATTTTCATAAACTTCAAAATCAGAAAATAAACTACAATAAGGTGTACCAACTGTAAATCCAAATTTTAAATGAATACACTTATATTTAAATTATTTTTAATCATCTGCTAAATATATAGTATACATATAAACGCTGTTTTATTTCATACAATTTTGTATGTAAATGTTACATTTTCTAATAATGGCAAAACTGAAGTATGAGTTAAGCCAGCTTGTTGAAGTTAGCTTGGGATTGGGATTCGTTTTTTCCCAAGCTACAATCCCAATATATAACTAGATTGGATCCCTGAGATCATTTTTGTTTTTATGCTTAAAACCTTGTTTATACATAATTAGCGATGTTCTAATTAGTGTATTTATGTTTATAAACTATTATGTGATCTATACTATAATAAAAAATTATAAAATCTACTATAAATTAGTAATTACAGTAAAAATTCCGTGCAGAACCAGTACGATAAACCTTGCGATCCTATGTTTTATTTATTTACGACCATACTAAAATAGGACACATCCCAAATATTTTATATATCATAGATTAGGGTGTGTTAAAACAAATGCAATCATAAAAACTAAATAAAAAATATGTATTTGGAGAAAACCGACATTGAAGTCCAAATTAATCATGCCGAGGGTCGTTTTATTTATTTACGACCATACTAAAATAGGACACACGCGTATTTTGGACTTCAATGTCGGTTTTCTCCAAATATATATTTTTTTAATTTAATTTTTATGATTGCATTTGATTAAACACACCCTAATCTATAATATATGAAATATTTGGGGTGTGTCCTATTTTAGTATGGTCGTAAATAAATAAAACGTCCCTCGGTATGCGTAATTTGGACTTCAATGTCGGTTTTCTCCAAATATATATTTTTTTCATTTAATTTTTATGGTTGCATTTGATTAACCACACCCTAATCTATAATATATGAAATATTTGGGGTGTGTCCTATTTTAGTATGGTCGTAAATAAATAAAACGTCCCTCGGTATGCGTAATTTGGACTTCAATGTCGGTTTTCTCCAAATATATATTTTTTTCATTTAATTTTTATGATTGCATTTGATTAAACACACCCTAATCTATAATATATGAAATATTTGGGGTGTGTCCTATTTTAGTATGGTCGTAAATAAATAAAACGTAGGATCGCAAGGTTTATCGTACTGGTTCTGCACGGAATTTTTGCTGTAATTACTAATTTATAGTAGATTTTATAATTTTTTATTATAGTATAGATCACATAATAGTTTATTATTAATCTATAATATATGAAATATTTGGGATGTGTCCTATTTTAGTATGGTCGTAAATAAATAAAACGTAGGATCGCAAGGTTTATCGTACTGGTTCTGCACGGAATTTTTGCTGTAATTACTAATTTATAGTAGATTTTATAATTTTTTATTATAGTATAGATCACATAATAGTTTATTAACATAAATACACTAATTAGAACATCGCTAATTATGTACAAACGAGGTTTTAAGCATAAAAACAAAAATGAACTCAGGGATCCAATCCAGTTATATATTGGGATTGTAGCTTGGGAAAAAACGAATCCCAATCCCAAGCTAACTTCAGGGACATAGTTAAGCCTGGCCCTAATTTCATTTGGGTGAAAAGTCCTGAATTTTCAAAGTGACAGTAAAATATATCAAAAATATCTTTATATTTAATTTAACGAAAACTAATCATGGTTCACCCGGAAGAAAGACCTACGATTAATCCAGGCGCTCGAAATCCATTGGATAGGTTTTTTAATACTGTAAATAGTATTATCGAAAAACCTGTTATTTGGTTTAGAGGTAATTATTTACTCAAAAACCACATTTTAATTAATTTCCATTAAAACTGCGCACAATAATGGCCAAAATTCATAAATAATTTCGGTATTATGTAATGTCATAACCTAATTTTGAAATTCTAGAATCAATTGTTGAACCGAATAGAAAAGATTACCCGTGGTATCATCAGCAATATAGGCGCGTACCGACGATTGACCAGTGTTATACGGACGATGTGGCGTGTTACTTTGAAGCTAATATGCAATTTAAGCGTGACAAGTTAGTGTTATTATTTATAGGTGTATGATTCACTTATGATTAACCATTATAATTATGTGTAGGCAAGTTGAAAGTGAAGTTTTGAATATTTTGAGACAACGTTTTGAGGATTGTGTGCTATATGAAGCTCCAGATCATCTTGTGAAATGCAAAAGTCTACTGGATCAGTATCAAGAAGCTACAGCAAATTGGTTCACTAAATGTGAGTCAATCGCTTTAAGATCGCACTAGCTGTGATTTTGAGGCTATGATTGTTTATATCTCGTTCTCTGTCTAGCAACAGTAAATAGGGAATAAATTGCCGCGAAATTTGAATTCTTGTTCAGGAAATCTTATGTAAATTGCGAACTTTTTCACAGAATTTATTATGCACTTATAAGGGATTTCTTATAGATATATATTCAGGGCTTCTACGTATTCACTATTTCCACTTTTATTCACTTTTTCCGAAGTCGATCACTTATAGTCACTATTTTTAAATTTTATTCAATATATTCATGTCATAAATATATAAAAGTATTAAAGACGCTAAAAATTCGTCAATGTTCTAACTTCGTTGACTCAAATCCGGTTTTTTACTTTTTTTTTTTTGGTAAAAGTTCATAGATAAGGTTTTTAGCTCGCCGTACGTAGTACCGAAGAAGCTTAAACATTCGGTCGTGTGTCTGTAGCATTCTCGGATCAAAAAAATTCATTATGAAAAAGTGTTCGTCTCGTCGCCCTGAATCCAAATATGTATATAACTTATATACTTGTATGTTAGTCGTCGCTCGTAAGACCAAATTTGTGCCCTCTACTCCTCTGAAGGTACCGGAGCGATTCACACCAAATTTTGTACACATATTATTTGGCATCCCATTTGAATCCGCTCGCAGTTTAAATCCAATCGCCTGTATACTTCCCGAGTTATAAGGCCCCAAAATTTGGAGCCCCCCTTAATACTGCCCTTATAAAAATAATTAAAACACTCAAAAATTCTAAGATATTTTATGTCTACAATATTTTTTCATATTGTTAACCCAAAACCCGAAAAAAATTATTAAATATAATTTTGAATATCAAAATTTGAACAAAAAAATTTTTTTTTAAATATAATTACACAAAATTGTAAGACTTTTTATATCTATAACATTTTTACAAATTGTTAACCAAAAGGCCATAATAATTAAAAACCACTGCTCGCAACGCATATTTTACCTAAAGGCGAGCTCTGCGCGTTGGTGCGTTCTACGCGTACCAAATCTTGTTTTTTTTTAATATGTGTTTCTACTTTCTTTTACGAAGTAATAAGTAAGTCTTGAAATCGTGAAAAATGTCGAACTCAAGATTTCAACGGATATACACGTTTTGACCTTCCCTGAATCGAATGTGATTCCAGATATTTTTTAGTAAGAACTACGTAAAAGAAAGTCGAGTGCAGGCCGTTCCAGCTTTTTTAAATGCACTCTTAATTAAAATATGCATAACTCTTTTATTTATTTAATCAATTGCCTGAAATTTGATAAAACAAGGCTTTTGGGGTAGCAGATTACGAATCTGGCCTCAAAATAGGTGAAAATGGCGCCTACAAATTGATTATTTTATTCACTTTTTATCTTTTTTCAGTCACTTATTTCTTTTTCACTTTTATCCTTTAAAAACTACACTATTTCACTTTTTTGTATACCAAATTGCTGTGGAAGTCCTTTATATTGGAAACTTTTTTTTTAGCCCCTTTCTTTTAATACAACACAGTTATAATGTTCCAATTAACTGTGTTGTATTAAAAAAATGGGGCTAAGAAAAGTGTTCAATAAATGTATATTAAAGATCCTTTGTAAGTGCATAATAAATTCTGTGAAAAAAGATCACGATTTACATGAGCAAAATTTCCTGAACAATCGCGACCGGATATAGAAATTCATTTATATTCCCTATAACTATTAATTTGTGATATATTAAGATTTATATACATAATTTCGTAAATCGTGCCGTGTAGTACAAACTACAATATGGCATATTTTTTTACAACAAAATTATATTAGCTTTAAAATGGTAATTTTCAAAAATTATGTACTATTTTAAGCTACGATAATAAAATTTCGCCATTTTGTATGATTCTAGATGGCACGTTTTACGAAATTATTTATATAAAGCTTATTATGTTTGAAATTAATAGTTATGTACAAGAGATAAAGTCTAGCCTCTTAATAAACTAAAATAGCATCTGCAATGATTACTTATTTGTTTTTCTTAATTTATTTAAAAATGTCAAGATGGCGACTTGGGTGCTTACGGTGATGTGCGAGCTGCCTTCATGAAACAAAAACATCGTATGGTATGGGAACGCCGTCATGGCCCAGTTGGCACTGGTATGAAAAAGGAAGAACAACCAATGTAAATGCCATAGTTTGAGTTGGTTCAAAAATCTTCAATTACATGTTACAATTGTTCATGTTGCATAATCAATCAGGCTTGTCAATAACACTGCCAGTTTTGAGTATGCACCAAATTAATGCAACGCGAAAATTACTAATGTTACGGAGATCAGAGTGAACCATGTATAATAGTGATGCTGTAATAAACTTGTTTTATTAATAAATATAGATTAAAATTATATTACAAAAATAATGCTTTTTTTTTTTACTCTTTATGTTCTCGACCTTTTAACAGAAATATCTGATCTGAGGGTCCCAGATTCTACATTTTACGGAAATATTTCCTTTGAAAATAGCCATGTTACATTTACGTTTGTCTAATTTTCACACATATTGATTATTGATTTATGAAGCTATATTACTTTTATACATTGAGAGCTAATTATAAGAAAGTCGAGTGAAGGGCACTCCAGATTTATTGAGCTTTATCTCATTTCTCGATTCAAAGAAATTATAGTTATTTCTTTGGAAACAATAGGCATCCAAATATGTTTGATTGACAATTGAAATGAACGACGGTTTCAGACAGTTTAAGAAATTATACGCACTCAGGATTAAAAAAAAAAACGATTTTTTAAAATTTCATTTTCGTAATGTACATATATTTAAGTATATACACAAAAAAATCGTGTTAATCCGACGAATATTCTCGAATTTACACGCATATTTGTAAAAAATATTTACTATGTGTTGTTAAGTGTTTTTGAAACTTTGAACGCGTTTCTCTCAAAACTATGTTTGTAAAGTCGGAGAGAAAGATATTTCGGAAACGGCTGGACCGATCAGTCTCAAATTTGTACACAAGCTTAATAAATATTTTTTTTAGTGATTAATCGAAGGTTTTTTCGCAGATAAATAGTTGTTATTTTATAAACAATTTAAGGCCAAAATTGTTATCGAAAATAGCAATTTTGTGTTTGAGATGCCGCCATTTTGTAAAAAAATAATATTTTGCTTATTCCTTCGATTAATTACCAGATAACATCTTATATTAACCAATTTATTTTTATTTTTTCATTTTAAAAGATCCAGTCCAGATATATCGTGCACACCGCAAAACCCCTTTTTTTAGAGAAGCTCCCGGAAATCGGCTATGGCAGCTTCAAAAATCATTATTTTTACAAATAAAAAATATCAATATTAAGTTAATAGCTACCACAATATGCATATAAATTTTTACATTAATAAATAAAGATATCTATCCAGGAAAAATTCTTGAAAAATCGCTTTTATTCGGCCTCTTGAGTGAGTATAACCCCTTAACACATTTTATATATAAATATAATTTAGAAACATGATAACATTCAAATATAACTATGGGGTTCCAGCTACTTTGTGTAACGATTTCAATATAACATTGAGTTTCTTAAATGAACGTTATTTAATAAATATGACTTTTTACCAATTTTGGCAAAACAAATATAATATATGCTACAATTCAAATAGTCAAAAATATTGAATTGAATTATTAATGAATTTTGGACAATTATGGGTAACTTGGTAGTGGTTTATATCAAGATAGTAAATAAATACAAATAATTAACTAAGTGAAAAATGTATATTCATAAGATATTTGCTATCACACATGAACGAATAACAACACAATTAAAATATAAATACAACATAAAATTAATTGGAAAGTGAATGATTATTCGGTATGACTATCATGTCGTACCTAGCAGTTTGGTCACAGTATTAATAAAACAATTTCACAAACAACATTCTTAAAGAACAATAAAAAAGAATACACATAAGTATTTGATAGAAAAAGTATATAAAAGCATTACACATACATATATATTTAATCATGATGATCATTCACTTTCATAATAAATCGAAATTATAAATTTAGACATTCGGTAAGTTGCTTGTTGCAAAATAAACTTGTATGTACCTGTCCTGTACAAATGAGTAAATAAGAACAATCGAATTTTTAAAACACAGGCTAGTTTTAGTCTGGCAATTTAATACGTCTATTTGCTCAGCAATTTTATAAAAACAATTAAATTACCGATAGAAACTGACTATAATTCGGTTTATCGACCGACAGTCTGTACAAGTTACATCTTTCAATCGGGCAGCCGCCGTTATGCCTTTGTTTGATATGCGGCAAAATTATTCGAGCTTTTAAATTTATAGCAATAATACTATTATGAATACAACTTTCTCTGATGTAGTAAATAGTAACTAACTTACGATATTGCTATGAAGTTTACTACATTTTAAATAAATTAAACTAAAAAATAATACGTTTTATTAACAACTTACTAAAAAAAAAAAAAAAAATTAAAAATGTATAAATATATAAATCGAGTAAAATTTTACAAAACATAAATATTTCTCAAACACATTTTGGGATTAAATTTCAACTTACAAATTAATAATAGTTTTTGTACGGAAACACGAAAATCTAGAACATTTACACTAGTATTTTTTGTATGTTCATATGTTATGTTTGAAGGTTTTTTTTGACAACACTCGGTATTTTATATAAATAGTTTTACTACGTAATTATGAACAAAAGATCTGTGGTGCAGCTTGTACATAGTAGATCGAGTGTTGTAATGAACATTTCATAAAATTATAAAGACTGAATATAAATAAAAATTAGTACAAAATATAGTAAAAATATCACAACAAGATTCAAAAATTCCTCATTTTCATTGCAAAATGCAATATAAGAATAATTGGACCATTATCAAAATCCAATTTTATAATATTGATATTGTTTTAGGTATTTGTACTTTTATATAAGAATAAATGACACCTTCTATCTCTCTTATCAATTCACTTCTTGATCAAATTATAAAAGATTCAAAGGCGTTGTAAAGTGAGCAGCAAGGCGCAACTGACCTATAGTATTCAAAAGAACCATTTTACTAAGAACATAAAAATGCAAAGTTACACGATAACTACCATCACTAAATATCGATAACTTACGCTTTTTCTTGGTGGGAGTGGTGTTCTCAGTCTCAAAATTTGTACTAGAATCGGGCTCATCAATCGAATTTGAAAAACTAGTCGAACTGATGCCAGAGTCCTTTGATGGACTCGTTATCTTACCTATAACACATAAATATACATTGGGAATTTGTTTATTTTTGCGATGGCGAAAAGAACATGTCATCAGTAAATGTGCAAAACATCGAATTTACAATTTTTTTTCTAAATAAGAAATAATTTCAAAATAATATCTTAATCGGAAGTAGCAGTTTCCTCCTGCTACTTTTGCAATATCTCGGAAACGGCATGAGATAGAGAAACAAATGTTATTAAAGTTTAAATATCTACAAAAAGAATGTTGAAATAAACGCACGCGTATTATAAAATAACTTCACAATAACATAACTTACTTTTATTTAGGAGGTCTGCATTAGGCATTGGCAGTTCACTAGCATCAGGAGCTTGCATTTCGGTGGGATATGCAGGCAGTAAACTCTTCATCGGTGAGATCAGAGAAACGTTGGAGTGTTCCAACAGAGGTGGTGTCTGCACAAAAGGCAGTGGAATACACAAGTTCTAACGAAAGCGACGAAACATTTCAAATTACAAACAAATATAAACACTTAGAGTTCGAAGCAAATTATCTCACCAGAGAGGAACTAAAATTTGGCGATGGGACCCACATCGAGTTGTCCCAGTGACTGCTTCCCTATTGAATTAAAAATAAAAAATGTTTTATATGATCAGACTAAAAAAAAAACAAAAAAACGTACGTTAGCAGGTGGTGTATCAGGTTTAGGTGGTGACATTGCAGTACGCCCTGAATTAAATAAATATGTATGCGCTGGTGGAGGTGGCCATTGAAAATTGCTGTTAGAACTACCATTCCCTCCATCACTGAAATTGTACTTCATGTTCGGTGGCAATGGAATTCCTAGGGCTAAACACTTCATTTGATAAGAAAATAGAGATATCTCAATAGGCAAATAAATTAGTAAACACTAGAAACGCTGATTACACCTGTTATAATATTCTGTTCCAACATGTGGAACTAAACATCAAAACCAGAAAGAACACCTTGCGCGCTGCGCAGACTAAATTTTAATTAAGAGAATCGAACAAACAATAAAAGTTGTCCACTTCTTGAATTAAAATTAAATTTGTATAAATGGTTACAGTTAACATGCATTTAATTTTATATATTTTTTATTATTAAGTCGGCATTACCAAATACAATAAGCAGTAGGGGAGGGTGGGGCAAAAAGTTACACCAAGCAAAACAAAATATTGAGATATCTCAGAAGCTATGAATGGTTGAACTTTCAAATAATTTCCGTAGAAGGCTTTCATTGCCCACATCAAACTTTTATATTTACTTTCTTTTACGAAGTATACTTATTACTTCGTACAAGAAAGTAAATATAAACGTTTGATGTCTTGTAATCATGAAAAATTTCGAACTCGAGATTTCAACGGATATACATGTTTCGACCTTCCCTGAATCGAATGTAACTATTTTCGGAATGACGTCTGTGTGTATGCCTGTAAATACTCTAGGGCCAAAACTGTAGAACGTAAAATTATGAAACTTCAAACCTAAGACTTGTATATGCCCTAGATGTGCACCTCCTATTTTTGAAAAGAATATTCAAACCTGTAGTGCATGTTTACTCTATACATTTTTTGTTCTATCTCCAATATCACTAGAACGGCTACACTTACGGCAAAAATAGTTATGTTCATAATGAAAGAGATTAATATTTCGCACAATTTTTGTTTGAAACATTTCTTTAAAAAATGTACCAGTTGCGAGAAAAATGCTACGAAACATTATAAATATCTTGTTTACGTTGCCATGAATTCGCATGTAGCTTATAAAATCGGATCATCTGTTATTTTGACAGGAAAACAAAATAGACTCAATTAGATAAATGACATTTCAGAATATTTCTGTAGAGTATTGGTTAGTTTTGATAGCTAGTATTTCAAAACCATTACAAATTGGTATTGGTATCATTTTCCAGCCATTCATTTATATAAGGTAAGCTTGGTTTTCATATTGTTTCTGTTGGATTATTATTTTCTAGTTTTATAAACAATAATCAGTGAAAACTGCGTAAAAGAAAGTTGATTGCAGGCCACTCCAGATACTTATGTATGCAACGTTCCAATTTTATTTTAATTTATTTAGTATTTTTTGTAATAAATAATGAACCGTGTCAAACGGCCTTTAGATAGAAAAAATCAATCAAATTAATATCAAACCTGGCATTAAAACGCGATTTAACTTTTTACCCCACCGTGGGGCAAATAGTTACAAAATGAACATTTCAGAAAAACAAAAATATATATATATATATTTCCCGTCGAGATAGCGGAAAACTTTATAAGAAAATGTTGTAGAGAATTGGATTTCCTATAGAGAAATTGCTACATTGATAGTTTCATGACTTCTCAAAGCTTAGGAAATTGTTTCTGCGTAAAATGTAACTTTTTACCTCACTCTCCCCTACTGTTTTATAGCAACTGCAGCTTCTTTGCGGAATAAGTATGTATGTATGTATATCTTTCTAGATGTTCTATAATTATAAAAATAGAAGTAAACTTACCAGTTATGTTCGTGTTTAAGGAAACATTACGCTTGTGCCTTCTACCGCGGACCACAACTAGAAACGATAGCAAGGAAAGAAGTGCATTCAAAGTAGTCGCATCGTACTCGGCCGGTCGTAACACTTTGCCATATTTGCGCAAATACATGCCGTCCACATTACCTAATAGCAATGTGCCACCGTGATCATACAACAAATGATATAAACGAGCGGCCAATGCATAACGAACGGTTAATGTTACTTCGTAACCATTGTTTGAACTTTTTACAATCTAAAACCCAAATTTAATAAATGATGCCTAAAGAAGTTATATGATTTAAGTACGTGCCTCTATAATAGTACGATATTTTTCCATTTGTTGAGCGGTGCAGAGATACCCGTATTTGGAATGGAAATTATGTAATAAATTCGATAAAGAGGATGTATGTGGTGCTTTTAAAAGTAATGCCCAAATGCGAATGCCAAGTTGTTGTTGGGTGGATTCTTCTATTAATACTACCATAGGACCAGCTGGTCCGGAAGCCAACTAAAAACATAATTTACCATCAACTTTGTCTTTCTTTAATAAGGAATAATTGAATAAAAACACAGTTGGTTGGTTTCAAAATTAATTTAATGTAACTTAATACGTATTTCGGCTTTTACACCATCGTCAGAAGTGTCGGAAAGAAGTAAACTGCAAGGTATATATACATACAAATAAATAAAGGTATAAAGGTTATAGTCTAAAATTAACTTAATTCTAGAATAGCCTAAGTTACAATATATACAAGGTATTACAAAGTTGAACACATTGAAAGGGATAAATTACGGTAAAAGGATTAAATGAATGTTAAGTTTAAGTTAACCTTTATACCTGTTATATTTATTTGTGTGTATATATACCTTGCAGTTTACTTCTTTCCGACACTTCTGACGATGGTGTAAAAGCCGAAATACGTATTAAGTTACATTAAATTAATTTTGAAACCAACCAAGTGTGTTATTATTCAATTATTCCTTATTAAATAACCATGTATCAACAAGTGCCTACAGCTCATACATTTAATCTTATTTTTATTTTCTTATACGAAGTATTGTGATCATGAAAATAACAATTAGATTTTTACTTTCTTTTACAGAGTAATAAGTAAGTATTGTAATCATGAAAAATTTCGAACTCGAGATTTCAGCGGATATACATGTTTTGACCTTCCCTGAATCGAATGTGACTATTTTCGGAATGACGTCTGTCTGTATGTGTGTGCGTGTGTGTGTGTGTGTCTGTGAACGCTCTAGGGCCAAAACTGTCGAACGAAAAATTATGAAACTTCAAACTTAAGACTTATGCCCTAGATGTGCACCTCCTATTTTTGAAAAGAATATTCAAACCGGTAGTTCATGTTTACTCTATACATTTTTTGTTCTATCTCCAATATCACTAGAACGGCTACACTTACGGCAAAAATAGTAATATTCATAATGAAAGATAATAATATTTCGCACAACTTTTGTTTGAAAAGTTTCTTCATAAATTGTACCAGTTATGAGATAACTGCTACGAAAAAACTCAAATATCTTATTTACGTTGCCATAGTTATACCTACACTTGTAACAAATTTTATTATTTTTAAATCGGATCAACCATGAGTTACATCATTTGTTTCTTGTTTATTGAAAACAAACAAGCATTACTTTGACAGTTATCTGTATGAATTAATATTTAAAATATTGATTTCTTATTAGAATAAATTGTATCAGGTAAATTATGATAGAATCAATTTATATTATATATTTGCTAACATAATGAAATAACCATTTCAGAGTTTTACTGTGGAGTTTGACAGTTTAAGAGTGAATACGATAAGTACTTCAAATACAGATCCATTATAAATTGGTATAATTATCCAGTTATTATTAAGTTATAGTAATTTAATTTGAATTTTCATTTTATATTGGTCAGCAAAAGATTTTGTTATCACTTAATAATAATAATTATTATCTGCGCCTGTTTTTGCCAGGAAAACAAAATAATCATTTCAGAGTATTCCTGTAGAGAATTGGTTAGTTTGACCGTTTGTTTGGGATATATATATATATGTATATTAATATCTATCTATTGAAAACTACGTAAAAGAAAGTTGAGTGCAGGCCACTCCAGATATTTACTTTTTAAAGCGAATGCATATAAGGCAGTATTGTAATCTTAAAAATGTTCAAATTCGTAATTAGAACGAAAATACACGTTTTGGCCATTCCTGAAACGATTCCTACTATTTTAGGAAATACCGTCGGTATGAATCTTTAAACGCAAAAGTTGTATATGCTCCAGAAGAAAATGATTATTTGTATATAAGTTTCCCATTATTTTTATTTCATAAAAATCGTACAAAATAAAACATTATAAAAAACAAAGGAGTGACGGCACTCCCAGTTTTCACGTTCTAGATTCAACCTCCGATTATATTTATAAATAATAATTGAAAAAAACTTACTTGTAAGGAATCAGAAAGTCTATTGATTAACTCTTCAGTAGATGAACACTCATACAAATCGGGACGTAGCGGATATCCATGTTCCCGAAGGAAAGTCGCAGGTAACGCCACTAACGGAACCGATTGTAACTTCGATGATTTCACAAGTGTAATAATTTGTTCACGAATTACTTTCAATGCCTCTTTTGCTTTCAAACTAACTCGTCTTTCGCCATCGGAAGTTTCTTCAATCTAATCACAAAGCAGTAAATTTCCGCAATAAACCTATTATTATATAAATTACCTTTACTACATCTGGAATGGCTTCGAATAATTCAATCAATTTCATAAAGCCGTAATCAGATACACGGCATTGATGACCGAAATGATGATGGTAAGCAGGTACAAATTTATTAAAAAGCATGCCATACTGAGGGGCATGTCTTAGCAAGTCTACCACCTATATACATAAAATAAATATTTGTAAGAACGAATGTATAAAAACAGACCCGTTTTTCATGCTAAAAACATGCAAAATATAAGTTTTAAACCACTTTGCTAGCAAAATATATACAATTATGTGTATTAATATTAGAAAAACAGAAAATGTTGTTAGTTCCATGTGATGACCAATACAAAATGAACGAAGAATCTGTGTACCTACACGAATATATTCTCCAAAAAAAATATGTATAACTACCTCAACTGCAAATTGTTTAGTTTTAAGCATTTCATCGTCAGTTTGTTCCCGTTTTGGAATAGCAATTAAAATATCATCGCCAACCTTTTTAATTAGAACAGTATTTTCTGACACTTCATCTAAGAGATCGGTGAGTTGACACAGACCATAATCGACGGGATCGAATGGTCTGGATAGTGCCCTCTCGTAGGCGGCAGCAAATTCGGCCATTGTCACTTGCTTTAATGCTTGTGATTTAAGTACTCGTAATAAATCCGATGTAAAACGGCGGACTTGAGCGGAATGTGATAGTGTGATCAAACGTTTATTTCCTTCACCAATAATCTATACAGAAAGTTTTTTTATTTCAATAAAACTTTGCATAAAGTTAATCCGTTTAAATGAATGTGTATAAGGAAATGTTGTAATCATGAAAATGTTCGTAGTTGAGATTATAACGGAAATAGATGTTTTGGCCATCCCTTAAACGAATCGAACTATTTTTGGAATGATGTCTGTGTGTCTGTGCATTATGAATATTTAAATTTAAGACTTGTATATGTCCCGGAAGAAAACCACTTATCTTTGAAAGCAATGTAATGATTAATTCTTGCTACCTTTTACATATCTTGAAAATTATACAAGTTAAGAACAATTCTTATAATAGGTAAAGATACTGAAATTTCTAGCAACTTTGGGTTGAAATATTTTTTCGAAAAATGGACCATTCACTAAAAATCGCACTTGAAAATAGTTATTTTATATTTAAGTTTCCTAGATTACTATACAAATTGATATTGTATCATTGCAAAGGTTGCATGTATTTAAAATAAAATAAATTTTCAGTCTTTTACATTCTAAAAGGAAGTATTGTGATTTTAACGGAAATACACGTTCTGATCTTCCCTGAATTGATATTGACTATATTCGAGATGACGTCTGTGTCTGTGCTTAGAAGATTAAAATTATGAAACTTTAAATTTAAAGTTTGTATGTGGTCCGGGAGAAAATTTCCTATTTTTGAAAACAATATCTAACCGAAAATAGTTTGCTCTACCTAATTCTTTAATCTCGATAACAACAAGAGTTAGAAAAAAGTGATGGATATAAAAGTTTAAGATATCGTTACCGATTCCGCAAAACCACGTAAGTGAAAAAATGGCAAAATGAGATTCTTATATATTTAAATGTAACTTAAAAAGAACTCTTTAAATGTATAAAAATCTCATTTTGCCATTCTTTTCACTTACATGGTTTTGCGGAATCGGTAACGATATTCAATTTTTTATAACTTTCATATAATTCTTAACCCTTATTCGACACACTGGGATCATGTGTACCCCAGTGCCAAAACCGTCAAAAAAAATGAACTATTAAATATTTTTACTTAATTTTATTTTTGTAGCCTTTTGAAAGGGTGCTTTTTAATTTAGAAAAGGTTAAATAGGGCAAAAATTTAATTAAGTACCTTTAAAAAATGGAAATAGCGAAAACAAGTGATTTTATGAAAAAATTCATAACTTTTTTATTTATACATATTAAGGGTTAAAAATGTAGGTAGGTCTTCTACTATTGTGGCACTACAAGATAATAATAGTGGTTTAAGTGCCCCTTTAAAAAAAGGTATTTATTTTCAGCAATTATATGATATATCATATAATTTTTTTTTTCATAAATACATTATTAATTTTATGTAAAAATATTAATGGTAAATGTAAAAAGTACCATTTAGCTGTTACCAGGTGATGTACTACCCGCTTCCGTTCTCTTTAGATACTCAAAATTCTTGTATTATAAGCGTGGGGTGCATATGATCCCAGTGTGCCGAATAAGGGTTAAAAAAATGTACCATTTACTAGACGAACTGTTTTAAAATGAGTAAATTTGTTTATATGTGTATCGAGAGATACGTATTTTCTAAATGGTGAACACAAGTGAAATAATATGAGTATTATATTGGAATATTCGAATTGTCTTTTATAATAAAACAATATAAATATATCTAGAAATATCAACCCAAATTCTATGACAAAAAAATCCAATGCTATGACTGCAGATTTTTATAAGTATTGGGCTGGCCACAACAGATTCTTTTTCTGTTTAGAAATGATTCTTATTGTCCAAGTACTTATATACTCAGAACAAGTAATAAAAGTAGAGGAAAAAAAAAATTACCTGAACTATATAAGATAATGAATCAAAGAGATCCACAAGTTTCGTATAACCATAATCAGCAACGCGACACTGTCGCCCGAAATGATGGTGATACGCTGGAATGAATCGACTGAGCAGCAATTGACAATGAGGAGCAGTTTTTAGCAAATCAACGAGTTCACGAGAAAAAAGTGCAAGTTGTGTTGCTAAAGGTGGTGAAACGCATTTCATTGTAGGGGGTGCTCCGCAAACAGAACTATTTGAATTGCCATCTATACCCAAAATTATGCTAGTTTAATTAAGAAGCTATTACATGGTCTGGATTTGCGACGAAAAGGCTTGCGATTCTTTATTGACGCAGAACATTTGGTAGCAATACAAGCCTTTTGGTGGCAAAGTCAGGCCGTGCGATAACGCACCATCATTTTGAAAATCATCCCCGCCATTTTGGTGTTCCCAAACAAGATATTTCACCATATTATTGCTTATTCGAAGCTCAACTCCGACTACGCAAGTAATTAGGTGTTCAAGTGGTACTCCCGATTCGTCCACGGGGATTTTTTCACAATTTTCGATTTCGTAGCATACCGGAAAACTGTGAATACAAATTATTATATACCCTTGTATATAATACATACATTTTAAATGTGTATTATTTACCTGGGAAGCGGTAATGTGCCCATATGCGAATGAAGCAGTTCGTGAACTTTAACTGAGAATAATTTTAAGTGCATTCTGACATTTGGTAGAGGTGTTGTTTCTGGCTCAGCCCAACCACGGTCGCCCAAACCGTTCGGGCAATGTATGAGGCAGTGTGGAGTTTCAATACCAGACTAATTTAAATCATTCATATGTATATATTATTACTACGTCTAATTAATAATATAATGATAACAACATTGCATTTTATTTGGAATTTTTACATAGTGCTCAAATACAATAGTAATGGACATATCGCTGGTCTTAAACAAGAAAGTTGTTATTCACGACGTAAGTTAATAAAGTCCTTACTGCCGAAACGCGTTAATAAAATCTTCTCTGCTCAGGCAACAAGTTAATGATATCCTAATTAAACAAGATTTGGTACGAGTAATACGCAAGAATGCGTAAAGCTCGCCTTTAAGTAATATATGCGTTGCGAGCAGTGATATTTAATTATTGTGGCCTATTGGTTAACAATTTGAAAAAATGTTATAGATATAGAAAGTCTTGCAATTTTTTGTAGATTAAATATATATATATATATATATATATATATATATATATATATATATATATAAAACAAGATTTGGTACGCGTAAAACGCACCAACGCGTAGAGCTTGCCCTTAGGTAAGATATGCGTTTCGAGCAGTGGTATTTAATTATTATGGCCTTTTTGTTAACAATTTGAAAAAATGTTATAGAATAAAAAGTCTTACAATATTTTGTAATTATTTTGATAAAAAAATTAGACCATATTTTAAAATTCAAAATTAAAATATTTAATATTTTTTTATGGCCCTTGGGATAAGAATATGAAAAAATCTTGTAAATATAAAATATCTTAGAATGTTTAGTAGAATTTTTGGGTGTTTTAATTATTTTTATAAGGGCAGTATTAAGGGGGGCTCCAAATTTTGGGGCCCTATAACTCGAGAAGTATATGGGCGATTGGATTTAAACTGCGAGCGGATTCAAATGGGATGCCAAATAATATGTGTATTTGGTGTGAATCGCTCCGGTACCTTCAAAGGAGCAGAGGGCACAAATTTAGTCAAACGAGTGAGCGACGACTAACATCCAAGTATATAAGTTATATATATTTTTGGATTCATAGCGACGAGTTAAGGAGATTTTTTGATCTGAGAATGCTACAGACACACGACCGATTGCTTTAGCTTCTTCGGTACTTCGTACGGCGAGCTAAAAAGCACTATACAGAAAACGATTCATAAGAACCTCATGAATTGAATTCGTGAATAAGGACTATATTAACTTTCTTCTTAGGGACCAGCAATATGTCAAAATATTTTTGCTTAAAAATGATTTGTGAAAACAAACACAAGTTAAGATATAACTAATAGTATGTTCCGTAAATCTACCAAAATACCGGTGTAACCGGTTATGGTAACTGTTTTGTCTGAAAAATATCCCTAATTTTGGAACGACATGTCCATGAGTTTTGCTTATTTAGATTATTAAGAAAATTAGCATACCCCTATATTGATTTCGATTTTTGAATAATTTATACATATTATTTATTTCTAACTTGCGATTATTCACTTTTATACAGAAGCAAATATTATATTAGATATTTCTATTGCACTAATAAGGCAATTTTTATTCAGGGTAGTTAGTTGGAGTTACATGCTAACCATATTTTATTTAGAAATTAATGACGTCACACACTGACAATATTACTGGTTGTTACATGTTCCATATAACCATGCTCAAAAGCATACGAAATTTTTATTAATAATACAAAATGCTGCATTAACAAGATTAGGCACAGGCACCTATGCCTTTAGCAAGCCATATAGGAAATATATACGAAGGGAGCAATGGAATCCGTCCTCATACTCCGTATTAGCGCATAAAAATTTAACTTAAAAAAATAAAAATTGTCAAGCATCAGTGCCTTTGGAATTGTGACACAATGTATCATTTAACTACATATAATCTAGTAGTAGCGGAAGAAAAATCCTATATGTATATTTAAGGAACACTCTATAAATGATCAAAAACATAGGAATAGTACTTACGTGTGAGTTTAAATGAGGAGACGGTGTAGTGCGCAAATCTGGACTAAGGGTCACCATTCGCCCACCGACTTCATCACTAACTGCACAAATATCTCTTAGCTTATACAGCTCCGAAACGGAAACAGAACTTCTATACCGGGTTTCTAATAACTCGCGGAATTTAAATAACGGCATTCGATTCCCGGGCACTTCCTATTAAAAAAAAATCAAATTAATTTGCATAAACAGATGAAACAAAAATAAAATATAATTATAATATAAAATTGATCAGGTCGCATTTCTCGCCTTCACATCGACACTTAAAATGTAGGAACCTCAAGGAGACTCAACTAACATTTTAAACAACTTCAAATCGGCCTAAGAATTGTCATCATTTCAATAACGCGTTTTGTTGATGGAAAATAAATAGAACTTACTTGTAATAAAGCGATAACTTGACTCTTCAAAACATGTGGATTAGGAGATGTGGATTGAGCGTTAGATATGAGAATTCGTTTATGGCCAACTTTACGTCGATGTAACTGTGAAATAACGTATTGTGCGTCTTGTTGACTAGACACACGTACTGATGCAACCAAATTACCATCGGATTGATGGAATAATGATAAACCAACAACCTTTATATATAGAATGAAATATTTTTAATAACCAATGCAACAAATGTTATCACTTTAATGACTGACCATTGCATGTTCTTGGAACATAGACAAAAGTAAGTTTTTTAAATCTTGCCCGTCCAATGTTTGGTCCAAATTTGTGACTAATAGTTCTACTGGTCCTGACGAATTTGTTCCGTTAGAACAACTGTTACTTCGAATTAACGCTGGTTGGAAATGATTCTATTAAACAGATATTGTTTTTTGTTATTATAGTTTACCAATATTCTAAAAAGGCATTTAAAATAAATGTGAAATATAATCAGTAAATGCTTCTTGGTATGATCACAGAACGAAAAACAATATAGGAGCAAAAATGCTCAACTTAAAATTGAAATTGTCTCAGACTCGGCTTATGTTTATTCATCATTTTTATATTTCTTTGATATCCAATGGGTAACGTTTAGTTAGAAATAGTTAATAAGATTTGTAATTTATATATTTGTGAAATAAAAAAATATATTTTTAAAACAGTATTGATTCGCTAATAAAGTGGATGTTTTACTAACTTCAATATCTTCGTTTTCAAGTGTATTTAATGATGTAAACGATCCGCCGATGTTCCTAAACCATGATTGCTTGTTGGTGTTATAGGTTTCAACTGGGGTACGACTACGTTTTTGGCCCTCGCTAAATGACGCGCTATGAGGTCGCCATTGCTCATTATTTGTATGATCGGCAAGAATTTGCCCACCGCCATGTGTACCACGAATGCAGCGCAAACCGTCTGTATTTCGCACTTGGGACGGAATATGATTTGGGACATTTTTTGATTGATATTGTTGCTGATACTGTTAATAAAATTTCGTTATTGCAGTGTCGAATACAAAAACATAAGTTAAAACTATATGAAAGTAAAACAAAAAACACAATATTATTATTAGATTGTAGATTTAATACTGGTTGTTACATGTTCCATATAACTATGCTCAAAAGTATACGAAATATTTATTAATAATGCAAAATGCTGCATTAACAAGATTAGGTACAGGCACCTATGCCTTTAGCTAGCCTTATAGGAAATATATACGATGGGAGCAACGGACTCCGTATATAATATATAATTACCCAGAAATGTTTGTATGTGTGTGTATGTGTAGAACGCTTTTAAAAAAATGCTAATTGGCATAGACGGGGTGAAAGGCAAGACTCTTAAACTCTGCGCCATGGCGATTGTTAATATTGTTATATAAAATAATCAAATAGTCTATACTGAAACAAAATAATCACTACTCTTCTGAAGTTGCTAGGTTGGGAAAACAAATTGAAAGTGACAATACGGATAAAAATCAAATATTATCAATTGACATTTATTTTCTGTCAATGTCAATAATTGTGAGTCTCTATTAAGTATTTATGTTAAAGTGACCGACCAAAGAACAAATATAAATAAAAGTACTACCACGTGAGCGTCAAAAACAGTATTTCAATTTGAATTAGTGACGTACGAGTTACGGAAACATTGTATCTTAAATTAAAGAAGATTAACATGTTATTATTCAATTATTAAGTATTTAATATGAAAAAAGTGCATATTTTTGCCATATTTGCATATATTTTTAGCAAATACGTGTTTCTGTCCATTTATTTTAATTCATAGTAAATATTTTCACTTCAAAATGTCCAAAAGGCAGTGATTTTTGAAAATATGAGTTGCAGTAAGATTCTATAGTTGGTCAAATTATAATAATTCCAAGTAAGTAAATTTATAATTCTGATAATTAGAGAAATAAAATATTGAAGAGATAATTCAAGCATATTTAGAAACATGATTGGTTGGCAATTTTATTTTTTATTTTTTATTTTTGATGGCACAATCCATTGTATTTTAGCATATAACTAATTATCACTTTTAAAACTGCCGTCACACTGCAGTTTAATACTGCAAAATTCAGAATCTAGCCTGATTATTTAATTCAAAAATAATAATGATGCAAATGTCAAATCACTAAAAATGCTGTGTAAAAAAGGTTTGTAATACATATTTTTTGAATAATCGATTCAAATAATAAACAGCAATCGTAAGTAAATTTATAATCACTTATGGCCAGTTGCACCATACAAGGTAAAAATCAAAGTTTAACAAAACTTAGTTTAAATTTATCGGATGTTACACACAGTGCATCGATTAATTAATCTCTGCATTGTGATCTAAAATCAAAATAGCGTTCAAAAAAGAACTCGTTTTTTTTTTTTAATTACTATTTGTGATGTGGAAATTTGTATTACTATTATAGTCAAACGATACAAACTGAAGAAAAACCGTGTAATTATTATTAAATTTCAATGAAAATTCGCCACCATTCAAAACTGACTTATGTTCTGTATACCATATGGGCCCACGGGTGACCCTAATTATAAAATAATATTAACAACACAATATTATTAGATTATAGATTTAATTTTGTTATTTAGCTAAAAATAACCTATTAGTAGCCATATGTATAAAAGTTAATAAATCTGGTAAAGTGTGAATATTTGACAGCACACATAGCAGGCAGTATGTGAAATGAAATCATTTAAAAATGAGTCAAAACAAACATTTGACAATTTAACACAAACATTTAATAATTCAAAATGCCAAACTGCTTGTTTTTACTAGCATCAATTAAGTTATCTCGTTATAGCTTGATATTCACAACTGGTCAAAACGGGGAAAACATATTTCAAAAAATATAAATACATTTACCTTCGTTTGAAATTGGTCTGGATTATTAAAAGATATATTTTCTTGTTGATTATTATGTAGTATTCCATTAGCTTGATCCATATAATTTTTATGTGGCATCGAAGAAGCAGCAAGTGGACCATTATTGTAATATTCTAAAGATGGATATGGAAAATTGGGGGGCGGGATTCCATAAATTGGTGGAAGCATGTACATTTCTGGATTTCTTGTTATACGTCGAGCTAAATTAAATTTATTTCAATTGAACAAAATATTATTGCGACAAAAAAAATTGTAATTACCTGGAAATTTATATGGCGAATATGATTTTTCCCAATTACGTGCTGCATTTGGATAACTAACTGATATTTTGTTCCCATATACATCTTCGCCATCCATACGTCGTTGCGCCCTATTATCAAAATTAATATGTAACACTAAATTTATTTATTTATTTCTTTATATACCTGTCTCTATAATTTGGTTTATACATTTTTATTATAAATAAAATACGTTCATTTAATAAAATATATTAAAACTTTAAAAGAAATGTATTTTTAGTACGATACAACTATCACTAACATGTCTGCACAGAAACTGAATATATTGTAAAACGAAACAGAAAACAGAAAAACAAGGTGTGTCTTGCGAACAAGTTAGCTTTGATTAAATTGAAAATACAACATATTTACTTTCTTATACGAATGTATATAAGAAACTGTTGTAATCATATTTTTTCGAACGATTAAAAAAAAAATCATTTTTTGACCATCCCTGAATCGAATCAACTGTATGTTTAGTATAAAATATTCGTTGAAAAAATCAATCGTTTGAAACAAAAAATGAAATTTTATAACAATAAGGAACTGCTTGTAAGACTACCTTATTGCTGCATCCAGATTCGTCAACCGTACAACGGCTGTACCCATTTCTAAGGATACGTCCACAACACGTCCTCCAATATTATCTGATAATTGTTTGAGGCGATTACGCAACCGTACCGGATCATACCCTTTCGGTAAATTCCGTACGATTACTTCCATTGGTTCGTTGTTTGTTACATTCTTAAACCCAAACGGAATAAAGATATTAATAATATGCAATATATATATATATATATATATATATATATATATATATATATATATATATATATATATATATATATATATATATTTATTTAAATGTTTGCACTAGTCATTCGTTTACGTCGGTCGACAATATGGATATTATTATTTATGTAAATATGTTCTCGTTTTATAGTAAAATTGATCAGGTCGCATTTCTCGCCTTTTCATCGATGTCTAAAAACAAGGAACTTATATTTCAAAGCTCGACTAGAATTTTAAACAGCTAAAATCGGCCTAAGAATTGTCATCATATCAGTTTTCAACAATGAATACGTAGTTCTATTAGTAATTGTTATTACTTTCTCATACGATATGTATAAAAGAAATTAAATGATCTTCATTCCACTTGTCCAATGTCAAAATGCATTGTAACTAGAGAAACGAAAATGTAACAAGTCCTTTTACTTTCTTATACAATGTAATAAGTAAGTAAGGGATCATCAAAAAAATCGTGATTTTAATGGAAATATCCACGTCGGTGTGTGTGAACGCCCTATAGTCTATACCGTTCAACGTAAAAATATGATGTTTTGAATTTAAGATTTGTGTACCCCAGAATTGAAAATGTCCTATTTTGATATAGAATGTTCAACCGGAAGTGCTCGTTTATTCGTGTCACTTTTTAACTATCAGCAATGGTTACAGAAAAACTTATAGATATAAAAACCCAAGATATTTGAATCTTAAACAACTTTTATTTCACATGTATTCTCCTAAAAGGAATGGTACATTTCAAATAAAATTGTAATTCAAATAATTAATTACTATATGTGACTAGTATATTTTTGTTTCAGTCAGTTAATGTCAATTTTATATTAATTTATATTCTGTAGTTTTATAACGAATATAATATATATTTATGGATAGTTCATTGCTACAAAATTATGATTAGCAAATCGATAAAAATAGTCTAAGCAATTTGAAATTTTTATTGATTTTCGATATAGATCTTTGACAAAATTGAAATTTCGTAATGCTAAATTTGAATAATGTAACGAAAACACATTCCGTATTTCAATGCTCTATAAATTTCGTGAAATTTTATTATTTATATGTTTATTTCGCATCTAAACAAAATAAGCCTACTACTAAAATGTAAAAGATTTAAAAAAAATAGTGGTTTTCCGGTACATGACAAATATTTCGAAAAACATTTTCATATAAAGTATCTTCTAGTTTTATAATATCACATTTTTATGCCGTTTTCGAAATTGCATATTGCATTTGTAATTGTTGAGACTGAGAATTTAATTTATTTCGACGACTCCATAAATGGCATTAGTAGAATGAATTTGAAACACAAAAATGCTATATTACATATATAGTGAAAACCAAGTATAAGAAAGGGGAGTAAAAAGCACTTTTTTTAAGAGTAACTTTTAAAAGCACCTCCCATTTCTCGATTTAATAGGATAAAAAGAAAAAATAGCTACTTAAAAGAATGATCTTTAATCTAGTAAAAATACTTACTTTGACTTCTTTGCGGGGTAAAGCTTGCGTAATATTCGTATAGTTATAATGCTCGGTCGCACATAGAATGAGTGCATCCGATGCGTTTTCCTTATGAATTAGAATCACATGTAACTTTTTACGATGCCGGAGATCCGATAAATCGGCGGCAAAGTTAATATCACCCGATATTAAGATAACCGCCGCCGGAGCACCGTAAATGTCGGCGAAACGGCGGAGGGCTTGTCGAAGTTTTTCATCTGCAGCATTCTTACACGTTGATGCAACGTGAATTAAGGTTACCTTTGAGAAACAATCAAAATCACTAAAACATATACGATATTCAGAAGATTTGCTCCATTGTACAAGTTAAGAGGATACACCTGTTTATTAATCGTTTTATCTAGTAATGGTAAATATTTATTAATTTCTAACATATTAAGCTTTATATAAAAAAAATCGGGAAACGTCTAGAAGATCATACAATATGCCATTTAGCTCGCCGTACGAAGTACAGAAGAGCTAAAGCAATTGGCCGTGTGTCTGTAGTATTCTCGAATCAAAAACATTCCTTAACAAAAAGTATTTGTGTCGTCATCCTGAATCCAAAAATTTATATAACTTTTATAATTGGATGTTAGTCGTCGTTTGCTCATAAGATCAAATTTATACCCTCTACCGAAGCGATTTGGTATCCAATTTGAATCCGCTCGCAGTTTAAATCATATTGCCCGTAAACGGCCCGAGTTATAGGGCCGCAAAATTTGGAACCCCCCCTTAATACTGCCCTTAAAAAAATAACCAAAAATTCTCTTAAAAATTCTAAGATACATGTCTACCAGATTTCTTCATATTGGTAACCCAAAGGCCATAAAATTTTATTAAATATTATAATTTTGAATTTGCCCTAAAATATTTTTACCAAAATAATCTATACTGTCTGCTTTATAAGAAAATAAAAATCCATATTCCATGATAATGCAGTTGAATAATTAAATGTATTTATTTTTCGTTAATGTTTCAATTTTATTACATCCAATTATTATGCGCATAATTTCACGCGTTTATCAAAAACAAGCACTGGCGCTAGCGCCAGTGCTACCAGCTCGCATTGCCCATTGAACCAATCTAACCAATTATGATTCCGACATTTATTTATTCCTGTACCATAACAGTTTTAATTTCCAAAAACCCCACATTTAAAATTGCACACATCCACATGGGTAACGTTAATATCGTTCGTTTCGTGATTAGCCAAGGATATTGAAAATTATTTGATGAACATTTCCTAATTTTATTAATTAAAACACAGAAGCAAATGGTTTATACATTGGAAAATATAACCAAACAAATTACTGTCACATTGACATAACTTCTTCATTTCACTAACAGATGGCGATCAATGTCTGTAATAATAAATAAATTTATATATTTTTTTTAAGCCTATGGGCTCACAATTTGAAAAAACTTTAATCACATAAAATATCTTAGAATTTTTGGTAGAAAATTCTAAAATTTTTAAAAGTTGACTAAGTGCAGTATTTAGGAGGGTTCCAAATTTTGGGGGCCTATAACGCCGGCCCTGTACTGACGATTGGATTTAAAATGCGACGGGAACATCACGAGCATGGACATTATATGTATACCAAATTTCATTAAAATCGGCCCGGTACCTTCAGACGAGTTGCGGTCACAAACTCAGGTCACATACATCCAAGTATATGAGTTATATATATTTTTGGATTCAGGGCGAAAATACAAGAACTTTATGTTAAGATTTTTTTCCGATCCGAATATGTTACAGACACACGACCAATCACTATAGCTCTTTTGTACTTACTGTACGACGAGCTAAAAATATTACAGATATTACAATAGGCATGTGGCAAGCTTTTGCTGCGGAGAAAATGACATATACATCTTAATTTAGAACCCATTTAATTACTATAACCGGTATCAATTTACAAAATAACGCTCAACTTCAATAGTAATTCAATATTGAAATTTCTAACTAGAATTTCAGATTTTTGTATCCCCTTCAGTTTATAGTAACATTGTATGCATGTAATGCAAAAACAATTTTGAAATACGTAAGTGAGGTTATGTCCACTTTTGGTAAATTGTCTGATTGTGCTTTCACATAAGTAATATCACTCATGTTTAATAATAATGTACAATTGTAACACTAACCTTTCGAAAATAAATTATCAAAAAAGATTGCCACATGCGAATTATAAAGAACATAAGACTAAAAGAGGTTAGGTAACATTTTTCTGACAGCTAACAGCGTTGCCGAATCTACTTATGAAAACCACTAAAATTTACTACCAACTTAATGGTAATAACCCTAACCCCCACTCCAAATAAGCCTATAGGCGTAGTATCGTCATAGGCCTATAAGACGCGAAACTTAAATAATTCGTATCTTCTGTAATATGAAGATTTCATAAAAACAAAAAAAAACAAAAAACAGTTTTTTTTTACCTGCGCATCGTTTAAATCTTGGATGACTTGACTGCTCTCCTTCTTAACATCACAGACTACTACGAATTCGGCTTCTCGATAACCCGTAAAAAATAAATCGCGTATTAGTTGCGCGATCGACACAGCACTTCTGCCCTTCGGTACGTGACAATTTTCTATGTCCCAGAATACACCGATCGGAGGTAGTTTTTTCTTCTTTGTTTTTTGTGCTCTATCGGTTAAGTAAGATTTGTCGGAAGAGTCTGAAGTGTCCGTATCACTAACATAAAATGCTGCCAATGAAATATTTGGATCTAATATTTGAGGCGGCGACGGAAACCGAAATTCGTTATTTAAACTAGACGATTGCGATTGATTTGTATCACTCGATGAATCTTTCGATTTACCGTTACAATATTGCGGAGTTGAACGTTTTATTTTTGAATCAAACTTTTGTTCACGGTTGTTCAATTTTAATTTAGCATTTGTATCTTTGCGATTGAAGTTTTGATTAATGTTACCAGACATTATTGAAAAGTAGGCTAGGTTTATAAAGTTTGGTTTTTATAAATATATTGATTATCTTAGTCAATTTGATAAAATCTGCTTATAACTAAGTTTATAGATAATATTTATCTATAGAACACAAACATAATTACAGTTTTTGACACATAACCTGACGCAACACAAACAGTTTAAAACTGAAGTTTGTTACATTTGCAAAGTTATTTGCCAACTGTATAAAAAAAAAAGCAGTGGCGGCGTTGGTTAAAATTGGGATGATGCATACTTTTGCTATAGCGAAAAGAGCATATATACATTATTTTGTACTATTATTAGTACAAAATTACTTTAAAACGTTTACATCATATATATATTTGAAATGTACCCCTAGATTTAAAAAATTTTCGGTTCCCCTTATAAAATAAAGAATTAATTTTGTATTATATCACGGTCAAAGATTGTTGTAGAACAAGAACTGGCGCTAGCGCCAGTGCTATCAGCTCGCCGTTCCGTCGAGCGCGGTCACTTCAATAAATACAAAACTAAAAGCGATAGCAATTATTATAGTACAAAATTTATTGTTATGATATTTCATCGGCATTTAATATGAAATTAATAAATTTCTAAGTTTACGTATATAATTCTAAATCATCAACATTATACTCACATAGCCCATTGAATCAATCTAACCAATTATGATCCCGACATTTATTTATTCCTGTACCATAACAGTTTTAATTTCCAAAAACCCCACATTTAAAATTGCACAAATCCACATGGGTTACGTTAATATTGTTCGTTTCGTGATTTGCCAAGGATATTGATAATTATTTGATGAACATTTCCTAATTTTATTCATTAAAACACAGAAGCAAATGGTTTATACATTGGAAAATATAACCAAACAAATTACTGTCACATAAATATAACTTCTTCATTTTACTAACAGATGGCGATCGATGTCTGATATACTTCAAAATATATTTATATTATTTTTTTTAAGCCTATGGGCGCACAATTTGAAAAAACTTTAATCACATAAAATATCTTAGAATGTTGAGTAGAAAATTCTAAAATTTTTAAAAGTTGACTAAGGGCAGTATTTAGGAGGGTTCCAAATTTTGGGGGCCTATAACGCCGGTCCTGTACAGACGATTGGATTTAAAATGCGACGGGAACATCACGGGCATGGAAATTATATGTATACCTAATTTCATCAAAATCGGCCCGGTACCTTCAGACGAGTTGCGGTCACAAACTCAGGTCTTACGACGGACCGACCGAGCGAGCGAGATACATACATCCAAGTATATGAGTTATATATATTTTTGGATTCAGGGCGAAAATACAAGAACTTTTTGTTAAGATTTTTTTTCGATCCGAGCATGTTACAGACACACGACCAATCACTATAGCTCTTTTGTACTTACTGTACGACGAGCTAAAAATCAATCCACATATACATTAGATTCTGGTATTTAAATTTTGATATTTCAAATATTTATCTGCTTATCAATTGTAAGAAAATATTTTATCCCATCTTGCAATAACTCATCCGATATACCGAACAACGTTCATAAACATAACTGTGATACACAGTAGTGTTGAAAAAGACAAATTTGAAATAATAAATCGTATTAAGGGGGCATTCACCTTTTGCGGATTCAAAAAATCGATTTTTTTTTTTTTGCAGAATAGGACACTTTGAAGTGTTGACTATAGGTTTCTGAAGCCGTTTTTTGAAATTCGAGTTGGAAATATGTGAAATTGCGATTTAAACAAAACAATGTTTTTGCTCAAACACGGCGTTTTCGCGCGCGTCAGTCTAAAGTTGAAACTTTAAATGCGTTTTTCTCGAAACCATATTTTTTAAGTCGCGCGGTAGAATATCTCGACAACAAATTAACCGATTTAACTCTCGATAAGCGTATCTCAAAGGTAATAAAATTCTCTAAGAGTTGATCCTCGACGAAATGTGTCCGACAATTGTTAATATTTTTTAAGGCCCGCCAAAGGAGAAAAAAAGTGGCAAAAAATAACTTATTTCGTACGATGGTCGCCATTTTGCTAATTATGGTCCAAATGGACCACCCGAGGATCAATTCTTAGACAATTTAATATAATTTAAAACCCTTTTTTTTTTTTTTTCAAACAACTGGGACCAGAGTTATGCTACCGCGCGCCTAAATTGAGCTGCCCACTTTGGACCTGGACATCTTCGCCGGGGCTGAACGTACCTGACTTTAAAAAATACCTTATGAAAGAGAAAAGTTGAATAAATACGATACAAAAAACCGCATGCGAATATCTCAAACGTACCCTGAGAAAAAAATTGTTAAAAAACAGCTTTTTTTTGTGCTCAAAAGGTGAATGCCTCCTTAAAAGTTTGAAACGTGTAAAGAAAACTTTAAATGTCAAATGACAGATCAGAATACAAAACAGTAATGGCGTATATACATGTGCGCCAACATCGAGTAACAAAATAACCCCATTATGTACTTGCAATGTCCTAAACTACACACAAAAAATACCAGAGAAGACATAATTCCTTAGCGCAAATACTTTTAAAAATTCATATTTCCAAAACTAAGATTAAAAAAAAATGGGTTGTGGCCAACGCGGGACTTTCTTTTACGTAGTTTTCATCAATATTTATTGATTATAAAAATATAATATTAGGACATATTAATCCAACAGAAACAATATGAAAACCAAGCTAACCTTATATAAATGAATGGGTTGAAAATTATACCAATACCAATTTGTAATGGTTTTGAAGAACTAACTATCAAAACTAACCAATTCTCTACAGAAATATTTTGAAGTTGTCATTTATCTAATTCAGACCATTTTGTTTTCTTGTCGAAATATTGACAGGCGCAGATGATCCGATTAATTAAGCTACATTCAAATCCATGACAACGTAAACAAGATTCTTAAAATATTCGGTAGCGGTTTTCTCGCAACTGGTACATTTATTGAAGAAACTTTTCAAACAAAAGTTGTGCGAAATATTAATATCTTTCATTATAAACATAACTATTTTTGCCGTAAGTGCAGCCGTTCTAGTGATATTGGAGATAGAACAAAAAATGCATAAAGTAAACATGCACTGCCGGTTTGAATATTCTTTTCAAAAATAGGAGGTGCACAACTACACCATATACAAGTCTTAAGTTTGAAGTCTCATAATTTTACGTTGGACAGTTTCGGCTCTAGAGCGTTCACATACACACAGACGTCACTCCGAAAATAGTCACATTCGATTCAGGGAAGCTCAAAACGTGTATATCCGTTGAAATCTCGAGTTCGATTTTTTTGGTGATCCCTATACTTACTTATTACTCTGTAAAAGAAAGTAAAAACTGCTATCTAAAATTTCATAATTTTGCATAAGTGAAACTAAAAACGATACTTGCATCATGTCAATTAAGAATTTTCATTAGGAAATCCCGTTGTAATACGTTCATATTGATGTTAAATATAAAGCAACAATTCATAATCTGATATAAACTCTATACAATTTTAATTGACATAATTTCACTAAATTCAATAATTTATCTTAAAACCCCTTTGAGACTTTACATTGTATATAATATTAAAATATATATTGAACAATGTTGATAGCAATAATGCTAAAGGCAGATATTTACTTTCTTTTACGAAGTAATAAGTACATGTTTTGACCTTCTTTGAATCGAATGTGACTATTTTCGGAATGACGTCTGTCTGTCTGTGTGTGTTAACGCTCTAGGGCCAAAACTGTCGAACAGTAAAATTATGAAACTTCAAACTTAAGACTTGTATATGCCCTAGATGTGCACCTCCTATTTTTGAAAAGAATATTCAAACCGGAAGTGCATGTTTACTCCTATACATTGTTTGTTTTATCTCCAATATCACTAGAACGGTTACACTTACGGCAAATATAGTTATGTTCATAATGAAAGATATTCATATTTCGCACAACTTTTGTATGAAAAATTTCTTCAAAATATGTGCCAGTTGCGAGAAAAATGCTACGAAACATTATAAATATGTTTACGTTGCCATGGATTCGCATGTAGCTTATAAAATCGGATCATCTGTTATTTTGACAGGAAAACAAAATAGACACAATTAGATAAATGACATTTCAGAATATTTCTGTAGAGTATTGGTTAGTTTGATAGCTGGTTTATAAGGAATATTATTTCCTATAATATCGCAAATATAGACACAATTACATAAATGACATTTCAGAATATTTCTGTAGAGTATTGGTTAGTTTGATAGCTGGTTTATAAGGACTATTATTTCCTATAATATCGCAAATATTAGTTTAAATACATAAATCTATAATTGAAAGTTTAACCTACTAAAAAAATAATAACATCAACGCGGATTTGTAATTTTGACTCTACATAGGATATATAAGGGACAATACCACCGAAATACATTTTTAGAATAACAATTCTATGTTTATTGTCGAATTATACATTATATATTTACAATGATGATTATGTAAATTGGATGAAAACCCTGTAATAAAAAAAGAGTATAACAATGATGAAACAACTTATATTGTTCAGAATTATTTAATTATTATACTTACCTTTAAGGTGATCTGTAATAAAATAGATTAAATAATTATTCCCCATAATTTTGTTTGCTGTGCCAACGGAATTATTAATTTAAAAACGACTATTTGAAATTTTAATAAAAGCAAAGAAACAAATGAAAAGTAAAAAAAGATTTCTTGAAACAATTGCAAGTAAATTGATAAGGGTTAAATATTTAGTAATTAGCCCTGAATTGATTAAACGCAAAACCAAACTAATTTTTTTTTTTGTGATCTCGAAAGTGCAATGTCTTATCTCATCGGACGAGATGAAATAGCTTGCAGTGTCGAGATCAGTAAGTTTAGGAAACAATATAAAATGTTCGTATATTAAAAATAGAATAAATGGTACCAAAATATATATATATATATATATATATATATATATATATATATATATATATATATATATATATATATATATATATAATGATAAATAAGTGACTACAAAAAAAAACCCGTTAAAATCAAGGAATTTAAAACAATATTTCAAGAAATCATGGATTACGTGAAAATTAATGATGAATGAGTAAATTTCATTGTTTCTAAGTCGGTGGACTCAAATCTTTGATATAAAATAAAAGAGAGAATAAAAATATATTATGGGGCTAGTAATTAAGACCCGCGCGTGTGTAAGTGAATTTTTTACTATTATCAGCAACATTTTGTTTGTCTGCAATGATGGCTGCCAGCGAGATTAGACCACGACTACAGCTACCACCGTACAGCACGAGCACAGATCAGGCACAGCAGACAGAGACAGCACAGCAAACGTTCTCGCTCTCTCGCTCGTTTTTCTCTGCTACCAGCACAGCAGCGCACCACTGCACACAGCAACAGCAACAGCAACCACCGCAAGCAGCTACCACGTCACGTGTCGCTGCTAGCTGCTACCAGTGACGCAACGCCAGACACCCCGGCCTGTGTGTCACACATCGGAATATTTGTTAGTTCCCATTCTCTAATCATCAATCAATCATGCACACAACAACCAAACATACACGTATGTATGTACGTTACATCTATCCCCTCTATATCCAATATTTCGGACATCATCCATCAGTTTTTGATTCAAACCAAATAAATCATTTCATAAATTCACTGCGCAATGATTTGGACTTCATATTTCAATTTAACTTTTATTACATTATACTTATTTTCGGCTAGAAATTAGTTACTATTTTCAAACTAGTTTCTATTCTATTCCTAGAATTTATTTTCAATTTGTTGACAAATAATTATAACCCAGTTGCATTCTAATTCCTAAATACTGTAATAATTATTGAAAGTATAATTGCAAGATGTTTACGCCTGAAATTACAAATAAATTAATTTATTTATAAGAACTGCAAGCAGTTATCTATAGGTATGATAAATTTATTGGACGAAGTCTAAAAGGATGTATTGTAATCATGAAAATGTACGAATTGAAGGTTTTAACGGAAATACACGTTTTGACCATCCCTGAATCGAGTCCGACTATTTTCGAGATTACGTCTGTGTGTCTGTGAACTTTCTAGAGCCAAACTGTTTAAACTTAAAACTTGTATATAGATGTGCATCTTCTATATTGAAAAACAATATCTTAACCGAAAATAAAGGTTTAATCTTGCTACTTTTTCAATATTTTGGAAACGACATAAGTAAAAAATATATATATATACATAGAAAAGTTAAAGATATTGAAATTTTCAACACCTTTTGTTTAAAAAGTTTTTTCGAAAAACGAACTATTTACTGACAATTCGCTTTTGAAAATGAATATTTTGTATTTATATTTACCTAGTTATAATACATATTGATTTAGTTACGTAGCAATCGTAGGGAAAATTTAAAAATATATTATTATAATTAAATATCTGGAGTGGCCTGCACTCGACTTTCTTTTACGCAGTTTTCACTATATATATATATATATATATATATATATATATATATATATATATATATATATATATATATATATATATATAAATAACCAAAACCAGCTATCAAGCTAACCATTACTCTACAGATATATCCTGAAATTCATTTATCTAATTGAGTTTTGTTTTTCTGTCAAAATAACAGATAATCCGATTTTATAAGCTACACGCGAATCCATGGCAACGTAAACAAGATATTTATAAAGTTTCGTAGCATTATTCTCGCAACTGGTAAATTTTTTGAAGAAATGTTTCAAACAAACGTTGTGCTAAATATGAATATCTTTCATTATGAACAAAACTATTTTTGCCGTAAGTGTAGCCGTTCTAGTGATATTTGAGATAGAACAAAAAATCTATAGAGTAAACATGCACTTCCGTTTTGAATATTCTTTTCAAAAATAGGAGGTGCACATCTAGGGCATATACAAGTCTTGTTTGAAGTTTCATAATTTTACGTTCGACAGTTTTGGCCCTAGAGCGTTAACACACACAGACAGACGTCATTCCGAAAATAGCCACATTCGATTCAGGGAAGGTCAAAATATGTATATCCGTTGCAATCTCGAGTTCGAAATTTTTCATGATTACAATACTTACTTAAAAGAAAGTAAAAATAGTGAAAGAGATAAATTCGACGGATTATCACAACAAAAACTTGCCCCCATTAATCATTAAATAGAGAGTAGATAATTATTACTATTATTTATCTGCTCTTATCTCTATCGATGTTTACGTTGGCAGAACTGTTTCGCACTGTATTAAAAAAAAACCTGATTAAAGTTTGGAGTATCTTCTAGTCAAATCTAGTAACTAAATTCTAGTTACTAACCGAAAAACGTATAAAGTAAAAGAAGCATTAACATAAAAAGGTTTATTATAAGTTAGCTGTAACTGTAAATAGGATTGATAGTACTTCGTCGTATAAAGACTTGTTTGATGTACGGGACACCGACTCAACAAAATGATTTTACGGCCAACGAATACGAATTCAAGATTTTGATGTGTTTGCTGATTTTACATAGTCAATAAGAATGTGCCGTATATCGAAATTAGTTTATGTACGATTCTAATAGTTAAATTATCAATAACTTGCTATTTTCGAATGCAAATTTTACTATTTCTCTTGCATTAGCACGAAATTCATATTTATTTCTGTGCACACGTTGGTTTCGTTATAAGTATAATAGACATTCATTCAAATTTTATTATTTTAAATTTAGAAAAAAAAAAAAAAAACTTAAAACAATTGTCACATTTTATAAATAATGATAGAATATTTAATTTAAATGAAACCAAACGTTTGTAAAATTGATTACATTTTGTTGGTCATTCTAAATAAGCCAATGAGATAATGATTTCAAAAGCTATGCCTATAAAAATAGACGATGAGCTAATGCCGACCATTTCCACGAAAATTATAAAAATAATAATTAAAAAAAAACTACTCACGTTTTAAAATAATGAAACATATATACATTTTGCAGCAAAAACTAATAAAATTAGTTTAAAGCAATGGTTCAGTAGATTTTATAAGGTTATTTAGTTAATATGTACGTTAAAAATGCAGAAAATCAAGTGAATTACTCTCTTTAAATGCCAAAATAATACATAATTATATAACACCATGATGAATATAATATCACTTACATTTTATTTAAAATATACAAGTAACACACACAACTGGACGTAAAAAAAGAAAATAGAATAAAATTTATTGAAAACATGCAAAATAAATCGAAACTATATTCATCGAATTGTTTAATTTTATACTAAACATCCAGTTATGAAATTGCGTTATTTTTATCTAGATTGAATTAATTTCTTTACAAAATAAAAATTTGTATTGATACAAAGGTACATATTGTTTTGGAATATCAGCAAAGACGTTAATTTTATAAAAAAAAAGATTAAGTTCTTTTTTTGTGTGAAAATACAGTTTAGGCAAAACTAAAATACAATAAAATAAAGAATGCAGTGGCACTATAAATTATAACAGAAAAAAATAATCATAATAATAATAATATAAAAAGCACACGTTATATTAAAGCAATTATTATTTCTTAATTTAATTTTCTTTTCTATATAGCAAATTATTATTATATATTTTTTAGTATTAAAACCACAATCATTATTAAATAAAACATATATAACGATACAAAGTTTATTAATGTGGGTAATCACCTGTTTTGCAATTATTTTAATTAATTATGAATTATAATTCGTATTAAATGTGTTGATTAAAAAACGACACTGCTCAGTTTTCCTTTTTGTTTTAGGGGGTTTGGTTTTGTTTTGTTTCTGTTTTGATTGCTTTATAAATTGAACATGAAAACAAGTGTGATATAATAATAGGTACCTTAAAAACTGCAATCAGCTTTCCCGTTCCCCATTCCTTATTAACTGTAAACTTTATGTGTTAAGGTACTCCAACATCTAAAAAATACAACAATCATTTTGCTTAGATTACTACCTATACTATAAAAACATAATTAATCTATTTTAATTTAGCTATTTAAGTGAATTGAACGAGTGCGAATAAAAGAGATCCGCGTTCAAACTTCAATGCACTCTAAACTGTGTTTTCCGCTAGTTGAATGAACACTCATCTCTTAAGGATTGTTTACAGCTAAATTAGTAATTAAGCTTAGAAATTATAAGTAATAATTCCAGTTTGTTGTTTTTTTTTAATACAGTATTAAAAAAAAACCTGATTAAAGTTTGGAGTATCTTCTAGTCAAATCTAGTAACTAAATTCTAGTTACTAACCGAAAAACGTATAAAGTAAAAGAAGCATTAGAACGCGCACATGCGTTTATAAAAAGGTTTATTATAAGTTAGCTGTAACTGTAAATAGGATTGATAGTACTTCGTCGTATAAAGACTTGTTTGATGTACGGGACACCGACTCAACAAAATGATTTTACGGCCAACGAATACGAATTCAAGATTTTGATGTGTTTGCTGATTTTACATAGTCAATAAGAATGTGCCGTATATCGAAATTAGTTTATGTACGATTCTAATAGTTAAATTATCAATAACTTGCTATTTTCGAATGCAAATTTTACTATTTCTCTTGCATTAGCACGAAATTCATATTTATTTCTGTGCACACGTTGGTTTCGTTATAAGTATAATAGACATTCATTCAAATTTTATTATTTTAAATTTAGAAAAAAAAAAAAAAAACTTAAAACAATTGTCACATTTTATAAATAATGATAGAATATTTAATTTAAATGAAACCAAACGTTTGTAAAATTGATTACATTTTGTTGGTCATTCTAAATAAGCCAATGAGATAATGATTTCAAAAGCTATGCCTATAAAAATAGACGATGAGCTAATGCCGACCATTTCCACGAAAATTATAAAAATAATAATTAAAAAAAAACTACTCACGTTTTAAAATAATGAAACATATATACATTTTGCAGCAAAAACTAATAAAATTAGTTTAAAGCAATGGTTCAGTAGATTTTATAAGGTTATTTAGTTAATATGTACGTTAAAAATGCAGAAAATCAAGTGAATTACTCTCTTTAAATGCCAAAATAATACATAATTATATAACACCATGATGAATATAATATCACTTACATTTTATTTAAAATATACAAGTAACACACACAACTGGACGTAAAAAAAGAAAATAGAATAAAATTTATTGAAAACATGCAAAATAAATCGAAACTATATTCATCGAATTGTTTAATTTTATACTAAACATCCAGTTATGAAATTGCGTTATTTTTATCTAGATTGAATTAATTTCTTTACAAAATAAAAATTTGTATTGATACAAAGGTACATATTGTTTTGGAATATCAGCAAAGACGTTAATTTTATAAAAAAAAAGATTAAGTTCTTTTTTTGTGTGAAAATACAGTTTAGGCAAAACTAAAATACAATAAAATAAAGAATGCAGTGGCACTATAAATTATAACAGAAAAAAATAATCATAATAATAATAATATAAAAAGCACACGTTATATTAAAGCAATTATTATTTCTTAATTTAATTTTCTTTTCTATATAGCAAATTATTATTATATATTTTTTAGTATTAAAACCACAATCATTATTAAATAAAACATATATAACGATACAAAGTTTATTAATGTGGGTAATCACCTGTTTTGCAATTATTTTAATTAATTATGAATTATAATTCGTATTAAATGTGTTGATTAAAAAACGACACTGCTCAGTTTTCCTTTTTGTTTTAGGGGGTTTGGTTTTGTTTTGTTTCTGTTTTGATTGCTTTATAAATTGAACATGAAAACAAGTGTGATATAATAATAGGTACCTTAAAAACTGCAATCAGCTTTCCCGTTCCCCATTCCTTATTAACTGTAAACTTTATGTGTTAAGGTACTCCAACATCTAAAAAATACAACAATCATTTTGCTTAGATTACTACCTATACTATAAAAACATAATTAATCTATTTTAATTTAGCTATTTAAGTGAATTGAACGAGTGCGAATAAAAGAGATCCGCGTTCAAACTTCAATGCACTCTAAACTGTGTTTTCCGCTAGTTGAATGAACACTCATCTCTTAAGGATTGTTTACAGCTAAATTAGTAATTAAGCTTAGAAATTATAAGTAATAATTCCAGTTTGTTGTATGACATACAAGGTTAACGTTCACAGCAACAAAATTTATCATAAATTGTGTTGCTTGGAATGCTAACATTGCTTGTCATAATACAAACTAGATTATTATTTGTAATTTTCTAAGCTTAATTACTAATTCTTTAGCTGTGAACAATCCTTTAAGGTCAAAATTCTAGTTGCTGTTGGCGTATTGTCAAAAATGATTTTTATTAATTGGTATAATCAAATTTATTTACGTATAATAGAAAATGTTACCTTTTATTTAGATCTTGAGTGAGATCTTGATCGGCTGGCCGTGTTGCGGCGACGAGCGGTTGCTGATTTGCTGCGTGACCGTGACTTGCCTCGGGAGCTCTTGCTGTCCGAGCGCGAATGGCTGCGACTGTACGAACGGCGCCGTGAACGTGATCGGCTGGTACGTCTTCGCGACCGCGATCTTGAACGGGATCTTGAGGATCTTCATCAAATAATTATGGCATGCACAAATCGTGAAATGGCCACCGAAATTATGACAATCGTGATTTAAATGATTTTTAATTTCAAGCTTTCGCTTAGCCGACTTGTTATACATTTTCTAAATTATATATATATACAGGTAACCCATGTTCGTTGTGAACCCGGTAAGTGCGGATTCAATAGATCGCGATCTTAAAAAACAAGCTTAGCGACAACGCACCTATGTGTACAGCTCGCCTAATAAGTAATATATGCGATGCGAGCAGCGGTATTTAATTATTATGGCCTTTTAGTTAACAATTTGAAAGAATGTTATAATTATAAAAAGTCTTAAAATTTTTGGTAGATTATTTTGATAACAAAAAATTGGTGCAATTTTAAAATTATAATATTTAATCATTATTTATAGCCTTTGTGTTAACAATATGAAAAAAACCTTATAGACATAAAATATCTTAGAATTATTAGTCGAATTATTGGGTGTTTTAATTATAACAGGGCTTCCACAGCAATTTGGTATACAAAAAAGTGAAATAAGTGACTGAAAAAAGATAAAAAAAGTTAATAATAATGAATAAAATATTCATTTTGTAGACGCCATTTTGTTTTTAGACCGATTTTGAGGCCAGATTCGTAAACTGCGACCCCAAAAACCTTGTGTTATCAAATTTCAAGCAATTGATTAAATAAATAAAAGAGTTATACATATTTTAATTAAGTGTATTAAAAAACTAGAGTGGCCTGTATTCGACTATCTTTTACGCAGTTTTTACACAAATCATAATATGATTAATTAAACTATATGCAAATACATGGCAACATAAATAAGATATTTAAGATTTTCCGTAGCAGTTTTCTCGTAACTGGTACGTTTTTTGAAGAAACTTTTAAAACGATAATTGTGTGAAATATTAATATCTATCATTATGAATATAACTAATTTTGCCATAATTGCAGCCGTTATAGTGATATTGAAAATAGAACAAAAAATACATAAGAGTAAACATGCATTTCCGGTTTCTTAAGTTTGAAATTTCACAATTTAACGTTTCGACAGTATTTGCTCTAGAGCGTTCACAGACTTCATTCCGAAAATAGTCACATTTAATACAGGGAAGGTCAAAACGTGTATATCCGTTGAAATCTCGAGTTCAACATTTTTCATAACAAGACTTACTTATTACTTCGTTAAAGAAAGTAGAAACACATATTTGCTAATTGACAATTGAAAAAATAAAAAACAAATTTTCTATACACTTTTGCATAAATAATAATTATAAATCAATTTAGTCAACGAATTTAGAACATTGACGAATTTTTAGCGTCATTAATACTTCTATGACATGAATATAGTGAATGAAATTTTAAAATAATGACTATAAGTGATCGATTTCGGAAAAAGTGAATAAAAGTGAATACGTGGAAGCCCTGTTATAATTATACGGGGCTCCAAATTTCGGGGCTCTATAATTCTGGAAGTATATGGGCGATTGGATTTAAACTGCGAACGGATTCAATGGGATGTAAATTTGGTCTTACGAGCGAGCGACGACTAAAATCCAAGTATATGAGTTATATATATATATATATATATATATATATATATATATATATATATATATATATATATATATATTTGGAATCAGGGCGCCGTTAAGGAAATGTTTTGATCCGAGAATGCTACAGACACACTACCGAATGCTTTAGCTGCTTCAGTACTTCCTACAGCGAGCTAAAAAAATCTCGGCAGTTGTCTAGCTTCGACACGAAGAAAATAACGAAAACTTCGAGTGAGTGATTGGCGTAAAGCGTAGTTAAAACGGATTATTTGACAATTATCAGCAAATTTTGCAAAATAAACGTTAAGAGGCTAAACTAGGCAATCCAGATTCATTTTTGCATCGCGAAAAAAAAAAACTAATTTTAAATTTTATTATGTATGACATTCTTTAAATTATTAATGAAGCGTTTTATGCATTTAAAAATGGTTTTTTTTTAAATCTACCGTTGATCGCGATCATGTGCAGAACGGAGATTACCTGTATATTATATATATTTAAAAATAATGGGTTTTCCCCATAATTGCCCGTCCGATTAATGAATAGAAGAAAGCGCATGATTATAAAATGTTGGGAAAACAATCAAGTGCAATTTGTAAACATTTCGGAATAAAAAGGGGCGTTTTACGTCGTTTGGCCACATTTAGAATTTATTATTTTGTGATTTCCGTAATTTATCAACCATACCGATTCATTAAAACGGCGGAAAAAAGCGTACCAAAGTAAAACCAAGTATTTTGGTTGGTGGATAAATAATGGATAAGCTTTAAATAAGGAAAGAACATACCTGCGTCTACTGGATCGTCCATGACGTCGATGAGGAGAAGATGGTCTTCCATAACGAGCCATCTGCACTCGTAATTCCCTTCCATCCAAGATTCTTCCATCCATAGCATCTAGCGCATCTTCAGCATCACGTTTATCATAAAATCTAGAATTGTATCCAAAACAGTAATATAACTCACTGTTTAAATATAAAATTAAATGAATACTGAATTATAAAAGCAGTTGCATTTCCCGCCTAATGCATAATTAAAATAACGTGTAAATGCACGAAAATAACAGAAACTTACCTAACAAATGCAAATCCACGACTTTCCCTAGTGAATCTGTCGCGCGGAATATATATGTCGCCAACTTCGCCACATCTTTCAAACACACGCCGCAAATCTTCCGGCGTTGTTCTGTAGGTCAAATTATCCACTTTTAATGATACCATGCCGTCAATGCGAGGCGGTGGACGACCGTAACTCATTTTAACACTGTTTTACAACCACTTATGCGTAAAAGTTTTGAAAATACTATTTATTAACGTATGTGTGATGCAAACATCCAAAAGATAGCTAATCAAATCGTTTCGATACAAGCGTACACTGCACAAAATGGTGTCAAACCAATAAAGGAAGTGAATACAATATTTGTGATCAAAACAAGACTTGGCGGAAGCTTGCAATACAATGCATTGTGGGTGCGCACTAAATGACGCCATGTTTAAAACAAGTAAAATTAAATAGCGCCAAATTACAAACACTGAATTTAAAACTATCTGTAATTCTGTAATTATACTAAATAAAGTTAGTTTTGGCTAAAATAAATGAGTATTATAAGATATATTTCATAATGCATACATAGTTGATTTATATATTGTTCTAAATAAATATACTGATATAATTTTAATATTGAAATAATGTTCCGTCTCCATCTTGTCTAACGTATCCAGCATTCGTTTGCGGAGAATGATGCGAAGCATTCATCAATTTTATTGATGAAGCATGTATTTTCTCAACTAATCCACCTATTAATACTGGATGTCCCTAAAATATTTTTTTTTTGTAATAAACATAAAATATTTAATTTAATTTGTGCATAATACTGGGCATAATAAATGTGCTGTAATTTTCTCTTCCTGTTTCTCAATATGTTTCTTTGCATGATCCTAAGAATAAATGTTTCTTGTAAAATATATTAGCAGCGTGCGACCAAAAGAATGTAGCAATTATTAAATTCGAATATAGCAAAATTACCCGTTGATTGATTTGATCTTCTTTAGCATGATGCGGAGCACGGCCCAGAGTGGCGGGTTGTAAATATATGTCCCATTGTTCGGGAAAACACTCTTTGTTATGTTGATAAGTTGTTTCCAAAATAAAATCCAAATGATCTTTAATCATCCTAAAATTAGTGCAATTTACGCAAAATGAAAATGACGTATCAAATAATTGAGAATCTGTACCGATATGGCATAAAATGAACGTGTCGCCGCACACTTGAATAAGTATAATGCGCATTTAAACGTTGCCATGGACTTGGCTCTTTGTCCCAACTTTTGCCCATGCCTAAATTCCCTGCCACTGAAGGTGGTCTATGAAATTCCCCATCAGGAAGCGGTGCACTTCTATATTTTTTTGAAACACTCATAATTTAAAACAAATATATATATATATATATAATTTCTATTTTTTAAACACAAAAATTCTAATATCGATACAACAAATTTTATAGTCAACAATAAAAGTTAGATACGTTGCTAAGAGTAACAATTGCTAGGATTATTAAATCAACAAAGCGACACCAGTTTGACAATTATTGAAATTTACAAAATATAACTTTGGAAAAATTCTCTGTATTTTTCAAATTTACATAAACTCTGTAACATAAATAAACATGGCATTATTGGATATGTATGATGAGGAATTTAATGGGTATTTAAATCTAGCTAAAACATTAATAACTCAGTTAATAAGAAAGGATGGTAAATATTAGACTATAAGCAGAGACTTGAATTTACAATTTGCAAAACATATTTAGATCGAGAAATATGTATGAAATGGATTAAGAAATTGATAGGGTTAAAAACGAGAGATATAACAGTGAAGAGGAATAGGAATGCTTTCTTTAAGTATATGTTACAAGTTCTTCAGCAAGGTGTACTAGATGGACAAAGCGAATTTCCGGGTTATGATGATATGGTAATTACAATTGAATATAATTGTTGGAAACATCTATTATATTAAATTGTTATATTGGATAGTGTTAAACAGGTTTTAGATTAAGAGGAATCCCTACCGAACGCACTTTTCGCTATCAGCATTATTCAGGAGCACAAATATAACAATATATAAAATACATAAAAACCAGATATTGAAATGCTTGCGTTTCAACTGTACCGCAGTGTTTACAAATGTTACCGCTGGAGGCACTAGCTAAATTAGAATACAGTTACCTTGAAAATGCTCCTACAATATTTCAAATTATGACTATAAAATGTATTTTTAAAAGATATTTCTGTTAATAATTGCAAGTTAAAAGTTCAATCTAGGCATGTACAGTCGTTAATGGCGAATATCGTTCTTCAATTCATAATAAACCTCTTATGAAAATCATCAATTTTTATTGGAAAATGTTTGATTTATTTTTATATGTAAAATATATAAATTTTGTAAAATTTCGTCTGTACAGTCGTGCATTAGATCATACTTAAGCGACATATTTTTTTGGAACGATTATATTTTAATTTAGGATCAGAAAACGTCAAGAGCGGAACGATGATTTTTGTTTTCATGCTACTGGGTAGGGATTCCTCTTAAGGGGTTACATGGGTTTTAAAAATAAAACACTATGTTTCGGAATTTCTTTTCACAAAATGAATAAATATGGTTTATTCTAAGTTATAGCATATAAAAGTGAATCATATAAAAAAAATTATAAAAAAAAAGCCACTAACAGCTGGTTTACGGAAATCGATGTTTTTTTACCGTAGGCAGAATAACTCGTGAAATGCTTATCTGAAATCAAAAACCAATTTTTTTTCTGTTAGTAGATGCATATGGCTTGTATTTGAATCCTTCGTTCAAGTACAAGCCGTATGCATATACTAACAAAAAAAAATGTTATTCTGCCTACGGTAAAAAAACATCGATTTCCGTAAACCAGCTGTTAATGGCTTTTTTTTTATAATTTGTTTAAATGATTTACTTTTATATGCTATAACTTAGAATAAACCTTATTTATTCAATTTGTGAAAAGAAATTCCGAAAAATAGTGTTTTATTTTTAAAACCCTTGTAACCCTTTAAGAGGAATCCCTACCCAGTAACATGAAAACAAAAATCATCGTTTCGCTCTTGACGTTTTCTGATCCTAAATTAAAATATAATCTTTCCAAAAAAATATATGTCGCTTAAGTATGATCTAATGCACGACTGTACAGACGAAATTTTATAAAATTTATATATTTTACATATAAAAATAAATGAAACATTTTCCAATAAAAATTGATGATTTTCATAAGAGGTTTATTATGAATTGAAGAACGATATGCGCAATTAACGGCTGTACATGCCTAGATTGAACTTTTAATTTGCAATTATTAACAGAAATATCTTTTAAAAATACATTTTATAGTCATATTTTGAAATATTGTAGGAGCATTTTCAAGGTAACTGTATTCTAATTTAGCTAGTGCCTCTAGCGGTAACATTTGTAAACACTGCGGTACAGTTGAAACGCAAGCATTTCAATATCTGGTTTTTATGTATTTTATATATTGTTATATTTGTGCTACTGAATAATGCTGATAGCGAAAAGTGAGCTCGGTAGGGATTCCTCTTAAGAAACTAAATAATGAATATCCATGAGACATCCTTTTAGCATAGAAAAGCAACTTTGGAACAAAAAACAAAAAGACCGTTTATGTCTCGATGGTCACCTGATCGTCGGACATATGTCGCAGCTCAACCTATACCCGGAAAAGGTGCCCTAGTTTATATGGCCGTAGCAAAAGATCCATCGCTTGGCTGGGATTATCCAGATAAAGGAAAATAAGAGTACATTATATTTTTGAACACGGTTAACAACAAACAAATTATATATAAGTAGGTAATTTGGATTAAAAATATATAAAAACAATGTAATTTGAAATTAAATTAACTGTTTATTGTGTACAAAATGAGAATAAAATTAGTTCTACAACAAATATAATCTGATTTTTATCAATTAATTCTCATAATTTAGTTATTACTTAGTAACAAAATCACAAAAATAAAAAAATCTATCTTCGTTTTCGGCCTACAGTCCGTTTGTTTGGGTTTCTTTCCCCTTTACCTGCAACTGGCTTTTTCCCCATGCCGCGCCCTTTAGCCTTTGGTCCGCTAGTAGTTCGCTTTTTGCCACTGCGCCCAGCTTTAGGTTTAGTATTACGTTTTTCTTCAGAACGTCTATGAAAAATGATTTGGTTTAAACAGAACCTAACAAATATTCGTGGTACTTACTGTATTTGTTCATCGTTAATATGTCGAGCTACCGCCTTATCAATATCAATTTTCGGCTGTTTATTCAGAATCGAATCAATCACAGTTAAATTTTCGGATTTTTCTACTTTTCCAGAAACCAGTGGCATTTTTCGTTTTCGCGAGCTTCCCGGTGTTATAGAAGACACGCCACGAGCTTCCTTCTCTTTCGGTAATTTTGGCTGGAATTTGCCAATGGAAGCCGTTGAAGCTTTGGCTACAGTTGCTGCAGTAGATAACTGCAAAAGAAAAAAATATATGCAATTTTGATGTTTGTTCAAAAGAAATAAATGTTAAATAACTTACATCTCTTGCAGATGATTTGTCTACTGATGTAATACCGATGCGTGGCACTTTAATATTTTTCGATTTTGCAATATTGCGTAAACGTTGCAGCTCATTCTTGGCCACACGTTCAGTTTTTGCATGCGATTTCTTCTCAAATTGATCTTCCATTGGATCTGCATTTTCGGGTACTTCAATTAACCAATCCTTATCTTTTTCAGCTGCAGCACGTTTGAAACCGTACAAAGGCACCCATTTCTAAAAGGAAACATAATATGGATGATGCATACTTTTGATACGGCGAAAAGAGCATATACATTATTATTTTCTACTATTATTATTAATATATAATGCATAAAATGACTTTAAAATGTTTACATTAAGAGGAATCCCTACACAGTAGCATGAAAACAAAAATCATGGTTCCGATCTTGACGTTTTCTGATCCTAAATTAAAATATCGGGGCTTCCACAGCAATTTTGTACACAAAAAGTGAAATAGTGTAATTTTTAAAGGATAAAAGTGAAATAAGTGACTGAAAAAAGATAAAAAGTGAATAAAATATACATTTTGTAGGCGCCTTTTTGTTTTTAGACCGATTCTGAGGCTAGATTCGTAAACTGCGACCCCAAAAACCTCGTGTTATCAAATTTCAGACAATTGTTTAAATAAATAAAAGAGTTATACATATTTTAATTAAGAGTGTATTTAAAGAAGCTGGAGTGGCCTGCACTCGACTTTCATTTACGTAGTTTTTACTAGAAAAAATCAAAATATTGACAGGTACAAATCATAATATGATTGATTAAACTATATGGAAATACATGGCAACATAAATAAGATATTTAAGATTTTTCGTAGCAGTTTTCTCGTAACTGGTACATTTTTTGAAGAAACTTTTAAAACAAAAATTGTGTGAAATATTAATATCTATCATAATGAATATAACTATTTTTGCCATAAGTGCAGCCGTTCTAGTGATATTGGAAATAGAACAAAAAATGCATAGAGTAAACATGCACTACCGGTTTCTTAAGTTTGAAGTTTCAAAATTTAACGTTTGACATTATTTGCTTTAGAGCGTTCACAGACACACACAGACGTCATTCCGAAAAGAGTCACATTCAATTCAGGAAGGTCAAATAATTTATATCCGTTGAAATGTCGAGTTAGAAATTGTTCATGATTACAAGATTTACTAATTACTTCGTAAAAGAAATTAAAAACACTTATTTGTTTCGAATGTAGCTGCTACCTCTAGCAGGGGAGTATGACGTCATAATTTCTTAGCGAGAATACTTTTAAAAATGCATATCTCCGAAACAAGATAAAAATATCTGGAGTGGCCTGCACTCAACTTTCTTTTACGCAGTTTTCACTAGATATATATATATATATATATATATAAATATAAACAAAGAAACAGTAAAACTAACCAATACTCTACAGAAATATTCTGAAATGTCATTTATCTAATTGAGTCTATTTTGTTTTCCTATCAAAGGCGCAGATGATCCGATTTTATAAGCTACATGCGAATCCATGGCAACGTAATCAAGATATTTATAATGTTTCGTAGCATTTTTCTCGCAACTTGCACATATTTTGAAGAAATGTTGCAAACAAAAGTTGTGCGAAATATTAATATCTTTCATTATGAACATAACTATATTTGCCGTAAGTGTAGCCGTTCTAGTGATATTGGAGATAGAACAAAAAATGCATAGAGTAAACATGCACTTCCGGTTTGAATATTCTTTTCAAAAATAGAAGGTGCACATCTAGGGCATATAACAAGTCTTAAGTTTGAGGTTTCATAATTTTTCGTTCGACAGTTTTGGCCATAGAGCGTTCACAGACACACACACACAGACGTCATTCCGAAAATAGTCACATTCGATTCAGGGAAGGTCAAAAAACATGTATATCCGTTGAAATCTCGAGTTCGAACATTTTCATAATTACAAAACTTACTTATTACTTCGTAATAGAAAGTAAAAACTGCAATTCTAGTATTCTAAAATCTTGCAACATACCTTTAATTGTTCATCCCATGACAATTTCGACTTCTTCTTCTTTGTAATCCCTTTGTCTTTGGCAAATTGTTCCCATTTTGTAGGTACTCTTGGTTTCGGTACCGGTCTAGATCTCGGCAACATGAACGTTGGCTCCGGTAACACTGCAACAATCGCTTCTTCTATCCGTTCCGTAGGCAATTGCCATACTTTATTTAGTAATAATTGCGTATTGTCTCTTGCTAAATCCAGAAGATATTTGTTTTTGTTCGCTCTGTAACTCAAACACAATAAAATCGACACATTTACCAAAAATATGTTGTACTTACTTCAGAGCTTTTACATCTAAATCATTTTTATCAAACGCTAATAACGTTCCCGGGTCTATTTCTATTTCTAGATGTTTGTCAACTGCGATTGACTTGAACTTCTCTGAATCTTTTGCAGTTTTCTCTAACACTTTTGCCACTACATCCATGATAACTTTATAAGAACTCTAACCTAAAAGAATAGTTAAACACGTGTTTATTGTCTTGATATTCTTTCAAACATCGCGTTCAGTTAATGCATCCATAACTCACAATACTGTGACTGTGATTGGCTGTTCTAACTGAACAGTTGAGTCAGCAAGAATCCTTTGCTAGCGACACTCATGTGTGAAACATTGGACTATTTTGCTGGGAAATACGCAAGTGCGGATATTTCCATTTTCCTGGAATATAATGAGCGCGCGAAAGACAGTATCGTTTTGGAAAGTTGGTTGAGCGGGTGTTTAGAGAAAAGAATATAATGAATATAATTTATGGTTTTCGTTATATTTTCGTACTTATGGAACTATAATAATGCATTTTTTGTATAAAATAATAAAATAGTGAAGGATATGTTTATTGTTTTACAATTTTACAATTTGTTTTAAATAAATGGCAGCCAAAAAAGAATTAGAGCGGTAAGTTTATATGTATTGTAAAATAGCAAAAGTGTGGAGATGCCGGGGATCGAACCCGGGGCCTTTCACATGCAAAGCGAACGCTCTACCACTGAGCTACATCCCCATGTTCCTCTATCGTAGCTTATAGGAGTTTAAAATAACTATGCAAATTCCGTTGAATAACTACAAACTAATATTGCAATATATTGTTGTTTTCTGTAATTAATTATACTTATATGTGTATTTATTAATTAATTAAGAGATCTGCAAGTAATTTAAATTACTTCCAGGTCTCTCAAATTATTATATTCGCGCCATAAGTTTATAAACAAATTAAACAAGTTATGCAAACAATTTTTTCTCTAACTCATGTCGTTTTCGAGATAATGAAAAAGTAGCAAGAGTTAAAAGTAATTTTTTCTCTTGAGTTTATACAAACTAAACTAAAATTTAAAGGATATGATGCCAATTAAAATAATCTTTTATAAATATCGTTCAAATTTTATTCAAATAAATTTCCCGGTCGGTTTCGACCAATATAATTATAAATAAATAAATATAAATTAACATATTTTTAAATTTAGTATAAAAATTTAAATTAGAAGAATTGTGAATTTGAAAACAGAATATTATAAATTTTTATAAGAATATAAAAAACTTTTGTAGATTTTTTTGATCTAAAAAAATGAGGAGTGGCCTGCACTCGACTTTTTCTTTCACGTAGTGTTCATTAGAAAGATATAACTTAAATAAACTGTCAAGAAATTACCAATACTCTACAAAAATACCCTGAAATTGTACCATTTAGCTTATTATTTTATTAAGTAATCAAATACTGTTTCTTCAATATAAAATATTGATTGTTCCTTTAATACCTTATCAATATATTCAAATATAGTTTTTAATACGCACTATTTTTAAAAATATATTGCCATATTTATCTGCAATAACCAGTCGATCTGTTTGTGTTAACCGAAAAAAAATGACTATTTAAAATTATTTCTATTTTTTTTTTCTGTCTAAATATTTACAGGGATAGTTCATACGATTTATTAAATATAAATGCATTTATATGACAACATAAATAAGAATTTTAAGATTTTCCATATCGATTTTCTCGTAACTGGTACATTTTTTAAAGAAACTTTTCAAACAAAAATTGTGCAAAATATTATTATCTTTCATTATGAACTTTACCATTTTTGCCATAAGTGCAGCCGTTCTAGTGATATTGGAGACAGGACAAAAATGCATGGAGTAACCATGCATTTCCGGTTGGAATATTCTTTTCAAAAATAAAAGGTGCACATCTAGACCAAATACAAGCCTTAAGTTTGAATTATCACAATTTTAGGTTCGACAGTTTTGGCTCTAGAGCGTTCACAGACACACACACACACAAATACACACACACACAGACGTAATTCCGATAATAGTTACATTTGCATTACGAAAGGTTAATACGTGTTTAATTTTTCATGATTATAAGGCTTACTTATTACTTTGTAAAAGAAAGTAAAAAGGAGCTTGTGATGAATTTTTTTTTTTTGCAAATATTTGTGCTTTTTGCTTATTTTATTATTGATTTCCACATTTAACAGTTTTCTATTACAATAACATAAAATAAATATAACTGACCTAATAATTAAAGCAATATTTTTTCCTGTTAATTCGTTGACCATGAAACTTTGATCGAGCCTAAGTACTCTGTAACTATATTATGTAGTTCCTTGCTCGTTGCAATTATACACTTATTCACGTATGTTAGATTAAATCTAAGATCAACGCTTTTTCATTAAAGATTAAAGTTATATGTGAAATGCTGTTATATGCTCTTAAAATATTTCTTCAGCGTTACATTAAAAATGTGAGCCATAAAAATGATTTGCGAATTTAATTTTATATTTTTATTTGATGTACGCAATTTACATGTAAAGTTCTACTTTAAATGCAGCCTTGTAGACAAAAATAAACACTTCAATGTGTGTGTGTGTGTGTGTGTTGGTAAGATACGTATTTGATTCCATGAAGGGTATAATATTGCGTGATTCTCTATACTCGTACATATCGGGATTTCGTTTACCTTGAAAAGAACTGCACTATCTACCCGTAACCTGTTCAAAGCTTACATTTAATATCATCATCATTTAATCTCATTTATTTTTAAATATTTGAAATTATAGATAATCAATTATAGACTATTAATACATAACTATTATTTAAATAAGTTCGTTAAAACAATTTTACAATAAATGAATAACAACAGAATAATCGCTGTTTCCACTCATGGAAAATTAATTTAAGATAATCTATCAGGTACATTTAGTACAAAGAAATGCCGTTCCGTCCTGGATTATTACTGTAAATAGCGCCACCTTTCAACTTCGAATATTCACGTAAACCAGTATTAGATATATGCTATTTTTACGCTATAATAATCAAATATGTCCCGTCGCATAATAACTGCTTTTGGTCATATATTTATTCTTCTTAATTTCATAATAAAAAATAAGCATAGCTGCAATCTTCAATGCTTGTTGCTCGCCGTATTATCTACTCAGTGGATGTTTTAATTTTTAACTCGTCGTACGACAGTACAAGACAGCTATAGTGTTTGGTCATGTGTCTGTAACATTCTCGGATCAAATACTTTTCTTAACAAAAAGTGTTTGTCTCGAAAATGTATATAACTTATATGACTGGACTATGTCGCTCGCTCGTCCGTATGACCAACTTTGTGGTCGTATCTCCTCTGAAGAAACCAGACCGATTTGAATGAAATATGATATACATATAATTTTTACACCCATGAAGTTCCCGTCGCAATTTAATTACAGTCGTCTGTACAGGTCCGGAGTTATAGGGCCACAAAATTAGGAGCCCTCTTAAATACTGCTCTTAGTCAATTTTTAAATTTCTTAGAATTTCCTACTAAAAATTCTAAGATGTTTTATGTCGATAAAGTTTTTTCAAATTGTGAACTCATGGGCTATAAAAAAAAATCATAATTTTTATTTATTATATCAAGAAAATCTTCAAAAAATTATAAGACATTTTATATGTATAACGTTTTTACAGATTGTGAACCTAAAGGTCAAAAAAATAATTTAATAATATTGAAATATAAAATGTTGTTGTTTGATTGATTGTTGGATGATTGCAACAAAAATCATTGTCCTGTAATAATTGCTATCGTTTTTATTATTGTATTTCATGTGATTGTTGCTGTAAGCACTGGTGCTTGTACAAATGCTTGTTTTATTTATGTATATAGAAATATTTTTTTTTAACCACTGATGCTTAAAGATGTAAACCTATTTATAACCATTGAATTTTGAAGTGATAAAATGTAATTGAAAATAATGGCATTGTTATTGATTGATTGCTACAGAATCCCATCTCAAGTAACACATGTGTTTGTATTAAGCTATCGCAAAGTTGACCTAACAAAATAAATAATTCAATGGCACTAATAAATTTTCCACAGAAACGTACTGAATATGTTGTCATTTTGTAATTATGTCCAAAACGGGGACAATATTTTAGTCATGCAGACATTGCGGAAACCGAATAGTAAATATCCTTTTGTTATTCTCACCAAAATAAGCTTATTTTGATAATATATTTACGTTCCGATAACCATATCCATGTAGAATTATAACCAATATACCAATACTATAATTCAGTTATTCTAGAATTATCATGAAATATTAATTTCTAACTATCAAAATTGACAGTTCCTAATAACTCATGTGGACTATGGATTGTTTTCGAGATTGTCCCAGGATCACCGCACGGGCATTTTAAAAAAACATGATTTTGGGAATAATGCCTTTAACGTTTTGAGTTTACTTATTAGTTATATGGCTATATACAAATCAAACACGCATAACTCCCTAAGTAATGCTCCGATTCTCATAAAATGTTGTGGAGATATTCTTGAGATTATAAACATTGAGAAAATGCAATTAAAAATAATCGACTTTTCCGACCTAACTTCTAGGCTTAACCCCCACATCAGTTTGTATATCTCTATAGCTCGTCGTATAATATGTACAAATTAGTCCAACGTTATTCAGCTTTTCATTTTATTAAAGGTGAAGGCACTGACGCCTGCACTTATGTATTTGTATTTGTTCATTAGCAAGATATTGTAGCAAGTGTTAAGAAAATTGTTAAATATGTTGCTATTATGATATATTATGCCACGTTGTCATTAAATATGCAAATTAGATACGTCTGAAATGAAAATAACGAGTTCGTTTTTGTACATACATACATATTTACCGACACAACAGATATAGCTCGAGATATTTCACCTGGAAAAGTCGTTATAGCATGTTTAAAAATAAATTAAAAGTGTAAAGAACGTGGAAAATGTCGTAGGTAAAAAAAGGTAATGAAATAAAATCAGCGAATTTGCATTGCTCATTGCATACCACGTACGTGTTTCTAATTTAACATTCTGTTTGTCATTGAAAATGTCTTTTATTCACCCACACCCTATCGGTACCGGTAGTTATTTTCTGGCGTAAAACGCAATATACTCGCGCTATTATTAATTACGAATTAGTATTATCTTAAGAGGAATCTCCATACCCGCTGCAAACATAGCAAAACATAGCTAAACAAGGTTTCGTCGAACCCTTAAAACTCCTTTATTACAACATTAATATGAATGAAATTTTTATTTTTCAGATAGCCAAAACTTCGCTCTATGCCTCTCTGGTTTTCGATTTTCAATATTTTGCTTAGATTTTTTTTTATATTGTTCTATATTTACCCTATTTTCAAATGTCCATAGTTTTTATTGAGATGACAAATTTAAAAATTCAAAACTAGACAAGCATACATTGACTATTTTTCTACCGGAATATTCTAAAAGTTTTATTCAAAAAAATATATTAGCAAGTATTTTAAGGGTCAAACGAACGCTCCAACTAGAACGCTTCAAGTAGTAAATAGCATTGGCTCTTATGGCGCTACGATATTCGTGCGCTTCCCCCTTTACACCGACCTGTAAGGACGAGCAACCATGGGGATTCCTCTTAATTTATTTCGAAAATAGTCAAATTCGATTCAGGGTTATATAAAACACTTCCTTGGAAGAAAGTATTGTTTACATGAAAAAATTCGAACTCGTGATTTTAACGGAAATATAATTCGATATTTAAAATATACATATATTCCCATTAAAATCACGAGTTCGTAATTTTTCATGATTACAATACTTTCTTTTTCGTCCAAGGAAGTAATAATTACAAAAATAATAATATTGAAATTTAATAAGTTGTTGATTGATTGAATTGACTGCAATACATAATTTTGTATTCCAAGAATTGCTTTTGTTTTCATTAATTTATCTCATAAAAATATGTGGTTGTAATTAGGTATTCTTCATTAAAAACAACAGTGGTTGTTTTGAAGATGTAGTAGTGATGTTAAAAACTGTTTTGGAGATATTAAACTAGTGACCTTGAAATGGTAGATATTCAATTTTGTGTATTACTATGATTTTTTTTATTTATGTAGACCATGTAAGAGGTTTTCTCCCGGGGCATATTCTAGTTTAAGGATTCCCTAATTTTTCCTTTAACGGACTTAGCTTTACAGCGTCTACACAGACACACATCGTTGGTCCATAAGAAGAAAGTCGTTATTCACGACGAAATTTAATAAAGTATTTACTACCGAGACGCGTTAATATAGTCCTTATTCACGAATTCAGTTCATAAGGTTTTTAGAAGTGAATAATAACTTTATTAACGCGTTTCGGTAGTAAGGATTTTATTAACTTTCGTCGTGAATAACGACTTTCTTCTTAGGGACCAGCGATATATAGTAAAATTCCATTCAGGGATGGTCAAGTTCGAAATTTTTCATGATTACTATACTTCCGTTTAGACTTCGCCCAAGAATGCAAAAAACATTGTTTGAAGTCGTATATTATAATAAAACATTTTCGTTAGCATAAACAATTCTGAAACATGTCATATATTTGCTACTTCCGTTTTGAGTGAGTATATAATGAATACATTATTGCTGTAAGTCACACAAACACACTTTCGCCGTTTTCCGTGTAAACTGGACGTGGACTCGTGGACAATAATTCCGAAAGATCAGAACGTCACACCGTGCAAGAGTGTTAATATCTGGGTCAACAGGTCATCGGGACCCACCGAGACGTCACCGTATTTCAAATCCTTGTGATGTGATTGGTGTGTGAGTGGTGGAATGCTTATAACTGCATTGTGAAAGATATCGCTGATAAATTTTGGTCCCCAGCACTGACTGATACGGAATGCAAAAACTTGCGAACCACACGCGAACTAACCCCCACTTTTATTCAGGTCCGGGAATAGGGAAAATTGCAAATTGAGTGAAAGGTAAAGTCATATTTTCATACAAAACAGTTGATTTTATATAAAACTTTGAAATTCATAAGTAACTTCCATATATACTTATACAAGGTTTTATTATTCAACTGGTATTTTTACTTAATCTTGTACGTGTCAGTATTTATCTATTATAAGAAAGTAAAAGCGAAGGTCTTGATCAAATCGTATTTGTTTAATTCGCCAACCCCTTAGATCGGATCTGATTGTAGCCCCCGTGCTCGCGAAAGGAAGTCCTTGTTTCGTTTTCAGTTGGTGTTGTTGTGTCTGTTGCATTGGAAGACATATTTATCTGATTCGAAATTCGAGATAATAGTGAATTTATAACATACACAAGGCAAGGTAACCTACATAATTGTATTAATCGCGTCACACGAAATTTGCATAGGTTATCTCTAGATCGTTCATTATTAAGGTCTTATGCGTCCTCAGTTGTTATTCTATGAAAGATTCTTATTGAACAACTGATGTTTAATTTAAGGAATATGCAACGAAATAGTAAATCATATTGTGACAGTTTTTACAGTGTTAGCCGTCGCTTTGGCCAACGGTGGATTTATAAATCATTCAACCGTCAAAACCAGTCGACTATTGGTCCAAAATTTAAAAATGAAATATTCCATTAAAATTCGATTTTAAAGATAGTTTTTTGCAATTAAAAATACATTTATTATAGAAACATAATTGAAGAAAATTTAATATACAATATTTCTTAATTTTACTGTTTTCCATATTGACCTTTTTCTGCTAATGCGGAAGCTTAGGCAAAAGATCGATCAGAAAAAGTTAGATCATTTACTGCTGAACAAATCGTCGGTGTACCGTATATGCATGTGTTTAAATGTGTCATTAATTTTTGTTTGTACATGAAATATAAGGGCGATTTACTTTTATTATGTCGGTTATTGTAAACGGAAATATAAATTCAAACGGAATATGTTAGCCTAGACCTAAACACGTATGCACTCGCTTAGAAATCACGAACATTAGTAAGCTTTTAGTAAATCTTTAGATGAAAAATTGTTTTACTTTCTAATATGAATGTATATAAGGAAATATTTCGAAATCGAGAATTTAACAAAATTGCACGTTTATATTCGAGTTTGACTATTTGCGGAATGGAGTGTGTGTGTGTGTGTGTGTGTGTGTGTGTGTGTGTGTGTGTGTGGGTATGTGTGTGGGTATGTGAACGCTCTAGAGCCAAAATTGTTGATCGGTGCCTTCAGAGGAGTAGGAAAAAATCTACATAATATTCTAAGATATTTTAAATCAACAAGATTTCTTCATTTTGGTAACCCAAAGGCGATAAAAAATTACTAAAAATAATAAAGTTGAATTTAAAAATTTGCACTAACTTTATTCTAGAGTATATATTTATATATATATATAACATTTTTTCAAATTGTGAACCTATAGGCCATAATAATTAAATACAATTATTTTTAAATTATAAGGCGAGCTGAAGGTATAGGTGCCTTGTACCTAATCTTGTTTTATGCTAAAATACATTTGATTGATTACAGTATTGTTGTTACATTATCAACGTATCTGCCGTTTATTTATTTACCCAACCAGAAAAACAAAAACAAATTAAACCACTTCATTTATTCAGCTTAATAAAAAATTTAGTCGTAATCAAGAATTCTATTATAGAAAATGTAAATTAACTTCTAATCCAACTGTCATTTACATAAAATATATAGGAACATATCAGATAAGAATTAGTGTTTCTCTAATTACTCAAAAAAGAAACCCTGGCCCCTTTCAAATTTAATATAGGACATTCTTCAGTTTGGTCAAGGTGAAACGACATTTAAATTTATAAATAATTACAACGTTATAAATACTTTAGGGTAGTAAAAGAGAATATTTATTTTTTCTCCTATATTTCACGCTGAATAGGTAGTGATAAACAGCGTGAAATTATGCGCATAGTAATTGGATGCAATAAAATTGAAACATTAACGGAAAATAAATACATTTAATTATTCAACTGCATTGTCGTGGAATATGTATTTTCATATTCTTATAAAGCAGAAAGTATAGATTATTTTGGTAAACAAATTTTAGTGCAGATACCTAATAGCGAACGAAGAAACGTGATTCACATAATCATAATTACTTTGATTAGTTAGATTGTGAATCACGATTCGATGAAACACGTCTCTAATGGTGCAAATATGAGCAAATCTATAGCAATCTGTAAGTAAAATCTGTAAAATATTGATAGTGTAAAATATATTTAAATTGGATTGTAAACCATTTTTAAACTGATTCTATAAGATGTATCGAACATAATACATGGTTTGTGTAATAAATAAATAATACAAAAATGTGTATCCATTAACTAACTACAGCTTTTTCAAAATATTACAGATTCTTCTTATAGACCTATTGACTGACGCAGAATCGCACCATAAGCTACCAAATATTTCACGTAAATTTGTATCAATTATTATAAGAAAGACTTGTGCTGGCCACAACAGATATTTTACATACATAATAGTATAAATCATTGATAATAATCTGCAATACTCGCAACCCTTGAAAAAGGACATACGTAGAATATCAATTAAATTCCAACAATAGTCAGCTATTAATTGACGTATACAAGCAACATCGACACGCAGAGCTTAACAATACAGCTAACTTTGCTAGGCAATTTACACCTTATAATAGTGAGTTAACTTGATATCATGGAAAATCATTTACCAAACGTAAAAATTAATGATTACAGTTCATTTATTAACGGGGCTTTGATTCGCGCGATAATATCGGTATTGTACTTCGCGTTTGTACAAGCTATGATCATCTGACATGCAATATGCTTGCTCACGGATATGGATAGGATATCCGAACGCCCTGCCCTGCTATCCTTCTCTGTCAATATCTTGTGATGGATATTATAGGCTAATAATGTAATAAATCTTGGTAAATAAAGGTTAGAGTACAATCATTTTTCATACAATTACTGCAATGTTTCGGGTAAGGTCACGGCGAAAATCTTGAAAATTGATCAATTTATGCAAGGAACATGCGCAGTGGTGAAAAATCCTGAGTGTGGTTTTCAATTGTTGTAAAGAATTAATGATTCGTCTAACTGTCAATAAAGGATTCAAGGATGGTTGAATTTCTTATTAATATATGTATTACAAGACTTTGTGTTCATTTTGTATTCAAATAAAAGTAGACTGAAATAAGAGAGTAAATAAACGATATAAATCTACCAGTTAAAAGTTTATTTATAGTGGCGTATCTGACAACAACATAAAGTTTATTTAGTGTAAAATTAGTGCAATTTATTTGTGATGGATAAACTTGAAGCACCAGATTATGGGGTTGTAAAACTGGGTCAGTAGGTTTTTTATTTGGTAAATTTGATTAATGCACGAACTGTTTTTCAGTCGACGCAAACGTGTGAAACAACTAGGGGAAAGTATTTCTGAGCCCGACCTAACCACGGCTGAAAGATATCCTTGGATTGCCGGCTACCCGCCCGGCTTTACCGTCGACGAATTACGCTGGTACCGCAAGAAAAAACCCCCAGGTACAAACAAACATGAACTACATTTTCTTCACGGAATACTATTCCAATTACCTACAACTTGCGGTAGATTAATCTCACTATTATATATTTTATTAGCATAATTGATACTTGTTAAATATTTAATTGTGTATATACCTTTGATGGGTATATTGATAATCAATATTACTAATTGTGTAACCTTTCAAAGACTAAGGTCATTTGCCTTTTAATTGAATCACTTATAAGAAAATTGAAAGTAAATCGTTTAGAGGTACAACGAACTATTGACAAAATCCATATGTTTATGCATTGTGCTAGAGGTTATCTTTATTTAGACTCATATCGCTGCTAAAATCTGTGGCGATAATATACCTGTTTGAGGCCTTGTCCAACACGTCACACGCGAGTTTTTTTTTTAACTTCTACAACAATAAACGTGAAGTAAACACTTCTGTTTGCTTTTAAAATTACGCCGATGAAATTTTGGTCGCACGCTGAAATGTTAATTTATAATAATAACAAAACACATATTATTTAAGAGGAATCCCCATACCCGCTGCAAACTTAGCTAAACAAGGTTTCGTCGAACCCTTAAAACTTCTTTATTACAACATTAAACGAATGAAATTTTTATTTTTCAGATAGCCAATACTTCGCTCTAGCCTTCTCTAGTTTTCAATTTTCAATTTTTTGCTTAGATTTTTTTTTTATATTGTGCTATATTTACCATATTTTCAAATGTCTATAGTTTTTATTGAGATGACAAATTTAAAAATTCAAAGCTTGACAAGCGTACATTGACTATTTTTCTACCGGAATATTCTAAAAGTTTTATTAAAAAAAAATGTATTAACAAGTATTTTAAGGGTCAAACGAACGCTTCAACTGAGTAGTAAATAGCATTGGCTCTTATGGTGCTACGATATTCGTGCGCTTCCCCCTTTACACCGACCTGTAAGGACGGCCAACCATGGGGATTCCTCTTAACCGAATGAGATTTACTTATATGATTCGTGTCATACTTAATTGTTTTATGAAAAATTTAGTATAGGAGACATTTAACAAGCTGTTTCTAAAATTTTGTACAATATAGGAAATTATATTGACACAAGAATAGTTGTAATTAAATTTCCTTGAGAAAAACGAATCCGTATTTGTCGAATTTACTAAATCCAATTTGTAGCAATACAGTGAATTTGCGAAAAATCTAAGATAATGGGATTGTAAATTGAGGTTTAAATATACATTAATCCACGACTACTTTAGTAGTAAATAAAATTGTATGTTTGAAGGTGATTGGGGACCAAGAGATAATTTAAAACCTGAAGAAGGTTCAATGAAAAAATTCAAAACTGAGTACGGACGATGTTATAAGCCTTATAATTTTTTATCTGATTCGAATGAAGATTTGCCATCCACGTCACAAGATGTAAGAGTAGAAATACATGCAAAAATAGTGATAGCGGCTTTTAGAAATATTAAACTTATAATTCTTAAATTATTTGAAGAAAATGAAGATATAGAATTCTTATCACATAAATTGAATAAGAACTTTTGCGAAATACCATTAAATTAATTCTGTTATCTTTCAAGGTTCGCATGAGAAGCCTATGTCTACCCAATGATTATTTTAAGATTGAAGGCGATTTAGCACTGAACCCCGAATACAATGACTTATACGTCGCATATCCTTCGCAAAAACCAGTATTTGCAAAGCCTAAATCACAGTTGCAGTTGGAGGTTGGATTGATGGACGTCACTAGTGAAAAGCAAGAGAAATACGTTCCACATAAGGGAGCAGCGCGTGCACAATTAGCAAGAAGGTAACGAAATATTTGGGGCACACGAAACTGTTAAATATTCCTAAGGTCACCTGAGAAATGCGTTGATATTTAACGATATATAAATGAAAACTGTTGACCTACAAAAAAAAAGGGAACTTATCTAAATATTATACAGCCCTTGACTTTATTAACAAATTGTGGATTGTATCATATACAGAATACAGTACACTTCTCACCAATACATCTGTGTATGTATCTAGTTTTCTATCCGGAACGTTATAGAAATCTTACGAACTAATATAAACAACTCATGGAGTAAACGCATTCGTAAGCTACGATTAATTTTGTTCCAAATTGATAATTATTTTGACGATTAACAACGCACCTTTTTTTTAACCCGTCCATACCAGTTTATATTTTAAGCTCGCCGTACGTAGTACCGAAGAAGCTTAAGCATTCGGTCGTGTGTCTGTAGCATTCTCGGATCAAAACATTTCATTATAAAAAGTGTTAGTCTTGTCGCCCTGAATCCAAAAATGTATATAACTTATATACTTGGATATTAGTCGTCGCTCGTAAGACCAAATTTGAGCCCTCTACTCCTCTGAAGGTACCGGAACGATTCACATCAAATCATCCCATTTGAATCCACTCGCAGTTTAAATCCAATCGCCCGTATACTTCCCGAGTTATAGGGCCCCAAAATTTGGAGCCCCCCTTAATACTGCTCTTATAAAAATAATTGAAACATTTAAAAATTCTACTAGAAATTCTAAGATATTTTTTATCTACAAGATTTTTTCATTTTGTTAACCCAAAGCCCAAAAAAAATAAAAATTAAATATTTACTAAAAAATTTTTTTTATCAATATAATCTAAAATTAAATGTAAGACTGTTTATATCCATAACATATTTTCCAATTGTTAACCAAAAGGCCATAATAATTAAAAACCACTGCACGCAACGCATATTTTACCTACGCGTTGGTGCGTTTTACACGTACCAAATCTTGTTATAAAGCGTTCTACATAAATTCATATATACACAATCATAAACCAAAGTTTTGGATATATATATATATATATATATATATATATATATATATAAATATATAGAGAGTTCCAGAGTATAGGGCCAGGGTCATTATAGCCATATTGTTTGTTTTAGGTCATCCAGCCTTCAACGTGATGGCGAGTTCACGGTTAATTCATCCGAGATGCGTTCCAAATATGTAAAATATGACAATGCGAAACATGCCGAATTAACGCGACGACCGACGAGCCTTCACATGGACGCAGGAGATATGGAATCAGTAACGTCTGAAACAGCCGGGAAGTTTATCGAATTTCTTATTGGACAACGGCCAGACTTAACGAAAGCACCGCGTAACAATCTTACATTAGAAGGATCCATGAGTGGTCAAACAGAACAAAACGAGAAATATGTGCCTTTAAAACTACAACAACGAATACCTCACAGACAACAATCAAATATACACATAGGAGAAGGACTAATGGATAGTCAATCAGAGAAACAAAACAAGTTTGTTCCATTTAATGTCCAGGAACGTAGAAAATTAGCAAAACGGGATACGAATCTGCATTTGGAAGGACTTATGGATTTGAAAACGGAAAAGCAGGATAAATTTGTTCCTTATAATGTTGGACAACGCACTGCGTTACTCAAAAGGGATACATCGCTTCACTTAGAAGGCGAAATGGCAACACAAACTGAACAACATGAGAAATATGTGCCTCAGCATATAGAAAGACGACCAAAACTTACAAAGCGAAGCACAAATTTAAAACTAGAGGGTGATATGGAATTTCCTACGGAACAAAATGCGAAATATATTCCATTTGAAGTACAAAAACGTTCACCATTAGCAAGAAAAGATACAAATCTTCAATTAGAAAGTAATTTAAAAACGACGGCACAATATCCAAACGAATATGTTTTATATGAAGGAGAAAGAGCGAAAACGAAACAACCAACGAATAATTTGCAGACGGATACAGCTCCAGAAAGGCAAAGTGATAAATTCTTTGCATATTATCAAAAACCATTCCGAAGTTTTGAATCGACTATACGGCATGATGGAGCCCATGTACTTCAACCAAAAGAACTAACCAAACTAGAAAAAGGGATTTCAAAGAAAGAAAATATACAACCTGGCAGTCCTTCAGAACAAATTACGCAATCAAAACTTGTTGAAAAAGAAGTTCGAACACCAAAAATACTAATTCTACAAGTCGAGGGTCAGCCGGATACCGAATTTACAAAATCTAAGTTACCACCCGAACATTCCAAGGGTGTACGAATGTCTGAAGAGGAAGTTAAGCAGAAAAAACGGACTAGAAACTATGCACAACCAGTGGGCAATTTGAGGAGCGAAGGTCAAATGGCATCGAACCCCGAGTACCGGAGTAGTTACGTTGATTTTCCGAGAGAGCGCCCCGTTCTGAGAAAGCCGGTGAACAGTTTGAAAACCGAGGGGAATGTAAGTTAATAAATGCGGCGATATTTAGTTGCTTGTTAGTTAGAATATTGTACTTCAGTTGAGTGTGTGTGTCACACGACCGTTCTGTATATTTGAGTACGTAAATATATTCACGTTTATACACAGTAGAAATGTTTTATAGATTTTTCACTTAAGTGTCCTTAGTTTGTAGAAAATCAAATGAATATTTAAATATAATTCGCATTGCGCTCGAACTTCCTTTTATCAGGATTTCTTTTCCACCCTTATATATCTTTCGAACATTACCACAAGATGGCTCTAGCGAACCGCATTGAACCATTTGCAATCCCTTATATCTATGATAATTTATAAAATCGGCTCAAACCCACATTATTATAGATATGGACTAAACATTTAAAATTCTGCAAGACCTAAATAGGGTATATTTTTAGAAAGAAGCTTTTTATGTTCAAACGATGATTGCATTGTGCAACTTTTATGTAGCAGTTTTACATTACGCTGATTACTTTGTATTTTGCATGGTTTCCATATCACATCAACTTATATATGCTATCATTATAATTTATTTTACGAGTACCATTTCAGTTCTAAATGAAGCTACACTGGTTATATTGCATGCAGTTTCCGAAGAACTATTCTAATTTAGTTTTAATAGTAATTTCAGTTTATAAACATTTATTTGGAATGGATCCATGTTTTGCATAAATATATTAACTTTCAAATGACCCTGCGAATATTGAAAAAGCAACAATGACATAAAACTAATCCTGTATTAAATTTTGCGCAGGGCACTAGTTTTGTGACTTACACATTTTTGGTAGTGTATTCACCAGCAACAATGCAACAGGCATTAATATGTTATAATAATATTACTAATATATTTCTTAAATCCCTTGATAAATTAGAAAAATGGAATGATTAAAAAAAACTGGAGTGCCCTGCACTCGAGCTTCTTTCGTAATTATCATTATAAATAATAATACTTTTATTTTAAATTCATGCAACGATTACTATGGAATAATATTCGTAGTAACCAGGGTAACGTAAATGTAAAATTAGAATTGTCAAAAACGATTTCTCGTACATTTTCTAGATGATATGAGCACATGATGCCCATGGGTTAACCTACTTTATAATAATGCTATATTTCATTTTAAATTCACCTTATGATTGTTATGAAACGAAATCAATATGTATTGTAACTAGGGAGACGTAAATATAAAATAACCATTTTCAATGGAATGTTGGTAGAAGTTTTAATAATTTTAACTTTTATAAGAAACACTTTATCTCTAATTCATGTCGTTCCTGGGGTGCGGTTAAGATTTTTTTATTCTAAGATAAAAGGTTTTCTTCTGGGATATATATTAGTCTTAAGTTTAAATATTTAAATTTTGCTTTCAACGGACTTGGCTCTAGAGCACACACAGCCACAGACACACAGACACACACACACACATACACACACACAGACTTCATACAAAAAATAGTAAGATTAGATTCAGAGATGGTCAAAACGTGTATATCCGTTAAAATACCAAGATCGTAACTTTTTCTGATTACAATACATTCCTATAAGAAAGTCAAAATAAAAAGAAGAGATATTCCTGGATTTCCTTTCTATTACAATACATAATTATACAGTCTAACTAAACCTGTATGCCAATTTTTTTGTTTTGTTATGAACTCCCAAGAAAACATTTAATATATCTATTGAAATGCAGGAACATGAAAATTGTGTAATCAATAAATAACTATCTCTTTTGATCAGGTATCACATTTGTCTGAAAAGGAGGCACAGTATATTGAGCACAGTTACGCGCCAAGGCCTCCTCTTGCAAAACGCGACGATGAAATGAAAATGGAAGGCAGGTTTCAGTGTCAACCGGAGTATAGAAAAGCCTACATTGATTTCCTCACTCGTGAAAATATGACAAGAAAGAGTCGCCCGTATGACAATCTAACCGCTGAACAACGGGCTTTCGATGTGATGTACAGTGAAAGTCTCGATGAGCCAGTCGCCATGGTTCAGAAACAGAAATTGAATGTAGCGTAAGTTAAATGTGACAATAAAAAAATTGTTTGGTTTAATATAAAATACATTAAATTTATTTAATATATATATATATATGTTGTAGATCCTCTAGAGGCAAACAAAAAGCATCGAAATCCCCACGAAGCTGTAGATCTGGTGATGAAACCGGCAAATCACGTTCAATGTCACCAGACCGGCGAAGAAAAACACGACATGTACCACGAACTCCGCACCAAGAACGCGTATTAGTGCCAGATATGAGTGGACAATCTCCAAGAAGAGCTAGTTCAATATTTGGACAGAAAACTAGTAAGTGGTCATCGTCAAGGCCAACACCGTGCCATGACGAAGAAAGAATAGAAGAGGAATCTATATGCCAGACGGAAGAAGATGATTTGCAGCCTTGCAGTGGCGCAAGATGGCAGACGCCTTGCGGAGGAAAGGAATATGTTCATAGTAAGGACACGTGTTCGAGAGTTCCTTCACCGCCCAGACGACCGACTTGGAGTAAAGAAGTTCATCAGATGCGAGATGAGAAACCTGCGGCTTTTGTTGTTTTAACGGATAAAGTTGAGGTTAATAATAATAGAATAAGGGAGGATGGTAATTGTGATAAATACAAACCGTGTTGCAAAGAACAGAAATGGATGCCTCCATGGTATGAGCAACCAAAGTAATTTGGATATATTTATAGTCGAGGGGTGATTTATAATCTTCATCAATCTTAAAGATTATGCAACTTCTTAAAAAAAAACTATCCTTCTATTGATTTAAACTTCAACGATTGCAGAGCAAATATTAATAATCGATTATCTAACTTTTTCGTTTCTTATACGAATGTATATAAAGTATATTAATTATGAAAATTTTCAAACTTGACATTTTAACGGAAATACACGTTTTGACCATCCCTGAATCAAATTTGAAACAGCATATATTTTGATAATTCTTTAGTATAACTAATTCAAATTAAATTCAGGTAATGTAGTTCTGGGTAAAATTCATTTAATTATTAATTAATTCATTTCTGAATAAGGTTATACATACATCTAGTTTCTTGGTAGTTTGGTACAACTAATTCAATAGCAAATTCTGATAATACATGTAGTACCGGGTAATTCATCTAAATATTCATTAAAAAAGAAGATAATTCAGGAATCATTTCTGATAATTTTAGATAATTCAAGAATAATTCGTATTAAATTTAAATAATTTATAATTTATGTACATCTAATTCAATGGGTGGCCAACCCCACACTTATAAATGCCCCTGAAGAAAACCTTATTTATTACATTATCTTACTCGGAAGAAATGATTTACTCTTGTTACTATAGAATATCTTGAATATGACATAAGTTAAAAAAGTGAATTTTAAAAAGATTCCTAGCAATTTTCTTTTAAGGGGGAACAACACGGGGGCGGCCGAAAAAATTGCTCATTTTCACGATTTTTTTTCTCGGAATTTAGAAATAGTAGATTGATGGGGTTTGCGGCATTAAATAAAGTATACATCGAAGGTCTTTCAGGTTTTTTTTTTTTTTATTGAGAAATAATAATAGCTTCATGCCTTTTTTTGCGTTGTCCAGAGGCAGCTCAAAGAGGAGGTACCGTCATGGTTAAGGATGTAGCGCAGATTGTAATTATTTGATTAAAAAAAAAAAACAACATATTTTCTTAATTTATATAGATGTAATTTCAGTTGTACGTAGGATTTTTCAAAAAAAAAAAATTGTTCCCGAAATAGTGGACATTTGAAAAAAATGACCTATTTTTTTTCCCACTTTCTTGTCCGAATAGGATCAAAATTAAAAAAAATCCTACCTGCAACTGAAGCCAATTTCATAAGCTTCAAGTAAAATTAAAAGAAAAAAATATCCGATGTAAATTGTAGCGTAGGCGTCCAGCCCTATAACAAAAAACAGGGTTTCGAGAGAAACGCGCTTAATGTGCCGCAGCGTTTGGTGTCGTGTCGTCCTGTTCGATTTTAAAACGATTTGGAGGACAATGTCGTTCGCTTTTATCCTGTCTATGTCGTTTAGGGGTCCTAATACTACCTATTCGATCAATTTTCACTTCAAAATTTCAACTAATTACACTAAAAAATATTATGAACGACCATTGTCAACAATGTGCGCGCCAAAGAAAAATGCAATGTACCTTCGTTATTTGTACGAATTTCAGCATAATATTTTAGGGAAATATTCAAAAAGATACATTCTTTAAAATTATATAAAAAAGAAAAATCGATTTTTTTTAAAACCGTCACAGTGTTGTTTCCCCTTAAATCTACGTTTTAAAATGGTTATTTTGCATTTATGTTTCTCTGGTTACTTTACATATTAATATTGCTTCATAGCAAACGTTGCACGAATTTAAATCAATATAAAGAATTTGCCAGTATTGTCATATTTTGTTAAAGATTGGAAGAGATAAATACTGGTGGGGAAACTATAATAATCATAGAAAATCAGCACTTTGATGGCGATTATAAATTTTAAATAAAAGTATAAGCTGAAACCGAATACATAAATTTAAGATTCATAATGCAACAAACAGACCTCCAAATTTAATAATGTTACATCTGTAATTTCAACATCAACTTCAAAGTTGAATAACAAACCGTACAAAATTGATTCAGCGAGTGATAGTAATAATCTTTTAAAGTCTTAAAACATTGACAGTCTAAAGTACTTAATTTTACTAATGGTTTACTATTCGTTTATAGTCAAAACTACGTATAAGAAAATCTAGTGAAACCCACTCCAGCTTCTGTATTATATTTGGTAACGGATAACATATCCTAGTAACTACCAATATTATGATATTTACAGTAATTATGGTATTTACAGTGTATTAATTGGCAAATAATAATTTATGTTAGTTAAAATAATTATATTACTAACTGTAGTTTTATGATAATATTGGTAATACGAAGTTTGAATGGACAAGAAAAGAGATAAGTATAACCACAAAGTTTTGTGTATTTATGTAAAAAACTACGCAAATCTAAAGATTTATTACACTTTCAAAGTTTTCCATGTTGAAAGAAGCTAATGGCCCATACTCATGTATAGCTTTCCAATGTTTTCCTAACTAAAGTACGGACAACAATATAGCCGAACTAACATGATTGTGCGGCTGCCGTAGAAACCATCCTAAGTTTGAATAGTAGGATAGGGCATTACAGTTCAATGACTTACGATTTAACGGGAAATCGAAAACTGATCCTGTGCAAATTTAAAGCGAATGGATGGATACTAAAATACTTCGTATTTGCAATCTAGAATTTTTTTCACATCAAATCAGCTAATTGAAACCAATGCCAGACATTTTTTTATTTGACCAGCAAATTATCTTATAAATTAACGTAATTTGAACGAAATCGTTTTTAAAACTATAGCGACAAACAATACTTTAAATTAGATGAAACAAATGAACAAAATAATCATATAATATAGAAAATATATATCATTTAATACTGTAGGTACAAATTAGCACAAATATAATATATACGTTAGAATACATGTGCCATTAATAGTGCTACCTCTGTTTTTGATTAATTTCATAAATATATTTAAGCTAAGCATAAATTAAACATGCAATAAGTCTTTGTACTGAAAATTAAACTAAAGTGCTTAGACGTAAATGCTGTGCTAGAACATAGTCATATATGTCGCATGGTGTATGCAATCTCTCTTATGTGCAATTGTTAATGATATTTTAGTTCGTCGTACAGAATGTACAATAGAGCTATAGCGATCAGTTATGCGTTTTTTCAAAATTCAGTGGTTATTCAAAGGTTTTCTTCATTAAAACGTCTGTGGTTAAAAAACTGTTCTCTATATAAATAATAAATAAAAACATCCACTGAATAGATACTACGGCGAGATAAAGGCATTGGTGCCTGCATCTATCCTTTTTTTTTAATAAAAATTTCAAACGTTTCGGATATTAATTTGTGTTTTGTCTTTAGTGCTGATATGTTCAATAGACCACATCATTGCCGAAGATATTAAAGTAGAATTTTCAAAGAAATATTTTTCATAACGTTATTAATGTAGCGTATATCTTGTAAAATGTAAGTGGACATTTAATTAGAAATACTAAAATACTTTTTGTACATAATATATAAATATGAAGCTTAAATATTTTTACAAGTCTATACAAAAGCAATGTGTATTTTGCCTATAATATTGCGTAAGTTATATTAAGACGTAGAAAAATGTAATAATTAAAATTGTAATGTGAAAATGTAAACCTGCCTACGCTAAAAGTATGCAATAGAAATAAAATAAAATTTGTAATGCATCTGTAATAATATTTAATTGTAGCACTAAAAATTTAGTATTCAAGTAGCTTTTCCAGTGTAAATAAAAATCCCACACAAACGTGGTGTTGCCCACCCACGATTGGTAATTGAATTCAATTCAATTGAAAATCGACCCTGCCGTATCCTAAACGATGTGTGAAAATATATAAAAGAAAATCGGAGAACGAGAAAAGCAGAAAGCGTGCAACAAATATCTGATTTCCCGATTGAACCTTACAACGTAAGGTTGAGGAGAAACACAAACAAGTACCTTGACAGGTTTCATGTTTACTCCAGCAATTGATTTCATTTTAAGATGTTGAAATAAAGTAACCTGTTATGTAACAGGAACATTTATTTCGAAGTTTTACGAAGTAAAATCCAAAACAATTTAAGAATTTATTTTACTTTTGGGGACGACGTACAGTGGGTTATTATCAGAGATAACTGACTAAAACCCTAATTTTTACATACTGAAAATTGCATTTCATTCTGGTGGGTTTTTAAAACGGATTTTCAGAGCATAATTTAACGTTAATTCTGTATATAAACTTTTTAAACATTTGGCTCTCTACAGCAGTCTGAAGTTCGCTGTTATTTAGTGCCTTTGCTCTCGGTACAATTCAGTGTACTTCCTGCGGAGTTATTTTTTTGTTATTTTTTAGTGTGTGTTATTTTTATGAAACTTATATAGCACGGCTACGAAAGCTGAAGACATGTGAATTATTTATGTCTATATTTCCTTTATATATGGTTTTTATTATAATATTTGAGAATTTATTTATAACTCACATTTTTAGCTCACCCTACGATAGTACAAGACAACTGTAGTTGCGTGTGTGTAACATTCTCGGATCAAAATAATTACTTAACATAAAATGTTTGTCACTCTGATTATGAATATGTATATGACCTATATACTTGGAATATATGTCGCTCGCACGTAACTTTGTGTATCTCCCCTGAAGATACCGGAGCGATTTTAAGGAAATTTGATATTATAAATTGGGTACCCAAAAAATCACCGTCGTATTTTAAATCTAATCATATGTACAGCCCACTGTAATACTGTATTTTATTGATTTTTGAAAATATAATTTAATTTTTTTTTTTATAAAGTTTCTTGAAATAATAATATATTATTCCAATAAAAGCATTCGTTTTGATTGTTGATTTATATCATTTAATAACTTTAAAAATAAGTGGTTATAGTTAAGTTTTCTTCCATTGATGTTTATCAGTGGTTTAAAAAAATCTGTTCTACATAAATAAATAAAAACCACTAAAAAGAATAAACGGTGAGCGGCATTGGTGCTTGTACCTATGCTTGTTTTAAATAAATGTTATATCTGATTTTTCAAAGAGGCTTAGGATAAAGTGCCTAGCATTACCCAGAAAAAATTTAAAACTGAACTTTTATTTACGTTCGTCGTATATTCAAAAAAGCATATCTTGCTAGTTACCCCTTACTTAATAACCCTTAAATTAGCATACATATATTTTCTATATTTTTGAGCTAATATGTGCTAATAATTTATATTTTATATATGCATCTTTAATAAAATTACCAAGTGCATTGCAAATAAAAACGTGTTTGTAAATTAATTTATATTTTGGCCAGCATTTTCTCAAACCCACTGTGCGACGTCTAAAAAACTTACCTTGTATCAGCATTCTGGACGCTTGCGTGGACCCATTCTGAATTTGTTTTCTCTTGTAATCACATTCTTTAGAAAACGCATCGCATTGCTAAAAAAGGGTTTGTTATAAAAACAAAATCAATTTAAAGGATTATAATATTATCACTTGGCGTCTTTCTTTATTAAAGTATATGTTAATCATATACATAACATCACAGCTACACACATAAATACAATCATTTATCAATTTTTTTTGTGTTTTCTTTTTTATAAATATTCTCAACAAAATATATAAATTAGCAATAACAAAATATATATCACAACAATAATGAATAGTTTCATTCGTTAAAAGCAGCTCTCGCATATTCTATAAATAATTTTGATTTTTCAAATACGAAGTAAAATTTTGGCACATAAAAATATATTTAAAAAGCTGATTTCAACGAATAATTTTGATTTAAATATTTAAAGCATATTTTGATTATTTCAAAAATTTCGAAAATGTGCGTTGGTACAAAAATGCGTAGAAAAGTGTTTTATATTGAAATTAGCATTTAGGTATAGGAGATAGGGCCACAAAATGACATACAATATGTTAGGTTATGCTAGTATAATAGTTGTAAGTTTCTTATTGGTAAAAGGTCCACGTTACCACACATTTAAGTTCGTGAAAATTTGTTGGACGAACGTTCAAGATATATTTTACACAGTAGAAATAGAGTTTACAACAAATTTACTTTTTGTACAACATACAAACTTAAGCGTTCAACTTAAAAAAGTAAGTGAGAAAAGACGAGAATATTCTAGTGAGTTTTTCTGATAGCTGATTCTTATAAAATGCCTGCCAAGTACCTACAGAATGTTTGATTTTTCAAGTATCTAAACATTTGTTACTACAAAAATGTTTACATTAAATTTTCGAAACAATATTATCATTACAGCAGTTTACTCAATTCGGTTACATTTTAGATGCCTGGTTTATGCAAATGTTCGTATAAATTTAAAATCTGCCAAATAACATCCATATAACACAAATAGTTCGGTCATTATCCAGTTTTGATATTTTCTAATATCCCTTTAGTATCCGTTAAAAACCGCTGATCGTGAATTTATCATTTTTCGAATGAAAAACTTATTCCAGAGGAATTGATAATATCGATAAAGGAAAATGTTCCTCTAATTGTGTTTTATGCAAGTCATTTGGCAGATTCTTATTTATTTCAAACAAATTGGCAGAAATCAAACATCTAAAAATTTATAAAAACAAAAGAAAAGGACAACCTTAATGTAAGTTCAACCGTCGGTTACATACACAAAAATTACTATTTTAAATATAATACCATTAACATATGAACCATTTAAAAGACTCTGACGCCATGGTTATATTTCTTTGGATATAATGTACGTGCCCATCGATTAAAATTTGAGTAATCCATATATATATATATATAAAAAGAAAAATCTATATAAGTTAATGGAGTAAATGTACAATTTCGAAAAAATAAAGAACTTAATTGGTAAATAATATACAATTTTGCATTAAATTGGTTTTCGACCCGTCAAATACATATGGAGTTGGGCTCAACCAATTTAAAGATATATTTTAATTAACCCATTAACTGCCAAATTTTTATTTTGACATTGATTTAATATCAAATTTGTTAATTAAAATAAAATTATAAATATATTAAAAAAATAAAATATTAGAATCCCCATTTGGGGATCGTGGTAGCTAATGGGTTAAATACGAAATTCGATCATTATATAAAATAAAATTATGTAAATATTCAAAAACCGTAGCATCATTAAAATCATCAATAAATATATATTAAAAATCATAATTAAGTTAGAAAATTGAACTTGCTACCTTTGTGCACCAACATGTTGATATAACAAATATGCGTTGCATTCTCATATGGCGTCATAAGCGATATAAATGGATACAAATGAAACACCAATTTTAATTGAAATTTTTTATAAATTGAAATAAAACTATTTGGTGGATGCGCTTGAAGTACACGAAATAAATGATTGAGTATTTAGAAAACAGTTTTTGTAACTCCATACTGGAATGTAATAGATAACCAACATTTTTCGTTTCGAAAATTTAAGTTTTTCTAGCAAGTGTATAACGAATTTTAATTTAGTATAGACGAAAATTTGATAAACCTCTTATTAAATATAACTGCTATAGTTGTTGATAGAATAGAAGTACGAATGAGTGCTATTTTCCATAGAAAATTACTATTATCTTCATTTTTAAATTGATTATTTTGTTCGTTTTTGTATCAATCAATCGCATTATTATTTTATTATTATTATGCAAAACTATTAAAGTCATGTTTACATTATAATTATATTCTAAAAATTCGTATTAAATCACTGAGTTGATTTTTATTATTTATTTGTGTTAGTTTTATTTATTCCAAATTAGTATGACAAGAAAAGCTCTAGCGTTAATTAGTTTCGGCGAAATTAGCCAAATTTCGTGTAAAATAAGTTTTACACGCTAATAACTTAACTTCTATATTTTACGTGCATTTATATCTATAGCTTATAGTTCTACCAGTTAGAAGAAGTAGTGCTTTAACTAGAAAATAAAATATATATATTACCGCATGCAGATACAAAAAAAAACATATTCTTGTTAAAAACATAGATGTTTACACCTATGCTATAGTATAGAATGAATAATGTTGTTAAAGTATTATGATATAGCAGAGTTTATAGATGACATATTAACCAAGAACACTTAATCACGACAATCGAACCATTAGCGTAACATTTAACAAGTAAAAGAAGTTTATACACATTATCCACTAAAAGTGGCACTTGCACAGATCAATTTTAGAAATGGTGATGACAGGCATGCGCCGATCATGTGGGTGCTCAAGGACCTGGGATCCATACGTATGTATGAATGTTTGGTTTATTGTTTATATGTTAAGCATGATTTATTTCAAAAGTAACAGATTTGTTATAATTGTAATAATTTTCCGGTTTTTGACTAGTAAATAATCAAATCCCTGTGTGTTGGGCACCACATGGAAAAACAAAAGTTCGGCGCCCGTACTGATAGCTGTTTGTATTGAAAGTGATTCTGTTTGTATTGGAAGTGATTCTGTTTGTATTGGAAGTGATTCTGTTTGTTGTGATCTTGTGATTCATTTTATTGTGTTTTTGAATTTTTATCTGCATTGGGACAGTTGTTTTGAGTTTGATATTATTCTGTTTATTTAAATGGTTAAGAGGAATCCCCATAGCCGCTGCAAACATACCTAAACAAGGTTTCGTCGAACCCTTAAAACTCCTTTATTACAACATTAAAATGAATGAAATTTTATTTTTTCAGATAGCCAATACTTTGCTCTAACCTTCTCTAGTTTTTGATTTTCAAGTTTTTGCTTAGATTTTTTTTTTATATTGTTCTATATTTACCCTATTTTCAAATGTCCATAGTTTTTATTGAAATGACCAATTTAAAAATTCAAAACTAGACAAGGATACATTGACTATTTTTCTACCGGAATATTCTAAAAGTTTTATTAAAAAAAATGTAATAGTAAGTATTTTAGGGTCAAACGCTTCAACTGAGTAGTAAATAGTATTGGCTCTTATGGCGCTACGATATTCGTGCGCTTCCCTCTTTACACCGTCCGGACGAGCAACTATGGGGGATTCCTCTTAATGATGCCTTGTTCGTGGTTAATATATCGTCTATAAACCCAGCATAAAACATTTATAAAGGTGTGATATATGATAATGCAACAATAACATTTTTACGATTGTTACAAATGTACGTAAATAATTTATGCCAAACTTATATATGTACAATAACGTAAAAATTTTGAAGTAGGTACTTAAGGAAAACTTTAAAAATTCTTCCATAATTTAATTCCCATGCGCATATCCATAATACGACACATTTTTTTTATCTTCCTATGTAGCATTACGGTATGCGCAAAGATATGTTCCATTTCTATATAAAATATGCAATAAACTTAGCACTACCATATACTGGGATTACATACATCCCATTGACTTTATTATATCAGTGATGGTGAAAGTGTTTAGACTTTGTAATATAACGTGGTACAATATATTCGCGCTTTGCGCAGAATATTGTGCGATGTAACATATCCAATTTGTTTTAGACAACAAAAAATCTGGTTTTTGTTATCTAAATCATGATGAGAATTTAGAGCAGATAATTTACTTTGTTGAGAAGGTTAGTCAGAAATAGGACAAGACGAAACCGAATTGAACAACGCTTCTAGTGTCAAAAAGACATTTATTTCGCAAGGTGTTGCATAAAAGATTTATTCTACGTTTAATTTTGTGTGCCATTATTAGTAAGTTTTTGTTAATTTGTCAAGATGACAGCATTATAAACAAGTTTTATAAATAACTGTTTCGAAAAGTTACATTTTGATTGACGTTTTAGTATCGAAATGATATACATTATAGCACTTATATCTTCATTGATATCATTATGACACTAATGCTATAATGAGTTCATTATGACACTAGTGCATAAAATAACAATAATTTGAAGTGAATAACTACCAGGCGACGATCAGGTTGACATAAATGAATAAAATATAATTGAAATTGTGACTCTTTTACTTTCTCGGACAAAGTCTATAAGGAGAATTTGTAATCATGAACATTTTCTCGAAATTTTAACAGAAATACACGTTTTGCCAATCCCTGAATCGAAACTGATTATTTTTGGAATTATATCTTTGTGTCTGTGTCTCTGCGTGTGTATGTGAACTTTTTAGAATCAAAAGTTTTGATGACAAAACTATGAAACTCAAAATTTAAGACTGGTATGCACCTTCTATTTTAGAAAACAATATCATAACCGGAAGTAATAGTTTATTTTAGCATATTACAAACGGCTTGATTTGAAAAAAAAATTCTTATAAATATTGAAGATATTAAAATTATTAGCAACTTGTGTATGAATAGCTTTTTCGAAAAACGTAATACCATTTACTTAAAAATTGCCTTTGAAAATAATTATTTTCTATATTAGTTTCCCTAGTTACAATACATATTGATGTTGTTTCATAGCAATCGTAGGATGAATTGAAAATAAAATATATAATTTTTAATTTTTCAAAACAATTGTATATAACATCTTGTATGCAACACGTTGCGAAAAAGGGGTCTTTTAGGCGATAAACGAGTTCTCTCACTTGGCTTCGCCTCGTCGGACTATTTGCGTGTCTCGTGCCTAAAGGACTCATTGCGCAACTAGCATAAATAACCAGTCTACAACCAATTTGAAAGGTATATTTCTCAATTGTCTTTTTACTTCTACGCACTAGTGCGGAAAAGGGTATAATTTCAAAATTATAATGACAAACGAAAAGTAAGCTTCTCAAAATAATTGTAGAAAAATGTTTTTCTAATATGTAGTACTTGTTCTGAGGAAGATTTGACAATACTCGTAAAACTGGGACGTTAAAATTTAATTTTCTTTTTGTTCCCCCGTTTTGCTCAATTTCCAACTATCATTCTCAACAAACAACTTTTGTGGATACTAAATCGATGTTGATACAACAAACTGTGTTACACCAAGTTAGAAAATAACATTATTTAATATTCAATACAACGTACGATTTTGACAACTTGTGAGATTAACAATTTAATTAATTCCACAGTACAACTACACCTCGCACTAATCATTTGAACGTAGTAATAAGATTACGTGTATTTTAACCGTAATCGTAACTAAATGCAAGTGGATGCATGTTTGGCATAAATTATATATTGTATAATTAATTTTCGTTTATCTTGATTCTTAATATAAATGAGTTTTCTTTTATATGCTAAATAAATAATAATACTGTTAGCTGTATTAACACTTAAGAAGACCAGCATATATTTTACTTAAACTGTACATTTAAGCTTGATATTTAGAAAGTGCATATTAGTTATAATTATGTGCAAAATGGACAAATACAGAGAAAGAGATTTGGACAGATTAGCTTATTTTAGTTAAGCTTATATTTTATAACTATTTTAGCATTGTTCATAGAAACAGATTTTGTTTGCTTTATGACATAATAATCGGCATAAGTTACCAATAACCACCAATCATCTTAGGCTAAGAAAATTTGAAATCACAACAAGAAACATTTATGACAAAGACAAATATACTATATACAAACGTACCCGCAAAATATTTGACTTGTATGTTAACAATATTACAAATAAATAAAAACAAACAAAAGTATCTCACACATCTTTCTATATACATATTCATTAAAGACAATATTTGATAAGTTCTAAATTGTTTTCCAAAGAAACCTTCTGTCATGTTTAGTTCATCCACAAATATTTGATATGGCAAAATTGTCTATTGAAATTAATTGAAGGCTTTTGTACAATTTATAAATTGGTTAATAAAGAGATTGAAACTATAAAAGGTGACAGGTATGTGTCAATAGATTAAAAATAAAATTTAATGGTGCGATTTTGAGCAAGCCTACAATTTCATGGGTTAATCTTGAATGTTCTGCAATTCTTTGCAACAATTTAGAAGATTCAAGCAATGTTTGTTTTGCAATTCAATTAAAATACTTTAAAACTGGCTCAGAACTGCACCATTAATTTTATTTGCAGTGTACCAAAATGTAGATCAAACAAGCAGGCACTAATGCCTTTAGCTCACCGTATTATCAATTTAGTGGATGTTCTAATTTTTTATTTATATAAAGAACCTTTTTTAACCATTGATGTTCGAGCAGAAACCCTATTTATAACCACTGAATTTTAAAGAGATACATTTTAAAAATTATAATGACATTGTTATTGGTTGATTGCAACAAAACCCAATTTTTAAACGCGAACGCTACAATATTTTAAATTTCAAAATTATAATATATTATTTTAATCTGGGTTCAAAATCTGAAAGAACGTTCTAGTATAAAAATGCTTATACGATTGGATATTTTTGAGTATTATCTACACTAAGTTTCGTTAAAATCTGCCCGATATCTTCAGATGACTTGCCGTGACAAACTCAGGGCTAACGACCAAGCGAGCGAAATATATGCATCCAAGTTTATGAGTTATGTATATTTTTGAATTCAGGGTGACGAGACAAGTACTAGTTGCTATGGAATATTTTTAATCCGAGCATGTTACAGACACACAATCAAATACTATAGCTGATTTGTACAATCGTACGACGAGCTAAGAAATCAACTCAAAAGTTTAACTTTAGCTATTATGAGAGTTAAAGACGAATAAGTAATGAAATAAAATGTCTTTGGTTCAATTCTTGTACTATTATATTAAAAGTTATATTTAAGGACGGTAAAATTTTGAGATAAGTACCGACTGACATTTGTTGTGCATCTAAAACTAACAATGGGACAGACAGAAGGAATAGGTCAAGGATGAGATATCCCTGTGCAGTTTAGTGAAACTATTTTGTGTTTTGTGTAGTTGCTATTTTATGTCAATAATTGTAAACAATTTGTTTGATGTACTGTCTGGGACTAACTATTTAATTTTCTTTTTAATACGTATTATTTTTATAAAACTATCCTTATTCTTAACTTAATCTACTTATATATTTAGGAAACTTGTGATATTATATAACGTACAAAAATTGTCATTGTAATAATATCTGTACATTGCGAATGTCATATTATCAACTTGCTCACTGACGTAAACATGATTTTCACAATGTAAATATTTTTACACAATCTCACAATTTCTCGAAAGACATTTTGGTAACAATGTTCAACTTGTTTTTGAACAAACAGTTGTACCTATTATATATATCGTATCGCATATTATAACATATTGGTATAAAATATACAAACATTGACTGGAAATGTACAAATACTTTTCTTTTACTTTTAAACTTTCATTTTGGTGTTTCTATAACAATTTCTATAATATCTACAATAAAATTATAAATGGTCCGTACATTATTTTCTTATAGTCAGCTATAGCAATATTTGTTCATCATTAGAATTTCGGTTTACATATTTACAAATACTTAAACAAAAAAAAAACCTTATAAAATAATATTTTAGCTGAAACATTATTTGGACATTAAAATAACAGTGGCATTGCACTTTCGTGAAAAATTACCATCATTCATTTTAATCTCTTGGTTAAGAATAATGAGGTAAAACTGCTAATTCTCCAATGTGTCATTGAAGTATTTTCATTTAAAAACATGAGTAAATAAATATGAAAAAATGTATCAAAACAGCATTTCTATTCCGACTATAAATAATAAATGTTCAAACCTACCAGTAACCAAATAAAATGTATTTAAATACAAACAAAAAAATCCTAGAATAAAAAACACATGAAAATCATGGAACGATTCCATTTGGAAGTCGGTTGCAACGTTGCTAAATTTAACAACCGACTCCATCCCATTTTGTACATTTTTACGAAACGGCACAATCATCAGCACTGTTATGTGCATCGCGAATTTGCTGTTTGGCTTTTCTGCTCGATCGTCTGATCAGCGAGCGAGAACGTGGCTTCGAGCGTGGTTCCTGCAGCATGTGCCCGCCCTCGGCGCCAGTTCCCCCCGCCGCCGACTTATCACGTTCGCCCGGACTATGGGTGGACGCACGTTGACCCTTCGTAGTCGAGACATATGCACTGGATCGCCGTTTCAGGCCGGTAGAATCGTCTGAGCCTGATGGCAGATTGATCTTGGACAACGTCAAGAACGAACGGAATATATCTTTGATATTGGTGTCGTCCTTAGCGGAACATTCTAAAACTTTCACTCTGGAAATATCAGAAATGAGTTTTGATTACTTTTAGGTTAAATTATGGGATATTTGTGCGAAAAGAATTTAGATTTTCGGTTTCGTTAATACTTCTATTCGGCTTTAGAATTATGGCACATTTGTAATTGAATAGTTGCATTTTTTTGGACTCAATTATATGAATCCTATACTCGTATAAGAAAATGAAAATTATACTCACCGTTGGGGAACACTGTAATTAACTATAGAAAATAATCCAATATCAATTAACTCGAAAAATTAAATAATATGCTACAATATCCCATTAAGTTAATTAAATATCCGTTACCGTTTATAACTTTATAGTATGTGGTTTTTTGGTTTGACCGCATTATATAAATTTATTCTAATTTGTATATTCATTCATTCCTTAGTTCTCGTAGCCACATTTTGATACATTTAAGTGGGCATTCACCTTTTGAGCACAAAAAAAGCTGTTTTTTAACATTTTTTTTTCTCAGGGTACGTTTGAGATATTCGCATGCGGTTTTTTGTATCGTATTTATTCAACTTTTTTCTTTCATAAGATATTTTTTAAAGTCGGGTACGTTCAGCCCCGGCGAAGATGTCCAGGTCCAAAGTGGGCAGCTCAATTTAGGCGCGCGGTAGCATAACTCTGGTCCCAGTTGTTTGAAAAAAAATAAGAAATAAGGGTTTTAAAGTATATTAAATTGTCTAGGAATTGACTTTCGGGTGGTCCATTTGGACCATAATTAGCAAAATGGCGACCATCGTACGAAAAAAGTTATGTTTTGACACTTTTTTTCTCCTTTGGTGGGCCTTAAAAAATATTAACAACTGTCGGACACACTTCGTCGAGGATCAACTCTTAGAGAATTTTATTACCTTTAAGATGCACTTATCGAGAGTTAAATCGGTTAATTTGTTGTGGAGATATTCTACCGCGCGACTTAAAAAATATAGTTTCGAGAAAAACGCGTTTAAAGTTTCACCTTCAGACTGACGCGCGCGAAAACGCCGTGCTTGAGCAAAAACATTGTTTTGTTTAAATCGCAATTTCACATATTTCCAACTCGAATTTCAAAAACGGCTTCAGAGACTTATAGTCAACACTTCAAAGTGTCCTATTATGCAAAAAAAAAAAAATCGATTTTTTGAATCCGCAAAAGGTGAATGCTCCATTAAACCACCTAACGTATTACATATAAATATTACCGGTCGTTGGACGTGGGCTAAAGAAACCACATACCTACCCAACTAATTTCGTACTGCAAATATAATGTGTTTATAACATATTAAACAGAACAATCAGCGAGGTGCGTTTAGATAATAATTGGAGTTTAGGAGTTCGAAGCCGTGTAGTTCATATTCCCAACGAATTAACTGTTTGAAATAATATAACCAGAACTTTCCCATTGTTCAACTTAGCTAGTTAACAAATTAAATACATACTTGCGGAAACACTTTGTAACTATTTAACAAACTCATGTGTAGCGCTAGTCAGTAGTATATGTATCGCAAGAAAAGGAATTCTAGGGAATCCAATTGCCAATTCGGATAAAGATATTTCAAATTGTTGCTATCCACTTCTACATTTCGAGAAACTAATTTATATTGTATACTTGTACAAGAAATACATTCTTTAAAGGGGTCATACGCATTCAGGATTTTCAAAAAATCGATTTTTTTAAATTTAATTTTCGTAATGTACATATATTTAAGTATATACACAGAAAATTTCATGTCAATCCGACGAATATTCTCGAAGTTACACGCATATTTGTAATAAATATTTACTACGTGTTAAGTGCTTTAGAAACTTTGAACGCGTTTCTCACAAAACTATGTTTGTAAAGTCGGTGAGCAAGATATTTCGGAAACGGCTGAACCGATCAGTCTCAAATTTGTACACAAGCTTAACAATTATATTTTTTAGTGATTAATCGAAGGTATTTTTTCGCCGATAAATCGTTTTAATTTTATAAACAATTTAAGACCAAAATGGTTATCGAAAATCCCAATTTTGTGTTTGAGTAGCCGCCATTTTGTAAAAAAATTATATTTTGCTTATTCCTTCGATTAAATACCAGATAATACATTATATTAACGAATTTATTTTTGTTCTTTCATTTTAAAAGATCCAGTCCAGATATATCGTGCACACCGCAAAACCCCTTTTTTTAGAGAAGCTCCCGGAGATCGACTATGGCAGCTTCAAAAGTCATTATTTTTACAAATAAAAAATATCAATAGAAAGCTAATAGCTACCACAATATGCATATAAATTTTTACATTAATAAAATAAGATATCTATCCAGGAAAAATTCTTGAAAAATCGCTTTTATTGGGCCCCGTGAGTGCGTATAACCCCTTGAATCGATGATAATTCAGTAAACGAGCAGTGTTTAAATATTTGGAAATATGAACTATTGGGACGCTTTGATCTTTGAATGAATTCTAACCTTAATTTGGGAAGTTCACAGTAGACCCATTCGGAAACATCCTCAATTTTGACTTCCCTATGCGATCCAGCCAGATCCAATTTGTTACCGGCGACCACAATTGGTATCTCCTGGAAATCAGCGCGCTGTTCCCTCACCTCCTCGAAACACCGTTTGATACACTGGAAGGATGGTGCCGAGGTCGTTGCGTAGACAAGCAAAAACGCGTGTGCAGTCGCGATACACAGCCGTCGCATTGCCGGGAACTGCATGTCACCCGCCGTATCCAAAATGTCCACTTTCAGTGTCATATGTCCCAGGTCGTATTCACGATTGTACAAGTCTTCAACTGTACTTCTGTACTTGTCTGTGTACGTGTTTGATAAGAACCGTTTTATGATACAACTTTTTCCCACCCCTGCTCCACCCAAGATGACAAGGCGAATTCTCTCGTAGTCAGCCATTGATGCAAGGTTATTATTCATTTAGAAAATCGGAAAATTAATTAAGTTTTGTTTAACATACATGTACATTGTTTAGTTGTATGACATATTGAAACACTTTTATAATATTTTAAACCACGAAAATGTAGTTAAAGGAATTCTAGTCTCTATGATTAAGCCACTGCAAATTAGTACTTATAACAAGTATTTAGGGAACTTGATAGTAACATTGATATTATTAGTAACGCTATACGTAATATGCTAGAACTATTCTTAAATGCTAAGATTGTTTAATTAAACAAAACCAAATTAATTAACAAAAGTGTCAAATTGTCTAATTCAAGAAACTGTGTTAATAGAGTTCTCTTTGAATTTGAATAGGAAAAATGCTAAATGCTGTCGTGATTTCACTGTGCTGCAAAATGTAATTGAAATTCCTTTCTTTTTAGACGCAACGTCAAATACAGTTCAAACTCTTTTATTCATAAACGAAAAAGTCACGCTGGTTCAAAGTTAACATTTATATTCTTTTTCGAAAACCTTTGAGAAGTTTAATTGCAAAACGGTTTTAATTTACGTTTTAGACGATTATTTCACTTTTAGTTTTAGCAGCGACTCTCTGAAGTAATGCCGGTTGAATTTTATTTGTATGTACGTATGAAAGCACTTTCCGACATTCAGTGATCTGAAAAAAAAACAAAACACTTAATTAGATCATCGTGCCTGATAATATTTAAAGTTTTAAAATGTGCAGCGCGTATACCAAAGCTATAAAAATGATTTCGTTTTAAAATAAAATAAAAATCTCTTTAGTATATACGTCGCACTGAATACTATTGGGGTAATTCATGTTAAATGGCAGCATTTAATTACTCATTTGAAGTAAAAAATTCCACATTGAGTTTTCATTTTATTTGGCATTTACGTAATTTTTGCTTTTAAATTGTGCTTGCTTTGAATTTGGAACCATTTGCAATGAAAAAATTATCATCCTTTACCTGAAATAATTAAAGCCTAAATAGAAGTCAAGGCATGCCTACACCATGTAAATTCTAAAATGGAGTCACGTGTTCTTGTCAGAGGCAGATGTGTATTTGGGAGCGATCACATTAGGGTGTGTATGTGATACGAATGCAAATTACATTAAACAAGATAGCTACTTTAGATATTATCTTGCACTGAAGTTCCCGGTACTTTTTATTTCTTTTTGAAGTTCGGACACGGACCAGTCCTTCTAAGTTTCATTTCTTCATTTTTTCGCGAAATTCTACGCGTCAGGTAGCTACAGTACATCTCACTTAACAAACAGCTCACATTAAATCTCTAGCAATGTATACAACTAAAATAGCATAATGCAAATTGGCCCTTTACTTTGATATACGCTATGAACACCAAAAGATCGACATCGATATTTTAATGGAAAATCCGTTTATCCGAAAATAGTCAAAATGGTATTTCTCAATGGCGTCTGAATGTGTCTGTGAAAGCTCTACAACCTAAACCGTTAATCATAAGATATGATGTTTTGAATTTAAGATTCGTTTATCCTGGGAATGCAAATCTCTAATTTTTGAAAAGGATATTTCAACCGGGAGTGCTTCCTTCTCGAGTCATTTTCCGCACATCTCGGAAAGGGTACGAGAAAAAGTGAATCTTATAAAAGTTAAAGATATTAAGACCTAGCAACTTTTGTTTATGATTGTAACAAGAAAACGTAATTTTCCGAGTTCCTCTCAAGCAAGTATAATTCACTTTATTTAAACAATGTTAAGAATGTCTTATGCACACTCTCCGTTTTTCAAGAATAGAAGTTAACCTCATTGAGGCAAAATCACCCTGAATTTATAAACGACCAGAGTGCACTATGCATACACTTTTGCCTATAAATCATCCAATGTTCATTTTTCAGTACATACAGGCAATGCTATTCTTACGGAGATTTTTCTGCGAAGTTGTCAGTGTCACTTACATATTATGCTGATAATTCTATTATATTTTAGATGGTTGCACCATATTATGATTACAGCACAGAACCGAGTATCTAGCCGTGAGACCTTTTCTTATCGCAAAAGTTTTATACTTGAGTGGCCGATAATTCTTTAAACAAGATTTGGTACGCGTAAAACGCACCAATGCGTAGAACTCGCCTTTAGGTAAGATATGCGTTGTGAGCAGTGGTTTTTAATTATTATGGCCCTTTGGTTAACAATTAGAAAAAAATTATAGATATAAAAAGTCTTACAATTTTTTGTGATTATATTGTACGAAAAATATTGTAGTGCATATTTTAATATTCAAAATTAAAATATTTAATATTTATTTATGGCCTTTTGGAAAACAATATGAAAAAATTTTGTAGACATAAAATATCTTAGAATTTTTAGTAATTTTTTTTAATGTTTTAATAATTATTATAAGGGCTCAACATTTTGGGGCCCTATAACTTGGGAAGTATACGGGCGTTTGAATTTTAACTGCGAGTAGATTCAAATGGGATGCCAAATAATATGTGTACCAAATTTGGAGTGAATCGCTCCGGGACCTTCAGAAGAGTAGAGGTCACAAATTTGGTCTTATGAGCGAGCGACTAACATCCAAGTATATAAGTTATAAATATTTTTGGATTCAAGGCGACGAGACAAACATTTTTTGTTAATCATTTTTTTTTGATCCGAGAATGTTACAAACACACGACCGAATGCTTTAGCTTCTTTGGTACTACGTACGGCGAGCTAAAAACACTGTAGTGAAAAATACACTATTCTGCTATTTTATTTACGGATTCAAATACAAATTAATATATATTTGAAAATCGAATATTTAGCAAATTTTATTTAATTAATAGCATTATACAAAAAGCACATTATGACACATATTGCTCATTATTGTTAAATTTAATCAATTACGTTTACTAACAATTAATTGATTTTCATTATAATATTAAATTTAAATTACCAACTTTTTTAACATTTTAAATTGCTATTCATTATTTTCGCAAAATGTTATTCGATTTTTATAATTCAATTTTCTCTCTTAATCTTAATTTAAGAATAAATTTAAAGAATAAAACTCTTATCTCATCATAATATTTGAACAAATGATCTTGCGCACAAAGGTATACATTATTTGTAATAGTTCACAGCATGTGGGCCTTGCGCCGTAGACCTTCCATTAGCTACTTCACTCGCACTAATATAATTTTACTATCTATTTATATATATCTGTTCAACTCACAGTTTATATGGGGAAGATATTGCAACACTGTGCCCCATAAGACCATGTACTGAAGCATCAAGATGAAATGGACACTAACCCTACGATTTGGAACGTACCCCTGTACCACCACTGCACAACTAACTATAAGACACATAAAACTGATGCGTATATAACTCAGAATAATAAATCTATAATGACATTTTTCCGATACTCTATCAAGGGAAATAGCAATCAATAATTTGCTGTTTTCATCAACCCCATTCGGTATATATTAATCCCACTTCCAATGATGTCAAATAAATGAAAAGTGACCGAAAACATTATTGCATTATAATTGCTGGGCACATAACTCGAACAAATGGTAAACACATTGTCAGCACATGATAATAATCTTTAGTGAAAGACCAAACATCAAACGGGTATCTGTTCCTGCCGCTAGGCATGGCGCAGCACCACGTTCGTTGTGGAATGGACATACAAGAGGACGAGGAAAACAACCACATGTGTACATGGTCTTCCTAATATCACCTATTCTGTTTATATTGTATTGTATAGTTTATTTCATGATGTTTTTACAACAGGCATATATTTGTAATAATAGTAAACGAAACATATGGCTGAAGAAATCACCACAAGAAAAACCACCCTCCTAGAAAATTTTATAAATATTTGGCAGCACTCGACGGCTGAAACTTTGTATGTTATTTGGGGAAAATTTCAAAATAATATATAGTATTCGAAATTTATTTAAGAATGCACACAAACTGATATATTGTATATAAACACCCAGATGTATGTCTGTATGTAAATATGTATGTATGTATGCGTGTGATTCATATGTTTTCGGAATGCTTAATTTATATGATGTATCCATGGTTACAACATTTATAATATGGTTTTATGAATAATGATATTGTTATTGATACAGAATTGATTGCAATAATAGTGTCAATATATTTATTCGAATTTAGAGCATGCGTACGCGTAAATTTTGAATTTCAAAATGATTATCTTTTTATAGCTAGAACCTTGAAATTGTAAAGTAATAGGTATTAAGGGGCGAAACTTGTATGCAGCCGATCAAATTTCCGACATATGGTATACATCGTATTTTGATATGTAATTTTTTGTAAGCAAATGTTTAATTTCATTTTCAAATTTTATTTCAAATGTTGACATTTGATGAGTCAGAATCCAGTATATTAAAATAGAATTCTACTCATAGCCGACGTAACTTGGGGGTACTTACAATCCTATCCAAAGAAAGCATGTATTTTATGAAATGATTTCTCGGGCTATAATGAAGGTATCAATTTGGGGTTTAGGTCACTTTATTGCTAGTCTCTCTTTATACATTAAAAACATTTTTTAGAACAAAAATATGTGAAACTTTTCTAGATAACGTGGAGAGTATGTCTAGGTCACCACTAAACGGTCGTATTCGTATCTCATCGACGGGTCATCTAAATCCAATTCTAATGATAGATTCTAAAAGCGTATAAAATACTCTGGAGCTTATACTAGCATTTGAAAATGAAAACCGAGTTTCTTCTTCACTGTAGGGTGCTATAAATAATAGTTATTTATAAAATGTATGTAAATTATTGGTACCAGCTCCAACAAATAATATTTACTTTCATTTAAAGTAAAGAACAAGCAAATCGGTCGAGTAGTTCCAGAGAAAATAGTACGCCCAGTTTCGAGAAAAGCGCATTTAAAGATTTACCAGGGGATTGCCACAAAACTGCTTTAAAGGAAATCTACACAATCTAAAGTATCGAAAAATGAAAAAAAAAAAAAAATAGCGATATTTTTGACCCAAAGATCTGTAAAACAATTTTTAGCTCGCCGTGATTAGTACCGAAGAAGCTAAAGCATTCGGTCGTGTGTCTGTAGCATTCTCTGATCAAAAAATTTCATTAAGAAAAAGTGTTCGTCTCGTCGCCCTGATTCCGAAAATGTATATAACTTATATACTTGGATGTTAGTCGTCGCTCGCTCGCTCGCTCGGTATCTCGTAAGACCAAATTTGTGCCCTCTACTCCTCTGAAGGTACCGAAGCGATTCACTCCAAATTTGGTACACATATTATTTGGTATCCCATTTGAATCCGCTCGCAGTTTAAATCCAATCGCCCGTATACTTCCCGAGTTATAGGGCCCCAAAATTTGGAGCCCCCGTTAATACTGCCCTTATAAAAATAATTGAAACACTTAAAAATTCTACTAAAAATTCTAAGATATTTGTTGTCTACAAGATTTTTTCATTTTGTTAATCCAAAGCCCGAAAAAAATTATTAAATATTATAATTTTGAATTTTAAAGTATGAACTAAATTTTTTTTTACTTTCTTTTACAGAGTAATAAGTAAGTATTGTAATCATGAAAAATTTCGAACTCGAGATTTCAACGGATATACATGTTTTGACCTTCCCTGAATCGAATGTGACTATTTTCGGAATGACGTCTGTGTGTCTGTGTGTGTGTGTGTGTGTGTGTGTGTGTGTGTGTGTGTGTGTGTGTCTGTGTGTGTGTGTGTCTGTGAGCGCTCTAGGGCCAAAACTGTCTAACGAAAAATTATGAAACTTCAAACTTAAGACTTGTATATACCCTAGATGTGCACCTCCTATTTTTGAAAAGAATATTCAAACCGGTAGTGCATGTTTACTCTATACATTTTTTATCAATATAATCTAAAATTAAATGTGCGACTTCTTATATCTATAACATATTTTCAAATTGTTAACCAAAAGGCCATAATAATTAAAAAGCACTGCTCGCAACGCATATTTTACCTAAGGGCGCGCTCTGCTCGTTGGTGCGTTTTACGCGTACCAAATCTTGTTTTTTCTATTTTTCACAAAAATAGGATTTTAAAAGACATTATGCAGTTTTTTTTTGTATATTTAGTTGGCTAAGCTGGTTTTCAAACAGGAAAATGTACTCTAACTTCATGATAGTATAATAGCTGGACTGACAGAATTGAATCTTTCTATCATAATGCATGATAAAGTGTATAATGATTACTGTAGAAGGGGGTGGGCATTGTTTATAAATGTACTTATTTTATAATAATAATAATATGTGATATAATCACATAATTATTCTGTTTTCCTTATTGGAACAATAACAAATGTCAAAATTCATATGGTGAGGTTATAATTCTTACAGATTACGCAAATTACAGGAAGTATATCTAATTTTCCGCCTTCCAAATTTAAATCTTGGTGATTTCCCAATAGCATGTAAGGAATTCCTGCTTAAATATTTGTATATGAATATGCAAACCGCTGTTTTTGGGGCTAAGCTTTATGCACCCCATTTAAGTCTATAAAATGATACCTTACCATCTTTATTATCATCTACTTCATTATTTATACAACATTCAGCATTTTGACGTTTATTCAAAAATCAAATAATAGATACTTGAAGTTATCTTCAAATCGCTTTGGTACGAGGAGTAGGGCACCCATTTGGTCATACGAGCGATGGATCGAGCGACGACTAACATCCAAGTTATATATATTTTTGGAAACGATTATTTGTGTTATTAATCTTCGCATAAGCGTTACGTAAATATTGTCAACAACATTGTGGAATAGACTGTTTCACCTTGGCTGTTTTCAATTTGAACAACTAAATATTCAGTGCAGTCACATCACATTAATATGTATCACTTTGATCCGTGTGTTTCGAGGCAATGGTATATACCTATAGTGTACTACACCTACTTCGAGCACCCTGTATACCACGCATATACTCTGTCACTACAATTTACCGTCTCGTAAAGTACATTATCAAATCTGGTGGAACAAACCCTCGGTCACTCAATTACCAAGTTTCACACGGACTATATACATATTTATATATATAATATCACAAATTACAAATTTAATCATTTGCTTCAAATTAAACTTACTTATAACAAACTTAATTACAATTATCGCATCTAGCAAATATCAAAATTAGTCAAATGCACACATATAATCATATATGCAAATCATCGACGCAGTGGAAGTTAGAACTTTCCAGAACAATTGAAATGTATACATCCCCGGTAATGATATTCCACAATTTAATATAAATGTCAAACGTAACAGTTTTGAACATAATCTTAATAACTTTATCTTCATAAAGTAGTCTTGTTATTACAGCAAGAGGCAGATGACAGCAAGACATATTTTATTTTCGTACTTTATGTTTCATTTTCACAATTCGTATCCACTAAGAATTTCTGGTTTTGATATATGCATAGAATGCCAGGTGAAAGTCTATATTACACTATGTACGAATTGAAAATAAAATAGTATTAGTAATACGGAATTGAAATAATGTAAGAAATGAAAACAACCAAAATGTCCTTGTAATTAAATGAGAATGAACCTTTTAGAATTTAGTTCCGTTCTTGTTAATTTAAGACCAATACTTGTTCTTGCTAAATACAGAGTATGCATAAGCTATTATATTTTCATAAATTGACTGTATAGTTTTCCGCATGTTTATGATATCGAGAGTTAGGAACACAATTATAAGATGATTTTAATGTTGAAGTTGCGCCTTATCTACTCCATTCCATTCAGTGAATCACATTAAATCGTATAAATTATTCGAACTAGTCAGTCGTAGTCTATTACGAATTCAACGTCTTTTGAAGTTGAAGTGAACGGTCGAGTTTGCACTGCCATCTCTAGGGTGTACGATAAGCTCCAACAGTAGTTAGATATAGTTAATATTCTAGATACAGTACAATTAGATACGTACAAATTTAAATTCAATTTCAAAGTGAATATTTACGTATATAACTATATTATTCACAACAGTTATGTAATCCCACACATTTTGCCTCGCAGATAAATTGCATTCTTATATTTGATATATTAGAATATAACAGCAGGGTTCACGTGTAATACCTCTAGAAGCCGAGGCGCCGAGGGTCGACGGATATAACTGAATATCAGATTCAGAGGATAGAAATAATTTTAATACACTAGGGTGGTATTTAGTCCTTAAATCCCTGGACCTAGATCATTAAATTTGTTTGAAAATTGAAGGATACTTGATATATAACAATATTAACTTGTCTAAATTACCTATAGCGTTAAAACCTTAGGTTTCAGTCGAAATTCTCTTGATGGGAAACAACACATTCTGTATTCCAATTTAGATAACAGTTAAATACGTAAGATGGATACGCACGTATGGGGAATATATTTAATAAATCGTATGCACTATGTCTGACAACATTGATTTAAATAATTTTATATTTGCCATTTCAAATCGGTTATTTCAAACGTCTGAACGTCTGAGAACATGTTTCGAGCGTATTGGTTATTGAAAATTAATATTGGAATACAGTACATATTGAATATTAAATTTGAATATGATACAATCTATATTTTATATTGAAGAAGCAGTATTTCATAACGTAATAAAGTAATTAGCTAAATAGCACAATTTCAGAGTATTGCCGTAGAGTTTTGGTTGGATTGGCAGTTTGTTTGGGATATATATTTCTTGTGAATACTACGTATAAGAAAATCGAGTGCAAGCCACATCGCATTTATTTTTTGTTTTCAATTTTTTTATTATTACTGCTAATGAAGTAATAAAGAAATCTTGTCAAGATGATTGATTAAAAAGATAATTTTATTGAGGAATTTTTGTATAAAAAATAAATAGCACACGATTGAGACATCTTAAGACGATTACATTGTACTGCATTGTTTCCTGTTGTCTCGGGGCTGCGCCAGCCTGGTTTCATTTAATCTCGGTAGACATTAAGATAGTAATTATTTTTGCTGCGAGAACGCTAACAAGCGCTCTGTTTAATTATTGACAAACAGCGCACGGAATCAAATCTTCCAAGATAATAGATCCCCAACCAAACCAAATAGATGAGAAATCATTTCGCCAACATTTTCTTCTCGGCACAAGGTTTTCCCAGAATTCTAAATAAAAATTTGTAGGACTTCTTCGTAAATTGAATATTTATGTTATATATTTTAAGTCTGGCATCGTCTCATATATTGATTGAATTAATAAAACAAGGGAGAAATCTGCTTGAGACGTAGACTGTTATTAATTTTCAGTGATGGTTTGGAATATTGAACATAACTCTAGCTCAAGTTTAAATTTTATTTTACAAAATTTCTGAATATATTAAATACCTTTCCTTTAATTTGTAAATTACATCATGTAATTTTATATTGATAAAATAAGAAACCAGAATATATATCAAATCTCAAACTATAGAAAATAAAAAACTGGAATGACCTTCACTCGACTGTCTAATATTGCCACTATCAATTATATATATAAAATCAGATGTATGTATATTTGAATTAATGTATGTGTAGAACGTTTCTTTTGTTAAAATTCAAAATGGTATGGCTCGAATTCGAACCCAAATTTCCACCGTGCCAGTTGAGATTATTTCCCCGACAACACGGAGGTTATAGAAATTCTATTTTTTATTTTTATTTCTGAAAACTGTCCTATAATCTTGAAGAAATATTTCAAACCTGTGTAAATATTTTATTGGTGGGTTCAAATAATTTAAGTTCCGAAATTATTATTATTTATAGCTCGAACCATTAGGAAAATTGTCAAAGTTACTAAAAAATTTGGAAATATAAAATAAAATAGCTACGTTCTTAAACGTCAAAATAATTATTAAATATCAAAATAAATATATTGTGTTTACTATAAGTTAGGTCGGTTATGAGAAGAATTCGGTGTTATCAAATGTCAATATTTGAAACAAATTTGGAAAAAAAATTAAACGTTTGTTTACATAGAATGAGTTTACTTTATGGATTGTGTTAGTTCGTAAAATTTACATATCGCTTCGGATAGAAAGCTAGGTACAAACATAGCTGGATCAGAAAGGAATGAACTGTATTCAATATATGATATGGGCACCCGGTGCCCACGAGTTAGCCTAGTATTATATATGTATATATATATTATCCAGAAGTATGTGTTTGTATGTATGTTTATATTTATGTGTAGAACGTATCTGTTTAGTAAGAATGCGAACTGGCATGGGGCATGGGCAGAAATAGATCTTAAATTTTCACCGTGAAAGTCGAGAATCTTACCCTACGCCTCAGAGGTTATATAATTTCTATATTTTATCAAGATAGGTAATCTTCTTAAACATCAAAATAATTATTAAATCTCAAAATAAATATATTGTGTGAACATCAAAAGGTTGACAGTTGTGTAAATACTAAAGTAGATTATAATATAGATGGAAAGGTATTTTTATAGACTTATGGATACCATATTGTTATTTGTGAATTGTTTCAATGAGGAAATTTTAAAATTGACAGCACACACACACACAGTCATCAGTTCGAAAATATTCCGAAACAATTAAGGCAAAGTCAAAACGTGTATTTCCGTTAAAATTTCGACGCCAAAATATTGGTAATTACAATATATTCTTATATACATTCGTATAAAAAAATAAAAACAAATACTGGTATAGATAGTCGGGATTCGAACTCAAACAATCATTTATTTAAGTGCACAAAACAGTTTTTTCTCAGTTAAGAACGTATCAACATGATAATTCAGTCCGCCCGTTCTAACTCATCATTGAAAAGCTCTATATATAAATCTAAGTTTAAGATTGTCGGCCACGGGCATCGAACCCGGATCGCTAGTTCAAGTACACGATCGTCGTAGCCATAGCACCACGATGATCTACGGCAAAATAGCACATTAAACTTAAATTTGACAAACCTAAACTCAATTACACTTATACTAATAAAATTTTAATAATACTGATACAAATTATGAAACTTCAAACATAATACTATAATTCTATTTTTCAAAACAATATTTGAACTTGAATCTAGAAGTAACTTTTCAATATTAAAAGTTGAAGATAAAGAAATATCTAGCAATTTTTGTTTAAAAAGTTTTTCGAAAAACATACCATTTAATGAAAAATCACTTGGTATCATTGGTAATTTTATATGAACGTTTCCCTAGTTACAATATATTTTATTATTTTTGAAATTTGAATATATAACAATATAAAACATTATAATAAACACAGATAGTGAAAGGACAAGAAAGTCGAGTGACGGCCACTTCAGCTTTCTCTTACATGCTAAAATTTGTTTTAAACAAAAACAAACCCAATATGGAATATGTATTGTAAAGTTTTGGCTCTAGAGTAAGAGTAAACCTTTACTTTTGTTTAAGATATTGTTTTTAGAAATAGTAGGTGCATACCCGGGTTATATACAAGTTTTAAGTTTACAGTTTTATAATTTTTCCATTTATATATTTGGCTCTAGAGCGTGTACATACAGACGTCATCTTGAAAATTTACTTTTACATTTATTTATTGGGAAACTTTACTAGCAAAATAGCCGGATACTTTCATCGGCAATTTGTAAAATTGCAAATTTGGTTTGGAGAATTCAAGAGCTATAGTTTTATTGCAAAAACAGTTGTATTTTTAAGAAACATCATCTTTACATGTAAAAGATAAAAAAAATGGGTTGTGGCCAACGCAGGACTTTCTTTTACGTAACTTTCATTATATGTATATATTTATTTATTCCAAACCAACTGTTAATAAATATCAATATTTCACAGTAATACACTGAAATTGTACCAATTATCTTATTATTTTATTATATTATCAAATATTGTTTCATAAATATTTATTGATTATAAAAATATAATATTAGGAAATAATAATCCAACAGAAACAATATGAATACCAAGCTTACCGTATATAAATGAATGGGTGGAAAATTATACCAATACCAATTTGTAATGGTTTTGAAGTACTAACTATCAAAACTAACCAATACTCTACAGAAATATTCTGAAATATCATTTTTCTAACTCAGTCTATTTTGTTTTCTTGTCGAAATATTGACAGACGCAGATGATCCGATTAATTAAGCTACATTCGAATCCAAGACAACGTAAACAAGATACTTATAATTTTTAGTAGCAATTTTCTCGTAACTGGTACATTTATTGAAAAAACTTTTCAAACAAAAGTTGTGCGAAATAGTAATATCTTTCATTATGAATATAACTATTTTTGCCGTATCACTTTTATACAATAAATTGCTTTGTTTAGAAGAATTTCAAACATATAATAAACCTATATTATTCGGTCAAGGAAAAGAAGTATTAATTTTACTGAGAAGAATATGTGAATCTTTCATTTGGTAACAATGTTCATAACCATAGTTTTTTCTATGCGTGTATATTTCCACGTGTATTATCAAGAAATACAATGTCATTTATTCATCTTCGGAATCTATTATTCCTATCGCAATAAACACAATAAATAAGCAAAACACAATGGTAACATACATGACTGTCATCTGTCAGTGCGTGGAACTGAATAGGAAAACCAGAAAGAACACTGTGTTGCGCAGACTCATTTTCTTTTAAAGACAACTGAAAGTCAAGTTAAAAGTTGCTCAACTTTTTCTAAATTAAATTAAAATTTGTATAAATGCTTATATAAGATAAGACGCATTTTTACATCTTAAATTTAAATAAAATAAAATTTCTTTCCCTAAAATATCGGCATAAGTATATGAGAAGACTACAAAGACGTATTTCTTTACTTGTAAATTGTAAGTTACAAATTACAATTGGTAAAATTTAGAGAAACCATCAAAGGTAAAAATTCTACAATTTTCTAATTGATTTATTCAATTGTTATAGTTTATTTCGCTATATTAAATTCTAACATTTTTTGATTAAATATGCATAATTGCTTCGGCACTATAACCTTGGAATTCGGGATAAGTTACGAATATTTCTGCATATATTATAAAGCGTATTCATGTTTGTCTAAAATAAATTATACTACAATGAAAAATAATTAATGAAGAAGACATGTACGATCCACGTGTTAGCAGACTTAGAACTATATATGTAGTTGGAATCTGTTCATCTATCTAGTTTAAAGTTTACATTGGTTTTCAGCCAGCTTACGATACGACCCAAACTACTACGCACCACGAACTGATTTAATAGTAATCGAACTCATTAATGTTTAAATTAAATGATGAACACACGAATTACATTGGTTAAACACATTATTACTTTTTAATTGCACCAGAGGATGGAATTTTCATTAATTGAAGTGCTGCTCGCGTTAAATTGTATTTCCCCATGCTGAAAAAAATGTTATGATGGCCAGAACTTTACATTGTACATTAAAACGGTTTGCAATATTAAATTGTTCGCAAAATACTGCAGATAGATAGACAAAAATTCGGGAAACCTTCCGGATTTCTCATCATCACTTCGGTCCTCGTCTTCCTGCACGTCAAAATCCTTTCTAGTTTCGATCATGTCATCACATACAACCCCGCTGACACAAATAGCTCCGTGCGCATATGCACAACTGCGCCAAATGAACAACCAATATCCGTGGTTAGATAAGCTTACACAGTCAGGGGCATCCCATTGGCGTATAAACTAATTTTCAAATGGAAATGTTAAAACTGTAATGACCACGGTAAACTCTTCTGAGTCACCAAATAACCTAATATCAGCTGCTAAAGCAGAAACAATCATATCACCAACAATTTAACCAAATTGACAGCGATCTAATTAGTAATCACGAATAGAAATTGCAAATAGTAATCAATTGCACCGTCTACAAGCGATTCAAATGAAAAGACCCAATGCTGTCATCTATTAAAATCTAAGTAACACTAAATTTTATATATAACCGTAATAATCTACGAAACCATGTGCAATCGGCGTTCATTGATAGGGTGAACCCACCTCCCCTTTTCCTTCTTATTTTTATGTAATATAATTGCAGCCACAATCGTAACATTTCATTTCATGTTTTATTTAAATTTTTGTTTGCATTAAATTAATTCTAAGTTATGTTGTTCTCTGCGAAACAACACCGTACATACGTTTATTTTTTAACTGAATTCAGCAACAATAATATAATACAAAATTTAAAATGCACTGTTATATAATATATTTATATTAAATTTGTATTTTATACCTATGTTTCACATTTATATTTATTAAGTTAAATGAAATTCAGATATAAATATATTCCAATGAATGCGTTAATTATGTCGTTGTGATCGTTAGCATTGTTTGTTATAAAATAAACTGGATAATTATGTGTAATTTCTATTTGTGATTACTAATTGGATAACTATGAATAAGGCATTAAGCTGTATTCACATCGAAACAATTAGTAATTAATATTAGAAATTACAAATCATAATCCAGTTTGTATTATGACAAGTAATACTAGCATTCATAGCAACAAAATGTACACAATTAATTATACATTTTGTGGCTGTGATCGCTAGCATTATTAATCATAAATAACCGGATTTATTAATTGTAATTTTTAATTGTTTCTGCTGTGAATACAGCTTTAGACTATAAATTCCGCATAATACCCTACGTAATAATGCATCCTAACATAAATTAAACAGCCAAACATATTACATATTGTTTTACTCCAATATCAAACTAATCGCTCAATTAATTAAATGTGGATATAAAATAAGATGAATTTAAATTAAAGGAATTATTAAGGCATCTAGTTTAACTCCCTAATAAAACTACCACTAATTACGCCACTGGAAGCACCCAGCGACTAATAACAGAAAGATGTATCGTACCGTGGCTAATTCCGTCCTGCGGTAGCAGTGCCGATATACAAATAGGTAAGGGGATATACCCTACTATTTTAATTCATCTATACACAGGACTTTAATGTTGCACATGATTGGGTTTATTTAGTTCCAAGTTGGGCCAGCACGCGGCACTGGTAAAAGCGTTGTTTGATCATTCAACTGAATACTTGATAAAACGTATTAAAATTTAGTCTACATTATAATATCGTCATAGGATGCGACGAGGAAGTCTGTTTCCTGTTCGAAGCTCGCTTTTGATTACTTATAGGTAATGTATAAAAGAAAGTATTGTGATCACAAAAAATCAACCTCGACTTATAATTGAAATATCCGTATCGAGGGTCCCTGAATTCATTTTGTCTAATTTCCCAATGGTGCCACAGTGTGTCTGTGTGAATGCCTATACAGTAATATGATGTTTTAAATAAGAAGAACCTCCTATTTAAAAAAAAGGTTATTTTAACCGGAAGAGTCTGTTTACTGTTATTTTTTGCATATTTAAAATAAGAGCTTAAAAAGTACTTTTCGAAAAATGTTTCAATTACGATGCCCTAGTTATTAAACATAATTTATATTGTTTCATGGCAATGGTGGAATGATTTAAAAAAACACAAAATATAGTGAAAATTAAGTATAAGTCGAGTGACGAGCACTCCTGATTTTTTGTTTGTCAACGCAATACATCTTTTGTTTCTTTATATACTGGTAAGGTTTCAAAGTTTAACTGAATTTGGCCTCAAAGCTAAAGAACTTCTACTGAAAAGAATGAATTGAAAATGTTCAGTTCCTTTGAACGTATTGAACCAAATAATTCGGATAAAAAAGGTTGAAAGATAGAGCTCATTTAACCGGATCAACTGAAAATTCGGTTACTGCAGATTGTATCACATTAAGTGTTTAATTAAATTAATGTATTAGGGGCGCGCTATAGTGTTCAGATGTTAGTCTATAGGCCATTTCAATAATATTATGTAGTATATATAGTCTTATGGTGAACATTGTTGCAATATCTTTCCTATTTGATCTGTGAGTCAAACAGAGATAAACATTGATATAGGAATTCTATGAGTGCAAGTGAAAAAAGATTTGGTACGCGTAAAACGCACCAACGCGTAGAGCTCGCCCTTAGGTAAAATACGCGTTGCGAGCAGTGGTTTTTAATTATTATGGCCTTTTGGTTAACAATTTGAAAATATGTTATAGGTGTAAAATGTCTTAGATTTAATTTTAGATTATATTGATAAAAAAAAAAAAATTAGTTCATACTTTAAAATTCAAAATTATAATATTTAATAATTTTTTTCGGGCTTTGGATTAACAAAATGAAAAAATCTTGTAGATATAAAATATCTTAGAATTTTTAGTAGAATTTATAAGTGTATTAATTATTTTTATAAGGGCAGTATTAAGAGGGGCTCTAAATTTTGGGGCCCTATAACTCGGGAAGTATACGGGCGATTGGATTTATACTGCGAGCGGATTCAAATGGGATGCCAAATAATATGTGTACCAAATTTAGATTATATTGATAAAAAAATAATTTAGTGCATATTTTAAAATTCAAAATTATAATATTTAATAATTTTTTTCGGGCTTTGGGTTAACAAAATGAAAAAATCTTGTTGATAAAAAATATCTTAGAATTTTTAGTAGAATTTTTAAGTGTTTCAATTATTTTTATAAGGGCAGTATTAAGGGGGGCTCCAAATTTTGGGGCCCTATAACTCGGGAAGTATACGGGCGATTAGATTTAAACTGCGAGCGGATTCAAATGGGATGCCAAATAATATGTGTACAAATTTGGAGTGAATCGCTCCGGTACCTTCAGAGAAGTAGAGGGCACAAATTTGGTCTTACGAGATACCGAGCGAGCGAGCGACGACTAACATCCAAGTATATAAGTTATATACATTTTCGGAATCAGGGCGACGAGACGAACACTATTTCTTAATGAAATTTTTTGATCAGAGAATGCTACAGACACACGACCGAATGCTTTAGCCTCTTCGGTACTACGTACGGCGAGCTAAAAAGTAATCTGTGACGGATGACCCACATCCTGCAAATTTTTTAAAAACAAATTTATACAAAAATTGCTAAAAATTAATATTTTCAACTTTTATCGGAATCACTTTTTCTCTAATTCAAGCCATTTGGGAGATATTGAAATACTGGCAAGAATTAATACTTCCGGTTCCGGTTGTTTCAAAAATAGGAGGAGCACACCCGGGCCATATACATATCTTCAGTTTTAAGTTTCATAATTCTACCTTTAACAGTTTTGACTCTAGAGCGTTCACACGCACACATCACCTTTAGAACAATATCAGAATGTTACAAAAATTGTACGTACATTCTGCTCTAAGTCCTCGTTATATCAATGAATGGAACAATCGAAACTATTGAAACCCAGTGGAAACGTAACTATAATTAAATTCAATTCAATCCTTTTGATTTAATCCAAACACACTGAAAATCTACATTTCAAATTTTAAAATAGTTGTTCTTTTGCATTATTGATGGCACGACCTGAATTAATTTGTAATAACAAATTAAACATAGTACGTGGTTCCATCAGTCACATAATTACTAATTCAAGATGGGTAGAGGCAAAACATTAATGTATTCAGTGGAAAGGGCTAAAGTTCGTTAGCAAAACAAGAAATTCATTTAATCTCTAGACCAAATCCTCGGGGATCATCTTGCTGGGCTTGTAGTTCCTGTTTTTTTATTATATATATTTTCGTTAGTTACAGACCAGCTGGCAAAAATTATTTCTATGCATGCTTGTGATATTCCATCAAATGAATTACTAAAATAAATTGATGAAGTACTTTGTTGACAGGAGAACAAATGAGAAGGAAACTCTTTTTTTGGAAAACTGTCAGAATATAATGAAACGATTTTATTAGCAATGTTTCCGCAGTAGTGAAGCCGGTATTAACTATCAAAAAATGAATATAGTCTCTCTCTCTCTTTCTCCCTGGTTATATATTAGTACAGTCAAACAGGGTTAATATGAATAACCAAAGTTACTTTGAAAAAAATGGTTCTTAAGGTAACTTAATATTTTAGCTATATATGCTTTTATAAATTGTTACTTCTCAAAAAAACAAGCATAGTCACAAACAAGTCACGTACAAATCGGTCCACGAACACAATTTTCCAACAAATTTTGACTCCACCCGCGTACAATGCCTCGGCACACGAACGCACAAACATAGCTTTGGCGCCGCGATGTTTCAGCATTGCTGCATTAGTTGTACTCAAGTGTGCGCTTTGTGAACATTGTTTGTCGTTGCGTTCGTTGTTCAAATGACAATTTGATGTCCCATTTTCGGAAAATTATCCAACAAAGACAATTGTTTCGGCATGCGAACGGATTCAAAAAACGAATTAAGTTTGTGAGCCGAGGTACCACTGTATTTGGATTCAGTGTAATGAGAGAAAACCCTTTGTTAAGTTTCTTTTTTTTTCCCGATCCGCAAATGTTACAGACACACGACCGAATAGCTCTTCTGTACTTTGAACGACGAACTGAAAGTGAACATTACCAGCTTCATATAATGATATTTTATGTTATGTTCAATGTCTAAATTTGTAAAATATGCTAAAAAACTAGTTCTTTGTGAAATTTTGTTCAAAGTCACCCTGCACTTCCTAGTAATCCTGTTTGACGGTATTCACACTACTGATTTATAGCTCGCTGTACAGGTTGTGCAAAAGAGCTATATTAGGGTTCGGTCGTGTGTCTGTAACTTTGTTGGAATGAAAAAATAATCTTGCGCATAAATTTTTTCCACGCTTTCTGATCTCATAAAGGTTTATAACTCTTTTACTTGAATGTATATGGACGATCGTCAGATCTGAGTTTATTTTATTTAATGATGATAATCCATATCAAAAACTTTGTGTGAAAATGTATCATTTGTCAAACAAATGAAATAACAAACGAAAAGGGTTATGTATAGAGCTTAATGCTTATACACTAATTAGTAGAGTTCTAACGTTATCCAAACAAACAGAAGCACAAATACCCGTAGTATGATTATTCCGAACAATGTCAAACCAAACCAATTTGTTCCAGTTGCCTCTGTAAGCAAACTGCCCTGTTATTTACTCATGATGTGTGATATGTCATATTATATTGTTGGCTATAATAATTAGATACAAATAATTTACATATGTTACTGATGGGTATTGAGGCGTCAGGTATATATTGCGTTTGAGATTCAACAAACTGTACTGTGAATAATATGTTGGAAAGCAAGTTCTAACGCAGCGATATCAAAACTTTGATCGCACACCACTTTAGATACCACAAGCAACTCGCACCCCAGAATAAACAAGCATATATGCGATGCGAGCAGCGGTTTTCAATTATTATGGCCTTTTGGTTAACAATTTGAAAAAAATGTTATAGGTATAAAAAGTAGATTACATTTATATAATAAAAACAAGATTTGGTACGCGTAGAACGCACCAACGCGGAGAGCTCGCCTTTAGATAACATATACGTTGCGAGCAGTGGTTTTTAATTATTATGGCCTTTTGGTAAACAATTTTAAAAAAATGATATAGATATAAAAAGTCTTACAATTTTTTGTAGATTATATTGATGAAAAAAAAAAATTTTAGTGCATATTTTAAAATTCAAAATTATAATATTCAATTTTTTTTTTTGGGCTTTGGGTTAACAATATGAAAAAAACTTTTAGTAGAATTTTTAATTCAATTATTTTTATAAGGGCAGTATTAAGGGGGGCTCCAAAGTTTGGGGCCTTATAACTCGAAAAGTACACGGGCGATTGGATTTAAACTGCGAGCGGATTCAAATGGGATGCCAAATAATATGTGTACCAAATTTGATGTGAATCGCTCCGGTACCTTCAGAGGAGTAGAGGGCACAAATTTGGTCTTACGAGATACCGAGCGAGCGACGACTAACATCATATAAGTTATATACATTTTTGGAATCAGGGCGACGAGACAAACACTTTTTCTTTATGAAATTTTTTGATCCGAGAATGCTACAGACACACGACCGAATGCTTTAGCTGCTTCGGTACTTTGTACGGCGAACTAAAAATGCCTAAACAAAAATATATTTAAATATCTATGTACATTATTTGGCGTCATATTTAAATTCGCAGGCATATTAAAACCAATCGCCCGCATACTTCCCGAGTTATAGGCCCCCAGAATTTGAAGCCCCCCTTAAAAATAACTTAAACACCCATAATTTCTACAAGATATTCTAAGATATTTTTTATCTATAAGATTTTTGCATATTGATAACCCAAAGGCTGTAAAAAAATATTAAAATCCGAGAATACTACAGACACAAGATTGCTATAACTCTTCTGTACTTCATAGAGTAAAAACGGGTATTTTTCTGAAACTTTCTGTGGCAAAATTTCAAAGAAAGCAAACAAAATTTGATGTACATTTGCATTGTTAAATTTAATAAATAAAATTCTGTTGGATAATATTTATTTATGAATGAACTAGTCTATAGAAATAGAAATATCGGAAGGCTGCTGTTTATGGAATGAATTGTTGAAGCATATCCATTATTCACTGCGTTTTTCCATGGTTAATGGATAATAATGGAACCCATTTAAGCTGTGTGTAAATAGAACTTGAAGATAAATAAAATTGAATTAGCATACCAATCGAATCTAAAAGTATTTCTGTCCAATCTCACAATAATTATAGTTGTAGATATAAATATATATCTAAAAATAGATATAATATTCTTATAGACTCTATTTTAACTGTACTAATTATATATAATGTATAATTCTATAGAACTAGGGTAACACGTGGGCAGCATGTGCCCATATTGTATACTGGATATAGTTCAGTTTTGACGGGTGGCGAATTTTCTTGTAATTTTTTTGTAAATCATAGTTACAATATATAAATAAGACATTTTCTTTACACGGTTTTTGCTAGTGAGCACGGTTTTGTATTTTCATATTTTATCCGTACAGTACCGTCCACATAAGATTAGTGTGGTTGCAGTGCAGACATTAGTGTAACGGTAAATGTTTGTCTATACGCTCTCAGTTCCGTCATAACCTAGTGCAGTTGCTACCAAACATACGTTACAGTTCGTAACTAATTCGTAATTATGTGAACGATATTATTGTGAAAAATCTATATTAATTTAAAAATTTGATGTGTATTTTGTGTGTTGTGCAGATAGTGGCATCAGATTTATTATATTGATATTGTATGCCAATGACAAATATATTAGCATATCTTAAAATCCTTCATGTGCTTATTTTATACAAAACAAATAACGAGGTAGGTTTTGTTTTTTTTTTTTGTTTTGTGCAGTTAGTAGTGCTGTGATGTCGTAATGTAGAATTATAAATATAGGAATCGTTCATATAAAAATTAGTAACGAACTGTCACTTATATTTGGTAGCAATTGCACTAAGTTTTGATGGGAATGACGGAACTGAGAGCGTATAGGCAAACTTTTACCACCACACTAATTTCTGCACTGCAACCAAACTAATCTTATGTGAACTACGGAGAAAATAACGAAAATACAAAACCGTGTAAGGAAATGTCTATTTTATTAATTGTAACCATGATTTACAAAAAAATGACAAGAAAATTCGCCACCCGACAAAAGTGAACTATATTCTGTATACAATATGGGCACATGGTGACCACGGGTTACCCTAGTTATATAGATTTGCATGAAAGAAAATAAAACATATATTTATCATTGAAATATATATTAATGCAATAATAATAATATATATTAAATAATTCAATGGACTGTTTGCTAATTATATTTACATTGATGACATTGGATCTATGATACTCTTTGAAATAGTTGTGCAATAGTCAATTTTCTGAATATTTACGCCCTGGTTCATTTATTGAATCCACCAATTACCCCAGGGCACCTCTGAAGTTATAAGAAGCATTCAATAGGCGAGAAGTATATCTCATTCAACAGTAATACCCCAAATAAATCCCATTCATTTCAGAACACCCATATGATGAATAAATAGTTAACTATAATGCACTTATGGTATATCTGTCGTATATGTTCTTTGATTGGGTGGGCCTGGTGTAATCCAGAAATGCATATCAAATTAGAAAGAAATCGAAAAACGAAATGTTTCAAACAATCACAGTTACAGCCAAACCAGCGAAAAGCCAATTTTTAAACAAATTTAAACTGAAATTCGTATTACGTCTTCCTGATTCCGAAAATGTATATACTTGGATTATGTCGTTTGCCACCTATTCGGTCGCTTCGGCTGGAAAACACGAGTTAGAGAAGAATTTATTATCAAATAATTAAAGATATTGAAATTGTTAATAACTATCGTTTAAAACAATTCCTTCGATAAACGTATATACTGAAATATCGTCTTTGAAAATAGTTATTATATATGAACGATTCCCTAGTAACAATACGTATTGATTTGGTTTCTTAGCAATCGTAGAGTGAATTCAAAACCAAATAAAACTTTATTCTATTTACAAATATTGAAGAGACAAGTATGTCGGGTGAAGCCCATACTGCATGTTTATCTATTTTCTGTTTAAGTGGCAATATTACAAAATACTATGTTACTTGAACACCTGGGAAGATATAGGCATATACTAAATAGCAATATGCTCTCTGATCTATGAAAATTACCGGCAGAGCACAATAACCTTGGATCAGTTGCTGGTTCAATTGAACGTTCTACTGGACTTGTTTATCCTTCAAATAATATCCTAACCTAAGTTCAAAAGTTGAAATTCTTTCAATAAACTTCTGTTCATTGTCATATTTGACTTCTATACTATCGGAAATTAACGTGTTAAGTGTTAACTAGTGATAACTTGTAACTAGTTGTGGTCAAATAGCTGCTCGTCCGTCACGGCAGCGTGAACATTCGCTACATTTCATTATGATGGATCTCGAGTCATCGAAACTTGAGACCGAGATTATTCCAAGGTGAGCCGAGACTTTGGAGACAGAGACGAGGCCAACCATAAGTCCCGTGTCTCAGCAACACTAGCCAATAATCACTTCAACATAAGATTTTCGAAGATAAGGGATTTATTTGGGGTTTAAGATTTTAAGTGAGGTTTATTACTCACCTCGTCTCTGTGGGGTAGTTGGCGGTTTCAAAAAACGAACCAGAGCGGAAATAATTAGAGTTTTCAATTGCAAAACTACTCCAACAAAAATGTACAAATAATTTAGGTTCAATGCCAGAGATCGAATTATGATTAACGATCAATCAGTTGGCTGTATTATTTAAAATATATTAGTGTCTTTTTAATGCAAATCAAAATAAATATATATAATGATAGTAAAATGGATTATAAAAACATGATAAAACAATATATAAATAGACTCATTTTTTTAATATATAAAATAAATAGAGCAGTGTCGAACTCATCATCTACTTTATTTGTTTTTTTTTGTCAATTTTATTGAATTCATTTAAAATGAGAAAAATGTTGTGTTTAATATTAGTTTTGTTAATCAATTCAGTTTCAACACGGGTAAGACTATTTAAATGTACTATTCATTTACATATATAATAACAGATTTCTGGCCGTTAGTAGACCTCAGTGTTGGGTAAGATAATGTAAATAAGTTGATAAGTAAACCAATAATATTATAATTCATTATCTTTATATGCGTAGCTTTACTATAAATTTATATAATAATGCCTTATTGTGTTTTAAATACGATAACCATGAAACTATGTCTATACGAGGATACGTAAATGTAAAATTGTATTCCGTAAATGGCATAATTTTCAAAACACCCTGCAAGTTCAGTTGATAATAATTTAAAAATATTTTATATGAATAAAATTTTCTCATATTCATACCGTTTTTGAGATATTATAAAAGTAAAAAATGCTTACAATATTAATAAACAATCGAGCAAAAAATATATTTTTACCAATACTTTAATACATAATTTCTTGCAACATTATAAATTAAAACAAACATTGTTATTGTAGCGCCTGAAAGCAATATTTGACCGAGTAGATGCAATGGAAGTGCCCGAAAATAATCCAGTGCAAGTGAATTTTATTCATATAGCACCTTATAACAATTCAATTTTCCAAGCAGAAATTGAATTTACGCGAGATATAGTCAGCAGCAAATTAAAGGTTTGATAAAATAATACGACAGTCAAACTTTAACATATCACTGCGGATAAAGACCTAAAGAGCTGAAATTTGGTACTAATCACATTCTACTGATGGTTATAAATGTAAAAGGTTCATCATATTCCACTATAAAATTCAGAAAAATTAACTACTCCACAATAAATTTCAGAAAAATACATTTTTGAGAGAATATAATAATTTTGAAAGTAAAAATAAAATGTAAGGATAGTTAATTTTTGAAATTTGAAAAATTGTAGTAAATCCAATTAAAAGACTGGCTATTGTTGCAATCAATCAGTAACAATGTCAGTATTATCTTTTACGTTTTATATTTTCAAATTTCAGTGGCTTTAAATAGATTTTCTATTTTAATAATATTAGTGGTTAAATAACTGTTTAAAAAATAAATACACCATGCACTTGTAGCAGTTGAATATCTATGGCGGTATCGACCTCGGTTATTGTCAAAATAGCGAGTTACGCAGAAGAAGGGTCCCGTTACTAATTTTAGTTGGCTTCACCATACGTTTTAGTTTGTAAGACCATTTTTTATTAGTTATAAAATCAGCCTTCAGCCCTTGTAAAACCTTCCAATAACCTTGGTGGAAATATGTACCTTTCGGACGCAAGTTATTGTATGCCGCGTTCTAAGCAGAATTTAGATGTAAGACCTTCAGTCATTGTTGTTATTTTTTAGAAAGTTTAGCGCTATATGAGCACCAATCACAACCCCCAAGATAAGGGAGTGGGAGATGTTTTTGGGGTGCAACGTGCAACTAGAGACCAGTAAAAAGATAGCAGAGAAGTCCGAGACTCGAGCTGAGAGCGTTGTATCGTATAATCAAGTGTGTAGGAAAACTTAACTTTAAATTAGAATCAGTGATGTGTATGTATCTGTAAGTAATCATTTTATTTTATTATATGTTGTGCCATTCCGTCTACGTTTTTATAGAATAAATAATAATTAAATCATATATTTTACTCGACCTGTGTCATTATTTTAAAGTTTGTTCAGTTAACTTTAAACTGAACTGGTGGCAGCGGAATACAAGAAACTACCATTATTGTAAAAACAACAATCGTATTATTCCTATTAAGATACCTAGTGGATTAGTCCCACTACTTCACACTATTAAAGGAAAAAGTTAATATTATGTTAGATAAAATCTTGTCAAACATAGTAATTTACTGCATTGGAATTAATTTGTCAACCGATTAAAACTATATAAATTTTATATATTTTAGATAATTATGGAAGTAGTTAGATGTTTGCATGGTGAAGCACCAGACACATGTGAATATCTCAGAAATCTCAAGCCACCGAATGCTTGTATGTACCTCAATGCCGAGAACATGGCTTGGAGTGATTATATAAATACATTTACACCAAAATTAAGATGCCCACTAAAATTGGTAATTACTGTTATTCTATAAATATCATTATATTATTTTTAACAGAATATCAAATGGTTTGAAATATTACCAACGCATTTAGTTACCGATTGTATCAAGTAAATGTTATTTACTAAGCATTGTTTATAGAACAAAAATGCTTTTCTTGAATTCACTAAACAAATAATGCTAGACATTTTTATATCTACAGTTATTATAAAAAATAATTTTCCCTTCACTTGTGTAGATTTGGAGATTTAAAAAAAAAAAATTAACATTAGTAAACCGTTACTTCCAGTTTAAATATTCGTTTCAAATATAATAGACTTTCTCTCAAGAGATATACAAATCTTAAATTCAAAAGAACTTATTTGTATATTTAATGGTATTGGTTTGAGAGCGTTCACATTCTCACAGTTATACGCACACACAAACACAAACCGATGCCAATAAGTAATAATTCAAAAACTGAAACGCAAAACCTATTGATGAAAAAATGATGAAATTTTAGTTTTACATTTATTGTTGGTAAAAATACTTTCAATTTTTAAAGTTATCTCCAGTATTATACATAATTTAATTTGCCAACAAATTGTATTCTTTCGATAAAATATACAAAAACGAATAGATATGACATTTCATGTAGAAAATAATATTCCTGCCATATTATGTTATAATTCAGATGTTAATAATAATAATAGTGGTAGATTAAATTGTTTATAATACCGACCCTTATAACACGTGTTTCAAACTGTTGAAATACGTTTTTGAAATAAAAAAATAATGTTTTATATAAAACCAATTAAAAAAATATAGGTAAATATACTAAATTGAATGTTATGAAAGAAATATTTCATTTTTATAAATGTATTCTATTTAACAACACCATTTACAATACTTATTGTTGGACTGCAATGATAAATATCGTTTCAAATTTTTAGGGTAAATATGTAGCAACTGAAGCTGGATTCGACCCAAATAAGTGGAAAATATTTCCATTAGAAAAGTATTACTTCAAAGTAATTTTCAAAGCTTACGAAAAAGATGTATTATTATGTGGAATTATCGTTGAAGCCCATTTCTTTCCTGTTATTAATGAAATACACAAATAATATGTTAAAATAAATAAATGTGTTTAACACGAATACGATTATTGTTAATAAATATTATATTAATTCAGCGTTATTATATAATGATACATTATAAATAATTATAACTTAAGAGATATATCCCTTAAGCATCTGTATCCATTTCGCTGTCTTTATTTAATTAAGAGTAACATAACCCACATGGGAATATGTAATTGTAAACAAATTCGCAGTTTACTTTGAAATTTGAAGGTCATACTATATAATACGTTTATAAGAGACACGGTTTCATATATTTGTCGGAATGTTTGTAGAAATAAACGTTGGTGTAAGAACTATTATATTTTACATTTTAGTTGTGTTCATATTAGTTAAAATTAAATTCATCAATCATTAATATACAATCTATCTACTTTACATATGCATATACGTACATAGTTACATATTAATGACATATCAATACCATGTACATACAAAAGATATAATTAAATGTTGTCTCGTTTTGATGGCGAAGAGTATTGTTATAGCACAAATAATGTCGCACCCGATTTGGAAATTGGTTAGTATTTATTCTGTGTTCATTTCAACGGTTATCTGATTTCGAATTTTCCCATTAAATCAAACTACTATCCTTGCCGAAGGAATGTAATCATGACATATTTCGAATCGGGATTTTAACGGAAATACACGTTTTAAGCTTTACTAAATTGTTATTCACGAGATGACGTCTGTGTGTATAATATATAACAAATGTTATCAACAATAAAAAATATTTGATCATGCATATACATTTCCAAATACCTGGAAACAAATTGCTGAGTTCAACGAATTCAATAAATAGACTGTGCATTGAATAAGGATAGAAATATTCAAATATTATTTACAAATAAGATTGTGGATTTTACTGAGAAGTGTATAGCAATATGTGCCAGTAGTATTGTAATGTGCAACATAGAAATGAATTATAGTTATTAAAATTATTCAACCGTTCACGTGTGTCAAATTCAAAAAGGTTGCAATATGAGCAATACAACTATATCAAACGAAACGAGATTATTCGTTCGGTTGATTTTAAAAACTCGTTTACAGACAGATGAACTACAATTTTATTTTAAAACTAGCAGATCGCCAGCGATAGATAAATCCTGTTATGCTCTATGCCTTAATCCTAATACCTTCATCCCGAAATTATAATGACGTCATACTAATGTACGAGAGACATTTTAAAAATGCTGACCATACATATTCCATTCCGGTATATCGGTTGGTATCTCGAGCAAGGCAAATTTTACGCTATTCAAAAGTAGCTGCTGTCACTTTGAGTATTATCATTTGATGGGAACCAAATTATATTTATGTCAATTCATATCCGTTTTCACTACCATCAGTTAAACGTATTTCTCTTAAAACAAAGAATAAACTGATGCTATTTTGCCATAAAATCTCATTTTGATTTGCTGTTTATTTTAACTGATTATTTAAGACGTCTTTCTGGTTTTTTGGGGCAAAAAAATCGATTTTCCTATTTTCATATCTCACATCTCTCTAGAATATACTGGTGAAGGTTTATTTTGAAGAATATTATTTCTAGCCCAAAATATTTATATATATATATATATATATATATATATATATATATATATATATATATACACTTATATATAGTAACGCGAAACTATTTCTCCGTTTTTCTCAAAATGAGTTTTCTTCGGGCGGTGCCCAAGATTTCAGTAAAATTATATGGCCGATCAGGCTGAATAATTTTCCAATTGAATACCAAGTTCGTCTTCTAAAATTACTTCTTGAAACGGCATAGATTTCCTTACATCCAATTTTGAAGTTTGAAAAAAGTAGCGATTTTTTAAACATATTTTTCGAACAACTGTAATTATTTTAATTTTTGCTTTCAAAACTTTTCTGTAGAAGGCGAACAAGATATATGTATATATTTTCAAATGTCGTTTGGTTTTTTTGTTTTAGGTGAACCAACGAGGAGCAATCGTGGGCATCGCAGAACGCTTCTTTTTTGATCATTTTTGAGCACGCGCTTAGGGGTTAATATCAAAGGCAATCATGGACATTTTTTATATATATTCCTAAAAGTATATATTAATGTATAGAAAAAACTGCTATTTAATAAATGGTTTTGATATATATATGAAAAATAATTTAAAAACTCCTTTCTTAACCCCAAAAAACCAGAAAAACCCCTTAACACATTGCAGCAATATAATAGTAAAAAGGAATTTCGCTTATTATTACTTGAATTTGGTAAATATATACTTCCCAAATTCTCAGACACTTTTATTTTAAAATGTCACTAACCAACCTCAAAACTGTTAAAATAAACAACAAATATCGTATCGCAATGAAAATTGCGGAACTAATGGTGTTACCGAAATTAATTTCGAATCACGCAATTATAATGACGTTAGATGGTTATAGACATATGGAATATATTACCTATTGAATTTAGGGCAAAACTAACAAACGGTCTGAATCAGAAAATTACGTTCGGAAGAAAAGGTATTATAATATGCCCAGCTTCAGTAATTAAAGTACAATAGAGGTTTCATTTAATAACGGTCGGTCTGCTACTGAACTGAAGGACAAGAATCCTTAGATATACATCTTGTGCAAAGTAAGGCAAGAAAATACTTCGACAAAGAAGTCTTTATTTGTCTTATATATTGCCTTTGTAATTGAGGAAGCATGGCTTAAATGGCACATTTTGTTTTTCTTGAATATAGTCTTTACAATATATATATATATATATATATATAAAAATACAAACGAGTTCATTGCGGCTGTGAATGTGTATGAGAGCTCGCCGTAAACGAGCTGAAGGCGCTTGCAGCAATACTTGTTTAATATTGGCTAACTGGTATAGCTTTACTAAAATATTTAGGAGCTATATTAATATTATGTTATAAATATATATATATATATATATATATATATATATATATATATATATATATATATATATATATGTATATATATATATATATATATATATATATATATATATATATATATATATATATATATATATATATAAATGGAACTATACAAACGAGTTCATTGCGGCTGTGAATGTGTATGAGAGCTCGCCGTAAACGAGCTGAAGGCGCTTGCAGCAATACTTGTTTAATATTGGCTAACTGGTATAGCTTTACTAAAATATTTAGGAGCTATATTAATATTATGTTATAAATAAATATGAACGTTAAAGTAAATATTAACGTTATGCTAAGCCAAGTATATATATATATATATATATATATATATATATATATATATATATATATGTATATATATATATATATATATATATATATATATATATATATATATATATAAATGGAACTATACAAACGAGTTCATTGCGGCTGTGAATGTGTATGAGAGCTCGCCGTAAACGAGCTGAAGGCGCTTGCAGCAATACTTGTTTAATATTGGCTAACTGGTATAGCTTTACTAAAATATTTAGGAGCTATATTAATATTATGTTATAAATAAATATGAACGTTAAAGTAAATATTAACGTTATGCTAAGCCAATTACTTTCAATCGGTACATATGAATCAGGGATCAATATTAGCCGCAGTTTGATTTAACTCAACTGCAAACTGACTCGACTGTGCTTGGCATATCTCATCAAAGTCCCAACAAAACGCAGTACAGGGTACACGACGACACGTTCACTTCATTAAAAACCCGTGGATCGTTATATTTTTCATTCGATTTTTTTTATGCGTGGGATGAGATGATTTAAAGTTTTTTTTTGTATTTAGTTGGGCGTATTGAAAAGCTTACTCATCAATGGATCACACATTCCAACGAATGTACGATTTATTTTTTGTTATGGTTTGTAACATTCTCGTCCATTTATTATAACTCATCCAAATATTTACGAATACATATTTGACATGAATGCTTTTGCCATTTATATATATAACATGATTTTACTAAGATAATTAAAAACTACATTGTTATATGAGAATCTAAATTAGAATATATATATATATATATATATATATATATATATATATATATATATATATATATATATATATATATATATATTTATATATATATATATATATATATATATATATATATATATATATATATATATATATATTTCACGTTCGTAGGAAACATCTCGATCCGTACAAAGCAACTAAAAATACAGCAATACATGTCTTGCTTAGTGGTTTGTTTTGTTATATTTATCGATGGTTTCGGTGTAGTGTAGATAAGTGCTATTTTTTGTTATCAAATCGCACAACGGCTATTAAGTGTTTTGACCCCCGGAGACACACTGAACATACGACAAATCTACAGGGATACACCATAATGACTGTGGTTAGGTTGGAATAATATTACGCGTTATGGTATATTTCCATATATTCCCGAGTGTTTTGGGACTATGATTGCATTATTTTGTCGTTTTTTTTTTTTGGTTTTTATGTAACACTACAACCAACGTGGATTATTTTTTCTTGTTTTCGTAGACAAGACAAAACGAACATTTATACGAGGACATTCATCACATCATCACCAAACATCTCAAACTCTCTGAAGAAGATCATATTTTGGTCGAATATATACCAACGTTTTCTCTCTCTATCATTCTCTTTACAAATACCAAAAATTGACTTTATCGATCAAAAAGTCAATATAATTAACAAATTTGTCAAAAATAACCTTAAACATTATGAGATTGGTTCTGTACGTTTGGAATATCTGTGATATCCTTATTTAATTTAATGGAGTTTCGGATTCTCTATATTAAGGGGTAACACCACTTTGACCTACCGAAATATAAGGCTTTTTCGAGAATTTTTACATAACCTAACTTATGTATTTCAAAATTATTTTGCATTACATGCAACACTGTTACTACAAAGTGGAGGAGATACAAATTATCTGGTTCTAAATTTTAAAAATCTAGTTACAAATTTCAATACTGAATAACTATTGAAGTTGGGCGTTATTTAGTAAATTGATACCGGTTATAGTAATTAAATGAGTTCTAAATTAAGATATATATGTGATTTTCACCACAGCAAAATCTTGCTTATTATATTAGTACGAGATTTCGGTCCCTTGTCAAGGACTTGATCTGCCCTTGGATTTAATTAATTTGGCTGGTAGCGACCAACTGACGCCCATATATATATATTTTTTTTTTTGCCGCATTAAAATATTAAACCACACGACCGTTTCCACTGTCTAAAAGTGAGCCGACGTACATAAGTTGGAGTAACAATAAATAAAATAAATATTTTGAAGTGCCATTTGCTAACCTTTAGTAAGAAAGGTATAACTAACCATGGATAGACCAAATTATAAAGAAAGATGTTATGGAATCCCAACCCTAAATCAATCTATATAAGCCAATTGAAATATAAATTCGTAAATTGATTTTAGAAGTTGCAACTGGCCAGTGCTGTTCATCCAGATATAAAAGTATATTTTGAATGTTTGCCTTGTTTTCGCCAAGCAAAGTTAATTTATGTATGATATGCACTGGTGAGGTTTGCATTCTTGTGGAAAATTTCAATGGCCCGCGCACACGCTCGTAATTTCACTAAACTGCATGCATTATGTATGTGCTATTCCACTGACGATGGTTGTGGATGGATCACATTGCATACAGATTCGATGATTTTATGCTGATATACAACATGAAAAATGTAACTGGAAAATTGTATTCAAATGAAGAGTTTTGCACGATCAAAACAACACGATGTACAAGGTAATAGTTATTTATGCAACAAATTGCGAAATGGGTGTCTTTTAGACACGCGACGCGAAAATTTCCCACTTCCTAAAAGTCATTTATTGCATACAAGATGTATTCTACACCCGCTGAAAATATTTAAAACGTGCTAAAAACTGAAGTGACCTTCACCCACTCATTTTGCATTAAACCAATGTAAATATGTATTGTAACTAGGGAAACGTAACTCGAGATGTTAGCGGAAATACACGTTTTGCCATCTCTGAATCGAATTTGATTATTTTCTAAATGTCATCTTAGTGTGTGTATGTATATGTGAGTGTGTATGTGTATTGGGTATGTGTGTTGTGTATGCATGTATGTGTGTGTGTGTGTGTATGTGTTGAACGCTGTAGAGCCAAAACTATTGACTTTAGACTTGTATATAGTACGGATGTGCATCTCATGTTTTTGAAAATAATATATATTATATTAAAAAAAAAAACAGGAAGTGAAAGTTGCACAGCTCGAAAAAAAATAGAGAAAAAATGATTATTATAAAAGTGAATGATATTCAATATTTAAGCAATTTTTGTGGTTTTTTATGAAAAGTGTACTATTTACTGAAAAATCGCCTTTGAAAATGTTTATTTTATATTTAAATGTCTCTATAGATACAATACCTATTAATTTTGTTTCATAGCAATCGTCGCGTCGGGTGTAATTAAAACAAATAAAAAACAAGACTTACTTATAACTTCGTAAAAGAAAGTTATTAGAGTAGCCTTCACTCGATATTTAGCTAGTCGAACGATAGTTCAAGACAGCTATAGTGTTTGGTCATGTGTCTGTAATATTCTCGGATCAGAAAGATGTCTTAACAAAAAGTGTTTGTCTCGTCACCCTAATTACGAATTTAATGAAATTTGATATACATATACTTTCCACGTCCATCAAGTTCCCGTTGCATTTTGAATCAAATTGTTTGTACAGGCCCGGAGTTATAGGGCCCTAAAATTTGGAGCCCTCCTAGTCCTCCCTTACCCAAATTTAAAAAGAAAATAGAATTCTTACTAATAATTCTAAGATATTTTATGTCAACAAATATTTATTAATTGTAAACTCAAAGGGTATTAAAAAAAATATTTTAGAATAGATGAAGTTATATAAATCATATATTTCTTCATTTGAGTTTCTTGATGTACACTCTATTACTCTAACACAAGGTGGTCCGTTCCACTCCGTGTTATAAAATAGTATATAGTGACATTTGTAGATATTTGCAAAGCTTATTATTTGAATTTATATTTTGCAATTACTCACTAGAGCTAAAAAAGCATTTATATTCCACTATTTATTAGCTCGTCGTACAGTAAGTACAAAAGAGCTATAGTGATTGGTCGTGTGTCTGTAACATGCTCGGATCGAAAAAAAATCTTAACAAAAAGTTCTTGTATTTTCGCCCTGAATCCAAAAATATATATAACTCATATACTTCGATGTATGTATCTCGCTCGCTCGCTCGGTCGGTCCGTCGTAAGACCTGAGTTTGTGACCGTAACTCGTCTGAAGGTACCGGGCCGATTTTGATGAAATTTGGTATACATATAATTTCCATGCCCGTGATGTTCCCGTCGCATTTTAAATCCAATCGTCTGTACAGGACCGGCGTTATAGGCCCCCAAAATTTGGAACCCCCCTAAATACTGCCCTTAGTCAACTTATAAAAATTTTAGAATTTTCTACTCAACATTCTAAGATATTTTATGTGATTAAAGTTTTTTCAAATTGTGAGCCCATAGGCTTAAAAAAAAAATATAAATATATTTTGAAGTATATCAGACATCGATCGCCATCTGTTAGTAAAATGAAGAAGTTATATTTATGTGACAGTAATTTGTTTGGTTATATTTTCCAATGTATAAACCATTTGCTTCTGTGTTTTAATTAATAAAATTAGGAAATGTTCATCAAATAATTATCAATATCCTTGGCAAATCACGAAACGAACGATATTAACGTTACCCATGTGGATGTGTGCAATTTTAAATGTGGGGTTTTTGGAAATTAAAACTGTTATGGTATAGGAATAAATAAATGTCGGGATCATAATTGGTTAGATTGGTTCAATGGACTATGTGAGTATAATGTCGATGATTAAGAATTATATACGTAAACTTAGAAATTTATTAATTTCATATTAAATGCCGATGAAATATCATAACAACAATAAATTTTGTACTATAATAATTGCTATCTCTTTTAGTTTTGTATTTATTGATGTGACCGCGCTCGCCGGAACGGCGAGCTGATAGCACTGGCGCTAGCGCCAGTTCTTGTTTTTGATAAAATTGTTTTTCAATAATTTAACAAAACAATGTAAACTGTTATAAGCTGAATAAATTACCTAACAAGTTTCCCCTCCAGCCACTAATTATACCCGCAGAAAAATAATGATAATCTAACGATAATGTGTTTATTCGTTTTGGAAGCTGTTGTGTAGGTTGAGGTATTAATGATCATAAATAACTGCTTTTAAGTATAAATATACGTAATGTATGCTTAACATGAAAGGTGAAATATAATGTTTCCCAAAACAGGTTTCGCCAAAGCAGCTTCGGGTCCAATCGATACAGAAATACATTGTGTGCTCCGATATACCCAAAACTCTAAAGCCCACCCGTCACGGTCTTATCTCTGTTCAGAAAACTGTATATTAAAAGGAATCGACAGAATTTCTACAATACAGATTTGACTTATACGCTTATCTAGAAATTTTATATACTATATGTAATAAACAAATATTGAAAACAAATGATAAAGAAATTGTACAATATTTGTATCTATTGCATATATTTTAGAGAAGTGATGTAAATATAACAATTTAAAATTGTTGTAATAAAATGTTTGCCAAATCCCAATTAAAATGGCACAAATCCTTCATATGATCTACTCATGACGACCAATAATATAGACCATTATAGATGTACACACACACACATAATTACACAGACGTCAATTAGAAAATAGTCAAAATGGATTCAGCGACCTTTAAACGAATATTTTCATGAAAATTTCTACGTCGATTTCTTGTGTGATCACAATACTTTATATTGTACATTTTGTGTAAGAAAGTATAAATCACACAAGGACAAATCACACAATAAGCAACGCCCAATAAGCTACACGTGCTCTACCCCCCTTCTCTTCTTTCACTTGCGTCTAAAGTGGGTTGGGGTAAATTCACAGCGAGACAATTAGTAATTAAGCTTAGATATTACAAGTATTACTTCCAGTTTGATGTATTACATACAATGCTAACGTTCACAGCAAAAAATTATAATTAATTGTGTGGCATTGCTTGTTATATAACAAACTAGATTATTATTTGCAATTTTCTAATTCAAATTACTGTTTAGTTCGCTGTGAATACAGCGCACACTGTTAGCAAACGGCGTCCCACAATCTATGCTGAAACTCCAAATATTTTAATAAAATCCGTCACACGAAAGCAGTAATTAACAAACATCAAATTATTAATGTTATATTTATACTAAATAATAAATTAAGCAAAACGTTGACATAATAATTAATTACACATTCCCTCTATATAACATCCCTGTTTATAGCATGAAAAGATATTTAAATAACAGAACCGTTTTCGAGAAACAAATTCATGATATAAATACATCACCTACATGCTGATATTCGCAATTCGTAGAAATTTGCCAATTAATTATTTTTAGAAGCATTCATATTTTAATCCAAAAACCTACTTTAGCTCGCCGTACGAAATACAAAAGAACTAAAGCATTCGCTCGTGTGTAGCATTCTCGGATCAAAATAAGTTAATATGTACTCATAAATTCTATGAAAAATTCTAAGATATTTTACGTCTACAAAATTTTCACATTTTGATGACCCAAGGGCCATAAAAAATATTAAGAATAATAATTGTGAATGTTTCAATATGCACTATTTTTTTTTCTTTTTTTCGAAAAAAATTCAAATTGTGAACCCAAAGGCTATAATTAAAAATAATTATTTTTAAATCTGGTGCTCGACACGCATACATTTTATATAAGGCGTAGGCATAGGTGTCTGTACCTAAAGCTTGTTTTAACTGTTAACAATTTTTTGTTTTTGTTTGTTAATTCTGCGTATTTATAATTATAATTAGTCTTGCAGTTGTTTGTAGTATCATTTCAAACGACAAAGGATAATGATGATACTTGTTACTGTTGGAATTTCGTGCATTTCAAATATTTTTTAATAAATATTTTTTATCAATGTAATTTTGCTCCAATGATAAAAATCAACGGTGAATTTGTACATTCCATTTCCTTATTAAGCTTGTCAGTAAACATCATAATTTAGGATATTTAATATTGAAATATTTCATCAAATTAAGAAAATTATTATTTTAAAAGAAAGACATCTGAATATATATACATTTAGAGATTTGTTCGCTTTATTCGTTCGATAAATAAGATGTGTTCCAAGATTAGCGTTTGTACACGTATCATTCAATACATACACGATGAAATGTAGGAAACACTCGGATTTCTTTGTTTTATATTTTGACATGCTGTGATTTTCAATAAACAATTTTGTGCATTAAATAATCATGGATAAAACATATAAATGTGTGTCATTTAAATACTGTTTCAAATATCTATGAACACGGATGGTATTTTATATATTAATATTGACAGAATAAATCTAAAGGTAGACAATAAATGATGAAAATAGAAGACATATTCAGCAAATGTGCAGACCAAATAAAAGTATTTACTATTATTATTATCAGGGGAGCTTCGCTGAACTAATAAAATCCTCGTATGTAAGATTTAGAGAGGTTTTAGTGGACGGCAAGTGCTAATAACTCCTGGCACATTTTTTCATCGATTTCTTTACGCCTGTCGGTCTAAAGCCATAGTGGTTGTAGATGTCTCGCGAGTGCTACTTGTTTCTCGGCTCGGCTCGGTCACTCATTGATGGTGTTCCATATAAATGAAGATGAACTGTCAGCAAAGTGATATTAATGTACCGGCACCATTATAATAAAATACTTAATTCTCATTTGCTAAGATAAAAATTGCTGTACTAAACAAACTACTCCCATTGTACTTATTTTATATTGATGTCATTGCTATTAATAGAGTATGACCAGTATGTAAAGAGATCTTCTCAGCTTATAAACAAAATAAGCTCGAGTAGTTGACTTTCTTATACAGAATAATATTGGTTTATTTTGTTTTTAATTTATATTACCGTAGCCAATATTAATATGAAAGGTAATTAAGTGAAACCGTAAATAGACCTTGACTAATATCAAAGGTGATATCTCAGTAAACAGTACTTTTATCGAAAAAATTATTAAATAAAATTCGCTAGATATTTTAATATCATTAAATTTTATGAAAACCAATTCATACTGTTTCTGTGGCATTGAAAAAGTAGCAATATAAACCATTATTTCGGTTGAAATATCCTTTTCAAAAATGGAAGATATTCTTTCTAGAGATATACAAATCTTAAATTCAAAACATACTCGTGTATGTATGTGCAACGGCGTTCACAGACCCACACATAGACGCCGAACCTAAAAATATGCTGTTTTGAATTTAAGATTTGTATGGCATTTTGGTGGACTTCCGCTATATAGAATTGTAGAATGGTGCATCAAATCAAAACAATAACACTAGAAATCGGTATCTTGCCCTAGAGAATAGTTTGAAATGTTAGGATGTGTACTATCTGTTCAGTTAAAATCGACTAATATTTAGTACATTTTGAGCACAAAAATATAATAAAAGTAAGTATGCAATTTAAATACCGGTTAAACAATATTATCTACAAAAAAAAAAACCACCACATAGACTACACTGCGAGCTGTACCTATGCTTGTTTAATTTATTATTAAACAGTAAATGTGTTTGTATGTAAAAATAATGTAATTTTATTGATGAGAAATTAATTTAACGGAAAATATAACAAAAACAAGTCTGGTGTTGTGGTGTATATAGAATCTGAATATGTAATTTTAAATAAAATAAATTTTGTACACCCACATGTACATACATATTTCACTGCGTAGGTGAGTGACTGCTGGGGGCTATTTTATATACTGGCATATCATAATAGCATACGGCCACATTCGTATGCGAAGTAAAATGACTAACAAGTAACAACTTCAAAGTAAACAAAGTTAACAGTTGCATTCACAGTGAGTCAATTAGTTATTTAGATTAGAAATAACAAATAATAATGTAGCATATTTTATGACAAACAATGCTAGAAATCACAGCAACAAAATTAACGAATTAATTATAAATGTGTTATGATTATAATTTATTTATCAGAATTAAACGATTACAGGTAATAATTTAGTTAATAATATTTATGAGTAAATAATAAATATAGTATAATAAATAACTGAAATGATAATAGAAAGTTTTGTATCTTTCGGTAAATATCTTTTATTGAGTTAACAGATTTATATACATTCTATTACGTTAATTTTGATGTACCATATGTATTATGATTGTATTTATTACCAGAATTTATATAAACTAATTCTGTAATGCATATAAAATCAATACCGCTTTATGGATACAAATTAAGATTAGAACATTTTGGTATAATTATAAGGCTGCCCAAATTCTGGAACAAAAATATAAATTACAGAAAAATAATATGCACACGAATAATAATAATAATTACATACAAATGTATTGCCGAAAATTCCTAATAATTAGCAATAGACACTTGTGATAGGTCCTCGTTTTCTTTATCGGTCGAATTTCCTAGAATCTATAAAGGTTTTAATCAATCAGCAAAGCAATAGTGTTGGTTTTGATAGCTTGCCAGCTATCAGCGACAAACAGTATTGCTTACAAAAGATTAGTATTTGCACTTACATCTCTGGCTGTTGAGGTATATGTCCCGATTAATCGAAATGGAGTCCCAAAATAGCGATGTAATATGCTGTTATTTTCTTGATTAGGTTTCTGTTCTTTAATATTTGGTCCACTTAAGGCAAATATATACACTAATGGTGCGATTCTGAGCCAGTCTATAAGTCGAATCAGTAAGATTTTGAAAATGCTGTAGTTCTTTAATGGAAACATATTTTAGTATTATTAATTACACATATCATGTATTATGTTCGATATGTTTTAAAGAATCAGTTTAGAAATGATTTGCAATTCAATTAAAATTATATTACACTATCAATATTTTACGGATTGTACTTATAGATGCATAAATTTGCTCAGAATTGCACCATAATTCTGGAAGATGTCACTAGTGAAGCTTGTACCCGAAACATAGGCAATTCAAGTAATATCTGCAATAGGGCCAAGCATAGACATAACTACCCCCAATATAGCGAGACCTCTAATAAACCCACAATAGAATAGAATTATTTACTGTATTATACAAACGCGTAACATTACATTTTGATATTTTAGTAATATTATTAATTAATATTCTGTGGTAGGCTCAAATTAATTTTGCTGTTGTCTTTACAAGTATGCTAAAATAAGAAATATAATTGCAACCGAAACAAAAATTTGAAATACATATATGCAGCTTACAATTAATTATAAACACACGTAACTTTAATATTTGATATTCAAATTCTATGTAGGATCGAATATATTTTCTTGTTGTACTTAGGATTAATAAATTAAAAGGAATATGTTTATTACATATTATTATATAAATTACATATTATTATAAAAAAAATTGAAATATAATTTACTGCTAATTATTGTGGTAGACAATTTTCAAAAACGTTCCAACTTATTTTATTTATTATTTACTGTAATGTTCTGTGTATCTATTTAAAACGCTTAAATAGCTAGTAGGTAAATAGATTCTAGGTATATTAGCTACTAGGTTTTTTAAATTAGATAAACTAAGAATTATCTAGGTCTTTCATAGGTAGGATACGAACTATAGTTCGGCAGTATATAAAGTACAAATTTTTTAATGTATGATTTACTTTGTTTCTGACATGTTCAGAAAAAGTTGCATATTTATTAAACTTGGTGTAAACGTGTGATGTAAAATTTAATTTAAAGTGAAAATTGAAAATAAAAAGTTGTTTATTTTTTAATTATGCACTATAAAAAAATGGGCTTACATTCTGCAGCTCAACGTAAACAAATACATAATGAATTAGTTTTAAATAAAGTTTTGGACATTCCTAATAAATCATTTGAAGATTGCTTCTTTACCAACACAGAAGAAAAGGAGTTGCCAAATTTGATAATCGAACCCGATCCGAATCCGCCAATAACAAATAGAATGATAACCAATTAGTAAATATAACACATATAATTAATGAAAGATGTCAGCTTAGTAAACATGTACTGGTGGTTACATTCATTATAGAAGTTCGCCAAGGAATTACTTCTCTATTTCATTATTGCAGACTTACAAAATGCACCATATCACGCATTCAGGGATTTTGTCAATTTATATTCCATTTTACGCAAGTTCTAATTTCCTATTCGAAATTAAGAAATGCTTAGAATATTTAGTAAGTAAAGCAGATAGATTAACTTCTAATTCAACAACTAATACTATGTTGCACGATATCTGGGCTTCGTTGCTAAATTCTTAAATACAAGAAATTTCGTGGACTTTTTATTCAGTACCACATTTAGATGGTTTAATTAGTAATGATGCCGTTATTGAAGTAAAATGTATATTTTCTTCGAAAGATAATCTGTACCTGACGCAATTTAAACTAATCCAGATTAGGTTCAGGCACATATGATTTAAAATAATTGCTTTAAATTATTATGACTATTGGGTTCACAATATGAAAAAATGTTAGATATAATTTATGGTAGATTTTTAGATATACTATAAATTGAAAAGAATTAGTGAATATTTTTAAATTCAATTACAAATATGAAGAAATATTGTTGACATAAAATATATTAGGCTATTTCGTAAATTTTTTTGGATGTTATAATTATTTTTCTATGGGTAGTATAAAGGGGGTCTCTACATTTTAGGACCCTATAACTCCGGAATTATACGGACGATCAAATTTAAACTGTGATCAGCTTCAAATGTGTAACAAATTTGGTTCAAATCGCATTGGTACCTTCAGAGGAGTAGAGGATAGAAATTTGATCTTACGAGCGATCGAGCGAGCGACGACTAACATATAAGCATATGAGTTATATAATATATGTTTGGATTCAGGGCGACGAAGCAAACACGTTTTGTTAAGGAGATTTTGTGATCCGAGAATATTACAGACACATGACCAATTGCTTTAGCTCTTCTGTACTTCGTACGGCGAATTAAAATTATCAACGCGGCTACGCTTAAATCAGTGCCACTTTTGACTATATATAAGGTATAACGCCTCGCCATTAAGAGATACATGAAACGAAAGCGAAAGAAGTTCTCTTTTAAACATATTTTTGAGAGCTCTTGAGGCGTTGCGTTTCTGATCCCTTACAAAGCTTTCTTTTATTAGCAGCTTATATTCACTACACAGGTGAACACGTTCGTTCAAATACATATGATTGTATAGAGCCGTCATAATATAGTGTATGTTCATATAGAGATTGTAACATTCGTTGTAGATCCTTGTTCCCAGCTTTCACGGTTCGCTGACAGACATTTATGAAAGAAGTTGACACTCGTGAACGTATATGTCGTCGAATAGTGACTACCTACTGCATTTCAGTTTCAATAGCGCATCGGAGTATTTCTGTAGCCGTAGTTTTACAGTTGTTTACAGTTACTTGCAAACGCCGTACGCAGACGCATTTATATGAAATACTTCACTTTTGTTTTTGTCAAGGCATTCTTGAACTTGTACTAAATAACAATATCTTTCAATTTTCATGAACATATACTTGGTGCTATAATGAATTAGCGCCATCATTGACGCGACGCGTTTAGTTTGTACCAAGCAAGAAATATAATATTTGAAATAAATCTCAACATTACTGAACAGTTAAGCTCTTTTGTTATATCGTACAATGAGCTAAACATAAATCATAAGTCCTTTTAATGAAAATATATTCGTATTAAATTAAATTGAAAGATTTTCATGGAATTAAACCTCCTATTATTGAAAATGAATGTGGAACATGAAATTTTAATGAAAATATCCGCTTTGAGGGCCTCTGAATCTATTTTGACTATTTAGAAAATATGTATCTTATAAAAGATATTAAAATAACTAACAACTTTGGTTGAAAAGTATTTTTGAAACATGTACCTTGTTACCACAAATTTTATTATTATTATGAAGTTGAGTATAGATAAGGGTCCTTCAGATTTCGAACCTTAATTACACTTACATTGCCTTGAGATAAAATACTACTCATAATTACCCAAGTATGTTAAAGATGACAAGAAATATAAATGTTTTAAAAGTTTGTTTTTTAAATAAAATATAAGTAAAATAAGCGAAAGGTGAAATGAAAAAGAATTCTTACTACAGTAGAAGAATTTCAAAATATAATTGAATTTATGGTTTGGAATATGTTATAATACTTCTCTAACATTAAATATACGTATATAAAAAATGAGAAAGAACTTTTCTTTTGAACTCCTCAAAACAAACAGATATAGCTGTAGGATGAAATAAAAATGAAATTATATATTTACAGTGAGAACATTCTGAAAAGAATTTCGTTATGAATTTAGTCTCGTATTATTATAATTCAGTCAATATAACAAGATAATGCAAGACGTATTCTACCGTAATATTAAAGATTCTTCGGAAAATACAGCCATAAATAAAATCGGGAAACGCTCTTTTGTGAAAGCCTAAGTAAAATATCGTTATTATTACAATATCGCGAAAAAAATGAAAGTAACATTATTACCACACAACATAAACTGGCAATCGATCATCCATATTAAATTGCAACATATTTCTGTTCATCGATACTTCTAAAATGAATAAAACATGTCTTGTGACAAGAACATATATTATTTTTCAGTAAAAAATTAAAATGACGATCATCAATCATTCTACATTCGTTCTGTGGTTGACATATTATTATTTTATCATACTCTTTAACGCAGTTTTATTTTATACATTTCAGTCCTATATGTAGCTTTGAAATAAATTAGAAAAACACATAGACATTAATTTAACCCAAGAATATACATACTTAAAAAACTGTTCATTCATGATATAATCAATATAAATACTTTTGACTATAAGTAAGTCTATATCTTGAGTACCTTACTGTATATAGGACAAGAGAAGAATACAAAGTGTGAATTCGTAAGCACCATTTATTGACAACGAAGAAACAAACTTTGACATTAAGAGCTGTTACCTACAAATGGTAACTTCAAGTAAATAAAAATTGGTGCTATCACCTCTAGTCGTCATACGGCGAGCTTTTAATCAATTACTTTCAGCGAAAACAGGTGAGGGTTGGGAGAAAGGGCCGACGAACCCGATAAAACCGAAAGATAAGATTCACATATATGAGCCTACTATATATTTAAAGTACAATGCACCCATAGGCTGAAGTGCAAATCGATATAAAAACTTTGATTGTATTGGGTCATTGAAGTTTCGCTTACCTGGCAAAAAATTTATTAGAGTAAAGTTAAAAGGTGTTGAGCCAAACGGAGTATAATAACAATCACTTTAGTTACGACTGCGCTGAAAGTCATCTGCTGGCACTTTACAAAACTACACATTGATAAAGTGACTATTACAGAAACAATCTATATTTTATATTGATGACACAATATTTGATAACGTAATAAAATAATAAACTAAATAGTACATTTTTAGAGTATTCCTGTGGAATATATATATATATATATATATATATATATATATATATATATATATATATATATATATATATATATATATATATATATATATAAATGAAACATATTAAAGTCCGCCAGATGTGCCGCACATTCAATATAAATACTGCGGCACAAAACGGACCCTGAAAACAGGTAAACATTGCGAGACGAACCGGAATGGCACCGTATTTGTCATTGTCAGTGTGATTTCTTCATTTTCTATATATTCGAATTCATTTGATAATTATTTCATCAATATGCTGTCAAGAATAAGAATATTTTGGTTTCACTGAAACAACGGTGTAGTTATTAACATATATTTCATACATTCATAACCTAAAATCTATACACATTTGACATTTGTATAAGGTTGAAACTTGGTTGAATGATAACATTTATCTGTTTTACCGTGGTTAGATACGGATTTATTGTGTAGACAAATGTTTCATCTGTAAAGTATAAAACCATTGGCATGTACAGAGAGATAATAATAATAGTTTGTTATTTATCTACTCGAATGTTAATGACGTAAGCAACTTTTCAAGGAGGACATACTATAACTAGAATTAAAATACAAAAATACAAGTACGATTAATTGGTGTATTTATCGTAAACAAATTTTTGAGTTTTACGAAATATAGAAATTTCATTGACAATTATGCAGATAAATCGTCCTAGAATTAAGGCTACGCATCTGTTTAGCATCGGTAAATATCAATAAATTTTTGATATATTACACTTTATATAAATAATTTCGTAAAACGTGTCTTGAACGGTATATTATTTACAATATAACATAACATAACAACGAAAGTTTATGATTGTAGCTGTAAAGTGATAAGTTCTTAAAAAATATCTATTTGCTATTTTACAGCTACAATAATAAAATATTGTTGTAAAAAAATATGCCATATGGTAGATATTGTAGGGTTCTACACGACACGTTTTATGAAATTATTTCTATAAAGCTTTATATGTCAGATATTAATAGATATTTACCGTTGCTGTATAGAGAACGAAATATACATTTGTTATTTTATGTAAATATTGAATTTTCGCCAAATCGATAACCAAAATTAAATATTTTTATAACAAGCAGAGAAGGGTATTAGAGAATACTTTACCTGTATCGATCATATCAAAAGCAATATTAGTTCACTTAAAATTAGAGAACTCGTTTTAGGGGGATGATACAGCGAGTTTTAAAAAACAAATATTTAACTAAAAGAACAAATTTATATACATGAAAGCCGTAATATAAATATCAAACTACCATAATTGGAGAATGGTATATATTTATTTAAATTTTAACCTACTCGTGTGTTATTTGTGTTTGTTGATGTGGAAATAAATTTCCGATGGAAGATATTTAATTGTACCAATTCGAGAGTAAGGGAAATATTTTTGTTGTCTGAATAAACTTGTTAATTTGTGTATACATTTTCAATTATTATTCCGTTTTTTGTTATGTTATACCAGTGGGAGTTTGCGTTTACTCATGGGAATATATTGACTCTAAAAGAGATTCATTTTATTTTGGAATATTTTCAATGTTTTGCCTTAATTGGTTTATTTTAGATTGCGTATATAAGATATCAAAGACTATGTATACATAGTTTGTTGTATAGGATTAGTTATTACTTTCTTTTACAAAGTAATAAATAAGTTTTGTAATCATGAAAAATTTCCAACTCGTAATTTCAACGGATAATACACGTCTTGACCTTCCCTGAACGAATGTGACTATTTTCGGAATGATGTCTGTGTGTCAGTGTGTCTGTCTGTCCGTCTGTGATAGCTCTGAGCTAAAACTGTCATACTTGAGACTTGTAGATGTGCACTTACTATTTTTGAAAATAATATTCAAACCGGTAGTGCATGTTTATTCCACACATTTTTTATCCTGCACATATGGCACAAATTGTTATGTTAATAATGAAAGATATTGATATATCGCACAAGTTTTGTTATAAAAGCTTCTTCATAAAATGTAGCAGTTACGAGAAAACTGCTACGGAAAATCATAAATTACTTATTTATGTTGCCATAGTTCCGCATCTATGATTTATTAAATCGAATAAATTATACCTGACAACATTTTACAGAGAAACAAAATAGAGTCAAATAATTTTATATTTGTTATTTGCCACCGGTTATCACAAATAGATCGACGGAGAACGTGTTTTGATTGTATTGGTTATTGTGGATAAATATTGAAAAATAATAAGTATTAAATATATTGATAAGGAATATTAAATAAACAATCTATATTTTATATTGAATAAACAGTATTTGATAACGTAATAAAATAATATGCTAAATTGTACAATTTCTTAGTATTAGTTGGTTTGACAGTTTGTTTGGAATATATACATATATCTAGTGAAAACTACGTATAAGAAAATCGAGTACAGGTCACGCCACAATTTATAATTTAATGTCCGACTGTTTCGTTGAAAGAGATTTATGATTTCAAAACACGATTCTTTATTGATAAGGCAATTAACAATGGACAGTTTCATATCGCGTGCGCGCATAAATATCAAGAATTTTTCAGATTTTACGTAATCTGTCGATTTACAACAACAATAATTCATAAGATATTGAAATTGGAAGGTACATATCATACTTTATTGATGTTCGATAATTAATAAAATAAACGGCGAGTTGTTCATAAATCTCGGCGGAAAATAAAACATTTACAGTATATTTATTAGATATAAAGAAAAGGTTATTATAACTACTGATACATGATTATTATGCTGTCACCATTCTATTTTAGGTGTTATAGAGCGATGGAATTTTGTCCAACGCCGAAGTACTGTCCTATATTTTAATTTGAACTTCATATAAACACAAAAATCGCTTATTGATGAAATCGGAGTGGTCTATGAAATTGTGCTTGAGAAACGGGAACCCCGTTAAAATGATTTTCATTGTACTTTTTATTTGTGTGTAACTGGAGACTGTTTTGGCTCGTTAAAATTTCGTCTTATTGTAACGTTCTCCGCTGTTGTTCCATCTGAACTATATTGCAGATAATTTTTTTTATGATTGCGTTCCATCTGTGCTATGAAAAGTAAATGATAACAAGAAACACAATTTTATTCTTTCATGTTATTCTTGTATTATAAAAATCATTGGAATATACAGGATGCTCGATTTCAGAAATGTGTACGATTCGTATTTGACTTTTTAATCGAACAAATTTATAAATTCTGTATTTATTTTTGGAAAAAATAACTTACAATAAAAAATCTGCAGTGATCTACACTGGATTTGCTTGAACTTATCAACAAATATGTAGATATTTTTGGTATATTTATATTTTCATTACTGGAAGATAATTCTGATATTAATATCTATAATATAGTTTACATTGTTTTAAATTTCGACGTTCATTGATACTGCAATTTTAATATAACCATTTGGTAAATATGTGGTAAATTATTGATAATGTTATTGATTCATAATCATCGACAAACAATACAGAATAAAATGTAACAATACCATTAATAGGAAATGTCATAATTAACGTGTAGGAGATATTTTATATATTGTTGGTATTATTTAGTTTTATAAAAATGTACATTATTATTATTATTATTATATCGATGTAGAATGAAATGTATATAATATGGGCACATTGTGCCCTCAGTTTAACCAAGTTTTTGAATAAACGATTAATAAAAGTAGTAATTAAATTTATATTCCTGTTTTTTGAAGAGGTACAATTAAATTATTATTGTTGTTTGAAAAACAATACAGAGAAAAATAAAGCAGAAAGTTAATTTATAATTCTGATTTTTGATGAGACAAATGATTCATGGACATTGACAAACAATACAGAATAGAATGCAACAATACAATTCATGGAAACTGTCTTAATGAACGCGTACGAAATATTTTAAATATTGTTTGTATTAATTAGTTCCAAGAAAGATAATCTAATAGATATATCTAGAAATTTAAATATCTTCAATTTTATAAGAAACTCTATTTCTATACTTAATGCAATTTCTGAGATTTGAAAAAGTACAAGAGTTCACACGCCGACACACACACACACACACACATAGGCGTCATTCGATTCAAGGTTGGTAAAAATGTGTAATTCAGTTTTAATCTCGAGTTCGAAAATATTTATGATTATATTATTAGATTTATCTAAGAATGTAATTCTTTTTCATTTTATATTCATTGAAAAACTTTTTATTAATTCAATAGTTTTAGACTTGATTTAAGTAAATAAAAGTTGAGAGAATAATCTTCGGCATTGTGCAGTTGTGTAGGTTTGGCACTTTAACTTTTGTAAGTAAAATTTTAAAATAATATTAAGAACGTGATAAGTTCTAAAAGTATGTTTGTTCGTATGCGTGAATAATTTAAATATGTACTGGGTAGAGTATGTTACAAAGAAAATAAAATGAAACTTATAAAATGTAATATGAAATTATATGTACCTATACCTATTTTTAAAATAAAATTGTTAAATCATGGATATTGCATAGCGTGCTTCGAGTTCACAAACTTACAGTGAAGTGTTAAACGCGAAAACATTTCGTAATATTTTTGCTTGAATTTATATTGAAAATATCTTAGAAGAAACAAATGTAGGTGTAGGCAATATAGTCTTCAGTACACCAAAAGGCAAACTTATAATCAATAAAACAAGCAAAGGTATAAACACCAATATAATCTTAATAATTTTTTCTTATTTATGTCGCACATGCATGATAATTGTATTTAATTAATCGTATGAACTATGCCTGACAATATTTTGACGGAGGAATAAAATAGACTCAAATAATGTGAAAATTGTCATTTGACCAGAGAGTTTATGTATTCGGCATCAATATATCGACTAAGAACATGTTTCGATCGTAATTATTATTAAAAATAAATATTGAAAAACAGTACACATTAAATATTTGAATTTGTTTATAAGGTGAATATTATAGACCCAATCTATATAATTCTTATTGACGAAATAGATTTGGTAACTTAATAAATTAATAAGTTAAATGGTACAATTTCAAATTATTACTGTGGAGTATTGGTTAGTTTGAGAATTTGTTTAGGATATATATTTTTAGTAAAAACTTTGTATAAGAAAATTGTATGCAGGCTACTCCACATTATATTTTATGGCCTTCGGGTTCATAAACAGTAGAAACAATATCTTAGACATTTTTGGTGTTATCAAAGTTTTTCTAAAGTCAGTGGAAAGCTCCTAATTTTGGTTTAAATCGTTCTGGTACATTTAGATGACACACGCCACACTCTGACCGTCGTTGGGACCACTTCCTGGTGAACACATCAACCAGTGGTGTCACCGTTGGGACCCCCAGACACTCCAGGCAGGCCACCGTTGGGCCCAGGATCCACCAGCCAGGCCAACGTTGGGCCCCCGAACACACCGTCAGCCAGGCCTTTGTCAATAGTCATCATCCTCACATATTCAACACAACTCATATCATATATATTCAATTCTCTAGTATTATCTTAATACTCATTTAATATGTCTAGTAGCTCTTATTCTTTACTTTACTCCATAATTATACTTCAATACCAATCCGGACACTTCGTCCATATATTATTATCAATAGCAATTCAACAGATTTGTCTCCTTTCACACATACCTATCATACTCCATATATCTCAACATTAATACAAATAGTAGAATACCCAATTATCAATATACGTTATAGATTAGCTATCATCTTCACATATTGATTCATACCAATTCATACTCAATATTAATACATATAGTAGAATATCCAAATATCATAATACGTTATAGATTAGCTATCAACCTCACCTCAATAATAATTCACAACACTTTTGTCACTCACTAAATCACTCTTAATACATGACCTATTTCACTGGTAGATAGACTGTAAATGGTTATATGTTCTGAAATACAGAATTATAGAAGACTGGTGCTCATATAATATCCTATTTAATAAACGGATATAGTTATAACACATATATTTAAAACGCATCGTAACAGCTCCGATAATGTTACATACACACGACCAAACATCTGTATTTTTTTGTAAAAATAGACCTAATATATTGGACTCATCAAAAAATATCCAACTGACATATTTTAGAGCCATTTAGTCCTGAAATATAAGTTTTATTGAGAAACACCTTTTCCTAGTTATAGGCTTGGCTTCGTCCAATTAGGAATAATGTGCAGATTCTATTTCATTTCCGTTGATACATAAATGATGTAATTATTTCAAATAGGTTGATTGTAGATTGAATGTGTTCGTGTGAATATCAAATATGATTCGTAATTACGTACATGTAACTGCACTAAAATATTTATTAAAATGGGATTATATATAAAGCGTGTAAAGATTAGTTATTAAAAAAATTATTTCACTGCAATACGTAATTCGTATGTAATTCTTCCATTATAATGATCGTCACCTTGCTTTTTATATAAAGAAAAGTTTGTTAAATTCTTGTTATTAAAAAGTTTACACGACAATAGTAGCGAATAAAGTTTATGTGGATTTTGTAGCAACTTTACTTTGCAAATGTTTATTTGACATATTAAAAAAAAAAAACATACATTCAGGCGCTTATGTCTTTAGCTCGTCCAAAAGATACAAAAGCGCAGGGCGTAAAACGTTGCCCGTTGTAAGATACGGATCCCCACTCCATTCCGCGCATGCGCATAGTGTATGTACAAGGTATGTAATAAGTGAACTTTATTATTTTAAACTTAATTTTTACTTTTACAGATTATTGGTTGGCAGCATTGCGTTGCGCATAACTTCCTCTGTAACCACATGTTCTTGAATTGTTGAAATCTCGTTTAGTTTTCGTGATATTGTTATTTGAGTGCTACGTGCTTATGTGTCAGTGACGATTTTGCTTTGATACTTCTATAAAATGTAGATTATTTGATAAGCATTCACCTTATCATTGTATTCAATATGTATTGCTTTTTAATATTTATTTTCTATAAACAATATGCTCAAACCACGATCTCAGTTGATCTATTTGTGATAACCGATTTCAAGTGACAAATATCAAAATATTTAAGTAAATTTTGTTTCCCTGTCAAAATATTTTCAGGCATAGTTCATACAATATATTAAATATAATCCCCATACATGCGTATCTCTGGCAACATAAATAAGAAGTTTAAGATTTTCCGTAGCAGTTTTCTCGTAACTGTTACATTTTGAGGAAATGTTTCAAACATAAGTTGTGCGAAATATTAATATATTTCTAGAGCGTTCACAGACCGACAGACAGACACACAGACGTCATTCCGAAAATAGTCACATTCGATTCAGGGAAGGTCAAAACGTGTATATCCGTTGAAATCTGGAGATCGAAATTATTCATGATTACGAGACATACTTATTATTGAGTATAAGAAAGTAAAAATGATTGCACAGACTTTCGTATTATACGTCTTGCTGTTTCCAACATTAAATAGTTCACACTTGGTCAACTTTACCTCTTTGTATAGTACCTTAGGCTTACATAAATAAATTGTCAAAAGTAAATAGCTACGATAAAATTCAATTATACATGCAGCAAAATCTGGTTATCAAAGAAGCAACTATAAAAGGAATACGAAATCTTTAAAATGTTGACATGTTGACGTCTGTACAAATGCATTAAAAATGAACAGAGATATAAAAATAATTTCAGACTCGACAAAAAAACGAAAGTAAAACATACCGTAAAAAATCGGTTGTAGCCAGCACAAAACTTTCTTATACGTTAGGTATAGTAAATTTATTATAACCGATATCAAATTATTTGTGTCTAATTGGTTTCCCTGATTATGTTTGTACATGTAAAGGAAATGCTTTATTTATATAATCAATTATTAGGTCTACATTTACAAAGAATCTATTGTGGCCAGTACAAGTCTTTCTAATGCATTACGGAAACAATGTTTGAAGTTTAATCTTAAGTTTAAGGGGAGTAGAATGTTATAATTTCAATTTTTAAGTATATAATATGAAATAAGTGCATATTATTGCCTAATTAGCATATATTTTTAGCAAATACGTGTTTCCGTACATTTATTTTAATTCATAGTTAATATTTTCACTTCAAAATGGCCAAGAAGCAGTGATTTTTGAAAATACGAGTTACGGTAAGATTTTATAGTTCGTCAAATTATAATTACTGTAAGTGGAAGTGGAAGTAAATTTATAATTCTGATTATTAGAGAAATAAAATCTTGAAGAGATGATGCAAACATATTTAGAAACATGTTTGGTTGGCAATTTTATTCTTTTATTTTTGATGGCACAATCCATTGTATTTTAGCATATAACTAATTATCACTTTTAAAACTGCCGTTGTGGCACTGCAATTTAATACTGCAAAATTCAGAATCTATCCTGATTATTTAATTCAAAAACAATAATGAATCAAATGTCAAATCATTAAAAATGTTGTGTAAAAAGGATTTGTAATACATATTTTTTGATTAATCGATTCAAATAATAAACAGCATGGAAACTGTCTAAATGATACAACACATATGCACCATACAAGGTTAAAATCAAAGTTAAACAAAATTTAGTTTAAATTTATCGGATGTTACACAGTGATCGATTAGTTAATCTCAGCATAGTGATCTAAGAACAAAATAGCGTTCAAAAAAGGACTCGATTTTTTCATTATTATTATTTGCGATGTGGAAATTTGTATTACTATTATAGTCAAACGATACAAAATGAAGAAAAACCGTGTTATTATTATTAAATTACATGAAAATTCGCCATCAGTCAAAACTGACCTATGTTCTGTATACCATATGGACACATGGTGCCCAGGGGTGACCCTAGTATAAAAAGAAAGTCATAGGATAAGTGAAAAATATATTTAATTAACAGCAAACAATTACTGCATAGTGAAACAAACGAAAAGAAAATTCATTAGCGACGAAAAAAGAAAATTAAGGAAGAAAATGGAATGTCACTTCTACTACACAAGCTGTTTTCATTTTCGCACTGACAGACATTATTGGTTTGGGGAATGCTTTTTGTAACCGATATACTATAACTTTAATTTTATTTCGTAACTATTTTCTTTTCACGAGTGAATCTTGAAATTGAAATATAAGGATATTTGAGACGCTTTGCATCAGCGACTTGTTTTCAGAAGCTCTGGGAAGTGTCGCTTGCTCGTCAAGAATGCGATGTTGTCTTCTTTAATCTTGTTTTGCGTCATCATAGCTAGATAACTTGATATTCAATTTTCTTCAAAGTCAGCGTTTTCGTGTTACGTACGTTATGGAAGAGATTTTAATTAAACGTAATAATTACATTTAAAATTTCATTTCCATTTATTTTCTGCTAAATAAAATTAACTGTCTATTATCATTTGCAAATTACAACCTTTTATATGTTGCTCCATCTACTTGCGAATTCAATATTACGAATTCAAATGCTTTCCTTAGCTACATACATTAATTCGAGGATTTAAGTGTTTAGGAAATAGTATTTTGGAGACGGTATTATTCAAACAAGTCACGGCTATCTTCAATAATTGAATTATAAACTACAATTTCAATTTCAATTTGAATACAAAAATTATTTGTATTCATATCCGTATACCTGTAACAACAATCTAGGTTTAGATTAACGAACATGAATTACCATTATTAATAAAAATATTTTTGTTAATACTTACAAACAAAATTTGCACTTACAGTCATCACTATTACAAACAACTACGAAATTAATGCAAAAACGAGGTTAAAAAAGAAATCTTATACGTTAAGTACGGTTATTGTAACCGATGTCAAATGACAAATATCAAATTATTTTAGTCTATTTTGTTTCCCTATCAACATGTTGGTAGACATAGTTCATACGATTTATCAAATATAATTCCAATACAAGCGTATCTATGATAATAAAAAAGAAATTTAAGATTTTCCGTAGCAATTTACTGGTACATTTTTTGATGAAACTTTACAAACAAAAATTGTACATAATATTGTTGTCGTTCATTTTGAACTTGACTATATTTCCATAAGTATAACCGTTCCAGTGATATTAGAAAAAAATAAAGCATTTAATAAACATGTTTTTCGGGTTTGAATATTTTTTCGAAAATATGAGGTCTTAAATGAGAAGTTTCACAATTTATGTTCGACAGTATTGGCTCCAGAGCGATCACAGACACACAGATAGACAGACACAGAAACGACATTCTGAAAATAGTATCAGGGAAGGGCAGAACGTGTATTTCCATTAAATTTTTTCTTGAATATGTATACTTCTGTATATACATTCGTATAAGAAAGTAAATGTTGATATATACAAAATCACAATATTCAAAAACCCCACGTAATATTCACTATCGTTATGGAAAATAGTATGCAAATTGTCTAATATTCCAGTCTACATTACAGCAGTCAGTATAGGTACTATTTGTTGTATAGAAATAAAATTTTCATACTAAATGGTAATAAAAGGCGCTTAACAAGATATTGGATTCCAATTTTTAACGTTGTCGGGTTTCGTTTACACAAGAAGTTTAAAAACTTTTGTGGTGAGGGATGAAAACGGAAATTAGATTTCGTTTGAAGTTTCATAACAAATTTTATAAATTTACCTAATGATAGTAACTTTAGGATATTACAATTATGATAGATATAGTGCAATAAGTAATTACGCAGGTTATTATAATTACCATTAGAGATTCCAGCTCCTCTTTTGTCATTGAATCAAGGGTGAAAATTAACCTTGCTAATTATATTTATTCGTGGAACATATTTTTACCTTCTGTGCAAAACCATGAAATATTTATAATGAATAAATAAAAAGGGTCAATACAAATATGTGTAGCTGTCTCTAAAAATCATATAAAATATTTAATTATGTTCTTTTTTTGATATATTTGATATTTGTCTTACTTCTGACAATGATAGAATTTTATTATTAAATTGAAAAGTTATACAAATAAAGTTCTCCTCGAAGCAATGCTCGAATGAAGTAATTTGAATGAGCACCTACGTCATCATTTTCTTACCCGTAAGTTAAAAGCGATGAAATGTGATTGGCAGACAAATTTAAGAAAATCTGTCAGAAAGCCGTTCAAGGAAAATAATAATTGTGTAGAACTTGCCATGATGTAAAAATTGGTTGCAGGCGAATAACTTCGATATTTATGCTCGAATGAAGTTGAATAAACATTGGTGTTTCCACTGCTAGCTTTCTATCAAGAATGTGGAGTGGCCTGAACTCCACTTTCTTATACGTAGTATTCACTAAATAAAAATAAATAAATATATACATATATTTCACGCAGAGTGTCAAACGAACCAATACTCTACAGTAATACTCTGAAATTGTATTAATTTAGCTATCTAATTGCAGTCTTCTCGTAACTGGAAATTCTTTTAAGATACTTTCCATATAAAAATTGTGCGAAATATTATTATCTTTCATTATAAGCATGACTATTTTTGCCATAAATGAAGCTGCTTTAGTAAAATTAGAGAAAGTATAAAAATGCATAGAGTTTGATGCACTTCCGGTTTGAATATTCGTTTCAAAAATAAAAGGTGCACATCTAGACCATATAAAAAACTTAAATTTGAAGTTTCACAATTTCAGGTTCAACATTTTTGGCTCTAGGGCGTTCACAGATAAACAGACAGACATACACACAGACAGACACATCGATAGACACGCAGACATACAGACACACAGGCGTCATTACGAAAATAGTGACATTCGATTCAGGGAAGATCAAATTGTGTATAACCGTTGAAATCTGGAGTTCCAAATTTTTCATAATTGCAAGGTACAGAAACAAAGTAAATTATCGATCTTTAAAATATTAATACAATTTGCATTATTTTTAATAGTTCATTATGTATCTAACTATTTGTATTAACATTTGCATTTTATTGTTATATATTAATGAGGAATTCTTAATTTAACCAGCAAAAGTATTTTTAATATTATTTTTTACTTCGAAGGCTTCTGAAAGGCATTAAAGTATTTCCAATGGCTTGAAGGCTACAATTGGTCAAACATGCTTCAATGCTTTTGATTTGAGATTTGAAATCGTTGAATTAAAATTGATTTGAGCATATGAATTGATGGATATTTTTTTCGGATGAATTACGAATTGTGAATTCAATTTCATTTGTTTGTGATCAAGCATGTGTTAATATACATTTGACGATACAACAGATAATGCATGTATGTTGTACCTCAATATCATATATGATGTGTTTATGTTTCAATGTCGGTTTTCTAAATAAATATTCACTTGCAGTATTAATGGCTTATTCACAACGAATTAATTAGTAATTAAGATTAGAAATTGAATTCATAATCCAGTTTATATTATGACACATATTGCTAGCGTTCACAGTAACCAAATTTTATAATAAATGCGTATTATTTTGTAAATGCTAGCTAGAGCTAACTTGATAATTACTTGTAATTTCTAAGCTTAATTACCAATTGAATTATATTTAATAAATTGTACAAAATACGCCTGACAATATTTTGGCAGGAGAACAATATAGACCCAATTAATTTGGCATTAGTAATTTAACATCTACTATCACAAATGAGAACGTGTCTCGAGCGTATTGGTATATGGTATATATATATATATATATATATATATATATATATATATATATATATATATATATATATATATATATATATATACTTGATTAATTCTAAGTAAATGAAAATCGACGACACTCCAGGTTCTTTGTTAAATAAAAAAATAAAAATAAATTGAATTTTATAGATTTCTCTTGATATAAGTATGTTTTTCATGCTACAAGTTTCTTGGAAAAAATAATGTTTATATCATAAAATAGTTCAAAGCAGAAATAAAATGTTTTCAGTTATATTTATGTATACCTGTGTGGGTGGATTCATATAGAGACTAAATGTAGAATACGCTTTGTTAAAATATTCGTTTTCTTCTATTTGCATGCCTCTTAACTTCACGTTAAAAATGATTCATCTAAAAAGTATATCTGGAAATGTGCACATAAGGTTACGTAACACTAACGACAGAGTTAATAATTGCTTTATAAAAACATGCTAACAATTTTAGTTGCTCTGTATAGTTACAAACTACTCGCAACTTTGGTTCATGAAGAACCGTAATTATTGTGTGTTGCAAGTTTTGAAAAAATTCTAATTAGCGAACAGAGTTTATTGTATTGCAGTAACAAAAAATCATTATATCAATATTGAATATTTTAATTATAAAAAGATAGCTTTACTCACATTTCACACAATTAAAAATCAAAATCTCCTGTGCCTTACACTGGACTTTCTTGTATATATGAATTTGATCTCCAACAGTTTTTGATATTCACGAATAAGAGCGAATCTTAAAAGAGCGTATCGCAAAACAGAGAATCCAAAACAGCGAAGAGCAAACCAGAGAATACTCAAGAAAGAGAATTCTAAAAACAGAAAATATCCATAAGATAGTTGGTTTAAAACAGAGAATAATAAAAACAAAAAATTCAGCAAAACAGTGAAATACCTAAATGGAGAAAGACAAAGAGGAGAAAGAGAAAAACAGAATAGGCTAAAACAGCGAATTTTGTTAATAGAGAATGCCCAAAAGAACGAATTTTTATAAATAGCGAATACTTGACAGAGCGAATAAATAATTGCGTACTATTAATTTTCACTGATCTGGTAAAACAAATGGTCAGGTGTTTGAAGTTAATCATTTAATATTTATATTAATTTCCTCTGATCAATATATATATATATATATATATATATATATATATATATATATTTTTTTTTTTTTGATCAGAGGAAATTAATATCATCGTGCCCGAGTCTGTTAATTACAATTATACAGGGCTATGTTTTGCTCTTCGCTGTTTTGAGCTTAGCTATTATGCGTGAGTACCATGAAAAAATAATCTAAAGTGTGTTATATATATATATATATATATATATATATATATATATATATATATATATATATATATTAAATGTCAAAATTATGTGAAAATCAAAATTTCAAAATGCTTAACGAGTTGTTTAAACAATAAAGGTACATTATAATATTGATGGAAAGGTATCTTTTTATAGACTTAATAGCCATATAGCTATTTGTGAATTGTGTTAATAAACATATTTTGTATTGTAAAACAAAAGGCTATTAGCGTTTACGAAAAGTAGTTTGAATTGCTCGGATCGGTCTGTAGACGTTCGTAAATGCAGTCAGATGGATCTCTTCGTGTTCGTAAACTGAATCTACAGACAGATACACAGATGATGTAGATTCGATGATAAAACGAATATTTCCATTAAAATGTCGATGTCGACATGTATTAAGATCATAATACTTTCTTTTATATATTACGTATAAGAAAGTAAAATAACATTGAATTTTCGTACTATAAAGAAATGATTCGAAATCTCTTAATGCATGTTCTGCTTTAGGCCAGGCTATAGTTTCCCCATAAACTGCACAATTCTCACATTAGTGAAAATTAGTTTTGCCCAAGAGATAGCTTTGAACATCACAAAACAAATTAACAATCATAATATGCTCATAGGACATGGGCAATATTACCCCAAGGTCTAAATTAAATTTATTCTCCCGGAAATGTAGCTATCACATCATTAATATTTTTTTAGTTCTCGCAGAACAAAAACAACAGAGTTTGCTCAGTAGCCATGCAGCGAAAGTTCAACTTAATTTACAAAAAAAAAAAAAAATCATATATTCATATTATATATATATATAAAATATTAATTTCCTAACAGGATACCAAAATAATCGTATAATTTTTATATTCAAAGTATTTCCTCTGTAAACAAAACATTTTTCACTGGGTGAACCACCGTATTTATTTTTTATTTCTTTTAATCTTCCAGTAGCTATTGAGTTTTAAAACTTGCGCGATCATCAATCAATGTTCGCATAAATGTTCGCGTAATTGAAAAAGGAAAATGAAAAAATCAGAAAATGTATAATTGAAATACAAAATTATAAAGTTACATTTAACATTTTAGGTTTCTTGCACTTGATATAAGGTGACCTACAAAGTAATGGTTTTATAATAAAAATTAATGTCTGAATTAAAGCTTTTTAAAAAAGTAAGTTGAACTTTCGCTGTTTGGCTAGTGAGCAAACTTTGTGGTTTTTGTTCTGTAGTAAAAAAATATCAATGATGACAGACAATAATGCTATATATAATATCAAATTACAGCAATTAATAAATTTCTAATCAATAATAATGCCCTACGTAAAAATTAAAGGTTATACGGCAGAATAATTCAAATGTCAATAAAAATGTATTATGTGAATCTTCAAAATGCATATCGAATTGTGTATATTTATTTTTTATTTTTAATGGCCATTGTGCTTTAGCATATGACCCATTATCACTTTCAAAACTTCCGTGACACTGCAAAATTCAGAATCTAGCCTGGTTATTTTATTCAAAAATAATGACGAACCAAATGTCAAATCATTATAAGTGTCGTGAAAAATGATTTGTAATACACATATTCTTTGAATAATCGATTCAATTAGAAATCGAAAACCGCAAGTAAATTTACAATCGCAATTTTTGTGTAATAATACATTCATGGCGACTATCTTAATGTACGCGTACAAATGTTAAAAATATTGTTTGTATTATTCAGTTCGCAGTAATACCGCAGTTACAACACCTAATAAAATCAATAGACACATTATTATTAAATATTATTAGATTTTTGAAGAGGCACAATTATAATATTATTGATTGATTGACGAACAATACAAACTAGAATGCTACAATACAATTCAGGAAAATTATCTTAAGGCCGTGATCGAACTACAAATAGCGCGATTGTGTACGAGCGTGCAACAGCAAGCACAATCAAGCAAAACGATGTACGCCGGTTACAATAGGTGCGTTCAATGAGGTTAGCAAAAGCTTGCAAAACGTAAATGACGTCATATATTTCAAATTCATTGGTTTACCGCGCTAGCTAGCAAAGCGATTTTTTCGCCAACTTCTGCTAGCAGCAAAATATTTTATAAATAAGGTTACAGCACATCTGTCTATTTACTTGTAGTGTTTCGTTTTAATAATTAAAAATGGAAAAAACCCATCTATTTATTAAATCAACATAAACGTCTTCATTATTTTTATGTATTAATACAGAATTTGTTATTTTTGACGTTGCATCGTCATTCAGTAATTCGGATAACACAACCATTTTATTCATGTTGACAAATATCGTATCTTCAAACTATAAACTTCAACCCAAGACAGATGTCATATTCAATAATTACCGAAATTGGCGGAAAACAGGCGCTCAATGAGGTATTAAAATTTGCTGCTGCTAGACAAAATCTGCTAGCTTGCTAACTTCATTGAACTGTATGAAGTGCCATCAAGTAGTATTTCAAAATTAGCGCGTTTTTAACCGACTTTGTTATCAGAATGAATTGTATTAATTTCATAATTATATAATAATTATTAACAATTTCAATTAACCGTCAAAATTTCAGAAACTTAAAATTTTTGAATATATTCTATAATATATAATTATTTAAATATTAATAAAATCATGCATCAAATTATTAAATAATATTGAATGTGCATTGTACAATATATTTAACTACAATTAGATGCAATAAATAAATTTTTAATTCAAATCATAAATTATATAATAAACAAAATCGTGAATAGTTAATTCAAACATATTTAGACACTTGATTGGCTGGAAAAAATATTTCAAATTATGAATATTTAAATTTTTGTAGGTTTTTTATCTGTCAAACGATACAAACTGAAGGAAACACTGTGTAAAGGAAATCTCTTATTTATATATTGTAACTATTATTTACAAAAAAATTACAAGAAAATTCGCCACACGTCAAAACTGACCTATATTTTGTATACCATATGGGCATATGGTACCAACGGGTAACAAAAAAACAAGTGACCACTCGCAAAAATACTTGATAAACTAAATTGAATACTGTAAGAATGCAACACTGTTAATTGTGTATCGATCGGTTCCGAAAATAAACAAACCTAACCAAAGTTGGTATTTTTTTAATTTCATACGCAATTTTACATAACACGGTTTAATTCATCAATCAATATACGGTATACAGCCTTGGAATTACAGAGGGGCAACATGGCGGCAAATTCTGAAGGGCGGCCAATTTTAATAAATATTGAACATGGAAATATTAGGAAAATAACCGATTTTTTATTTTGTAAAAGGGTGGCATTTTTATTACTACCCACGGGCAGCGCTCACTTTAAATCCGACCCTGGATATATATGTAATTAATAATTTTAGAGGCATATACGATATATACTTCGATGAATTCATCATCTCCTGCTCGTAAGATCACATTTCTGCTCTCTACTCCTCTGTCGGAACCAGAGCAAATTGATTTATATTTGCTAAGCATATTCTATGATATCTCATTTAAATCCACTAGCAGTTAAGATTTAATCACCCTTATACTTCCGGAGTTATTGGGCTCCAAAATCTAGAGCCTTGTCTCCCAATAATATATACGAAAATCAAATTCTATGATGATGTAATAAGTAAAATAGATAGTTTAGTATTTTACATAATTAATAATTATATTCTTAAGACGTATCCCCATAGTTGTCCGTTCTTACAGGTCGGTGTAAAGAGGGAAGCGCACGAATATCGTAGCGTTATTAGAGCCAATACTATTTACTACTCGTTGAAGCGTTTGACCCTTAAAATACTTGCCAATAATGTTTTTTGAATAAAACTTTTACAATATTCCGGTAGAAAAATAGTCAATATATCCTTGTCTAGTTTTGAATCTTTAAATTTATCATCTCAATAAAAACTATGGACTTTTGAAAATATGGTAAATATAGAACCATATAAAAAAAGATCTAAGCAAAAACTTATAAATCAAAAATTAGAAAAGGCAAGTATTGGCTATCTGAAAAAAAAAATTCATTCATTTTAATGTTGTAATAAAGGGGTTTTAAGAGTTCGACGAAACCTTGTTTAGCTATATTTGCAGCGGCTATGGAGATTCCTCTTAATAAGGAAATGAAACTAGTGATACCAAGATTTCCATTTACGATATTTTTGCAACTACATATCTGTATCTTGGGAGCTCATATATGTATACCTATATGTATATAATATATACGAAAATCAAATGTCTACGATGAAGAAATTAAAATCGTTTCACATCTCGCCTCTAAACGACGATCATCAAACAAATTTGTGTATGTAAGTTGGTTGGTTACCACTCGACGTGATGCCATACGCCAGGCTTTCTCGTGGTGGCTGCTTTGCAATGTAAATAAACCGTGTTGTTCGAGTCGAATATCGAAATCGCTTACATAACCTACAAACACGCCTTCTCGACTCCACTTTACGGTAGGTAAACCCTGCCAAATTACCAACGAACTTTTGCCTCATAACATTTCAACGACCTAATTCACATCACAGCCAAATACATTATGATTCTTCACACAAATCAATATTAAACTGTATATGGAATATGTACTGGAATAATTATTATTAATGAATTTACGTAGTATACTCTTAAGCCTGTTATGAGTATATCAAAACATTGTATAACTTTTTATATCAATAACATTTCACAATTGTGAACTCATAGGCCATAATAATTATTAAATCTTAATATTTTGCTAACCGTGTAGTAAGGATGGGGGGAAGTCCTCTGATGGTTTCGGCGATTAATGTATTCTGTATATCATTATATATAAAATTATTTCACTATAACTCGAAGTTTTTATATGTTGATTTTTTGGTCGCACTTTCGTTCGACTTGTGGAAGTTTGATTTAAGTTGTAAAGTTGCATAATGTAAAACATAATCATACATGTAAGTTGAAGTAATGAATAGGATATATAATGAACATACAACTCGCATTTCCAAAATTAGAGAGCAACTTAATTTGTTAATAGCAATGCAACAAATGTGTGAGCAACAAACTCATATCTTTCTATTTAATTTAATGGTGCCACGTTGACTAAACGAAAGCCATGTCAGTATAATAAATTTCCGACATGTCCAGCATTACTGGATGTATTCGTGTCTTCTTCTATTTTAATGAATGTTAAAAGGTTACTCACCCTGCGATGCGGTGTATATGTTTCTTGCACTGGTCTCGGGTCGATATCGAAATGAGAGCTGCTTTCTGCGTGAAGAAGAGCTGTCTTGAGAATATATAAAATTCTCGCCGTTCCCACAAGTTAGGTTGGTACTCCTGCAATCTGAAGCCAAACCATTAATATAATTATATTAACTTATTAAAATTGACATACATATATGATGATATTCACAAGCGAACCTGAGCAGATATGCAGTTTTGATGTCATATTTAGGATTATTAGTTTAGTGCTCTTCAAACTAAGGGTAGCGATCCACTCATTGGTCGTGATTAATAATTATCTTATGTTCTACGCTTATAAGTACAATACATTCAAGCGTAATGATATTTTTAAATCCTGAACAAATTTCATTATTAGGATTAATGTGAATGTCTTACTGTCGTTCACAATCAGCGACGAAACATTATAGGTTTATTCGTTTCACTATTAGCGTCAACGGCATTTATTTGAACAGACTAATTCAGAAACAAGAAAGTAATAATAACCGTAATAAATCTTAAATTTCTTATTGATGCTGTGATAGATACATATGCTTGGGGATTATAATTAATACATCGTATCAACTATGTCTGATAATATTTTAACAGGGAAAGGAAATAGAGACAAATAATTTGATATTTTTTATTTGACCTTGATTATAATAAACCTATTATACCAAAAGTATGAGAAAGTCTTGTGCTGACCACAACAGATGTTTTGGAAATGTAGACATAATCAAGGAAATGCATTATTTATATAGTGTATATAAATAAAGCAATTTCCTTTATATGTACATATACAAACACACATACATCTTGATGTATATATATACCAATATAATATTTATTTTGAAATTTAAAATATTGCGTATACGGAGCAGTAAGACAGTTTCACTGAATTATTATGTTCCAATCTATTCTATATTGTTTGCAATCAATCAATAACAATATCATATTATCTCTTAAATAATCAGAATTATAAATTTACTTACAGCTTCTATTTTGCATATGCATAGGTTATTGAATACACAATAATAATCTTACTTGCAATAACTACTTCAATTTTGATTTTACATAACGTAGCATTCGTTTTAATAAATAACTAATGGCGAAGAGAGCTTTAAACTTTTCCATAGCATTTTATATAAGTGATAAATGACCTTATTTTAAAATACAGTATAGTACAATATTTCAAAATTTTACAGTTGCTTAGACAATGTTCACAATGGCTCAAGCCACTGGTAGTAACCCTAGAAAAACACATTCATTCAAATACTTACATCTGAGTGTATATAATATATGTATATATATATATACATATCTGTATATATATATATATATATATATATATATATATATATATATATATATATATATATATATATATATATATATATATATATATATAATACTGCTATTTAATTATTCTGTTATCAGAATTTTGTGCTTGACATATTTCATGTATTGTATTATATTAATATATATATATATATATATATATATATATATATATATATATATTAATATAATACAATACATGAAATATGTCAAGCACAAAATTCTGATATATATATATATATATATATATATATATATATATATATATATATATATATATATATATATATCAGAATTTTGTGCTTGACATATTTCATGTATTGTATTATATTATATATATATATATATATATATATATATATATATATATATATATATATATATATATATATATTAATATAATACAATACATGAAATATGTCAAGCACAAAATTCTGATAACAGAATAATTAAATAGCAGAAAATAATTCACTTTGATGTTAATGACTGTACTAAAATATGAACTACTGAGCCACAAAAAATAGTCCATTTTACAAACAAAGAAACAAAATACGAATATGTTCGCGTGTCATTTAGATATTGATTACATTTATATGCGCATTATAAAAATCTAGTTGTATAGTATAAATGCATTTTAATTACAACAGCGTATTGTATATAATATGAATTCATGTAAATATCATATGCACATACAACCTATTTATCAGTACCAGATTGCAATGTTATGGAAACATACATATCTATTTGTTTTGCTTCCCCGTTAAACAATGACACAGATTTTCCGTAGATAACATAGACGCACATGTCACCACGTGTTTTGTAATTATTATACTACTAGTTCCGATTTTATCGAACGTTTTTACGTAGTCACTTTTATTTGACATGTTTCCAGTATGGAACCTGTAATTGATAGGATCTGATGCCAATTGATTTGCTTTTACATGCACCAGAGGCTGTGAAATATATAATTATAACATATCAGGATACTTAATGTAATTTGTAATAAATCGGAATCTTGATTTAATAACAAAAAGTGGGGTAACAATATCTGTGCGTTGTGCCGTGGCTGTTTTGCTAATATTGTGTAACCCAATTGGCAATTCCATGGGCATCTTTCCCTTCGCCGCAATTACATTTCTTTGTACTAAAGGGAAATCTTTTTGTAATGGATCATTGGGTTACAACTGACAAAAGAAACAGTCAAATATTATGAACAGATCATGTTTTCTTGTAACCATTATTCTATTGTTATCTCTTTTCTTGTCGTCACGTTTGCCGCGTCTGCGAAGAAGAATAAGAAGAAATGAAGTGAGTCAGATGTGGCACGACACGATGCTGTATTGCTTTTATATAAATTGTAATTCTCGGAAAGTTTTTTTCCCAGCGAATTGAAAATCGTTCGTTTTCTGTCGTACTTTTTATGTGTGTGGATTGTTATCGAATCAATAGTCAATGAGATGACAATCTTGCTGCGTATAAAAAATGTCACTGATATCTTGTTTTGACGCCGTTATTTTTACAATAAAAACTTTAGAGTGCTGTATTATCAAGTTTTCATGCGTAAAAGGAAAATGACGCACATCGTAAAGAGCAATCGTATAAAAATACCGAGCACGAATATTTTCATGTTTATAATACTTCCTTTAAGACTTCTTTCAGAAAAGTAAAAAAGAAAATGTAATATTTAAAAGATCAACGACGACGTCATTTTCCATCTTCTGTTCGAAAAGTGTCTCCACAATTTTCAGTTTAAATTTTCTATTACCACCTAGACCTAATTATGTATAATGTATATCACTGTCAGACCCTTCGGTCTAATTCTAAAAAATTTAAATTACTCCTGCAATAGCCAATTGGCATAATCGATCTAGCGAAATGGCAATTTGGATCACTGTCTGTCAATTACTTGAGTTAGAACGAAACTCATTTACGGGGGCTTTCTATCAAATTTGCACTACTCCTGCGTCAAGCCCCGGGCCCCACTGTTCGAGACTAGTCGGCTCCCAGCGATACGACAACCTATGTTCTAATGTTCTCACGATCTAATACACTACGCCTACGTTTCTACGTAGTTACAACTTGTTTGTAAAGTAGACGCAAGGATCACGGAAACTTTTTTGTTATTCTCTTTTGTCACTCACGTAGTATATCTATTTTCCCTTCAACAATGCACTGAAGAAAAAGAAACTTGTTTTTATAGTGTTAATACATTCATTCACATTTGAACTATACTTTGGAAAAATGTCTAATTTCAAGAAATATTTCTTTTATTTATTAAACCAGTCTATTTGTTACAACAACATTATTTATTTGAAGTTTCTGTCTATTATAAGGTAATAGCGATTAATACAGCAATATTTCATATAGTATATTTTAATAAGATCTATTTATAATAAAGATAGCTTATCTGGGGCTAGCATTAGTTTAATATAACTCTACATTGATTTGATTTAAAAATGGGATTTATTTAATAGTAGTAAATCTAAATTGATTAAAGAAAATCCATTTCTCAGTATGACAAAACTGATATTCATTTCATTGCAAATATATTGTCAAATTACATGACATTTTAATTAAAAGAAAAAAGCTGGATTGGCCTTCACTAAACTTTGTTATATCCTTTCTCTAGCGGAAATATTTTGTTATAAATTCACCTTACGATTGCTATGAAATAAAGTCAATATGTATTGTAACTAGGAAAACGAAAATATAAAATTACTATTTCCATATCATTAACGTTTATGAGAATTACCTTTTCTCTAACTTATGTTGTTTTTTAACCTTTACTTCCGGTTAAGGCGCTATACTTGTAGTGATAAAAGAAGGAAAACAGTGGTTGGCAAATTCGTTCTGAAGCTAATACACATAACATTAACGTACTTGAAAATATATGTTTATGATCAGAAACGATGTCTCTACACGGGCCTGTGGTCAAATATAATGTATGTTTAATTATTCTAATTCAAATAAATACTAAATATTTACAAATTGTTACTTCTTTTAAGGTGTTGTTAAATCGACATAAGTAATATTTTAACAAGAATTTCAACGGAGCACTGTAGATTAATAACTAAACCTTAGATACGTTTCTAAAAAATGCATTATCATTTAGAACAATTTTTTATCTAATTTACGAGTAGGTGTTTTTCTCATAACCGACGTGACTTACACAATCTAATTTATTCTGGAGAATACAAGATACGTTGTATAATGTATGTCGGAGAGTTTATCGGCTGCACACAAGTATCGCCCTTTAAGATAATGTTTTCATAAAAAGAAGGTGCTTTAATAGTTTTGGCTCTAGAGCGTACACGTCATTACGAAAATAGTCAGATTCGATTCAGGAATGGTCACGAATTTCCGTTAAAATCTCAAGTTCAAAAATATTCATGATTACAAGACTGCCTTTTACATTGCGTCCAAAAAAATAAAAAGGAAGTAGTAGTCGTCGATTTTACGTTGTAAATAAATAACGTCGACACCAGTCACACGTAGCTTTTAAACAGTTTAATATTTAATGGCTAATGGCTACGATGTATGAGAATATATTTAAAAATGTTAGAGTTTCCTACACTTGACTATCTTATACGTAGTTTTCATTATATACAATATATATATTTTATTTTATGTTTATATGTATGTATGCATGTATCGCCCAGATATATGTGCTTATATGTATGTATGTATGTATATGTGGAACGCTTTTTTGAAACACTGCAAGCAGGTATGACCAGGAATCGTACCCTAACTCTCAACGTGCTAGTCGAGAATATTTCCCCACTATTTAATCAAGAAAACTGTCCTACAATCTATATTGTAAAAAATATTCTTATTCGTTAAAATAGGAAATCATGTAATATCAAAATAAATATCCCGACAGTTTGTTGCATATCAAATTGTGTAAATAATAAAGTAGATTATTATATAGATGGAAAGATAACTTAAATGGGTGCCATATAACTAATTCCCGAACAGCAGCGGTTTACGGATTGATATTTTGCGGGTGATTTTTCATTGGTAAGACTTTTGAATATAATTTATGCGGGAATTCATTTCATGCTTTTGCGGAATCCACAAGATCTGAATTTGAAAGGCGTAAAATTAAAAACAATTTCTATATTTTGCGGGATCCAGAAGAATTATAACCTCATTTTGTGAATTGTTACATTTGTTATTACGATGGACTCAGATATGCAGCAAACAATTATGTGATAATATCTCATATTACAATTCGTTTTATAATATTATGATAATACTAAGTACATTAATAAATAATATAATAATGCAGTTAATCGTTTTTGTCTCCATGCCATCCTCATTTACAGTAATCATTATGCACTTTATCAAACATTATGTTAAAACGATTCTATTCTGTCAGTCGAACAATTATACTAACTATAATGAGGGTAAGGTACCTTTTCCAGTTTACCAGCCAGTTTAGCCAACTAAATAGAAAGAAAATCCGTAAATATCTATTAAAATTCAATTACAGTGGGACAATTTATCACTATTAAAATTGCTCCGCAACATTCAAAGGCTAGTCCCGCCACTGGTTATTTATTTGATTCAAAAATAAAAATGAATCAAACATCAAAACAATAAGAGTGTTATTAATGAAAGGCTTGTAATATATAATATTTGAATAATGGATTCAAATTCAAAATAAAAGTAGTTAGTGAATTTATAATCCTGATTTTTGAAGAGAATTAATAATATTATTGATTGACAAACAATACAGAGCAAAATAGAAGCAGTACGTAAATAAATAATGGTTTTGATTCATTAACATTGGCAAATAATATAGAATAGAATATAATTAATGGAAACTGTCTCGATGAACGCTTACGAAATATTTTTAATTTTGCTTATATTATTTAGTTTCATAAAAAATTACATTATTAAAATATTACTACCTATTATATTAAATCAGAATGTCTAATGTATTAATTTTTAATAGCAAATAATCAATTTATCCGATCAAATAGAATAACACGATAAATGTATGGGGCACGAGTTTTAACCATAAATTATTACTGCCTGTTAATCTAAAAGAAAATCTGAACCTCGTTGGCAGGAAAATAGTACGGTAATTAATGAGAAAATTAAAAATGTATTAATTTAGCTTAGAGGGATCGTCTACCGCTCGAAATCTATGTGCCAACATGATATAGTAGAAATATATTTCTTATACTAAAATTAATATTTGAATTTTGTCTGAATATATTATTTAAAGAGGTATGAATGAAGATTTGTATCTATTAGACATCAATATATTATTTATACATGTTTAATAACAGATCACAAATAATCGTATAATTTGTCAATGTTCAACCGTCAAGTACAGTTATATAAAGTCGTATAAATAACAATTTGAAAAGGTAGAACCGCAAATAAATTCCATGCCATCAATATGTATTTATTTCATATTAAAATTAATGAACAGCGATTCTTATACCACAATATCACTTGGTCATTTATCCGATAGATTTATCGTTTTATTTTAGGCCGGGTAAAGTGAGCAAAAATGCTACAGTTATTAGTTTGGACTTTTGTTATTTAATTATCGCAGTATCCATAGGATATACGCAAAACGCATACAATAAATACGGCGCCTCTTCAGTCAGAAGCTTCAAGCACATAAATGCATCGTTTCAAAGGGCCATTTCATCACATTACAATCATATGAAATTCATTTCACATAGTTGCACTAACTCGGTATTCTGCGTCGCAAGCCTTAACAAGTACTTTAACCTCTAATATTTTAATATAGCGCCTCTCGAAAGACAAAGAGGTGACATCAAACGCACCACCCCTCACATAAAGCTGTATTCCCGGTTGGGGCGGGAGTGTCACGCTCCGCACACCCACAAGAGCCAGTGCACTCTCATCGCTGGTTGTCGACATTTGCCGGTCTATGGAATGCAAAGCACGGGACATATTACAACGATGACCGGTCAAATGCGGACCTGCCCTTTAGACAGACAGGCCAGCCACTCTTTTTGTTTGTCTTACTTCTCTTCTTATTTATTACTTACTGAATTCTGAATTATTACATTTTTAAGAGGTCAAAAGGTATTTGAATTGTTAGTTAACGAAACGCTGCCTATTTGGAACTAAAGCTTCCTACTATTTGCGTCATACTTATTCTGATGTACTACATTTTGGTGATTACTGAGGGGTAAACTATTATTCACATTTTGTACATTAGACTGCAAAAAATCTATTAGACAAAGTATAAAAAATTTAATTTCAAAGAAATGTCGTTCCGCTCTGGGTTATTTCTGCTGGCGGAGCCACTATTTAACTTCGAAAATTCATATAATTCAGTATTAGAAATATTCTATTTTTACGCTACAATCAAAGATATTCCATCGAGTAATCATTGTATATCGAATAAAAAGGAATATCGGAAATATTGTTATACTTTTGGTAATATTTATATTTCTTAATTCCATAAAACTACATAAAACCTATAATAAGAAAAAAAATTAACTGAAAATTTTTCGTTGAAGTGAAGTTAAGTTAAAAATGTAAAGGTGACTTAGATTGTAAGGTGAATTATGTTTACAAATATTGTAATTTGTCTGCATATGATACTCAACTATTTGTACACCAGGTTGTAAGAGTAACCTCTCGTAAATACTGTACAGTAATTTTAATACAATATAAATTGCCCTAGGATGTTTGTTGTGATTCTGATGTACCTATTCGGTTACTGAGATCGTGCTTGGTTTCACTAAAAATCATCTGATATCTGTGTGTACATATACAATAACAAAACTTCTTGTTTGAGGGTATCGTTGTTTAGGGTACGAACGGAAGAGTAAGCAGTTTAGGGTCAATGGTTTAATGAGACTAATGGCCTCGTTCCGAACGATTAATGATATTGAAATAAAACGCGCATTTTAACTAAATATATATAATACGTACCGTGAAGTGAATCAGAGTAGACTGGAGCGTAGATGGATTAGAAATTATTTAATTAAAATCAGAACATTGAACGGTGAAAATTTAAACATTTTTTGTTTTATTCACTTTTGAAAAAGCTTTATTTAATTGTCAGTTAAGTTTTACAAAATGTTCTTGTTACACGTAAATCCGTTTTCAATTTAAATTATATTGTGTTGCGCGAATTGTACCAATATTGCACTTGCAACAACTCTCCTCAATAATTCAATGGTATGTACATATAAACATATTTTAATTATTTTGTTTATTCCGTATTCGACGTTATTATTGATATATAAATTATATATATATATATATATATATATATATATATATATATATATATATATATATATATATACATATACGATCCCTACTATATATTGGATCGGGTCAAAAACCAATTTAATGGAAAATTGTATGTTATTTATCTGTTAGGTTATACATTATTTCCAAGAATTTATATTTACTCAATATCTAAAATATTAAAAAAATAAAAATGGTATGGGAATTTTATTCGATTATTATTAGATTAAAAATTTCAAGAAAACTTCGAATGTGACTATTTTTGAAATGACTTCTGTGTGCAAGCGTATGTGTGTCGGTCAGTGAAAGCTCTAGAGCCAAAACTGTCGGGCCTAAAACTGTGGAACGTAAAATTGTGAAACTTCAATCTTAAAACTTGTATATGGTCTAGATGTGCACCTTTTACTTTTGAAAAGAGTATTCAAACTGGAAGTGCATTTTTACTCTATGAATTTTTTGACCTTTCTCCAATATCACTAGCGCCTGCACTTATGGGCAAAATAGTTAAGCTCATAATAAAAGATATTAATACAGGTATTTCGCACAACTTCTGTTTGGAAAGTTTCTTCAAAGAATGTACCAGTTATGGAGTTATGAGAAAACCCCAATGGAATATCTTAAAATTATTATTTATATGAAATGATTTTATTTTTAATAAATCGGATGAACTATGTCATAAACATATTTTGACAGAAATAAAATGGAAATTATGTATGTCATTTTCCACCGGTTAAAAGAAATAAAACGATTGAGAACATATTTATAATGGTTTTCCAGATAAATATTAAAATATTTTGTATTGGTATTTTTGGAAGGTTTGCTTGAGATATTAGGATATATATATTTCTAATGAACATTACGTAAAAGAATGTCGAGTGCAGGCTACTCCTCATTATTTCTTAACATTTAATATATTACAAAAATAGCCTGTAGCATGATACTTTACCAGAAACAGTCCAACTCCGGAAATTGCATTTTTTTTTAAAGGAACACATTTTTATTCGCTTATTTTCTGACAATTTTGAGTGGAAAAAATGTGGTTGAATCAAGTTAATATAGTATAGCGTATACTTTAATAAGTGATCATTTCAATTTGGCCCCATATTTCAAAACAATTTCAAGCAATTAAAAACGCTAATTTCGAAATTGGAGGGTTTTTAATAAAGTATCATATTTCACACTTTTTGTATAATATATTAAATGTTGAAATAAAGTAGACGGGAAAGCAGTCATTGGTTTATTTTTTCAAATTAAATTATATTTCACCAGTCGATCAAAGAAAAATATATTTAATATTTAATGTAAAGAAATTATGAAACATTTACAATAACAAGCTAAAATGCTGCCTTTAGGGCACCGTATTATCTATTTAATGATTTAATTTTCTTATTTATATAGCAAACATTGCTTTAACCACTGATCTTTAAAGAAGAAAATCTATTTATAACCACTGCATTTTGAAGAGAAAATGTAAAAGATAATAATGACATTGTTAGTTATTGACTGCAACAATAGCCAATCTTTTAATGCGATCGCTACAATATTTAAATATTTAAAATTATTTTATGAAATATTAAACTCACTGCGCCGTACAAAGTACAGAAGAGCGAATACATTCGGTAGTGTGTCTGTAGCATTTATTTAACAAAAAGTTCTTGTCTCGTCGTTCTGAATCCAAAAATATACATAATTTATATATTTGGATGTTAGTCGTCGCTCGCTCGTAAGACTAAATTTGTACCCTCCATTCTTCTGAAGGTACCAGAGCAATTTAAATCAAATTTGCCACACATAGTATTTAACATTCCATTTAAATCCACTACCAGTTTAAATCCAATCGCCCGTTTTCTTCCAAATTTACAAGATCACAAAAAATTGAGCCTTCTTTAATACTGCCCTTAGAATACTATTTGAATAATCCCAAAATTCTGCCAAAATATCTAAGATATTTTATGTTGTTTCTATTTTCTATTTGGATAACTTGTTAGCAGCAGGTTGAGCTACTGTTGCAATTAGTGCGTGATGAGCTCGCTATAGGGGTAGCAATACTGGTATTTGCTTTATCGTGTGGGGATATCTGTGGTGGCGAGACAATTGGGTTGGTCATGCAGTACGTTCTTGTGTGTTGGGTGTTCTAATGGAGGTTGTCGCAATACTAGCAGAGCTAGCGGTTACTAGGCACGTACCGCCACATGTCAGTGACATAGTCTTGTTGTAAAGAATTACTGAAAATTTCAACATTTTAATTTAATTTAGTTTTACTAGTTTAATAAAATATATTTTATAGCAAACACTTATTTTTATACTGTAGAATAATATTGGTTCGATTGTGAATACATTTTTAGCTCGCCGTACGAAGTACCGAAGAAGCTAAAGCATTCGGTCGTGTGTCTGTAGCATTCTCCGATCAAAAAATTTCATTAACAAAAAATGTTTGTCTCGTCGCTCTGAATCCAAATATATATATATATATATATATATATATATATATATATATATATATATGTCTAACTTATATACTTGGATGTTAGTCGTCGCTCGCTCGGTCGCTCATAAGACCAAATTTTTTCCCCTCTACTCCTCTGAAGGTACCAGAGCGATTCACTCCAAATTTGGTACACATATTATTTGGCATCCCATTTGAATCCGCTTGAAGTATAAATCCAATCGCCCGTATACTTCCCGAGTTATAGGGCCCCAAAATTTAAAGCCCCCCTTAATACTGCCCCAATAACTAAAACACTAAAAAATTCCACTAAAAATTCTAAGATTTAAGATTTTATGTCTACAAGATTTTTTCATATTGTTAACGCAAATCCCGAAAAAATATTTAATATAATAATTTTGAATTTTAAAATATGCACTTTTTTTTTAAACTCTTATACGGAAATACGTCTGAGCTCGTTGCTGTTTGAGAACAACTAAGTTAAAATATGAAATATCTTTGTTAATATATTGTCAAATGATATCAATCAACCAGTGATAAATAGTTTCTTTCGACTATCGTAGTTAACGTCAAAAACAGTTTTCTTTGCAAATTGATAGCCATTATATAAAAATTAAAAAGATATATATTTAAATTTATTATTTCCATAATTCTGGTTCACCAACGAGGTTTTATAAATTTCACATAATCATCATACTCTAATAATAAGTATTCTGTATTTATGACCTATATAATTGGTAGATAATATAGCTCCTAGTTGTTCGGGATTCCTCAATTATCCGTTGACCACCAGCTTGTCCAATAAGCTGATCCACTGCAGCTAAAGACAATATGACGCTATATAGCCTGCTTTGAAACACTATCTGTGTATGCGATTATAATGCATCATCGAACGCCCAACAAACCTATTATAATAAACCACATCATTGTTTGTGTCTCATAATGGCATAGTGGTTGACGAGATGTGTGACACTTGATCGTGCATATAACTGATATCATGGAGCACAAACTTTAGGGGAATATGGGACAAGACGGAAACACGAAGCCACATGGTAAAACGAGGTACCTCTATATTTTGATGACTGAGGAGATCTAGTAACTAATCTTTAAAATTAAAATAATTTCACTCAATAATACACTTCAAACAAATGTTTGTCATACTAAAAAGAGCACTGATATAAAAGTTCATAAGAAATCCAGAATCTAGTTTTTCATACCATTATGAAGTAGGTAACTGAGGAGATTGTTTCGAATAAATTTGTTCATTTACTACACATAGGATTTCATAATCCTATTTGAGGCAATCTTATTTTGTGCAAGAACAAGAAAGACAGTTGTAATTAATTTATCTATATACAAAAATAATTCAAGAAGGAAAAGAAGAAAGAAAATGGAAACATAGAAAAAAGTTCGGCTAAAATAAGGATGGATGACGTGCCAAGTGTGTGGAGAGTGGGCGCGTGTGTGTGCGCACTGTGCAGGTGTAGATGACATTGAGGAAAAATCCATCCAAGTTTGTCCTGTCTCTGAGGTTGATTAGGCCATAGTCCATTTTAGCCTCCAGATTACAACATCTTGCCTTACAAGTGGGCAAAACATATGTATGTTAATTTAATATGAAACGAGTACATGCCTTTGTTTTCCGAATTGACATCAAATAATTAAATACTGAAGAATTAATAATAAACATCATAAATAATACAACGAAATATTGTTTTATTTTATGTTTAACCTTAAAACGAATTGCAACTCCGTTGACTCAAAACCAATTTTGATCATTAGCTCGCCGTACGAAGTATCGAAGAAGCTAAAGCAATCGGTCGTGTGTCTGTAGCATTATCGAATCAAAAAATTTCACTAACAAAAAGTGTTTGTCTCGTCGCCTTGATTCCAAATATTTATATAACTCATATCGATATTAGCCGTCGCTTCCTCGCTCGTAAGACCGATTTTGTGCCCTCTACTCCTCTGAAGGTACCAAAGGAATTCACACCAAATTTGCTACACATATTATTTGGCATCCCATTTGAATTCGCTACTACTAAAAACAAATAAGCACTATAAAACTATTTTTGCATATGTTTATACTATCACAGTAATACTACAGAATCTGAACATGCAAGAAATAAACATAACATCAGAATTCCTAAATGACGTTTGATATTTCAAACTATTTGTCTCAAATCTCTAGACTCCTATCTAGTTCTATCTTTTACCAGCACCATCGTATCTAGTCGTTAATTACTTAGCTTTTACCTGTGAAAGTTGTTATATGGACGACTCCGTTATTCAAGAGAGATCTTATGTAAATTTTAATTTTATCAAACGTTGCATTTGCATTGTAATTGAACTGTAATTGCTAAAATTGAATTGCGCTCTGGGAGAAAGTGGAGTAGTTGTAGAGGACCGAATTTTCATATACCAGCCGCGATATTTTAAAATGAGCTACTCCAATCTCTTATGACACATGAAGAGATCAAAGGCAAAGTATAACTTTTTATTTTTAAGAATATTGAGCTTATTTTTTGTTACACTTTTGTGCAAGTTTTTAATTTAGACGCTATTCATGCTCATCGCATCTAGTGGCATACAGCGGCTTATTTTATGAATAGATAGATTAGCGCCAGTCATTGATCTGGAATAATTTAATTATTTTTACTTTCTTATACGAATGTATATATGCAGTATTGTAATCATGAAATATTTTGAACGTGGAATTTTAACGAAAATAAACGTTTTGACCATTCCTGAATCGAATCTATTTTCGAAATTACGTCAGTGAGTCTGTGGTCTAGAACTGATGTAATTTTAAACTTAAGACTTGCATATAGCCCGGACGTGTACCTCTATTTTCTTTTTGATGGTTTCAATTTTGGGCACAGTGGTGGCCCGGTTAACGTGAAACGTCCTATATATATTAATTATGGAAATTACGTGTAAGAAAATGGAGTGAAGGTTACTCCAGCTTTTTATAAAAGTTCGTTCACTGATCGATATTTCAATCTACTATCTTCGAACCACAAGTATGTGTAATATTACAGAAGTTTCATGTAGTTACCGAAACTTAACCTAGACAAAACGACTAACATAGTTGAAATTCATTCGCAAAGTTAATATTTGATTGACAAAGTGTCAAAATTTCTACTGAACATAAAACTAACGATGTTACAGCGTCGTTAATTAATTTGTTAACGAGCACACATGCAAGTGAAACTCGTGTACACTCGTACCCACACGTACTTGTTTCTACTCTGGTGAACTAACTGAACTAGTGTGCTGTTGCCTGGAAGCGGAACATTGAACGTTGAAGAGCAATAGGACTAGGACAGACACCAGACAGGCTAGCCAGGTTGGGCCTAGCCTAAACGTTGCAAGCGACTAATAATCTTTGTGTAATTAGTTGGAAAGGTGGACCACACATTCGAAAATACGTTGTTGGCTACGCTAGCCCGAGAACAGTTAATCACATACTTGATTCAATTATGACGACATGATGATGACGATAACTCGAGCAAGCGCATTACACATACCAATTCAACTGGAATACAAGTTTCAACTTAGTTGAAAACGTCACTTAGAATAGTACCTCCTGAATTTCTCCTCCACCAGATCATAGATTCTGATTGAATCTTACCAAGTGGTTATTATAAAAACTAATACAAAGTCTAAACGAATTGTCATATAATTTATTTTGTTAAGTAAATAATATAATTACCGTTGCATGTGCGTACGTGAATGTGGCGATTTGAACCAAAGGGTATAGCAGGATAAAATAGTGAAAAGTCCCCCCAAACGGATTGATGGTTAAGATAAGTCATTCGATTCGTTATCGAGAGAAAATCATTTCCCTAGATTTTCAGCTTCAAATATCATTCCTAATGCCCATAACCTCAAAAATACGTTTTTCTTTCTCTCTCAAATATCTCTGTTTCTACTCAACCTTTTGACATGCGGTTTGATGCAATAGACACTAATTTTCACTTCAATAAGACACGTACAGGGTCGTATATGCACCCGTGCTCCCTACCAATTCAGGTGCAACAGAGAAAAGTCGAAAAAAATGGGTTACAAATTATATTTTCAAATTTTTGAGGCCCTAGTCAAGGACAAAATTCACTATCCCATATAGAAAAGTTTTGAAAATGTTTAAAAAAAAATATTTTTTTTTGTATCTTCGGCAAATATGTGAAAATTGCGTTGAAAAACTTTAAAACGCCATAAAAATTGAATTTCCCGCCAAAATATTCGAAAAAATTACCACTAGATTATCCTTATAAGACCTTTCGAATGCATGAAACCGCATGTCAAAAGGTTGAGTAGAACCGGAGATATTTGAGAGAGAAAGAAAAAACGTATTTTTGAGGTTATGGGTGCTAGGAATGATTTTCGAAGCTGAAAATCTAGAAAGAAATGATTTTCTCTCGAAGATGAATCGAATGACCTATCTTGATCCTCAATCCGTTTGGGGGGACTTTTCACTATTTTATCATACTATACCCTTTGCTACATATATTTTTTTGCATCCCATTTGTATCCGTTTTCAGTTAATAATCCAATCACTCTTATACTTCCAGCGTTATAGGGCCTCAAAATTGTTAACCCCTTTTTTATACTGCCCTTACGCGTAAAAATGTATACCTTCGAATGAAAATTTTGAAAGTCCCTGGTGCAATCGACATTTTAAAAATAGAATGTGTATTGATGCATAATAATAGTGATGATGAAAATAGTGTTGTAATGAAATACGTGTAAGCATCGCGTCAGCAAATCTATATAATGAGGGCATCTTAGGGGAATATAACACTTAGTTGCCGGTGCGACGTTGAGTAGTTTGCGGGCGTGCAAAGATGTGAAATACATTGTCTAAACAACATCTCAGTCAATTCACGTTCGGCATAGAGCTAAGGAAGCTTGTCACTGCAAACAGCGCAGCGAATATATTTATCCACCGCACTCACCACTATTTCTAGGACGATGATGTAATTGTGCCAAATGAACATTGAATTAGATCACATTCCTAACTCCGTATGGACGCTTCAATCCTTTCAAGTTCTTTCTACGATATTCTTTAGTACTAATAGACGTTACAATACAAGTTTCTATGTTGATGTATTTTCCCTGATGGGCAATAACCCATTTCACTCAATCAGAATCTAAATATATCAACCCAACTCAACCTTCATTCACCTTATGCGTCATTGGTAAATAAATCGCACAAATACAATTCAGTATACAGTAAAATAAAATCACGATTTTGTTACAAATATGTGGTGATGTTGAAAAATTGAGACTACTAATAATAATATATTATATATCAAGAGAGAGAAATTCATATTTCCTGAGATGTAATTTGCAACTAATACGGTTCGCGATTTGCGTATAGGTAGCTTTGGAATGAATATGCCATGACAAATTACAATAAAATTTATGAAAATGTCAATATTACTCTATGAGGAATAATGTGCACATTATTCGTCTAGCAATAAAATCCACAATATCTTCAATAACATATCCTCACTATCGGTCGTAATTTCTTAGCTCGCATTCGGAAGTGCATCTGTAACATTCTCGGATCAAAAATATAGATTCTTGAATAAAAGTTCTTGTCTCATTTCCTTGAATCCAAAAATATATATTACTCATATTCTTGGATGTAAGTCGTCGCTCGTAAGACCAAAATTTGTTCCATCTAATACTCCTCTGAAGGTACCACAGCGATAGGAACTAAATTTGCTAGACAATTTTTTCCGTTTGAATTCGATCGCAGCTTAAAACCAATCGCTATTATACATCCGGAGTAATATAACTTGGAGCTCCACTTAACACTGCCCTTACAAAAATAATTAAAACATTCTGAATGAAAAGATATATTATATCTACAAGATTTCTTCATATAATTTCATCAGTAACCCAAAATTATTAAAAATTATCATTTTGAATTTTAAAATAGCATACCTAAGTTTGTTTGCAGAAAATATTGTCGGTTGTTGGGGGTTCCACATTTTGGTGTTCTATAAATCCGGAAGTATATTGGCGATTGAATTTAAATTCGGAGCAGATTCAAATATACTGCTAAATAATATGTGTAGCAAATTTGGTCCAAATCGCTGAGGTACCTTCAGAGGAGTAGAGGGCATAAATTCGGTCTTATAAGCGAACGACAACTAACATTCAAGCATATCAGTTATATACATTTTTGGGTTTAGGGTGACGAGACAAGAACTTTTTGCTTTTTTATCTAAGAACGCAACAGACAAATGACCAAATGCGTTAGCTCTTCTGTACTTCGTACAGCGAGCTAAATAAACTCTTATTAGTATTCTTAAGAATGATTCATAATTAATTAAGTTAATATGTAGGTCAAATTTACAGAATTATTAGCTATACTAGACGAAGTACTCGTGTAGCTAAAATATTCGGTGTTTTGTCTGTGACATTCTCGTATGATTTTTTTTCTTTTTGTCAAGTCGCCCTGCATCCAAAAATATATATAACTCATATTATTATTAGGTTAGTCGTCGCTCCATCACACGCTTGCTGGACTAAATATATAACCTCTGCGCTTTTGAAGATAACTTGAACCAAATTTGCTACACATATTGTCAAGTGTCCCGTTTGAATCCAATCCTCTTTATACTTCTGGGTACCTATTCTGAGTATCTCAACTCAATCAGATCTCACTCAAAAACGCTGTTGCCATCTATTGGATTCATTGCGTAAACATGATATGCGTCATGGATCTCAATCAATTCGTAAATTTATCTCACTACCTCGGTAGGTAGTGGGACCAGAAAAGTTACTAGTGAGAAAATTGACAGATTATTAGTTGTGTGCCATGACATCTTTGTACAAGTGCAGAGATTAATGAAATCGCTTGAACTGACTGTTACCCATTTATTACTTGTGAAATCTTTTGCTGGTCTCTTTGTGTTTTTTGTATTTTGTGTTTTCATTGTTTTGTGTTGTTTAAAACTCACTTACAAACATTTCCGGGCTATTATACATATAATATTTGTATTTACTGTAGTTTTAAATCTTTTTAAAATAATAATTGTAACAAGTGTTGTAAACTTGAAGTCAGAAAAATCCCTAAAGATCTCACATGCGCGTCTCACTAGTGGTACGTCATCGTTATCTCAAATCTCACTTCAATATATTTAGTTGAGACACTCAGAATAGGGGTCCTGGAGTTATATGACCCTAATACTGCAATTAGAATTTTTTAAAACTACATTTATAAATACACTTCTCATTATGAAACAAAATACCATATAAATTATTAAAAATAAAAATAATGAAATTAACAATAATAATAATAATAATGAAATTAAAAATATTCAATAGAAATATGTTCTTAACATACTTTCAGATTGTGAAAACATTATAAAATAGATTAAGACGGCAAGCTGAAGGCATTGGTACCTGTACCTACGATTGTTTTTAATAATAAAGGTTTTACTTAAATTTATTTATTTAGGAGTCTGAAACATAACAATGGTAAAATAAATCTGATATATTCAAGCTATCAAATGAAATCTACATCCAAAAAGCGTATTTTTGCTCATCGTATGTTTGTTTAAATCTTTTTCTTTTTTTATATTTCGTCTTTCTTTCTAGGAGTTCCTATATATGCACATTATGCTTAATAAATCTTGTAAAGAAATATGTATACCTATAGCACGATTTTTCAAATTCTAAAATTCTGAAGCGAAGCGAAGCAAATCAAATTGGGCTTTATTTAGTATAGAAATATGATTTTGAAATGCTGCTTTTGTACAAAGATATATTATTCATAGATTCAAAGCTATATATTTCATTTGAATTTAATATTTTGAGAATGTTACGACACCGTGTCCTTAAAATGTGGTTTATTATTAGGACTACTTTTAACCTTCACCCACTAATAGGGGCGCCACTTTGTTTAAATCAGAGGTGTCCAAGGCAAATATCAATGCGGCCCAATAAATGAGCAAACAAACCCCGAAAAATTTGAAAACTATATATTTTACGTGTTTTTTTTTTGCTCGTCAGCTATGATATACTTGTGGCCAAAACCACCAATGTGATCCAGGGAAACAAAAAGGTTGCACATCCCTGGTTTAAATGTTAATGTGCATAATGCTCAGCCATTTGAAAAGACTGCAACAGCAATGGTAAAATTATTATTTCTTTGTTCATTTGTGTTTTAAAGGATCATCATATTTTTGTGTGCGATACGTCTTTTGTTTCAACAGAGCTTGCCACTCGTACAGACAACCAAAGAGAATTTATGAATGCACTGATTTTATTCGGTGCTATGTTACAATAGAACAAAGGAGACGAAATTAAATTATATTGACTTGTGTCTATATAGCATTGTTGATAATTACACGCTGAATTCCATTTCACAAGCTTCCTCGTTATGTTAGGTATACAAAGATAATATTTATTTCATACTTCCGTTTGATTATGCTGGACTTCATTTTGAAAAGAACACTTTATGTTTTATAATTACGTGAGATTCTAATTAAAAATACTATTTGTATTTACTTATTGGGTCTTCTTAATTTAATTCAACATTCGTTAGGCTGGCAATTACAAAATAAAAAATTAAATTAAATTTGCTCGTCGTACAGAATGTACGAAAGAGCTATACTGATCGATTATGTCGGATCATTCTAAATTTTTGGAGTTAAGAAAAGAGCTTTTAAATAATTTTTTACATCTTAATCAAAACCATTTATTAAATAGCAGTTTTTTCTATACATTAATATAATTAAAATGATAAAGAAGACGCTTGTTGTTGGTTCACTTAAAACAAAAAAACCAAACGTCATTTGAAAATATATACTCATATCTTCTTCGTCTTTTACGGAAAAGTTTTGAAAGCAAAAATTAAAAAAAAACTATAGTTCGAAAAATATTTTTAAAAAACTGCTATTTTTCTCAAACTTCAAAATTGGATGTAAGGAAATCTAGGCCGTTCCAAGAAGTGATTCTAGAAACCGAAGTTGGCATTCAATTGGAAAACAATCCTAAAAAAGAATTCAGCCTGATCAGTCATATACATTTTCTGAAATGTAGGGCACCGCCCGAAGAAATCTCATTTTGAGAAAAACGGAGTAATAATAATAGTTACAAATACATATATATATATATATATATATATATATATATATATATATATATATATATATATATATATATATATATGTATTTGTAACTATTATTATTACTCCGTTTTTCTCAAAATGAGATTTCTACGGGCGGTGCCCTACGAAAAACGGAGTAATAATAATAGTTACAAATACATATATATATATATATATATATATATATATATATATATATATATATATGTATTGTAACTATTATTATTACTCCGTTTTATATATATATATATATATATATATATATATATATATATATATATATATATATATATATATATATATATAAGAAATTCAGCTAGTCATAATAAAATGATAAATTACACAAATGCACAAAAAAAAATTGATTTTAAAAACTGGCCAATTGAATAATTAAGCTTAATTTTGTTTTAATAATATTTTTAAATTAATTTTCCGGAACGCATCGAAAATCATTTGGAATACTATTTAATGCAATTATAAATGGAGCATGTCATACATATTTGTAATATATGCCTTGATGGTATAGTTAAGTATCAATTGTTCCTTGTATTGTTGTTGTGAACATTCCCAAATTGTGTCCAAAGTTGTATGTTAGATTTAATAAATGTTAAACAATTAAAAACTATACAAGAATGGAAGAGTAAGAATTTTTAAATATTTGAATAATTTTCTATCTGCAGTGTTTATTGCTTATTATGTCCTTTTTTGTAAACTAAATATTTTATATTTTGACGGATTCCAGAACGATAAATTAATGACTGAAATACGCCAAAATACGTTTATTATTTTATCCGCTAATGTTACAGATACACGACCGAATGTTCTTTTATACAACCGTATGACAAGTTAAAAGTCAATAGTTATTTTGAGTGTGTAGGTTATATTTACATTAATAATATCATATTCAAGAATCGTTATTTGACTATAAAAGACAAATCACGAATAAAAGATTCGATGCCAACTTTATTTTCAGTAAACCAACATAGCCTGGATACTAAAATATATTTGAATTGATACGCTTGAATGCTGCCTTCCAGATATGGATACACAGATATAGGTATACTTATAGCACAGTGTATATACACTTCAATTCAGTGATATCTTGCGTATTCACAAATGGTACTATCTATAACTGTGTTCCATATCGCCATTTATATCAATAAAATCTGCAGACACATTACCGATAATAAATCAACTATATTACATCTTCCGCTGTTATACGATATGTTCCACATCTAAACGAGGATGATGATAATTTCGTTGAGTACGTATTTCTCGAATCGAATCGGTAATATATTGAAATAACTTGTTTCATCAATTCACATTTTTATTAGTCCCTACACTAAATATACTTTTTCAAACACTGATTATAGACTAAAAAAAAAAAAAGAAAACTGATTACATATTTAATATGATATTTTCAAATAAAATACAGATAATATGTATCTATAACATATTTTGTTTACTAACTGAATAATAATTTAATTAAGAAGTTACACCTGTTTATATCTCGTTCTTTGTCTGTCAACGATAAATATATATTAATTTCTGACATATTAATCTTTATATAATTATTGGCTTTTTTACAACGTAATTTATTATTGTAGTTGTAAAATGGTAAATAGATATTTCCTTGAATTTATCCATTTTAGAGCTACAAGAATAAAGTATCGTTTTAAAAAATAGTGCCACATTGTAGGATATTGTATGGCTCTAGATGGCACGTTTTACGACTTTATTTATATAATGCTTAATATGTCAGAAATTGATAGATATTTACCGTTACTAGACAAAGACCGGTGTAACCTCATCACTATTAAGATACGTACGATTCTTTGTTGACCTAAAATTTGCTGTTTGACGTAATACAGAAAACAGCTATTTCCAAAATTATTTACAAAAAATCGCCGTCGAAAGCAAGTAATTTATTTTCCCATACGTTTTATAATATATTTACATCCCTCTATATACAAATAAAATAAAATTACATAATGTTATTTGGAACATCGTCTTCCCCCAATATGCGATTCCATTTAGAACGAATCAAATTTTCTACTCGTCGAGAAAGTTCCTTTTTGTATCTGTATGTATTTATAGATCCTTCCCTAAATACGTATCTAAAATTTTCTCCAAAGTATAAGTTTCATTGTAAAAGAATCTGCATTGAAAAATCCAATATTTCCAATTCAAGTGAGTTTATTATGCTATTTTTGGCTCACCGCATTTGCTGTGCAAAATATTCTGTCGTATCACTTATTCTGCAAAAACATAGAACTTATCTCTGCAGAAAGAACTGGAGCGATATTAACCAATACTTACATTTAAACACAAAATTCCCAAGTTTATGAAATTATTTATTTATTATTGCGAAACATATCGTGTGAATATGAATAAGAGTCAAATGCACGCAAATACAAATGATAAAATAACTGTCAAACGATGAAAAATGTTGGATTTTATATCTGCATATAATGTACGGATTATATTAAAAAGCTCTCGAGAAAATTGTATTATAAAAAAATGATGAAATATATCGTTATCGACGTTGTAGCACACACTAAAATCTTTCACGTTTCAGTTATTTTCGACCGGTTTAGAGTGTAAAATATGGTTCAGTGTAGATATCCAAACTGAATGGATGTAATATTTATTACTGTGCGATATATTTTACGTTTGAAAAATTTAACAAATATGACTCATAAGTTCGACGAACTAAAAACTATATTCAAGCGTCCGAAGCATTTTAAATAAAGTATCCCTTGGACAGGAGACACAAAAAATCATATTTGTGAGTTTGAATATACATATTTTATAGTAAGCTTTATGAACTATCAGGAATTCTAATATGCAAGATAAAGCTTATATATTGCAAATGACCTTTCTTCCTGCTGTGTTAAGATTCATTCGGAATGAAATAACATTTTATTTAACTAATACATTGATGAATTGAAAATTATAATTAGAATAGCGTTCACAAATGACGTATAATTACGATGCTAATAGTTACATCTTTGACGTTTACGAAACAAGACAACGAGAACCCTATATGTCTATATTATGCTATAAGGATGTCTAATCGTTGTACTTACTTTGAATGAAATTTTAAAGTTTGCAAGCGCGTAAGTTAAACTAAGTTAAGTAAATTGTAATTGAAAATGTATGACCGCTAATAATCATATAATTATAAAATCGATTTGTGAATGAACCTTCAATCAGAAATTTATTGTTGCGGTTAGATATATTTTTACACACAGATTTCGAAAATAGTCACATTCAATTCAGAGAAGGTTAAAACGTGTATATCCGTTGAAATCTCGAGTTCGAAGATTTTCATGATTACAAGACTTACTTATTACTTCGTAAAAAAAAGTAATAACTTCTGTGGAAGTACATATAACAAATAACGAAAAATGACTAGAATGATAAAATAATGAAAGGAGCAAATTATGAAGAAGTTTAAAGCTTAGAAGTGTAAATGCCAAGAAGAAAATTAAAATATTCATGAAAGGTGAAGTGTTGGGAAGAGAATATGCCATAAAAATATATCTAACCGCAACAATAAATTTCTGATTGAAGGTTCATTCACAAATCGAATTTATAATTATATGATTATTAGCGGTCATACATTTTCAATTATAATTCTCTATCACGATCTAGCAACACTCAATTTCCTTGCAAATTACACTCATCAAATACATCTGAATGCAGCTACACAAAAAAAATCTATAAAATAATATCTATAACATGGCCTCTTATAGATATGCGCTCAGAATAGGCTTATCAATAAATCTATAAGGCTAGTACTTACAGATCATCTATAGGCTATAACCTATTTGTAATTTATATGTATCCGCTATAAGTAAATCTATATATATATATATATATATATATATATATATATATATATATATATATATATATATATATATATATACTGGATATTAGCTCGCCGTACGAAGTACCGAAGAAGTTAAAGCATTCGGTCGTGTGTCTGTAGCATTCTCGGATCAAAAAAATGCATTAACAAAAAGTGTTTGTATCGTCGCCCTGAATCCAAAAATGTAAATGTATGTAAGATAATGTACTACACAATAGGTTATGTCTCTTGCGACAGTGGCGCCATAGGCCGGTGAGGCTAAGTACTTGTCGGACAGCCCTCGTATATATGTATATATAATTTAACTTATATAATTGGATGTTAGTCGTCGCTCGTTCGGCACCTCGTAAGACCAAATTTGTGCCCTCTACTCCTCTGAAGGTACCGGAGCGATTCACACCAAATTTGGTACATATATTATTTGGCATCCCATTTGAATCCGCTCGCAGTTTAAATCGAATCGTCCGTATACTTCCCGAGTTATAGGGCCCCAAAATTTGGAGCCCCCCTTAATACTGCCCTTATAAAAATAATTAAAACACTCAAAAATTATACTAAAAATTTTAAGATATTTTATACTTATAATTTTTTTTCATATTGTAAACCGAAAGCCCGAAAAAAATAATTAAATATTATAATTTTGTATTTTAAAATATGTGTGAACAGTGGACAACGATTTTTTTTTTTGGTCTTTGGAATATAAATTTTGGGGCCCTATAACTCCGGACCTGTACAGACGATGGTAATATAAATGCGACGGGAACTTCAAGGGCGTAGAAATTATTTGAATATCAAATTTCATTATCATCGGGCCAGTACCTTCACAGGAGAAACGTCCACAAAGTTGGTCTTACGAATGAGCGACCGAGCGACATAATCCAATGATATAAGTTATATACATTTTCGTAATCAGGGTACGAGACAAACACTTTTTGTAAACAAGAACTGATGCAAGCGCCAGTGGTCCAAGCTCGCCGTTTCGGCGAGCCCAATCGCAATAACTACAATACTAAAAGCGATAGCAATTCATTATTAGAATATATAATTAACGAACATATCCAAATTCTCTAATATTAAAATTATTGTTTTATACAATAATATATTAATATACGGCTAGTCTTTAAGATTTGGATTATGTTGTCTTTAATGTTTGATGACATTTATTCGGTTTTTAATAAAAAATAAATAAAAAACTGAGTTTACGTATATAATTCCAAATCATCGACATTTTACTCACAGAGCCGGCTGAACCAATCCAACAAATTATGATCCCGAGATTTTTTTATTCCTGTACCATAACAGTATTCATTTCCATATCCCCACATTTGAAAACGCACACGTGGGCAACGTTAATATCGTTCGTTTCGTGATTAGCCAAGGATATTGAAAATTATTTGATTTCCCTTCCAAAAACAAGAATCGAATCACCGACCGATATTGCTCTTTTTCCATTTTTCTAAAATCTGCGGATACTCCCGCTTTCACACGCGGTCAAAACAAAACTACGAGTCCGATTCGGCTGAAAATTTAACAGTAGCCGTCTAAGATAATGTACTACACAATAGGTTATGTCTCTTGCGACAGTGGCGCCATAGGCCGGTGAGGCTAAGTACTTGTCGGACAGCCCTCGTATAAGTACATATATACATTTTCGTATTCAGAGTGACGAGACAAACACTTTTTGTTAAGAAAATAATTTGATCCGAAAATGTTACACATGACTAAACACTATAGCTCTCTTGTACGTACGACGAGATAAAAAAGAAGAATGTTAGACATGACCAACCACTATAGCTGTCTTGTACTATCGTACGACGAGCTAAAACAAATTTTGAATTTACTTCAAATTTGTTGGTCCTTTCAAAATTTTTGAATGATCAGTATAAATGAGGGCTCCAAATTTTGGGGCGCTATAATTTTGCGAACTTTATAGTATGAATATTAAATTTCGTAAAAATCGGCACAGTACATTGACAGAGAAGATGTACTCACAAACTCAAGTCTTACGATCGACCGTCCGAGATACATGCATCCAAGTTATAAATATTTTTGGGTCCAGGGCAACGAGACAAGAACTTTTTAATAAGGATTTGCTTTGATCCGAGCATGACTACAAACAAGCAATATAGCAGCCTTATACTAGCGTAGGACGAGTAAAAAAAAAGATTGTCTTTTCACTATCTGTATTCATAATAATGCCATATTTTGTTTTTAATTCACCCAACGATTATTATGAAACAAAATCAAAATGTATAGTAACAACGGCGATTTTAATATAAACAATTTTTATAAGATTATTTTTTTCTCTATCTCCTGTTGTATTAGAAATACACAAAAAGTAACAAGAGTAATCTGCTTATTCTAGTTAAAATATAGTTTTCAAAAATAGGAGGTGCACATCCGGGGTATGTACAAATTTTAAGTTTTAAGTATCATAATTTTTCCGATAACAGTTTGAGCTCTAGAGGGTTTACTTACAGACACACACACATACTCACTCACACACACACAGACACACACACACACACACAAAGAGACTTCATTCCGAAAATAGTCAGATTAGATTCAGGGATGGTCAAATCGTGTATTTCTGTTAATTTCTCAAGTTCGAAAATTTTCATGATTTCAATACTTCTTTTTAGACTGGGCCCAAGAAAGAAAAAATATATATAAAATTTAATATTCGCACTTATACAAAGGCACCATTAATTTTCTTTATAGGGTAGCAGCTGCAAGTATTTTCTTTTAACATGTCCTTTCATGGATTTAGATATGAGCAACTTTCTCCTTTCACCGATATCCCCAAATCCGCATATACACTTCATATAAATTTAATCAAACTTTCCATTCATGCTCTTTTATTCCTTATACTTACCTTTCAGAAAACTAATTTTAGTTAATAGGACTTCTATATACAGTAACATTGTATAGCTAATAAATGTATGTGTGTGACTTGAAAACTTTAATATTAATGAAACCGAAATTTCGCTTAAACTTTAGACGAAAATCACATTTTGTTTATTAGGAAAGACGTCATAAACTTCATAAGCAGAATTTTGTGGTGATCTAATATCTGGCGCGAGGAACTTATATGAATATAACATTGTTCATTAGAATATAGTAAAAAGTTTTGTAATGTAATAAAAAAGCCATTTTGAATTCTGTTCTCAGATCGGGTGATGCTTTATAACGTTTAAGTTTAACGAATTCAACATTTTCTCTCGCGATTTTTTTTTTTACATTTCGTAGACGGATAACCTTTAAATAAACCTACAAAAAATGCGAAATCACACCTGCGACCTAAACCAAATCTGCATACAGACTATTCAACATAAAAGTATTTATAGATGTTTCATAACAACGTCGCGCAATAAAATTCAAAAACTTCTTCTCCACAAACATTTATAAAAGGTTTTGGTTAGTGTGTTTCTGCAATTTACATTTCTCAAGAAATGAGAATTCAATCTGAATATCTCGAGAATTTAATTAACTAAAACAAATTACCCTGCACTGCACCAAATTGCTTTTTGGACGTCATAAGGACTCCCAGGGAGCACTCACCACAATTTTAGTCAAAATTATATGTGTTGTTACCGCTGGCACTGACCAATAGATGTTGGCATCAAAGTTATTCAGTATCCTGTGCCATTCTCTATTACCTCCAATCTCTATGACAATATCAGAAGAGCAACACTAGAAGCACCTGCGTGATAGGGATAGTTGAGGTGAACCCGCGTGTTTAGTTGCAGTTTAGCCACAGGGGAGCAGTTGTAATTCTCGCTGTCGGCGCACTGTGTCGCTGGCGTTGCTGTAATTTTATGAGTTATAACCAAAAGTTATTACAGCTAATGGAGGCTGCAGCAAATTTCATATTTGTGAGCGAGATATAGAGAGACTGCGTAATTCGGAAAATGAATGTTTTGGCGAGTATTAAAAAATATATATATATACTCGTATATACCGGCACGAAACTTATATTAGCAAAATAATTTCATGTTCTATATGTTTCATGTTGTGTTTTGTAATTGACGTCAGATTTGATTTGAAGGTTTCTTTTTAGTTATTTTTATTTTCGAAGTTGTAAAAAAGGCAACCTTTCATATTATTTTTTGCTCGAAATAATGAATCCATAGCGCGAGACAATTTAAAAATCCTAATGGGATGGCTTGATCATATTGAGAGAGAGAGTCGAATACATTTTAATAAATAAGAAAAATAGCACAAATTTGTATTTTATTTCTCTTGAGAAAATGCATTCAATGTTGAGGAAAACATTTTTTCATCTCGTGTCGTGTCGTGTTGTTTGTTGATTCCTGCGGCATTGTAGGTTTTCGTGTTACATATTACCCTCCAATGCATATCGTAAACTGAGTATGTGAAGATGTCTTTTTGTTTTGTAATAAACTCATCTTCATGGCACATATATAATATAACTTTATCTTCAGTTATATTTCATAACAGAACAACTGCTTTTCTAACATATCACAATAAGATGATGACATTAAAATCTCTCAAGATAGCAATATTTTTCTAAGCAAATATTTCTTACATATCTCATGTTTATCATTTTGCATCAGTACAAATATTTACTGATTCATTTTTAGTTCGCAGTACAGAAGAGCTAAAGCATTCGGTGTTTCGGATCAAAAAATTACTTTAACAAATAGTTCTTTTCTCGTCCTGAATCCAAAAAATTATATAACTCGCTCATTCTGAAGGTGCCGGAGTGTCATGAACCAAATTAACTTCACATATTTTTTGGTATCCTCTTTGAATCTATACGCAGTTTAAATCAAATCGCCTGTATGCTTTTCGAGTTAAAAGCCCCCAAAATTTAGAGCTCTCCTTATTATAATCCTTGAAAAATAATTTATTTCCAAAATTTGTACAAGAAATTCAAATATATTTGGTTCTTCATATTGGTAACCCAAAAGCCATAAAAAATTATGAACTTTAAAATTTGCAATAAGAATTTCTTTTTGAATATAAAAAAAATTAAACTTTTTATCTATAACATTTTAATAAATTCTGAACTCAAATAATTACAATACATTATGTTTAAATTTAAAATATTACGCGCTAGCGCGGATTGCGGGGAAGTCTGCTGTGCGCATTGTATATAATTCTTATAAAGCTAACTGAAGGCATAGGTGCCTGTACCTAAGCTTGTTATAAATGTAAATGATAATGGACGGGCATTCTACCATATGGCACCAGACTATTATATTTGTAGTAGCTATTTTGGGAATAACAACGACTGTACATTTACAGTAGGGATTGGTGCAGGCACTAATATCTCCCGCTTGTTTTTAGCTCGTCGTACAGTAAGTACAAAAGAGCTATAGTGATTGGTCGTGTGTCTGTAACATGCTCGGATCGAAAAAAAATCTTAACAAAAAGTTCTTGTATTTTCGCCCTGAATCCAAAAATATATATAACTCATATACTTGGATGTATGTATCTCGCTCGCTCGGTCGGTCCGTCGTAAGACCTGAGTTTGTGACCGCAACTCGTCTGAAGGTACCGGGCCGATTTTGATGAAATTTGGTATACATATAATTTTCATGCCCGTAATGTTCCCGTCGCATTTTAAATCCAATCGTCTGTACAGGACCGGCGTTATAGGCCCCCAAAATTTGGAACCCTCCTAAATACTGCCCTTAGTCAACTTTTAAAAATTTTAGAATTTTCTACTCAACATTCTAAGATATTTTATGTGATTAAAGTTCTTTCAAATTGTGAGCCCATAGGCTTAAAAAAAATAATATAAATATATTTTGAAGTATATCAGACATCGATCGCCATCTGTTAGTAAAATGAAGAAGTTATATTTATGTGACAGTAATTTGTTTGGTTATATTTTCCAATGTATAAACCATTTGCTTCTGTGTTTTAATGAATAAAATTAGGAAATGTTCATCAAATTATTATCAATATCCTTGGCAAATCACGAAACGAACGATATTAACGTTACCCATGTGGATGTGTGCAATTTTAAATGTGGGGTTTTTGGAAATTAAAACTGTTATGGTACAGGAATAAATAAATGTCGGGATCATAATTGGTTAGATTGGTTCAATGGGCTATGTGAGTATAATGTCGATGATTACGAATTATATACGTAAACTTAGAAATTTATTAATTTCATATTAAATGCCGATGAAATATCATAACAACAATAAATTTTGTACTATAATAATTGCTATCGCTTTTAGTTTTGTATTTATTGATGTGACCGCGCTCGCCGGAACGGCGAGCTGATAGCACTGGCGCTAGCGCCAGTTCTTGTTAATTATACGTCAATATTTTATATTTGCAAATCCAACATAATGCCAGATGTTTTAGCATCAAAGCTTTTGGTACGTGAGATTTATTTATTTAAATTACAAAATTATATGATGAGCCAAACACGTAATACACAACAAGAATTGATGCAAGCAACTTTGCATTTAGCTTGCCATTGTTTGTTCAAAGATATTGCTGAATACCTGAGTAATAGATCTCAAGTCGTTAAAATTAATAATGAAATCTTCTTTCCAATTAAAAATAATATAGGTGTACCCCATGGTAGTGTCAGTGTCCTAGGACCACTTCTGTTTCTAATATTTATAAATGACTAACCTAACTTGTTAATCAAATATAATATTCATCTATTCGCGGACGATACATTGATTTATTATCTTAATGATAATCACCAGGAGGTCATCAGCTGGATGTATTCAAACAAATAATAACGAAATGAATCAAAAACTAAATGTATGGTATTAATTGCAACAGAAAACACATTTAAATATAAAAAAAAAAACACTTATAATCTATTCAAAATACGTCTAGATTAATAATATATTCCGCAAATGGATTATTCTTGTAAGTTATAAGATAAGTTTTCCAATTAAAGTTCCAGAAATAAATTCTTGCAAATTGATAACTTGAGAAAGTAATCGAATGAGTACCAAGTTAAAATACAATAAAGAAATTCACACATACTTTACTCATTAACTAAACTTTTTTATATCTGCAAAAATAAAAATAGCGAACACAAGGTATTCAATATTTAACAAAGGGCTAAATAGATATAACCAACTACCTGCGGAAATTGGAAATTGAAAAGTGTGGCTGAATTCAAATTAAATTTAATTGTAAAACAATGCTATTACATAGATGTACTCGTATATTTCTTTTTATAATATTATCTAAATTATGTATTTATAAATATTTTTAGTATATTATGTATTAGTCATTATATGAAAGTATGTATAGCCTTGAGCTAAGCGAAATAAAATTATTTTTATTTATAATCAAAGTTTCTTGTATAACAATACTTCATATAATAATTTCATTATATGGAGGGAACATGCCTAGAAACTCTGAACTTTGTAGAACAAATATTTAATTATTATAAATGTTCACTGCCCGATATATTTCATTCAAGAATATTCACAAACACGAACTGATTTGTATTTGAGGCTGTCGTTAATCTAACATTACTTCGGTAAGCAACGACTTTACTTTAACAGGATGGATGACAATATTTCTCATTGCAAGCAGAAACCCCGAATATCTTCCGAATCAAATTAAACAAGAGAAACGGAGCTTGAGCCATTATTTGTCGACATAATAACTGAAACTCAATATTCTAAATGAACATTTTATAAATTAGATAACAATAGAAATATGAATTTATCGTAAAACTTTTCGAACTAAAGTTTCGTATAAGAAAATTTAATATCTTCAGTTTTAATAAAAAGAACTTTTTGTCTAAGTCAAGCTGTTCTTGAAATAAAACAAAAGAATTTTTTTAAGTTTCATCGTCACTTTTAGTATAGCCATTTTTATTTAGAACAAAAAATATATCATAAATTAAATAGTTTCAACTTGATAGTTTTAAATCCAAATATCATGCTTATAAAGTATTCATGTTATCTAAAAATCATTATATTTTGATTAATATAAACAATTTAGAAATATTTTCGTTAATAAAATACAAAAATAATTATTATAAATGTAAAGTAGAAGTAACTCTGAGAAAATGTGAAATGAAATTTATTATATTTGTAAACATTCAGCAAAATGTGTTCTTCGCGAGAATTTTAACCAAGCATTGAGGAAATTATTACATCAATTCCAACCACAAAATTTAATAGAGCCATATAACTACATTCTGTAAATAAATTTTGAATCTATTAAACTTTATCTTTGTCAGAATTATGGAAAAATAATATTTTGTCAATTAAATATAAAAATAGTGCAAATTGCATATATTGAACTTTTAAAACATTCGATACGATAGGATATCCCTTATTGAATGTTATTAATACGTCACTGGAACAAAAAAACTCATCAACGAATTTGACCCAATAAATATGCTACCAGCCACTGAATAATATATGGAGTGGCCTGTACTCAACTTTCTTATACGTAGTTTTCACTAGAAATATATATATCCCTAACAATACTATACAGTAATACAGTGAAATAGTACCATTTAGTTTATTATTTTATTAAGTTATCAAATACTGTGTCTTTAAGATTAAGATTTTATCTTCAATATTCACGGTATCAGTATATTTAAATATAATAATTAACCCTTATCTGGTATAACGTGCTCGGCACACTGGGATCATGTGCACCCCAGTGACAAAAACCGTCAAAAAACTATTGAATATTTTTACTAAATTTTTTTTTGTAGCCTTTTGAAAAGGTTGCTTTTTAATTTAGTATAGGTTAAATTAAGTACATTTAAAAAATTATAATAGCGAAGAAAAGTGAAAAAAGGTGATTTTATGAAAAAATTCATAACTTTTTTATTTTTACATATTAAGGGCTAAAAATTTAAATAGGTTAATTCTACTAATGTGGCACTACAAGATAATGATAATGGTTTAAGTGCCCCTTTAAAAAAATGTATTCATTTTCAGCAAATATATGATATATCATTTAATTTAATTTTTTTCATAAATATATTATTATTTTATGTAAAAATATTATTAATAAATGTAAAAAGTACCCTTTAGCTGTTGCCAGTTGATGTACTAGACCCGTTCCCGTCCCCTTTAGGTACTCAAAATTCTTGTATTATAAGCGTGGGGTGCATATGATCCCAATAAGGGTTAAAATGAACTGTATTTCAATATAAAGAATATCGGATATAAATATGTTTCTTTTTCTATCTGTCAAGAATCGAATCACCGACCGATATTGCTCTTTTTCCATTTTTCTAAAATCTGCGGATACTCCCGCTTTTCACACGCGGTCAAAACAAAACTACGAGTCCGATTCGGCTGAAATTTTAACAGTAGCCGTCTAAGATAATGTACTACACAATAGGTTATATCTCTTGCGACAGTGGCGCCATAGGCCGGTGAGGCTAAGTACTTGTCGGACAGCCTCGTACATTATGCAAATCAGCATCGATGACATTTGAAAAAATTAAAATCTGGTGTACGTCGCATATGCGAGCTAGATCCATTCTTGTTCAGAAGTAATATTTATGTTAAATGAACAATTTAATGTCTGGCTTCAAACAATGACTATTATTTATTAAGTACTTGGCACATTGTGTTCAATGTTTATTCAGGGTATCTAAACGTTTTCGGAATCAGGAAAATTTCTGTACAAATAGTTACAAACACAACCTAGAGCAATACAGTTCGTTTGTACATAGTATACCACGAGGAAATCTTGCTTGTTATAAATTCTTAGATAGAGAAACAGAAATGTGTCTATAGAAACCATGTATCAACATTGTGTTTTTGGAAAACTCTTGTATGTATTATTATTATAATTAGTTCACAAAGGAGCGTGTATGTGCTATTGTTTTGTTCTTATTAAACACAAACAGTTAACCAGAAAACTTTGTAGAATTGTGTATGTCTACGTATTGTTCGTATTTGTCTTCACCGAGAAAAGGTAAATCGAGATAGATAACCCAATCAGAGCATCCTGTCAACAATAGCAATTAATCTTCTGAACATCAATTCGAGTCTTCGGTGACGTCATAATAAAGAGATTAGTGTCACAGGCTGCTATTAGACATGCAGGATCAAGTTATATAAGTCCGCCAAACAAATTACTACATGGTAATCATGGAATAATAGACATCATTTCCTAAGGACTATTTTGGTAATCCCTGCGAATACATTGGATCAGGTTTGTATGTCTACTGTCCCAATCAAGTTTACAATATGGTATAAGATGTCCCCCGGTTCACTATACGAAATATCCCATCTATTCTATACTGTCTGTATTGTGTTGGTGTAAAGCTTACTGTAGAGTGTTTCAGCTTTAGCCTCTTCACTGTCTACAAATATAATTTGATTCCAGGGTCTAGCCTTTGTTTACGTGAAACTTCACAGGAGTAAAATACAATTTTTATTTCATATAACGTTTGGCACTATGTTCGCTCTTAGACATAGTACTAAAAGAAAAGTATTTTTGTCATGAACAACATGAGATTTAAAACAATTTCTATTGATACACGCTGATATTTCATCTATAACTTCTGAAATATTAAAACCGAGTACCACAATATATATTCATATATTCCGGCAGTCAAGACCCGACGTCTCACAAACCCATAGAGTATTTTATAAAACTTACACATTTTTACATTAGTTACATTATGGACTATAACTCCGGAAGTATACGGGCAATTGAATTTAAACTGCGAATGGATTCCAATGGGATGCCAAATAATATGTGTAGCAAATTTAGTTCAAATCGCTTTGATACCTTCAGAGGAGTAGAGTATTGGAGTCATATATATTTTTGGATTCAGAGTGATATGACAAACACTTATTGTTTAGGGAATTATTTGATCCAAGAATGCTACAGACACACGACCGAATACCTTAGTTCTTTTGTACTTCGTACGACGAGCTAATAAACAAAAAATAATTATGTGTTTTATACATTTCCTTTAACTTAAATCTAAAGGTAGATAAAGCTCTACACTTGCCGAAATATTCATGCGATAATAAGCTTTCCCAATATTCAATTTTACGGAATAATTATTCATATTTATAAATTATAGCTATTATTCTACAGGGCCGTAACTGTTAAGTATTATAAATTGCATTATTTTCAAGCATTGTTTCGTGTATTAATATTGAAATATATATTTCATTTCATACGTCACCGTGTAGATAACTTCCATTTAAGACTATATTCGAGTTGAAAATCCCTAATTTGGGCAAAATGAGGAGTGAATCCGGAATATTAAAACATCATTTTTGTCATAACCGACGTGACTTACACAATCTAATTTATTCTGGAGCATACAAAATACGTATTACGTATGTCGGAGAGTTTATCGGCTGACTCTTAATAAGCAAACCTTATTGAAGCAATGACTCATTGGATATCTTCTTTATTTAACTAAAAAAAACAAGATTTGGTACGCGTAAAACACACCAACGCGCAGAGCTCGCCCTTAGGTAAAATATGCGTTGCGAGCGGTGGTTTTTAATTATTATGGCCTTTTGGTTAACAATTTGAAAATATGTTATAGGTGTAAAAAGTCTTACATTTAATTTTAGATTATATTGATAAAAAAAAGTTTTAGTTTATACTTTAAAATTCAAAATTATAATATTTAATAATTTTTTTCGGGCTTTGGATTAACAAAGTGAAAAAATCTTGTAGATATAAAATATCTTAGAATTTTTAGTAGAATTTTTAAGTGTATTAATTATTTTTATAAGGGCAGAATTAAGGAGGGCTCTAAATTTTGGGGCCCTATAACTCGGGAAGTATACGGGCGACTGGATTTATACTGCGAGCGGATTCAAATGGGATGCCAAATAATATGTGTACCAAATTTAGATTATATTGATAAAAAAAAAATTTAGTGCATATTTTAAAATTCATAATTATAATATTTAATTTTTTTTTTCGGGCTTTGGGTTAACAAAATGAAAAAATCTTGTAGACAAAAAATATCTTAGAATTTTTAGTAGAATTTTTAAGTGTTTCAATTATTTTTATAAGGGCAGTATTAAGGGGGGCTCAAAATTTTGGGGGCCTATAACTCGGGAAGTATACGGGCGATTGGATTTAAACTGCGAGCGGATTCAAATGGGATGCCAAATAATATGTGTACCAAATCTGGAGTGAATCGCTCCGGTATCTTCAGAGGAGTAGAGGGCACAAATTTGGTCTTACGAGCGAGCGACGACTAACATCCAAGTATATAAGTTATATACATTTTCGGAATCAGGGCGACGAGACGAACACTTTTTCTTAATGAAATTTTTTGATCCGAGAATGCTACAGACACACGACCGAATGCTTTAGCCTCTTCGGTACTACGTACGGCGAGCTAAAAAAAACAGTTTGGAATGGTCCATAAAGAAAATAGTATTCATACCGTTCCAAAATTCTTACAGTTTCTAGATTCTTGAACACCGTGAAATAAATGTTGAAATCAACCAGAAGAAAAAGTTGATTAGGATGTCAAAGAAAGGTAACATTTTTGGTTTGTTTGTGAAGTTAGATTCAAAGTGAACACGCAGATACTTCTAAAAGATTAAAGATTGTGGAGACACAAACAGAGATATGTGATTTAATGATTGATGACGCAACTTGTTTGAATTGGATTCGCATTCAACTGACGAGATAGGACGACAATTGTGATTCCTTTTTTGCTCATTTGAAAGGCTTTTGTACAAAACTACTTAGGCATTTTCAACTCGAACTTTAAATGAACTTGAATTATTGATATGACGTGTTCACATTTACTATTGTCAGTGTTACATATTTTACCCAGGTTTCTTTGTTAAGGATGTCAATCGTATAAGTAACATTTGAAATTACAAGTTTATCCAGATAAGAGTTGTTTTATATTATTAATAAAAATAGGATATTGCGTACGATGCTTAGTATTTCTGCGCATCCCCCAATTTTCGTGCTAGTTCTCCAACAAGATTTTAAAAGGAAAATATTACATGCATTTCATTCCCCATATACGCAGGAAGCATACATACGGTCTACATAATGAATAAAATAGACAAAATCAAATATAGTTTAATAATAATTAATAGCATTTTTTTGGGTTTGTGTCGTACAGTATGTCTAAGAAGGACTTAAGTATTTAATTCATAATTAGATTGTCGAACAAGATGTTTTCAAACTTGCATCATTTATATTATAATCCTCTAATGAATAATATTTCAAAAAAAAGTTTAGTAAGTTTCAGTAGGGCCGGTTTTATATATTTTAAGTAACTATGTAAAAACAGTATTTAACGTACATATATTCTTAAATAAAATACTAAATATTATAGAACTTACCAAATTTGCTCTGCAACAAAAAGTTCGGAACAATCTAAATATTTTTAAAGTTGAGAAAATCCACCAAACAAGAATATATTTACTTAATTAATGGAGATTAGAATAATGAAAGAAATTACAATTCCACGTATTGTTCGCAACATGAAGCATGTGAAAGTAGCGTTTGAACTCGGAAAGCTAGAGAGGAAAAGCCCGCACGAACTCGTCGAAACGACCAACGCACAACTGATTACAACCACCCTACCACGACTGATAATACAAACTTCCCTCTGTAAGCGGAAACTTCCGAATGTAGCCGACCGTACTTTCAGAATTTAGTGATATATCGATTTGAATTTCCAATTTACCGAAAAGACGTAGTTGTTATAGTTGTTTATTGCTACTAGTTTCTTTTTGGCCGACAAATAAACTACTACACACCTAGCGAACTTTAAATGACCATTTTAGTCGAATACGTGTTTTCAAAATATTTTAATATTAATACGTAGATACAAATATATCTTCTTTTAGGATTTCTTGCTTTGTCGGTTAATCTCTCTTGCATTCTCCTTATATTCGTCAATCAAACATCTACTTTTCTTACTCTCCCTGTTGTTCTCTTTTTTTTTATTTTGTATTCTGGCACTTTTCTTTCCTTTAAGATGCAAGTTTTCTGCATATTTTGGTTTTCTTTGGCCATCCTAAAATAAATCATATTGAATTAAAGCTTTTCCACAAACATATGTTTTTCGAGATTTAACGATATTTCTCGAGCATTGATATACGGAATGTGTTTTCGTTCCATAACTCAAATTTAGCATCACAAAATGTAATTATTACTATTTTGACATTTAGAGGAAGAAAAAAAAACAGTCACAGATAACTGATTGAAAACAAATAATTATTTAATTTACATTTTTATTAGATGTATCTTTCTCTTTAGGAGAACATTGTTCGAAATAAATGTTGTTTAAAATTAAAATATCTTTCTATAAATGCAGCCTTTGCGAAGATAGTTAAAAATTGACACGAGTAAACCAGTACTTCTGGTTGAAATATTCTTTTCAAAATAGGACGTTTTATTTTGGGGTACACAAATCTTAAATCCAAAACACCATATTTTTACGTTGAACGGTATAGGCTATAGGGCATTCACACACAGACACACCGACATCAGTGAGAAAATAGTCAAAATGGATATTTCTATTAAAATCTCGAGGTCGATTTTGTTGGTGATTCCTATACTTACTTATTACTTCGTAAAAGAAAGTAAAAACAAAAATAAGAACATTCATAATGTAATCATAAAAGGTTTTATCGGAATTACACGATCTACCATCCCTGAATCGAATCTGACTATTATCGGAATGATGTCTGTTGTGTGGGTAAACGCTTTAGATGAGCAAAAACTATTGAAAGTGAATTTGTGAAACTTTAAGGATTGTTCACAGCGAAACAATCAATAATTAAGCTTAGAAATTATAAATAATAATTTCAGTTTGTTGTATGACATACAAGGTTAACGTTCACAGCAACAAAATTTATCATAAATTATGTTGCTTGGAATGTTAACATTGCTTGTCATAATACAAACTAGATTATTATTTGTAATTTTCTAAGCCTAATTACTAAATGATTCGCTGTGAACAATCCTTTAAACTTAAGAAATGTATGACTCGAGTATGCACCTCCAATATTTAAAAACTATATCTTAACCGGAAGTAATAGTTTACTCTGCCTACTTTATCAATATCTCGGAAATGGCATAAGTTTGAGAAAAAGTAATTATGTTAACGATATTAAAATATCTAGAAACTTTGGTAAAAAAGTTCTTTCGAAAAATGTACTATTTACTGAAAAATCGCCTTTGGAAATAGATATGTTACATTTACGTTTCCCAATCTAGAATGAAATTAAATCAAACTAAACAAGTATTAAATAATATATAGATAAGGTCAATTAACTACTAATTTAGCGTATTTTATAAGGAAAATATATATCTATGTGTGTTTAAATATAAATAACTGAACGGTAGTCACCACCGCCTAGTTGAATGGAATAGAATGAAAATACATGGGTACTGTGCTTGTGCTAGGGTTCATAGAGAGAGAAAAATTCAAACAAAATATTTTAGCTCGCTAATTTTTAGAATCTATAAATTTCATAACCATTCGTGGTTTCATCGGAATTCATACTGAAATAAAGTTGAACATCTAGTTTTTGCATTTACAAAAGAATTTTGAATTGTAGTTACTTATAATTTTTAGTTCACATAAAATTAAATCTGTGTCAGAGTCAAGAAGCAAAACCTAATACAACCGCAGTAACTATGTCTTTCTTTTTATGTATATATATATATAATCATAATTAAAATTCCGCCCAGAAATTGTTGAAATAGCGGACAAAAATGTCTGAATTAATGATATTTTCTCTTGTCAAATTGTAGCATTCTCGATATTGAGGGTAATGTGGGTTGGGTTCGAAAACCACAAATATACCCACGTCAAACAATTAATAATATAATTAAATTCTATTTCCGATTCAATATAATAAAATGGTTGTGTGGGTACGTATGTATAGGCTATTGTGCGGTTGTAACTTGTGACCTAGTTTAATGCAACAAACCTAAGCTAAATCAAACAATTATAACAAGTTGAACGCGATCACAAACACACACAGCAATTCCTTGTGAGGTAAAATGGGAACGCGTCTCGTATAGTGGTTAGAAACACTGAGGTCCATTTAATCGTGGCTGTCAACAGCACTCGCCTCAGTCTCACCGTCGCGTCGTATAGAAGTTAGCCGCACGTGTCGACAAAGGTGCTCCTCAGATTTACGAAATTACATGACGAAAGGTTACTTCTATCGGTGTGCTTGCATAAAGATAGCTAACACCTTTACAAAAACCTGCCCCCATAAACTTTCAATCGTAAAGCAGAAACAACAACCAAAGGATCAAATTAGTTATACTCTGGTTTACCTGTGCCATATTTACTTTCTTGGGCGTAGTATTAAAAATATGTCGTCCAAATTTGATACTTAACCAATGCAACATATGTGTGAATCAAATTTTAATCTGTGAACAAATAACCGGATAATAATAAGAATTAAAACATATAGAATAGATAAATAATACAATATTTCACTTTATACAGTTTTATAGTTTGGAAAGAACTGTACATGGTCAGCATTTTGGACCAGGATATATAATAAAAAATATTCGATTAGCAGTACAACAAATTATAAAGTATAAATGTCAGCTTACACAGTTCATATATATAAATGTGTAGAACTATATTTAACAATAACATATATCACCACGTATAAAATAAAATTATCCCGTTTATACGTAAACAAAAAATTAATGAAGAATACACACATATAAAAAACATTTATGTTCGGTCAATATTATACCATTTTATGTTTGGTGTAGAGAATAATATTTAATATACAAAGAAATTGAGTGTTTTCTTTACATGAGCGAATATTGACTCAAATAGAAAAGGAGATAATTATCATACAAAAACCGTTTCTGCAGCTATTTCAAATTATATTTTTAACCTGTTATTAGAGATGTTTAAATTACTTCAAAGGTAACATTCGTTTCTAATGTAAATGATATAAAAATATGTACCTACACGGTTTGCATTGTTTAGACCCGATCTTGAGACAACAAAACCAACAGAATTTTGAATAGACATATTGTGAATAGATAAGTTTTGAAAGTATTAGAACGTTGCGGAAATAACACATTTAAAATATCCAATGTAGCTTAATGGAATCAACAAATCAGCAAAATTTCGATAGATAAAAAAAAAATTGTGGACTTCTTTCAATTTTTAATTTCTGAAGATACGAATTACTTGTTTAATAATTATATCTATTTCATGCTCAAGTCAATTTTATTATTTTATTGAGTAACGCATATATTGTTTAAATAACAAATAAATGAAAGAGTATGTTATTAATGGAAGCATATACGTATGGATCTTGAAATTCTAAAATCTAAATTATATTCTTTTAACGATATGCCACAGTCCATCAAAGATCCAAAGTGTTGTTACTTATATTTAAATATTATGAATAGATTAAGATGTAGGTTTACTAAAGAGCATACTGTAGTGAATAATTTACTTGATAAAAATGAAAATAATAACTTACGCATGTTACTAATCAATGCATATTTCTTTAAATATATACAAGAAGTGGTCGAAGTTTTAACAGTAACAATAAATATATATTGCATTTGAGAAAATCTCAGTGCAAGGTATTATGATGAATTGGAGAAGCAAATATGTATTTATAATATAACATAAATATTAACAATACTTTCTTTTATCCTGCGTATAAGAAAGTACAAAGCTTTAAAATGTAATATTCAACATTGAAAGGTTAACAGTATGTATAAATAATTTGAAAAAGATATGCACTCATATTCATAGAAAACTATAACCGGTCTAAAATCAAACGTGCTGTTAATTATTTCTCAGTCAGTTTATCTTTCTCATTGCTATTTCTGCTATATCTGGAATTATCAATCTTCATTTAATCAGTCAAGTTTCTATAACTAAAATGCGCATATGTTTTAGACTTCAATACAATAACAGATAATGTCACAATTTCGAAATATAACTTATATAAGAGATATGGCTTGTAATATGTAGATATAATATTTGAGATATCCATGACATTATATGTTATTTTAATCATCATTTTTAAACATCTCAGAGAATTGCCGTACTTATTAATTTGGAGTTGATAAAATGAGTCATGGTTAACCAAAAGAAGGCTTCTACATTCAGCAGGACCTCCTTATTGGCGAGGCCCCATGCTAGCTCCTATTCATAAGTACGGCACTGGTTTCAGGTGCACATTGAAAAGTCAAAAACAAAGCTTATTTTACAACTCAACAAACTAAATTAATTGAAATTTATTCTAAAATTCAGATTATCGCTTTTAATATTATTCAAACTTAGTTTAAAAAATTAATAGGCAAAGATGAAACTCAATTTTTACTTAACCATTTAGCAAATGCAATAAACATATTTGATTTGTGAACATTGGTTTAGGAAAATATAAAGTGTAAATTTAGAATTGTATAATGAATCCACCCAGATACTTTTATAATTAAATTTATTGTATTTCGTAAACATCATACGTGTTGGTATCAAAAACAATGAAATAACAAGGTTACCCTGAACTAGATATGCATTAAATTCAAAATTAATTAAACGATATCAAATCATTACATAACTGGAATTCAATGACTTCCAATTTAAAGTTATTGAATTAATAGAATTTAAATTTCTAGAATTGTTTATCTGATATCAAATCATAAAGCCATTGAAAAACCTTTAAATTATTTAGAATACTTTAAATCTCGTTATACTTAAAAGATTTTGGATATCGAAACTGGTAGTATAATTTTTGAAATTTCATAAATGTAGTTATTAAAAAAAAAAACTTGAACTCGTAATATTTTATGAATTACGGAAGATATTCGTTCTTGTAATTGTTAGTGAACTTAATAACTGTCCCGAATTTGGGTAAAAGGCAGACTAGAGAATTACAAAGTTCTCTAGAAAATGCAATTTACCTACTAGTATGGTAACATATTAATATTATTGTATCTTGCCAGGTAACATTCGCCTATAAAAAACTGTTTCCACAATGAACAAATAATAAACTGGACTTCAAGATGAGAAAATGCAAACTAGAATAAATATATTTGTAAGTTTTCGCGATACAAATAAATATCTCTCAGTGAGTTCAACCATTAAAACACTCCATAAAACCGAAGCGCATTTATAAAAAAGCCAAGAACAAATGTAATAATAATAGAATATGTATATAAATTTTTTATTAGTACGTAACAAAATTATTATATGTTCTAATATCGCACTGGCTGCCATAATCCTGTATGATCATCTCTTCTAAAATAGTGTGGTCGGTTGTCTCTGAATACGGTTACAGCTGGGAATTGGTTATCTTGAATGTATTTCAAAGTAGCTCGTACCTAGAAATGATTAAAGGTTATGGTTAAAGTATTAACATGTTTTTGGTTTATAATTTTGTTTTATACCTGTAAGACAAAGTGTGGTGGTTCTACTTCCGGCGATGTGGATAAATGTTGAAGAATAAAATCATCAGTCTGTTCTAGCCACAAGTCAACTCCTCTCAGAGGTTCATAGTTGAAAGGTCCAATTCTTAGCATTCCTAAATTACAGTCATATACGTCGAGTACCTAGAAATATATTAAACTTTAAATATAAATCTTACAAGCATAGGCTCAGGCACAAATGCCTTCAGCTCGTCTTAGAATACTCATATATAGAATTAAATTTAATATATTGAATATTGAAAAATTTATAATTATTGTTTGGGATCATAATATGAAGAAACTGTGGAGACAAAATATCTTAGAATTTCTTGTAGAATATTTCTAATACCCATATTAGAGATATGTATGTTTACCTGTGGTACACCAGTGAGTTGCCTGGCGGCGCGCAGCGCCTGATCGGGTCCCTTGTCAGGGAACGTCGCAGGGAATATTTCACCCGTTTTCAGATTCACACCAACTCCGTACACCATTGGCCAGTGAATACCACCACGAATCGTTGTATTCAACTCGCCAATACATGCTAACGTCAAATCAATTTCCATTGGGTGTTTGTGGAAACAGGCTGAAAACAAAATAAACATATACATTAAATCTCTTTCTAAGGCTCAAGCTACGCTAAATGTATTAGATTGCTCGTTGTTTGGCGGGTGTAATTTATAATATATATTGCAAAAACCTTTTAGCAAGTTACCGTATTCTTACTGTTATTGATATTTATGAAGTATGTAAATTTATATATGTTAATAGGTAAGTTCCTCTAAAATACCGACAGGCACCAACACGACGTATAAGACGTTTCTGACAGAGTTGGTTTACAATACGGAAGTGGTAGCCTTCTATACTTTCTTATAGGAATGTATATAAGGAAATATAATTTCTGAACCCGAGATTTTAACGGAAATACACATTTATACCATCCTTGAATCGTATCTAACTATTTTTAGAATGACGTTTGTGAACGCTCGGGCCACAAAAATTATGAAACTTAAAACTTAAGACTGATGTGCACCTCTTATATTAAAAAAAAAATACCTGAAGCGGAATTAACAGTTAAGTTATGCTACTTTTTCAATATCTCAGAATAAATGATTCATATAACAGTTGAACATATAAAAATTTCTAGATATATTTAATTAGAAAATAAAAAATTAAAGTAAACGGATATATATTTTTATGAACATAATTTATATAAGGTAGAAGCATTCTTAAAATTATTTTTATAAATAATTAAATAGGTATTAAGGATATTTCTTATATAAGTAATGAATCAAAGTAATCGTATAGAAATATAAGGCGAAACATATATCTGTCAGGAAATTCAAATTAAATTTACAACATGCATTTCTATACTTTAAAACGATCCATTTAAAATTACATACAAATGTTGATTGTATAACCCAATTGAAATAAATGCAATAACAAAAAATAATATAAGATATACATTTACTAAACTAAATATAATACGCACAATAATGATTCATTACAATTCGAATATGTAAACATACACATTTCATGTAAATTTGCTTGTAATTACAATTTACAACTACATTACAGACTGCTCAGTTTCAATGCCATGTAAGCCGAGATATGTAAATTGATTCAGCTACATACTAACAAATAAAGGTACACTAAACGTCAAATTGATTTTCATATCTATGTTTACTTATTTGCGATGTTTAGTAGCATTTGCAAATTGCATACGAGTATTCCAAAATGATAAACACGATATTATAATTTAAACCAAAATTCGCTCTGAAAAGACTTGGTGACACTATATATGATGCAAAATCTCAAGTCACAAGCTTTCATCTATAAGATAATAATAAGTGCTCGTTGAAGATGTACACATGTATTGAACATCGTTCTTCCCAGAGTGGGTCGCGTGTTCATCTTCAATTTGCAGTATGTGGAGACTGTATACTGTAAAAGAAATATGCAAATGACACACGTACACACAAACATACATAAATAATAGATAAATAACGTTATGTATGGATACAATGAATTAACAACAGTCCAACCGTAACTCAATACGTGCCCATAAATTCTCAAATTATGAGGGAAAAAAAATTAAAGCTCGAGGCGCAAATTTTATAACACACGCGTTGGTCCCCATTAATCAATCACTGCATGCATGGGAAAACGGTAATGTGGGTTTTTAATTTTCGCTGTTTGTTCGCACGGTACATGGGAAATTTAATTCGGCTCTATAATCTATATAGCCAATAGTTCGATTATTCATAATGGTATAGATACATTTTTGGAACTTTTGAATGAGACCACGTATAGTATTCACAGATTTCATTACCCTTTTCTACTAATCACCGCATAACGAGTGTTATAATAATAACAATGGAAAAGCGTCCAAAAACTTATCCTGTATTTGTATAACTACGGTTGAATATTGCTTCCTCTATCCAAGCATATGCGATATTGTCTTGGTGGTTGGGCTTGTCAGGGATGTACGAAAATGCTTGGATAGTGGAAACAATATTTCACAATATTTTCACAATTGTATCAAAATGATCGTTTATAAAGACCCATGTCCATACCGCTGTAACAATAATCGAACTACCGAGCTTTTAATTATCTGAAAAACATATAGCAATTTTGAACATTGCAGGAAAACATATACACCTATAATTTGCAATGTAACTTACACATTATATTAAAGAAGAGTTCTTCTGAATAACGATGTACATCGGAGAAACCTCCAATGAGCTGTAACTCGATGCGACCTTCTGGGTAACCGAGTGCTAATTCCTGTACTCGCTGCACCATGTTAATGACGGCCTCGTCTGTCCCAGAGCCATCTAAGTGGGCTAAGGCTACCGCACCAGAACCTAGAACAAAAAGAAGAATATTTAGTATCATTACATTTACAAACATTAACGTATAATAATAAGAATGCTAATATTAATATATTTATTAGTCTATTTGATCTATCCCCAGTAGCACCATATGCCAAAACTATATCGTATAAATATTGGTTAAATATTGTATCTTGGCTAAATATGGCATATGGAAAACCCATATTGGTTATATATTGTATGTCAATATTTAACTCCTAAAAATTATTTCAATATTGATCCAATATGGAAAAAACAATATTGTATTCTCAATCAAAAACTATATCATACCAATATTGTAAATAAGATGTTTGTGATTCTCATGGATTTGGTATATGGGTTACATATTGATTTGCCAATATTGAATATACATATTGGTACAATATAAATAAAATATTTTTATCAACTTTTAGTATGTACATATATCGAACAACAATTTTCTAGTAGGTAATCATGAAATATTTCGAACTCAAGATTTCAACGGATATACATCGTTGGACATTCCCTGAATCGAATGTCACTATTTTCGGAGTGACATCTGTGTGTCTGTGTGTATGTGAACGCTCTAGAGCCGAAACTGTGCAACGAAAAATTGTGAAACTTCAAACTTAAGACTTGCATATGGATTTAATGTGAACCTTCTATTTTTGAAAAGAATATTCAAACCGGAAGTGCATGTTTACTCTATGAAATTTTTGTCCTTTCTCCAATATCACTAGAACGGCTGCCCTTATGGCAAAAATAGTTATGTTCATAATGAAAGCTATGAATATTTCGCACAACTTTTGTTTGAAAAGTTTCTTCAAAAAATGTACCAGTTACGATAAAACTGCTACGAAAAATCATACATATCTTAAGATAGTGATTTCAATATCAATACAATATGGGATAAACAATATTGTATTTTCAGTCAAAAACAATATTATACCAATATTGGCAAAATGATGTACCATCGCGCATGCGCGCTCCATTGCAATGCATAGTGGGAATGACAGTGGCGTATTACTTTTAGCCTGCTGCTATTAAATAAGAATATTTTTTATGTCGGTTTTCAAAACGCAAACAAGACATTTACATTTAATACCCAATTCTGATATTGTTTTCTTGCTTAACTTTCTAACTACTTTATCATTTGACGAGTGGAACTCAGAAACGATGAATAGATACAAACAGCACGCCACTGTTAAATAATTCCTATGATCCTATAGGATAGGGCCTGTCACTTTTTCGTTTCAATTTGGTTCCTTCATTGTATCATTTCTTGGTCGTGTTATCTTGCGGTATTTTGTATTATCGTGTTTAAAATTGAAATCAATATTGATCATCTTATTCGTAAATCGAATGTCATATTTGACACATTAAGGTAAGTCATATTTTACTTGTAAATTGAACAATTTATATCTGCTTTAGCTTGGTCTCCTTATCATTTATCCAGAAGCAATACACAATCGCATCTATCATGGGACAGAACATGAAATATCAAAAATAGGATCTATGTATGTACCTGGCAACGGCTAGGGATCGCGATGTTGGAAGAAAGAAAAGATCGCCCAACTCTAATTCTATATTTTATAACAGTGTACTAATATATATATATATGTGTGAATATATTTACTATTTTTTTTTTTATTAACAATTTTTATATATTTACACTATAACACTATATGTATATGTTTTATATCTCTGATGTGCAATAAACTTTATTAAATATATTTATTATTAATTTTGAGTTTTTATTATATTTTTAAATGAAAATATATAATATAGAATAAATATTTCATTTACATATTGGGTAAATATGGAGATGTTATATTTATACAATATTGGTTTGCAATATTCTGCCAATATTGGTTTGCAATATTCTGCCAATATTGAAATACAATATTGTAGTAATCTAGTACTATGTTAACCCAAACCACATTGCGCCAATATGGCAAACAATATTGGTACTATATCGTTGTGCTACTGGGGATACGTCTGAATTATATGTATCTGCAACCAAAGTAGTTGAGAAAACAAGCATAAATACATCCTATGGCTTCAGCTCACTTTATATTATATTTGGTAGATATTTATATTTATGTAGAAAACATTTTTAGCTCGCCGTACAGTAAGTACAAAAGAGCTATAGTGATTGGTTGTGTGTCTGTAACAAGCTCGGATCGAAAAATAATCTTAACAAAAAGTTCTTGTATTTTCGCCCTGAATCCAAAAATATATATAACTCATATACTTGGATGTATGAGGGCTGTCCGACAAGTACTTAGCCTCGCCGGCCTATGGCGCCACTGTCGCAAGAGACAACCTATTGTGTAGTACATTATCTTAGACGGCTACTGTTAAAATTTCAGCCGAATCGGACTCGTTTGTTTTGACCGCGTGTGAAAGCGGGAGTATCCGCAGATTTTAGAAAAATGGAAAAAGAGCAATATCGGTCGGTGATTCGATTCTTGTTTTTGGAAGGGAAATCGCGCAGAGAAATCAAAGAACGCTTGGATGCTGTGTACGGCGACTCTTCTTCTTCGATGGCGACCGTCAAAAATTGGTATATATAAAATAACTATTTTCAGAAGAGATTTTTCAGTAAATGGTACCATGTCAAAGTGTTAAGGAGGGCTCCAAACTTTGGGGACCTATAACTCTGGACGTATAAAAACGATTGGATTGTAAATACGACGGGAACATTTTGGCAATGAAAATTATATATACTAAATTCTTTTAAAATCCAGTCCAGTCCCCTCAAAGGAGATGCGTTTATAACGTACATCTTACGGGCAACTGACATAATCCAAGTATATAAGTTATATATATTTTCATAATCAAGTTGACGAGACAAGCACTTTTTGTTAAGAAAATTTCTGATCGGAAAATGTTAACAGACGCACGACCAAATACTGTACTGTCGCACGACGAATTAAAAAATGTGTAACTGCCTAGAACTGAACAGACTATACTATTACAGATAAAACGCTACAAGAGAAATCGTATAGTGCATGATAATGGATTTCCAAACTGCCAATATGTTGATAAGATAGTGTTTGTTTTAGACAGATTTAACTCAGGTGGATCTCATAAAATAGCAAACATTAGAAAGTGTTTAGCAGTAAACGTACAACCCTTTTAAATTAAAGAATCCATAACAGGCTATCAAAAAACTAATAAAATAAATCTTCAACAAATATTATCTGTGAAACATTACCAGGTAATTTATTTTCGAAGAAAATTTTAATAGTATTCTGCTAGAAAATAAGCGAACAGATATTTATTAAAAGCAATAAAGAAGCCTAGAAAACGTTAAAGTTCGTGTATCTTCGGTGCTATACGAAGTGTGTAGTTAATCTTGTGGCATTATACAGGCAAATATCTCATGCGTTATTTTAAAACGCATAGTGGAGAAGCATGTAGGGAAAAAAGCCATTTATTTTGCGCCAGCTATATGCGAAAATAAAACATACTGCTTATTATAAATAGGATCAATATTTTGTAGTGTATCTTAACTTGTATGTATGAGAATTACGTGCAACCATTATAAAAGATGATATTTTAAATGATTTTTGTGACAGTAAATGTTAAATTGTTTAAGAGTTACAAGTATGTAGACGCCAAGTTGGCGCACTCTCAGTAAATATATTACTAAAGCATACATTGCAAAATGGAACTAGACATTTTATGTATGTACGATCACCAGAGTGACTAACGAGAAATTAACTTTTAACTTACATACAAACGGATACTGTGAAAACTATGTTTATCGCAGGTCAAACAACGTTACCAAACGGCAATGTTTCATCTGTACCCATCTAGTTCATGTTTTAACATAAGTTTGCTTAATTATTGACAGTCATTTTTATTATAATATTTCAATATTTTATATTCTTTAATTGTATTAAAAAGCCATTAAAACAAAGAAATAAGCAAAATGGCACAAGCAGACGGAAGTTTTACTTAGACCGAGGTGATAAGTTGTGTCAGAATCACCCTCCTGGAGGATTAACACAAGCAGTACCCTAAGGGGTATTTACTGGGGGCCCCACTTCATATTATTGGATTTTTATTCGAGAGGGGCGCATAAAATGATAATCTATATGTATATAATTTGGAGCAAAACAGGGGGACGCTGATTAAAAGAGATGGGGCACGCACGCCTCTGGCACGGCGCCTCAAAATCCAAAAGGCGACACTGAACCCAAGTGGAAAAATAGATTCTGTTAGACAACATACTATTTAGGTTTATCACATTGTGAGAGCAGAAAACATTATACAACAATTGAAAAAGAAAGTTATGAAATGAGAATTCATAAATATCTAAATTTAGCCATTCACGCACAATTCCCAAACGGATCCCGGAAGATAATCCCAACAGAGACGACCGAAAAGAGTGCTATTGGACCACACCTTCACGCAAATGAAATGTTATAATTGTGATTTATATTCATCCGGGAATGTGTGATGAGAATGAGAAAAAAAAAACAGCATTGTCTGCGCGTTCACCGGCTAGCTGTTCATATGTTCTGCCAAGAGCTGTACATTCATCATCAGACTTGGTTTCTACATAGCTTTATAGGTATGAGTGTGTATATGAGCACGTTTATCGGCTTCCTTGCGTCCACACTTAAAATCCACTAATTGTCAGCGACATTTAACAAATTATTCTCATGTAATGTATACGTACTTACGAAATGTTTGTCATTTTCATGTATACTGAAATAAGAGTGGGCGCTTTTACACGTACCTAAGTAGTATTTATTGACTTAACTCAGCAAGATGAATAAGTCAGTATATTATGATTATATCTTTATGATATCTGTGTATCATTTGCGATAAAATTTTAATTTTCATTTGCAATTTTGGTATTATTTATTTTAATATATTATAAATGTACTCTTTTAAGAATCTTTCCTAATCTCGTAAATGTGAACAACCCCGTAATAGCAAGGAAGACAAAATTAAACAACTAAATCGCGACTCCACTGTGTCAAATATTTTTTAATATCAGCAATAAGGGAAATAATATTTCTTAGAGCCCCTTAAAAAGAAACCCCATAGTTGCCCGTCCTTACAGGTCTGTGTAAAGAGGGAAGCGCACGAATATCGTAGCGCCATAAGAGCCAATACTATTTACTAGTCAGTTAAAGCGTTCGTTTGACCCTTAAAATACTTACTAATACATTTTTTTGAATAAAACTTTTAGAATATTCCGGTAGAAAAATAGTCAATGTATCCTTGTCTAGTTTTGAATTTTTAAATTTGTCATCTCAATAAAAACTATGGACATTTGAAAATAGGATAAATATAGAACAATATAAAAAAAAAATCTAAGCAAAAACTTGAAAATCGAAAACTAGAGAAGGCTAGAGCGAAGTATTGGCTATCTGAAAAAACAAATTTCATTCATTTTAATATTGTAATAGAGGAGTATTAAGGGTTCGACGAAACCTTGTTTAGCTATGTTTGCAGCGGCTATAGGGATTTCTCTTAAATCTAGAAATATATGGGCTATTGAAATTTTTGAATAATCAAGATCTTAATAGGCGCTATTATACGTATATTTGCTTAAAATTGGCTCGCATTTACGAAGGAGCATGCGTCCATAAAGTTGATATTATACCGAGTCACCGAAATATATCCAAACATTTTTTCAGATAGTTTAATTCTGAAACACTATGGTGATACCTTTTAAAATAATTCAACAAAAATGAGAAAGAGTATAATATTATCTTGGTTTTCATGAAAACAGTATAAATTTGAAACCGTGGGATTTCACCATTAAAAATATAAGGCAAGAGTAATGTTGACAACTATAACTCTAAAATGTGAACAGTATGAGTCAGTGAAGAGATCATTGCGCATGCGTAAATCATATAAATATGTCTGCATTTAGAAACGACGACAAACATATCCGAGAATCAAGACTCGTTTGGGTTTACAAAGCATCACTGTTATGGTGTTGATAAATGTAACTGGTATGTGGCATGATTTTATTTTGTTTTACACCGTATAAACGAGTGCGAAGACAACAAATGTTGGTTAGTGTGTGTGTGATGACTTTTTCTTTGTTTATTTCGATGTTTTTTGTTTTATTCAGCGGTGTTCTGATATCATGCTGTGAACAAACCACGCAGGTACTAATTTCACAAGCCGTGGTCTACAATTATACGTGTAAACCGCATATTAAATGCACGATGTTGCCTTGTTATCTCTCAAACATCTGCGCTTAATTTCGCTCGATTTTTATTTCATTTCATTTTACTTATTTCTGTCTGTTATCTCTCCTGTTTCGTTGCACTTTGCGTGTGCCTTTTACGTAACGTGATCAATTTAATTGATTTTTCATTCGGAATTCTATGTTATTAAAATCGTAATTAAGAATCAAATTTGACATCATTTTTAAGTATGGTCGGTACTTTAATGCGGTTTTTAATGATAAGTAATCGTGTGATTAATTATTATTTAATTTTGATTAATCACTTCTAGATCTTGTAAATGAATACATCATATTGAGATTTTAGAAATTGGTTGATGTGAACATTACCGCGTTATCAAGATTTCACATTCAGAGTCATTAATCTATACATTCATATACTTTATTTGTAATTTTACTTGTAATTCATCTCAATTTTATTTGATTAACCATTTGTAGAAATAATCACACATATATAAAGGAGCTATTGCTTTGGAAGTTTAAAGGCGTGTTCAAAGCGAAACAATTAGCAATTAAGCTTCATTAGGAAAAATAATGCTAGCGTTCAAAGCAAAAAAAAAAAAAATTGCTTTGATATTGTTGTTGTGAATGCTATCATTGATTGTCATAAAATAAACTAAATTATAATTTGTAATTTCTAATTTCAATTACTAATTGGCGCTCTGTCAATGCAGCTTTACAAGCTTTGTGATAGGTCAGTCACAAATTCTAATTGGCAAGTTTGAACTTTGCAAGTTAAATTAAGTATAAAGTTGGGCACTGTTTTGGTGCTGTGAACACATGCGCGTATGTCCATATACTAAACCGATAAGTAGCTATAAATATAAGTATAACTAATTTCATCGCTGTTATTCGCACTTAATTCTTCAAGCGAATATTTTTTGTTTCATTTTAATTGAGAAAGTTTAATTGAATTTGTTGTAATTTTACCTGTAGGATGTTGTTTCACTCTAAACAACTTGAGTGGACTGTATTATTTTGACAAATTAAAACACGTGATACTGTGTAATCTGAATTATATTTAAAACATAAATATATACAAAAATAAAATTTTAATTGAAGTGAATTTAGTTTAACAAAATTTTTTGTTAAAACGTACGCACCTATAAAATAGGCGAAGTGTTGTAAGCTCAATTATTCTAGAAAACCTTAGAAAGCCATAAATAGTAACACATTCCATCAGGATCCCAATCAGTTTATATTTATACCGTCTTCAATTACAACAGCAACAACATCTCTTATATAAGTCATTGTCAATGAGAAGTTGCTCTAATCTATCGCTAAGGTGGCCGATTTCTTTCTAACCTTACTAACGTTACTTTGAGATCATTGTAGCGTAGAGAGAATCCCATACGGATACGGTGACCGTAGCTAACAAGCTGCTCGTTCGAACTCTGGGTGAGATACTGTTGCCGTGTGTCCGTATGTGTACTGATAGCATTGTAGCACACTGACGTATGTGACATAAAGCGCTAATTAAAAACTCCGTAACAGTCTCATGCATATCGTTCTCGCCTTCCTTTTCATTAGACGCAGGTCTCGTTTCGTTCCGTATTCCTACATCAAAGTATTCGCTACTTATTGGAGTTGGTTTTAGATTTCAATATCTACAACTCTATTTAATCGCTGGTAAAACTTGTACAATAGGCTGTAAATCTCTTTAGACTAAAAGATTATTTCTATCAGTTGCTGAATTATTCTTGTATGGTTTTCAGCATTATCAAAATTGGAAGTTAATTTAGTTGTATTATTAATAAGCTAATGAATTCGGTTTGGGCTTATGTTATTATGTTTATTTTACAATGGCCATCAAAGTGTTGATTTTATTAAACCCGTTGAAGGAAAATGAATGAATCTTTAAACTTAAGATTAGAAATTACTAATAATAATCCAGTTTGTATTATGACAAGTAATACTACCATTCACAGCAAGAATTTTTTGTAGATTATATCAATAAAACAAAATTAGTGCATATTTTCAAAATTGAATTTTTTTTTCGAGCTTTGGGTTCACAATATGAAATAATCTTGTAGATATAAAATATTTTAGAATTTGTAGTAGAATTTTTGAGTGTTTTAATTATTTTTATAAGGGCGGTATTAAGGGGGGCTCCACATTTGTGGGCCCTATAACTCGGGAAGTATACAGGCGATTGGATTTAAACTACGAGCGGATTCAAATGCGATGCCAAATAATGTGTGTACCAAATTTGGTGTGAATCGCTCCGGTACCTTCAGAGGAGTAGAGGTCACAAATTTGGTCTTCGAACGAGCGTCGACTAACATCCAAGTATATAAATTATATACATTTTTGGATTCAGGGCGACGAGACCAACCCTTTTTGTAAAGGAAATTTTTTGATCCGAGAATGCTACAGACACACGACCGATTGCTTTAACTTCTTCGGTACTTCGTACGCGAGCTAAAAAGTTATAGATTACTGTAGCTTGGGCATAATTTAGTAATTGATTGTTTGTTGAATTAGTTTTGTTATTGTATGTGTATATTCCTTGTTATTGTATGTTAAGATTTAGTAAATTAATGCATACACATATTTATTTATATTCATGTATGTTATATTCGTCTAGGAATTGGGATATCTTGTAGGATTGAATTTCAATAATAATAAAAAAATGTTTAACTTCTCGCAAATGCCCAATTGATAAAATGTGCATATTCGTGATTATAGCACTGTTAACTGTGATAGCAATATTAAAATTTGCATAATAATATGTAAGATTTACAACAACTACCAATAAAACAACATTCCTCACATATACTATGAAATTTGTCGTCGCGAAGAATCGTTTTCACAAAATCTATGGACGTTAACACACAGTTAAAGATTTATTATCTCAAGGTGTAAAATGAAATTCAATAATGCGCAATGTATTCTGTACGCTCACATAGAAGATAACATTTTCCGTCAATTATTCACGGCACTCGGCATCAACAACAACAACAGTAATTAATATCAGCGGCGTGGGTGGTAAAAGAAACATTAGGGCAACATCATTTAACCGAATAAATCAAAACTTCAAAAATGACAACACATGAGATGAAGAACGTCTAACACGTATCATCAAGTGCGCATGCTCACGCCGTTTTTTACACGGTTATGCTAACATCCTTGTTCTTCATTTCGTGCCTACACTCTTCGAAAATGTGGACACATCTCTACTTAAGGTACCATCAGAGGTGATGCGTTCACAAAGTTGGTCTTATGAATGAGCAACATACATTCAAACATATAAGGTGTAAAATAAACTGTATCTGGCAAAAAATATTTTTGATGAGGCACTTTTAAATCCATACATATTTCTTACGGCAACATTTTTAAGAGTGTACATGTATGAAAATGGATAAATAATATCTATGTAGCAAATTACTAGTTATAAGACAGTCCAGCACACACCAAAAGCGTAAAATTTGTTAGTTATGTGTTGACGTGTGTTTATTAATTTAGATTTTATGTTTATTTTTTATATAATTTTTTTGTGGTTTATTATTTATTCTGCGTATGGAAAACGACTTACCAGAATGCCGTACAACGATAATGATACATGTGGTGGCGTCATCGGAACCAAGAATGCTGACATTTTCTATGAAACAATAAAGAGAATATGCAAAATTAGAATGAATAACGGTTATTAAGCTTGCTTTTTCGCAATATTACGAAATCATATATGTATATATATATATATATATATATATATATATATATATATATATATATATATATATATATGTATATATATATATATATATATATATATATATATATATATATATATATACATATATATACATATATATATATATATATATATATATATATATATATATATATATATATGTATATATATATATATATATATATATATATATATAAATATATATATATGTATATATATATATATATATATATATATATATATATATATATATACATATATATACATATATATATATATATATATATATATATATATATATATATATATATATATATGTATATATATATATATATATATATATATATATATATACATATATATACATATATATACATATATATACATATATATACATATATATATATATATATATATATATATATATATATATATATATACATATATATACATATATATATATATATATATATATATATATATATATATATATATATACATATATATATATATATATATATATATATATATATATATATATATATATATATATATATGTATATATATATATATATATATACATACATATGTATGTATGTATATATATATATATATATATATATATATATATATATATATATACATATATATACACATATATATATATATATATATATATATATATATATATATATATATATATATATATATATATATATATATATATATATATATATATATATATATATACGAATCCTTAACGATCTAGTATATATAATAATTTATAATAATAATATTTTAATAGATACAAGCACGCTCGGTTCTGCAGGAATCATACTGCACAAGTTATGTATTAATAAACTTAGTGTGAATCACTTAATTTTTATTGTTGTTCCATTGCGATAATAATATAATTTGCAAATGAAAACAAATGGAAATTAGCAAATATCAATTAACAGGTCAAATGTCAAATAAATTAGTTTAACCTCTTGAGACTTGGCGCTTTTGAATGATTCTATAATTACAAAATATAAAACATCGCCAATTTATTTGTTTAATATTGGAAAACAAAGCAGGTCTTCTTAATAAATTGGAAAATTACGTTCTATAGTTAAATCAAACATATCGGGAAATATAATAAAAAACCAACTAACTGTCATGTGGTACTGTCGCAGCAAATTCCCTCTGCTGAACGTATAGGAGACCAACTGGTCCGATGACCTTCGTTGGTATCGCGAGCAACTGGGCCGCGGTGTCCCTGTAAACTGGGTGTTGGTGGTAGAGGGCGTGCGGGTTTAATGGTGAATCCTCCTGCAGCACACCGTTTAGCACCAGGACCATGCTGCAAAATAAAACAAAATATGATTTAAAACAATCGTTTTCGGCATAAATAAGGTAATTTTTTAATAAAAATTGCAGAATTAAGTATAATTAAATTTGGGTACAAATTACCTCAAAATGGCATATATTTATTAAAACAAATTTTTCATATTATTTGCCTATGTCCACAATTCGAGAAATACACTCCATATGTAGGAAACAGCTGGAGTGGCCTCTGCACTTCAAGCGACTATCTATACTACTATTAATATAATATTGCTTTATTTTGTTTAAAAAATTAGCAGAAATTTAAATATCTTCAACTATTATTAGAATTACCCATGTCACTTACGAGATAGTAGCTAGAGTAAACTATTCCTTCCGATTACGATATTGTTAAAAAAAAGGTGCACACCCTAGCCTTATAAAAATCTTAAGTATTAAGTAATATTACCACCAACAGTAATGGCTCCAGAGCATTCGCACACACACACACACACATACATACACACAGATGTTCTTCCGAAAATAGTCAGATTCGATTCAGAGATATTAATGCTTATTAATGATATACATGTAAAATAGTTATTATATAATATACGATGATTAGCATTAAAGTGTCTATAAAAACTTATCTTGATCACAAATCATTGCATAAGAATTATCTTCATTAGCAAATTTTTATTCTAAATGTTTCTTGAAAACAAAATTTCTTTATCACATATGATTAGACTAATATTTTAATGTGATATAGTCAATTTCGCAATACTATTTTTATTTCAAAAATAACATTACGATTCTTTCATTTATACATAATTTTATAAGCAAATTATTTTATTATCAATTATAAATAAATGAGATAGTTGCTCTATAACTGCAATTATCTTTAAACTAGTTACAACTCATCGAAAATGTCAGCATCTCAAAATTCCGAAAGTGTAATTTTTTTCGCATTTCTTCTTATTGGATAATTTGACAAAACATAGAAAAAGGTTCAGTACTGGCCGTGGGAGTCCAATATAAATGGACACCGAATGTTTGTAAGACCAATTTTTCTGGGAAATGTGCACATAGTGGTGCTCAACGAATTAAAACTGTTGACAACTTATGTCTTGCCAAGGTCTAAACATATATGCTTGTATTTACACTTCAATCCGACGAGAACTGATAAATTAGCAGCGCCAGATTGAATTATTTTTAATTTAAAACTATGCAATCATTTCTAATTGAAATTGATGTTATGCGGAATTTGGATTTATATCTGCCTTGATTGAATAATAAAACAAAATCTATTAGATAATATTAAAATAACTATAATATATAGTAACCATAATAATAATAAAAAAAATTGTTTTACATATCCCTAGGCTTCAAAAATTGCTCGATTCTATTGTACGTATATCGATATTCTTTTGGCTATTATTGCTTGGTTGTTAAAATAAGAAGATGAACAAGTTGGTCAGGAACTTATTAAAATGAGCCATAAATCCATTGTAGATATTGTAAAGTCAGGCAGTATAGTGCAGTGTAGTGTAGTGCGGGTATTACACATCAGGTATTCGATTTGCCATTATTTATCTCCTATCATTAAAGAGTAATAGTTGTTACTGCGACTGTCTGCTATGAAATATTACTACTCATTTTTCTCCGTTGATGAACAACACTGTACCGCACGTTGTTAGAAACAACGAAACGTTTTATTTGCTTTGAATTACTTACTCGTTCTTCTTTTTAACTAAGCAATTACGGCATACATTTATAATAAACAACAAGCATAGATGCAGCCGCCAAAAGTTTCAGCTCGGCGTACGTTAAGCTTGTAACAAAAAAGAAAATATGTTTAAAGAGTTAATAAAAAAATACTTGTATTTTCACTATCTATATTATATACATATATATATATATATATATATATATATATATATATATATATATATATATATATATATATATACACTCAGATGTATGTGTATGTTTCTTATGTGAGTTTATATTTATGTATAGTGTGTCTATCCGTTAAAATCTCGTTTTTCATGAATACAATACTTCCTTTATACTTCATCCAAGAATGTAACAAAAGAAAACATTTTTAGAGCCACCGATGTATATAATGAAGAAAACTGTTCTACAATCACTTTTGCCTTTTGAATATGTATTCTATTAAAGCAAATATTGTTTAATTTATTTTAAATTTAATTTTCTTATAAGCATTCCCTTCTTATCCATTGGGCTAAATACTTCAGTTTAGAACCGAATATGTTGAAATTTAATTATTGCTAAATCCAATGTGATTATAGCGCCAATATTTTTTGGCCCAAGGCGTTTAAACTTTTTGAGCCGGCCCTGCTTAAGCGTAAATAGCTGGAAATATATGATACTTTATATGCAATCCAGTTTTCTCTTTTTGATATTGTTTTATGGCCTTTGGGTTCAATTTAAAGAGAATTAATATAAAAATCAATTTTAAATTTCTTAGAAATTCTATATATAACATAGTATATAATAAGTACATATTCTATTGAATATTTAAACTTGCATATTATTATCCAAACGATCCGTTAATTCGAACACGGGTTATATTTTCACTTTCCGAATTATTGCGGGTCTACTGTAATATCTAAATCCTTGTCCTTGTAGCTATTAATATTTAACAAAAAATATTAATAATGCAGGAAATATATAAATTAATTTCGAGCTCATACAATTATAATAACCAGATGTAAATGTACTATAATTTATAGTATAAAATATTCCAATATATTTTTTTAAACATCCATCAGCGCTAAATAAACAATTCGTTATAATAATAAAAATATTTATGGAGCATTATAATAACTTTTGTATTAGCTATAAAGCTTTTCAATTACAAGATCGGTTACCATCTTTAATCATCCTATTAGATTAAAATAAAAAAAACTAAAAGGGAAGTAATAACTTACGCATCGCATTATTAATTATGAATGTGCGTGGTTATGGTACCGCAGTAAATTTTAAACATGCAGATACTGATAGTCAGATTATGTATCGTCCTTTTTATCAAGAAAGGCTTGTATGATTAACTGTGAAAAAATTTATTGTTGTCTGGGTCTTCAATAATTGTGGAGATCGTCTTACCGAATTAATTCAGGAAGTTCAATTATTTCTAATTATAACAATATTAGGTTTTGTACTGCATCCAAGAGAGTAGAAGTACAAAGCTCGCCGGTAGCTATAGATAGAACTCATCAAATCCGTCATTTCCATAATGATTTAATGCTAATCGAAAATTACACGCTACTTTCAACAAAATTGAAATTCTAAAATAATAATTTCAATTTAATATGCTGTGGCATCAATGTTGCATTAAAATTCGAACAATTTTCTATGGCGCATGTACATTAATCATAGGTAGGCAAGTAAGGTACACCTATACACTCAGAGCCTCATAGCAGCACAGTGCAGTTCCTCGGAATTAATTTTAATTTCGTATTCATTCAGTAAACTAAAAGTTGATTACTGGGATATTACTTGTGGATAGTTACCCATTATCATGACAAATTGCCCGTCGTGCATGGAAGATTTGCACGGGCGCGCCACAGCCACAGCAATACGGTGTAACTGAGTGCATAGTGTATTATCTCACAACGGGAGTCATATGCACGTACCCACATACGACGTTTACTAATTGCGCATAGACATATTGAATTATTGCCTGAACATTATCTAACAACTGTCCTGATGTATCTTCGATCATTGCATATCTTCCTTGTTCCCAATCAAAAAATATCGAAACAAAACATTTTCACAACGAAATAAATATCCGGAATCTCCAGAAACGAGAGAGCGAGAAAGCAAAATAAAAGAAAACCCATTATACAACGCGAAGTTATGTTCCAAGTCCTTGCACAATATTATAAGTATTCTTGGAATATATGTAAAATTCTAATAAAGGTAAAAATCTTCACATATATTAAGAATTGGCTTTACTTGATTATGTCAATTTTTAGATTGTCTGATTTATTTTAATTTGTTCGTAAACATTAAAAATCTGCCAAATAACGTGCACAGAAGACAATAAGAGTATAATTATCCCGTGGCGATATTTCCAATGAAGACATTCGTTGCGTTAGAAAACAGTTGTTCGTTCAAAAAGTGAGAAATTAATTACCAGTTAAAGAAAAGTGAAAGGGAAATTGAAATAATAAAATATCGACTAATTGTGTTCTATAATAATCATGTCACAGTTTTCCCATTTTTAAGAACAAACTGGCATAAATTAGACATATGCAATTTTTCCTAAATATAATGGACAACCTTAAGACAACATTAAATATTCGTAGTACACAAGGCGGTAAGAGAAGTTCCGATTTTGTAATTCGGTGTAAAACGGACCGTCGCAAAGCTTTGTTTTTTGGTTTTTTACTGAAACTAAATAAGCAATTCTATATATTGCCGTACTAAAATATACAATCAAAGAGGTGCCTTTCAAACTTTTTAGCAGCAAAATCCCTCTTCAAAGGAAATCTGAATATTGAACCATATATTGAACCACAAAAATGATTTTTCTGACATCATTTCGAAAATAGTCAAAATAAATTCAAGGATTCTCAAAACGGATATGTCCATTAACATTTCGAGTCCGATTTCTTTTGTGACCCCAATACTATTTTTTTTGTTTAGTATAAGTAACGAATAAGAAGAGAATTTTCATTCCATCCGATAAAGCGGAACCCTGGGTACTCATTCTAGAAATTATTGCATTAGAACAATATTTTAGATTCATCCTTATCTAGTGAAGTCGGAACTCAATTTTTTGCATTTGTATTTGATAGTTGTAAGAGAATCTAGTATTTTCGTGGTATGCATGTTCAAAAGGAATCCATGCTGAGTTTAGTGCAACTTCTAACATGTTTAAGAAGTTGTGTATAAAAATTATGGTAGATTTAATGTTGGTTTATGTCTTGTCTGTTTGCGTGTTTCACTGTGTGTGATGGTAGCAGACGTATGCACATTTATTGATGGATATCCATTTCTCACATTGTCAAATGACTCTACCGCTTATTGAATATTAACCCTGGCAGGAGACGGGCCCTGCAGCCGTCCCATCACACAGCTCCTTATTGCTGATCAGCCTTTATATACCGCATATACGTGTCTGTTTGATATTCATTGAATAGGATGGCCAATCAATCAAATCATTATTATTATTACCCACATCTCTTCAACCACGAAGTGTAAGGCAAGTGACCATTTAAAATGACACGATATACTAGTTCATATCGCTTATGCTAATGTATAGTTAATCAACCGTCTCTGTCTTTGTTTACAACTTACAAACTTAAATAAGTCTTTTAAATTGACGTGAAAATTGTTTATTATTTACTAGCTATACAATATCGAAAATTGAAAAAAAAAGATACAGGCACCTATGCCTTCAGCTCGCCGAATAAATGCAAACAACCGCCCAATACGGATCCCCACTACTTCGCGCATACATATACGTATATTTTAAATTTAAAATTAATTATTTTTAATAAATATGGAATTTGGTTTCACAAAATTGCTATTTTGACCGTTCATGTTGATGCATATATCAAAAACGGTGACGTCATATAGCCACTTTTAGTTCGCCGTACGATGTACAGAAGAATTAAAGCATTCAGTCGTGTGTCTGAAGCATTTTCGAATCAAAAATTTCTTTAACAAAAGTTCTTCTCTATACTCATATACTTAGATGTTAGTCGTCAGTCTCTCGTAAGACCAAATTTACGCCTTCGATTCCTTAGAAGGTACCGATTTGAACCAAAATTGCTACACATATTCATTGCCATCTTATTTAAATCCGTTCGCAAATTCAATCCAATCGCCCGTATAATTCTAGAGTTATAGAGTAATGAGGCATTGAACCCGCATTTAGCAAAAAAAAAAAAACACAACACAGCCTTTTTACAAGTAGTTCTAAGATAAGTTGTGTCTAAAATATATTTTCATATTTTGAACCCACAGATATATTATTTGAGTATACTAAGTATATTTACAAAAATTTCTAAGACATTTTATATCAATAAAATAAAACGATGAGCTGCCAACCGACTGGAGAAAAGGTATCTTTTAACAGGCTATGTAGTACTACCCTCTGTTTGCTTAAATTCGGTGAGCTGGAGGCTTAGGTGCCTGTACCTAAGCTTGTTATTAAAGTATATGCTAGATGGCAGCATTGAAATATCAACTGGTGCTAGGCTAGTAATAAGGTTATGTGGCACAGAATTGGGTTCATGGGGTTTAGTCAAAGTTATATTGTATTTTATGTAAATTCAATTGTCGAACTTCATATCAATATGTGTATTTTTGTGGCGGCAAATACTTAAATATGCAGTAAATTTAAATGTACCTTAATCTAGCTGCACGATATGCCGACAAGGCATATATATATACGAGTATGCCGCAATTACATGTTAAACTATACCACACACATGGAAAAAATTTAAAACCACAACAAATACAAACATCTGAACAACAAATAATTGATTTCGGCTCAGAACATACCTTTCTAAACCACAAAATACTGCGAGTTATTACGAAAACACACAAAGTCAAACTGAAACGTTGTAGATAAAACAGACTTTTTTTTTTATCTTCTTTCAAAATAATAAAATGATTAAGCTACGAACTGAGTCGATTCATTAAATCGGTACGCCGAACATATATCATCCGAAGTTATCTTATCACGCGGACAGCTGATTGGTCTACCGCCATAATTTTAATGAGAAATCACTATATTTAAGTAGCTATAAAGAACTCTTTGGTAAACAGATAATTAATATAAGTTATACAGAGTGTGTATCTGAAACTGGTGATGATTATATAGGGAAATCATAAAATCAGAATTTAAATTCTGTATTACGATTTGAAATGTAATTTGATACTTTTGTGGCTCTGCTTAATGGGTTAATTTTTTTTTAGATTTAGTTGACTATATTGTGATTTATGGTACTTTACCAAAATATTATAATTATATTATCATGATAAATTTATCAGTGGCTCGAAATATAATGGTATATTAACAATAGTGTATAAGTAACGACGTATAAAAACACTTATTGTGACACAATTTGCATATAATGAACAGGCAGCGCCAGGTAAACATAATAAATTAGAATATAATTATGTTGCTATAGGTGGTCGCAGGCTTCAGCAAGCACAACCTGCTACAATAACTAACTTAGTACTTAAGTGGGAAGTACAATAGATTCACTCAACTGAAAGAAATTTTACTCAATAAAAACCAGGAAACGATACGTATCTTTATTCAACATATAATATTTATAGAGGGAAAGTTCAATTGTCGATAGCAAACTCATAAAGTAAATATATATTTTTTTTAAACAAACAGCCTTATTCCATTTTTTAGCTCGCCGTACCAAGACGCAAAAGCATTCGGTCGGGTGTCTGTAGCATTCTCGAATATAAAATTGCCTTAACAAAAAGTCTCGTCGCCCTGATTCCAAATATATATATATATATATATATATATATATATATATATATATATATATATATATATATATATATATATATATATATATATATAACTCATATACTTGTTAGTCGTCGCTCCGTCGCTCGTAAGACCAAATTTGTGCCCTCTACTCCTCTGAAGGTACCGAAGCGATTCACACCAAATTTGGTACACATATTATTTGGTATCCCACTGAATCCGCTCGCAGTTTAAATCCAATCGGCCGTATACTAATAAACCTGATGGTTTCTCTTAAGTTAAAAAAGAAATAGAATAGTATTGACCGAGTACATTACTCTTACACAATATATGTTTGTTAATTAGTTAACCAGTAAACAGAGAAATAAATATTACTGAACTAGCAATCACATCTTAGCGAGATAAATAGTTTTTATTATTCAAACATGAAAAAGTGCACGGACAGTGATAAGATGTTGTTTACTGTGCGTCACTTTGATGTAGAGTTATCATCGTTGTTTGTCACTATTCCGAATCTATTTATCTCGGGTTCTACTCGTAAAATCGATCATCTTATTCTTATTCGTAATTGTTCTCTTTTATAACTACCACAATTCATTAACTTGGCACTTAAACATTATTTATTATCCTTTTGTTTGCGACAGACAACAATAGTTCGATTTTTCTTTAAATGAAATGAATATAGTGACAACGATATAATGTATATTCCTAGAATTTGTTGTACATGAAGTAAACATTGTTAAACCATGCATGATGTATTTTGTTTTTAATTTACTGTCTATAAATACGTATTCACTTAATTATATTTAATTAGTGACGAATTTATTTAAAATATCAAGACATGGAAGATTATGTAGTAAGACGAATCCCTATACATACTCGTCATTACAGGGAAGCACTAGTATTCTAATTACTACTCAGTCGAAACATTTGTTATCCTATTAAAACATTTTTTACAAATTTGATTTTAGTAACATTTCAATAGCCAGAATCTTCAACGTTCGTTACTTAGCGTATCTAATTATTAATATCGAAATTAAAACTATATGCTAATTTACATGTAATTACTGGCTATTTAATCCGTGTTTTTCTTTTTGACTAAACAAAGAATGTAATGTGGAATATGCGGCATATTTATCCGTGGTTTTAAAACAACATAGAACAAGCAAAGTAACTGTCTCATCTATTATCAGAGTGCCCCGTTATTAGAACTGAACAATAAAGGTATCGTGATCATCGAAGAATAATGTATGTTATTAAATTATCTATAGTTACAAGACTAAATCCAGATTACAATCAACGATCACTATCTAGGTAACTGAACAAAACAAACAAATATATTGTGTGTGCTATATTATAGTATCTATACGAGTACACACAACGCCCTCTATATACATATTATAATACATTATCTTCTTTATATCTGGTCCTCTATGCCATTTTATTGGATATATAATATGAACAGTTCAGTTCGGTTTCCAAGCAAATAATTTCTCAGTCCAACTAGAATTTGCTTACACCTGAGTGGCAGGTTGTTATTCGGGCTGCCAATAGTTTTCCTCTATGACGCACTGTCAGCATGTATGAGTATGTCGTCATTTCGCACGGTGATGTGGTGGCAACCACAAACAATAAATTCGAAAAATGTATACACAATAGTATACAAATGATCCAACAAGTTGGGATGAAACAAGTATCGTGTTTCGTATTTTGTGAAATTAGAATCCGATTAAAATAATGAATGGTCGGCGATTAGTTAGTGAAGAAAGTTGCGAATCGTATTATTTTAATAGTGAAGAAGATATTACGTTACACGCACGCATAGGATAGTATTAAAACGTAACCGTTAACCATGTCAACGGAACTCATTTGTTAGCTGAGTGAACGAGGAGAGAAGTCAAGTAAAATACCAGAAACGCGTAGACAAATGACGGTTTCACAACAAAACGAAAAACAACACTCATATTATAGAAGATAGTTGTACGTAATGATGGATACAAGCTAGTAACCGCATTCGTAGCTATAATACACTATTTATCAACCGTATTATGTGGCTGACAAGATTGCTGCTTGCATAGGCAGGACTTCAGGTAGGTATATTAGGAGTTGTCTATTGATATCTAGTATGCTACGTTGATGTATGGGAGTGAATATTGCGTATGAAAAATAAAGTATAAGATTGGAACTGATCGTTTTAATGAATACTTGTGGTGTTTAAAAAATAGTAGATAAATTAATATATGTCGTATGCTGCGTGGGTGATGAACAAATGATATGAACTTATATATCTAAATATCAATTGATTCAAATTGAGTATAAGGAAGGAAACATTGCTATAAAGCGAAATAAAAGAACATGTATACATATAGAATTAAATTTATAAAGCAATAATTTGTTGTTCCATTACATGGGAAGAAAAGGCGTAATGTAATAAGGTGCGCATCACTTTAAAGTGGGCGACTGTACATAACTGTACAAAGATAATTAATTTAAATTGAGTATCTCATGTATGATCTGCAACAACGAAACTTCACGGAGAATTAAAATGATTTTCTTAACTTTAATAGCTGATTTCCAGGAAAGATACGCAGTGCAACCATGCTTATTCCGTCGTAAGAGACAAGAAGCAACAACGAAACACGAACAAATGGATAATTTGTCATTGTAGTTTAATAACAGTAAGTTAGTATTATTCGAAACGATAAGACAGCAAATATGCAGAAACAGCAGCAGCATTTCAAGAAGCGATGAACACGTGATTGCAAAGATGTGGACCCCGATAACTGTAGCGATGTGAATCGTGATCCAGGTTGTAACTAGATCGCGATAAACTAGGCCGATAAATCGGTATTAGATCCGAGAATTCGTGAGTCGAACAGTAAAGTTCACAGGAGATTTAATACGTCTAATTTAATGGACATTCGCCATGTAGTTTCCTCTCACCGTATAACGAGCAGGTAATGGTGATACATGTCAGTACCTACACAGATTTAACTATACCATTTAAGTAAGTGACACTCAGAAACAGACCTGCATCAACTTTATGGCGTATGTGTAAAAGTTATGGTTGGGACAATATTTTAAATAAAAGTATTAACAGACTAGTAATTAAATACAAAATTTTAAATCAAATCAAAATTAGGTAATCTTAGGTCCAGTTTTTCAATCCTTGGTTCCTGACTAATTATGTTAACCATGATTAACTTACTGAAAGATCTGTAAAGCATAATCATGGTTACTATTAATCAACACCTAACCAGTCATTGAAAAACCGGGTCTCAGTTCACATATTTGTAGCTCGTGCGTCTCAGGGTGGTACAAATATGTGTATTCTTCCTTCTCGATTTAAATAAACAAAAAATTCTTGTCGCCCCGATACCAAAATAGTATATAACTCATAATATTCTCATCCGTTCGTAAGACCAAATGTTGTGGAACTTGTTCTCCTCTAAAACTACTAGAACGATTTAAACCAAATTTGATAGACATATAAGTGCATAATGTGTGCCTTTTGAATTTAATAGGTTCCATACTTCCGGAGTATGTCCCTAATAATTAGAGTCCACCTAAAAATTACTTTTAGACTTTATTTTGAATATAACAAAAATATCAACAAGAAGTTATAAACTTTTATTTTAGATTCGAAAAGTTTCTTCAATTTTGTTATCAAAAACCATAAAAAATTACATTTCACTATCTGTATTTATCATAATGCTATACTTATGTTTTAAATTCACCCTTCGATAACTATGAAACAAAATCATTATGTAGTATAACTAAGGAAACTTACATATAAAATAAACATTTTCAAAGGCGATTGCAAATGGTACATTTTTTCAGAAACAATTTTTAAACAAAAGTTGCTAGAAAACTTAATATAATCAAGAACCACATTTGCTTTAACTTATGCCGTTTCTGAGAGATAAAAAGTAGCAAGATAAAACTTTTCCTTTCGGTTTAGATATTATTTCAAATAGTTGGAACACACCCGGATTTATAAGTTTAAAGTTTCATAATTTTACCTTCAACAGTTTAGGCTCTAGAGACACAGACACACTCTCATACACAGACATCATTTTGAATTTATAATACATCCTTTAGACTTCGTTCAGAAAAAAAAATTGAATTCAAATTATTTATATATATATATATATATATATATATATATATATATATATATATATATATATATATATATAAAATACAAGACCTTTTACCTTTTTATAAAGTTTCTTCAGATGAGAACTCAATAATTCATCCCAGGTCCAAGAAAAACTGTATCTAATGTGTTTAGAAATATTACAAAAAAACATTTGAAAAAATTAAGTATGATTATAAATCACCTATAAGTGATTATAATCATACTTGATTAAACCCAACTCTACAATTAATCAATAACATATTCTATTTTTTCATTAATTAATATCTAATAATTATTTATTAAATTAATCAAAGTAAGATTGTAAATTTATGATAGCAATAAAGAACCGTTAGATGTAAACTATATGTATTAATAATCTGCAATAAAAAAAAACTTAAGATGTTGCCGTTTTTATACCAACATAAAAAGTTGGTTATTAATTCATAAATCACTGGATGTAAGTAAAACATAAGTCACAAACGAACCATGAAATTCAGACAGTGTCGGTATGGACGCCGCGCCGGAAAATAAAAAGCACACGATTTGTGATTAATTGCAAAGTGAGTCAAGTGCAACGACGTGTAAACATATTAATACAGATGCTATTATGATGGTTGAGAACACTGATTCGTACAGTAACTTTCAGATTATATGGCGTCACACTTTCATAGATGGAAACATTATCGTTTGCTAAAACTCATGAATTTGAAAAAAAAAAATGAGGGAGTTAAATTCCTTACTGTTAGTTCGAAACACAGAAGGTACAAAAGAGCTACAGTCGTGTGTTAGTGGTTTTTGTTTTATTGAATTCATGAATTTTTTCGAACTACAGGTGCACCTATGCTTTCAGCACACTTGGGGTGCACACGATGAATCGATATTTGCATATCGATGTTATTGCCATATATTTTTCGACGTATTAATATTTCTATTCAATTTAATATTTATTATATTATTTCGTTTTTTACATTAATAGATATTCAGAATGTTCTTCAATTCTATGAGGTAAATATTACAGATTTCAGTAACCTTCAGAGGAGATTCGCGGAGTATTCAGGGCGACAAGACATGATCTTTTTGTTAACGAATTTTTTTGATCCGAGAATGTTGCAGATACACGACCGAATGCAAGTTAAAAGAAGTAATTATCGAACGTCACATTATGAAATACTTATAAACGCGTTGTAAATGATTAGTCCTTAAATTAAGTAACGCAAATACGTCTTTCCATTTCTACACGGCCGGACTCTGATGGTTGAGTGCCAATCACGTGACTGAAGCAACTTTTCTTTTAGCGTACCACTACTCTTCATGTAAATACATGTACTCGTTGTCAATCGTGCGACTGAAGCGACTGGGGCGACTCTACTGCTACAAGGAGCAGTCTAGTCGCGGTTGTCGCGCGACAAGAACGTTTTATCATTGCAACATATATGAAAAATGGATAATTCACGTTTATGTGAATTGGTAGGACAGATTAATAGATGTCTTTCTATTAATAATTTCTGCACGCCCTCTGATTCTCTAGCAGTGAAAAGATCACTAGGACTGTTTCTCCATGACTCTAATAACAATAGTAACTTGTACTCTTCTTCAATATAATTAAGTAAAGCAATAGTGAACATCCACATGGTTGTGATACAAACGGCAGTTGCATTTTTAAACCAATCAACATTGGTGGCACAGACTGTATACGTACAATACACAATATAAATAACAAAATAATAAAAATGTATTTATAAGTGCAATAATTAACACAATAATTCATTGCGGTAATTTTAACAACCATCATCGTTATTTGACCACCCACCATAATAATAAATCGTTGCTATCATCGTAAATATTGGGAAGACTTCCTTAGCGACGAGCATGCATTGCATATACTTCACACTACCATTCAACAACTCTTCTCAAATTGCATACTTTTATAAAGGCACGCGGGTTAAATACGATGTAGCCATGTTCTATAGTAAACTTATTTGTAATTACTGTACAAGATAATTTAGTATGCATCGGTAAAGCTTGCATTAGACTATGTTGTGTAGGTGTGTGTAAATGCGTTTATCACTTTCTCTAAGCGAGCCGTAACGTTGATAACGATCTGTCTATTAAAATTAACAGCGACATTAAATGTTTGCTGTTTTATGGGATTTAATTTACTCATCTTAGAAAAGATGCCGTGCTTAAATTGTCAATGTTAAACTTTATTTATGTGGCAAATTTGAATATAAATTTTGTTATACAAAATACAACCTCTATGCATATGTTATCTTTGATCGATTTCAACGATATTATAATAAAATATCAAGAATACAATATAAATTATATTATTCACGGTATTAACGTATTATAAAACTAAATTATTACATTCCTATGTGCTATGTTTAAAGAATGTACTTTGATTATTAAAAAATGACCTCAAAATTTTGAGTAACATATCCGTTTTGAAGGTCCCTGAATCCATTTTGATTATTTTCTCAATGACGTTTCTGTGTATAAATTAAGGAGCTTTTTGAAAGATATACCATTGATTAAGATCCCCTTAGAAAATAGCAATATTACTTTTAAGTTTCCCTAGTTAATTGATATAATAATATTTACTACTGTTATTCCAATACCTATTTCAATATTCATTTTCAAATGTCAAATATCAAACTATTTAAGTACTTTGTCAGGCATAGTTCATACGATTTATTAAATATAATCCTCATACATGCGTATCCATGGCAACATAAATAAGAAATTTAAGATTTTCCGTAGCAGTTTTCTTGTAAATGATATATATTTTTTTGAAGAACTTGTTAAACAAAAGTTGTGCGAACTATAAATATTTTTCATTATGTGCCAAACTATTTTGCCATAAGTGCAATCGTTGTAGTGATATTGGAGAATAGAACAAAAAATGCATAAAGTAAACATGCATTTTCGGTTTGAATATTCTTTTCAAAAATAGGAATGCAAAAACATCTAGACTATATTCAAGTCTTAGGTTTAATGTGCTATTTTAAAATGGATACAGTTTCTAACGTTTATTACTTTTTATAATTAATTCTTAACTTTAATAATTAATGTTATTTCTGGTAATAAATGAATTTTTAAACTATGTACACATATTAATTTTATGTGACGGCATCTACCATATGTTATTATATACTAAAATGATAAACATATTTATTTTGCTTCAAGTTGGTTTTGCGGTATGAAGTCATATCTTCAATAGAAAGTCGTCTTTTACCGAGATAAATACTTCGCTAATTTAATTAGCAAATAAAATTCTACTCCCCTTATATAATTAAACTTATAGTTGTTAAAATTAATATGATATGGTGATTATTGCAAGTTTTACTGCGTATAAATAATAATTTTATGTCTACTGAAATGGTATTTGTAGCGCTATGCCGGTTATAATTCATAATGCATAGCCGCCTGTTGTATACGAAGTTCTTCTAAATGTAAACGTAATCATAAAGCAATTCACACATAATAAAAGAAAAGTGTTCACAAAGTTTGATTCATGTATCCTGAGAGTTGCAGCACAAAATAATAAATATAATACAGAAACCTTGATATTATTGTAACAACAATAATTAAAGAACTATTTTCCAGATGGTTTGGGCTCTTTAATGATATAGTAAACATTTTGTTTAATCACTGAATTTAGAAAGAATAAAACATAAAATATAATAATGACATTATTATTGAATACCTATTAATAACCACTGAATTTAGAAAAAAATAATCGTAAAATATAATAACGACATTATAATTGATTGATTATTCATTCAGTTAATGTGATCGCAAAACTATTTTAAATTTCAAAATTATTAATTTTAATAAGATATAAATGAATTATATTTATAATTAAAAAAATCTATATATATTTTTTGATATAATTATTTTATAGGTATCAGCCTCGCAATTTGCGAAATACAAAATATTTTAATTTTTTTTTTGATTTTTTCAAACTTATTCTAACGGGAATATTAGCCGAGTTGCGGCCACAAACGACCGACCGACCGAGCGAGCGAGATATGTACATCCAAGTATATGAGTTTATATACATATATTATATATATATATATATATATATATATATATATATATATATATATATATATATATATATATATATATATATAAATACAAGACCTTTTACCCTTTTTAATAATTCATCTCAGGTCCAAGAAAAACTGTATCTAATGTGTTTAGAAATATTACAAAAAAACATTTGAAAAAACTAAGTATGATTATAAATCACCTATAAGTGATTATGATCATACTTGATTAAACCCAACTCTACAATTAATCAATAACATATTCTATTTTTTCTTTAATTAATATCAAATAATTATTTATATATATATATATATATATATATATATATATATATATATATATATATATATATATATTTGATATTAATTAAAAAAAAAATATATATATATATGGAATCACGAGACAACTTATTTTTGTTGTTAACTTTTTGTTAAGGACATTTATTGATACGAAAATGTTACAGACACACGGTCGATCACCATAGCTGTTTTGTACATTATGTACGACGAACTAAAAATAAAAGACTTCAACTATCTATAACTTCTTTTCAGATTGTGATCTCAAAGGTCATAAGAATTAAAAATATTAATTTTTAAATTATAAATATTGTAGTGTGTACGTATAAGTGTAGTGTGCAGTTCGCATTTACAATTGTTTTACGTCGAGCTGAAGATATTGAGACCTGTATCAATGCTTGTATCGTATATGTATTACTCATTGTCTCTCTACACCTATTACGAGCATTGAAAATATTTTACGATAAAACAAATCGACTTGTATTTAAGTGTATTTCTGGGAATTATATTTCACGCAAACATAACACATTTCAAGCAAAAATCAACCCCATTAAACGTTAACACATTTTACTACGCATATAAAATAGACAGTCGACATTTAAACCAATATGTCACACATAAAAACTATAATACGATATGCCCAGTTGGGCATGGGCAAATTTTACAGCGAAAGAAGATCTAGTGTGCATCGGTCGGTGTAATTAAACATGATATATACAAGCCAGTATGCGAAGAAGACTGGCCCGTAATTTAATACAGCTGGGGAGTTCTACGCTCGCATCGGTATAGTTCCTGTCCTCAGATAAGAGACCGTTCGTGGATGGCAAATTGGTCTGGTGCTCTGACAGATATACGATGTGGTCCGTTTCATCGGATGCTGACAGCGAAACCACCTGTTTGCTCTCATGCCACATAACTTGCTAGAGCCTTCGGCACAGGGATGGACTCAAAACACCGGTATTCACAGAAATTTAAAACATGTTATCTAGGGAAACAATTGGTGAGCATTAGCTCGTCGTACGTAAGAACAAGACAGCTAGTGTTTGGTCGTGTGTCTGTACGATGATACAAGAATTTCTTGCTAAGGATAATTTTTGATCCGTGAATGTTAAGACACGCGAACAACTGATTTAGCTCTTCAAAACTTCGTACGATGTGCTAACAAGTAGAGAGTAAATCTAATAAACGTTAGTACGTATCCAATTAATCAAAATATATTCTACGTACCCTGCTGTTCGTAAATAAATATAATTAATATGAAACAATAAAAATGGTGTTATAGTAAATACTGGGAAATACGACATGGCATAGCATGCTTGATAAGTGCTCAATGATTGCGCATTCTTTTGTTGCGAACTTTGCACCGTGGGCACCCGCGATGTTGTTCTATTTATGATATGATAATCGTATGCAAATCACCGCTCTCTGTCATCGTGGTATTCAGCCAATGATTTCCGTTATAAACAGGATGTTGGGCTGATTTTTATGTTATTAATACCCTATTTACATAAAACACTGGTTTCATTGTCCCTGGAACAGCTGGACATATGAACAAAATAAAACGGAATATTTTTCTTTGTTTCAAAATTTTACTCATATAGAAAATGTACCATATTTCTTTCCCACTATACATTTTTTCGTCTTTCCTATCTTACACACTTAATTTACCATTTAATCTTTTATAGATAGTCTTATATAAGGTTGCTCATTACTTGTATTCTGCAAATATTTTTTTATCAAATGCATTCATTAAGAATTAAAGAAATTTGCATTGCTTATTTGGCACTCAATTCCATTTAATCGAAATAAATTCCTCATCTGCCAGAGAAATAAATGTAAAAGTTAACCTTCTGAATGCGATACAGTTTGATACTGTTATTTGGCGAGATATAACAAACATTGGCGCAGGCAACAATGCCTTCAGCTCGTCGTACATTTTATTAGATGAAATATTTTAGCTCGCCGTACGAAGTACACAAGAGCTAACACATTCGGTCGTGTGTCTGTTGTAACATTATCAGAAAAACAAATTTCTTTGATAATAAGTTCTTGTCTCATCGCCTTGAATCCAAAAATATATATAACTCTTAAATCATATACTTGTATGTTAGTTATCGCTCCCTCTACACAAATGTGTACCCTTTAGGTACTCTGAAGGTACCGAAGTGATTTGAACCAAATTTTCTACAGGCATTCTTTGTCATCTGTTCGCAACCATTTCTAACATTTTCCTCGTAAGAAAATCAGTCAAAAATAATAAGTATATACCCCTAAAAAGGCGAGCATAGGTGCCTGGACCTATGTTTGTTATTTATGTAGGAAACATTTATTTCACCACTGATGTTTTTAATGAAGGAACTCTAATTATAACCACATATTTCTGAAGAGATAAAATGATAAAAAACAATAATTAAAACGATAGTAATTGTTCGAATACAAAAATTATTGTTGCAATCATCCGAACTATCAAGTCAATAAATCAACGATATTTTAAATGAAAATATTATTATTTAAAAAAATTCTTTTTTGCTTTCGGGTTCACAAACTGAAAAAAAAGGTTATAAAATCTCTCATCATTTTTTGAAGATCATGTTTAACATGGATACAAAAAATATAAAAACATATTTATTTAAATTATTTATTATACTCTTGAAGAAATTTAATTGTATTTTTGCAATTTTCAAATATATTCAATACCTAAAGGTACCAAATTTGGGGCTATAACTCCAGACCTGTATAGACGATTGGATTTAAGTACGACGGAAACAATGAAATTATATGTAATTAAAATATTACTAACATTGGCCAGGTACCTTCAGCATTGGTCTAAAGGGTGAGTTAACGAGCGACATAATACAAGTATATACATTTTCATTGTATGACAAGGCAAACATTTTTTTGTAAAGAAAATGGTTTGATCCGAGAATGCTAAACCAACACCATACATAATTGCTTTGCTGCTTGTAGATTAATAGTTTTACAGGTTCTAGGAAATTTGAGCTATAAGGAAATTGAGAACATTTCGCTAGTATCCATTGTTAATTATCTGGAATATTCGACAATAACTTCAAATATTTATATATGCAAGAAACACACTAATTCTTTAATTTTTAATTGGGTAAATGAGTCTAAATGTGTCCTGATTAAGCAGAATCGACTATATTTTATGTTAGATGCCGGGTTAGAACGTAAACTTTCTTTGAGAACCTGTAACGCACATAGTCTATTGATTAAAAATTAAATTTATTCATAAGATAAAATACAAAAAGAAAATCTAGTCTTGTAGCAACAGTGGAATCTGTCAAAACACGTTTAGACACTCTCCTCTGCATTCATTGACTTATTCCATAGAATCGTTTTGATATACCTGTGTCGGGATTTCTATCCTAAATAGACGCATAAATAATGGTTACCGATTTAATTCGTTTTGTAACGCTTTTAACTTTGCTTCATGAATATGATGAATTTTCAATGTGTATATATATGTCTTCCTGCTTTTTATGTTCCAAACAACTTGTCTTTTTTTCGTAGGTTGTCGTTTTTTCTCTGTTACCATAATGCGCTAACGGTATAATAAATACAAAGAACTCGTGTTTTGTTATCAGTTTGATGGGTGGTTTATGAGAAATTCTAATGGATTTGACACGGATGGTGAAATTGATTTTGGTAAGTTGTCCGGTCTGTTGCATGGTCGTTCCAGGAATATTTAGATAGGAAATAATGCATTTGTATACTAACAAACTATTGTTAAGTAATTTATAATAAACAAATCTTGTATTTATCAGAATGTGACCTCATAGTATACATAAGGATACTTACGAATTATTTTTGTGTACCAGCAACAGTAATTTGTATATTTTATTATTAGATTATAATAAGTAAATAAATGTGTAGAACGCTTAGTTTATAAAAATACAAACTGTTCTGGGCCGGGTTCGAACCCTAACCACCAGCTTACCAGGCAAGAACGTTACCGCGTGGCCATCGTGGCTTTAACCATTCAATTTTTATAATAATAAAAAATAAACTGTCCTATAATTTTTTAGAGATATTCTAATCATTTGTAAACAAATTATTGGCGGGCAAAATTATTTAATATATCCAAATTATGATTCTGAATGGCACGAGCCATTGTAAAAAACGTCTAAGTCACTGTAAAATTTTGATATGTTGTAAAAATAAAAAAAGATACGTTCTTAAACGTAAAATGTATCCAATTTTTAATATAATGTTGAGAAAGCTAAGAATAACATAATAATAATAATGAAAAAATCAATTACCCCCTTTCTTCCGATGTCCAGACTATCGTTATTTTGAATTACCGTCTAATTTAGAAATTGTATACAATTGCGGCATAGCCAAATAATTTCGGTGAAGCTATCTTTATTAGTAGACATGGACATACTGATGACATGCATGTCAGAGGTGAGAATATATGTCTTCTTCATTATTATATAGAGAATGAAATATAATGATGGATGTTGGTGAAGTTGTCTCTTTAAATAACAAATCAATTAGGGAGAAATTTTTATATTAAGAGAACATTGATTTACGAAATACTGGCGTATACGTGCCAATTCGAATTAATATACAAGAAGAAATGATTAATTACGTTATGAATAGTTTCATCAATGTTGACATCTTGTTGACATTTAAATAATAATAGTGATATCTTATTTTGTGCTATAGGTTCGAAAGTTATCACATTTGTGCAGAATATATTTTGAAAATACTCATGTTCATTTATAAAGAAATTGTTCCCACTAATAAAAAATAATTAATATCTCATTAATGAACGTTCAGGAAATATTAATAATTATACAATTAAATATTTATATTCTTTCTTATTGAATTTGATTTGGAATTTAAGTAATAAATCATCATTTTTCCTCATAAAAAAAAAGAAATCTTATTTTTCTTATTTTGGGTGTAATAATATACGATTCGGAAAACAGCGAACCAATATTGTAACGGAAATGTTAATTTTGAGATTTTTTACACCAGTGGTTTTTATACTATCGGGGGTCTCAAAATATTGAGAACAAATACCATACTGTCACTATTTGAGTGAGTTTTGAAAAATGACCATTTTAAAAATGGGCCGTACCATGAATACGTTTGAAGACCACTGATGTACACTACAACACAATACCAGTTCCATCTTTTCATCACTCATTGAAACAATACATCACTCGATACATCATAAAATAATGTCCTATACGCATTGTGAAACAATAAATCGAAAGAAAAAAGTCCATATAAAACAATTACAGTCATTTGTGATTTGTCAGAGCGACAGACACGATTGTACGCAACACAAAACGAAGAAGCATTATTAAAAAGAAATTGAAAGAAAACACTTTGATTCGGACAGCCATCAATACCGCACAACATATCTATTGCGACCGACGTGACGGAATGTATGCGTGAGTAAGTGTGTGTGTGTGTCAGCACGATTTAGTATCGGCAGATATAAACCACAGGGCACTGGCCATCCTATAATGATCATTTTAATATCAATCTGTACACTAATGGCCGCCATGTGACTGAACTCTTGTATTTTGTGATGCTGAGAAGCGTAATACAATAACAGATACATGTGCGCGACATAAAAAATACATGATTGAGATATTAAGAAATCGTAGTGGGTTTATTAGACATTATTATTATTATTTGTTTGTAGGTTATTGAAAAACATGTTTATTACAATGATGAATGTGTGAATCGGCAAGAATACATCATTACCACAGAATATTAATGGATTTGATAAATTTACACTCTGTGCTCATTTCTGAACATATTTATTGGTGCTGGTAAGCCCGTTTGATACTGTCCAATATTTAATCATATATTTATTTGAATTTGTATATGATATAGGTTGTAAAGTTACATAGTGTAAGAACATGATCTTATATGTATAAGCAGTATGTGGAAAAAATACATTTTCAAGGTTACATTCGATCCAAAAATATTCAGATATACAAGTAGGAAAAACAAAAATTGTTTCTGCTACAGTCTGCTTTTAATTCAGAGGAGTAAAAGCAAAATACTGGTTTACATTAACACATATTAACAGGAAATTTATTTGGCGACAAATTTAATTACGAATTTTAATTCAATTTGCAAATAATGTTGATAGGACTTAATTTTTTATTTTACACATCATTTCCCCCTTGAATGTTCATTATATTTGATACAAAATTCAACAATTTATATAATAAAATGTTCACATAAATATATGGGCGAGTTGCTGGAATCATGTTTCTTTAGAAATTAAATTTTCGGTTTACTTATTTATTTACTAAACAATCCTATCGTCGTATCTTACACTCTAGGACAGAAAATCTATGTATAATAATTAGGGCACGGAATTATATGCATTTACATATTCTATGATATCGATATGCAGAAAACCAGAAAAAATGGATATTCGTGCATATATATATATATATATATATATATATATATATATATATATATATATATATATAATATTTCTATAATTAAAATAAAGTAAATATTGCGCTAATTGCTATTTGAGAACGGGGTTCCCCTACATTTTATAAACCGCCCGGCATCGCATCGTAAAAACTGGGATTCCCCTATTTTCTCTACACTAGAACGAAGATGCAGGGTATATTAAAAAAATAATCAGAGTTCAACGAATTAACAAAAATTTCAAATATTTTATATGAAAATTATGAACCATCTACTACAATTAATATTCCCATTTACAAATTTAAATTTTCACCCATCACCTCTGTTGATGTAGATAGAAGTATCTATATTTATAAAATTGTTATCTGATCGAAGAGAATCGTTTCTGATTGAATATTTTGAGAAATATATATAATATTTTATAGTTTTTACTTTACCTTAATTTATTTGTTTAAATCAATTTTTTAGTTCTATTGTGTTTTGAACGTCAAATTATTTTTAAATATATTTAAGGCATATTTAAGAAAATTGTTGCATATTCTTAAAAACTGTTTGATAATTTAGTATAATTTTGTGCATATATATTTTATGCATGTAACTTCTTGCTCTAATAATAATATATTAATATTTCTTTATTTTTTGAAATTAATCAAAATGTACGATTATGGCAACCGATATCATAAATCATACTAACTTATCTCCAAAACCGTACCTGTTCCTTTAATACACAGAAAATTGTTTGTTTATTTGAGCATTAGTTATAATTAAATTCAATTAGCACATTTGGGAAAGTAATAAACTTCTATTAACAACATACTTTACGTTCAACATATTGAATCATGTTTCCTCCATCGTATAGACGATTTAAGAAATTTAAAAAACTTGTTAATATATAAACATAACCTCAACTGTAGGTACAAAATATACGCCAAATAAATTTTAACAAACAATACAATAATGCTAGTGTTACAAAAATATGAGTCTGGAAAGAAATATTTTACTATGTAATTAATATCAGCTAAATAATGTAAATAATTACATTAAATTTACCCGATTTTTTGACCTATCTGTATCTCACTCCAACTAATCAATAAATTCATATATGCGTTAATAGATACCGTTCAGATTAAGTAACTAAACAAATAATTAGGTATGATTTAGATGACCAGTACGCTTTAGGTAACTCTCCCCTAATGTAATATTAGACAGGTTTAGTTCATGTTAGTACTATCTTGAAAAATCAGTAGTTCAAAAATGTTGTTAATTTTAATATATCTGAAATAGGTATATTTCCCACCGAGATTGTGTATAAGCTCGCCCCAATGCGACCTGGAAGCATTGGATGTAAATCGTGATAATTTATTTATTTAAAGCGATTTTTTTACCGGCCATCTATGATACTCAAATCTCAAATAAGTCGAACAATGTCCCATCGCCTCTAACCATCTCTCTGTGTTATCATATCGTGATCAGGTCGCACTGCATGCTCAATAACAATACATACAACGCATAGTATGAACACAGTGACGCGTCTCTATTGTATCTCACAACACCTCGTGGATTGGTAACATCGAGAGGTCCTTATACCTGTAATTGTGCTTACATTATTGGCCATGTCTGTCTCTGTGTACTACGTGATACTATCTCGCCAAGCTTGGCTTATTGACACGAATGAATTATAGGTTGTCGCTGTACTAGAATAAATATTTGCATTGTTATAAACAATTCCATCTGTCGCTTGACTTATTGTATGTATTGTGATTGCTTGTTAGAAAGTGTAGCATTGACATAAAATAATATGTAACATAGTTACATCATTATGTTACACGAATTGATTTATATATTATTGTACTTTGTCATTTTTATCGTTTCAAGCAACATTAAAACAGCGGGAAGTATGTTCGTTGTTTTATTTATTGGCTAGTTAATGTCTTATATTTTTAAACAAATTTGTCCATGTAACACCATAGAAGGAATCACAAATATATTTTTGATTAATAATGCATAACATAACAAACACATTCAATTGATTATTACACATATAAACACCCAGATGCATGTGTGTGTGTAAGGGTAATGCTCTATTTATATGTTGTATCCATGATTAGGTATTAGATTTACAAAAAATGATTTTTATTTTTAATAAATTTATACATAAGGTATATTTTGTTATCTTCCAATATTTGAAATGTACGAAATATGTAATAATAGTTTTATAATAACAAGCTCCAACGATCAATTCATAATAATCAATAAGGTCAACACGAAAAGAAAAACGAAAAATTAAACGTTTGTTTACAAAGTATGCATTTATTTCACGTAATATGTATTTGCATAGCGTTCCAGATAGAAAGCTAGATACATAGACTTATGAATGAATGAGGTGTGGACTGCATTCGGTATATGATATGGGTATATGGTGCCCCCGGGTTAACCTAGTAAATAATATGTATTGATTGTAAAATGAGTATCAATCAAATTCGTAAACGAACACCGATCTGATTTTCATGAAAGCACGATTTCGAAACATATAGCGCTAGTTGAGTATTCTGTAACAATTTACTAATCTCTTGTACGTTCCCAAATTTGAAACAAATGTTTTTCTAACCAATGGTCATGTTTGCTGACAAATCTTACAAGCACGATCTTGTTCCTCTTGATTTCGGTGTCGGACGCATGATCTTGAAGCCATCACCGCTAGAAAACAAACACCGATCTGACAGCTCACGGCGTGAGCCAAACGCCCGCTGCTTCGAAAAACACTCACTCAAGACACGGTGATCGATAAAAATGTACAACAGGCCGAAAAAAGGATTAGGATTTTATCTGATCTAAACAAGTAGTATGTGTCGTACAACATTTTTTTTTCTCAAATCGACCGAGTGGACGACATATCTTATATACATTTTCGGAATCAGGCAGATGAAATTCTTCCATTCCAAAAATATTACACACTATATGTATATACTGTTGCACGAGCCAACACTGCAGATACATTTCTCAGCGAATTCAACCTTATTTGTTGACAATGTTAATGGTTCATATCAACATTGCGTATACATTATCGCGTTGTTATTGATGGGGGAGTGTATTTATAATGCTTTAAAATGTATAATTTATATTTACCATAAATTGATAAGTAATGCATATTCCACATATGCAAAATATAATTGATGCTTTTCAACATTATAAGCTGTCAAGGATATAACAGTAGACGGTTATGGATAATACCCTGACATTTTGTTATCGACCATTATTGGTTTTCTTTATTTATTGTTGAGTGTCTTTACTGAAGCTATCGCTTCTTTCTTCTTCCATAAATTACTGAATGAAAAATTTCCAAATTGTTATCCGAATTACAGAAGTGCATTTTGGTATAAACGTAACTTTAACACATTCAATATAGCATTTTAAAACATATAGAAGATTAACGCAAACCCGTTCAAAATAACAGATTTTAATATATATTTAGTGAAAGATTCTAGTAAAATAACACCTAGGCATTAGGGAATTTCGCATATATTCAGCAAGATATGCTCAAAAAGCAGAGAAATTATCTTTCTCATCAATCTCTTGGTACTAAACTATCAGTTAGTATTTAAATTCATATAAAAAAAAATCTGTTTGAATTTCCCATAACAGTAAACGTAAAATCAATACATTTTTCGTGGACTACTCTGTGATCAAGGGGTTACCTATTAAAGTAATTTAGGATACCGGAGAGTTGCCAAATGCGTACTGGTCAACTAAATCGTAACCGTAATTATTTTCTTTTGTTCCCTTTACTTACTAACTAAATGAATAGTAGGTAATGTAGACCAAAAATTGAATCAAATCAAATCGCGAAATCACGAAATAAGGGGAATTTGATGACATTTTTTAGGTTATTTATTTAGGTAATATTTATTGAACAACAAATTTTCCTTTTACAATCCTATATTTTTGAAATACTAGCATTATTGTTTTTCTTTTTTTTTTACATTCATTTAATGCATATTTTGTAACTACAAACGATATCGTAACTAGATTTTCTTAAATCGTACCACTATTCACTATATAGTATCTATAATTGCACAAGTACGAATTAGGAAATCGGGCATATTATATTTTTTAGTTAAATTTTCGTTGTTTTAAATTTATTAATAAAATAATTCATGTTCTAAAAAAATAAGTATATTATTCTCATAACTAAATTTATCACTATGAAAATAAGTGCGATTAAGGGAAAATGGTAGTACGATTTAGGTGATTTCGTAAATGGTACCCTTTACGCTGTTTTATAAAGTGACTTAAACACATTTGGTCTTTTAAAATAAGATTGAACACGTAAAGGTGTAAACTACAGGCAAAATTATGAATTACCTACATTTTTTTTTCCTATATATTTTTGGCAATGTCATGGTACAGTTGGTAATTTTATGGTAATGTTGGCAATATCATGATAATGCTGTTAAATTTGATACAATATTTTCCCTCGTCTACGACATTCTAATATGACTATTCAGTGTGTATTCAGGTTCCTAAAGGTTTGAAAGTTTATCGCGGAAGTACACCCATACAACGGTCATTATATTATTTAAATGTCCGTTTTGTAAATAGACAATTATAGCTAATCTTCGTTAATAAGAGAAATGACCAGTGAAACAATATCTATGTTCCCAATTTAATACCGTGAACACCTAGCGGCAAATCAACGTAATTAAAAACACAAACAGAGACGCGCGAGCGTTAAAACGCGGCGATTTGTAAAACAAAACGTCCGTTTTGCATACACATTTAAACGTATAACGACACGTGTCCATCAAGTAATTACCAGCGATACGTCATTAACTAACAACTAATTAACAGTACATTGTTGTGCTAGGGTGGAGCAGGCAGAGGAAAACATATACTCATACATAGACACGGGGATCATGTTCGGCCGTTCGTGGATCACAGAAGAACAAAAGATATGTGATTGACAGGCGCGCATGTTTCACACTATGCGCAAAGAAGGCCATGAGGATTGAGTTGTATGCTACAATATGCGTATGTAATAGTGCAGAAAACAATGCATTATATTTTGCACAATACGATTTTTTACAATGTGGTAATATGATTAATTGATTTTATTATATTGTTTAAAAAATGTTATTGTTGGTTGTATTGTTAGTTCATTATGTACTTTCATTATTAATTATCGACCAACGGATTTCAATTTAGTTTTATATATGCTACGTCAAATTCTATGAAAGAGGAGTTGCAAAAGAACCTATAAAAATTTGTAATCATTTATCTAAGTATTTACTCGCTAAAGCTGTTGAAGATAAAATTGTGAAACTTTAAATTAATAGTATATAGGAGAGAGTGGAATATATTCGAACTCGCGGCACAATCGGATAATTCAAATTTACTGGGTAAAATCAATTACTAATGGAATTGACTTCATAATTCACAATTCAACTTCAAAATTATTTCGATAATTCACAAGCTCAAATCGCATATAATAAATAAATTTCAAATTACAATTCAAAACGAATTGAAGCGTTTTTGACAATTACAAGGCTTTTATTTAAATTTGCGCTATGCCAATCAAACTGAATTAATTCCTATTTACCAATTACAAATCTTTTATAATTCAGAAGGTCTTCTTGAGAATTACAAGCCTTTTAAGTTATTTTGTATTACATATCAAAAGGCATTAAGACCTGTTTATCAAATATAAATAATTTATAATTCAAAAGGAATTGAAGCCTATTTGATAATTACAAGCCATGTTTGTGATTTTGAATAATAAATCAACAAGTATTTTTACTTAAAATTTTATTTATCAATTAGAAATATTATATAAACTTGAAATGTGATTTGAAACCATTCAACCTTTTTAACGATTATACATTTTGATAGCTTAATGCCTTTCGAGGGCTTGAAACTTTTTTGAAGTCAGAAGCCATTGTGAGGACTTGACATTTTTTAGAGGTCTTAAAACCTTTAAATAATTCATAAATTCAATTAAATTTTCAAAGCCTTAAATCCTCATTACCAAAAGAGCTTCAATTCAATTGTTTTATCTCTCTAAATGAATTAAAGCCCTTTTAAATTTCTTTTGATTTAAATTCCTGCCCAACACTGCTAGTGTACATACGCAATATCATCAATAACTTCAATCGGTTTTATTTTTAAGAACAAAAGTGCTATTTAGTGTCTAAAAAGTAAGTTATAAAATTAATTTACAAAAAATAAAGTGTATACTACACAAAGAACGGTAGGTAAAGTTTACTCATTCTACTGATTTAAAATTTCAAAAGCGGCATTAGTTCGATAAAAAAATTATTGATATAAAAGTTTTATGACCATTTCTACCTCTGTCTCTTAAATTCTAAGGTCTTCTTAATGCGGTCTCACATTACGAGGATATCGATAGTTTGACATCGATTTTGCGATGTTTTTTTCAGTTTTCCGATGTCATTTCTAATGTGATAGGGAGCAAATAATAGGCGTTTAAATATGAAACGTGTTCGTATTCCTTCGCTTACCGGTATCCAATTCTCGATGTCTTGTGTTGTGCGCATGATCAAGTTAAAGAAATGTCCCTGTTTTTGTTGTTAGCTGTCAGTTGTGTTGTTTGCATTCATTGTAGATTTATATACTGGTCGTGTTTGTTGATAATTATATTTATTTTAAAATGGCGAATGCAAGAAAGAAAATAAAAATATCTCTGCTTGTTAACATATCATTTTTAAAACCAAATTGAATACCACCACCAAGTAAAGAAATTTACTAAATTTCTGATGTCAATTTGCTAATGTGATAGAAACAGATATCGATCATCGGTATCTCCTAAAGAAGGAGGATATCGATATCCTTGTAGTATGATACCGCCTTTAGAAAACATAAAATTACATTTCTTAAGTGAAATTAGATTTGCTGTCAAATATTTTATAGGTAAAGTTTAGCTATGGATTTTAAGTTGTAGTATGTCAAGTTTAGATTTGAAAAGTATTATTAAAAAATGTTTTTTATTTCTTATAATAAATTGAAAAATAAATAACAGTTTAATGAAATACCTGTCTGTCTTCTTAAAAATGTAAAATTTGTTAAAATTATAGTAATAATACAGCACAACTGTACTATTTAGACAAAAAAAAGTTAAATAGAATTTAATTTAATTATAGAGTAACATCAAGTATATCCTAAGAGTATATTTGAAAACTATATTATTAAAGAATATAATACAAGTTGGCGTGACGCCAAGATAAAATATCTGGAGTGGCCTGCACTCAACTTTCTTTTACGTAGTTTTCAATAGATAGATATTAATATATAATGAAAATAACTGGATAATTATACCAATTTATAATGGATCTGAATTTGAAGTACTTATCGTATTCACTCTTAAACAGTCAAATTTCACAGTAAAACTCTGAAATTGTTAATTAATTATGTCAGCAAATATATAATATAAATTGATTCTATAATAATTTACCTGATACAATGTATTCTAATAAGAAATCAATATTTTAAATATTAATTCATACAGATAACTGTCAAAGGAATGCTTGTTTGTTCTCAATAAACAAGAAACAAATGATGTAACTCATGGTTGATTCGTTTTAAAAATAATAAAATTAGTCACAATTGTAGGTATCACCATGGCAACGTAAATAAGATATTTGAGTTTTTTCGTAGCAGTTTTCTCATAACTGGTACAATTTATGAAGAAACTTTTCAAACAAAAGTTGTGCGAAATATTAATATCTTTCATTATGAATATTGCTATTTTTGCCGTAAGTGTAGCCGTTCTAGTGATATTGGAGATAGAACAAAAAATGTATAGAGTAAACATGAACTACCGGTTTGAATATTCTTTTCAAAAATAGGAGGTGCACATCTAGGGTATATACAAGTCTTAAGTTTGAAGTTTCATAATTTTTCGTTCGACAGTTTTGGCCCTAGAGCGTTCACAGACACACACACACACACACACACACAGACGTCATGCCGAAAATAGTCACATTCGATTCAGGGAAGGTCAAAACATGTATATCCGTTGAAATCTCGAGTTCGAAATTTTTCATGATTACAATACTTACTTATTACTCTGTAAAAGAAAGTAAAAAGCGGAAGATGAAATATCAGGAATAGAATAACGCATATAAGTATGTATATGCACCAATTACTAATCTCTCCATTTACCGGGGTATTTTTGTGTTAACAATGACAGGCCACTAATAAATCCAACAATAAATAGACAAAACGTGATAATTTAAATTCTCGCTGCTGGACGAGATGAAGAGGTTGCGGTTCACACGAGGAGCAAACAGCGTGAAATTATAGTACAATCTGTGGCCGCTCGCAGCGTACCAATCGGGCGTAATGAACAGTCAGGTGGTGGTGTGTGTCTATATGCATAGCTTGTCTGTCATGGGATACAAATATACCACATTTTACTGTAATTGTCCTAGAGATATTTGTTATTGTTTAAAATTAGAAAATACGCAATTCCGACAACTGTGAATTAGATAAATGATTACTATATACACGTTTATGGTTTACAAATATGATTTCTTACAAGTTGTAAACCTTTTGAGAATACTTTTCAAACAAATTTTGTTTACAATTTCTATATAGTTAATTATAAATATATTTTTCTGTAAGCGCAACCATTTTGGAGGTACTGAAAATACAACAAGAGATAAGGCGCTCATCTTACTGAGCGATTAGGTTCAAAGTTTAATCAGCTCTTATCAAAAACGAAATTTCGCAGCTCTGCGATTTGTAGTTTATTAGCAATATAACTCAAACTCACGGACAAGCATTGAGAAATAAGTCAATTTTTTTATAATTGTATTAAAATGTAACAATTGATTTCCTTCATGATCCTTTTACTTTTGTTTGAAAAATTGAGTGTTTATTCAAATAAATCTTAAAGTTCCGATTCTTTCGATTAGAGATTATTGAGACATTACTTGTTATTCCCTTGAAATATGCAAATTAGTCTAGGTAGGTAGCAACATTTCGAAATACAGAAAATAGAAGAAACGAAAACCAGAAGAAAAAAAAAGGAAAAAGATGTTTCGCCCCCCCGATGGGTAAGTAACGCCTCCGCCCATGTTTCAAGATCGTGGCCAGTAAAGCACTAGATCGTGTGCGCGAACGGTATATAGGTACGTCGCGGGCTATTGAGATATCGATGGCCGGTTGAATGCCGACGATACTCGCCCATAACTCTTGGCCCATTTCACTTGGAAATTTGTTCCGGCAAATCAATTTATTGCATCAAGTCTAAGTCGAGTTCTTCTCTAAAACATGCACTGTGTGATGATGCTGTTATTCGCCTCCTATGCCTGTCCTTTCCATAGCATTGTCAGTGTGTGTTCTTCGGGAATGTGTAACGGAATCGAAACTGTAGCTCTAATAACACGTGGCCGATGTTCCATTGTTTCAAATTGCTCATTATGGTTAGTGAAGAGCTAAGATGGAGCTAGTTCTATGTGGCAGTAATGATTGTGCACAAATAAAATAATTAGGGAATCATGTGGAAGTGCTTGCAAAAGTGCGAGAATTATAATTTATGTTAATTTGATACATAATTTTCATACCATTGAACTGGATTAAATGAATTAGTAAAAACCTATAGAATATCTAGCCAATAGATTTAGACACCAATGCCCTCAATAAGGCGAATCAATGACGAAATAAGCATAGGTGCAGGCACCAATGCCTTTAGCTCGTAGTATTATCTATTCAGTGGATGGTTCAATATATAATTTATATAAAAAAAAAAAATTAACCGCAATATATATAGAAAACCAATAATAAATATGAAATTGATAATAATGACATTGATATTGGTTGATTGCAACAATAGCCAGTCTTTTAATGCGATCCCTACAATGTTTTTCAATTTCAAAATAATTATAATATTTTTCTGGTCATTGCGTTCACAATCTGAAAAAAATCGGTTGTGGCCAACACAGAATTTTTCTTATGTACTTTTCATTAGAAATATATATTCCAAACAAAGAAAACCAATACTCCACAGTAATACCCTGAAATTGTACCAATTTTTCTTCAATATGAAACATAGATGTTAATTCTTTAAAGTTCACCTTCCCAGTCAATATATTTGTTTTAAACAAGGGAAAAATATATTTTGTTAATCTGTCATTTTTTTTTTTTCAGACAAATGGTGCAATTCTGAGCAAATTTATATATCTATAAGTACAATCTGTTTAATATTGATAGTTTAAAATACATTTTAATTGAATTGCAAATCATTTATAAACTGATTCTATAAGATATATCGAACATAATATATGATATGTGTAATTAATAATACTAAAATATGTATTACATTAGAGAACTACAGCTCTTTCAAAATCTTACAGATTCTCCTTATAGACTTATAGACTGACACAGAATCGCACCAAAAGTTAATATGATAATTATAAAAAAAAATCTTACAAATGCATTTCCATGACAATATAAATAATAAATTAAAGATTTTCCATAGCGATTTTCTGGTAACTGGTACATTTCTTAAAGAAACTTTTCAAACAAAAGTTGTGCGAAATATTAATATCTTTCATTATGAACATAACTATTTTTGCCATAAGTGCAGCCGTTCTATTGGAGTTAAAACAAAATATGCATAGGGTAAACATCCACTTCTGGTCTGAATATTATTTAAAAAAAATAGGAGGTGCACATCTAGTCTTAAGTTTGAAGTTTCATAATTTTACGTTCGATAATTTCGACTCTAGAGCGCTCACACACACACACACAGACAAACACACAGGTATCATTCCGAAAATTCAATTCAGGGAAGATTAAAACGTGTATATCCTTTGAAATCTCGAATTTGATTTTTTTTGGAGATCTCCATACTTACTTATTACTTTGTAAAAGAAAGTAAAAACCGATATAGATAAGAAAAGTCTTAGAATTATTAGATTTATCTTTTATATATATATATTAAAATAAAATAATGTTTTTTATAGCTCTCAGGCATATATTTTGAAAAAATTCATTAACCAGAAGAGCAGGTTTAAGGATGGCTTCAAATATTGCTGATGATTGAATTAAAAATGCGAACTTCCTGGGCACCCAAGTTATATGTATACCAAATTTCGTTAAAATCAGCTAGTTACCTTCAGAGATCACAATCTTACGTTTGACAGAGCGAGCGAGCGAGATACATATATCTAAGTATATGATATATATATATATATATATATATATATATATATATATATCATTAATCATTAATATAATAACCCAGAAATGTTTGTATGTGAGTGTGTGTGTATGTGAGTGTGTGTGTATGTGAGTGTGTATGTGAGTGAGTGTGTATGTGTGGAACGCTTTTTTGAAAAAATGCAGATTGGCATAGACGGGGATCGAACTCACGACCTCCAGGGTGAAAGGCATGACACTTAGCCACTGCACCATGGCGACTGTTGATAATGTTATAAAAAATAATCAAATAGTTTATACTGAAATAAAACAATCACTACGATTCTGAAGTTCAGTCTGCCTTGAAATAGACAAAAACGAATCAAACGTCAGAATGAAATGTCAAAAAAGTTTTTGTGATAAATCTTCAATTCAAAGTTTAATCTTAAGTTTAAGGGGAGTAGCATGCTATAATTTTTAATTTTTAAGTATATAATATGAAATAAGTGCATATTATTGCTTAATTATCATATATTTTTAGCAAATACGTGTTTCTGTACATTTATTTTAATTCATAGTTAATATTTTTCACTTCAAAATGGCCAAGAAGCAGTGATTTTTGAAAATATGAGTTGCGGTAAGATTTTATAGTTCGTCAAATTATAATAACTGCAAGTAAGTAAATTTATAATTCTGATTATTAGAGAAATAAAATCTTGAAGAGATAATACAAACATATTTAGAAACATGTTTGGTTGGCAATTTTATTCTTTTATTTTTGATGGCACAATCCATTGTATTTTAGCATACAACTAATTATCATCACTTTTAAAACTGCCGTTGTGACACTGCATCAGATTAATACTGCAAAATTCAGAATCTAGCCTGATTATTTAATTCAAAAACAATAATGAATCAAATGTCAAATCATTAAAAATGTTGTGTAAAAAGGATTTGTAATACATATTATTTGAATAATCGATTCAAATAAGAAACAGCAATCGTAAGTAAATTTATTATCCTGTTTTTTATATACAATCATAGAAACGGTCTAAATGATACAACACATATGCACCATACAAGGTTAAAATCAAAGTTAAACAAAATTTTGTTTAAATTTATCGCATGTTACACAGTGCATGATAAGCGATCGATTAGTTAATCTCAGCATCTAAGAACAAAATAGCGTTCAAAGAAAGAACTCGATTTTTTCTTTATTATTATTTGCGATGTGGAAATTTGTATTACTATTATAGTCAAACGATACAAAATGAAGAAAAACCGTGTTATTATTATTAAATTACATGAAAATTCGCCATCAGTCAAAACTGACCTATGTTCTGTATATCATATGGGCACATGGTGCCCACGGGTGACCCTACTATATATATATTTGGATTCAGACCGACGATTAGGATTTAGTTTTGATCTGAAAATATTACAAATACACGACCGATCACTATTTTTGCATTCTGTACGAGTTATAAAAACACAAAATAATAATGTTTCATAACAACTGTGTCAGAATGAACAACATACAACGAAATACATGTGGTCCTATTTTTTATACACATCCAATATCGCTGCCAAAATATTAACGGATGTCAAAGTTATAGCAATACATAAAAAGTTATAGTCCGAAGAAATTATTAATCAACATACTGTTATTCCGGATGCTCATTAGACAACTCCTGTGTGCCAACGAGGCCTTATTTGTTCAATTAAAATTCTCTAATAGGGCATACGACATAACGGCACTAAATATTCTGGAAAAAAAAAAAGATAAAAATAAAGTTAATTTAGATATATTCCTTTAAAAAAGCCCAGCATTTTTAAAATGTAGGTATTGTTTTGAAATAGAATTGGGACTCTGAAGTATCTATCCATCTATTCGGTACGCATTAATATGCTGTATCCAAGGTTCTCACATTTACAGAATTATTGCATGATAATCATAGACGCAGTGTCATCCAATTTACATTATTATTATAAAATCGACGAAGAGTGGACTGTGTATTATATATACCTAGTTTTATATTTATTAATTAGAAGAAAAAGGTTTGTAAGCCATACGGTTAATTGGCTATTCTCTCGATAATAAGAACAGAAAAGTAAAACAACAAGAACCATATTTTAGCATTATATTGACGTTATATATCGTGTGAATCAGCTTTTCTATACGATACATTCTCCTGTGTGTTTAGAGTTTATCTAGCGAGTAATTGTACTATTAAATTATGGTTAACCTTTTATTGAATCAATGCAAACGTCAGTAACATTCTTTTAGCTAATAAATATATTTATTTAGTTTCCTATCGTCTATACATACAGACAACAAAGCATACAATAAGGTTGTTGATTTTACTAATTGGTTGATGGTCACACAGTGTTAAAATGCATTTGAAAGCATCCGTTAACAGCAATTGCAAGGAAACAACAGTCAGGGATTGCGCATATAATTCCAATAAGAAGTCAAAAATAATTTATGAGCGAGTTGGTCGGATTCCTACATGGCGCTTGCCAGTTGTAGTAACAAACATTCATATGGTATACAGTACATAACAGACTCACAAATAGAACCTAAACGAATACGTAGGTGTATCAAATGACCAATGAAACAATCTATTAATCAAAATTAAATAGCGAAATTCTAACGGCAAACACAATCGCAGCAGGCTACTCTGCCGTCACAAACAATATTGGTATTGGCTAGTTGGTATGGCATGCAACGGACGCTATTGAAATTAATAATCTACCAATGTTCCTATAATACCAAATAAATTCATTGATTTATATCTCACACCATGAACTTGTTTCAGTCTAAGCGGAATGTTAATAACTTTTTAATAAGGTATTTAATTCTATAATTTTCTACTTTATGGATCTTTTAGATAGAAATTTATATTTTATTACATTTTTTTGTTATAACAAGTTATAATTTCAGCCGATTAATTTGGTGTTAAATTTAAAAATTGCTTAAGAATTTCTTCGTTATGTTTGTTACTCCGTTATCGAAATTAAAATTATTTTTATGACTGCTACTATTTTTTATTTGTATTTATCTTTATATACAGCATGTATTAACATTATCAGAATCAAACATTATTTACATAGAAATTCGTGTTACGTCTCCATAATTTTGAAATTATACTGAGATGTATGTCACTTGCTCGATTGAACGTAAGAATTAAAATTGTAGCCACAGCTTCTTTGAAGATACAGAACCGTTTTTAACAAAATATTGTAAACATATTATCGACTTCATTTTTATTATATCTCAATGTTTAGCAACAATTTTGCAAAAAATATAATCAAACGATTATTCTATATATGTTAACAAATAATGTCGCTACTTGCAAAAATAGCAAAATTAGGAACTAGGCACCTATGCCTTCAGGGAAGAAGTTTCAGGGGGTTCAGGACCTGAATCGTATAAGAAAGCCGAGTGTAAGCCCCTCCACATTATTAGTTTTAAAAATCCAACGTAAAACCGTCAACCTGTATAATATTCAATAATTTAGTCATTCATTATCAAAACGTATTACTGAATTTATATTATACCCGCTTTAGTGCATACTCATAAGATAAGAAGAAATGTAAAGTATTCGTGTGAAGATTTGAAGAATAGAGACATTTTTTCAGTCTCGTAATACGGGTGCATTATGCTCTTAACCCTAGCGCCTAAATGATTATTTTAAGTTTTTTATTTCTCAATAATTACTTATTGAATTTTAAGATCAATAAGTGGGGCTATTCTGGCTGTTCTATCCATAGCACATTGGGCGCTAATGGGTTAATTTTGAGGTAGGAAGAATGCTAGTAATGCTAGTGTTAATTTAGTCGCTATATAGGCAATGATTGCGTTATCTTCAAAGACATTCCATCCAGGTAGCAAAAGTGCTTTGCATGCCACGCGACTTTTCTGTCGTCGGTCGTACCTATCCATGACGGAAATACTAATGCCAGGAGTTACACTGACAACGTTCCGATTGCAAACAGCGATACTAAAATGGAATTTTGCTTATAACCTTAACAATGAGACGAGTGTATTTGATTTACAATTGTTCCACTATGAGTGGCATTCACTCTCTTTGCATGCCAATACTTACCATTATTTCAAATCAACTGATTGCTCTGACACTTTTGCTGTATCATGCCTAATACAAACGAAATTCACCGGAAAAAGAAACCGAAAACAATTTATCGAAATACAACTGATCGAAATCAACTTTGATTAACTTATTATCGCATCAATTGCTCGGCAGTCTTGTAAATTATACAAAAAATTCAGATCGCCGAATAAACAATTTGGTGAGATTTTTGCAAAAACAATATTCGGTACGTACAACGCACCGATGCGTCCAGCTCGCCTTTAGGGAAGATATGCGATGCGAGCAGCGGTATTAAATTATTATGGCCTTTTGGATAACAATTTGAAAAAAATGTTATAAATATAAATAGTCTTACAATCAGAAATTTTAGTAGAATTTTTGGGTGTTTTAATTATTTTAATAAGAGCAGTATTAAAGGGGGCTCCACATTTTGTGGCCCTATAACTCGGGAAGTATACGGGCGATTGCATTTAAACTGCGAGCAGATTCAGATGGGATGCCAAATAATATGTCTTCTTAAAATATCAGTGATAAAAAAATGTGTTCTAAATAAATAAAATAATTAAATCTTCCACTGAATAGATAATAACGCTAATGCCATTGGAGCCTGCACCTATGCTTGTTGTAATAAGTTTTGTTTGTATTCTGGTCAGTTGTATGTTATTCTCTTGTAGTGTAATAATATTATCCTCGGATGCACGCGTCGTCGGAAGAAATACCGTTTGACGCGCACACGTTCATAATATTTACACGTGAAATTTATATACATCACGCCCTCTGCTAATCTTGTACTTTGCACAAACTGTATCGTGTAATTTGGTCTTTAAACCATATAGTACGTGAATGGTTTATTACATCTTCAAATACTTCCTGATACGTGAGACAATTTTCTGTTTTAATTTGGAGTAACTACAGCCAGAGTTCATACAAGTATGAGGTTTATGAAATATTTAATGTTTTCACTGGCTGACGAATATCACCGATTTAATATGCATGTTGTTTTCCGGAATGGAAATTTCCAATTTAGATTAAAGAAACGGAAAGATATGTATAGTTACAAGAATAAACCTGAACATTATCTCAGAAATACGGATATTCGTTTTATACGGAAAAAATTAAAATGTATTCATTTAATTTCATATATAAGTTTCAAAATATAGTTCATTTGGCTCAAAGTTATGCTGTTTGACACTAAAAATATATTAATTGCAATACTAGCAAATTTTATTTTTTCTATCTTTAACTTTCATTTGAAACACTTTAGTTCTATTTCGTGTCGTTTTTGAGATATGGCAAATAAAACAAGATTTGGCGCAAGCGCCAGTGCTTCCAGCTTGCCGCCCCGGCGAGCCCATTCGCTATAAATAAAATAGTAGCAATTGTTAAAGTACAAAATCAATCAACAACATTTTAAATTTCAATGTTATTATTATTTATATTTTTAGCTCGCCGTACGAAGTACCGAAGAAGCTAAATCATTCGGTCGTGTGTCTGTAGCATTCTCGGATCAAAACATTTCATTAACAAAAAATGTTTGTCTCGTCGCCCTAAATCCAAAAATGTATATAACTTATATACTTGGATGTTAGTCGTCGCTCGCTCACTCGCTCGTAAGACCAAATTTGTTCCCTCTACTCCTCTGAAGGTACCGGAGCAATTCACACCAAATTTGGTATATATATTATTTGGTATCCATTTGAATCCGCTCGCAGTTTAAATCCAATCGCCCGTATACTTCCAGAGTTATAGGGGCCCAAAATTTGGAGCCCCCTTAATACTGCCCTTATAAAAAAAAAATTAAAACACTCAAAAATTCTACTAAACATTCTAAGATATTTTATGCCTACAATATTTTTTCATATTGTTAACCCAAAGCCCGAAATAAATTATTAAATATTTTAATTTTAAATTTTAAAATATGCACAATAAATTTTTAATCAATTTAATCGTCAAAAAATTGTAATACTTTTTATATCTATATCATTTTTTCAAATTGTTAGCCAAAAGACCATAATAATTAAAAGCAACTGCTCGCAACGCATATCTTACCTAAAAGCGAACTCTACGCGTTGGTGCGTTTTACGCGTACCAAATCTTGTTTTTTGACTTTTAGGTACACAAACTGTAAAAACATTATAAATATAAAATGTCTTTAATATTTTGAAATATTTTTGATATAATAAAAAAAAAAAGATTTTTATTTTACTTTATTATTTTCTTATAGCTCCTGAGCTTACATATGGAAAAACTTTGTCGACATAAAATATCTTAGAATTTTTAGTAAAATATTATTAAAAAAATTAAAAGTTGACTAGGGCAGTATTTAGGTGGGCTCCAAATTTTGGAGCGCTATAACTACGGACCTGTACAGACGATTGAATTTAAAATACGAGCGGAACTTTACGGACACGAAAATTATATGTACATAAAATTTAATTAAAATTGGCTCGGTACCTTCAGAGAAGATAGATCCACAAAGCTGGTTTTACGAGTGGGCGAGTCAATGGTATAAGTTATATACATTTTCGTAATGAGGGTGACGAGACAAACACTTTTTCTTAATAAAAATTTTTGATTCGAGAATGTTACAGATACAAGACCAATCACTATAGATGTCTCGTACTATCGTACGACGAGCTAAAAACACAAGTAAATAAGTATTTCCAATTGATTATAGTTTTCAAAAATATGGTGTGTCCGGGATTTGCAAATTCAAAACATTATATTTAAATGTTCAACTGTATAAATAGCCGAAATGGATTCTGTGTTCCTCAAAACGACTATTTGTATTACAAACATTTTATACATAACGTATACATAAGTAAAAATACATACACAGTTCTAGTAAAATTAAAAATGATTGTAAAATCGACATTGTCTGTTATTGCGTTGACGTTAGAAGTATGTTCTTGTTCATATGGGCATGTGATGACGAACTCCTTACGGCGACAGACCAATAAATGTGTGTATGTATGTTTGTTACGGCCAATTAAATACGTAAAGAGCAGATTATTACACTTTATAATATGATGGTACACTGCTAAAAATACACGCACGATCTACTTTTGTCCCACGGCGTTTTTCATTTCATTAGATGTGCAATGATCGAGATCACGTGCTGTAATGACTTAAGCTATGCTTTTATTTCATTAATTGAACGGTTATTATCTAGGTACTCCATTGCAAAAACTATAATTGAATTAGCTTATGATTAATTCACCATAATTTTCTGTATACATGTATAATAGACTTATATACAATACGTATGTAGACTATCTATTAATTTTGATTATATAATAGTTTCGTATTAACTATTTTTCGCCAAAATTCTTTAACAGTTCGACAAAAAGGCGAAAGCATTGGCAGTGTAACAATTTTGTCGTACGTTAAAAAATGTTAATTATGTTCACTACATTACGTTGGTTCATATTTATTCCGTTACTTCTAATAGTAAAAAATAAATTGAATGGTACAGCAAAACAAAATTAGGTATAGGAGATTGAGAGATATTGGGTCTATAGAAATACAAATAACTAGGCTTAGAAGTAACAAAAGATTCTTTTTATTTGAAGTTACAACTGCATAAATATAGTGGATCCGGGTTTCACACATAACAATAGATTTAGGGTGAGGACTTTTGTTAGAAAGGTTATCAAAATAGGGGTGATATGATCAAAATACATGATTTAAATTTGGGCAAACATTGATCTAAGCACCAATACCGCTAGCTTCCCGCAAGTAGTCCTGAGAAATATGATACATCCGAAAATTTGCAAATGTGCATAAGAATAAACACACTAGTTTTATTACAAACAGAATAATAGGTTTTTGCCTCTTTATCATTTCGTCAACAGCATTTTAATTCAGTTACCCAAATGGTCAAATGTGAGAAGTTGAAAAAAAATTCCTGGAATTCGTGTGTGTTGTAGCAGTTAGTTTAGTTTTATAAAAAATAAATCATATTTTCTTATTACTAGTGTACATAATAGAGCTCTGAAAATGAAGAACTACATCAGCCGGTTGGTGACCGTGGCTAGTTCTACGCTGCTATAAATATTTTATGACAAAACATTCCCTGGAAAGCGTCAACATAAAGTGCGGACTAAGTTCACGCACAACTTTTAAGCTTACACATACATATATGACGTGGTTAATCTTGAAATTTATATGCCAGGTTCTTAAATGCTGATATATCTTTCAACACCTACTACAATGTGGTTAACAGCTATATAGATTTTAAATGCAATATATCTAGCAAAAGCATTATAAATAGGAGTAATTTAAAACCGCTATTAAATCAACCCCCCTTTAGTTTCAAGCAAACAATTGGATATTTATCATTCACATTACATTTTATAGATAGCTAAAACCACCTTTAAATTTTGACATTCCTGAACTAATATAATACAGGAAGATGTTTGACTGTTTTCAGGGAAATCTAGTGTACATTTATAAAATCAAACAAATTTAGTTTGCATTGAACTCAGCAGAAAGGTTGTTTAATGTTAAACAGAGGTTATCATTCAACAGGTTTTTCTAGCAGAAATATTTATTGGTTTCATGAAGCTAAAGTGAGGTTTCTTATAATTCGATATTGTGAAAAAGTATTTATTTCAAATCTGTACTGTTTGAAAAACTGATTAGACACTAATATGTTGTACCATTGACCGGTCAAAAGTATTGTCATGAATTTCTTTATTCGTTGAAAAATTCCAAGAAGCGATGTTGAAAGAGCAGTAAAATGCATTCTCCAGAAGAAAATATCCATCGGAGAAACTTCTAAACATTTTAAAGTTACAAAACCCTACTCTAATTTACCACCCGTTTATTTCGTGGATTAATATATTTTATTATTAAATAACAAAATATGTTTAACATACATTAATTGTAATTGTGTGTTGCTTCATTTAAATGGTCAAAAGTACACCTCAAGTTCAAAGCAACAACGTCACTTTGTACCTTTGACCGACATTCTTGTATTTTTTAAACGCCAAATACTTAAATAAAATATTGATTATAAGATAAACCCGTGCTATATTAATGGAATTCAAAAAACAAAACATTAAGTGTAGAAACCGCAAAAACTGAAAATTGGTCAAAGAACACCTTCCTCTATAGTTTATTGCCTATACAAACATATGCGTGAACATTAAATATAAAATAAACGAATTATATGAGAACTTTACACAATTAGAAAGAAGATAGAATTTAATTTAGTGGAACATATTTTTCATATATTGTAAACAGAATGTACTGATAATGTTATATATTAAATAGATAAGCTGAAATTAAGTTTAGAGGTAGCCGTTCTATATAGCTTCTATAACAAAAATAAAACAATATTCAGTACATATTATAATTCGAGCATCTCTATAAACCTTGTTGTGAGTATAATAATGTCAATTAATAAAAATATATGCAATTAATACAGTTCCTATTAATTAGAAATTGTATTTTATTTTATATTAAATCTTATAATCCTATGATCCGTTAAACCAAACAGGAGGTATTATTTTACTATTAACTCTACTGTATAAGCCACGCCAGTTAATTTTTAATATATTAAACATGGAAGAAATAAATTCTATATAAGAATATCATATGAGTAATAGTAATTTTAAAATAAATTGAAAATAATAATTTCGAAATATTGCGATGAGACATCCCATTCCGAACGAATATCTACTACACAAAAAATGATCGTAGACTTCGCCCGATATCTCAAAATGTTTTCATTAGATTATATATACATAATTATGAAATATATAAATATCTTATTGACGATAATCATTATCTACATAAAAAGGAAAAAAACAAAAATTGAAATTCTTCATGTTCGCTGTTCTAACCAGAAAGTAAAATTGCTAAAATCAAAACTTACATGAATAAATGTCTTGTTGACAGCAGCAAAAACAAATTATACACCAAATGTTATTCGCATAGCTATAGGAAATTTTAAACAAGAAAACACAGAACACAAGTACTATCACAACTGGAAAAAAAAAAATAGAAAATGAATTTGCGGTCAGAAAGTTTCGATGAAGAAACAGAATCTAGTTGAGACTGAATAGAATAAGCCGCGCACGTGTTTCGAAGACGCGGAGCATCGGCTGCCACACACAACCAGTATCAACGCAAACCAAAGCAACACTGACAGCAGAAGAGGACCGAACGTAGCCGGCAGGTCGACGTAATGTGCAGCTGGACGGGAGAAGCTTTGAAATTGGACGGCACCTACTCCTCCTGCTGTACCACAAGTTCGTTCGTACAGGGTATATTTATAACTAATCTAATCTCGAGGACAATCTTAATATTGTACATGTTAATTTTCCATAAGAAAACATAAATGGTCCACATTAGTTTCGAAACAAACAATACCGATAACGTGATACGTCATTGTAATTAATAACCGATGGAGATTCAGAGATTTATGCTGGATTTACAGCGATCTAATTAGTAATCACGAATAGAAATTGAACATAGTAATCAGTTAAACCGTGTTAAAACTAGCGTATCAAATACAAATTAGTTGAACAAGCCTCAACTCTGTCATGGAAATCTAAGTAAGGGGAGGCTCCAAATTTCGAGGTCCCATTTCTCGGAACATGTACGAAGGATTGAATTTAAAATGCAACAAGAACTTCTTGACCAACCCAAATATTATGTATGCCAAATTTTAGTAAAGTCGATACGGTACCTTCAGAGGAGTTAGGTCAGAAAGTCAGATCTTATGACCGACCGAACGATCTCATTATATTTCTACTACGCCAAATAGTTCCATAATTAAATAGGTGGCAAATTTCAATATGTGAAATCGTGAACGTACCATGGGCCTAGAGGAGCAATGCATAGGTGCCTACCACCTTCATACACTGACTGGTATTGGTTATAGAGTGGGAACCAGGAAATAAAAAGTATAAGTGCAAGTTGAAGCGTTTGCCCAGGTTGGTTGGTGGAACTCTGGTGTTTAGAAACAACTACCATGCTATAGCTTGCGAAGTAAGTACTTCTGATCTTCGTGACTGACAATTCCACGATGAGCAGATTCATAATAAACAGTAAAAATACGCAAATTTATTAGCAGCACTCGGCGTTGCCATTGAACTGAGAATCGACTTATCAACGATTCAATTTCGCTTTAACATACAGGATATACGCAAAATACGAGTATTTTATTTTTTCTATATTTTTTCCCTATTACGATAATTCATAAACTTTATGTCTGTCGTTAGCCAACAATTTATTTCGGTAAGTAGGGATTTAATTTTTATGGTGTTCTCTGAATTGTATAAAATTATTTGTAAAACTAAGATAAAACGATTATTTTATGTAAAAATGTAAATGCATGGAAACGTAGTTTCATAGAATCTGCGTTATTGCATTTAATACTCCACTATACATCCATCTATTAAAATGAATATTTGATAGCGTAATCATTTGGTGCTAATAATGCAAAATTGTTGCTAACAACAGAGAAACATAATATAGATTCCCTAAGTAGTAAACCGCTCCATGAAAGCGAACAATGAGTACGGCAATTCTTCTAGATTCTAGCTCAGACAGTTATAGTGTTTGTTCGTGTGTCTGTAACATAATCAAATCAATAAAATTTCTTGTCAAAAAGTGATTCTCTCATCAACCTGATTATGAAAATGTATATAACTTATTAACTGCACGTTCGCCCGTAAAACCAACTTTATGGAAGTATCTCCTTTGAAGATACCAATTTTAACAAAATTTGGTAAACAAATAATTTTAATGCCCAGAAAGTACAATCGGCTTGATACTTTCGGAGTTATAGGACCTTAAAAATGAGAGCCCTTCTTAATTCAGCCCTGAGAAGATAATAATATAAGATAATTATCTACAAACCTTCTTCAAATTATGAGCCCAGGGACTATACAAAAATAACTAAAAACAAGCATAAATGACAAATGCCCTTAGCTCGCCGTATTATCTATTCAGTGGATGGTTTAATTTTATTATTTATATATATATATATATATATATATATATATATATATATATATAACTGTAATTTAATCACAAATAGTAGAAAGACTATTTAAAACTACTAAAACTTGAAAAAATAAAATGTAAAATATAATAATGACATTGTTACTGATCGATTTCAATAATAGCCAGTCTTTTAATGCGATCGCTACAATATTTTAAAGTTCCAAAATAATATTATAAATATTTATTTTCTGGTCATTAGGTTCATAATCTGAGAAATAGGTATAGAGATAAAAAGTACTATCGTACGAGCTAATAAATGTAAAGGAGGGCATTAAATGTATGGGCCCTATAAGTATAAGAGCGATTGAATTTAAACTGCGAGTGGATTGAAATGGAATAACTAAGAAAATGTTTAGCAAATTTGGTTCAAATCGCTCTAAGACGTTTAGAAGAGTAGAGGTCATAAATTTGGTCTTAAGAGCGAACAAGCGAACGACTAATAACATCCAAGTATTATATATTTGGATTCAGGGCGACGAAACAAGAACTTTTTGTTAAGATTTTTTTGTTCCGAGAATGTTACACTCGACCGATTTTTAGATATTTAATCATTCATACTGCGAGTTAAAAATTATGGCAGATGACAGTGCACTATGTGATCTGAATTATATTATTATCTATAAACAAAGTGAGCTGTACTTAGTGCGAAAATTATTTCCAACACAATTACCGCATTCATTGCTCACCTAACCAAGGGTCGGTCTAATTGTTTTAAGACTATACTTACCGTAATAAAAGTTAGATAATCGACAGCCTGAACGCAGATTATCGTAATTTTTATATAAACAAAATTAAGTAAGTTTAGAGTAATAATGTATTTTCACGGAAAAAAAAAACATACATATAAACTTGTATATACATCATGAATTTTCCAAACCTCATTATTAAAAAAAAAAGCATATTCTAATATTTGATTTCAATCAATACAATTACAGTTCTTGCTTTTGGCAACACAAATACATCAATTGGGTTTTTATCTGATATAAATATACCAATTTCACTCAGATTAGAACTGTTTCGCATTTATATGATATTCATTTCGGCATAAACAAAAAATATGGGTCTGTCATATTATTATCAAGTTTCAGAATGAATTCAATTGGTATTTTTTTAGAAACCTTGTTAAATCCCCATTATAATTCTCAAACTACTAAATGCACTACAAACGACAGCATATGTAAATATCTCATTGCAGCTGCCGAAAGAAATTATAGTTCAGAATAAGTAGTATTACGTCTAATCACTTTAAAAAATAAACACAAGATCAAGCAAAATATTTATTTTCATACATATTTTTCACTAAACAATAAAACAAAAACTCACCTCTTGCAATCTTAAAAATGTAAAACAGGAACCATGAATACGTTGACTCGGCAGTTTAACTTGAATCTACAATAAAACAAAAACAAAATCAGTAAACTAAAATCCAGACGACTACTGCAGTAACATAACAAAAGGATTCTTGTCTCTTTATTATATTGGCAAGTAGTAAGTTCAGGAAGTCAATAACAACACACACATACACACACACATACTCATATAGATAAATGCACTTAAACAAGAAAGCGGTATCGGAATATACTTGTATGTATGTATGTGCAACAGTTGTCGGTGGTCGCGTGCGGGATGGGCGAGTTGAGAGTGTATACGGCATGACCCGCGACCCAAACGAGTGACCCCAAGCCCAATGACCTTCGCCGTGACCCCCCGGTGGCAGGCGGGCACTGAGCACACTTCGCGGTTCATCCGACACACGTCCCAAATCGAAACGACGGGATTATTAATATGAAAGCTGTTCGCCAAACTAATTATTATAAAGAGCACGTGCGAAAATTCATGATTTTTTTCCAGGTTAGCGCTCTTATTATAGATTAATAATAGTTCTTTGAATAGCTGGTGTGGCCTGCACAAGATTTTCTTATAACAACTGATAAAAATTCACGTGAAATATTTGGATGTTCTGTCAAACTTATATTATCAAAATATATATCTTAGCACATAGCACTCGTTAATTGCGTTTGTTAAATATTCTGATTCTGACAACTGTGAATGTGATTATCATAAAATATGTAAATACATACATATAAGGTTGCTGTGGATGCGTTTTTCTAACAGAAACAAATATAATGGAGTGACTCGACTTTCTTATGCCGTCAATATCTACATAATATTGCTTTATATTGTTTTACATTTATAGTGAAAATCTGACTACATCTATACATTTATACAGAATTCCATAAATGATTAGCAACGCTATTTTTATTACTTAAATAAAATTAATTTATTCACAATACTGTCCTGTATATTTACAAATTTTGCTGTAATATATAATACTTTTGAAACTATAAGCCTTTAATAATTAGAGAATAACCTTATAGTTATAACGATTAGCTCATAATTCCACCATTAATCTACGATTTCTATTGTAACTAGGAAAACGTATAAGTAACATGTAAAATAACTATTTTCAGTAAAGAGTACATTTTAGAAAAAAAAAACTTGTTTAATAAATTTCGACTTCGAAATTTGCCGTGATTACAATACTTCTTTATATACATTTGTATAAGAAAGTAAAAAGAAATAAGTAATTTCGTATCTAACTATTTCTCTGTAAGTAAAATACTTTGGAGATACTGAAAAAACTTGTTTAATAAATTTCGACTTATAAAGGCGATTATACTTCTTATCAGCTCTTTACAAATATGTTTAAGCTCATATAAGAAATTACGCTATTTCTGCTCCTAGTAGTAATTAATTAATGCATCGAAACGGCAATAATCATTAAAATTTTATGTTCACTATACTTTCATTATAAGAAAATAAACATACATGTTGATAAAGATTCAAGGGTATAACAAATAAATTTTAACTGTGCAATGTAAAACTTTCATCGTGACTAAGGCCCTATCTCACGACATCATTTTAAACGGGATATTTTTACTTTTTTCCATTCCGTTGATGGAGACCGGTTGGGCTTATACGGCATACGTCTTAGATTGGTTCATAACCACACGGCCAAATATACCAAAGCTCTTATAGACACAAAATATTGCCGAAATTTATAGTTTCATCAAAGATTACTATGATTATAAATATTCCCTGATATCAGTAGAGTAAAACAAAAATATTTGGGGAATTCTGTCGGTCAACACGATCACAAATTATTGTAAAACTTTCGTCATAATTCTAAGAATTTTATGTGGGTATAGTGCGCATATAGAAGAACACCGAAATGTTTGTTTACCGCTAATTATCGAATATTTCTTCATGTCGAAGGACATTAGAGTCTACTACTCAGCTACTGATGACGATTAAAAGCACCGTTGTAGCATGACAGATTATAAATTAGTAATATTAATAACAAAGTGAAATTCATTTTTATGATCAGGCACTAGTACTAAAATGAAATATTTACAATTTAAAGTTATTATTGTGTTATGATCGGTAGTATGATACTTATCTCCTAAACTTATTGAATGTATGTACTTATATGATGTATATATTATTAGGAATACGCCTGTTTGATGCTAATCGCAAATTCTATTTATAGGATCAATGACCAAGAAAATTAAAAATGTATTGAATCACATTTAAATTAACAAAATGTGGAGGAAAAAATTAATGGCAACGTCTACCATGGCTCTCGATGTGTAAAACGATAGAATCGATTAAAAAACTTTGTGGTACGAGTATTTTATAAAATATTGGGACAATAAAAATAATAAATGATTATAGCAAATTTCTTTAAATATTTACAAGCAAAATATTGTTAGATATATAATGGATATTTCTTAAATGTAAAGAAGAAATCCTTCTTTTGCAACTCATACAAAATTTGGAAAGTTCAAACAAATAAATTATAAATAGATACATGTTTCCGTAACAAGTAATTAATTGAAGAATAACCAAATATAAAAAACAGTCAAACCAGTCGTGGAATTAAATAGTATCAGTTCATATATTCTGAAACACTTTTTTTATGAGCTGGGGATTAAGAAAAAGAAATTATAATTAAAACAGAAAAACCATTTTGAGCAAATATGAAATAAATAACTTGCTTCTGACCACCATACTAATCCTAAAAAATATTTGAAAAACTAATTTATTCTAATTCCAGAATAAGAGATACCGAAACGTTGCGAATAAATAAATAATGCAAATTAAAAAATCTGCAGTGTCCTACACTTAATTTTCTTGTACTTATAATCACAGATTATGTGCAGCTATTCCGATATTAAAATTTAAAAAATATATTTTATTTAGTTTTAAATTTTTACATTAGATGTTATTGCGATTATCATCAAAACCATTTGGTAAATACCTATCCATGGGTATAGCATTTAAATTTACCAAACTCAATAGCGTCTTTCTCGTTAATTTTACGTTTTCAGAATAAACTTTTCAAACAAAAGTTCTAAGAAATTTTAATATCTTTAACTTTTATGTCTACCACTTTTTCTCTAACTTGCGCTAAAAAAATATCCTTATAGTTTCTGCAAAACATATTAATATTAACGCGTTAAAGTTTAAATAAAATTTCACATAGACAATTCACGGCATAACTTCTACTGTTCTCAAACCTATTTCTCTAACTCATGTTGTCTTCGAAATTTTCAGCATTAGGATGTATTTTCTAGGGAAATACAAATCTTGAATTCAAAACTACATCTTTTTATTGGCCTGGTGTATTTTCTTGATCGGATGTTTTGATGAAGGAAAAAAATTGAGTTTCTTGGAAAAGCAGTCGCTATTTAATAATTGATTTTATTCAAGCCAATATTTCGGCATCCCTTATGCCATCTTCAGAAGTTTGAAATAGTCATAAAAAAAAACCTAATAATGTCCATGGATCCAAGAACATAAAATATAACATCACAGCTGGTTACCTTTTTTTCCTGGTCAACATTTTAACTATTTCATACTCCTGAAGATGGCATAAAGGATGTTGAAACGTTGGGTTGAATAAAATGAATTATTAAAAAGTGACTACTTTTCCCAAGAAACTAATTTTGTTTTCTTTAATATATTTTTATGTTCACGATATTGGCTGTAGAGCGCTCACTTATGGATAACATTGAGAAAATAGTCAAAATGGATTCAGGGATACTTAATACATATAAATATGTATATATATCCATTAAAATTTCGAGATCGATTGTTTTTGTGATTACAATATATGTTTTACCTGTGACACACTGGTTTGACATCGGTTCATTATCTAGAGTGCGTTATGTAACATGTAACTGGTCACGTTACTATGTTATATCGCTAAAAAACGGCTTAAAATAAAGTTGAATTTATAAGTCGACTTAGATATATGGTGATTATTAATTATATTTTTATATTTTAAAATATTTCTAAGTTAATAATTTGGGAGGTCTGCTAATGAAATACCAAACGTCACAGTATATATTTATCAGTAGTACCGTTAGATGAGCTTCTATGTACACTGTACACAGGTGAAATATTTAGTTTCTGTATTTATTTTAATTGGAAATGAAAGTTGTATGTATCTACAATACTGATTTTTAATAAAGAAAATGAAGTTCACACATAAAAATCATTGTTTACATAGACTGAATTCCTTAGTTAAGAATACGACTATATACATCAGGTGTCAGAGAAATCATTCGCATAACATATCAAAGACGTGAACATAAATGTAAACACAACGTGGATGGTTGAATAAATTTAAATTTCATTCTGTGGCAATGTTATTTGATTCATGTGATGAGACGATTGAATTTAATTTGCATATAAGTCTTTCAAGTAGAGTTTCATTCTTGCCATGTTTACATTATAGCCACATGACGATTTATAACGCGTACCACCGATAGTTTCATAATGGTTTTTGAAGCATAACTGTACCATTTGGTAGCTGAAAATTTATTCATAGATTTCACCGGCGATAAATCAATAAGATTCATCTTTTATTTATATATTGTGCAAAATTATAGTTTTATTTCATTATGAATTTATACCAATCTTAAATTGCTATGTAACAACTGTTATATTATTTTATTTACATTTTATTGTACACATTTGAAATGTTAATTTATGGTACGTATGCCTTCTGAATAAAATTTAGTATTGGATACTTTTATGTCAAAGTTATTTATCTTTTACGGACTATTGATCTGTTTATTATGAAGTAACAACGGTAAAACTATTATTATTATTGTGTCATCACATATTTATGTAAAATAAATTTTTATTAGTTTGAGGTTAAACTGACTAACGTATATTAAAAATTATGGCAATATTTAATGTCTTCGACGAAGTCTATAAGGAAGTAAAATCATGAAAATGTTACACATTTTGACCATTCCTGAATCGAATCTGAAATAACGTCTGTGTGTGTGTATCTGTGTGAACGTTCTAAAGCCAAAACTGTTTGACGCAAAATTACGAATTTATATAAATATCTTAACCGGATATAACAGTCTTGCTACTTTTTTAATATTTCGAATATGAATTTAATTAGAGAAATGTGATTCTCACATAAGTTGGAAATATTAAAATATCTAGCAACATTTGTTTAATAAGTATAGCAACGGTTAATATCTATTGATTTTAGGCTTATTAAGTTTTATATAAATAATCTTGTAAAGCAGACTCCTAGAACCACACAATGTCTACAATATGGGGTATATATTTTACATCGAAATTTTATTACTGAACCTGTAAATTGGTAAATAGATATATATTTTTTTGATTATACCAATTAACAGTTACAATAATAAAATTTAGCTTTAAAAAATACGCTATATTGCAGATATTGTATGGTTCTAGGTTTCTGCTAGAATCCTCTTAGCTATGGATTATAATCAGGTTAAGTTTCAAATTAAAATATTTAAGCCATTTATTAGAAAAGTATAACACCTGCATTCATAAATATCTAAACCTACTTCTTAAATACAATTCTTTACAAATCTGCACCATAACAACTTGTAGGACCGAAAATCTTTTATTTTTGTAGTTGGTGTTTTGCTACACACTTGTTGGTCGCCGTGTCGGACGGTTAGTGTGTATTGTATTTCACTCGATAACAGATCTTGGCATTATTTTAGCTCCTGAACAGTAGCCGATGACGTGACGTATTTTCAACCGTTATTTTTTCATGTTAATACTCTCCTTTCTTTGACAACACAAAACGATGCTATCTTTATTGTTATTTCTGATCCAGATCACTACTCCTTTTCCTACCTTCTTTGTTTTGCTGAATTTAAATATATATAAATATATATATATATATATATATATAAATATATATATATATATATATATATATATATATATATATAAATATATATATATATATATATATATATATATATATATATATATATATATATATACTTACACGAAAATAGTCATGGTATACAATATTATGGCGTGCACTTAAGTAAAATTTTGACTGTGTAAAATTACCATTTCAATGGTAACAGATTTTGAGTTAATGCAGCCAATTTGTGTTATATTTCTATTAGATCTACTAGCAATTATACGTCATTGGTTGATAATTCACTCGCCCAAGAGTAATAAAAATATTGCTTCAAAAGATCATTTTCAACCTTGTTAACTAAACTCAAAAAGGCGTACATTTAACAAAACATAATTTTCTACATATTACTGTTATTACCATCTAGATTTAATTGAGTGCTTATGATTAAGGTCACATTTTCTCGTAATATCCAATAAATAAGCGTTTGATACTTGGACAAATCGTGCGCGCTCGCAAGATACTCAAATTATCAAAGTACAGGGTGCTTTATACACTCCACCAGTCAAACAATCGCCCAATCGTGAATTCTGCAGATGGATGAGAGTACCGCAGACCGATTGTGATAAGTTCTTATAATGCGACGAGGCATGGTTAACTGATGCACTTATCCGTAGAATCATATACGGATCTGCAGCAGTGTTCTCAGTATCATGGCACTTTTTAAAGGATCATCATCTCCCACGCATACCGCGATAGAGGAGTCTTTTTCTTCTTCCTTGTTAGCGCGGCGGAACAGTTTTTAATTGGATAAGCGAAACGAGACCCTGATGGTTCTTCGTGGTGAATTAAATTAGATTGGCTTGTTTATAGAAGACAAGAGCCATCCCAGTGTTAGACTGGGATATTTTGTAAAATTCGTTCTTTTTTGCATGAGAATTTTATCAAATAATACGTAGTTCTTTCGTGATTAGAAATATAAGCTTTATAAACAGTTACAGATTTGGGTTTTTGTTAAAATATACCAATGGATATATATATATATATATATATATATATATATATATATATATATATATACATATATATATATATATATATATATATATATATATATATATATATATATATATATATAGATATATATATATATATATATATATATATATATATATATATATATATATATATATATATATCGCACCTCCAATAGAATAAATATCTAATTAGTGAATATTCAGAGATTAATTATTAAAGTATAAAATAGCAATTTAAGTTACCAGTTAGTCAGCTTGTCGAACGCTCGAAGCAAAATCACACAAGGTAAACAAAATCACATTTCTTAACGGTTTATTATATAAATTTTTCCAATTTAGTTAAAAAAAATTTTTTTTTTTTAACAAATGCAAATAATAATGTCATGAATTGTATTAAAATTCAAGTGCGCTTGCTAGTTTGAAGTTAAGTTTATATAGAAGTTAGTCAAGTTTGACATTTGTGTGAGTTAAGTTCTATAAATGAATATATTCGAAAAATATTACTGGTGAAATACAATAAAAAAGTTCCTAACTTAAGTTACGTAAAGTGAGTCGTTTCGCAACTGCAGTTAGTTATAAAAAGTGTTACTTTATATGTTAAAATTAGAAAAATGTATTTAAGTTAATCCTCAAAAATTACGATATTGCACTTAGATCTTTATTGTAAAGTGGAGAAAAGACGAGAGATAATCACTAAAAAAAAATGAGCTAAATTTTTGATATCTACCCAGTCCTACGAGTGTCGATGGTAAAATATTTCTCAAGAAAACCCATGGAAACAGGAATGCGATAATTCAGATTGTAAGAGCAATCGTCTGATGTTGTCAACCCAACTGAACGGTGTTTGAGAGAAATGATTTGTCGTTGTTCCGTATAACATAGAAAGATCTGCACTTCACATACGATGTGTCCAGTGCTCGCATCTCACGTGGTTTTACAAATTGTAGACAATTCAGAAGAAACCGGCAGAGTTTGATATCTACTCATTTGTAACTGCTTGCTTCTTATTTATCTGATCTAATCTAGACGTTTTCCATTACCGCGTTAAACATTCGATAGGATGGCCAGTGAAAACGAATATATCAGTGGACTTTGATTAATACTTCAATCTCCCGCTAGGGGCTCGTTGAGCGTTACAAATACTCTCCGGTAAGACTGATATTGCCTAGTTCATAGTATTAAACACTATTTCTACCAAGCTGAATCTTTTTGTTTTTTTTTTATCCTATTTAACTTATTTCATTTTATATTTACTTAGCGCTAATGAATTAATTTCCAATTATAAATCTATTTGCCTCTTTTGCATTAGCAGGTTCTAGCCTTGTTGCTTTTATATTTAATTTCTATTTTAGTTCGTTGCACAGTGTGCAAAAGAGCTAAAGCGTCTTCAAAAAAGCCCAAGTATTCGTTATTTTCCCTAAACCTTTGATGTTTGTCGCAAATATAGTATATAAATACCGAATTTGTCCCCGTCATATTTTAAATTCCCTTTGTACTTCTGGGAATATAAGGCTTTAAGAAATATATTAACTTGTATACTTCAAAAAAGCTTCAATCTAAATTGCGTTTTTGCTATCTTATATGTATAAATAAAAGTCTTGCGATCAACAAAAAAAAATCGACCTCGAAATTCTTATGAGGATTTGGCCTATTTTCAAAATCATCTGTTTTTAGCTCACCGTACGAAGTACCGAAGATGCTAAAGCTGTAGCATTCTCGGATCAAAATATTTCCTAAACAAAAAGTGCTTGTCTCGTCGCCCTGATTCCAAAAATATTTATAACACATATAATTGGATCTAAGTGTCGTTGCTCCCTCGCTCGCTGGTAAGACCAAATTTGTGCCCTCTACTCCTATGAAGGCACCGGAGCGATTCACACCAAATTTGGTACACATATTATTTGGCAACCTACTTGAATCGGCTCGCAGTTTAAATCCAATCGCCCGTATTCTTCTCGAGTTATAGGGCCCCAAAATTTAGAGCCCCCTTTAATACTGCCCTTATAAAAATAATTGAACCACTGTTCGCATCGCATATCTTACCTAAAGGTGAACTGGACGCATCGGTCCGTTGTACGCACCGAATCTTGTTTTGTGTGACTTTCTGTCTGGATGACTGCGTGAACGCTCTAATGCCAATACCGTTGTATAACCCGTTTAAAAAAAATCCTATTTTGGAAAGTGGCATAAATACTCCTATCATATTTTGCATATCTCGAAAACGACAGAAGAGAATAATTAATTTTATAAAAGTGCAAGACATTCAAATATCTATCAACTTCTTTATGTATTATATTTTTTTGAAAAATGTACCATTTACTGAAAAATTTACTTTAATTTTTCCTAGTTACCATATATTGATGTTGTTTCATGACAATCTTAGAATGAATTTAAAACACAATAAAGCACAATTAGATGTATAGTGAAAAGTAATGGAAAATCTACTGAAGAGAACTTCAGATTTTTCTTTTTTTTTTTTTCATTTCCGACATATTCGGTTTGTTGAGATTTTCTTTTGTACATGAGTGAACTTTCAATATATACTCACTTGAACCGCTCTCGTGTTATTGGAGTAGCAAGTTTCATGCTGTTATATTATAGGATATTGTTCTACAAGGTCATATATTTAAAAATGGGATTTTTTACATCCCTATAGTGTAGAGTTTAGTAAATGTCATATATCAATTATGTTTTATGCATAGGAAAATGCAGCTTACCCTCCTAGTAGTGTAATATAGGGTCTGTCTGACATAATTTTTTATCACCTCGCATAATAAAATGTGATATGAAGTTTCTAGTTGTGTCGGCAAACTACTAAAGCTTTTTGTGAATGTATTGGTTTTAAGTAACACACAATAATAATTGACTTGTCATTGAAAAGCATTGGACATAAGCAAAGGAAAAAGGATATACTTTTTTATGAGTGAAAGTAATTATTTGTAATAAATCAATTGAAATGGGACCAACCCTTTCTGATTATCATTATGACACGATATGTTGTGCTTGGCTTAAGTTAAATATAAAAATGTATTAGTATATTGGTAAGTCAGAACTATTTTTTTAACGTTGAACTGGTCCCAAATTGATTAATTTTTGCGTAAAAACAGCGACGCCGTAGATGCAACTGATTGAAGCATTTTCAAACCGATGCGAGATACGGTTCAAAATAGTTTCTATATGAGTGGGAGAAATATTTCAAATACATATAATATTACAGCAAAAATATATTATATATATATATATATATATATATATATATATATATATATATATATATATATATATATATATATATATGTATATCTGTAGCTATGTATGAACATAAAATTAATTTTATATACAACTTTACTATTGCGTAATATATGTATTGAAAAATAATGAGACAGTTATTAAATTAATGATATCTAATTTATTTTTAACTATATAATGATTATTTTGTTTAAAAGTACAAGAACAAAAAGAAAGAAAAAAATTACTTGATAAAATTTAATCTACAACGTTAATAGTTTACTTAGGTTAAGAAACGAAAACGGTTTAAATCATTTCATTTTAGTAAAACAAGAACTTATGACGTCTTCTACGAAACAATTTCGACAATTTTTACGTTGCTGTTAATACCGTTGGACGTTTTAAATTTGGAATTGTCAACAAAGCCTGCAACTAGACATACAACTTACCGGTTTCGGTTACAATGACCGCTATAGACGAAGAACTTTACAATGACACATAGATGTGATTGTGAAAATAATCAAAATAGATTCAAGGACCCTCAAAATGAATATTTTCATTAAAATTTCGAGGTCGATTTTTTTGTGATCACAATACTTTTTGCATACATTACGTATTACAAAGTGCAAGAAGAAAAGAAAATATTGGGCTAATGAATATTTGGAGGAAAAATACATTTCGTATAAATCGGACTTCTGGTGAAATTTTACAATGTTAGCGAATTGGTGTACCTTGTTCTTCAATCCGGGAGTTCGGATCTAGCATTTTACCAAAAGAGGTTCCTAAATTATTGCCGGGTCTAACGTCATGTCGTCGTAGTAAGAAGACTTCGGACCCAATCTTCAATATATCTTTAAAATTACAGAACAAAAACGATTGAAAATACTCAATATCCCGTTATTTATTTGAACTATGTAATCTAATCCGGAAATATAGTAATTTATCATATATCACAAAAACACAAAGTGTTCATTATAAAATAAAGATACACACACAGTTATCACATGATTATGCGGTTATTCGTGGCTAGTTAACAAATAACAATAGTAAAGAAGAACTAATACAGCACAGATTGGATGATTTTAATTGCCTCATTTCAGCATAATGCATTAGCGCGTCTGTTAACCACAGGTGCCCTTACCAGGGACATCACGCCGTGATCCCACACATAGATCCACTGCCATGATAATCGAACTTAATTAAACTAAATACCCGTCCAAGCATCATTGTTTTCTAATTATTTTTATTGTAAGTGCAACTGACTGATTCGAATTTTAAATCATTAGTGTAAAAGTACAAATAAGAGCGATATCTAGATAATTAATTAATTAACAATGTCTAATTAAAATTAATTTGAATGTTTAGGTGTACCCAATATTCTTTCGAGATTGTATGAACAAATGATTGTGGTGCCATAAGATGAACATTGGTAAACAATATCATGGAGTAATAGATAATGCTGACTGTATATTATGTATGTTTAGTGTGTTGTAAACGAGTGTGTTCTAATCACTACCGTTCATAAAAATGTGCGCTGCCATCAATCTTGGGCCGGTAGATGGGAACAGCCCATTCGACACTAATTACCATACTAACTGCTTAATATTTCCGTAATGAATCTTCTGCCTTTTGCTCCGACAGTTTAATTGTAGGTGAGAGATGTGCTCGTCACTTGATTGACTGCTCAAATTTAATAAATATTACCTCTAACTACACTATTCCGAACATGTATAGTTATGTAATTTTAAATAATATTTTTTTAAAAGTGAATTATCTGCCTAGATCTTGCAGCGAGCTGAAGACATTGATGCTTGTTTCATTGCTTGATAACAATCACTGCACCAATTTACAAGTAATGGCAGTCAGGTGCATACGCAGACGTTTGTCGAATAAACGTATAAACGAATATACAAATTTCGAAACTTATAAAATAATAAACTACAGAAGCAGAATCTACAAAGCATTATATATTTCGTGTATGTTCGGTTATATTCGGATTTTGTCAATTCTGTAATTGTAGAATCTGCTTTTGTACATTCTGCTCTTGTCTTTTGTGTTCTGCAAATTCTAATTAATTCTGTTGGTGTCGATTCTGATTTTGAAGATTCTAATTATCTTATATGTTTCGTGTTTTGTAAATGAGTGTGTTTGTATATTCGAAATATGAACATTCTACGTTCTTAGTGTAAAAGTAAAACCGCAGTATGAAGACATTCTTTCCAGATTTTATATCGCTGTACAACGTGCGAATAAAAGTGTTATTGCTGGAACATGCTATCATAAACTTGACCAAGAGGACAATTCTCATTAGTCGTGACGCTTGCTACAGTGTTTTACATTCATAGTTTATGTTCGCAAAGGCCGCGAGATTGCATATATATACTGAACAACATATTTATGCCGTACGAATTCTTTCGTTATTATTATTATACCTTATATGCGCTAAACAACTTCTCTATTTTTACTTTCTGATTATACGAAGAATTGTAATCGTGAAAATTGTCGAACACGGGCATTTAACAGAATAAGCATAGGTCCAGGCACCTATGCCTTATAAGAAGTATATGGGGATCAGCGCGTCACTACACTCCGCGCAAGCTTATACATGTTTTAAATTAAAAAATAATTATATTTAATGTTTATAGCCTTTGGGTACTCAATATGAATAAATGTTATGGATATAAAATGTCTTACACTTGTTTATAGATTTTTACTTTCTTTTACGAAGTAATAAGTAAGTATAGGGATCACCAAAAAAATCGAACTCGAGATTTCAACGGATATACACGTTTTGAGCTTCCCTGAATCGAATGTGACTATTTTCGGAGTGACGTCTGTGTGTGTGTGTGTGTGTGCGTGTGTGTGTGTGTGAACGCTCTAGAGCCAAAACTGTCCAACGTAAAATTATGAGACTTCAAACTTAAGACTTGTATATGGTCTAGTTGTGCACCTCCTATTTTTGAAAAGAATATTCAAACCGGCAGTGCATGTTTACTCTATGCATTTTTTGTTCTATCTCCAATATCACTAGAACGGCTGCACTTACGGCAAAAATAGTTATGTTCATAATGAAAGATATTAATATTTCGCACAACTTTTGTTTGAAAAGTTTCTTCAATAAATGTACCAGTTACGAGAAAACTGCTACCGAAAATTATGAGAATCTTGTTTACGTTGTCATGGATTCGAATGTAGCTTAATAAATCGGATCATCTGCGCCTGTCAATATTTCGACAAGAAAACAAAATGGTCTGAATTAGATAAATGACATTTCAGAATATTTCTGTAGAGAATTGTTTAGTTTTGATAGTTAGTTAGTTAAAAACCATTACAAATTGGTATTGGTATAATTTTCAACCCATTCATTTATATAAGGTAAGCTTGGTTTTCATATTGTTTCTGTTGGATTATTATTTCCTAATATTATATCTTTATAATCAATAAATATTGATGAAAACTGCGTAAAAGAAAGTCCCGCGTTGGCCAAAACCCATTTTTTTAATTAAACTCAAAAAATATATATATATATTATTAGATATTATAATATTCATAATAATTCTTAATATTTTTTTAGGGCCATTGAATTCCTAATAAGCAGATATTTTGTAAGCAAGAATATTTAGTAAAATTATGAAATATTACACTACGGAACTATAAGTGCGATTGGTTATAATATTTAACGATATATGTCGCCAATTTGGTTCAAATCGCACGGCTACCTTCAGAGGATTAAGAGACACAAATTTAGTCTTACGCACGAGCGACGACTAACATTCAAGTATAGGAGATATATACTTTTGGATTCAGGGCGAAATTAAAAGAACTGTTTTGAAACGAAATTGTTACAAACACACGACCGAATGCTTTAGCTCCTCTGTACTTCGTACGGTGAGCTAAGAATACGTATTGATTATATCTGCATTGAACCTGACTATTTTCGAAATGAAGTCTGTGTGTGTGAACGCTCGAGAGCAAAAATTATGAAATTTTAAACTTAAGATTTGCATATGGCCCGGATGTGCACCCTCTATTTTTGAATACCGTATCTTAACCTGAAGTACCAGTTTACCCTTACGACAGGAATTCGAGAAAAAGTTATTTTTATAAAAATGAAGATATACAAATATCTAGCAACTTTGGCTTGAAAAGGTTTTTCAAATAGTACACCATTTACTAAGAAATCGCTTTTAATAATATTTATTTTACAAGTATGATTTCCTGGTTATTATTCATGTTGATAATTTTTCATAGTAATTGTAGTATGACTTTAAAACAAATTTAAGCAATATAGATGAGAATATAAGAAACATAAGTTAAGAGCCCTCCATTATTTACAAGCAACTGAATCCCACATGATTTAATATTTCTTGGAAGTAGAACGAAAAATTATAATATTGATATGCTTAAGTGAAATTCATCCCAATTTGGACGAAGGAAGTGCCTGCAAATGCCCTTGTAGGTATTACATTCAATTTAATTCTCAACATCTGCTTTATGCATTGAGGAAAAAATTACCATCTATAACCAATAGAATTCAATTTAAACATGTATCGATGAGAGTTAGTAGTAACCATTGATTTCTCACAGCTATCGTTGTTAGTTCCTAAACTCCGCTCGTAAACTAAGCCGTAATGGGCCATATAAATGAAAAATAAATTTCAATGCGATATCTCGTGTTAATTTTATTTATATTAATGGATGTAAATAAGCACTAAACAGAATTTCAACATGAACGTTTTTATTGATCAATTTTATTTATGTGCTATTTCATTGAGTTGAATTAAGGATGCGTGTTTGAAATACATTAGGCCATGTTTGCCACTAATTTGATGAAAACTTCAAATTTATTATAGAAAGATTTTTTTACATCTTTTAAGAATGATAATATTGAATGCTAATGTGATTCAGAATGCCGAAAACTCGTCAGGGGGCGATAGTAAAAATAGTATTTTATTTTCAAATAAAAAGGATGGCAACATTTATTGGTATTGTTAAAATATAACGCAGCGAAGTTCAGGTAGCCGGTGCTGCGTATATCTGCATAGAAATGGGTTATTAATTCTAAAGGTAAATGCAAATAAAGTCGGTTGCATCAATAAATGCCGGGTGCTTGCGTTCACACACAAAAGAAAATACAATCAATGTTTTGGATCGCACAAACACAATTATTTATTTATACGAGAAACACTCACTTATGCACACGTGATATCATTCCTCTTTGTTTAAAAAATCAAGTTTTGTATTACTTCTGTTTCTAAGCCGCATTTTTGATAGTATAAAAGAATGAGGAGTGTCCTAAACTCGATTTTCTTTTACGTAGTTTTCATTAGAAATATATATCCCAAACAAACTGTCAAAAATTACCAATACCGCACCAGTAATACCCTGAAACTGTTCCATTTAGCATATTATTTTATTACGTTATCAAATATTGTTTCATCAATATAAAGTATAGATTAAATCTTTAATATTCACTTGATCAATATACTCAAGTATAATATTTAATACGTACTGTTTTTCAAAATATATATCAATATTTAACAGTCCATCTATGTGTGTTAACCGGTGAAAAATGGCAAAATAATTCTATTTTGTTTCGCTGTCAAAATATTTTCAAGCATAGTTCATACGATTAAATAAAAAACCTAGTTAATGTATTTCTATGATAACATACAAAAGAATTTTAAGATTTCCGTAGCAGTCTTCTCGTAACTGGTACATTTTTTAAAGACACTTTTCAAACAAAAGTTGTATGAAATATTAATATCTTTCATTATGAGCTATGCAAATTTTGCCATAAGAGCAGCCGTTCTAATGAAATTGGTTCGTTATGCGCCATTAATATTTTGTATTGCGCCAATTTTTTAAACAAGGATATGCATATTTCTAAGTGGGGGTGGCCAACTTAACGCTAGCCCCCTCTTTGTTAAAAATGAATAAATAAATATGTCAATCTATTGCGCTCGTAATGCGCTCCTATGCGCCATTAATATATTTTTTATTGCGCCAATTGTTTAAACAATGATTTTCATGTTTTAAAATGAGGAGTGGCCAAGTTAAAGCTACCCCCCCCCCTTGTTAAAAATGAATAAATAAATAAATAAATAGGTCATTTTATTGCACTCGGTATGCGCTCCTATGCGCCATTTTTTACTTTTGCACCCTTTGTTGCGTGTGTTTTTGTTGTATATGTATATGCACGCGTGTGACTCTTTTAAGCACACATTTGCTTTTGAAATACTTTCAAAACATACAATATTAATTATTAAAATATGGCATTTACTTGTATGAGACTGCCATGGAAAATAATAAGGATTGAAATAGCAACAATATGTTAACTTCAAATATACTAATGTTTCTAATCATATATAATTTTTGCAAAATCTTAAAATGCGTATTTTGTAACAAATGGACTATGCACGTTTCTGGCGAGAACTGTAAAACGTATGTGCGTGGTACACGACCAAACTAATTGCCCGTACAAAATACAGGTACCTACAGGTAAGCACCAGCACCAGCACCAGAGCCTAGCAAACAGTTACCGAGAAATTGGAGAAACAGTGGAGAGTGCATGTCGTTCGAAAATCACTGTACACCGTCTGCACGCTAACAATACCTATAACCAACTAGCAACCCTGATATTTCCGTACTCTTGGATCAACGCCAACAGAAAACAAAACGAAATGAAACCCTACCCATCAAGTTGTGTAAGCCATATTATTCCTAGTACTGTATGTCATGGGACGTTGTTATTAAATGTTATTATACTCTGTGGAAGGTACGAATTACGAGCAACCACTACTCTAAAATCAGGTCGTGAATATTACAATAATGTTTTCGACTAAATGGTGTTCATGTAGCCGTAAGGGATTTCACCGTATTTGAGTATATATTGGAAATACAATTATATGTGTGCTGAGGTACTTGTCAGAACTGAAATGAACCTGTCTTCTTCAAATAACAATTGCATGTGGGTTTTAGTAAATACAATTATTAGAACATTTTGTTTTCCTGCGGCGGTAATTTGTAGGGAACACCCAAGCTAACTAAATACTGGAAGTTGCCACAACACCACATCCACAATATTGACAAAATATCAGCAGTGCCCATATTATATAGACTTTCTTGTAGATATAATCAAAGGATATGAGTAGATATATGTGATATACTATCATTAATAATAACCCAGAAATGTATGTGTGTGTGTGTGTAGAACGCTTCTTTGTAAAAATACAAATTGGCATAGACAGGGATCGAACTCACGACCTCCAGGGTGAAAGGCATAACACTTAGCCACTGCACCATGGCTACTGTTAATAATGTTATAAAAAATAATCAAATAGTTTATACTGAAATAAAACAATCCCTACTCTTCTGAAGTTCAGTCTGCTTTGAAATAGACAAAAACGAATCAAACGTCAGAATGAAATGTAAAAAAGTTTTTGTGTTAAATCTTCAATTAATTTGATGATTTGAAGTTTATTTAGTGTGTTGTGTACTTTACACATAGTGGCATCTGCTATATTATATTGATATTGTATGTCAATGAGAAATATAAATAATTGTTAGTTAATAAAATTAAGCTTTATTTATTTTAATTTGAAGTTTGTGAGTCGCTATTAAGCATTTATGTTAAAATGACCGACCAAAGAACAAATATAAATAAAAGTGCTGCCAAAAAAAGTGCGTCAAAAACAATATTTCAATGTGAATTAGTGACGTACGAGTTACGGTATGTCCAAAAAGCAGTGATTTTTGAAAATATGAGTTGCGGTGAGATTCTATAGTTGGTCAAATTATAATAACTGCAAGTAAGTAAATTTATAATTCTGATTATTAGTGAAATAAAATCTTGAAGAGATAATTCAAACATATTTAGAAACATGATTGGTTGGCAATTTTATTTTTTATTTTTGATGGCACAATTCATTGTATTTTAGGATATAACTAATTATTACTTTTAAAACTGCATTCACACTGCAGTTTAATACTGCAAAATTCAGAATCTAGCCTGATTATTTAATTCAAAAACAATAATGAATCAAATGTCAAATCATTAAAAATGTTGTGTAAAAAGGGTTTGTAATACATATTTTTTCAATAATCGAATCAAATAATAAACAGCAATCGTAAGTAAATTTATAATCCTGCTTTTTGTGTAATAATACAATTAAGAAAAATGTCTTAATGATACAACACTTATGGACAGTTGCACCAGACAAGGTTAAAATCAAAGTTTAACAAAACTTAGTTTAAATAAATCTTAGTTTTAAATTTTTTGGATGTTAAACAGTGCATGATAAGCGATCGATTAGTTAATCTCAGTTTAGTGATTTAAAAACAAGATAGCGTTCAAAAAAAGGACTCGAATTTTTCTTTATTATTATTTGCGATGTGGAAATTTGCATTGTGTAATTATTATTAAATTACATGAAGATTCGCCATCAGTCAAAACTGACCTATATTCTGTATACCATATGGGCACGTGGTGCCCACGGGTGACCCTAGTTACTTCTAGAAGAGAATGTGCATCTATACCGGTAATTTTTTCCTAATATTGAATTCAAATAAAATACTCGATGACTATCATGAAACCATTTACTAATACGTATCAATGAATACAATATATACATTTTATAAATTCAAATGCAATTTTCTGGTGTTGCTATTTTCAATAAACAATACGCTCAAAATGTTGCCAGGCATAGCTCATACGATTTATTAAATAGAATCCCCATAAATGCGTATCTATGGCAACATTAAAGATTTTCCGTAGCAATGTTCTCGTAAAAAGTACATTATTTCAAGAAACTTTTCAAGCAAATGTTGTGCGAAATATTAATTACTTTATATTAAACTTTCATATGTTTATCATCATCAATTTTTGTTGTAGAGCCGTCACAGATAATCACATACACAGAGATACATACTCACACTCAATTTTTCATGTTTACAATAATATCATTAGACTCAACTAAAAAAGTAAAAATCTAATTTCATACACACACACACACACTTTATTTCAAAAATAGTGCATATCAATGCGGAGAATCATGATAACAATACTTTGTTTTAGACAAAGAAAGTAAAACCACTTGAGCATGATAATATCAGAGAAACCTGTAAAAACAAGCTGTGCAGTCGGCACATTTCAATAGTGTTCGAATCACTTGTGTCCATCGTTCCCGCGCGAAGAATAAAAGTCAAAAACGGGAAGATGAGATCAGTTGCGTTGTTCGTTTGTTCGTTAGGCTAGCTCTAGCATTACATTTAGCATTACGTTAGCAACTGCAGCAAGCCAGCAAGAACAAGCGAACCGAGAAGGTACTTATGCGTGGAATATCAAATTACCAGTGCGATGATAAATCGGCGAATATTCGTGTGCGATGCGTGAAAACGTATCGACAGGCGAGATCGCCAGCTAGCACGGCTATTAAACGCTTTGCTGTTCGCTTCGTATGTGCAAGTGCATCGTTAGAGCCACGCTCAAACACGAATCTTATTTTCACAGTGAATCTGCTCATGTCTGCCTGTGTTTTATAGCAAACGCTTATGTACAAGTATAAATGTGTTTGCTTTTTCTTATATTGTACAGTTTTTATTTACAATTATGTACGTTATATTATGTTTTTATGAGTGTAGAGTTATTATAACTGCGTATTATAGAAACATTTCTACATTCAGATTGCTCGGATTGGCTGCTTGTTAATTTCTTGTACGAAGTCTAAAAGGCAATATTGAAATCGTGAATTATTTCGATTTCGAAATTTTAACGGAAATACACGATTTGACCATCCCTGAATCGTATTTGTCTATTTTCGAAGTTATGTGTGTGTGTGTGTGTGCGAGCGCTTTAGAGCATAACCCGTTGAAGGAAAACATACAAATCTTTAAACTTATGATTGTATATGCCCCGGAAAATAGTTGGCTTCAAAATAAACAACTTTTGTTTGGGAGTTTCCTAAAATGTACTAATTTTAAGAAAAATTCATTGTTTCCATAGCAACAGACCTTGTAACTATAGATGTAGAATTTATTTGTAATTATTCCCTTGATCTTGATATAAGTTTGAATTATAATTAAACATTTGTTGTACATGTGATATTCGTTAATGGTGAAATTAATTAAAAATAATAATAATTACATAGTTTGAAAGAAAGCGATATCGTAAATGAGAGAGAAGTCAATCACGGCGTCACCATGAGTAACAAACATTTCCGCTAAGTGTTAGAAGTAAGCGTCACGAATTCGCAAAGGCGTGATGCAGCCAGGACATAAAAAAATCGGAAAATAATCTTACGAGATGAAGAAGCAGGGTGTAAAAATCGGAACACGAACCATAACTGTACCGCCTTGCTGTCCAATCGTATAGCAATTAGCAGTGATATTCCTGTGCTTCAATTACGATTCTTTTATTCCCATCAACATCAAATTGGCCGAACAGTGAAATTAGAATTGTTAGCTAGAGAAGAAAAAGATATAAGAGAGATAAAATAGAGAAAGGTGTAGGAGTACCGTTCCGATTGAAGCTTGCACTAGATTTATGAGCTAGTAATGCCTATATATTTCATATACGTTAACTTTAGATGATAAATAATATTTTATTGTTGGATTACTTTTTTTGTTCTTTTAAGCATTGATTGGAAAGTATTTGTTCACGTTTCATATTTATAGGGTGTGTGATTTCACATAGTTTCTATCAGATATACAAGCATTCTTAACCAAAATACCTTATTTCAAAGATATCAAATTTTCGAGGATTTTAATATGTTATAAAAAAATCAATGTGATGATGATAACAATAATTTTTAAATTTATATTAACTTTATGTACAAATGATTCCTTAAGTTATATAGTGGTCGAAATATACATTTACTTAATTTGTTTTCATTACCAATCTGAAATTTGACGTTATTGAAGTAAAAATCACATTAGATCCTACATTTATGTTCAATGGCATTGACTGCAGAGCGTCACACACACACAGACGACTTTACATTCAGGGAACCTCTAAACGGATATATCCATTAAATATCGAGGTCGATTTCTTTAGTGATCTCACAATACTTTATTTTGTGCATTACGTATAAGAAAGTTAATAAGTACTTTATTCTGTATTCTTGTTGCAACAATTACATATGTAAAAATGTTCTGCGTATAAAAATGCAACTATATATAGTTGCATTTACATACACGTATCTTTTGGTATATGATGTAAGCACGGAAGATCTATTGTCAATGTGACCAACAAACCCGAATGATGTAGGTACATGCATATAGTGCTGTTGTTATTTAAGTTTATTGATAATTTATCTTTCCTTTTTACAATTCTGTGTTTAGTCAATTCGCTTGTGTATGTTCATGTTAAGTTATTGCAATTTGTATTGCGCTTACATGTTTTGCAAAATTACGTGCCTGGAATAAGGTAGTTACTATATTGTAAATTTGTTATTTAAATCTTTCTATTTTTTCCCTAGTTGTCCTCAATATAATAAAATATCACGATGATTTGTACACACGTTGTAACTTCTACAAGAAATTATTTGTGCGACACATGCACAATAAACGAATAACCTCATGTATTTTGCCATTTCTATGTTCTGGATAATTAATTCCCGTTCTGTTGATGGTTATTGCAAGAAAATTAAATGAATATCCTTTAGAATATTTGTAGAATCCGCCAAGAGCAGTTTACGTCGAGATTCACGCCATATTCAATTTTGTACTTTTTATACACAATAAACAACTTTGCAAGAAAAAATGTACGAGGAAATTAACAATTAATTTTATGGAATTTAGCATACCTCAATCATTTATCCATTAGTGATTTTAACTATTAAGTAATTGAAATAAACATTGCAAATCTACCTACCGCAGAATGAACAGATCACAACAACATAACATTTCTATGTGTGATGTTTATGTCGTTGCGCCGTTACACCATGCTGTTCCAATACAGTGTCTTCTAAAATTATTCTCGGCGTTGTGCAACATATGTTAGATTCACGGTTTAATATGACCAGCGTTGGTGTAAAATATATGTTTAAATGTAGTAACTATAAGTGTGTAATTCCAAAACGACATATGATAAAGTAAAACAATTCTCCTTTTACTGTCATCTATCAGTTTGCTTGCAAGAAATTTACCACATAAGTAACAAATGAAAAGACAAGAAAAAACTATACGTGCCACGTCTTACAAATTACTTTTAGGTGGGGAAATCTGCGTGATTTATTGTTGTATTACGTGTTAAAACACCGCTAATATAGCCATGGTGGATAGAAAGCTTGTCTATAGATATACACACCGACACAGACACACAAAATGAAAATAGAAATATGCACACTTAATATGAAACACAAACATATTGTATATAAAGTGCCAAAGACACAAGGATATTTGCATAAAATACCAGTTTATTGGGTATCGAGTTCAGCAGAACTATGCAAAAACATTAGTGTACAATTTCATTGATTATATTTGCAATATTTTACGTCAACTAACGGAAGAATTTGACAGCAATTGTATAACAAATCAATGTTTTTGATGAAATCGCATAGCAGATGGGAGATAGCCATCGAGTTCAATTTGGATTTTATTTGTTGTTGAAAGATATCCAGGAAATTGGATAAAGTATTTAACATTTACATGTTACACAACTACACTAATTATTATACTGTGTACTAGGTCTAGCTTGTACATTTAGAGGAGAAGAGGTCGCAAAACTTGGTCTTACGAGCAAATGGAATTCATCTAAATAGGTAACGAATTTTTGTGTAATTCTTAACTTGGTCAGATTGTAAATCATGCGGCCGTCGAAATCGGTCGACTATTTGGCAAAAATAATTAAATAGATAAAATGCATCCCGATTTTAGGAGACAGTGTCACACTTAAGAAAAATATCAATAAGAATGAAGTATATGAATATAAGTTTGCAGAATTCCATAATTTTTGTTTTTAGTATATTAACCGTGGCTTTAGGGATTATCAGACCTGTTCTGTTATCATTTGTTTTACGTTCGTCTATCAAATTTGTTTAAACATGCTTCAATTATTTCTTCAATAATCTGTGATAGTAAAACCTTTCTTCATTAAAATGTGTTCTTAATTTTCTATTTAATGATTATCAGCTTGCTCTGTGGAAATATTAGTGTTTTCACCTATACTTGTCTATGTGTGACTTTGATAATATACGTAAAAAAATATTGTTGTTATGTGAAGTATGAAAAATATAATTGTGGAGAATAATAATTACTAAATGAATGATTGAAAATTGTGTCTGTCATTTAATTTTATGAGAAACGATATGAAGTTATGCACATACTCTAGGAATAGAAAAAATCTCCCCTACTCACTATAGTTGAGTGTAGAATCTTAACATACGACTTATTAATCCCCACAGCAATTTTTGTAAAACGTAAGAGTATACCTATAAAGAAAAATCGATAAAGGCATACCTAAATGAAAGACGTCAGATAAACTGAAATGAACATGGAATCAAGAGGAGAGAAATACCGAACAGACAGAAGACAACGCACGCAACACAGAGATCACACAACACATGATGATGAAAACGGCGAAAAGAAAAGAAGAAGAACAAATAGAAGGAGCGCATCAGAACGTATCTCAGAAGTACCTAGTACTTGAGCGTTCATATTTAACACGAGATGATACAAGAACGTGACTAGTTCAACGCATGATTTTGTATCTCTAACGTCAGACTAAAATACACCATCGAACGTTACAAAAAGACGTGTTATAGCTCCACACACATATAACCTGCTTCGATGTCTTCTTTTTGCACGGATTTGCACCAATATGTATAGTCAATTCCTTTTTGGATTTTCTGATTGGTCTAATAAAACAAGAACTGTCGTTCTTGGCGGATATTGGAGGCGATCGGTTCATTCCCGATTGAATTTAAATGAAGCCGGTTGAATTATTTTTTTGTATTGTTTATCCATGTTTAATCAACATTAGGGTTTACTTGAGAAAGAAATTTAGTGAACTTGGTCAATTCATATGAACACTAGCAACGAATATAGCAGAAAAACTAGCATAGGTACAGGTAGCAATAACTTCCGTTCCCTGTAAAATCGATTTGATGTATTTTCTCTTTCAATTTAATGAAGCATGAATATTTTCTTACCTACTGTCAATTTCAACAATGATATTCTTATTCCAAATTATAATTTTTAATATATTTTTTATGGCCCTTCGGTTAACCAATATAAAGAAATGTTGTTACCATAAAATATCTTAGAATTTTTAGATGCATTAATTATTTTTCTAAGGGCATTATGAAGGGGGCTCTAAATGTTATTTTAAATAACTCCGGAAGTATAAGGGCGATTGGATTTAAACTGCGAACGAATTCAAAATGGGACGCCAAAGATTATGTGTAGCAAATTTGATTCATATCGCTTTGGTACCTTCACCAATTATACCAGATATATATATATATATATATATATATATATATATATATATATATATATATATATATATATATATATATATATATATATATATATACATACGCTTTAGCTGAAAAATTCTGTGCAGAATTTTTGCTCGTAAATGAGAGTTAAACGATTATGATATGATGTTCTTGGAATAAATGGATTAGTATGAATAGCAGGGAGTTGCGTGATAGCAGTTACGAGCAAATGCAATAAATGATTATGCCTTCAAGGTTTGGCGACTGAAAAGACGTGAAGCTTGTAAAACTAAACGTCTATCTTCAGATAGATTACATTTCAATCACATTAGAAGTACCAACATAACACAACCCAAAACACTATAGGCATTCTATGAAGCATATATTTTATTTTGAATTACATTGAGATTATATTCGCAGATTCACACACAGCCGAGTACTTAGCACATAATCCGAAGATAAAGTAAGACATTAACCCTGAATAATATGTTTGGTTGGTGATTTTGGTCTGATTCCGCGCCTGTGGCTTTACATTTAGAGAAGCGCTCTAAAGATCTAGTGTGTGCTGCATGCCTAAGTGTATAGTAGGTATAAAGTGGAAGAACAGGGCATTCGTAAACTACATACAGGTAGTAATACCCAGATTGCATGTGTTTAAAATAACATAATAGTATATTAAATTATCCATTCGCAGATAAGTGCATTATACGTGATTCGCTATGTTGTTGTAGAGTAGTGCGTATGTGCAGTGGCGTAGATACACATTTGATGACCTACTACTTTATGTATACGAGTTTCTAATGCCTATTTGACACTCTCCAATGTTAAATTATATATTATTTTGAATATATCATTATAATTACTGTAACATTTTGCATCAAATAAAATGAACATAGGCCTTATATTCAATGATGTAATCATGTGAAAAATAGTACTAAAAAGCTATTCACAGGTAGGTAATTAGTAATTACAAATTCTTATAATCCGGTTTGTTTTATGACAAAAACAATTTTAGCATTCACAGGAACAAAATTCAAGCATTAATTATACATTATGTTGCTGTGAACGCTAGCATTATTTGTCATAAAACAAAATGGAATATTATTTGTAATTTCTAATCATAATTACTAATTGGCTTGCTGAGAATGAACCATATGTAATCATGAAAAATTTCGAACTCGGATATACATTTTAACCTGCCCTGAATCGAATGTGACTATTTTCGGAATGACGTCTGTGTGTGTGTGCCTGTGAACGCTCTAGAGCGAAAACTGTCCGACGAGAAAATTGCTACTATTGCTAATTTCAGAATATTTCTGTAGAATATTGGTTAGTTTGACAGCTTGTTTTGGTTATATATATATATATATATATATATATATATATATATATATATATATATATATATATATATATATATATATATATATATGTAGTGATGAGAGTGGATCAGATTGTACTCACAACATATTAAAATGCTAATAATAAAATGGAAATTTCCATAAAAATTGTCTTTTATTTTTGATGGAGAAAAGCAATGATATTTTCCGCAAACTCAGAGGCAACATTCAGATGGCAATTGACAGGTGGAAAAGCATACTTTCATGGTCGTAAAATACATTCTAACTCACTAATTGTACAGCAGATGCACTTTTAATTTTCTTTTACTGGTATACTTGATCGATATGAACAGGCGTCTGAGTATTCTTGGAACCAATATCATCTTGTTAATAGAACTTGTATATTTATCATAATACCTACTCAGCACTTCAACATACATATCCACTTATCCGAAGAAGATTGTAGGAATTAACTTTTTAGTATTTCTGATGTTAAACAGGTCAATATGACTATTTTTCGCCATGAATTTTTTTATAAATTAACCATCGTAAAAATAACCCTCCCACTAAGTGTAATTATGAACAATTTATGAACTGCCAGAATCCATATGAATTTATTTTGAACCCTTCCCGTTTAGCAGGAAATCGTGCTATAAAGTGGGGTGGCTGAGTATCGTTTAAATTGGCCTTCGTTTCTTAGAAATAAATATGGCATTTATGAACACTTCAATGATATAGGTTTGAATTTTTGAACCGCACTCTTTATAAGATTTTCAAAATGCCTAACGCGAATGACAGTTGCTTTCGTAATGATAATTTTTATTGCTGTATTTCGGAAACTTTAAATAAACGTATCATGAGTTACGGACTCACTCCATCAAACATTTCAACCCCTAAGTCATTTCTAGGTTTCCCCGCCCAATTCGCCCCGACAATACGCTTGAGACTTATTCTTTTTTTGATCGAACCTTAACATGTCCCAATTCAGCGGATATTGAAAAAACTGTGTATAATTATAATAATGAATATTAACTCTAAACAGCTGAGCCGTTTCTTTTTTAACCGCACCCTAACGTGTCCTAGTTCCACGGTAATTGACAGAATACCGTTTATAATAATAATGCTTCATTTCCCGCAGAATTTATCATTTTATTTAATCTAGGTATGCTCAAAACTTACTTAGGGTTTGAAATTATTGGTAAGTGAACCCGTCTCTCATCTATGTATTCGAAATAAAATAATAAAAATAATCATTACAGCACATCTTATTAAGAGTTCATAAATAGATCATAAATCCAATGTATTTTTCTATCTCTGGAAGTGGTGGGAGTGCTAACTTAAATGATACTCAGCCCCCCTCCCTACTATAAACCACGTTTAAATAATTTACGGATTCTAACATATCATTAATAGTTCATAATTACAATAATAAATAAATTTAAAAATTATGTAGTCGGGGGGGGGGGGGGGGGGGTCTGTCATTACAAAAGTTATAATTACTATAATTTTCGTATATATTTGCTACACTATGCAAATTTATAACATATATCATGTCATACTACCATACTACTACATATTCAAATGATATGATATAATATTGGACAGTGTCAAATATGATGCAATTTTTTTGCACATGCTGTGTAGTGCTACAAAAGATTTAATATCCTGAACATTTGATTCGACTCAGTACGAACGACACTGTCCGTATGTGCACGTGTATGTGTGCGTGCTTCGTTGTGTGACCGTATCCGGAAGGAGATGATGCACCTGCTGTATCTGTATGGTGGAATTACAACGAATATGAGTTTTCCAACTATATACTCTTGGTATATAAGAAGGTATAATAACCTCTTGGCTTGGCTTGGCTTCTACTTATATTCTTACGTTTAGATATCCAGAAATTGTAATGTTCACAACTTTTTTTCTTTCGGTGTGCAAATGGAATATAGGAGGAGCGAATTTCTCCAACACGATTTGTTATTTATAATATATGAACTTGGGAATATCGGTGTATGTACGTGTACACCTACAGGCTCTGCTCGTCCAAATATCTTACAATATATTACACTAGGAAGAAACACCATACCTGCAGTAATAACTGCTTAGACGAATATTGCCATTAACTTTGTTGCAAATATTTATTACCTATACCAGTGATCTCTCCGTTTCAAATAAATTTCTTGACATACAAGTCTTGCTTGTTATAGTACGTGACTCATCCCATTTATTCATGCAGTAAGCTAAGTACTAACTGAAGTGAGCTAAGTTTTTGGAGTAGCATTGTGCATAGTGATTGATTTACGAAATAAGCAAATCCATATACAGAAAATATCAAAAAGGAGCCATAGCAAATATGTTTTGTCAAATTTTATCGTATAACCAGTTCAACTGATACACATTTACTTGAAATATATATACATACACACACATATAAAATTGACAAAATTTAAAAACCCCTATACCTTTTATATAACAGAGTTAAAATAACTGATGTGGCCTTCACTCGACTATCTTTTACGTAATTTTCACTAAATATATATATATATATATATATATATATATATATTAAACAAAAGTTGTGCGAAATATTAATATCTTTCATTATGAATATAACTATTTGTGGCATTAGTGCAACCGTTCTCGTGTTATTGGAGGTAGAACAAAAAATGCATAAAGTAAACATGCACTTCCCGTTCTTTTCAAAAATAAGAGGCTATAGAGCGTTCACAGACAGACACACACACACACAAACACACACACACAGACACACAGACGTCATTTTGAAAATAGTCACTTTCGAATCACAGAAGGTCAAAACGTGTATATCCGTTGAAGTCTCGAGTTCGAAATTTTTCATGATTACAATACATGGTCCTTCGTAAAAAAAAAGTAAAAACAATGAAACATTACATATGTAGTGAAATTTTGTATGAGAAACTCGAGTGAAGGGCACTCAAGATTTTTTTATTCTGAAAAAGAACTCATTTATTAAAAAAAATATGGTGTGACCTTCATTCGACTTTCTTATACGTTGTTTTCACTCAACATATAATATATATTGTGTTTAACATTGTCATCCTACAATATCTATATATGTGGTAACTAAGGAAACGTAAGTGTAATATGGTTATTATCAATGGCATTTATTCGATAAATAAAAAAAACTTATTAAACAAAAGTTGTTCCAAATTAAAATAAACTTTTATTTTTTATTTCTTTTATATATAACGTATAACCAAGTAAAATTATATTGGTAAAAAGTATAATATAAATGAGTATAAATCATGAAAATGTTCGATTATTTTTAACGGAAATACAGTAACACCGATTGCACATGTTAAATCAGTTTCAAAATTGGTATCGACATGAACTTCGAACCGTTTGATGTATAAAATAGTGCTAGAACTTAATTCGATAATTTTCTGATCAATGATCATGAGAGCAAATGTTCTTGATCAAACTATATAACGCCGCTCGCTGCGATAGAAGAATCTATAGAATGTATACGTCTCTATAGAGTAATCATTTCCAAAGACACAATTATCGCGTGATCATACTGGTCAGGCGAATAAAAACGGCAATCTTTCTCGACGTCTCCCTGAGATTCCCATTCCATTTCCACACGGCACAGATCTAATCTAACATTCGAGAGAAGACACGATCGCGTATCGTATCGTATGCGATGTTATATAGGTACATACATATAGTTTTGCTTTTGCAGAGTTAATAAACGCCTTCACATTTAATTGAAGTGGTGGGTGATTTATCGTTGGACGTTTACTGCACAATGCGGTCATTTTTATAAAAACCTTAGACGCGCTGCTCTTCCCAATAAAACTATATTCAGTTAAAGTATGCTTAATTAAATGTACGCCCCTCGCCGTGAAACCACTCAGCGACCGTCTATCTGTGTCTATGTATGCAAGTGTAGTGTCCAACTGTCTACACATGTTCGTATCTCACCAGGAATATATATATATAAAATATTTCATGACAATGAAAATTTTCAATTTTTATTAACTCACCGTATTGTATATTCAATCGTGCATATGTAATATTCTGATTTAAAAAAAAAATCATAATTCGATTCATGTCTCCTTGATTCCGAAAATGTAAATAACTTATGTGTGCCAGTCGCTCGCTCGAAAGAACAAATATTTTAGCGTTTATACCGAACTGCTATTAACCAATTAATACGCATGAATACCCAATACTTAGTTTTCACTCAACATATGATATATGTCAATAAGAGGCAAGTAGGGAAACAATGGTTAATTTTTCAGTAAATAGTACATTTTTCAAACAAAAGTTACTAGACATTTAAATAACTTTAACGACATTAATTTCTACTCTAACTTGTCTCCTTTTCGAGATGACACGAGTAAACCAGGCATAGACTGTACAACGTTCGCATACAGACACAGCGTCATTGGGTAAATAGTAAAATTGAATTCAGAGACTCTCAAAACTTATATATCCATTAAAATGTCTAGGTCGATTTTTTTTGTATTCACTATACATTCTTTTATATATATATATATATATATATATATATATATATATATATATATATATATATTATATATATATATATAATGTATAAGAAAGTAAATATCTTCAAATTCGAAGTGGTTATCATAAAAATAACAATATTTTCACATAAAATTATAAACAATAAACCCATTTGATTCATTATTACTATCTCTATTTGGCAATGTTTCCTCAATATCTTGAATTATATAAATCAAACAATGACATAGTACAATGATTAGGTATTATTATAAAATTTTATAAAATGATACTTTAAAAAGAATTATGTTTAATTAATAAGCATATTATTTAAAAAGTAAATTTTCCGTCGAGTTTTATTAGCCCAATACGAGCTGAGAATATTGGTGCTTGTTTGTATCAAAAGTATTTACTTCTATTTCAAAGTAGTTAATAATGAATATGTGTACCAAATATGTTAAATTCCACACTTTAAATTAATAAATTAAAAAAAAAAAAAACATATTTTGATTGTCTCAAACCTATTATTATATATCAAATTAAATCCTTAGACATGAGTTTGAACTCGGGAACTAACTAACTGTAAATATATAAACTTATTTAGTTTAGGATCTACATATAACAATAAACAATTACCTCCGCACATAAACATGTACACAATAAAGAAACATCCATTATCGCGCCTCTCAGATGCCGACAAAAAAGCAGTCAATATTTATTTTAATAATACTATAGGTAGATCGTGACTATTTACAATCGATTTTCTTTTCGCAGAGTTAATTTGCACATAGTTATATTTAACAAACTCGGATTTTCGTGAATATTCATTACGGTTTATGGACCATTAAACTTCCATAGATATTTGCCGAAACACCACTTGGGTTTAGAATACGGTCTAGACTAGACCCTAGACCGTTATCTATATGACAAAACTTTATTCGGGCTGTTGACTGTTTGGCTAGTGATCAGATTGCAAAGCAATTTTTAGTGCATATTTTAAAATTCAAAATTATAATATTCAATTTTTTTTTTCGGGCTTTGGGTTAACAATATAAAAAATCTTGTAGACATAAAATATAATAGAATTTTTGAATGTTTTAATTATTTTTATAAGGGCAGTATTAAGAGGGGCTCCAAAATTTGGAGCCCCTGCGAGCGGATTCAAATAGGATGCCAAATAATATGTGTACCAAATTTGGTGTGAATCGCTCCGGTACCTTCAGAAGAGGGGCAATTTAGTCTTACGAGCGACGACTAACATCCAAGTATATATGTACGTTATATATATATTTTTGGATTCAGGGCGACGAGACACTTTTTGTGAATGACATTTTTTGATCCGAGAATGCTACATACACACGACCGAATGCTTTAACTTCTGCTGTACTTCGTACGGTGAGCTAAAAATATACTTTTAAGCGTGAATCCCGTCATTGAATCAAAATTCTGCTGCTAGTGTTTTATTTGGCGCTCATGTCAATTCACGCACGATCTCTATAGCATAGTAAAGTGCTAAAACAACTGTACCTATATACATATACATAATATATACAATACAATTTCTGTATCTTCTCAGAGAAAGGTCAGAAACTCCCTATATTTTCAATTGAAGAAACACATCCCAAAATAAATATACATATAAGCAGCGTACCGCCAATCTAATGTTCCATTATAATGCGATGTCATTCGATTATCGGCATAGAAAATTATTAAGACGAGCAAACACAGAAACATATGAATCTATTATACAGTAATAGTACGGTTTGCATATAATAATCATATTTTCTTTCTTTTTTTTTTGTTTCCTTTGATAATTTAAAACCGCATATGCAATTCCGTTGGCGCGTTGTATGCATGATGTGAAACTGACACTGACGACTTGGTTGTAAAACTTAAGTGTTTCCAAGAATATATTGTGCTGTACTCGTCACTCGCGGATAACAGTTAGCCGCGTTGACTGACAAATGTATGGTCTTGATTCATTTTTATAATGCTGAGATATTTATAGTAACAAACGCACCGAATCTTATTATGATATTGTTTGCGTACGTCTGTCGTGTTGTGTTGTTGTCACTGGACGGATAAAATTTGTTAATACTACAATACGAGCTAAAACCGCTAAGATTTCGCGATTAATATTCAATGAATGAATTCCTTTCCACCCGAGTAATGCCTACGTACCTCCTGCAATTATCACTTTATTAAAATAATGAATTCATCGTCATCTAGACACAAATTACACACCGCATGACAATTGCACGCAAACGATATCAAGAATTAATAATGTTCCTTTAATGTACCTCCAGGGTAGTCAAGGCATGAGATAGTGGGTTCAATTAAGACTTAGCATAGCATGCGATATTGCGGCGAGCATATTGAAAAACAAAAAGCATCTATTGAATAATAAATACATAGGAAATAAAGGCAGAAGAGTGCGCATCCTCCTACAGTCTATGATCAGCAGATAGGGATCAGCGAATCATGCATACATACAGAGGTATAGGTATCGTATCTCTTCTTTATATACGAATGATAGATACGAAACATCTTAACTCTATGTTTACTGATTAGTTCATGCTTGCATCGTAAGCTATAATAATCCAAGGGATTATTCTGAACCACAACGATAGTACATGCAACGATTGTTGCATGTGATTATTACCATTATTACCGACTGAGAAACATTTGTTGGTATGTGTTGTCACATCGTTATTCGTGCAATGTAGAAAAATACGATTTGATTTGGTTGTAAATAAAAATATAGATGATTTTGTATTCACTGTGACGAATTTGAAATCTTTCTAAAATACGACTTGAAGCTAGTTTCAAAGTGCTCATGCGGGACTTAATAAAATTGCTTCTTTTGTGTAATTTATTTAAAAATAGTTAAATTCGAAAGTATATATATATATATATATATATATATATATATATATATATATATATATATATATATATATATATATATATGTCAAATTTTAAATTCTCGTGCGTCAGTGGTAAAAAAAAATCTCAGGCTTCATAACGGCAGACATTGTAACAATCAACTCTACAGGAACATTTATTTCAAAATATACCGTTAAAACTCTTTGACACGTATTAAATTTATGATTTGAAATTAATTCGTCCAGAGTCCTTATGAGCTTAACTACCATTAAAATATTATTTAATGACGTGTTTCTGACCAAATATAGGAGTTTCCAAGATAACGATCATGTTCGGGCGCCAATTAATATTATAATTGATGAAATTAATATGAGATACATGGATTATAAATTATCTAGCACATCAAAAACATACTTCGATATTAGAAACCATATATGATTACAACCAATTTATTGTAAAATTGGGAATTGCCTTATGGAAATACGTTTTTACCTTCTTTTACGAAGTAATAAGTAAGTCTTGTAATCATGAAAAATTTCGAACTAGAGATTTCAACGGATATACACGTTTTGACCTTCCCTGAATCGAATGTGACTATTTTTGGACTGACGACTGTCTGTATGTGTGTCTGTCTGTGTACGCTCTAGAGCCAAAACTGTCGTAAAATTATGAAACTGCAAACTTAAGACTTGTTTATGGCCTAGATGTGCACCTCCTATTTTTGAAAAGAATATTCAAACGAACGGCTACACTTACGGCAAAAATAGTTATGTTCATAATGAAAGATATTAATATTTCACACAACTTTTGTTTGCAAAATGTATTCAAAAAATGTGCCAGTTGCGAGAAAAATGCTACGACACATTATAAATATCTTGTTTACGTTGCCATGGATTCGCATGTAGCTTAATAAATCGAATCATCTGCGCCTTTGATAGGAAAACAAAATAGGCTCAAATAAATAAATGACATTTCAGAATATTTCTGTAGAGTATTGGATAGTTTGACTGCTTATTTTGGTTATATACATATATATATATATATATATATATATATATATATATATATATATATATATATATATATACATATATATATATATATATATATATATATATATATATATATATATATGTGAAAACTGCGTAAAAGAAAGTCGAGCGCAGGCCACTCCAGATATTTAACAGAGAATCACAATTATTGAAAAAATTGAAATTTCAGTACAAAATAAATTATTTCTTACCGAGAAATTACGAATATTTTAAAGAATTTTTAGGTAATATTCGCACTTCATTGTATTATGTCAAATGCGATCTGATTATAGTGATTTGTTTTACCAACCTGACAACTTTAGATAGAATAGTAGTTTAATTAAACAGTGTTTATGTGATGTATGTACAATACGAATTTACTTAAAGGTAAATTAAGTTTAAAACTTAATTTTATTAACTAAAAACTGAGCCTTACATTAATAATCAAGATTTTATTCGATTATCAAACCGAGAAATTTTATTGTTTTTACAAGAAAAAAAGAATCTAACGAATAACACTAATTGTACGAGTTAACACAAGATTAATCATTTGTGGTCTATTTCATTGTTATCATTCCAGCGGCATCGCAACGTTTTATATATATACAGATATACATACATATACCAACATATGTCCCACGTACAAGAAGAAGCACATCTACAACAAACAAATACTGGACTGGCTAATAATATACAAACGTATATCGTCGCCTGTGCCAGAGAACAAATAATAAAACGTGGCCACATGAGTGCGAACAATTATGTGTAATTGCCGTACTGAATGAAGTACTTTATGTGCTTCGCTTGTGTGCGTGTTGATACGTGTTCGTGTATACATGTGTAATGGTAGTAGCATTTGTTCTTGTAGCTACATATACGTGCTGCTTTAAACAACGAAATTGTTCAGGAATTTCGAAATGTAGACCATTTTGTTAATTTTTATTTCTTGTCAGATAACCAGACCATTTTAATAGTAGCATTGTTATTTTTTATAAGGTACCTAATTGTTGTGCTAATATGATATGGCAACTCTGTTCGTTTTAAACTTACAATCTTTGCAATCATTTCAATCAACTTTACAATCTATGCACTTAAATCTACATTCTTAACTGTAACTTTTTTAACATGTATAAGTGCAAGCACCAATGCTTTCAGCTCGCCGTATAATCTATTTAGTGGCTGTTCTAAATTATTTAATTTATATAGAAAACATTAAAGACAAAATAGCCAACCAACGCGCTATAATATCTTAAATTTCAAAATTATTATTTATAATAATTTATTTCTAAATTTTGGGTTCACAATCTGTAAAATAAACGTTATATGTATAAAAACTCTTAGATAATAAAAGTTATTATTCGACGGCTTATTTTTTATTGTAGCGTAAAAATAGCTGGTATCAAATACTGTGTGTATAAATATTCGAAATTGATAGTAGCGCCACCATCTGATATTTCCCACATCGGAGCGGCATTACTTCGAACTAGACGTACCTGATAGTTTGTCTTAAGATCTGCACTAACTATAGAACATCATTTTAATTAAAATTAATTTAATAAAAATCATAATTCCTTCCCAAGAAAATAACCGGCCCAAGTCTGTGAAAAAAGTTGGTAAGCCTTGCATCAGATAAAGTAAATAATACCTAATAAAGATATAATTCTCAGGCATCTCAGGAAGATCAAATAAAAAAGAAAAGAAGAGACTTATATGTTGGGACACTTGTAAGTATGGCAATTTGCGAGGTACCTATAGGATAGGAGGAGAACAGTGATTACCCTAACTCAAAAAGTACGTATACCCAATGTTTAGCGCAAATTTACATGTATCGTATAATTCGTATATTACGTTATATTACATTAATCACATCGTCACTTAAACCGATACACTATAGAAGCGTATAGATTTTTGCCGATGTGTACGGCACGGCACGCATTCGCGCGGTGTATTGGCGCTCATTTTTATAACGGCCCAATATAACACACGAGTTCGCTTATTCGACGAGTCGACGACGAAGAGGCTTACGGTAACCGGCGATTTTATGATCGTAGAGCCCGTATGTTATTATTAAACGTTTTATACGTTGTTTTAACGTTTACGTTATAGGCAGGTTGGTACAATATGGTATGTTGTAAATGCTGATGTTGTGAGCAACAGGGCGTGTATCTTCGCATTTTTCAAATATTTGATAGGTGAGAAAGTTGCAACATAAACTAATTTTTTTGCAAATTGTTGCGGACTTAACAATATAAAACTTTATTATTAACGTAGAAATACATAAAATAACTATGTTTTAAATTTTTCTATGATATTTATTAATGTGCGATTGTAAATTCACTAGACTGTAGCAACATCAGACTATACTAAGACTTAAAGCTGTGAACTGGTCTATAGAAAAATCAGTCGTTGCAGGATAGAGATCTTACACTTTGGTTGTATCATTGAAAAAAAAAGTTTTTCTATTTTATTAAAATCCTTGAATTTTACAAAGGAACCACAATAAACAATATTCTAAGCTTTTAACTTTCTTTTGTGGCACGCTTAGTTTCAGAGTTTTGCGTTTCAAGGAAACGTGACATCACGATCCCTTTGGTAAGCATAATTCCTGAACTATTAAATTTCGCACGCATTTAATAGTTATCCATTTTGAGAGTCCCTGAATCCATTTTGACTATTTTGTCTTTGTGTCAGTTTTGTGTGTGTGTGTGTGTCTGTGAACGCAAACATATGATGTTTTGAATTTAAGATTTGCGTACCCCAGAATAGAAAACCTCCTATTTTGAAAAGGATATTTCAACTGGAAGTACTCGTTTACTTTTGTCATTATTTAACTATCTTGGCCATGTGGCTGCATTTACAGAAAAACTAAGTTATTTTACAAAACTTTTATTTCAAAAGTTTTCTTCTAAACTGTAGCATTCTCTAAGAAATTACAATTGAAATATTTAAGTTTTATTTTAAAACATAAATATATCCATTACTGATATTTAATTGTTTATGTCAATATATATAATAATAAAAATATATATGTATATATTTCAAAAAAAGAAAATATTATATATATATATATATATATATATATATATATATATATATATATATATATATATATATATAAAAGCTTGTCATTGCTAAACAAGCATATAGATCTATACCAAGAATCAGTCACAATTTCAAATTGCTTAGACTATTTTTCTAGATTTGCAAATCTTTATTTTGTAGCAATGAATCCAGATATATATAGATATATATATATATATATATATATATATATATATATATATATATATATATATATATATATATATATATATATATCTATATATATCTGGATTCATTGCTACAAAATAAAGATTTGCAAATCTAGAAAAATAGTCTAAGCAATTTGAAATTGTGACTGATTCTTGGTATAGATCTATATGCTTGTTTAGCAATGACAAGCTTTCACAAAATTGAAATATTGTGATACTTACTTTGAATAATGGAACAAAAATACATTCCGTATATCAGTATTTGAGAAATTTCGTGAAATTTATATATATATATATATATATATATATATATATATATATATATATATATATATATATATATATCGCATCTAACAACATAGTACTAAAACGTAAAAGATAATTCTGTGTTGGCCACAACCGATTTATTTATCGATATTATTATAGTCCTCATCGATGTAGCATTATTCTCAATTTTAATGGAGGGGAACTATAATTCTTGGGAGAAATATTCAAAATCTAGTTCCAAATGCCTAAATTGAATTAATATTAAATTCGGCTCTATTCAATGCAACTGATGCGATATATATTATAATTAATTGCACTTGTTGAAATCATAATAATTATTATTTATATCACTCTAGAACTGTTAAGGTAAATTAAAACACCATATAATAATCGGCAAAACAAAGATTTCTGGTCATTTATAACGGTAAAAAAAGGTCTGCTAACTAAAAGATGTTATAGCAATAAGAATATCCAATTCCGTAAGCATATACGTTCATTTTTGTTGCATTTAATAGATGTATGACTTCCATGTTAGCATACAGATTGGTTACCCATCATACCACAAACAACTTACAACTCCGGCTATATTTACAGAACATGCTATAAATAGTAGCAGTCTTGACAACGCATAACAATACCTTCATATATTGGAATCACGAAAGGCTGCATACACGGACATGGCATAAATGTTGACAAATAAAAATGAAAAACTGAAAAATATGGGCAACTGTTAACGAAAAACTGCAACGTAACCAAATAAAATATAAATCACTGCGAAAGGATGTGGCAATAACGAAAATGGGAAACGTCACAGTAAAAAGAAGAAGTCACACATATCAGGTTCAGTTCGGTATTGTATAAATATAGCTTTCACCGCCATCGGAATAAAATACACTATTATGCGCAATAAAATGATACGTAACACGGCCATAAAATATGGAATATGGTAGACAGGTTTGTACATTATATCAATGTTAATGACCACCAGATTGAAAAGCTATTGTGTAAGTAATGTTGCTGATGTCCTGGTCAGAAGTAATCAAATATATAATGGTGTATAGTTTATAGAGGAGAATACTGCTGTGATCATTAAATATGTACTTTCTTTGACAAAGTCTACAAGTGAGATTGTTACGAAATTGCAAGTTTTAATCATCCCTGAATTTGTTAGTATATTATAGTATAGTACCATAAATAATATTAAAATTCTGAAGTATCTTCCACATGGTATAACTTAATAAATAAATAAGACTTAAATTATTTTAGTGAAACTTTTCTTCTTTTAAACCAACATTGTTCGATTATACTTATTGAATTAAGTTTTATTAATTATTATATCCAATGACGATCAATTCAACTATACCTTATGAAACTAAAAACTAAACGTATTAAGTGGATATATTGGTAAAATATATATTAAAACTTAAACATTAAATAGCATAACTATAGTTAATTTTTAGTTAAATTCTTGTTTTACATTCATGATTGATTTGAGCATAGGTGTTTAAATTTGTTAATTTATATAGCTATCATAAAAATATATTGAAATATCGCTGGTTCCTAAGAAGAAAGTCGTTATTCGCGACGAAAGTTAATAAAGTTCTTACTACCGAAACGCGTCAAAAAAGGCCTTATTCATGAATTAGTTCATAAGGTTCTTAAGAAGTAAATTCGTGAATAAGGACTTTATTAACGCGTTTTACGACTTTCATCTATGGAACCAACAATATATTCGTTCTTAAATAAAGTGGAAGTATAGATTGCAAATTTTCCAGCTTTTACTTTCTTTTACGAAGTAATAAGTAAGTATAGGGATCACCAAAGAAATCGACCTCGAGATTTTAATGGAAATATCCATTTTGAGGGTTTTTGAATCCATCTTGACTATTTTCTCACTGATGTCGGTATGTCTACGTGTATGTGTGTGGCTGTGTGTGAACGCCCTACAGCGTTCAACGTAAAAATATAATGTTTTGGATTTAAGATTTGTGTACCCCAGAGTAGTAAATGTCCTATTTTGAAAAGGATATTTGAATCGGAAGTACTGGTTTACTCATGTCATTTTTTAACTATCTTGGCAACGGCTGCATTTACAAAAAAATTTATAGATACTCAAGATATTCTTATTTTAAACCAATTTTATATCAAAAGTTTTCTCCTAAAGAGAATAGTACATTCTCTATAAAAATGTTAATTAATTAATTATTTGTTTTTAATCAGTTATCTGTGTTATTGTTTCGCTAAATATCAACGTAAATGTAACATGACTATTTTGAAAAGTAAATGGTACAATTTTCGAAAATATTTTCTGAACAAAAATTGCTATAAATATAATTTATAATAGTTTTTCTCTAACTCATGTCATTTTCCAGATATTAAAGAAGTAGCACTTTCGGTAAAGATATATTTTTCAAAAATAGGAGGTGTACTTTTGGGCCTTATTAAAGTTTCATAATTTTAGTTTTAACAGATTTGAGCGTAGAGCTTAGAGAGTTCACACACAGGCACATGCACATACTGACGTAATTCCGAAAATAATCAAAATTGAATAAAACGTGTATTTCCGTTAAATTCTCGATTTAAAAAATATTTACGATTATATACTTTGTATAAGAGAGTAAAAATAAAACGAAATATTGTTTGCATTTTCTCTACATTTCTCTCATACAATTGAGTAAAAGTATTTATAATCGAATAACCGAAAATTGTGCCTGGTTTGTCAATTCTATATTATGAATTGTGTGTACCGTTATTAAAATAATGTATCTTCTATGTCACTAACTAGCTCTCGTGTAACCTAGTACATCAAGTGATATATTGGCTCTAAGCCAATAAATAACTGAAAATTGATTTAATATTGTGTTCTCTATAAGCACGTGCAAGTTAATTTATACGATGCATCACATAGCTAATAAGTCGCAATAGATATCCAGCCTAGCACAAAATACGGCCTCTCGATTTAGTTATTAATTGTAATATCGCATTAAATCCCCAATACATATAGTCATCAATAAATATCGTTTACACTAATAAATTACAGTGTATAGGAGATAGGTATTACAAGTTGTTTAAATATGTATTGGAGCACCATTAGGTGTAGTATTAGAGTTAAGGTGTAAGGATTTGAGAAATCGTCCCAGGGTTTAGGAAAGGTGACGCAAACTAGTGGGTAATTTAATACGGTCATTTCCTGGACAGGGTCCGGTTGCCGAGCTGCTAGCCTAACGTTCCCTGGATGTCTGCTCACTAGATCCCGGGGGATGAGGCTTATACGACGCGACGACCAGTCTTGGCGCCGTTCAAGGCTTGCTATAGACATATCAACATTGGTTGATCACACCCTGCTTATGCTATCAATAATTATCATCAAATTAAGCATTCATTAATGAAATACATTCTATAGAAATATATTATTTTCCACTATCTAATGAAACAGTTTGTCCCCAACCATTCGAAAAAATAAACTTTGTGGGATTCTATTACTTTCTTGGACGAGTATTGTAATCATGAAAATGATTGAACTCGATATTATAACAGAAATACAAATTTGGACCATCCCTGAATTGAAACTGACTATATTCGAAATAACATCTGTGTGTGAACGCTCTAGAGCCAATACTGCGAATTATGGAACTTAATACTTAAGATTTGTATATAGCACGGGTGTGCATCTCCTATTTTCGAAAACAAACTTAACCGGAAGTAGCAGTAGTATTCTTGTTATTTTTCTATGTATCTCAAAAACAACACGAATCAGAGAAAACGTAGTTCTTATAAAAGTTAAAAATATTTAAATTTCAAGCAACTTTTGTTTGAAAAGTATTTAAGATAATTGTATTAATTTGCAAAAACGTTCCATTTACTGAAAAATTGCAACTTTATTCGTTAGTTACAATACATATTAATTTGGCGTCAGAGCAATCGTAGGGTGAATTTTAAATAAAATAAAGCAATATTTTAAATACATATAGTAAAATGAGAGCAGAGTAAGGGCCCTACGATTGCTAAGAAACAAAATTAATATGTATTGTAACTTGGAAAACGAAAATATAACATAACCATTTTCAAAGGCGATTCAAACATCTTGCTATAAATTTCTATATCTTCCACTTTTATGGTAATAACTTTTTCTCTAAATACGAAGGAAGTAGTAGGAGTAAATCTTTACTTCCGGTTACGATATTATTTCAAAAATAGGAGGTACACACACCCGGGCTTTTTACAAGCCAACAGTTTTGGCTCTAGAACGTTCACACACACAAAGACAGACAGACGTCATTCCGAAAATAGTCAGATTTGATCCAGGGAGGGTCAAAACGTGTTTTTCCGTTAAATCTCGAGTTTTAACCTTCTCATGATTACAATATTTCCTTTTAGATTCGTTTGAAAGAGTAAAAATGTTGTATTTCGGGCTCTGACACACCGGTTTGTAATCAGTGGTCTAAAGCAAGCTTTATAATTTCTGGAACGGTTTTCGGTGCTATTATTCCGTAACCGCAGTGCAGAAACGTGTTCAACACTAATGATGCGAACTGACCAGCGTAGTACGGTAGTAATCGATAAACTAACTTAACATACATGTACGTATTTAGTAACAGCCCCTCGCCAAAACCACTCACGTCGTTACCATTAGAAACAATATCTTGTTTCTTTAAAAATACTCCTAAAATAAACTAAGCTATGGATTAAAAAAAAATATATATTACCTAGAAAGTGATATATCTATATATTACACGGTCATTTTTTACCAGTAGAACGTTCACACTCATAGACATCATCGCATAAATCATAAATGTAAATTGAGAGAAGCTTACAATTCATATTATTCTTAAAATACGCTATAATATACTACTATTTAGTGTATTTATAAAAAGGAAGAGTGGCCTGCACACGACTTTCATTTATGTAGTTTTGATTAAAAATATATATCCCAAACAAACTGTCAATAAATACCAATACTCCACAGTATTACCCTGAAATTGTACTACTTAGCTTATTATTTAATTACGTTATCCTATACTGTTCCTACAAAATGAAATATAGATTGTTTCTTTATCTTATCAATATATTCAAATATAATTTTTAATATGTACTGTTTCTCAAAATCTATCTCAATATTTATCTGCAATAACTATTACGCTGAAACACGTTCTCAGTCGATCTATTTATGTTAACCAGTGAATACGATTGAATAAAATAAAATAATCATAAATGCGTATCTATGTTAACATTAAATAAGATATTTAAGTTTTCCGTAGCAGTTCTCTCGTAACTGGTACATATTTTGAAAAAACTTTCCTTTAAAAGTTGTGCGAAACATTAATATCTTTCATATTGAAATAATTATTTTTGCCAGAAGTGGAGCCGTTCTAGTGATATTGGAGATAGAACTAAAAATGCATATGATAAACATGCACTTCCAGTTAAAATATTCTTTTCAAAAAAAAAAAGAGGTAAGAGGACAGTTTTGGCGTTTTCAGACACACAGATGTCATTCCGAAAATAGTCACAGTCGATTCAAGAAAAGTCAAAACGTTGAAATCTCGGGTTCGAAATTTTACATGATTACAATACTTACTAATTACTTCGTAAAAGATAGTAATAACTAAGATCGTAAATAATAACTGTTTTTATTAAGTCGCCTAACTAGTATAATGAATTAAGCTTCAGCTGGCATCGAGATGTTGGGATTATGAAATTAATTCACGTATGAATTTAATTTGTGACTTATTAATCCGGCGCCACATATCTACAACGATCATAAATTGATCAAGTTGACAGCGAAATATGTGAAGCAAACGAGTGGTAGCCTTGACAGAGGTGCCCATCAATTATAATTTTAATTGGGAGGGTTGTCAATCAAAACCAGGATTCATATCTATAGTATGGCATAAATCTTATGTGCAGTAAGACGATAATTATCATTCAGAAATTGTACATAATGTAATAGATGATACGGCGAGCTGAACGCATTGGTGCCTGTAACTATGCTAGTCTATTTCTGTGTTTAATTTATTTATAAACCAACTATATCAAATTACATCGTCATAAAAATCAAACATTACGATACAATACTAAATAAATCCGAATAACACGAAAACCCACACACACAAACACATGCATATATACGAGTATTTCTCACTAGTTTTATTCAAAGATGTTCAAAGTTTCCCAGAGGCCTACTATGATTGCAATGCTGCTATAGCCAACCAAGGCAAAGGTAATGCACAACATCTGCCAACACTTCATGTCTGATACTTAATTAAATTACTCTGTGCACACCTGATTATGGCACTTTTATTTGTATGTAAAGTACAATAATACGGAACTGTATGTATGTATGTGTGTGTGTTGTATGTCGGACGAACATGGTGTCTAGTGGTCTATTATTATTTATCCAAGCCGACTATGATTTCTCATCAATTGACGTGCTGGACACAGGTTTTGATTTAATTTATATATAAACTGTTGCATGTTGATGTGATGCTAATTAGTAACTAGAAGTGTTGCATCCAACGCCCACTAAAAATATATATTAATTATAGGTATTATTATAGTTTATTATATATATATACTTGAACCTGTGTTGAATTGAAGCAAGCGAAACATATGTTTCTGATAAAACAACTCAAAGAAATGTAGACTGCAAGGACATATATGCAATGTTAGCAGTGTGATGGCTATTTATTGCCTTATTAAAATTATATTTATGAATATTGATCGTTGAAAGTCAAGTGCAAAAGTACAAATGTTGTACAGTATTTTCAATACAGTCAAACCTCAGTTAACGAACTTAATTAATTAATTCGTTCCTGAAGGTCGACCGTAAGCCGAAAGGTTCGTAAACCGAAACTAATATTCCATAGGAATGAATGTAAAATGAATTAATTCGTACCTAGACCCCAGATGATTTTACAATTCGAGTTCGAAATGTATCATAATTAAAATACTTCCGTTTAGACTTATAATTCTATGCAGTTTTCTGCATGGTAAATAGATAAAACTATGAGAAAACAGGCTTTATGTAAATGATAAAAACTATACAAGAAGACGACTGTGTTTCCTCAAGTTGGATTGCATAGCATAGTGAAGTATACTTGCTATTCTCGCGTCTGTCATCTGATTAAACGTCTACAATTTGTACATGCGTGTTCGTTGTTGCTACAGAAGATGTTGCGCCGACAGACACTCATACACGCACACTCGCATACAAATACACGTACTCGTCGGTACTCGGTACTTGACGACGCTCATCTTCTGTTCTGTCTGGTCTTTAGTTAGTTGGACTAAACCCGTGGGCAGTTAGAGTATGTATGTTGATTGCTTTAATAAGATTCCTTATTCGCTGGCATATACGAAGAATAATATGGTCGTGCACAGAATTGACGGTATATTTATTGAGAACTGTATTAGCTTTATCATCATGTTACTCGGACTACTTGAAATTTATCTAGATTAAACATTGATGATGCAATAGAATGACGATGAAACATCTGAATATGCATGACTGAAATAAAAATGTATGTTGTCGCCAGAACAAGATTTTCTTTTAAAAACTTATGTGCAGATACGATGATGATATGTAAGCTAGCAAATTCAGTTAGTAGATTTGAACGCATTTCTTACCAATTTCGTTTTTACTCTCTTTTACAGAGTAATAAATAAGTATTGTAATCATGAAAAATTTCGAACTCGAGATTTCAACGGATATACACCTTCCCTGAATCGAATGTGACTATTTTGGGAATGACGTCTGTGTGTCTGTATGTCTGTGAACGCTCTAGAGCCAAAACTGTCGAACGAAAAATTATGAAACTTCAAACTTAAGACTTGTATATGCCCTAAATGTGCACCTCCTATTTTGAAAAGAATATTCAAACCGGTAGTGCATGTGTACTCTATACATTTTTTTTTTATAAAGTTTCTTCATAAATTATACCAGTTATGAGAAAACTGCTACGAAAAAACTCAAATATCTTATTTACGTTGCCATAGTGATACCTACACTTGACAAATTTTATTATTTTTAAATCGGATCAACCATGAGTTACATCATTTGTTTCTTGTTTATTGAAAACAAACAAGCATTACATTGACAGTTAACTGTATGAATTAATATTTAAAATATTGATTTCTTATTAGAATAAATTGTATCAGGTAAATTATTATAGAAACAATTTATATTATATATTTGCTAACATAATAAAATAACAATATCAGAGTTTTACTGTGGAGTTTGACAGTTTAAGAGTGAATACGATAAGTACTTCAAATACAGATCCATTATAAATTGGTATAATTATCCAGTTATTATTAAGTTATAGTAATTTAATTTGAATTTTTATTTTATATTGGTCAGCAAAAGATTTTTGTTATCACTTAATATCGCCCGTTTTTGTCAGGAAAACAAAATAGACATTTCAGAGTATTCCTGTAGAGTATTGGTTAGTTTGACCGTTTGTTTGAGATTATATATATAAATATATATATATATATATATATATATATATATATATATATATATATATATATATATATATATGATATATATATATATATATATATATATATATATATATATATATATATATATATATATATATATATATATATATGATAGACAGTTTGTTTGGGATATATATGTATATTAATATCTATCTATTGAAAACTACGTAAAAGAAAGTTGAGTGCAGGCCACTTCAGATATTTTAATTTTTGAAAGGACAGATGTCAACTGGTTTAACGTAATTTAGAGACTGTGGTTAAACTATTTGTCAATCTGATGTATCATAACACAATTTAACTAATGTTAAAAATTACTTTCATCTATTCCAAATATGTTGACATGCTCGTTGCGAGTGAAACCGCCAAAAACCTTAGAATTATAAGTACTACCAAATGCTAGCCAACAACACTTCTGGTTTGCGTGTGGATTTAAAATGCGACGGGAACTTCTTGCCAACCCAAATTTTATGTATACAATATTTCGTTAAAATCAGCCCGGAGGAGTTGCGATCACAAACTCAGGCCTTTTGATTATATATATATATATATATATATATATATATATATATATATATATATATATATATATATATATATATATGTGTGTGTGTGTGTGTGTGTGTATGTGTATTTGGATTCAGGATAAGTAGTATTGAATAGTAGAATAGTAAGTATTGTTAAAAAAAATGATCCGAGAATGTTACAGACACACGACCGAGCTAAAAAAGGTTCATGTTTGACCCATTTTCGAGCATACTAGTGTTAAGGGCATATGGAATGCATTTTGAATCCTCACAATTACTAAAGTATGTCATATAAACATCACATATGACGAAACACGGCCAAGTTTCCTCAGTAATGATTGCTGTCATTAGATCACCACTGACAACTCTTTGCTCCTCAACCCTCTGTTGTATTGGACATACAGGGCGTTGCCGTTGCACAGAGCCAGAGCTGCGTGGGTGGCTTCCATGCATGGCTTTATTAAATGACAAGTGTTTGCGTGTATGTGTGAAGTGAGAGATGAAAAACATGTTTGCATTATTCGATAAATAGTTGTTATCGAATAGATGGATGTGTGACCTGTTAATATTTAGTTAGTTAGACGATTGTTGTGTGTGTGTGTGTGTATAGAAGAAGTGAAAGATTAGCTTTGTGTGAATGTATGTATGTATGTATCGATAGAAAAAGGTGCGGTATATAAATATGAGAGATTGTTGAACAAGTGTTGATACACAATGTTTCTTATTATCATGGCGGTTGGACAAGGCTTTTTATTAACACTTTTTGGTACTTGGATTTTGACAATTTGAATAGATGTTGCTCGATGTAAGTAACGCGTTTATATTGTATAAAAAAAACTGAGTATTGTAATCATAATCATTGTTCATTAGATTCATTATTATCACATCTCATCTGTTAGACGTTGCCGAAAATAGTAACCACTTAACATTTTATGCCTAAGTACTTCATACAATAACTTCAAATTAAATTTACATATTACTGCATGCCAACTAGTTAAAAAATCTCTATACGATAATCAAAGCATATTCGTTGATGTTTTGAGGTATATTTATACAAGAAAACGAGACTGAACGGAAATTTCGAGATAAATTCCGATAAACTTCTCTTAACATTTTATATTTAATTTAAATTTTGGGATACTGTATCATTAAATAAATTAGGAAATTTGAAGTAATTATAGATACATCCGAGGGTTAAATCACTAGTAAACATTGTACACTACACTGAATGAAAAATGTATTGTGCTCTCAACTAGATCGTATAGTTGCAGTAAAACTAGTTGTATTAACCAGAATATGGTTCACTTATACAGAGTGAATAGGTTACGTTAGAAATATAGTGTGGTTGCTCCAACAATGTCAATCTAGTTGAGGCGATCTGGTTGCAGCAACCAAATCAGTAGCTGTGATAACTAAGGCAATGTGTCACACACATTCAATCTACTTGCCACAACAAGATATCTGTGTGCCGCATTCATTCAATCTCAACCAGAATAGCCTAGTTGCACCAACCAGAAATATAGTTGAACGAAAATTCACTATAAAATCTAGTTGCTCGTATTGCGTATCTTACCTAAGGCTCATACACGTATTTAAATTCTGTTCAAGGAATATGACAAGTTCACAGTTAGACAATTATGAAATGGAAATCGCTATTAGCGCTATTAAAATTCCTAGCAGCATAAAAATGTACCATGCTACAATAAAAGAGAGCTAATACTTTTCAAACTTAGCTAGGTTATCTATAGGCCATCTTTGAGTAAATACCATTAGTGCGAATTAAGAAAATCAGATAACGACAGAAAAACAATCATAAAAACTTGAAAGAAATAAATTGCTAGTAATAAAAATTAAATTCAATAAAATACTGCTCAGGTATATGTGTGATCTTACATTTAAAATATCTGGAGTGGCCTGCACTCGCGTTTCTTTTACATATAGTTTTTATTAGACAGAAATAAAATGAAAACGAGGCTTAGATCCAACGCACCTATGCGTCCAGTTCGCTTTTCGGAAAGAATCAGCAAAAAAACAAGTAGCAAGTATAACAAAAACGAAGGTTGTAATGCCACCTCTTACAGGCTAGATTAGTTAATCTAGCCAGCAATAGATGGCATTACACTATATTTTTAACATTCTTTAGGGTTTTCGCGCTTAAAATTTGAAAATATGTAAAAATGTTATAGATATAAAAAGTATATCTATAGCATTTTTTAATATTTCAAGCGCAAAAAGCCTAGAAATTGTTAAAAATAATATTGTGTGATTAACTAATCTAAGCTTGTAAAAAAGGCACCTGCAAAAATACGACACAGGATAAAATTCGGCTTATGGAAGTTGGTGACTGTATATAAGTATAAAATATAATAACATGTGACCGAAAACAGGTCGCCAAATCAACAATAGTATCAGTAGTCAGAAGTCTATACTGCGTTAGTGTTTGCATATTTATTGTGTACATAAAATGAAATATTCAAAGAATAACAAAATAGATATTCATGAAAAATTAATTAAAATGGATATATTCAAAGTTCAGTGTATATTTATAATATCCTATTATGCACTTAACAATGATGCTCTATTAAATATTTAAATATCTACTGTACTTGCGCATGTCACTACTCATTTACAATTCAAAATTTATTATGACGTACTAAATATGCGGGTACACTACATAAATAACTTTCGTTGTCTTTCCAGGGCATATATGAAGTTCGAAAATAAAATGCACTGAGTACACTTAAAACTAAACATGATTTAACTAATGTATTTGATTGTATAATAGTGATTAGGGTTGGAAAAATTATCGATACTTATCGATAATATCGAATAGTGATTTTTTTTATCGATATATCGATAATTATTGATAAGTATTAATATGATAAGTATCGATAGTTGACGATATATACATCGATATGTCGATAATTTTTTAATATCGATAATCGATATCAAATTTTCAGAAATGTCCAAAACTAATAATGATGATAGTAAAATCGAAACGATTGAATAAAATTATATTTAACTAATTGACATGTTGCAAATGTCGTTTTTAGCTCGCTTTACGAAGTACCGAAGAAGCTAAAGCATTCGGTCGTGTGTCTGTAGCATGCTCGGATCAAAAAATGTCATTAAATAAAGTGTTTGTCTCGTGGCCCTGAATCCGAATATATATATATATATATATATATATATATATATATATATATATATATATATATATATATATATATATATATATATATATATATGTATAACTTATATACTTGGATGTTAGTCGTCGCTCGTAAGACCAAATTTGTGCCCGGAGCGATTCACACCAAATTTGGTACACATATTATTTGGCATCCCATTTGAATCCGCTCGCAGTTGAAATCCAATCGCCCGTATACCTCTAGAGTTATAGGGCCCCAAAATTAGGAGCCCCCCTTACTACTGCCCTTATAAAAATAATTAAAACACTCAAAAATTCTACTAAAAATCCTAAGATATTTTATGTCTATAAGATTTCTTTCATATTGTTAACTCAAAGCCCGAAAAAAATTGTTGAATATTATAATTATGAATCTTAAAATATACACTAAATTTTTACTTTCTTTTACAGAGTAATAAGTAAGTATTGTAATCACGAAAAATTTCGAACTCGAGATTTCAACGGATATACATGATTTGACCTTCTCTGAATCGAATGTGACTATTTTCGGAATGACGTCTGTGCGTCTGTGTGTGTGTGAACGCTCTAGGGCCAAAACTGTCGAACGAAAAATTATGAAACTTCAAACTTAAGACTTGTATATACCCTAGATGTGCACCTATTTTTGAAAAGAATATTCAAACCGGTAGTTCATGTTTACTCTATACAGTATAGGGATCACCAAAAAAATCGAAATCGAGATTTCAACGGATATACTCGTTTTGAGCTTCCCTGAATAGAATGTGACTATTTTCGGAGTGACGTCTGTGTGTGTGTGTGTGTGTGTGCGTGTGTGTGTGTGTATGTGAACGCTCTAGAGCCGAAACTGTCCAACGTAAAATTATGAGACTTCAAACTTAAGACTTGTATATGGTCTAGATGTGCACCTCCTATTTTTGAAAAGAATATTCAAATCGGTAGTGCACGTTTACTCTATACATTTTTTGTTCTATCTCCAATATCACTAGAACGGCTACACTTACGGCAAATATAGTTATGTTAGATAATAATATTTCGCACATCTTTTGTTTGAAAAGTTTCTTCATAAACTGTACCAGTTATGAGATAACTGCTACGAAAAAACTCAAATATCTTATTTACGTTGCCGTAGCGATACCTACACTTGTGACAAATTTTATTATTTTTAAATCAGATCAACCATGAGTTACATCATTTGTTTCTTGTTTATTGAAAACAAACAAGCATTACATTGACAGTTAACTGTATGAATTAATATTTAAAATATTGATTTCTTATTAGAATAAATTGTCAGGTAAATTATTATAGAATCAATATATATTATATATTTGCTAACATAATTAAATAACAATTTCAGAGTTTTACTGTGGAGTTTGACGGTTTAAGAGTGAATACGTGTTTGGGATATATATGTATATTAATATATATCTATTGAAAACTACGTAAAAGAAAGTTGAGTGCAGGCCACTCCAGATATTTTACAACCGTGATAATTACAGATATTACGTGACCTAATCAAAATTAAATCTTTATTATTATTATTTGATTAGCAACATTGCTAAATTCAAAATTAGTGATAAGTATCAAATGTGAATAAATATTCAATGTAAACGTTTTTCGTAATTTTATGCAATATATACTAATAATATAAAATAATTATGTATACGCATTCTTTACTTTGCATCAATCCAATTAAAATAATTTTTATTTTTATTTCTAAATTACAAGGAGGAACTATAAGCTGAATTTAAAGTGCTAGTGGTGCAACTATAGGCCAACACGTGTATTTACGTGAAAATCTGTTCGAAAAGAAAAAGTAAAAAATCTCAATAACACACACGTGAATAAGCCTGTTTTGAATTTGTTCCCAATGAAAATAATACGAATATGGTAACAAGATTTAAACCGAACGAATTTTGTCTTATTTACATTAGACATAAAGACGTTTTCGTTCGACTTCATATAATAGACAGTGTGTTATTGATATATAGATACATAAACATATTGAACTTGACATATGAAAAAATAACAAAGGTTTTAAGCGTTACAAATATAAAATTCACTTACCTAAAATGAGTTACAGTATAATATGATAAAAACACCTGTGTATTTCTAATGTACTTCAAAACACAAACACCATAAACATACACACCAGCCACTTTTGACGTTTAGTTACGTAAGCGATCAGTTGGTACCATAAATCGCACTGCTACTCATTCAGTATTCGTGCTGGCATCTAGTGAGGGGAAGATGAACTACACAAGTTACCGATTGAAGAAATATGCCTATTTTAGCTTTATTTCTAAAATATTTTGAATTCAATATATCTAAATATTGTATTTCCATACAATAAATACAATTGGCCTATATTTTTAGCACTTTACATTGAATTTAAAGGCGTATTGTATTGTATTCGTGTGTGATTGTTGTTAACAGATACTGCATTCATTTGTTTGTTTGAGAATATGTTTATAAATATGTTTTACTAACGGGCAATTTCAGTACAGTTTCGAAAACACGCAGTCGAACTTGTAATATTTTTACAACAATTATAAAGGAAACGAACTTACCGACGTATATTACTATAATTTCACTACTGTTATTCGTACATAGATGGCAGCTCATAGACAACTGAGTACCATGGAATACTTATATTTAGAATAAATATCTGGAGTGGCCTGCACTCAACTTTCTTTTACGTAATTTTCAATAGATAGATATTAATATACATATATATCCCAAACAAACTGTCTACATATATATATATATATATATATAAATAATCTCAAACAAACGGTCAACCTAACCAATACTCTACAGGAATACTCTGAAATGATTATTTTGTTTTCCTGGCAAAAACAGGCGCAGATAATAATTTTTATTATTAAGTGATAACAATATCTTTTGCTGACCAATATAAAATGAAAATTCAAATTAAATTACTATAACTTAATAATAACTGGATAATTATACCAATTTATAATGGATCTGCATTTGAAGTACTTATCGTATTCACTCTTAAACTGTCAAACTCCACAGTAAAACTCTGAAATTGTTATTTCATTATGTTAGCAAATATATAATATAAATTGATTCTAAAATAATTTACCTGATACAATTTATTCTAATAAGAAATCAATATTTTAAATATTAATTCATACAGATAATTGTCAAAGTAATGCTTGTTTGTTTTCAATAAACAAGAAACAAATGATGTAACTCATGGTTGATTCGTTATAAAAATAATAAAATTTGTCACAAGTGTAGGTATCACCATGGCAACGTAAATAAGATATTTGAGTTTTTTCGTAGCAGTTATCTCATAACTGGTACAATTTATGAAGAAACTTTTCAAACAAAAGTTGTGCGAAATATTATTATCTTTCATTATGAACATAACTATTTGTGCCGTAAGTGTAGCCGTTCTAGTGATATTGGAGATAGAACAAAAAATGTATAGAGTAAACATGAACTACCGGTTTGAATATTCTTTTCAAACATAGGAGGTGCACATCTAGGGTATATACAAGTCTTAAGTTTGAAGTTTCATAATTTTTCGTTCGACAGTTTTGGCCCTAGAGCGTTCACAGACACACAGACACACACACACGCACACACACACACACACACACACACACACACACACACACACACACACACACCCCACACACAGACACACAGACGTCATGCCGAAAATAGTCACATTCGATTCAGAGAAGGTCAAAACATGTATATCCGTTGAAATCTCGAGTTCGAAAGTTTTCATGATTACAATACTTACTTATTACTCTGTAAAAGAAAGTAAAAATAGCAGTCACATACATAAATATTTATTCCTTGTAATTCAAATATAAAATACAATGTCTATTCCACTACAATAATATTTAAATTTCAATTCCATCAAGTCAATATACTGACTTGATTGAATGACTGTGTAACCAGTACGTATCAGATAAAGGCGGTATTACTATAGCAATTTGATTAAATTAAATTAAATTAAATAGGAAAACGGTGAAATAAATAACGAATATTGGAAATTACATTCCTTTGTTTATTTGTATAAAAAACTATAACAAACAACAAAATACAAGTACAAATACAGTCGTATTTACATTTAGGCAATCAACCGTTTTTATTTTAACTTAGTTTACATCTACTAAAACTGTTCTACATATAAATGTTATTTAATCCATAATCCAAGCATTATTGATTGCACGGGTTAGTTTAATAGGACGTATTCGACGCTAAATATCTGGTCACCTTCGATTCCTAGCTATACTTTTCATTTACTTAGAAACGTGAGATGGCACGGGATTTTCACAGGATGATACTTTTAAGAAATAGGGGGGGGGAGATGGACCCACTAAATATACAGTTGTAAATAGGTAACGTGTCTATATAATGCGTGTATCTGAATTTACAACTAATTTAGTTGATTTCATTTAAATTTTTTCTTGTTCACATTCATTTAGTTGAAACTGACTAGGCCTTAAATTTATAATCACGGCTATTCGTAAATATTTTAGCTCTTATTAACTGGCGATACATTATTTAAGAAACAAACGCACATACACCTCTTTTTAAACCAAATCAAAGTCTTAAAACAAATTATAGTTATTTCTAGGAACTATATAACGCTATCTAAAATTATAGGCCATTCTAAAATCATAAGGAAGATGTGTACCACCAGTTAACATTAACATACTTTTTTAAATATATACACAATATATATTTATATAAATGTTTATATTTTTATGTCTCTAATGTTACATATTTACAGATAATTTCACAGCTTATCAGTATCTATTGCTAACAGGGACTTATAGTTGGAACTGAACAATTCAGTCGTATTAATATTAGAATCTAGGCTAAAGATATGTACAATTAAAAGGCATCAATCAAATATGAAAACTAAAATTAAATCGTTTCAGTTATCGAACTACAATTAAACTCTGTTTGATTTGAAGTAACATGGATATTATTATATGTGTTATTTATTACTATAAATACTCGATATTATACTAAGTAGAAAAATTAAAAAGAAATATTTGGAAAGCATCAATAGTGTAAATCAATTTAAGCACACACTGTTTTATAAAAATAGAATTTTTGACGGAGAAATTATTCATAACCAAATTAAAAATAGTTTTTAATACTTCCCTAATTTCTCAGCGATATACGTCCATTTATGAGCGTTTATAGGACATCAGAAAATATAAGACCAATCTTTGAATATATTAGATTAAATGAAACACATTACATTTTTAAATTTCACAATTCTTATCCTGCTAATTAGAATTTAAAATCCTATGAACGCCCATAGAAACATGATTAATTACGAAATAGTAGACACATGCTGCCGGCAGTGAATTTAGTACAAATTTCCATATAATGGAAATTATTCATTTTACATTTATATAAATTTGCTACCGCTATACATTTCTCTATTACCAATATTAACGATTTTAATACAGATTTATTACAGCTGAAAATTAAGCACAGCCCAAAAATAACACCTAAAGTTTTAAAGAAAAGTAATTTCCATAATACATTATTATTATTGATTCTCAAGTGAATACGAAAATCTATCACAAAGAGAGAGAACATGACGAATCTAGAATCAAAATCGTATACCTCCATGTGGCAAAGAATATATAGAAAATTGCTCAGACATTAGGAGCAAAAATGTAGAAATTCAGTAAATGTTTTACAAATATTACGGTTTCAATGTTAGCAAATAGAATGATTCAGACTCTAAGCTTATATATATATTTTTATTAAGAAACTCATTAATAATAACGCTTTTAATAAATTTGTAGTGAACGTTTCGTCGATAATTTCGCACATATTCCCCACGCTTTTTTCGGAGAGCAGCGAATTTATCTTACTCTTGATGTTTAATTCTTTTGGTACCATACTATACTAATTTCCAGTGAATATTAATTTTAATCATCATATGTTAGTTTGTCTTCATGGACTCTGCGACAAAAGCGAATGCAACTACAAATTAGGTCATCATTTCATTTACATATATCTAGCTAATGTGAAGATAACCGATTTCGAGATTCTGGATTCCCCAAATGACATTTAATATAAAACAAAATAATAATAATAAATAAATAACATAAATTAGTCACGAATCATTTTAATGCGTATAGTTTACGATTGTATGTGTGCGAAGTATCACTTAGTACCTAAATTTACACATATGATTCACACACGAAAGTTTATCAATGAAAATGATGATGATGATGAAGTCGAGTACGAATGATGAATGAATGAGATGGGTTGTTATTATTTGACACACCTGCGTGGCTGCTGCGGAGGTAGTGGTCGCACAGAAGGGCCGGCCTCTGCGTACAAACAGGAAGACTCGCTACACGAACAAAGTGTCTCGTGACTACTCGAACACGAATGTCTATCCGTTTCAACGTCAGCATCGCCATCTTCCCAACTGCCTTGTTGGCGTCTCCATCTTTCCTTATTCTCTTCCTCGCAGGCTCCACCGTGTGGCACTAGATGGTGTGCTCGTGGGCCGGAACGGCGTCCAGAACTACCGCTAGCAACGGAACAATGAGCATCGCAACCGGAACAAGAACCTGAACGTGGATGGTAAAGGTGTTGGGGACGCGGCGCGCTGCATTGATTGGTGCTGTTCTGCGGCGGCACTGGCCAACAAGCATAACCGCCAGTGCTACCACAACTGCTGCCACCTCTTGGTGGAGGAGCAGGTACTACCTCACGTGGACAATGTGGCGGAGGATGGTCTGGCGGCGGTGGCAGTAGCTCAGACCAAGATGGCGGCGGTAAAAGCATTGTAGTCGCATAAGGTGTGGGATTCTCTGGGGATTTTCTACAGTTATAGAACGTAGACAAGCTGCGCGTGTCAACTTCCGCGTAATCACCAGCTTGCGGAGCTAGCGGTAATGATGAATCTTTGTCGCAATCAGCTGCCCGCCAACCGCGATCTATCCAGAGGCTCTCTTTTGCATTAAGCTGGGTGGCGTTTACAACAGGAACGTTCAGATGACCGAGTTGCTTGTCTTTTGTTTGCTTGCGACGTAGATATAACAGCACACCGCCACCGGCGAGTAGAAAGAGCGCAAGTGAAGCTAAGAGTACTACAAACCACGTTTGTCGAACCAAAGGGACGAGTGGCCCCAAAGTTTGAGGACTAACCGCTTGCGGCTCTGTGAGTGGTACTGCCATGGAAAACGGTCCTTGACCAACTGCCGTCATTGCAGCCACTCGCGCCGTGTACACACTGCCCACAGTCAAATTGTTCAACATTACGGATGTGGTGCTTGCATTAAGCGTTATAACACGAACTCCGTAGCCTCTGATTTGAACTTTGTAACCCACCAGCAATCCTGAAACAAAAAATAAAATAAGAACCAGGCTAAATCAGTAAAATTATATAGTAATACAAATCAGGTGTGTGTTCAAGAGGTAATATATTTAATTATTATAAAGGATATATCAGTTTTGTGTTCTACGGATGAGATACGCAATCCACAGTAAAAATAATTTTAGCAAAATTTGAGGAAAATAAAAAATATGCAGTAGCACATATCAACTTCGTGCTCTAGATCAAATATTGAATTTTTTTTTTAATATTATTTAAAATATCGAAAAAACCTGCAAAATAATAGTATACAATTTATTACTTTTGTACTCTAAGAAGAGAATATTTAACATTTTTACATATTAAGAGGAATCCCCATAGCCGCTGCAAACATAGCAAAACAAGGTTTCGTCGAACCCTTAAAACTCCTTTATTACAACATTAAAATGAATGAATTTCTTTTTTCAGGTAGCCAATACTTCGCTCTAACCTTTTTTAGTTTTTGATTTTTAAGTTTTTTTTTTTTTTTTTAGTATCATTAATATAATAACCCAGAAATGTTTGTATGTGAGTGTGTATGTGAGTGTGTATGTGAGTGAGTATGTATGTGAGTGTGCATGTGAGTGAGTGTGTATGTGTAGAACGCTTTTTTTTGTAAAAATGCAGATTGACATAGACGGGGATCGAACTCACGACCTCCAGGGTGAAAGGCATGACACTTAGCCACTGCACCATGACGACTGTTAATAATGTTATAAAAAATAATCAAATAGTTTATACTGAAATAAAACAATCACTACGATTCTGAAGTTCAGTCTGCTTTGAAATAGACAAAAACGAATCAAACGTCAGAATGAAATGTCAAAATTGGTTTTGTGATAAATCTTCAATTCAAAGATTAATCTTAAGTTTAAGGGGAGTAGCATGCTATAATTTCAATTTTTAAGTATATAATATGAAATAAGTGCATATTATTGCCTAATTAACATATATTTTTAGCAAATACGTGTTTTTGTACATTTATTTTAATTCATAGTTAATATTTTTCACTTCAAAATGTCCAAGAAGCAGTGATTTTTGAAAATATGAGTTGCGGTAAGATTTTATAGTTCGTCAAATTATAATAACTGCAAGTAAGTAAATTTATAATTCTGATTATTAGAGTAATAAAATCTTGAAGAGATAATTCAAACATATTTAGAAGCATGTTTGGTTGGCAATTTTATTCTTTTATTTTTGATGGTACAATCCATTGTATTTTAGCATATAACTAATTATCATCACTTTTAAAACTGCCGTTGTGACACTGCATCAGTTTAATACTGCAAAATTCAGAATCTAGCCTGATTATTTAATTCAAAAACAATAATGAATCAAATGTCAAATCATTAAAAATGTTGTGTAAAAAGGATTTGTAATACATATTATTTGAATAATCGATTCAAATAATAAACAGCAATCGTAAGTAAATTTATATACAATCATAGAAACTGTCTAAATGATACAACACATATGCACCATACAAGGTTAAAATCAAAGTTAAACAAAATTTTGTTTAAATTTATCGGATGTTACACAGTGCATGATAAGCGATCGATTAGTTAATCTCAGCATAGTGATCTAAGAACAAAATAGCGTTCAAAGAAAGAACTCGATTTTTTTTCTTTTTATTATTTGTGATGTGGAAATTTGTATTACTATTATAGTCAAACGATACAAAATGAAGAAAAACCGTGTTATTATTATTAAATTACATGAAAATTCGCCATCAGTCAAAATTGACCTATGTTCTGTATACCATATGGGCACATGGTTTCCCTATATTTACCCTATTTTCAAATGTTTATAGTTTTTATTGAGATGACAAATTAAAAAGTTCAAAACTAGACATGCATACATTGACTACTTTTCTACCGAAATATTCTAAAAGTTTTTTTTTCAAAAACATGTATTAGCAAGTATTTTAAGGGTCAAACGAACGCTTCAACTGAGTAGTAAATAGCATTAGCTCTTATGGCGCTACGATATTCGTGCGCTTCCCCCTTTACACCGATTTGTAAGGACGGGGACCATGGGGATTCTTCTTAAGTATTCAACAAAATATGGATCTACGAAGTAATACTACATTATTATTGAATGGGAACATCCTCTAATTTTGATTCGAATTTACGTACTAAAACTGTGTTTCTATATAAGAACAAAATGCAATAGCTGGGTAAAAATTACAACGGGAAAGATAATCCTACTTATGTATAGAAATCAAAGGAGGTTTGATTTGAAAGCTGGTTCAGTTTTATATAAAATACGGATTTTTATATTTACCGCATTTTAAAAATATTATAAGATGGTTCTTGCATAACAGACAGAATATTTGATTACCTTGTTTCGCATTATAAAGTAATGCTGCAATCGAACCACTACAAACTGTATTACGAAACAATAGATGTAAAACAAGTTTAATAATCAACGTTAACTTACCATTATGATGTTGCGGCGGCGGTGGAGACCACCGAACCCATCCCGATGTATCATTAATGATCCGTGCGGTAATGCTTTCCGGTGCAGCAGATGGGACGTCCTCCAGAGTCCGGGCGTCTTTAGAATTCGACGGTCCTCCATCTCCCGTCTGACAAAACGGCGTAATGAAGAATTCATACTTGGTATACTTCTTCAAATTAGTGACCGAATAACTTTTCGAATGTTTATCAAGCACTGTTAAAATATTGTAATTATGCGAGCCCCCCGACAATTCCCGAAACCGAATATAAAGTCCGACCGCATAATTCCGCGCGTCGAGCATATTCCATGAAAGCCGCACAGAGCTAGATGAAATCGCCCTGGCTTCATTCAATTCAACTTTCACGTTTATTAAACACTCATTTCCAACTGTATCAATCGCTGATTGCGTCGGTTTTGGTCCTGGACTGCTCAAAGTTCGCGCGAAAGGTGAAATTGGACTAGCCTTTGATAGCGCGTAAGCGTTCTCCGCTCGCACGAAAAACACGTACGAACTATCGGGTTTTAGTTCTCTGACAATTATGTACGTGTTTGGAACGCGATATGCGGCCACTACCCAGCCGGGCTGTAAATCGGGACTCCAATATTCGACGGTGTATCCGACTATACCATTTTGTTCCTCGTCACCGTCCCACGACAGGGTGATGCTGGATTCGGATGCGTTTAAAACTCTAGGAGCGTTTGGTGCTCGGGGATATGTTGAAGAGTCGGGGCTACGTTGTAGTGGTTGTGAGTCGGTTTCAGTGCGCACTACACTCAAGGAGGCTGACCATGAGGTTTCGCCACTGTCGGATGACGCTGTGCATGTGTACAAACCAGAATCATCTACTTTAAGATCTGAAACAAAAATAAAAATAAAATCTCTACAGCCTAAAAAGAACAGCAAATACTATCTTATTAAAAACAATTTCATTTAAAATTATTGAATAGACATTAGTGCCCCCATGTTCGTTAATTCGTATTTGGTTGTTGGGTTAGCATTCTTGGTTTGGTCGCCACTAAATTAAGGTAGAAAAACTATAATGTTATTTTTAATTGAAATCGAGTGTAGTAGTAGACCAATGAAGCGTCCCCTTTGCCACCAATTTCCCATAAATCAATTTCCTTTGCCGGTGAGATGATCACACTAATGCAGGCAGATGGAAGTGGGTTACTATAGAGTGTCCTAAGTAATTGGCAGGGCGTGGTACTGGACATAAAAGGAACCGCTATCGACAGCTTCCTGACATGCAATCATACATCATTTCATAGAGTTACTTGAAACACGCTTGATCATAATTTGCATGTATAATGCATCACCACTGTAAACTTTTAAAAATTTGCATTTTCAATATAAACCAACGAATATCTGATCAACAGCAATTGACTTGGAATATTGCGAATACTCCATTTCTTAAATTACAATATCAATTTTTAGTACAGCGCAAAAGTTTTCCAAGTATTCGCTGTCGTAAAATACACGGTGATCGGAATTGGATTCAATACTAACGTAATATCCGCCCGTTTTGTTTTCATGTGTCAATATCCGCTCGCATCCAAACAGAAATGATCTCGGAATAGTTTTATTGACAATAATATTTGAACTGCGCTGTGGTTTTATTTCAATATTTATTCACAGTTCTTTTTATTATTTTCTTCGACGAAGTCTAAAGGGACATATGCATCTTATGAATTATTTCGAACTTCTGATTTTAACGGAAATACACGTTCTGAATTTGTGATATGATGTTGACAATTTTCATGATGACGATAAAAACGGTTGAAAATGAAAATATAAAACTTTGAATTTAAAGTTTGAGTATATGCTAGAGATAATCCTCTAATTATTTAATATAGTGGTAAAGATTACTCTTGCGATTATTTTACTATCTCGAGTCCGCCATCAGTTAGACACAATATATATTTATTTTTTTCTTGTTTCAAATGATTTTCAGAAAACGCATCAATTACTAAAAAATCGCTTTTGAACTTGTCAAATTGTATCCATAGATATGTATAGCAAATGGTTTCATGATAATCGCAGTATTAACGAATGTAAAAAAATAAAATAAAAGACAGATCTTTTAAAAACAGAACTTCCTTTATCTACGACCACCTGTGTAAGGAAATCAACCATAGACCATTCAAACAACTCTCTAAACATAAATAATAATTGAAAATATTAACGTGTTCTTACAAAACGTTTTAGCTTCGTATTCTGAGTATAGATAATAATAGTTTTGACTGAATATTAAATATTATAAGATAAGTGATGGTTATTGTATTGTCAGTAATTTGACTCACCATCAATTTCTAATGTGCCTCCGGCCTGAAGTTTGTATCTGTTGGTGGTGGGTAATTGATGTCCATCTTTTTGCCACCTGATCCGTGGTGCTTCTCCCTCAGGGCTAGATGCCTGACACGGTAGCGTGGCGATGCTATGCAGCGGAAGCGTTTGATTTGTCGGTCCTATCTGGATTATTGGTGGAGGTGAATCAGCCACTACTGACGTTACCTATTATTATTCAATTATTATTATACAGTGTTATCTAATCAACAAACTTAGAAAAGTTAACAAGACGACATTTTATTAATAAATTATCGAAGAAAGTATTAATATATATACTTTTATATCTTAGATTTTGACATAGCTCAATTCTTGTTTAGATATCGAAATATCTGATATATTCTACTTTGTCTGTTACTTATGCTATTTTTTTTTTCAATATTAATCAGTTTATCTAGATTCTAGATCTAGAGTTTATAAGCATATCTATACTATAGCCATTGATTTATTCATACAATCGGTATGTTTGTGTGTCGGTGTGTGAACGCTCTAGAGGCAAAATTGTTAATAGCAAAATTATAAAACTTATGACTTCTAAGTAGGCATTTTTTTGAAAACAATATCTTAACTGGAAGTAACAGTTTACTTCTGCTTCTTATTTCAATATTTCAGAAATGATATGTGTGAGGAAAAATGTTTCATTTCATATAAAAGTTGAAAATAACAACAACTTTTATTTAAAAAGATATTTTCGAATAATGTACAAAAAAATCGACTTTGAAAATGGTTTCCCTAGTTGCAATACATTTTAATTTTGTTTCACTGCAATCGCAGGATGAATTTAAAACAAAATTTAACATTATAACAAATACAGATAGTGAAAAGAAAAGAAAGTGGAGTGAAGGCCACTCAAGCTATATTTTTCAAGAATTTTATTGACACAAGATCAAATTCGTACGACGAGTTAAAGAGGTAATATTCGGAAATGAACATATTTATTTTTATTTCTCCTAGATACACCATAATTATATTTGAAAATGTCCAACATCAAAAAGACGAGAATCGAATTACTGTGCAACATTTTTTCGCTGACACGAATGTTTCAAATTAATGACCAAACATTACAACAATTTTTGTAGAATCATTGTATTACATAATTGAAAATATCTTATTACAGAATTTGCTGTATTTGTCTCGAAATATAAAGAACCAACGATAGAACTAAAATTCTAAATATTTTGCAGTCGCAAATATGCTGTATCTTATACGTTATGCTGAATTCTGTACTGACAGAATGTCGTACACCATTCACAGAGCGGAACAGCGTAATATTTCAAATAATTATACACTGTCGGAATTTGTTTTACGTATAAATAACTTAGTATAGAACAAAATAAACTGTGTGCGATGCTTACGTGTAAGAATGCTCCAACGCTGTTTGAGCCAGCGACACTGAACACATTGCAAACTAAAAAGCCGGCATCTTCCCGCTGAACCCCTTGAATACGCAGCGTTCCTTGGGAGTTGACATGCATATGCCCGTAGGACGTCTCTGGGAACATGAGACCTTTTCCTTCCTTGCTCCAGTACACCGACGGCTTGGGATTACCTGTGGCCGCACACTGGAACGTTGCGACGCCATTCAAACCGACTTTCTGATCTCGCGGTTTCACACTGAACATTGGCGGTGCTAGACACAAAAAAATAAACGGAAGATTATTAACCACCATGTTGTAATTCCGTTTTGATTATGTAGACGCCAATGTTGGTTACAGACAGTGGCTTATATTAGAAAAGTTAAGTTTTTCTTTTGCGAAAAATATTCATATCAGAGAAATTACATCGTTATTCTTAATTAATTTTTCGACGGTTCTTTCTTAGACATTAATAACCAGACAGACAGATATCAGTTAATAATAACGGTTGTTTAATCAATCTTTAGTGAACGTTCAGTCAAAAATTTCGCATATATTGGTACGAAACTATAATAATTTGCAATTAAATATTATTAAAAAAATGGTTTCCATTTAGTTTTCACATAAATGTATACGTTAAATCAATATATGTTAGTTTGTTTTCAAAGACTATTCAGCGAAATTGAATGTTTACGCGCACGCACGCACATATAACGAATATTAAATCATTCTAATTAGAATTTGCAAAATTAATTTTAAGATGTAGTATTGATAAAATAGATTTATATATCGATTCTCTAATTCCTGTAGTCCGTATCCAACAATATTGTAGTTTTGCTGGAGAGGATATTATATGTCGTTACTATATATATTAAAAAATCCCCAAAATAAATATTGCATTGAAAATATTGCAAATAATTTAACTGAGAAAATATATAATCTGCTCGTACAATACTTTAGTTCTGCTTTAAAATATAATCTGATACCAAAAAGGAAATAGCAAACGTACCCATATAAAGATTTCCAGTTCGCGTACACATAAAAGATAATTATACAAGAAGCAACCGAAAAAACCGTAAAGAAATATTTGCCGTACTCAAAAATAACTCAGCTGCATTAAAATGCAACAAGATCGAAGTCTATAACATGGTTCCCCGCCTAAAAAACACTTGACTTTCCACTTTGTTAAAGAAAAAGGACGAAACTGGCTATGAGAACGCATTCTTAGTGAACGGCCAGAGGAATTCTTTGTATTTCGTAAAAAGTGGACCCCGAATAGAGATAAAAAATTCACGGACAATCACTCTGGTGAAAAAATGAGCAAACCGCTAGACAGAATACAAATGATATAAGCGGAGACGCCATAAAACGCGAAATAAGATTTTCGAAGATGGAAACTAACATGTCTTTTAACAAGCAGACTGATTTTACGCTGACAGATCCCATTGTTTTGGTTTGATTAAGTAACCCTATAGTAATCATCTGTATTCTATTTAAGAGTAAAATGGACGTTCAACTCGTACTCCACCCGCCAATCGATGTCTGTCTGTCTTTAAAAAATACGTGACTTGACTACGCCAACAAACAGAACTCACGTTTTCACTCAAAATGGTAAATATAATTGTTCAAAATTGACGGATGTCAACTTCTAAAAATCGTACGACTGGAATTTATACGCCGCGATCCACAAAAAAAAAACCGAATATTATTTTGCATTTCATGGAACTTCAACTTCTAAAAAGATTCATCGGAATATCTGTACATTATCTTCTAGGAATAAAAGAATAGCAACATATCCTCTCTTGTACGAATATACAAAAAGCTCCGTGTAAGAATTTTGATTTTTGTTTGCAACATTATTAATTTTATAATACGTTTTGCTATCATTAATTTGTACGAAAAATACCACCAGAATAAATTAGCTCAGTATACTTAGCCAAGTACCCCCTGAACGCAAACTTTTATTACTAGAAAATAATGCTTAAGATTGTAAATATTTGTTCTCAACATGAGAGGCAACTTAGATATTTCAGGCATAAGAACGATAATAATGATACACGATTGGTGTTTATAGATCTCAAGTAAATATAAATCGACAGTTGACATACAGTTAACGACTAGTTGGGCTCTGGCGGTGACACTTCCAACCACATTTCCAGCATCGCAGATGTAAAGGCCTTCGTCTGCCGGTTGCACATTCTCGATACTTAACGATTTGTTATCGAGTATTCGAGCACGACCTATCGGCATTTTACCATCTTCTCGTCGCCACAACACTTGCGGCAATGGCTCACCGCCCACGCCGCACTCGAAAAGTACTCCCTGTCCGGCTAGTGTCACTACGTCTTCCGGTTCCTTGTTGAAAAACGGTTTCACTGCAAAAGGAAAATACCTTGTTGAGATAAACGAAATATTGTACTATCGAACTACAATACGCGTTATTAGTGTGACGTCACGTATCTAGTAAGCCTTGGTGTACTGCAATATCTAAACAAATTTTATGGGAAGATTGGAATACTAGTTTATTTTATAGAACGCAGTCTTTAAACCAGGCAATTATAAATAATTCATGAATAAATATCACGTAGTTTATTTCTGCTTTACTTAATTCAGCTATAACATCAGTATTTATCCTAAACGGTGCAATTTGTGTATTTAACCAAATTGTTACAAATTATGTATCTTATCTTTTACAGTATTACCTGTACAACATGTATTAATACTTACACTACCCCAGAATAAGTATATTCTTTTAAAAAACACAGACATAATATGCTGCCTATGTATTCCATACGGATAAAAAAATTGTTTGGATATTGGCAACCAAGGCCACCTACATCATCACCAATAAAGCGTATGGATTAAAGGCCTTCATCCTAAATAATATGGCTGGAAAGTGGAAACTTACCATGAACTGTCAGTTTCGAAGGCGGTGTCTCGCGAGTACCGACCAGATTATACGCAACACAAGTGTAGTCTCCTTCGTCATGTTGCCGAACATCGGATATCATCAAGTTGCCACCATCTACAATACGTGTTCGACGGTTGGAATTATCGATGGTCAAGTCTTTGCCATCTTTGCGCCATTTAACCATAGGTTCCGGGTGTCCTTTAGGTGGACTGCAAAGCAATAGAGCAGTTTCACCCGAAGCCACTCTGGTGTCTGATGGCATCGTACGAAAGTCTTCACGCAAAACTGCAAATGAGAGAAAGAATGATATTAGTCTATACATTTTCGAAATAATTATCAGGCATATGACAACCATATTGAGTTTATAATTTATATAATGCATCGCATGATTTAAGTATTAATAAAAATCATCTAAGCAATTTTCTTTACTTCCTTGGACAAAGTTTTGAAATAAAGAATTGTAATCATGACAATTTTCAAACTCGAGATTTTAACCGAAATACAGGTTTTAAGTTTTTCTTAATTGGTATGGGCTATATTCAAAATGACGCCTGTGAAGGCTCTACATTAAAATCTATATTTAAAGTTTGCTATTTTGTCACTATCTTGGAATTCACAAGAATTAGAAAAATAGTGATTATCATAAAAATTGATGAAGATATAAGATTTGTATGAATTATTTTTCGAAAATGAATCATTTAATGGATAATCGTCATCACATTTACTAAATTGGTTCATAATAATTGCATTATAAACGAATACCAAAATATTTAATAAAAATAGCAAAATATGTACATATAAATATTCTGTCCATTAAAGACCAGTGTAGGCCACTGCAGATTATTTAAGTGTTATATGTTTAAGGTTATTTTGACTAATTTGTTATTTAATGTGATTTTTTTTATCATAAAGTCAAATTTTGGTTAAAGAGGAAATAGAAAAAAAGTCGTTGGTTATATTTCGACCAATTTATGGTCTTCCTCTGAATATTTGAGATGATGTATGATGGATGTTTGTTCATTTGTCTTGCGTTTTCTGCTTAGTGCAAGTATTAACAATTCTATTAGAAAATACAAAATGCATATATTTTGCACAATTATTTGACAATATATATGTATACTACATTCCAACTTCTATAAGGCGAAACCCGAAAGGGCGACACAAGATCAATGGAAATACGAGTTATAGAGAAATAATTTATATATAATGATTCATATATGAATATGAATTCATAAATCTCACCCGCACAAATTCGATATAATTTCGGCTTTAGGAAATTCGAAATGTACAAGTAAAATTTTGGTTATGTAAAATATAACAAGTAACCCTTTAATAATACTTGTAACAAATGTATGGAAGTAGATATATTGCAGCCATTTTATATGTAATAATATACAGAATACACAATCTCACCCGCAAAAATTCGATAAAAAGAAAAATTCGATTTATGGAAGTTCGAGATGTACGAATTTTGCTGCATATATGTATGGTATGTATAAGAAAAATATAAAAAAAATAGTTTTTATTGGCAATTTAATGCATTTGATGTAACATCGAACATTTCGTTAAAAACCAGAAGATCAGAGGTGAATGAAGATATCGACTTCCACATTAATAATCAGTTTACTTTTCCGTTGAAATTCATTTCCTTTTGACCTATAACATTGCACGTCGCGATCATTGAATACGAATGTACGTATCGATGGTCGCCGAGAATGCAGGCGCGCATCTTGAATGCTTGAATTCCCATCAAATATAATTATATCCTTTTCATCCCATCTGCTCATCCAAACAACACAAAGATGCGCAAGTTTCAATCGCATTAGAAACGAGCGGAAAGGAACTCAACTATTCAAAATAACGGTGAAGTCAAATATTTCGATAGCCTGCCAGTGTCTCTGAAAGCTGAACGCAAACGTGATTCAATAATATTCAAAGTGCAGCGTGCCGAACACTCCGACATCGCTCTTTACAAACACAATATTTCCGGAGCACCAAGATGATGATCGTTCCGTCGTTCGTTCTATCCCATTGAAATCGATTTCAATTTAAATAGATTAGATTCGTATATCTACATATACAACGTTACAATATAGGCGGGCACTGCCTTTGAGTCTCGTATTCGCCGGAAGAAGAAACAGAATTAGTCAAACAGAAATAATGTGCAACAGATTTTTATACCAGATGTGATCTCATTGAAAACATATTCATGTTATCTGATGGTTTCTGGATATCATATTATATTACAATACTTTCGATTCTTTTCCTTCGTATTTAGCATAGATTTATTTATTATTTTCTTATAAAGGAAGTATAACGATTATTTAAAAGTTTAAAGTTGGAGTAGTTGTACTTATTATATTGCTTTATTTTGTTCTACATTCACGCTACGATTGCTATGAAATAAAATCAATTTTAAATTCATATGCGATTTCATAGTAGCAATATATTTTATAAGAAAGTTCTATGCTAGCTATTACAGATATACATTTTCATATTGGTGAATGTAGCAAAATATTTTAAAACAAATACGTCAGAGTTATCAAAAACTCATATGTATTTTAGAAAAAGATAACGTATATTTTTCTATATCAAAACAACTATGCATTACATAATCGCGTTTGTTTTTTTGTCTATTCAAAAATGATTGACGATAAAAAGAAGAATGATTAAAACTTATTTTGTTGGAAGCCTGTCGCCAACCGAAGAACCGCCCACACACTTGGCTAGTATAAACAGAGTACACAAAAATAGCTTTTGTAAAAAACGGATGCAAAAAAATGGAGAACGATGAATGAGAGTCTCTCACTCTCTGGAGACCGAATAACGCTCTCTCCCGATGGAGTACTCGCAACGTTACTGCCACGTTGACAGACGTGAATTAACGTTTGCGCTAATGGCAGCGTTTTACGATATATTTGTAGAAGCCTTTAAACATTTCGTAGTTATTTATAAAAGTCTGTACTGTGTGTATAAGAATACGACTGTGTACACGTCATATGCAGCAATGCGAATTGCATTTTACTGTTGTTTTCATTACAAATCGTTTTTATTTTTTAATGCTTCTTGTTTTATACACTTAATGCACTCTCTTTACGAGTGTAATAATTCTTTTTCTTTTAATTTACTTTTAGCTAGAATTGTTGTACACTTGCAAACTTAATCAAACAATGTATTTTCTATATACATTTAAACCAAGTTTGCAAAAGTGGACACTTTCTTTTTTTCGTGTCTAGCATGGTAAAAATAAGGATCTGATACGAACGTATTACAATAAAACAAGCATAGGTACATGCATCATTGCCTTCGCGCACCCTGGATAGATAAAAAATAATTATAAAGCAAATATATATAATAACCATTCATTTTTGAAGAGTTACAATGATAGAAAAAAAAAAAAAACAATAATAAAAGCAATTATGAAAGTATTTAACTGATTGACAAAATTTTAATACAGAATTGATTGCAACAACTACCAATGCGAACTATATATACTACAGTAGCTGTTACAAGAGAACATTTGCGAATGCGTACGCGCTACAATAAACTTCAAAATAATGATTTTTAATTATTATGGCGATTGGGTTCACAATCTGGAAAAAAATGTTTATTGAATATTGCTAAATTTCATAATTATTAATTTAAATTATTTATTTTTATGACCTTTACGTCCACAGTATAACTCACGGTAAGCAAAAATTCACTCTAATAATTTGTTTTATAATGAATTATTTATTGATATATATATATATATATATATATATATATATATATATATATATATATATATATATATATATATATATATATATATATATTATATTATATATTTTATATTAATATTCTCTTTCAAACATCATATTTCAATAATAAATATATTATGTTATAAATGTATTTGTATAACCAATTTAATGTACGGTAAGAAAAAATTCACTCTAATAATTTATATATATATATATATATATATATATATATATATATATATATATATATATATATATATATATATATATATATATGTATATAAATTATTAGATTGAATTTATGAGTGAATATATATATATATATATATATATATATATATATATATATATATATATATATATATATATATATATATATATATATATGTATATATATTATATTCATATTCTCTTTCAAACATCATATTTCAATAATAAATATATTATGTTATATATGTATTTGCATAACCAATTTAATGTAAAATATATTTAAATTTCGGTTTATCACAATATTAAGTAATAATTGTACAAAAGTAGGAGAGAGTGAGAGCATTACGTGACCTTGATACAAAATTTGAGCAAATTTATATGTTATTTTGCATTTGGTTTTAGCGTAGGATCATGAAATGCTTGTTTATTTTAAATAATTGTTTATGCTACCGCCGTCAAAATAATACTTTGATGTCAGATAAACTTTGGCCCACGCGTAAACATTATATGAAATGTTTGGATTGCAGTTGGCTTCTTATTGGAAAATATTGCTAGGTCGTAAAGTTAGTGAACATCTTCTATTATACACGTATTCTGACTAATTTAGTCGCAGACATATGTATATGCATGCATATGCACCATTCAGTTTCTATGTGTCTACAGGGAGGTATTCGGCATATAATTTATGTCGTATACTTTCACTGCAATACCTCTTTACACCAATGATAGCAAAAGTTTTAACACTGTCTAGACACGAAATACATTTGTAATACCTAATGCAATTAATATACTTAACACGTACGGTTCGTCGTGAATTAACAGTGAAACACGTTCAAAATTTTAACCTTAAACTTGATTTTAAGCTAAGGGAATCATTTATTACACCCAAGAAATATATTTACTTTGTTACAATAATAATTTAAAAAAAAGTAAAACTCGAAATATACATTTTGAGCTTCCCTGAATTGATATGACCTATTTTCAAGATGACGTCTGTGTGAGTGTGTGTATGTGCTCTCTAGCGAAAACTGTTAAAGATTAACTATTCAATTTTTAAATTCAATCGCAATTATACTTCCGTAGTTATAGGGCCCCAAAATGTAGAGACCTCTTTAATACTGCCGATAGAAAATTAAATTGCAAATACCCAAAAATTTTACCAAGAAATTCGAAGATATTTAATGATACAGCGACATTCTATTTTTAGATTTTTAGATCCTTGAACTTTAGCAATAAAAAAAACTTGCAAACACATATTCGATAAGAATAGTAATTTAAAAAAGTCACACCCTCAAGCTTCAAGAAAATATCAAATCCTGTGACACATAATTATTAAAATACACAATTCATGAACTGACCTACCCACACACACAACAGCAGAACCATATGGTTCATTCAGTGTTTTTGTTATTTTTATGTTGGTGCTGCATCGATGTGTGTTGTTGTAGGCACTTCATTCGTTCGTACGATGGCGCACAAAATAAAAACACGAAAATAGCGGTGTGCATAAATATGGCTGGCGGTACTAATGTGTGTAGGTTAGTTTTATTATGAAATGAAATTTTCTTAGCAGGCGCAAATGCGATCAGCGGCCAGACATTCAGTGTTAATGCAAAATGAAATTGATTTCTATGAGTCGCGAAGAGAAATCGAATTGGTTTTAAGTTTTATGCGTTCTGGTAGCTATGGGTAGCAACGATATAAACACCAAGGATTTATTGTTATTTGTTAGACAATTGTATATAGCATAGATTTTGACGGACGTTATTGGATTCTGTTTCATTATAGTTTCCGACGTGTAGTCAATCTTGTTGATTGATATATTCAGTTGCTAAAACCATTCTTCGCTTTATTACTTTGTGACAGTGTAATATTAAATGTCTTATAATTAAAACATGTTCATATATTACAATAAGACATTTAAGTATTAAACAATATTATAGGGGCTGCACGTCACTTATGAAAACGTAGTACTATATATATATATATATATATATATATATATATATATATATATATATATATATATATATATATATATATATATATATATACCATATATATATATATATATATATATATATATATATATATATATATATATATATATATATATATATATATATACCATATATATATATATATATATATATATATATATATATATATATATATATATATATATATATATATATATATATATATATATATGGTATATATAATAATTCGCTGAATAATATCTGTTTAATTACTAACAAACAACCTGCCGCCATGGTCTTAGAGCTACCATTTGACTCAAGCTAGATCTGGAGGTTAGGAGACGAGTCCCCGCTCTGATGATATCGCATGGACGTTTGTAAATGTTTCTCATCTTCACTTCGGGGGCACACAGTGGTATATGACCACAGCAAACAAAGGTGCAGGCACCAAACATGAAAGATAATAAGTTTAAGTTTAACAAAAATTCTTTAAGCAAATATGCATAGATGAATTATATTTAGTATAAGATTGATGGTTTATCTTAAATAGTCAGTATAATATATCTACAGCTTATTTTGAAGATTATAATTTGGTTAATAATTAATGTTATTACGAAGAATTCTATCAGAACTCAGAATGAAAATAGTGAAAATCACGAAACCCAGAAAGTGTATTTACAATAAAAATTTGAAATCGCAAAACTAAAACTATTACGAAGATAATAAAACGCATTTGATATTAACATAATAGCAAAATATGATTACCATCTATTTTGGCTTAAAATTTTCAAATTTACGTACTCTTCTTTGGTTAAATTTTAATTATAATTCGAAATGAGAGTAATTTCCACTTATAAACTATTCAAAATAAACAATCCATTTAGAATAAAGGCGAATCACATACCTCTTAAATACAAGAAATTTTTATACGCAATGAAATCTGGCAGTAACAACAAAAGATCTATTTAGAGCATCTAGTACACTTCCTAGTTTATATAAGAGAGGAGTGATTACTCAGAGTTCAACAGCGGTGTTGGTGGTCCCAAAACATAAATTTCGTCCACTTGCTATTCCTGTGGCTGCGCTGGGTTCTGCTCTGTTTCAATTGCATTGTTCTTTATTCAAATGAACGAGCGACACCTTCTATAATATTGTAATTATTGTTCACGTTAAATGTGAAGGTGACATCTAGAATATGTTAACGCGGACCAAGAAAGTTGAATTCTTGCGCTTGAACGTGTACAACTGATATATAGGTTAATATATCATCATCACATCTATCAAACGATTCAATCTTGTCATTCAATTAAGAATTGAACACCTACAGTAGTTCTTGCGCAGGCGATATAATTTAAGATGCATTCATTATTCATGAGCACAAATTAAAACAAGCATAGGTGGCAGGCACCGATGCCTTAAGCTTTCAGTGAATGTTTTAATTTATTTTATTTATAAAGAAAACAGTTTTTTAACTTGGGGTATTTTTAGAAGAAAATTTATGTATAACCACTGAAGTTTGATAAGATAAATGAAAATAATTATTATGACATTGTTACTGATTGGTTGCAACAATAGCTAGATTTTTAATGCGATCGCTATTAATATGGTAAACATACATATTAAGAAGTTATGATCGGTTATACCGTTATAAATTATAAATTAAATAATATTTATATTTGAACTTTGTATAATATTCGTAAATTTGATTTCAAAATTACTCCTCATCTTTAATCTGTTGAATATGTTCACTAAAATTAAACGTGTGGGAAACTTGTTGAACGACCTCGAAAAGGAAACATTGTTGAAAAACGATAAACACATATTCTAATAATTTGTACATTTGCTTATCAAATGAATATACTTCTTAATACCATTAAGAATATTTAAGTTTTAAGGTATTTAGTATCATAAATTACCGGGTAACTAACCGAGAATATTACCGCTATAAGTTATCTTAATAAGTTACGGTAACTTATCTATCACTATATAAAACTAACAAATATTAAAATATCTTATAATTTTTATTTGAATTTTTTTCTCAAAAGTCGTATAACTATATTATGAGTCTTATCAAAATAATTGTGTACACTCATGTTGTTAAGATATAATATACCACAAATTATCTATACAAATTAATTATACTATCTAGAAAGTGCAGTGTATGGCACTGCAGAGTTTTTACAGTGACACGAATGTGAAATTAACTTAATTGATGTATTATGGATGCACATTAGTTAGCGCATCATCTTAAAGTGATTACTGTATGTGTTTTCTGCGGCTAATAAGCGACGCAAATTTCATATAAATCGCGCATAATAACGCCAACATGTTGCCATTGACAACGGCGACGTGGCACAGATAATAATTGAAGTTTTAGCGATGCAGGCTACGTTCACAGCTAATAGATAATGGACTAATTATGGTGGCTAAATTAGATAATCGACGCGTTCGCGTTGCAACCTAAATGTGGATAATTGCAACTGCTCTACTATGGAAATTGCTTTTTCGACCTGTGAAATGTAGCGTTAGTCGTGTAGCGAGTGTGATGCGCATATTATTTTGTAATTGTTAATTCGATGCAGCTTGGTTGGCAATTGCAAGCAAAATGTATGCAATTGCAATGCATTCGTAGATCGTTTTGTAATTATAGATAAAATAAAGATTGGGTTCTATAAGTGTACCTACGTATGTGTACAGGTATTACTATTTGTAGAATTCACGTAAACTTTATACTTAACAACTTACAAACAAATTTGTCGCGCAAATATTCATTAAAATCAATTTTCATTGCTCTGTCTTGAATGCCCTCAATGTAAATGCAAATATCTGGGAATCTTTACGAGTCATTCTAATTTTAATGTACTAATGCTTAGCGCTGCAAATTTTACCTACTATTTTTGTTTAGTAGCATAAATAGCTGTACAGTAATCAACAAAAATATTACCAACATTCAAATTATTACAAAAGTGCAAAAAATCTACAAGTATCTGTTGTGGCCAGCACTTAAAAACTACTACTACATACATGCAATGCAGAATTATTTTCAAATGTGTTTTTCTTAAAAATTGTACATCTTTTACTATCTTGGACGAAGACTAATAAGAATTATTGAAATGGTTGAAAATTTTCGGAATGACGTCTCTGTTGAAGGAAACATTATGAAACTTTGAAGTTAAGACTTGTATATACATACATATATATATATATATATATATATATATATATATATATATATATATATATATATATATATATATATGTGTGTATACACCTCTTATTTTTGAAAACAATATCATAAACGGAAGTAACAGTTTAATCATGCTAATTTTACAATATATCGAAAACGGCATAAGTTAGAGAAAAAGTGATCCTAGTGAAAGTTAGAGATATGAAAAGTTCTAGCATATTTGTTTAATTTTTCTTACTGAAAAATCTTCTTTGTAAATGGTTATTTTATATGTACGTTTCCTTAATTACAATACATATTAATTTTTTTTCATAGAATCGTAGGGTAAATTTAAAATAAAATAAAACATTATTATAAATACAGATAGTGAAATGACCCAGCTTTTCAAATAAATCGTTAATTTTGAATAGTTTATTTTAAGTCTAAATATGTTTCTGTAAGTGCAACCATTTTGGAAATATTGAAAAAATGTAAAAAGCAAAAGCCTCTATTTAACTGTGCGATGAAAATCAAATCAGTTCTTTGCAAATATATGTTAATCTCGAATACGAAATATTACTGTTCATCGCATAGTATTTCCTTTTATGTAATTTGATCTAGATCTTACTCACAACATAGACGCACAGATATACATAATTGAAAAATAGCCAAATTGGAATTACCCGACTTCAAATCCATTAAAATATTTAGATATATATTTTCCAGATACATATACGTACTTTATAAATTATAGTAAAGTTAATAATAATTAGCTGAAGAAAAACAGAGCAACATTCAATCTATTTATATAATTGACAGTTTAATAATGATGTTCAAAATAGTTCGTTTAGAATTTCGAGATATGTAAGTTGTCAGTTATACTCATCAGAGAAGATAAAATGGTCGTTTGAAGTATGATTGAATATACGAGGTGTATGATGATGAATGACAAAAGTCGTAAAAGAAGAAATCATAAAGTGGAAGTTTAGTAATATTAAAACGTTATGTAACATATGTTCACAGGGCTACAAAAATAAAAGCGTCAATATGTCGAAGACGGTCGCGAACAACTTGTGGCCGACCGGTGTTATTTCGGGAACCTTTATTACCGACTGCTGCGCCAGAGTTTGGACGAACCGCACGAACACATGAAAGGAATGTCGGGGAACATATCCGAAAGTAATTAGCAGAATAACTCTTGTTCACAAGATTTCTAATCAAGTTATAGCCTGATGTGCTTGCTATTACTAATAGTTCACCAACTTTGGTGTTACGTCACAATGAAAGTCTGCGATTTTATATAACCCATAGAAAGAACGGAGAATTTGAAAAGGTTGTATTAGATATATTTCAAGTTCATATACAATCAAGAATAATTAGTAATATACAATTATACAGACACACACCCAGATGTATGTGAATGTGTAGAACGCTTTGTTTTTGTAAAAATGCAAATTGGCATAGACGGGAATCGAACTGCCGACCTTCAGGATAAAGGACGAAAGTCTTAACCACCATGCCATGGCGACAGATAAAAATATTATATATATATAATCAAATAGTTCATATAAATCTGCCCTACGTAAAAATAAAAGGTTATACGTCAGGATAATTCAAATGTCAAAATATATAATGTGAATCTTCAAAATGCATAACGAGTTGTGTAAACAATAAAGTAGATTATATAATAGATGGAAATGTATAATTTTTGCCTAATTTGTATATTTTTTTAGCAAATACGTGTTTCTGTCCATTTATTTTAATGCAGAGTTAATATTTTCACATCAAAAAGGCCAAAAAATAGTGTTTTTGAAAATATAAGTTGCGGTATGATTCTATAGTCGATCCAAGAAGAGTTATTCCAAACATATTTAGACACTTGATTTAAAGTTTTGTAGGTTTGTTATCTGTCAAACGATACTAACTGAAGGAAAACCGTGTAAGGCATTATTTATATATAGTAACTATGATTTACAAAAAAAAAATACATCAGTTCGGTACCGGTTTTCATTTCGCAAATAATAAAGTTATTTCGGTTTTCGATTCAGCTCCAAATAAATAATTTTCTATTTTTTACTTATATATAAAATTTATTTTATAGTAATTTTCTTTTTGATCATGTGACTTAATTGAAATAAACCGATATTTTTCCCGGTTTCCAGTTTTTGGTTCAGTTTGGTTCGTAGCCCTGATATATATATTGTAATTAGGGAATCGTAAATATAAAATAACCAAAAGGTGCTTGAAATTTTAATATTTTTAACTCGTGTCGTTTTCGAGATATGTAAAAAGTAACAATAGTACATATACGTACAGTACGCACATAGAGACACACAGAGACGCACAGAGACGCACAAACGTCATTCTAAAAATAGTGAAATTCGATTCAAATATGGTGCATTTTTGTTAATAATTCAAGTGAGTGAAAATGTTCATGATAACAATATTCCTTTAGTAAAATTAAAACATATAGAAACAGTTCATTCTTAAAATAATTAATTTTACACTAAGCTTAATTATTTTCATATTTATGAAGAAGATTAAGAAAAGTAAACCATACTTTCCAATTCTGTATTTATAACATTAAACGCTAAAAGATAACCCTAATCATGGTTATAAATATTGCATTTGAAAATATTGTTGTACTTTTATTTTTTCACATTATTTGATGTTGATCACTTGAAATTTGATAATCCAATAAGATAATAATCACACACAGTTGAACTCGATTGAATTCTTTACAATTATATAGTTTCGAATCAGTATTCAATTCTCTATTACTTGAAACTATTTTCATTTGTTCGCATACCACGTAACGGGATCGTACAATTTGCTGTATCTGCTCAACTATTTCTGTATCCCAACAGGTGTTACATATAAATCTAACTTGCACTGATGTCAAATCATAGTAATTTGGAAAAATTTAACGGAAATAATCAAGAGATCCTATATATCGTAACCTGAGAACAATTTCCGCTTGCACGTACATGCATGAAAAAATGTTCTGTGCAATAATCCGATTGAAACTTTTTTAGTTTTCGTTGCACGTATGCATTGCGCTACCAGTAGTTACACTTGCAATTGAATGAAAGCCACGAAATATTCTTTATCGATTAATCCGACACGCTTGACTTGGAAATATAATTGGAAGTTATTTTACCGACAATTTCACTGATTGCTGAAATTAATTACAGTATTATAAAAAATGTGTAATTATTTCAAGTTGTGAACCATGACCAGAAATAACTAGAGTTCGACATATTTCATATTTACAATACTTCCTTTTATGCATTCGCATAAGAAAGTAAATACGATTGTTTGTCTATTGCAAAATATTACTCATTAATTCTTTTGTTCATTTTAACTACACTTGACTATCTTGTACCACGGATTATTTATATTTATACAAAAGAGAATTTTCATGAAAATTCATCCAAACAAAATATAGATAAAAACTTATATTTTTAGAACTGTTAATAGAAAACCTGATAATCTGAACACGCCAGGCGAAAATAAACTTGTTGACAGCGGTCAGAAATCAAGACCATAACAGAAACATAATTTATCATAATGTAATTGTCAACTGATACGAATGATTTCATTGATCATTGTTAAAGATGATGAATACTTGTTGACGACCACTGTGATCGAACACACACATAGTACATACTCATACATAGATCTCTAAATTAATGCAACCATGCATATTGCATCCCAGTTCTAATTAATGCGAATTACTTAGATCTTGGGGTGTAGACTTTGTAATAATACCTGGTTGACTTTGGTTTAATATTGATAACTAAATCTAATATCTCTAATTAACACCATGTGATCCATATCCCAAATTGTTAAGTTGCATGAAATATATTATATTCTAAATTGTAAGTTTAAAACAATGTGTTACAAACCGGATATTAAATGTTAAAGTTATGAGAATAGGGATGCAATTTTGTTTTACGAAAATGTCATAAAATAATATATGCATTTACTTGGCACACGATGCATACTGATTTTGTTTATATATGCTATTATTCGGAGAACAGTTTTGCGTTATAAACCAAAATAAGGCGGTATTTTATTCATCAATTATTATTAGTGCGCTAAATGTCATCAGCAATTGAATTAGTTCACGAAAAATAACTGATGAATTGGCGGTGCGACCGAATTAATAAAAAAAAACGGGTTGCTGAAAGTTAGTGATCATCAATTTTCGAGATGAGACGAGACGAGCTATCTCTTATTTCTAGTCTCGAATTTTTTAAAGAACTGTTGTCTCGGCGAGAAGCATGTCAGTGACAAGGATAGAAAGAAAAGTTGTCACGGAATTTATTTCACGATTCATAGATTATTACAAGTGAAAACCAAAACAAAAACTTGTAGGATATAAATAAATTGAAAAGATTATATATTATAAATGGCTTAGGTATACTATAGTCATGTATGCAAATACATGCTCCGCACAATTGATTTAACCAATAAATAAACATTAATATATGTTCTCGTACAGTGTTATTTATGAGGATGTACGTTTTAATCAATTTTATTTAAGCACTAAATCATTAAAATATACCGTTTGTCCCACCTATCGTACGTAAAACTTAACTTTATAACTCCCACTGTATACAATATATAATAATAAAGGAACTATATAGGAGTATTACGTAGGTAATGATATATTTGTAACAATCATTAGAAAATAGCAAAAATACAATCATTGTTTTAATGGTAAAAAACAACATGTACGCCTACTTTTACACACGCTCGCTAACACCATGTCAACAAACACAATTGATTTATTGGAAATTTTGCATTTCCGTGTTTACCAGAAACAGAGCGTGGTCGCTATATATTTTTTCACAACTAGAAATAGAAAGAACATTATAATCTATTTTGTACCATATGCTAATTTTTGCCATACTTCTGTGTACAAGATTTTAGATTAGTAAACTTTCCTTTACAGAACAAATAAGGATAATTTAATGTGAAATCACAAATAATATGGTTAGTTGCCAATTAATATTTACAATATAGTAAACACTTTCTATGATTCAATATTTAATAATTTTCTAATATTTTAGGTAAAGTATAGTTATGTTATATCGTCCCTTAATAATGCAATTAGACTTGAAATAAGTTTAACAGAAAATCAATATTTGTAAAAAGTAGATACTTATCTATTTGTTTTTACTGTGTTCTTATGTGCTATTAACATACAGTGATGCTTATCTAGTTGAAGCTTTAAAAACATCGCAAACCAGATTCGTTACGTACAACGCACCGATGCGTCCAGCTCGCCTTATGAGTAATATATGCGATGCGAGCAGCGGCTTTTAATTATTATGCCCTTTTGGTTAACAATTACACAATTAACAAGTTCTTACAATGTTTTGTAGAATATATTGATAACAAATAATTTTTAGTGCATATTTTGAAATTTTAATATTTAATAATTTCATTCGGGCTTTGGGTTAGCAATATGAAAGAATCTTGTAGACATAAAATATCTTAGTATTATTATTAGAATTTTTAAGTGTTTTAATTATTTTTATAAAGACAGTATTAAGGGGGGCTTAAAATTTTGGGGTCCTATTACTCGGGAAGTATACGGGCGATTGGATTTAAATAGGATGTTAAATAATTTGGTGTGAATCGCTCTGGTATCTTCAGAAGAGTATCACAAATTTGGTCTTGTAAGAGCGAGCGAGAGAGCGACGAATAACATCCAAGTATATAAGTTATATATATTTTATGATTTTTGGACAAGACAAACATTTTTTGTTGATGAAAATTTTTATCCGAGAATGCTACAGACACACGACCTTCGGTACTTCATACGGTGAGCTAAAAACTGAACTGGTACATGTAACTACATCAAAATATCCAAAATTCGAGTTATCCAGTTTTAGTATTAGGGAACAATATATTCAACTGTTTGAAAGGAATTACGATTTCTTTTGATATCGTCTCTAGAATCAAAGTTCTATTTCTTATTATTTGCTATCTATTATATGTAGCAAAAATATGTTTAGCGGCTTATATTTATATAATTTTGTTTATTTAAAAAAAAAAAGTAAATGCACTGATATTCTGTACATTTTATATATAAAACAAGAATCAGGAGTGCGCAGCGATCACACGGTCGCAGACGCATCATCGCATCGGGCGCGGAGACCAGGCAATGTTCTAGTAGTATTAGTAGTTCATGGTAACGCCGCTGGTTATGCGAGACGACGAGCAGCGAACGTAAAAAAGCTTACTTGCGCTTACGATATCAGACAGACCCAACGAACAACAAAGGAGAACACAACAGCAACAACAAAATGTCCGTGTCGGTAGCTCCCGGTTATAAAAGCGACCGCATATCTGATTCACGAATCACGGAAGGCGGGCTGTAATCACGTCAACATCGTGGCCAAAATAACCCGTGCACGTTTGTAACTGCCGACAGACACGATACGCTCCCGGTACGGTCCTGTACACCATTTTTCTATAGTTTGTTTCATATTTCTTTTTGCAAAGTTAAACTACAATACTGCAACTATAGAATGCGTGTGAATTTCACATCGCAGTTAAATTACTACTGCATCAGCACCATCATACCACCAACGTAATTCTCGATTGCGATTAGATAAATGTACACAATTTTACAGTGCGGCATATCACCCTTATGCTCTAAGAAATAAAAAATATTTAATTTAAATTTAATATTATTAGAAACATGGTGGAAAACAATGAAAGGTTAAGTATAATTCAACGCGTAAAACTAGAATTTCATTCAATTATAAGAATTGAAACAATTTCAAAATGTTACAGATTCTTCTTACAAATTTATAAATTTGCACAGAATCGCTCCATCAGTGTACAAGTTTCTGCTGAAATTACTAAAGTTTCTTGTATAGTGTGACAAGGCGACAGAGGAATTATTAATTCAGGATATACGTACATCACAAAGCCAATTTTGTTTGTAACGAAATTTCGGTGTCTTCTGGGTGGAACACATAATCAGCAAACGCTAATCATGTACATGTAACATGTAATCTGGTAGAGATACGTAAATCAATTCGTACAGGTATGGCAAATGTAATTTCCTTAACCTCCTTATTGCAGTTGGTAATTCCATCGCTGTGAAACCCTTTTAAATAGTGTACGAATTAGGTACTCTTGTCACATCATCTTCCGCACGCAAACACAGAAAAGTAGGTATACGTATGCATATACCATAATTACTTTAATACCCTGAGATATGTGATCTAGTTACATTAATTGCTATAATTTTATTAAGCCAATATGGCACAAGAAATATGGTAAAGGAATTGCACAAACTAATAAGAGGTCTTTGTTATTTGTTTGATTAAATAAGGAAGAGAAAATTATGAGTAAAGTCTTGATATATATGGACAAAAGATTAAATTTAATTCAATTGGACACATCTGGAATTGGATTCCGTAACATCTCTTGTTCTGGTTTTGATTTGTTCAGAAATCCAGAGTTATGACTTCGTTTGGCAATTCAAAATATATGTTTTGCTGGATAACAAGAGCAACAGTTCTTTGGTCTCCTTTAAAAATGCTAAACTAGAAGGTTAGCTTCCAAATTGTATATCGATTCAGCAACGATGTTTTGTTGCAAAATGCAATAAACTGCAGTTCAATTTTAAAACCTATATTTGAAATATACTACGGCCGAAACATAAAAATTCGGTTTTTCTTTGTATATAATTTTATGTGCACTGGTTATCTAAAGCAAAATCTTTTATGTACGAGATGTTTCGGAAAAAGTATGTTTGGTTTGAACGATTTTACTTTACGAGCAAAATGATTTGTGATATCACATAAAACCGAAACAGACGTATGTCGTTAGTTCATAAAAAAATCGTAAAATAGTTATTCTCCATTCTATCTATCATTCATTTACTTTTGCTTTGATCCCCCTACCAATAAAATTAATAAGATGCGCATATTTATCGGCTTATTTAAAGCAAATATAAAACTTTCCCCGAAGTGCATCAGTCACTCATTATTAATTACATTGGAACAAGGCTTTTAGTGCATATTAAACGGCAGGTATCGACTTGCATTCAATTTATTGCCATGTGCACAGCAAGTTCTATATAATTTGCACAAGATTTACACTAACAATTATTTGCAGTTAAATTTTAATTTGTAATATTAGTCATGTGTAAAACAATTATTTTTATTATGACTGCATGTAAGAGCTACTTAACCATGAAATAGCTGTATTAAAAATAATACATGAAGTTAAAGAGTTCATTAAATACTATGAACTATTTGGATCAGTACATGGACGAATAACTTAAGATGTCTGTATTTGAAAGCCTGACACATTGATAACTTTATACTACAATTAATTTTCTGTACTACGTCCAAGAAAATAATATTGCCCTACGATTTTTACATTCTTATATGTAATATATAAACGAAAGTATTATCATCACAAAAATAAAAATCGAACGCAAAATTTTAATAGATATATCCAATTTAAGGGTCCCTAAATCAATTTATGACTATTTTCTCATTGATGTCTGTGTGTTTGTTAATGCTGTACAACAAATACTGTTGAATATAAAAATATAATATTTAAATTTTAGATTTGTATTGGAAAGAAATTTTTTGAAAAGAATGTACTTATTTACTCGAGAGAATTAAAATGTGAATTATATATTACTTTACGTTTCCATAGTTAACACACATATTTAATAAATCGAAATCATCTTAAAAATAATCAAATATAGGATAGAATGCGAAGAATTGAATTAGTACACATCGAAAAATACAACAGCACGAAACAGAGATTTGCAATTTGGGTTAATTCAAGTATAAATCAGCAACATAAAGGATAACTGAAACTAATCACATAAATTTAACTCCAAATTTAATTCAAAATGGACAATTGAATTAGTCAACGAATGACTAAAGAAAAACAACAAATTTGCAATAATCAAATGATCTGAAGATATTTTATATATGGCCGCTGAACAAACGTACAGGATCTCCCCTAGTTAGACAATAACCAAGAGTTAATCGTATTTCATCATTGGCCCCTCTGTGAGGTACACTGCCTCATTTCTATATTCAATTCCACTCATTTTGTGCAACATGATAAAGATACTGAACAAACAGTGCATATCATATTAAATGCTATGCGGTTGCAATGGTTCGCATGTGAGCTGACAAGAAAAAGCTTAGTGTATAACTGGGAGGTTCTGGATCAAGAAGCGCTGATATGATATAACAAAACAGTCTGAAAGATCTCCAAACAGCTTTGAAATTCTTCTCCAATCTCCAAATAAGTTTTTAAAATCTACATTATATTTTATTTATGGTGCAGATCAGGTCAATAATTTTCGAAAAAAATTAAATAAAAACAAAATTAATTCTGGTTTGAGGTTCTTTTTTAAATATATATTTTAAATAGAAAAAGGAAACACATTTTTATTCGATTGTTATTATAAGAGATAACATGACTTCTACTTACAATTTATACATTAAATAAACAATAACAAAAACTTTCTATTATTTATTATTCAAATATCATTCATCGACTTTTTACTTTCGCTGTCTGACCCCAAATTGCACTTTTTGGCAAAATATTCTAGCACATTCAGGCATAATAAAATAAATTGAAATACATTTTCTTTTAGATTAAAAACCTAACCTTATATATAAACGTCAAACAACAGCAGTTATACACGTTACAAATTTGTAGAACTAATTTTATGAATAATTATCGTAATTTCATTCATATACTTATATAATTGATATTATAATAGTTTATTTTAATTATATTTCGAAGTATGTATATATGTTTTCATATTTTATGTTTAACGTAGCTGTATGTGGACCTCATGACGTCATGAAATGTTATAACGCATTTTGGATATGTTAAAAATTGAATAAAATATGTAAAAAGCCATTTCAAATATGATTTCTTGTTCTAATCTTATTAGTACTTTCTGGCTCAGATCATCCAGATAATACCTTATCATGATAAAAGAACTTTGTTAATACAATTTCATAATTCGCCCTGACAGGGTTAATATATAATAATGATAAAGTACCTTCTTATAGTCTTCCGTTGCAAATATATCGTGGTTTATATAATAGGTATAAAGTAAACCATGTCTATGGCACGTAGAGTACGCGAAGCGCATTCGTATTATAACCGCTTGAGTTATATGCAAAGTTCCGCTAACTTACAGGGGAGTCGCTGAATTGGTAATGTCTCTCCTCAACTATTACTATTATTATTATTAAATGTGTGCAGTCTATTCAATTCCATAGTAGTCTCCTCTCTTCTCTATACACTGGTGTTGGCTGGCTGACTGCGTGCTTCCTATGAATGTTCTCGAGCGCAGAATGTTGCATTTTAAACAGCCAATTTACCATAAATTTATTAAAGTCTGCTGAATTCGAAATATTCCAACCGCATTTTGGATACACAAATAAGCGTACAATGAAAAACTAATAGTGCATTTACATAATTCGAGTGCTGAAGTTGATCTTTATTCTGAATACAAAACCACAAAGTACAATAACGAATTATAATAGCATAATAAAATATTATTTTATATTTCATTAATGACGCTTCTGTTATAAAGAAAGATTTACTTTTTGCGATCATGATAATAGATAGATGTAGTTATTTCGTGGTCCTCTAACCACATTTTGACTTATTTTCTAAATGTTTGATTGTGTGTGAGTTTAAAAAGGGCCACTAAATATTCGCTTCAAACATTTTGCCAAAATACCTTACAAATTACCAGCACAAATTTTCTGTTAAAACTCTGCCAATATTTCATGAAGATAATTCTAGGCAGAAAGTTAATTATTCCTGAAGACAGATATACCTGTGCAACTAATTTAAATTTTAACTTCTTTATCAGTTAAATAACCGAGAAATGTCTATATAAAGTTAACAGGGAATTGGGGATGTCAAAGAAAATCGAATTTCAGATAAGGAGCAAAGCAATAAGAGCACTCGCAGGAAATTGCCGCGAAATGTAAATTATAGATAAGGCATCTCCAAACGGAACATTCAATTCGACTTTGTACATATACTTTACCCGTAACTGATAACTGCAGCGTTTCTGCAAACTTCGTAATTACATGTTTATTAGTATCGCCAACTATTTCAACTTTGCATTTTCATTTGCAGTTGTATGCGATGTCACTATCATTCCTATTATTATTACAATACATTCACAGAATATATAATACAAAATTATGTTATTTTTATTTCGTACAAAATATTTACTTTTCTCCCTAAATCGTATCGTTTTCAACAGTATAAAAATTAGCATGAGTAAACTTTAACCACTGGTTAAATTGGGAAATATCTTCCGCGCTACACTTTAATGTTTTATAATTTAATTTTCAACATTATTTTTTATAAAGCGTTCACATACACAACCGAGAAATAGTTGATATTAATTCCGTTAAAATTATAAAAAATTTCATGATTTCTTTTTACTTCCTTTTAAATTTTGTCCATGAAAGTAATATATGTGTAGGTACATCAAAAAATCATACTATATAATTTCAATATTCTTATTACAGCACCATATTATTTTGAAGTAAGTCAGGAAATAAGTTCCTACATTTCGAGCAGAATTGCAAACCGATATATTCATAAAGTGAAGAAAAACAAATAATACTCAATCATATTTATGCTTTCCAGACGAGTGAAAAAATCAATAAACCGAAACGTATATGAATAAGATATCCACATCTGGACAGGCAATAACCGTTCAACAAATTTATAGTACACTTCAGAACAAGCGCGGCTCGGGTTATCCTACAAACATATACGGTGTTTCATAAAACTACGTTTTGGTCACACAGAATTCAGCTTCTAAACGGTCAATACGAGCCGGAAATTGAAACGGATTACATATCACAACACACATACAAATACACGAACATGCTCACAATTTTAGTGCTAACAAAGGTCACGCGACACGAAAAATCGCAGCCATGGAATTGACTACAAACGACTCACTTAAAATATTTATTCGGCACTCGAATATCTTGGTATATACGCATAATATTGTCTTATTTTTTACTCAAACACATTTCGATCGGTACTATAGAAAGCGAACGACGTTCGACAACAACTGGATCGGATATTAATTATAGCCCTAGTTGGTTATTTATATCGTTGTGCGACCACACACTAGATGTCATAACGATTCTGCTCTGTTCTATGGATATTAGCATTAATTATTAGTGCACACAATCCTCCTTTGGTATTATTTCAATATATATTTTCGTATAAACTGATGTATTAGCAGTGTCATAAATATAAATCATCTGGATTTATTGTTCGTTTTAATCGGATTAGATTCTCGGTATTAAATGTAATTGATAATCTGTGATATATCACAATTCAATAAATAATAATTTGTATTGTATTGTAACATCAGTTTGTTTTTAAATTATTATTATTATTTATTTAAATATATATAAGAGATAATATTTTAGTATAATTGGGCATTCATATATTATAAGTGTACCAAATTTAGTTAAAATAAGACCTGCTCCTTCACAAGAAATGTATCTACTAGGTGTATATATAGTTATTCCAGCAAACGAAATACATATTTGGTGCAAAAGTGCACATTTTGCAAAATTGTAGTTGTTACAGATTTGCTCTATGTAGTTGAAATAAATAAAAATAGTTTTAGATCTTGTTCATGTTTTGATTTGTAAACTACCTTATCATATCTTTTATTATATATATATATATATATATATTAATAAAGATGTTTTTTACTATATATATATATTATATATAGTGTGTATATAATACTTTTCAAAAAAACTTTTAAGCAAAAGTTGCTAGAACACATACACGTCATTGAGAAATAGTCGAAATGGATTCAGGAACTTTTAAAAACGCATACTTCCATTAAAATGATCACTTTCTTGCCAACATAACGGATAAGAATGGAAAAATATTCAATGGTGGACCTGCTAAGTAAAAATAAGTAGGTATAGAAATATGAAAGACTATATTTATTTCTAAACATCTTTTAATTTTGCTAATTCATCTTACAAATAAAGATCTCTGAGATAATTTAACTATAAAGATGTTATAATAGAACAAATGACAAACAATCGATCATCAAAAAAATTAAATGTGTACAAACAGGGTCTGTGGGAACTTACACAGAATTGATACAGAACAATAAAGAACAACAACCATATTCAATAAACGTTGTTTATTTTGTACTTGTCTGATTTACAGAAGTCGTACACATTTGCCATCTGAATACCAATGACTTTGAAAATATACCGTCAAAGTATTTCGCAATTATTGTACATGAATGTATGTACAATAGTTGTCGTAACTAGTTCCATGGATGCAACCACAGGATCATTGATCTATTCAACGATGGGCAGACAAGAATTGTATATTATGGGTATATAGATATACGTTGTCCACTACATCGGCACGACTGAGTTGTTGACCTAAAAACCGTGAGAGTTCAGTCAATGTCATTGCTGCAGCGGCTATTATAATTGATATATGAGTCTCGATTACTCTGACCCGTACCTACCAAGGTTCAATTGATATACGTTTTTCTTGTATTTCCAAGTTTTTTGAGACTTACATTTGATGGATTTTAAACTGCTGAACATTCTGCCAAATGGTCTGTATTGTTGATCGGTTTAATCTTTTGCGGAATCTAGGTTTAACCAACAAATTTAAAATAATGAATCTCTTTGAATCTGTAAATTGTATTTTACGTATGGTAACTATTAAGAAGCGTCATGGGGAATAGATGAGGTAAACCTGATTTGTTCATTATATTTACGCTAAAACGGATAATAACGGTAGTAAATGTTCAAAACTTATTATGTTCTTAGATAAGTATCTGGAAACTTTTCATTTTGCTGCATATACTAGTACTTGGTACATTAGTCATTTTTCAAAGATACACTGAGAGAAATATATATATACACATATATATATATATATATATATATATATATATATATATATATATATATATATATATATATATATATATATATATTATTAATTAAACATATCATTTATTCTGTTCGATGCTTTTCATAAAACTAAAATGGTAGTAAAATTATGTTTTATTATAAATAATTTTACAATTGTATTCATAAATAGCGAACTTAATACTATGTCCTTCTGCTTCTCGCAACTTAACGAATTCCTAAGTTAATTTTTTAATTGCATAATCTATCTCTGTCTGGGACAAAATCTGTATTAATAATAAATTTTTAATCAAGAAAGTTCCAATTTGTTTTTAAAAAGACACACCGTGTATATTGAAAGAAATTTGAAATGTGCATGTTTATCAAATCACCAAGATCAAATTTAAGATTACGACGCATAAATCAAGCCATACTTCCCAATTTTGCCTATTAAAACAAAACAAGTATTGATACGGACACCAATGCCGTCAGCTAGCCGTCTAATATATTTGATGAATTTTTAATTTTCTTATTTATATAGAAAATATTCTTTCATGAAAAAACCTATCGTAAGGGCAGTATTAAGGAGGACTTCAAATTTCGTTTATATTGGCCAGGTACCTTCAGACACAATATGTTACAGACACAACCAAACAGTAGAGTAAATCATGTTTCTTCTAGAAGTAATGCAACATTGTATGTCAAGATTGAATTCTGGTCAGAATGTTGGAAGTAGGTGTGGAATTTACAAAAAACTTAATGGCTGAACTGGGAGTTACGATCGGGAATGCGGAATCATCTTTAGTATGAATTGATTAGCATGACATCGGTTGCTCTGTTTCACGAATAGATAATTCGCTATGAAAAATTGATTGATTATAAACAAGGCCTATGTAGTTTTTCCATTGGAAATATATATGAAAATTGAAAATTCTGGATATAGCAGTAATCAATATTCGGAATATTTGACAATAGGATTGTATTCAAAGAAGAAAGGTGTAACAGTTTAAGTTTAGTTGTAAAATTATTCTAAATGTATTAATGCCAAACTAACAAACTGTTATGAGCAAAGACGGAGTACTTAAAAATAACTTTTGTTATACATCACTCACTTTGGGTTCATAATCTGAAAAAATGCATGGATATAAAAAATATATTACAATTTTATTCAGTTACTCAAAAAAAAAAAAATGTTTTGCTTATTTAAAATACACATTTTATATAGCCTATGGTTCATAATATGAAGAAATTTTGCAGACTCATATATTTTGTTAATTTTCTTTAAGAGGAGGGCTCCCAATTTTGGAGCAGTGTTACTCTGGAATACCTAAGAATATGTGTAGCAAGTTTGGTTCCAATTCCTCTGATACCTTCACAGGAGTAGCCGGCACAAATTTGGTCTTATGAGTGACTGAGCGAGCGACGACTTAGTATATGAGTAATATTTATATGTGGATTCAGGGGGACAGGATTAGAGCTTTCTATTAAGGAATTATTTTGATCCGGCAATGTACAGACGCACGACCGAATATTTTAGATCTTCTGTATTTCGTACGGCGAGCCAAAAAGTCAAAACAGTATTTTATATTCGTAGTCAAAATAGATGCATAAAACTTAAAATATATATTATTTATAATATAAATATTACGAATATATTCAAAAATCTAGTTCGGATAATAACAAAAAAAAAACAGAAATGTTATTTGCTTTTTGAAAATTTGATATTCACAACTAATTGATAACATACAAATATGTAATTTTAAATATATGTTCATATGCAACATACAGTAGCAAAGTTCTTTTTGTTTGTATATTTAGAATAAAAATATGAATCCCAGCTACAAGGCAAATCCAATGTAATTCAGTTATAATTTCAACATAAATATTTACACAGACAATACATTAAAATAATTAGATTGTCTTTTTTAATTATGTAAAAGTTTGCTCTGTGAAACGACGAAAACAAGTTTCTTATTAGGAAAACAAAATCACCGACAACATGAGATGCAAAGAAGTTTGCAAGGAAACTACCTTATATATTAAATGAGACGTAATCCAAACTACAAAAGAAAATTCTTCCTGAAATAACTTTTTAACAAACAGCCATCAAAGAAAAAGTAATATTGAAAAAAAAAAGGATACTCTGTCTTCCAAGGAACATATTCTTAATATGAGAAAGACAAAGACTACTTTGATTTTATGTTTGGCTTAGGTCTGTTAAAAAAGGAAGTTGGTTTTCAATAAAACAAACATAAGCTTTGTATTTTTTTGAAATTCACTAAATACATAAAAGAAAAGGTCCGTCTGACCAATGCGGTATCGATGGCTTGAAAATATAAGCTGTTCTTAGGTCAAATATTGCTTTTACGGTTCAGTATTTGGAGAAGCTTATTCAGTAGATCGCGAATTTTTACAATACAAGGTAGGTATATAAATATAAATATAAATATAAATATAAATATAAATATATATATATATATATATATATATATATATATATATATATATATATATATATATATATATATATATATATCTCCAAACATGATTAAAAATTTTGTAAATATAAATGTCGGAAAATGCAACCAATAGCTCATTAAACATTATGAAAAATGATTGAAGCATATTTTACATAACTACGTCGCATACCACTCGAAAATAACTCATTAACCGTTATGTTATCATTCAGCCAAGACAATTAATCATATTCAGTATTCAGATCATTCTCTCACAATCTTTAAAAAAATATTTTATTTCAATCGTTTGTATTTCTTTTCATGTAGCCATTTTTATAAATAGTTACATTATTAATGTTTTCATTGACGATGCTAATGAACTACAAAATATTTCGTATATGTAAATATAATGTTTTTGTCTTTAATATATTCTTAAAAATAATTTATTATTCTCTTGATTAAGATTAATTATAGTACCGACATTTTAAAAAGTATACTTTGATAATATAATTACTTTTCATTTTGATCAAATTTATTTATGAATTAAATACGTTATACTTGTCTTAAGAATATGACTTATTAATAATGAAACACCGACAGCAACGTTATAAAAATTGCGAATATAATAATTTATGTTTAGTTCAAATAAGAATAAAGTACAAGTGTGAATTGGAATAATGATTTATTTTCTAAATTGAATATGTTATATGTCTTAAGAAAATGATTTACTATTAAAGTATTTTTGAAACCGTTTGTTCTTAGCATTAGAATTATTATTCTTTATAGGTAGTTGAAATAGAACATTTATATTTTCTTATACAAATGTATAAAGAGAAATTTTGTAATCACGAAAAATTGAGGACTCGCGATTTGAACGAAAATACACGTTTTAACTATCTCTGCATCGTTTTCTTTTTAATCTAAAGGCCGGTATAGGGCCCGAAAGTAAACCTCCAATTTTGAGAACAATATCTTAACCGGAAGTAAAGGTTTCCCTTTGCTATTTTTTCAATATCTTAAAAACGACATGAGTTAGAAAAAAAAATTGTTATAAAAGTTTAATATCTAGCAATTTTTGTTAGAAAAATATTTTCGAAAATGTAAAATTTACTGGAATAGCACTTTCGAAAATAGCTTTTTGAAGTTTCCTTGGTTACTAAACATGTTAATATTGTTTCACAGCAAACATTTAAGAATTTAAACAAACTAAAAAATATTATATATATATATATATATAATATTTTTTAGTTTGTTTAAATTCTTAAATGTTTGCTGTGAAACAATATTAATTAAGGTAATTCAATAATGATTTCTAGAAAAAAGAAAAAAGTAGAATGACCTTCACTCGACTTTTTTTTACTCTAACTTATCTATATATATATATATATATATATATATATATATATATATATATATATATATATATATATATTTATATATATATATATATATATATATATATATATATATATATATATATATATATATATATATATATATATATATATATATATATATATATATATATATATATATATATATATATATATATATATATATATATATATATATATATATATATATATATATATATATATATATATATATATATATATATATATATATATATATATATATATATATATATATATATATATATATATATATATATATATATAGATAAGTTAGAGTAAAAAAAAGTCGAGTGAAGGTCATTCTACTTTTTTCTTTTTTCTAGAAATCATTATTGAATTACCTTAATTAATATTGTTATATATATATATATATATATATATATATATATATATATATATATATATATATATATATATATATATGTATATATATATATATATATGTATATATATATATATATATATATATATATATATATATATATATATATATATATATATATATATATAAAAAAAAGAAAAAAGTAGAATGACCTTCACTCGACTTTTTTTTACTCTAACTTATCTATATATATATATATATATATATATATATATATATATATATATAGATAAGTTAGAGTAAAAAAAAGTCGAGTGAAGGTCATTCTACTTTTTTCTTTTTTCTAGAAATCATTATTGAATTACCTTCAAAGTCGCCTATCAAAAATTGACGATAAATGAACGAGAATATTTAACGTTATAAAAATAGGCTGGTTTACCTCATACTACACGGCGTAATTACAAATAAAAAATTTCTTTGTAAACTAGCAACCCGTAAATTATCAGCTCATAAATATTTATTTATAAATAAATTATGCGATAAAAAAATACTTATATAAATAGAATTTAATTAGAATGCGGGATTTTAATAATAGAACGAACGTAATGTTACGGCTATTATGATACGTAAATAGCATTGCTCAATTAACTCTGAACGATGCATAGCAAGAAACAGCATTCATTCATTCATCCCAACAATGACTGAAATGTATGTACACCATTTTTCTAGTAGTGAAAAAGAGGCGAATCGAGCACAGCCATTGTGTTGGTTCCTGTATTATTTATGTCAATAGTGTTGTCAACTCTGTCACACTTGCCTTTGTTGCAAGAAATAAATTAATTCTCGGAAGTATTCGTGACCGAGAAAGAAACTTTGTTACATTGCTAATCCTGTTGACAGACGTGCTTAAAACTAACTTGTTGTCGGTTTCATTCGGCTGATTCACAGTTTCGTTTCTGTTGTTGAATATAAATCGCTGCCAAACGTATAGCTTGTCACTTGCTCTGATGACTTATTTATATTATATGCCTAACGGAATACGATATAAATCACTACTTTGTTATGTCATCGAATTCCGATAGAATTGTCCCACTATTTATCTACCGTATATATTTGTATATGGACATGTTTTACTTGAAATAGATATTATAAGTTTTCATTTGCATTTTTGATTTATCGCCAGCAGGAGGGGCATATTATATGCATATCAAATTTGGTTAAAAAGGGACCATTACCTCCAGAGGGTTTCATCTCGTTAAAAAAATTATACTGCAAATGTATGTCTTTCCTTCCAAAATTCTGTTTCTGTTATTGTTGGCTAGAGGGCCCTCGCGCGATTCTAGTTTACGCCGAATCAGGAGCTTGATAGGCTGTTGATCAGTCCTCTAGCTTTATGGCTAACGTAATCCAGGATATAGTGCTCTGAGGTAGACAGCTCAGAACAGATTGAAATCGAATTGAATTTGATTTAATTTTATAGCGGGATTGAAGTACCATCTCGCAGTATATAGTTTTTAAGTTAGCGTAATAGAAGATCTCCCTAAAAGGAAATTATGACATAAGTATATTAAATTTTCAAAGAAAAATCCTGCATAAAATTATTGGTGTTAACCTGAATTCGGTTGAACTCTGAATTGCCAACGATAAAAACAGAACTTTAATAATACATTGTACATTATTGCGCAAGATAATTTTTGCCAAGGTATATAATACAAACACCACCGATAAAGGTAAAAAATGGTGCCTATTTATTACAAGCCTGTAATAATATATGCAAATGACGAGTTAAAATCAATAGTCGGTAAGGAGAAAATGACATGAATCAAGCCGGTCACTGCAACAACTGCAATAATACCGACGCGGCAAGAGATGACAAGTCTCTTCCACTGGCACGGATCTGTCGGAATGTGATTCGCAAGTATGGGTTACGATTAAAACGCCGTCAGAATAATTTAAAAATAATAAATATAAAAATGTCGATACGTTGTTGCGTGCTCGAAAACAAGGGCAGAGAAATGTGTACATTCATTTTTATCGAACGCACTTTTGCACCGCGTCATTATGGACTACCTTATTCGTTCAATTCGCACTCGTTCCACAGTTTTTTCATCTCGACAAATGAACGTGCACTGAATAGCAAGTGTTTCGTGAGCTTGATTGGTGAATAAAAATTAATTTGGATTCTTTTCCATCAGTGGAAAATGTTTTCTTTCATAATTATACGTGGTAATAAAGTTTTGTTTTAATATCACCAGCAATTAATTAAAAATAATGTTTATATGGCACACAGTTTGGAAAATACCACACTGATATAAATAACATACATTTTTCTAGACCTGTCCACACATATTTATTTAAATACTAGTCGTAAATACAAAATATAAAATCTAGTAGCATGTAAGAGTTTGAGTTTGTAGGTGACAGACACAGATACCATTATACAGACTCGCATTTTAGTTGTTCAATGAATCTCTTTAATATCTAATGCAAATCAAATGTAGGTCTATATTCATTTTAACTAGTGTACATATACAGATTTATTAAACTAGATAATGTATTATGCAATATAATTTGGCGCCACTATAAAAACAGCTCTCTGTATTGTTACACTATTTGCGCAGTTTTGTTGACTGGTTTTGTTTGAATACCGTTCATGTTTTGTTTTCGGGATGAATTTATGTATGCATGTGGCAAACACACATTGTGTTGCGTTGCGTTGCGTTCCATACACTGAACTTTTATAATTTTTATTTTCCAGTTTTGTTGCTTTATTTAAAGGCGTATGCGTGTAATATATTTGTGATAAATGTGTATTTTTAACAGCGTGTTTATGACGTATTTCTGCACCGATGAAACACAACAAATCATACACAAAACGTCACCATGTGTATTTGTTGATTTCAGTTGTGACAACGTTTTATTTTATTTTTGCATTTTTCAACTTGAAATAATACATAAATGCATCTGCGTTACTCTTCCATTTCAATAAATTCATTTGCATTCATTCAATGTAGCACTACAACAAAAAAAGTCGTTTACTAAGAAACATGCAGCAGATTTAAATAACATAAACATGCCAAAGTCGTAAATATTGTTTCTTGTAATTTATTCAAACACTGAATATAAAAAACCGTTACATACGTTGTTTTAAGATTTAATGATCCTCGCGAATATATTTTAAAATGCTATCTGATCACATACATGCCATGTTCATATTTAATAAATCGAAATGAGATTTAAGATATTAATATATAATATACTAACGTAAAGCGAATTACTGAGCGTTTTGTACATAGCATCCAGGACTTTTGGCATCGAATATGGAAGCAAAATAAGACCGTTGTAGGGCAAACTAGCAGAATCCCCAGGCGACGTTATTTAAATAGGACGTGGCTTATCAAAAAATGCAAAACTCGATAGACTCGCAATAATTTAAAATTATTTAAAAATATATTTCAAAATTATCTCGTTGAATATATAAAATACAAATCAAGCAAATATTTAAATTATTAGCATGGGTCACCCTCATCAATTTAATCGCCCGTATACTTCCCGAGTAATAGGGCCCCAAAATTTGGAGCCCCCCTTAATACTGCCCTTATAAATCAAATTATAACACTCAAAAATTCTACTAAAAAGTCTAAGATATTTTATATCCACAAAAATGAACGTTGTACATTTAGTTATTTTATTTCATAACGTATTTACCTTACTAGTCTCAGCAATTCTACAGTACATATAATTGAAACGTTCTGAATTTAAATAGAACCCAAGCAATTATTCAGGATTAGATATTTCTTTGAATAAGTGTAAGCGAACGTTGAAAATCCAATATATAATTATAACCAGGAGTATCGGGTAGATTAATGACAAGTGGGTGCAACTCGTGTCAATTGTGAGCAGCGCAACAGTTTCTAATGCATCGCCGGGCGACGATAGCGTTGTAACAAGATCCAGCCAGCTACTTTTAAAACATATCTTGTGACAACGACGCGTCGGCAACAATGCATCCAGTGAGCAGCGACAAGGAGGGTTCTTGAAACGACTGTAGCCTGCAGCCAGCCGCTGCTAAAATATAGTACGAGTGCGCGCCGTTATGGCACTCGAGATTCTGGTAAAACACATTGTTTTCCTGCTTTTGCCTCGTCGACGCACGACTATTTCACGCAACTACGTCCACTTGAAGGCACCAGAAACACAATCGCACGTCAACTTTATAGGGACTCGGTGACGGCAAAGAGCAAGGGACGCATTTTCAAGTTACGTTCGTGCAGAAGGGATAAAATTGCAAGCGTCCCTCTTCAAAATGTGGAACCATAAAAATGTGTTTTGGACTTGTACAGTTGGATTCACGGTTATATTCCTGGAGCTTTATTCTGATTTCAAAAGCTACTCCAAATCAAGGGGGCTCTGCTATTAGAGCCTAGTTATTTAGAATGTATTGGGCTATTAGATATTTACAATAGTTTACTAAAACCGGTGCAATACTAACACGATGTAGATTCACAAATTTTGCCCTACGAGCGAGCAATCGATATACATTTACGTCTATGAGTTATATCTTTGTCAAAATTAGGAAGACATTAAACAAACTTCTATGTAAAACTAACAGGTGATCTTTTGATTAACATAAAAAAAAAATTAAAAGTTTTTAATTTTATCTATAACCGTGCTAACATGATTACCACATTTTTACTGCAGATATTCAAACTTATAGGTAGCATTCAATATTGCATTTAAAATGTGAATGGCACTATAAAGTAGATGCGATGGAGAATGAACAAATTGAAAGTAACGAAATACAGACGGAAATTCACAGTATAAATTTTACGTAATGTTTATTTTTATTGTTTTTGTTATTATTAATGGTTCATTGTTTTATATGCTATTTTTGGCGTCAATAAAAGTGTTGGATGAAAATTGTTCGTACATTGCAACGATGAAATGGAATTTTATTTATGCGATGTTTTATATAGGAAATTGAGAATCTTAGGAATGACTAAATGAAAATATCTGGAGTGGCCTGCACTCAACTTTCTTTTACGTAGTTTTCAATAGATAGATATTAATATATAATGAAAATAACTGGATAATTATACCAATTTATAATGGATCTGAATTTGAAGTACTTATCGTATTCACTCTTAAACAGTCAAATTTCACAGTTAAACTCTGAAATTGTTAATTAATTATGTCAGCAAATATATAATATAAATTGATTCTATAATAATTTACCTGATACAATGTATTCTAATAAGAAATCAATATTTTAAATATTAATTCATACAGATAACTGTCAAAGGAATGCTTGTTTGTTCTCAATAAACAAGAAACAAATGATGTAACTCATGGTTGATTCGTTTTAAAAATAATAAAATTAGTCACAATTGTAGGTATCACCATGGCAACGTAAATAAGATATTTGAGTTTTTTCGTAGCAGTTTTCTCATAACTGGTACAATTTATGAAGAAACTTTTCAAACAAAAGTTGTGCGAAATATTAATATCTTTCATTATGAATATTGCTATTTTTGCCGTAAGTGTAGCCGTTCTAGTGATATTGGAGATAGAACAAAAAATGTATAGAGTAAACATGAACTACCGGTTTGAATATTCTTTTCAAAAATAGGAGGTGCACATCTAGGGTATATACAAGTCTTAAGTTTGAAGTTTCATAATTTTTCGTTCGACAGTTTTGGCCCTAGAGCGTTCACAGACACACACACACACACACACACACACACACACACACACAGACGTCATGCCGAAAATAGTCACATTCGATTCAGGGAAGGTCAAAACATGTATATCCGTTGAAATCTCGAGTTCGAAATTTTTCATGATTACAATACTTACTTATTACTCTGTAAAAGAAAGTAAAAAGTTATGAATTTATAGTAGATACGTTTACGAATATTATATAAACTAGAACATTATAAAAGTTAAAGATGAACGATACGATAATATTTGTGTAGGGTGCGTGCAGAGCTGGGACAAGAAAACTACTTAAGTATTAAGTACTTTTCAAAAATAATTTAAGTACAAATTCCAGTATATATATATATATATATATATATATATATATATATATATATATATATATATATATATAAAGTATTGTACTTAAGTACAAAAAATACTTTAAGTACTTTATTAAGTATTTGAACTTGAAGTACTTCCCAGCTCTAGGTGCGTGTAGGGTATAGTAGTAATTCCTATTCTGTTAGTCATTTCTTATTAAAAATAAAAACAATATCTGTCAAACCGATTTCAGCGCTAGTGTGTCATATTACCGCTGGAGGGCAAGGTTACATCAGATTTATATCTTTGAAATATCATTCATTTTCAATTAACAAAATTTGCATACTTGATATCTTGTCTCATATCAACAGTATGTATAAATAATCATTTACAAATCCGGAGTGCCATTCACACGATTTCTTATACTTAATTTTCACTACATGTAATTGTAATTGAATGTTATTGTGTTCATTCTACCATTGTCAAGAAACAATATTAATATGTGTGGTAACTAGGGAAATGTAAATGTAATATGCTATATAAAAAGGCATTTTTCTAGATTTCGTATAAAAACGGTCAAACTAGAAATTTATATATCTTTAACTTTTAAATGATTCACTATTCCCTTAACTCGAGATGCCAAAAATGACACGAGTGAACAAACACTTCCGGCTGAAATATCCTTTTCAAAAATTGGTTTTCATTCTCGGTATATACAAAGCATAAATACAAAACATCATATTATTTGTTCAACGATATAGACTGAACAGCATTCCCTTACACTGACAGACACGTCATTGGGAAAATAAGGAAAATGGATTCAGGGACCATCAAACCGAATATTTCCAGTAAAATTTCGAGGTCAATGTTTATTTTTGTGTGGTCTCAATACTTTCTGTTATACATTACTATATGAAAGTAAAAAGTTAAACAGCAAATGATTTACATTTGCATCAAGATATTATCTCAAGAAAGTGAGATTCCTAATAGTCACTTTTTAATTCCACTTCTATTTCATTAGTCTATTTGTCTAAACTAAATTCCAAGTTCAAGATTATGCTCCATTAATTTCATTTGATCTGTCAATATTAATTACGACAAGAAATTTCAATGATATTTACTACACATGAAAACAACACTAGATTGATATGGAATCAAGTTGAAGCAATATGACTTCAAAACCAATATTTCTAATGAAAATGACAAAGACAAAATATTATTATAAATCAACGAGAAAATATTGGATCCTACATGTACTTAATACATAACGGAATATCTTCGCGTATTTCTAGAAAACAATTCGATACTTAAAATATATATAGTCTCGCAGTGAAACCACTTGGTCGGATAGGATTAATATCAAAATTTTAATCAACAAACGCCAAAAATGTTACGGCTACTTCGAAAATCCAAATGAACCCATTCCGTACATAATAACAGTATAATATCACACAGTCAATTGCATCTGTTGTGTTTGAAGAGCACTGGCATACTCTCGAAAATTTACATCTATATCGGGTATTAAATATCGCAATATAGGCCATTTGTTCAGAACGCCCTCAGTCGGTACACTTGCAAGAGAAAACAAATTTGAGTGCACCAGCCACCCCTTGGCTTAAAATTACTACGTCTATATCGCATTGCCTGGGAATACGAAACATGGCGGCAAACATTCACCGACGATGACAAGAGATGGCAGCACAGGGGCGGGAAAGTGAAGGGAGTCTAGTGCAAAAGCGTTTAATTAAATCCATTATACTAGAATGTTCCTGCTCACTCCTCTGTGTGCGTGTGTATTGTCAGGTATGTTACCACCGGGGGAAACAAGGGTAGCATAGAACAGCTTTCACATAAAACTTTACTTTGGGATATTACAACAACGTGCGGAGCTGCCTCACACTAACTACTATTTTATAACCGTCTGATGCGCATGCGCTGCCACCATCATAACAATCTTTAACCTCTTACGAGTGTAATATAGCGGCAGATACATTCTTGCTTAGAAATTATACTCTTGCTAAATTATGAACAATGTTACCATTGGTCTTGTTTTACTTGCATGCTGTGATATACGATATTTAATAGCAATTTCTTCATATATAATATATATATATATATATATATATATATATATATATATATATATATATATATATATATATATATATATATGGCATGAGCACAAGTGACTTTACTGTAGCATTTCATTAACTGTCAGACATCCAAAAATGTAAAAATTTTATTGTTATACTACTTATAATAAGTAACCAGCATAGTCAGAGAGTTATACAAGTAGCGAGCATAACAATATCGGTGATTATAGTGCCAACTATTGCTGGCCTGATTAACTTCTTCGTATTGGCAGTCATCTTCTAGATATATATGCGCGACTTAATGCACAGTAGAAAATTAAAACTGTCTTTCGATTGAGCGTCGCTACTGGTTATATATTTATACTGTGCTTATATATTTATATCTTCAAACAATTCAAACGAATGAATTTGTAAACAAATATAATAACTACCAACATAACTTTATTTACTATAAATATAAATTATTCTTATAAATTCAGCTATATGCAATAATTTGCAAAAATTGGTTTCAGTTTAAATAATATAAATTGGTATAAAGTTAGTGAACGTACAGAAAAGGGTTAAATGCTAAGGAACATTTTAGAATGGGATTCTTGACTTTATACTTTGTAAGTTTCTTACTGCAAAATCGTGTATTTTGAACCCAACGCGTAACACGCTTACATTAATTGGGATCTTTAATAAATGGCTACAGCGTACGTTTCGGTACGATACTAGAAGACGCACTCGAATGGAATTGGTACAAGACTATGAACTAATTCGGAGGCAAATTGCCCTCAGTGAAGCGTCAATTGAGCAGTTATGAATATTTATCGCTATTGCTACTTGGCCTAAACTAGGGTATATTTTTCGTCTATATTAGAAGCAAATAACTTTTTACGATTAGAATAGCTTTTAAATTGAATTGTAATTAATATATAATTAAAATTCCGAATGCATTAGATCAATACGATCTTCATAACACAAATATTGAATTGGGAAAATATGCGACTGTGTCATTTATTAATATAATGTTCATATTATTATTATTAGTCGGTTTTATTAATTAATTGTAACTTTGCGACTTAATACGTGTATAGGTACATATAGAAATGGATTCAAAGTGTGGCATTTGTTGTCCATAAATACAAAATGTAACACCTGTTCTAATAGAAAGTGCAGGATTTATAACACAATGCAATAAAATAGAATATAATTTTAAGTAATTAAATTTAGAAAACCGAAATTTCAAGTTTCTAAATTGTTTCAAATTTCGTTTTCAAACTCGAATTTCAGAATGTTTGTTTGTCCAAGACCGCATATGTCGATTATTCTTAAATTCGAGTATGGTATCTTATGATATCTACATATATAAATTAAATATTTTATGTTTTATAATATTAAATATTTTTTAATAGTGCTACACATTGTTAAATAAATGATTTACTATTCGTTTTATTGTTGTGATCATTGAAATAAACCGCGCAAAACAAAATTGAGTTTGTCAGAAAACACAATAGAACGAAGACAGCTATTTTGAAAATGGTCTAGCTGAAAATATAATTATAACATAATAAACCGTGCAACATAGCATAAAAGAAATTGGATGATAAATACAAAACATCGCGCCAGAAGAAAAATACAAATGAAAAAGTGTATTTATACTAGGTACGTGTATGAAGGTATATGTATGTACAACCACTCTCGCGAGATAGTTAATTGCGAAGCATAACATGTTTCTGTACATACATAGATCACAGGATTACATGCAAAATATGTAAAACAGAACATGGTAGAGACCCCGAAGTATGTGTGTGTGTGTGTGTATGAAAACTATTCATGCCATCTCCTTTTACAGTTGAACGTATATATTAAGTTGTAATTGGTCGAATGCAGTATTAAATGTCAAACGCGACCAGCCATTCGACATTTCATACATTTTATACACTCTAATTAGTGCAAATTTAGTGTAGGCAAAAAAACGATACGCTTAAAGGTGTATCTGCGTGAATAATGTTAAGCATGCAGTTATTTTGCAGATTGATTTAATTGTTTTAAGCAGAATTAATAAAAAAGTAACACAAAGGACAGAACAAGCATAGGTAGAGGAACTAATGCTCTCGAAGTATAATCTATTTATTGGATTTTCAAATATTTTTATGTTTATAGAAAACTGTTTTTTAATCACTGAATGTCGAAGATATAATATTATACAAAACAATAATGTTAATTATCATTTTGATATATATAAAAAAATATTTAAGATTTCAAAATTGTTTCCTTATAGCATTTGGCATTGATATTCTATTTTTGTTAAGTAAATGTTTTGATCCAAGCATGTTACAGACACGACCAAACACTATAGCTGTCTTGTTCTATCGTACGATGAGCTAAAAATAGAATCATGTGCGATTTTTTTCTCATTTATGTATTTAGTTATTATTTATTGGTTTGGGAAATATTTGGAATATAATATATATTCACTACAATGTATAAGATCATGTTACGCTTTGTCCAAGTTGCAATATTTACAATGAATTATGTCTGGCTGTGTGTGTGTGTGTGTGTGTAATTAACTTAAAACGCAAGACATGGAAATTTCGTATTTGAATTTACGAAGAGCACCTGATTTTGGGCATAATCGCACATTGGGAAGAGGGATATAAACCGGTTTAACTTTACCTAATAACAAAATAGAATCATAAAGATTGTAATCCTTTTCTTTTTTATAAAATTGCATGAACTATGTTGTACGATTTATTTTAAACATTTTGGCATGCTAAATAATAATTTCTTGCTCAGTGATTATAAAACAAGAAGAAGAGAATTGTTGTCTTGTTTTTGTTTTAATGTAATATACCCCGTCAGATTGAAAGACGTCTGCACACGTTAACGAAAAGGCGCAACAAGTACTTCACGCCTCATTGCCAATAAATGTGCACTAAAAACCGGTTCATTTACATAATACGTTCCAGGCGAAAATGAGATGCTTTGTTTGTGAAACGAACTCGCAAAACTTATCCTATTCTTCGTTGTCCTTTAAATTATACTTGATGATAATGAATATTTTACTGTTAATTTATAACTACATAAAACTATACATTGTTGTTCTAATTATATTATGTATAGTTAGCAAATGTTTTTATTTTCAATTTTGCAATATTTATACGAAATAATTAGCTGCGTGTAATAAACACGCATATTTCAAAAGTATATTCGATGGTATATTAAAAATTTATATTTTGTAATGAATTTATAATTAATAACTTATATGTTTATTTTATAATAGCATTTTAAATTATATGTTTTAGCGTAATGGAAAACTAGTAAAACAATTTATTGAATAATGCAGCCTATGAAATAGAATATTTTAAAATGTCATCCAAATATTTGCATTATTGATAAACTACAAAAACCCAGTATAAATGTTTAGCTTTTGTTAAAAAATATTTTACTGGTCATATATTTCAGTAGGAAATTAAATATTTTAGTGTCAAATTGCATTTGCATTAATAATTTTTAATGCATACTTGTTTATTTGATTATTGCAATGATGCTGATATATATATATATATATATATATATATATATATATATATATATATATATATATATATATATATATATATATGTATATATATATAACTAGTAGTAACAGCTGTATGATACATATTTACTTTAATAAACAAAGTCGAAGTGAAAGTATTGTAATCAAGAAAAATATCGAACTCGAGATTTTTACGGAAACACACGGTTTGACCATCATCCCTGAATCTAATTTGACTATTTTTAACATGAAGTCTGTGTGTCTGTATTAAAAATTATAAATCTTTAAACTTAAGACTTGAATATGCCCCGGAATAAAATCACCTATTTTTGAAAACAATATCTTAACCAGAAGTAATACTTTACTCTTACTGTATTTGCAGGTCTCGGAAACCACACGAGTTAGGGAAAAAAGAAATCTAATAAAAGTTAAAGATATTAAAATATCAAGTAACTTTGGTTGAAATGTACCGTGTACTGAATAATCGTCTTTGAACATAATTATTTTATATTTACGTTTTCTTGGTCACAATATATAGATTTTGTGTTTAATTATCGTATGGTGAATTTAAAACATATTGAAGCATTATTATAAATATAAATTGTGAAAGTACAAGAAAATCGAGTGCAGACCTCTCCAACCTTTCTACTGCTTTGACAAACTCTCTACGATTCTACTCAAGTTATATTAAAGATTGGCAAAAAAAGTAGCCCAAGAAAAATGGACCTATTATAAAATTAAAAATGTACTAAAAATTATAAAAAAGAACCAACCTGAATAATGTTAACAATTATAAGCACACATTAATTTAAAATTAATGTTATCAACAAATTAAACACATAAATAAACAATTCATTTAAAAATATCACAGTAAGTGTTCCAGTAATCAACGGAGATAAACTTGTTAATGGAATAATGTAGACATTTTTCAAAATGACAATTCTCGATAATATGTTTCAATATAACATGCATATCTGAAGTTGCAGAACACAACACGGATTTTGCATAAATCTGTCAATTAGTTTATAATTGTCGATAAATGCATTAAAAAGTCACATGGTTTGAGCATATCACAATGCACTTTCCATATAAAACTGCCAGAAAAAAGCAAATACACTAAAACTAAAATAGATGTATAATTCTTCCCTACAAAATTCATTCAACAATTTTTCAACCAAATCGCCTTCTTCCCCATATTTCTAGCTTTTATCGTAATGATACCAAAAAGCTTTAAGTGCATTCCGTAATAGTAACTGGTTACGTACAACATATTGATTTTCTCCAATAAGGAATACTTTGGGACATTCCTTGTTACTATCGAAATTACATTACTTGGCTAAGAATTCACCTCTGTTGGCCGGAAAAGGTGAACGATGAGCAAGGAGTAAAACTCGTTAAAAGCTCACTACTATATTCCTTTCCTTACAAAGCTCTGATATGTTAATATGATTGTTAGCTACAGTGCAATTGTGCGTAGTGATGTAAGTTTCATAAGTTTCAATTTGAAATGTTTAATTTTTTTATATCATTAAAACAGGAAAGCGAAAATCCGATACATACGGACTCATTTGAAACATATCCATAATTCTGGAGATGAAAGAAAACAAAATATATATGCCAATTTTGTTATAGGCATACTTGTTTATTGCTACAAGAATGTGTGGACACATAACGGATTACAAATGAAAGCCAAAATAAATGCAATTTCAATTTATTATAAATTTTGATATGTGTAATTTTGGTTTTGTAATTTTTTATAATAGTTAGATCGATTATTGTTATAATTTATGTATTAATATTAGGAATTTTGCTTTTGATGCTAATTCTAGTACTTCGCAACACTAGCGCTTATGTATAAACAACAAAAAAGAAGAATATTCTGTCAGAAAAGTAATTAATCATAAGAAAATCAGCAGAAATTTAAATGCATTTGTAGGCATAGGTAGCGTTATTGTGCGACGTTTTGCAACGAACACCGAGCCACGATTATAATAAGAGCAGAAGTTGGTTCGATCGTATGCAAACATGAAATTGCCATCATGTTATATAGAGTAAACACAACTACATCATTAGATATATTTTCCGGCATGTACGTACCGGTTGACAATGCATTTACGTTCCGTTACCGGTACGTGGCTTCAAAATCGTTCCCTTTATTACCGACTGACGTTCTCGTGATGTATCGTTATGTGCATATCCACTTTAGAAAACAGCGGGTGCTGGTAATACCATCTAACGTTCTAATATTGTATAATATCACTTTAAAACTTCAATACCAGACTTATCGAATATATAAAGTGGTATTATCGTGAACTTATATTTTTGTATGACAAAAAAAATAAATCTTTATTTCATCATGATAGATTTTGCGTAGTTTTATGGGAATTGAGGACTATAACTAAGACTAAAAGTGTAATAATGTGTCTGAAATACCTATATATTCAATAAACAGTCATTATTCGACGGAAAATCTTTGATAGTAGCAAAATAATTGCTGAATTTTAATAATGGTTGTATGAATAAAAGTTGATGGTGGCGCCTTAATCAAAAACAGCCCAGAGGGGAGCGGCATTACTTCGAACTAAACGTATCTGATGGTCTTAAAGATGATAATTTATAAGATTGAAATGAACTTATTCTACTTACATACTTCGTATGGAAAATGGAATAGCTAATAACAGCTATCGACGAGGTACTCACCTGAAAAGAAAAACACGTGTAAAACAAGGAAAGTACACATTCTAAGCAGAAATTAATAGATCGCATTCAAGAACATATATTTTTAATTTTCTCTCTTTCGATTATCGCACGATGAACTAAAGGCATTGTTGGTACCAGTACACTTATGCATGTCTAATACAAATATTTCCACCAGATCTGTGCTACTGTTACTAAACCAATTCTTATGATTGCAAACGTTTTAGAAAATAAGTAGCCGAATATATATTCTAGTTGAAAACGTCTTTTCACTGCTCTAACAGCGACAGTAAACATCCCTTCACGCATCCTGGATTACGTATCACGCAACATCCTTCATCCTAATCCGATATGATACGGTCGAAATTTTGAAAGCACGTTTCCCTGGAGACAAATCTTCGCCCCTACCCCTGTTCTTCAACACCCCCCAATGTATGACAGGCAGCTTTCTGCAGCATTATAATTAAACCGTGCTACCATGCGCCTAGCCCTAGAACGTAACGCGTATAGGTTTCCGTCTAAATCTGCGGTCTCACCGCATAAATCCTGTTTGTTTTGGCGTAATGTATAAATTATGCAGCTGTGCTGTGATATTAATTTAGTGCTAGTCACTTGTGCGCGATGCCGACTCCAGCACTAAACGTCTTAATTAAGATTATTTCGGATCACGGTGGCTGTGTAAACAACACTTATAACGTAACCTGTTCCGGTTGAAATCTTCAGTTTACGTTTTCTGACGATTTGTTGTTCTGCACGTTTTTCTGAACGACGTCCAAACTCTTTGTTGAGTTTAAATTGTAGATGCAGATTTTCAGTGTGTGTGTGCTGTGATTGATGATGTTTATATTGTATGTTTTGATAGATCTAAAGTAACTGGATTAAGATCTTTTGAAGTTTGTTTGAAAATAAATTCGTATTCCATCTTGTTTATATCTTGGATATTATGCAATAAAAATACAGAATGATATTTATTAAAAGCATTTTAATTATTGTAGTCATTGAAATGGAACGATATTTCATAATCTTTGAACTAAATTTAATCAGAAGGAGAACTAAGGAAAACAATATTTTACACAATTTATTAATACTGATGGTAAAGTTCAACATTATTACCTTTCTAACACTTAACCATCATTTGCAAAATACACCAGAAAAATGATAATATAATACGTGTACATATTTTCATAATATAGATAAATTCTCCCAGATATTTTTGTTATATAATAGGTATTAACCTAACATGTTCTTAATTTGAACGTTGATACCCACTCAACCAGATTTATGAAAATTCATACTTTAAAACAAGTATTGGTACAGGCACCAAAGCCAATAGCTCACCGTATAACAAATGTATTGTAAATGCGAATAGCGCACTGCTTTGACCGGGGCAAGATAATGAACCTCCGTAAAGGAACCCCCCCCCCCTGCACTAGATTAAAAAATAAAATAAAATCAGTGTTATTACGAACTATTTATGAACTGTCAGAATTTGTGAGCAATTTATTTTGAACCCTTTTCGTTTATCAAGAAAGCGTGTTTAAAAATGGAGGGGCTGAATACTGTTTACTCCTAACGTGCCTTCAGGGGAAATTGTAAGAACTCTATAATAATAACTGAGCCATTTTTCTTTGACCGGACAGATACTACTTTCTTTTATGACCTTTGAGTTCACAATATAAAGAATTTTTATATAGACATAAAATATTTTTTGTATAATATTTTAGTACTCTGATTTTTTTCTACGGACAGTTTTAATGAGGGCATCAACATTTCAAGTATAAGATATAAACTTCTAGCAGATTCAAATAAGATACCACAGAAAATGTGTAAAAAAATTTGTTAATTTCGCTCCGTTACCTTTAGAGGAGCAGAAGGCACAAATTTGGTCAAACAAGCGAGCGACGACTACTAATATGTAAGTATGTAATCTAGAAAACTGAGAAAAAATAGTGAAGAAATCAAAATATATATGAACCTAAAAGAGATTAGAAATTATAGTTTAAAATTGATGTTTTCTGTTATGTTCTATAAGGCTAATATTTGAAATTTAAAAACCGAAAAACATAGATCCACACTTAGTAAAGAATTTTAGGTAAAATTGAACTTAATGTAAGATTTCAATTAGTGAAATATCAACTATTTTTTAATTTTCGATTTTTGAAAAGATAAGATATATGGCGTTTGCTATAAACACACAATGTTAAAAATATTAATTATCAATTTTGGAAATTTTAAGACATGTTAATAACATGAGTTTATCAAAATAATAAATAGTACAATTTTGTATATTTTTACACAGCTATCAAACATTTTGATTCTCACTATTCAAATAGCAAACACAATATCGCATGATAACTACAATTAAGTTCAATTAAATTAATGTAGAGTGAACATATAATAACAATGATTAAGTTATGTAAGTACCAGAATTGATACTGATTAGTTCCTAATTAACAATGATAATAGACTATTACTGTAATCGTTCCCATAATAATTACCTACAATGATAATAATACACAATAGTTAACTATATCTATAAACAAATATAACGTAAGGAACCAACAATTTTTCTAAATACATATATGACGTCACCCACCCCAATTTATCTCTATACGTTAAGCTTAAATGTATCAGGCCTAATAGAAGCACAGTAACAAGACGACTTCATGCGTATGTATCTATCGCAGTTTACAATAATTGGCGTGACGTATATCAAGCAGATATGTACTAATAGCTATAATACATAGGGCTTTAGGGTTGGGGGACCAGTCAACCCCTGTCAATTAGTTCAAATGTTTGCGGTGCTGGTAGTAGGGATGTTTAGATTGCACACACGAGGACAGAGCGATATTATTCTTGCAGATCAGTGAGACACGATAACGATTCGTTTTTGTATACAAACGATGAGTAATACAACTTTTGGAAACTATAGAAACAACGTAAAAAATATATATAATAGAACCATTGAATTTCTACATAGTGAAAACATTATTGTCTTTACATTCTTGGACGAAGTTTAAAAGGAAGTATTATAATCATGTAAACGAAGAAATATTTGTTAACATTAAATATATAATTTTCGTTTGTACTTCATTTTGCAAAATTATTCTTAGATCTAACAAGCTTAGGTACCACGCACCATGCGTCCAGCTCGCCTTATAAATAATGTATGCGATGCGAGTTAATACATTGAAAAAATGTTAAAGATATAAAATGTCTTTGTAGATTATTTTGATTAAAAAAAAATCAAAAGTATAATTTTTAATATTTTCATATAGCCTTTGGGTCACCGATATGAAGAAATCTAGTAGACTTACAATTATTAGTAGAATTTTTGGGTGTTTTAATTATTTTTATAAGGGCTGTATTAAGAGGGGTTTGTCCACCGCTGCTTTAGCTTCTTTGGTACTTCGTACGGCGAGCTAAAAAGGAAGTCTTTCCTTACCAAAATTAAAGTTTGTTTAACGACAATAGACACGTGCTTCAATTAAATAATGCATACATTCGTATGTGAAAACTGCAATTAAAAATATTGAAGAAGACGAAACTAGAACATTTAAAACACTTTTTTTGTTGGTATTGTTATTGCCTACTTGAATTTAATCAAATTCAAAGGATATTAAAGTGATTGTATAGATAACTCTGCTTGGATACTTTCCACAATGTAAAGGAGAACAATGTACCAAAACCACAATTTGCAACATTTACTTTGTAATAAAATTTTCCATCTTTTAAATGGTTGCTCTGTGGCTGGATGAATATCTCTGGAGAACGGAGACCGGATGACTCTCACTCAAATTATACAGTTGTAAAAACGTAATAAACTCCAACGGGGAATATAATTTTCATTCGTGCGAGAGGAAGCAATGAAATACCCTCATCATACAATAACAACACGTTCTTCACCAAAACGGAGGCAAATAGTTATAAAAAATAATAGTAGCGAGATTATAAAAGGAATTAGCAGAGAAAAAGTCATTCTTTCATTTTTACGGGAGAACAAAATTTTATTGCAATTTCATTAAGTCGTACGTGGCTGCCAAGAATACCTGTGGTGTGTTTATGCAACGTAAATTATAAAAACGCAATAAAAGAATAATATAAAACCTATCAAATTGCACACTGAACAATAAAATGCTGGACGTATATTTGCGAAATGGCTTCAGTTGTCCCTTAAGAGAACATCTTACTTTACCAGAATATACATTAATGTCATTTTATGCATTCTTAAATTAATATGGTTTCTGTGAATTGCTTTGAATTAAATATCACGGTAACTGAATGATAATAACACTCCAATAAATATATACCATTGTACACGAAATTAAATGAAAAATTTATTATTCTTTACGTTTATTTCATCTATTGTGAGAGAATTAATTGTTTATGATGAACATATATTAAACTGCAGGATCAGCCTAAATAATCAAAATTTATTTTCACCTAGCAAAGTTTGCTAATCGGTCAAAATTTTTAAATTCAAAATAACTCAACTAATATCAAATGCCTGACACCAATTACACTGGGTATATCTATGATAGATGATTAATATTTTTTAAATGGAAAATCATTTATCAAACAAATTTGTAAAAGCGAAGATTCTACAGGGCGGTGACAAATACTAACAAACAAGTATTATAGAATAAGGAGGAGAATGTTCCATATAGGTAGCATTATGTAATCTCACTTTGAGAATAGCAAATCATTTACATTTAACTTGCATTAGTAATTTATGTATCGATTTAAAATAGAGATCTACGTAAGCCTGTCATTATAATTGTAGCGTGATCGTAAATATAGATATCACTGGCACCCTAGATCCATGTAATTGGTCCCTGGGCCGCTATCTTTACGATACATTAGGAAGCTGTAGTAGCCATATATCAAGCGCGATGCGGTGACGAATGCAACAACGACACATAAATGAAAGGGATCCTAAATAGTGAACGTTATACATGTGTTGGGGCATGCGCATTTCGGTTGTAAAGTGCAGTGGGCGGAATTAATTTTCATGATTCCTTCGTAGTAATTGACAACTTGTTCCGTTTGATTTATTGCGATGGGATTTTTCTTTCCAATGTTTCTGTGTGGAGACGTGTTTTTGTGGGACGTAATGCAATTATAAATGAATGATTGGTTCGTACACACAGCAGACGCCAGTAATATTCGATTTTTAAAACGTGACAATCAGTTTTGTTTGCGGCAGAGAAACGTAATTACCGGCCGACTTGTGGCGATTGTCTCTGATTTGTTTTACCCGGTGTTTTGTTATTTGCGCACCTCAGGTTGTCACGTTAATAGAATTATCTACATACATAAATGTAAAACAACCTTCACAAAAACAATGGTTCTAATTATTCCAATGTCATTATTAGAAACTGTGGTGATATATGGATACCCCGACAGACCTGTATATTTTTATAGTGATTTTATAGATTCTTGTAACAATAACAAATTCCAATCTCAGTTAGAGTGAAGATTACTTCGCCCGGGCGCTAGCTATGTTGTTCATTCTAAGGATGAAACGACCTCTCCTCTCGTTCTTATTGTATTCCCAAATGCATAGTTCTGTAAGTCACTCATAACTCCCTAAACCGAATCCTCTCAACTGCCTAATTTAACTGTCAAACAATTTACGTAAAGGCCAAACTTTCCTCTGTTGAACGGAGAATTTTCCAGGAAGAACATGATTCAGCGTTAAACTAACACACGTTTTGGAACAAAAATAAGAACAAGAAAAAAGTCCATCAGAGAACATTTGTTTTCAGTAAAGAGGAAAACGGTTCGGAAGCAGTGCACGTTCAGTGTGAGTACTTTTCTCGAATCCCGGCTTCTGGGGCTAGCACGATCGTGTGCTAGATTTAGTACAGTGAATCCCTAGGGACAACGATACGTCACAATAGCACATGACATGCACGTGGCTAGGATTTGTAAACGTCTCCACGAACAGAGATTTGCGATTCCCACTGCAGCACACACATACGTATAGTGTGGCAGCGTAGTGTGACAACACTGAAATTAGCGACACACGCGGCATCAATGGGACTCACTGTCAACACTCTTCGATCCATCTAATTTTGGATAATGGTTGTTCGTTGTACGTGGTTCACATGAGAAATCACAAAACGGACATTGTATATATGCCGTTGCCGCTTCTGTGTGGCTGAATGCGACGACTCATTTACGGATCGTAAAATTCGCGATCATTCTGTAGTTATTTTTAGATTTTAATTGCTACTGTTTCTTTATACTGTTCTGGGTAAAAAGTTTGGTTATGGTTCTGTCAGACGACGCGTCATAAATACATGGTGGCGATATGAATCTATGCACACTACAAAGATAACATGTTTCTTGGGTTATGAACCATAGGCGCAGTCTACGGGTATTTCGAAGGGGCACTTTTGTTGGTGTGTATATAAATAGAGCTGGAGTGACATTCACACAATTTTCTTATACTGTCATGACCTAATATAATATTATTATATTTTATTTTAAATTGATTCCACAATTGCTATGAAACAACGTCAATATGTATTGTCACTAGGAAAACGTAAATATAACATGTTTACATAATAAAAATGTTTCTCTAAATGGCACATTTTTAGAAATAAAACTTTGTAAAACAAATTTGCTAGAACCTCTAACATTTCATAATTTATAAGAGTAATTCTTTCTCTTAAGGTGTATTCACAGCGAAACAATTAGTAATTAAGCTAAGAAAAAGAGTAATAATTCCAGTTTGTTGTATGACATACAATGCTAACAACAAAATATATAAATTTAGCTATGAATGCTATCATTGCTAGTCATAATACAAACTAATATAATTTTCTAATCTTAATTACTATTTAGTTCGCTGTGAATAGAGCTTTAAGGATGGTTCACAGCGAAATAATTAGTAATTAAACTTAGATAATTACAAATAATAATCTAGTTTGTATTATGGCAAGCAATGTTAACATTCCAAGCAACACAATTAATGATAAATTTTGTTGCTGTGAACGTTAACCTTGTATGTCATACAACAAACTGGAATTATTACATATAATTTCTAAGCTTAATTACTAATTCTTTAGCTGTGAAAAATCCATTACTCATGCCGATTTATAGATATAAAAAAAAAAAAGAAAACTACTACTTTCGGTTAAGATATTGTTTTTTAAAAATTAAACGTTATTATCCTGGCCCTTTTTTCCCATTTATTCTTCGACTATAAACACTATTTTTATTAACTCATCTTTATATTATAAATTCGATTTCTTTGACAAAACTGGAAATTTCCTTGGTCTGCATTTTCACTCTCTTGCACATAAAGCAAAAAGAATAAATTACGTGCATTTGAAAAATTTCCGACTATTTTGGACATGACAAAAAATAATCCCAGTAGACACTGACTACGTTCTACAAAAAGAAAAAAGAAAATGGAAACAGATTTCGCGATTGCTATTTTTTAAAGAAATAATTAGTGTAAATGTTTTAACACATGCACTTAAACCGTTTAATGAAGTTCTGACATTATTTTACTGCCAGAGATAAAGATTGTACGAGTATGTCTATGAATAATTTGGAATATAAACGGCTTCCGTTACTACAGTGCTTGTCTCATATGAATAATAATTTAAATATGACTTAAAGCATAAAAACAGTGCTTCTTAATCTTCAATGCACCCTTGTAACACTTCAAACATATTGTAATTTTAATTAACAATTGTAATTATAGAATATTCAATATAACTTTTCTTTAGAAGCTGGAGTAGCCTTCACTCGACTTTCTTGTCCTTGCTTTATATTGTTTTAATATAGTTTGAAACAAAATCAATATATATTGTAACTAGGGTAACGCGAATATTAAATAACCATTTTCAAAAGCGATTTCCCAATAAAGTATGTTGTTTGAAAAATAGTATGAACAAAAGTTCCCACATAATTTAATATTTTCAACTTTTATGTTTCCGAGATATTGATAAAGTAGCATGAGTAATATGTTACTTCCGGTTAAGATACTCTGATACATACCGGAACCAAATACCAATCTTAAGATTTAAATTTTATAATATAACTTTCAACAGTTTGGGCTTCAGAGCGTTCACACATTGACGTCATTCCAAAATTAGTTGAATTCGATTTAGGGATGGCCAAAATGTGTATTTCCGTTAAAATCTAGTATTAGAAAATAAAAACAATATATTCCGCTAAAATGTAGAAATAAGTGAAAGTGAAATAAGTAAAGAAGGGCTTTAATATTTCAATACGATGATAATCCATCTTGGATAAACTGTACAATTATATGAGATACATTATTGTAGCACCTGAATAGAAATCAATACAAATAAAATGTGCAGCTTCCGTGCAATTTGTAAGGATTAGACATGTGCAAAGACATGTACAGATAAAATGTAATTAATAGTACATTACCATTTTTCCTGTTCTTTGACACTATTCATTATTCGCCATTAGCCAATCATAAATCTTGCCTATTCATAATCATATATAACACAAACGCAATTACCATTTCAATACAAAATGTTATATTTAAACATTAACTATATATTTATCATGAATTATGCAATAATAACTGGACAAAACCGTCCATTACACATATTAAACAGTACAATTTTACGTTAAATGTATACATTGAGCAAAACATGAGAAATTTATAGGGATTTTTAGTGAATTTATTTATAATATAAATCAATTAATTACCTAGGAATAATGTAGTGAAGAAAATAATTGAAGTGTATATGACACAGAAAAAATATGTATCTCGCATAAATTAATTGCAAAGTCAGACATGTTTCAGGCATGGTTGTCATATTATGGCGCCTCGATTTTTTTCTAGAGTCGAGGAATTATTCTATCCATATGCACAAGTTGGTTGGAATATATTATCTAGTAAAACCCACGTGTTCTATTTCAAATTGCTCGTAATGGCGATTATATGAATTATAAATTATGCATGCATATACGTGTGATTTATAATCGATGTTGTTATTAAAAGAATATTATCTGAACATCGAACTGATCAACTGTAATTATCATTATTATATTATAATTTATTGGTCTACATATTCCCAAGTAATTTTCTTCTATCTTGGAACAAGTCCAAAAGAAAGTATTGATATAATTACAAGATGACGTCTGTATGCAGTAACATTGACAGTACAATAGAAATATTGAACGGCGCGTCATTGTTATTCCACAAACATTTCTGTTCGTGAACAATAAAAGCATAAAGAAAACTATTTTTAGTGCAATAGAGTACAAAATGAACTTATATGAATACAATAATTTATGGGGTTACATGGGTTTTAAAAATAAAATACTATTTTTCGTTTTTTTTTTTTTTGTCAAATTCGATTTAGAGATGGTCAAAACATGTATCTCTGTTAAAACCTCCAGATCGTAATTTCTCATCATTACAATACTTCCTTGTATACATACGTAGAAGTAAGTAATACAGTAATATTAAACATATTTAATATTAACCTGATAATTTAAATTAAAATAATATAGGAGGAGGTCTGCGTTGCAATTACAATAAACAGTTTTGCTCGTGTATTTTTTACTCACTCGTGTACCGGAGAGTTAAACATCTTATACAATGAATAGTACATTTATATAAATGTTTTTTAAATTCTTTTATTTAAAAAAGATTAAATAAGAAGTAGCCGAACAAATTGTAGGACAAATTTTCATTCTTCTAAAATTACAAAAGTATAAAAATACGTTTTATTCGTTTCGCTGCAGTGTCGCGATGGCACAGAATAAAAAAGAATTTACATTCACAAATGTTGCAGCTCATTTAACTTTGCATTTTCACTTGTTCTTTTTGTTGCGTTATTTATCTATTCTTAGGTGCACAGTCGCGCGTACGAAAATGGCAAATACAAACGCACACACACACACAGAAAAGTGTTTACCCATTCCTACGCAGCAGTGTGTTAACTATTTTATTGTAAATTTAATTCTCGTGCAATAATGATGTCATATATAAATTGTATGGTGACATTTACGGCCAACATTCCCAAGGCGTATGGTCCCTGAGTTTGTGGGGGAATGACGCTGCACCTGATGACACCGACTACGAAAACACACAATTTCTCGGTCTAGCCGAGAAGTGACGTTTATGTTTTTATGTCTGATTAAGAACTCTGAATACCCATTAGGACTTCAATTAAACCAATGGCTAATAGATATTTTATGTCGCTTGTATGCAAAATGTAATATTCTTCTGCTGAATCATGAAAACTTGTTGTAATGCACATTTTTAATGCGTGATTTTATGGTCGCCATCTGGTTGCTGTTTGCAAAACTGTAAGTGAATAAACAACATGACAATTTTAAGTTCTTTGTTATGTTAAGCATTAAAGGCTAAAACACATTTTGTTTTTAAGACTGTTTACCTAACTTCTATTCCCATTGCATTTTTAATTATTGCTTTCTTGGACAAAGAACATACGAAAATATTCACGAAAAAGTTAATATTTTAACGGCAATCGATATCAACCAGTTTCTTGATGATATCTGCCTGTGTGTATGTCTGTCTGTCTGTGACGCTCTTGAACAAATACTGTTTAAGGTAAAATTAAGAAATTTTAAATTTCTATATAGCCTGGTTCTGCACCTCGTATTTTAAAATTTATATTTTAACTGGAAGTAATGGTTTACACTTGCTACTTCTTCGAGATCTTGAAATCGACACGAGTTAGAGGATCAATTAACTCGTTGAGTGCTATGCGAATTTATAAGGAAATCCCCGTTAGGCCACGCGCCATATCGTACTTTACACTGTCAGTCACCGGCGACTGACGCGGCCTGAACGGAAAGTTCACTGTCAGTCACCGAAGACTAACATAGCACTCAACGTGTTAATAATATAAAAGTTGAATATATAAAAATGTCTAGTAACATTTGTTTAAAAAGTATTTTCGAGAAATGTACCATTTTCTGACAAATCATTTATAAAAATAGATATGTTATGTTACATTTATATTTCCTTAGTTGATGTGAATTTATAGCAATCGTAGGATGAAGTTAATATAAACCAAATATAGCATAATACATATAGATAGTAAAATAACAAGAAAGTCGAGTGAAGACCACTCCTGTTAATTAAACAAATATAACCTATAAAATTCATAAAAACAATGTTTAATAGGATTTGCTGTGGTTTACATAGAAAATATTCGTGATATATTAATGACATAAACGCAGATTTTATTAGATATATTTAATGAATTTTGGAGGAAATATTTGCTAACAATTAAAATAAAGTCTCAATAAAAGTTAGGTAAACGACCAGATTTGAAAAACTCATCTATTTATTAACACTAAAATATTTCTTGCAATTTGTTTAGTAATATAATTTTCATCAGATAATTGATAGTGGATTTCTGTATAACTCTGTTCATGGAATCTTGAAATAGCAAATCGAGAATATATAGTGAATACTCATTTAAAATATCGATTACATGTAGTCGACTTGTTATTTCAGGAGTTCATCCACAGGTCACATTATTTATTCCTTATTTGTCGATATAAAGCTACTGTTTCAACTTGGCCTGGTTTCCCCCGAGTTAATTTCTCTAAATAAAGTTGATAAATTTATTTTTAAATGTGTCCGGACGTATACATTTTTCTTTCTCTACATCTCTTATTTAAAAGTGTTAAAAAAGTAAAAAGAAAAAGTTTGGTTCGGAAAGAGCAGCAGTGGTAAAGGAATGTAAGAACTTCATCGTTCATCGTTAAATGTAGAACGCCGAACTGTCATCAAAACTCTGATTTAGATACGAACCATTTCCGTTTTACGACATCTCGTTCAACTTTATAATTTTATTTTCGTACTCCATCAGAGACGAGGGGTGCGGGAAACAGGTCGCGTCCGAACTTCATAAAACACATAAAAAGCAACCCAGTTTCCTTTAATACTATTCTTATATACACGGCAAGACGTTTTGATTTGGAAAGGAAATCCGAAATATTTCGTTTTATTTTTATAACGAAATTTCCAGATGATTTAACCTGATATAACCTCAATATGCCGTCAATGTGCAGGCGCGACAAATAGTATTCGTTACAACTTTATTAGTGGAAAATAAAACAATTTAAAAATGTTTTGAGAAAGATGAAATATGCGTGCTCAAGAACTGACGGTGGAAAATATGACGACCGACGGTAGCATAAAGATCACGCATATATAATTTAACTGGCAATTTGATCGACATTATAACTGATATTACCGGCAATAAATACATCTAGAATAGTGAACTACACGGCTATAATATAATACGTTTATTGTTTTAACCGTTACTCTACGATATGCCACTGACAAATGGCAACGTCGCATGAAAATTTCTAATTTATAACGAATAATGAAGTGACTGGCTTCCAGCGATAGTCTTGAACTATTTATCGTCACGACGATGTTGGAACATTAATTTTATACTGAAATATTATCTTAAAACAAAAGCAACAAATAAATGTTTACGTTTCAATTAAATATATTATATTTTCTTCCGGCAGAAATGCATATTATTGTTTTATATTTAGACGGTAAAAAAGTCATTTGAATAAAATGAAATGTAGGTTATGTAAATGCACATTATTATCTTTCTCGAAATCATTTTTGCTTGTTCAACAACTGATTTCAATCAATGAATGTATGAATTGATTAATTCATTTGACCTTCTGTTGGTTCTCTGATTTGTATCAAGAAAAATAATTGAACTGTCATGTTTACTTTTCGATTTGGTAAAAAAAAAATTATGGACATCTGGTTACATGTTAGACATTTTCAATAGGAGATTCAGTTGAATTTTATTTATGAAAACATATATCGTATACACTAAGAAAAATCATGTTTGAAATCATTGCTTCCGTAAACTGTACGACTAAGATTTTAAATTAAATTGATTTCGTAGATTTTCTGCATTGCTACCTTGAAGATATCGTGAATATTCGAATATACAAAAACTCGTTTCTAGAATGTTGTAGAAATTCAAATTGCAGTTCAGGGAACACAGAAAGAATCTGCTTCAGAAAATGAAATTCTACAAAAATTCCTTTGCTACCTGCTACTAGATTGTCTGAGCATTTGATAAATATTATAAGAATTAAAAGTAGTAGAATAAAGTTAAAATGCTAGAGTAGCCTGCACTCGACTTTCCTTGTCATTTCACTATCTGTATGTATAATAATGATTTCTTTGGTTATACTTTCACTCTGCGATTGCTATGAAACAAAATCAATATGTATTGTAACTAGGGAAATGTAAAATATAAAATATCAATATTAAAAGGCGATTTTTTCGGTAAATAATAGGTACATTTTACGACAAACCTTTTTATACAAAAGTTTCTAGATATTTTAATATCTTAAATCTTTTAACACCTTTCCTTTTATTAATGCCATTTCCAAGATATTGCGAAAGTAACAAGAGTAAAGTGTTACTTCCTTTTAAGGCAATAATACAAGTCCTAAGAATATTATGTTCAACAGTTTTGGCTTTTGAGTATTCATACACAGACGTCATTCCGAAAAAAGTCAGAATCTATTCAGAAATGGTTCAATGTGTAATTTCGTTAAAATTTCGAGTTTGAAAATTTTCAATTATTCCAGCCATGCATATCTAGTGAAGGATTTTCTAGTATTCGAATTTTCTGTATTTGGGCATTCATGTTGTCCTTTGTCCAACGTGCATTCACAAATAAATAAATTTAGATAAATTTTCAATTACAATTTATTTATGTTGAGAGATTGCAAACTTCAAATTTTCATTTAGACTTGACCGTCATTGTCAGTACAGCCAATCAAATGCTGGTAGAATGATATGGGCAAATATAGATCTCTTTGGCTTGTTTCTTAAATGTCAAATAAATATATGGTTATGTTAAACTAAATATAAACAAATGTATTTCTACGCAAATTGTAATTAATAAATGAAATTGTCATGTGTAAGTGCAATTTCGATTTATTTGTTCTTATGTATTGTATCTATAATTTATAAATGCAAATATTTCATTAGAAATTGATCTAATTTTCTTGAAATATCAAATTAAATATTAAGGGGCGGTACTTGTGTGCAGCCGATAAACTCTCCGACATACGTTATACAACGTATTTAGTATGCTCCGAATAAATTAGATTGAGTAAGTCACTTCGGATATGAAAGAAAATCTGTTTTAATATAGTGGATTCTCTCCTCATTTTGACTAAATTAGTCTTAAATGAAAGTAATCTACACGGTGACGTACGAAAAGAAATATATATATATTTGAATATAAAGACAAGAAACAATGTTTGAAAATAATATATTTTGTATTAACTAACAGTTTAAAAACTCAATAATTTAAAAGAAATATTTCATTAACAGTTACGGCCCCTAGTAGTTATGTCATAACTTCTGTAGAATATTAGTTAAACATTATAAATATGGATTATGTCCGTAAAATGGAATATTGGGAGAACTTATTATTGAATGTATATATCAGTGAGTTTAGGGCCTTAATAACCATATAACAAAAACCCGTAATTTGATATTCTGCGACACATTGTCTACAAGACTTGTTACACTTAAACAAGTGAGAAGCAGAAGCACCCTCTTCATTAAGTGGTTGTCCTTTTGCAAGACAAATGAACGAAAAGGATAATAGTGACTGAAAAGACTAACAAAGACAACATGCTACAGGACAATGTGTAAACCGAATAGCTCCCAAAGGACCCGTACCGCCGAGGACAGCTGACTTCTTGCAACGTACACTGCACTCGATTTGCATGCGGTTTATAGTGTCATAAAGCCAGGGTACGTACGACACTTGAGACCCTTTCGGACTATAGTTTCTGACTTCACCCGTTTCATTATTGCACTGTTGTTGCTGATCACGGGACCATAACCCTTCGGAAGGTGAAAGTACCCGAGTTGATGAGGAGTTTTGAATGCCAAAATGCGCTGGTCATTTTATATACGTCCAGGACTCATCTTTATTTAATGGCGCAGTAAATGGGGGACGAAAATTTATTCGATTTTATTACTGGGTAATTAAATATTGTAGTGTTCTGTTTGTACAGCAATGTATTTATTGTCACACTTTCAACCCATTTAGTGTTTCTCCCTAACCTCATCAATTCTTAGCTAATTTTCTACTAACATTCTATTGTTTGTATTTACTGTTTTATTCGAGATTGGCGTCATCTCATAAATAGTCAAATTTAATTCCAAAAGTTAAAAAATTCTAATTCCGATCAAGGTGTCAATATTTAGTTTCAGGCATCGTTTAATAAAGTAAAAATGTCTAGTGCCTACGTAAAGAGTTTCATATTGCACCATTTAAAAATGATCTCACTTAATATCTCTATCTTTTTTTATATGTCTACGTTGTCAATGAACTTCATTAGTTCGTAAGAAATGCGACAAAGAAATAAAAACGACAACGGTCTTGAAAGACGAAATTAATTATGCCAGATTAAGTTTGTCTTTTTATCAACCTGTCTGTCCGTAAGCATAAAATTCAATATAACAGATTTGTTTTGTTTTTATGCCTATATATCCTATAAATAACAGACACTCGGCTCGGCTCAGAGCTCACTCGATCGGTATAAAATAAAAGTGTGCCGCTGCCGCTCCATTTTATAAAGCGTTAAACGTCCGTCTCGAAATAACAAGATCCCGCGTGATGCCTTATAAATAAGTAACAAAGCCCTACGGTCATCCGTGGTCAGAAACTAAGCACTAAATAGCACGATCTATTTATGACTGCCGGTATTTCACAGGCAGAGCCGGCTCCATGTCATTCATTGCCCTTGGTTCGAATCCAATGTGAAATACTCACGCTCATAAGCAATATGTTTTCAAAAGACATACATGCACTATCATCTCGTTGAAATCGCAATATCTATTTTTTGCTGATTATTTCTCTCGTAAACGTTTGACGGCTAGCTATATCACCTTATTACAGTACTGTTTCACACACACACACACACACACACACACACACAGTGCAAATCCTAACCTCAGTCAAACGCCGTCAGCACTGTGAATATAACAATGGTTAAGCGATAGAATTGAACGATATTATGACATTCATGATTAATAAGTTTGTTTTCTTTCTAACGGCAAGAAAAATTAAACCAATCTAAATTTCTTTTCTCAAAGTCATTACTGGTTATTGAAACAAACAGTTGTATGATCCAATATGATTTCTTGTTTTCGCGTACTTGATATTTTAACTATAATACTGATATTCATCTGCAGCTCGACTTTTACACAAACGAGCAAGTTTATTCGATCATGAATTCAAAATTCTTATGTCTTACGTCTTTATGATTCCTAAAACGAATGCCACTCGCTCGTACTACCCTGAAGGTTTAAAATCGGTTACACCAAATTTGGTATAAATTAGAGGGATTATATATCAAAATAATACCACTCTTCAGACTAAACCAAAAAGACATACAAAATTCTTTAGAATCGTAATTTTCCAATTTTCAATATAAATTACTAAAATTTCCCTCTATATTGCTAACTTACAATATAATCTCATTTTGTATAATGGTGTAACAAATAAGTTCTGAATAGTTTCCTTGAAATCAAGTTGTAATCTTATCAAAAACATCAGCCACATACGATCTGAATCGAATGTTATCGAAACTAATAAATACAGCTGAGAAGAAAAAGTTTTTGTAATAAGAACTGTAAATATCTGCTTTTGCATGTATGTTTTCTCGGTTTGAAATCCTCACTTATCAGAAATTGCCAGACGACGATACTATAACCGATACAAATCGGTTTTCCAATAACCGTATCAACGTATCTCTCTGTGAGGTGATACTGACGCACTGACTGTGTGGAGCAATTACGCTGACAAGAAATGGAGGGAGGAACTTTTGCAGAAAAGAAACTCGCATTTGGCGAAACGAGGTGCTCGTCGATTTTATCGCTGATCTGAATAGAGATGAAAGGAATCTCCTAGGAGCGCTTTCAATCCCAATAGTACGAACAGGATACCATCTTTGTTATCCATAGAGAACTATCACACCACACTCTGGGACTGCGCATATGTGAAACTGTCAAGATAGAATTGGATACGTGACGTGTTTGATCAAGGAGGGTGGGTCGTATATGTAACAAGTTGATTTAGCACAAAAGTTTTTTTTACATGTTTACACTTTGTGCAGTTCACCTAATTCGTCAAGTATGTACTTTTATTATCTTACTGATTGTTGACATTTCTCAAAGTAATTTCGAGTTATTTTTACGAAACATTAAACCTTTCGTTTTATTCTGTTACTGTATTGAATAACATCTGAGTCAGCTTCAAAAATGCATGGTATAGATGGGTAATAAAAGGATAACAGAATTTCTAGATCGATGTAAAAATTGTCTGCTATAAAATTTTACGAACCGTATTTTACAGCTGATTATGTTCAGATCACTTTTCCAAAGCGCCATTTTAATATCACCGAATTTTCATCCACTATAAAATAAGCTTTATTTACATTTTACTGCTAATTACATTTCCCTTGTTGCAAATAAATCAGTAAAACTTTACATTTTCACAAATTGCTAAATCCTTTGTTTGAGTCGGAATCTGTGCAAATTGCAGTTTCGATTCAATGTTGTAACATCGCTCCAATCATTCACAAACAGCATGATATTATAATTAGAGAGTTTGAACACTTTGATTTTTAGCTTCTATATTTCATATATACTTTGACTTTAAAAAAATTATCTATAAAATGTGTCAATTTTTGTAATCGCCTATTATATATTTTTATAACATGTGTCATTTTAATTGTTCTATCTAGAACGCAGTAGATTAGTAAATCCCCTTAAACTTAATCATATTTGCGTGTTCAAAGAGTCGAGTTCTGTATTATTTATACCTCTGCAATTTTTGCACCATCGTCCAGTAAATTAAAGGTAAGGAATTCAATTAAACATCACCTTTAACTGGATTATAAATTAGTGCCCCTTGGCGTAGCATTTTTAAATTGGTATTCAGGCAGTTTTTTTTTTATTATTCATCGTTGATATTTTCTTGGTTACTTCTTTTTCAATCTTTCGCCTTTTCTCATCTCCATTTAGAAGCGATTCAGTCATGAAGTTTCGAATTAACCTCGTTTCGTCCGAGGAGTCCGCGTCATCATGTCGTATTCCTGATATTATTAATCGGCACGTTTCGTTGCTTGAATTTCAATGTATTTTAACTTCTTCTAGTCGGTTGAGATTTCCGTGACGTTCTATCAACTTCAAAATACTTGATGGTGTCTGGTATTTCATCACTAATGGCTCCGTCATTACAGCTTCTACACTTGAATAGTTCCATTTAATTTAAATTCAAATGTACGCGTACCGTTGTGCAAATACAATCGTATTTCAAACTAATGGAATATTTAAAACTTTAAATACTCCAAAATAGTCCATCCGAGAACTATTAAATCGTTTATGGGATTAATTACCAATAAAAACCCAAATTATGTTAGGGTAGCAAAGTAAGGATGTATAATCTCATGTAAGTACCATAAAAATTGGCTAGCATAAAAGACCCGCAAACATCAACCGTTTAAAACACTTTTGCTTGACCATAACCATTATCAGAACACTCAATTTTTGTTGCCGCAATAATAATCGTCGTCCGACAACTAATGTTGCCAAATGATTCGCGACCAAGTGCCTCCCTCATTAAACTAGCGCTAACGCAAAGTTCAGCTGTGTCTAGTGATGGTCATTTCCCATTTTATGACCAGAAACGTCAACTTAACTAACACACTGTTATTACTTCCACAGTGGTGGTCATAATCACTTAACCATTGTTGAAGCAAAGTTGCGTGATGGGAAAATTTTAAACTTGATAAATGACCCATCCAGAAATGTTTAGAAGAAGACGAAGAAGAAAAAACGTGATTATTATAATAACTTTAAGCGCGCGATGTGTACATGTGTGCACTGTAAAATGTTGTTTATGATGAATAAATAACGGAATGATGTCTGTCGTAAAACATAGGCTTCCTTCTGTTAATTTTATCGTTTATTCAATATTATTACTATACTAAATATAGATGTTCATACTGCAGTTTTTGTTTATCTGGTTATTTAAACACATAAAAATTGTCGTGCAATATCTCACATGGAATGATTCAATTAAAAAAGTAGATTATATTAAGTATTATCCGATACACGAAGGAAGGATTTAAGTTTCGAGTTATTTCAAAACACAGAATTTATTCCTCAAACATTAAATTACTAGCAAATAAATCATTTCCATTTCGTTAATCTCGTAAGCGATTTTATTAAAGTATTTAAAAATTTGACGTACCGTGGATATAATTACAAAAACATAAAAATCTTGCGATGATTTAGGCTCGCCGGATGTTTAGAAGATTAATGTCAAGTGTTTTATGGCCTCATAAAACATTATCATGGTGATGTTTACTTTAAAAATAGATAACAATTATTGTAGAGGAGACTAACCTTTGCTAGTGCAATGATTTTAATTACTTATAAACAAATGAGTACAAACTAAATGCATCATATTTCCATCACTATCTTCCTCGCTGATTCATACATGAAAAAGATAAATTTATGAATACTTATTAATAGTGTTCTTTTAATCTCTAATTTCTGAACCACTTTAATTCATATAAAAATACATTAAAACTGCGTTCTTATCTGTAATCACATAATAGTTGCAGCAATAAAATAGAAGTGTATTTCTTTTTAACTATATAGTTCCATATGGCGTGAGAATAAGGCATATTCATATATATGTTGGATGATATATTTCATCGTATGTTGAGGATATAACCTAAAACGCTAAAAAACATATTGACAACAATTATAAAAAAAAGGCAAAGTATATTATAAGTGCCTCTATTCAAACTATAATAGGATGAAAAGTACATTAAAACGGCAAACTGTATTAAAACAAGAAACAAATGATGTAACTCATGGTTGATTCGTTTTAAAAATAATAAAATTAGTCACAATTGTAGGTATCACCATGGCAACGTAAATAAGATATTTGAGTTTTTTCGTAGCAGTTTTCTCATAACTGGTACAATTTATGAAGAAACTTTTCAAACAAAAGTTGTGCGAAATATTAATATCTTTCATTATGAATATTGCTATTTTTGCCGTAAGTGTAGCCGTTCTAGTGATATTGGAGATAGAACAAAAAATGTATAGAGTAAACATGAACTACCGGTTTGAATATTCTTTTCAAAAATAGGAGGTGCACATCTAGACCGTATACAAATCTTAAGTTTGAAGTTTCATAATTTTTCGTTCGACAGTTTTGGCCCTAGAGCGTTCACAGACACACACACACACAGACACACACACACACACACACACAGACACACACACACACACACACACAGACACACAGACGTCATTCCGAAAATAGTCACATTCGATTCAGGGAAGGTCAAAACATGTATATCCGTTGAAATCTCGAGTTCGAAATTTTTCATGATTACAATACTTACTTATTACTCTGTAAAAGAAAGTAAAAAAAAATTGGTGTTAAATTACTTTACGAATAGTATGTGGTAATATACATATGTGTAGCGAATTCTATTTCTACCTTATAGTACTCGCGTTTATTACACTATAAGAAATATGTATTCTAAGTACATTGAGAAATCATGTTAAATTACAATAAAAATCAAGTATTATTTCAAAATTGACTTAAATCACATATATTATTCATGCAATTTTACAATAAGAGTAAGGTACATATACACACATGTTTTACTCTCCGTTGTATGGGGTCTGTGAGACCCGACTATAGCGAAATATTAGTAAATTCTAACTAAGAAATAAAAAAAATGAAAATACGGTTAAACATTCTTTCCGAAAAAATACAGAATCTAACTTATCATTACAGATTGAGAGGAATAAAAAAGAGTGTAATAATCACTATAAAAAGATACTATCTGTTCCACCCCAAAAAAGGTCTATCTATCTTAGTCCATCAAAAACTTTTGATAAAGATTCGCTGGAGGGCATGTCTAATTAGCAAAATAATCAATTAGTCAGAGTGATCGCGGCTTTTTAATTAAAATTTTACTGCATTAGCCTGTTCTATTAAAATATTACGGCGGCATCGTCGCGGTTTCCGATTTGCTGCTTTAATTATTACTTGACACAGGCGCACAGGCATCAGTGTGGCCTGTATCGACTTGTTTCATTCTGTTAACACTTCGACAGTTACAAATTAAAGTTGCTCGTGCTTTTCTTTTTAATATCTATCTTTGATTAAAGTGACTGATGTCTAATCATGTTTTTTGTTGTAGCCGCACGTTGTACGGTTGGTTTCCCTTTATTAAAACATTGCGGAATAGTGTTTTCATAAAAAGTGACCCACTTGTTATATTTGAATTCATTTTCACACTGACTAGTTTTGTTGGAATATACGTGACGTACAATTTTAATTAAAATGTTAGGAGTTATCTTGTTGTTGATGTGTTTTTCGACACGTATAACTGACAGTTGTTATCAAGTTGTGTTAGTCGGATATTTCTTATATTGCTGCATATCAATCATTAAAATTAATAAGTGTTTTAAAATACATTCTAGATATAATTATATTTGTTGCATTAATATATATAAATCTTCATCTTTTCAAAAATGATTAGACGTCAATGGTTTACATACACTGTTAAAAATTGATGAAATTTTATATTACTATTTAAGTAAAACTACTATATAAATTCAGTCATTTTACCAAAATTAGGAAATAAATTTGCAATTATTTAGTGTTTTTATTATATTTCAGTAAAATCATGATTTTATGTGTAATAGTGCACCAATCATTGACAGTGTAAACTAACACATGTTAAGCTGATTGTAATATAGTTGTAACAGGAGAATCGAGATGTCGTCTCGCAATTAGCACAGCTCATGATATTTAAGTGGTGGGAGTTGCAATTCAGGAGAAAATTTAACTAATAAATTTTTCGAAAATAGTTTTTCCTATCTGCAAAAATCTTCTTACGTCAAGTAATAATAATTAATAGTTCGAGTATAGTTAATATTAATTGTTTTATACTAAGAATTAATGCAATATTGCCAATATATGCAACAAAAATTAAGCAAATATTTAGCAAAATGTCATATCAACCTATATATGTAAGGATAAGATATTAAAAATATGCCCTAATACTGCTATAATTCGTAATTTCGCATAGATTTATAGTCTATAATCTAATTAGTCACATGAAAAGAAAAAAGCCCGTTCATATTTCCATTTGCGCAACTGATCATACATCAAACAATATTAAATTGGGTTATTAGAATGACTATAAATATCATTTTAGTATAAATAATTTTTTTGTTTTTTGAATAAAGGATTGTGTAAACCGAGCTTCAGCCACAACATTAACTATTAATGCACTTGTCATGATAAGAAGTGAAAAGAAACAGCTATTAAGAATTAAAGTAAAATCCAGGTAAGTATTGATTTACAACAGCAATGAACAAAATGACAAATTATTCCTTGATGCAGGTACACAGACGCAATCGAACTAGAAAGGAATCGTGCGTGGTAGTAAATCAGCCCTCTATGTGATATTTAATTCTCGTTTGCGGTCCGTGAATGTATGTGTGTGTGTGTGTGTGTGACATTACTTGCACATTAGAGGGACGACTGGAATGACAGTAAATGCGAGCATGAGGCGTCAGTCGTAAGAAGCGAGACTCAATAAATTGATAACGGTGAATGCAGGAAGAAACATGCAGCAGGACTTGTGTAGTGGCGGTTGGTGGCGGTGCACGCGCGCGTTTGATCTGTTTTACGGCGACACGCGGCCACGCGCACCGGTGCCGACGACGGACGGTCGATATGTGCGTGACGAGACTTCCGCCTTTGGAGACTGCTTATACTTCGTTCACCCACTACTCGCCATTGTTTGCCACTTTTCTATATTACGCCTACAAATTCAGCTGTGCTTCTCCGTTCTCACATTAAGTGGGCTATTTGAAATATTTTTGCTATTGCAATTTTAGCATTATAGACAGTTTAGTTTTTGTTAAATTGACTAAAATTATTACCCATACTAGCAATTGAATTGTTGAAATTATTAATAATACAATGTTCTACAATACTCATTCAAGTCGATTTATGCCAATATATTGTTAATGTATTATTTTTTTAGACGACGTCCAAAAGGATGAACTATAATCATAGAAAATTATATTACGGTAATACACGTATTGAACTTCCCTGAATTGATATTAACTATTTTCGAGATAACATCTCATTTAAAGTCTTAGTTTTAAACAAAATTTAAGACGGCTACGTTTTTATTATCATGAAAACGACAAAAGTACAAAGAAATGTGGGCCACATTTCATTGTTGATAAAATTACTTACAAATTTTGTAACTTTCTAGGAATCATAATTAGTTTTAATTTAAATTCGAGTAATTTGTAGGCTTTCTACAACAATTTTTAATAACTCAAATATAAATTTGGGAATTTTATTTATAATACAGTAAAACTTCCCTAACTCGAACTTCTATAACTCGAAGTATTCTCTAAGTCGAACATTTTTCTTGAACACTAATGTTTCGTTCTTTTTTACATGTTATTTTATCTCCCTAATTCGAATTTCTATAACTCGAATATTTCTCTAATTCGAAGTGATATTTTCTCTCGTTGTATCTCTAAGTATTCTCTAGGTCGAATTTTTTTCTTGAACACTAATGTTTCGTTCTTTTTTGCATCTTATTTTATCTTTCTAATTCGAATTTCTATAACTCGAATATTTCTCTAGTTCGAAGTGATATTTTCTCTCGTTGCTGGGGTATTCCCTACGTACGAATAGCCGCATAGCACTGACAATCAAATTTGTACGTGTGAGGTGCAGGACATATATTTATTATTTCAGTGTGTTTTTCAGAATGTCATTGTATATAATTTAGTGATTGATTTAGTTTGAAGATTAGGTGATACAGTGCTGTAATTACTAGTTAACAAAACTTTATTTTGAAGTGCATATGTATGTATCTCGAATATGAAGCGAAATTTAAAGTGTTTATCATTAGAAGAAAAACTTTCTTTAATTGCCGAGGTAGAAAAGGGCACAAAGAAGAAAAAGGATATTGCTATACAATTCGGTATGCCCCCTAACACCTTATCGACCATTTTAAAAATAAGGATAGACTTTTAGAAAAAGTTAATAACTACAGTGGTACTAGTAAACGCAAAAGGCTTATTACACCTTGTGTTTATACTGATATTGATGAATGTATGTTCCTGATTATATATACAATTCTTTAAATTTAGTGGAATATTTTGTAGAAAATGAAAGGTGGTCTTGTAAAATACAAAAGAAAATTACTGAATACTTTAAAATAAACAACTAATTTTTTCACATATTTATATTGTGTATTTTCTATAACTCGAAGTTTCCCTAACTCGAATCTTTTATCCTGAACCTCGAGATTCGAGTTGGGGAAGTTTTACTGTATATATATGCAATTGCACTGTGTAGTATACAACTGTGATTAAATATTTCATAGTTTCTTTTAGTGAAATTTTTCAAGATTATGTGGTAAATTGCATGAAGTAGGTTCTCAACCTTTGAACCTATAAATAATGAATTGTATTTTGATAAGAGCATTATAAAATTAAAATATTATTAATATTAAAATTTAATTAAATAAACATAATTTATGTTTAATGCAGCATCGACAAGTTTAGGATTCAATATATACTTGATCAATATGTACAATCTCCGTCTGGATATAGTAATATGTATATACAAGAACTAAACAAGCATAGTTTTAACAAAACACTATTGCAATATTTTGGTGAACAAATGTTAGTATTTTGGTTCCCCTATAGAGAAAGCACTAAAACGACACACACACACACATACCGAACACACATATTTACCAGTGTCGAGAGGGTCTGGCGTGCACGCTCAATTTCGTGGATGAGCGGAAATATAGAGAAAGAGAAAGGTTCACCAATAAAAATAAAAGTAGACGTAAAATAAATTCAAAAGGTGAAATATAGCATACTTTTTTTCCCATTCTTCTTCGTTCACAATTAGTGAGATGGGGAAAAAGTGAATCGTATATCAAAACGAACCCGACCATTTCCTATCAAACATTTCTTTTATACAAAATGAACCGAATGCTTCCGGTACAGTTTTATCAAAATAATACAATCACTATATTATTTAAAGAGTTATTATACAGACACTCCGAGTTAGATTTATTTTAGTTAGGATCCATTATTATACAAATCTTACTTACAACAATTCAGTGGAAGATGTACTCATTGAGACGGAACACTTACCTAGAAAAGAAACATTACTTTAGTTAAAAATTCACAACACAAAGCTATTCAAAATAGCAATAATATTCAATCTTGTGAAATAATAATAATAATTTATATATATATTTTTATATATATATATATATATATATATATATATATATATATATATATATATATATATATATATTTGTAACAAGGGAAAAGTAAATGTAACATGGCTATTTATAATTATGATTTTACAGCAAATGGAGAATTTTTTTCAATTTTTTTTTTTTAAACAATCGTTGAAATTAATTTTAATATCGTTAACATTTATTAGATTCACTAATTCACTAACCCATGTACTCTTCAAGATGTGAAAAAAAAAAATTACAAAAGAAAACATGCACTACGGTTATAGTATTCTTTTCAAAAATGATAGGTTTTCTTTCGTATGTAAATCATAAATTGAAAACGTCATATTTCTATGTCAAGCAGGGACTCTCAAAACGGATGTAACCATTTAAATTTTGCGTTTCTTTTCTTTTGTGAAATAATACATTAATTTATACATAACTTATAACAAGGTAAAAATTAAATAATTGATTAGGTACATATGTTGTATAGTATAATTAATTCATAAATAAGTATAAATTATAAAATGAGCTATGTAGGGCCAGTATGGTGCAACATAGTTCATGTAAAAAACAAACACAAAAACTAGAGTATTTTGAGGTGTCATTTATAAGCAACAGTTTAATCCAGCAAGCTGTCACATACAAAATAACTAATTTAATTTTAAAACGAGCGAAAACCCCTTTTATAAATCCCTAACGTGCGCAGTCCACATAAAAACTTTATATTCTAGGAATGCAGTGAACAGAACTAAAAATTACCCCCTTTTTTGCTTCCGAAAAGTGTATACTATTAATATGTCTATCCAGCGGGCATTTCGAGATATGCCATAAACTGTATAAAACAAATCTACCAGTGGATAAAACGATGGTTTAGGAGTGAGAAAATTGAAGGCGAAACTGTGAAGTCGGGAGCAGGACAACGTTATGGTCGCCTAATGTGATATATCCAGATGTTACGCAAACGCAATAAATTCATGGCTCGTTGCAAGGGTGCTTTTTTACGCTGCCATCAGGACATTAACCCTTCAGCGTACAATGGTTTCATTTCAGTTCACGTTGAATTTATTCCGACATATATTGTTCATATATGACGTGAAAAAGCCCGAGGCTTCACAGTCAAGTTAATGTAAAGATATTTTATACTTTTCATTTTTTGTTTCTTTTTATGTCTTGTGAAAATGAAATAAGCAGATCCGTATGCCAAATTTTACAGCAAACACCAGGCTTTTTAGATAAAATTATGTAGATTGAAATGACTGGAATTTCACTAGGAAATATTTAACTATTCTGAATTGAAGAAGCGAAATACAAATTTTTGATTTTATTTACGACTTTTCGGTAAAGAAACATTATAAAATTTTTTAGAATTTTAAATTTACAATAAACATACATTCTATTAGTTTAATATTCTCAAATATCGATAAAAGTTTAATGCATTTTAATATATGTTCGAATATATATAATTTTGTTGAATTATTCTAAAAATTGTTCTAATAACATTTTAAAGGGGTTTAAAAATAGAGTCAGACTCTGCAGAAACGACCAGACATGGTTTGCATATAATATTTTCTTATAAATGCTTTCTAGAACCGATGAAAGTACTACGTACTTTATTCTAAAAGAACGTTTATTATATATGCACGAATATGAAAAGTTGCGATATGATGATTGGCTGGTGGCCAGCTCGTGCAGCAAGTGTGAGAAAAATCCGCAAGAGCGTTTAATATTCTGATAAATTGTGTGTGTGTGATTTTTGTTTCTGTTTTGTAACTCCATTTCAACACATATGGCATTTGGATGAACGCCAGTCAGCACGCTTGTATTGTACTAGACACCGTAAAGATTTATGCTAAGAATACATCGGTGGTGTTCTGTATGCTCGCAAAAACGTCAAACCAAACACGCATCAACTGTAATGGACGTTGTAAATAACCGAAATTGTGATTCAAATGGACAAATGTGCGAATTGTCTTTCTCAGAAATGCATTTAACCAAAATATATAAAAGACAATATATTTGTAAATGTTATGTATAACAATGTCTGCGTTAAACAGATAAGTGTTCGGAATTATCATATTCACATGTCTTTACCAAATATATTAAAAACATAGTTTTGAGAAATCTGCGAGTTTCATTTTGGAAAATTGCATAACAAGCATATGAACATTCACTAAGAACTGGAAGAAATTGAAAAAGCTTTGAAAATCGTGAATTGCCTACATAAAAGAAAGCTGTTTAAAGACTTTAACTTTAAAGACTTAAATCGCAAGATAAACGAGAAAGTGTAAGAAAAGGATTCTGAAAGATCATCTTACATTTAATTACATTTTCGGTTCTGTGATACAGTAATAATTTTGAAAATAATATGTAGGAACTTTAACGTATATTAACACAAAACAAATCTACAGTATTCTACCCTGGACTTTCTTGCAGGTATCAAATAATGTGAATTGGAATTTGGTAATAATTAATTTAAAAAACTTCTTTCCAGTAAATGATATTTTAAGAAAAAGATTCAAGCAAAAAGTGGAAGTCATTTCAATTTGTTCAACTTTATACGTATATTTTTATCTCGTACCGCATTCTATGCAGTGAAATATTAGCAAGAATCCTTTCCAAAATTTAATTTCGAAAAAAAGTAAGTTTTTGTCAGCATATACTTTTTTGGAGTCTAAAGGAAGTATTGTAATCAGGAAATCTTTCGAACTCGAGATTTTAACGAAATTACACGTAATGACCATCCTTGAATTACGTCGGAGTGTGTGTATAAGAATGCCCTAGAACCAAAACTGTTTATGATAAAATTATGAATGTTTTAGAGGGGCGATACAATTTGGAAGCCAAAAACGCATGATTTTCGAGAATTCTTTTCAGACGGAAATAATGAGTCTACACTATTGTAACTTTGTCATTTATTTAAACATACTTTTAGCTAAATAAACGTATTATCTTTTTAATTAAATTAGTCGTGGCTACTACAGTGTATTTTCAGCGGATTCATACGGGAGTTGCGAGTTGGCGGAAAACGTAGTTTCTGCTGTATATATTTTAAAACAATAATTTAACAAAATGTAGTTTTCCTTGTTTACTTCTTTTTCAATATCTCGAAAACGGTATGAGTTAATGGAAAAATTATTTAAATGTCTAGCAACTTTTGTATGAAGTTTTTTCGAAAAATCTGCCATATATTGAAAAATTGCGTTTTAAAACTTGTAACATATACGTTTACCTAGTTATAATACATATTGTAGTTATATCTAAGCAGAACTAGTATAACAATGCAAATTTGATTTAAAATAGTATTTCTGGCAACGTTTTGGGAAACCAAATAATAGGTTAATAATTAAATTCAAGATTGTTTACAAAATGGCAGAAGCCATTTATTTTTCACACAATTGCGCATTTAGAAAAAAAAATTCCATATATTCATACAGTGTACAAATGAGGATAAATAAACAAAAGGTAGCACAATTTCCTGAATGTGACCTAAAAATGAAAATTGATTCCTATACTGAAAAGCAATCAATTTACATATCATTTTCATGAGAAGAGATACGTCAAAGTAAATAATAAAACCGAAAACTCCTTTGAAACTGCCAAGTATATATGTGTGATCAAAAGATTTTTTCGATTAGAAAAGCTTCCCCGATAAAATTTGCATCATTATAATATAACCCTTTTTAACTTTTTTGGGTGATACAAAATAAATTACCATATTTTACCAACAATGTCAAACAAAAGGTTTCTGTTTTAATGATCACGTATGACCGACTTGACATACCAAACTTTTTCCCAGGCCTAAAAACAAATTTCCATATCAATATCAGCAACATCCGTGAATGTCCAAGAATTTCTGACATCTAAACAATGTTTGATGAATGCATGTTCTGCCAAAAGTGACCGATGGTTTTAAAGCGGTATCGTTGCTACTTTTTCCCCTTTTGCAGATGATTAATTACTGCGCAGACGAGTTGCGCACAAGATAATTTAAAGTGAAATTTGTTTTACAGTGGTCAATGTGATTTATATATAATAAACAACTAAGCAGAGGGTTTTTGGGAGAGTGATGTGGTGCTGCATGCTATCAAACCCAGACGCCTCGCCTCGTGAGTATTAAAAAGTAGTTTGGGCAACGTTAACAGAAAAGGGTAAATTAAAGTCGTATATCATGGCGTTCTTACCGTACCCTATATATATATGTTTTGGTTGGGCGTAATATAGGTTATGAAAACACATACTTACACACAGATGCCTCAACGAAGAGTTAACAAATTTGATATTTAATCTAATTTCACTTTGAACCTATCAAGAGCAGATTTGTTGTAATTGATTATAAAGGTTTCCAAATTATTACAAAATCCAAAGGATAATTATGATCAATGTATGACCTATTTACATTTAATTCAATCAATTCATAATTATTCTGTGTTGAGTATGGTGCAGCATGCATGTTGGTCTTAAAGAGACTAAAGGACGAGGAATGATACCCGTTAAAAAGTTGGAGCAAAAATAAAACCCTTTCCTTTGAAAACTCTAATATACTGATGCGATTGTTTGTCTATGGTCCGTTCCGTTAGATCGGTTGTTAGTGTTAGTGCATTTGTCCTATGTATTTTCTGACCGAGCTTGACGTAATGGAGGGTGCTACGAATGTTACCTGAGATCCGAATTAAATTCAAATCGAGAAGTAATATTTTAATAACATAAACACAAATAGGCTGAATTATAATTGAAAATTTAAGGTAGTAATTAAGGAAATAATCTAATGACGTAATTTAGTGAAGATACAAATATATATATAAATATATATATATATATATATATATATATATATATATATATATATATATATATTATATAGATGTACATTTTATTTGCAAAATTGTCAAAATTTGTATTATACCTGCCGCCAGAGGTATATACAGTTAAATATATTCACTTCACTATTGGTTGGAAATAAATTTCACATTATTTATAAATGGAATCAATCTATATTGCGATTTAATTTAAATCACTAAATATTTAATTAAAAACCAATATTATAATTCAAATAATATGAAATTACAAAGTATCACTTTCAAAATTTGTATTTATTTGACAAACACATAACTGTTATTCTTTGACATTATAGTGTTTAACGAATCACATTCGCTGATCTGTGATTTCGTGTAAAATGCATAAAATTCAAAAATCTTGACAGCAAACGTCACTTCCAATACGAACAGTACATGGAGGGTTGTATGTTGAACATAATATGCTACGTGTGCAGGAATTTGATGGCACAAAATTAATTGTTTTGACAGTTGATGTGCCGCCAGAAAGTAACTAGGTCATCAAATTTATTTTGTGGAGTCATTTCCAATTAATTCCGTTGTGTTTCCGCACATTTTCATGCTATTTTTAAAACGCTTCCTTTTTCCGGAATAAATTGCTGTTATATAGTTCCCAATTAAATTATAATTCGTATACATTACTGGAATTGGACGAGGTAATTGAATTCTGTCAAAGGTAACATAAAAGTTCTGCTTTTAGAACAAGGCTACATTGCATCCGGTAATTTGCCACAAACGTTGCAAATTCAGTGAATTTTTTCTAGTACATCTTGCTTTATTCGCTACGGCCATCTTACAAAATCTGTGATGTCTATTAAAAAATTATGGCTTAGATTTTACCAAATTAATATTTATATTAAATTGAGTGATGCATGATAAAAAGAAAAATGAAATTGTTTATTTAACGGAAGTTATTTGACCAATCCGTAGTTTCATCGATAAAGGAATTCTAAACTTGTCAAAACACCATATTACCAACTCAATATAACAAAGTTACGTCCTAATAAGAGAAAACGGACCATGTGAAAATGTGAAATTTCCACATTGGTCTTTGTTCTGGGTATAATACCAAATTAGAGTTATTCTATAGCGGTTTACATCGTTTCTTTGGGGAAAACATAATTTCGGTACAGATCGCCCATAAAATAGATGAATTATTAGGAGTTGTGACATATGTAAATTTCTTACAAAAAATCGATTTCTATCATAAAACAGTTTTCATCAGAAAACATCTTTTGCTGCTTTTCTCGATATTTTAAACATTTGATATTAAAACATGCATATTAAGAAATGCTTCAACAAATTTTGCAATTAATAGTTGCGTAATTTTGCTTTACAAACTTTGTTTTTGTCAGTTAGTTATAGGATCGATTACTTACATTACAAAATATTATTATATTTGGTAAACAACTAGACAAGCAATGATTCTTTTTCTTTTGAGAAATAGTATCGTCTTTTCCATGTTTATTTAGACAGTCAAATTAACACAAATGCTTAACAGAGAATCAGAATTACTGCTAAAAACCAGTACAGAAATTACGAATTAAAAGAAAAGGTAATATTCACACTACTTATTACTCGTTCTATATCAAACGCGCTCTTAATGTAGCGTTTTGTTTTGCCAACCTAACAAATTCAGATAAGAACAGTACAATATGAATTAATTAGGACTTAGTTATATCAGCTTTTATACAACAGGCCCTAATAGCAAATAATATTCTTATGGTCCAAATTTTGATATCAAGATTTTGATAATGCAATTTGTAATAAAAGAGCCACTTAGTCAAATACCACATTAATATATTGTTTCCAGACATCCCTGCATAATACTAATATTGATTGATTTAACAAAATCTAGTTCCGGTATGAGTTTGGTAATAATATATATAAATAACGACTTGGTGAGTTTGAGTTCTATATTTCGGTGAAACTATGGATTGCTTATCTATGACATTGGTGAAATTAGCAATAATATAGGCTAGTGAAAATATAATTTATCTAAAATGTGATAATATATTTATTTCAATGAGTTAACAAATAAGTATAATATGCAGTAAGCCCAGCAGGAATAAATAATCCCGAAGCATTCATCTTCAATAAAGCATTAATTCAAGTAACAAATTATAGCAATTAGTATTGTGTAAGTAGGGCTTATCTAGTACGTTTCATTAAATTGGAATATCTTCACAAGGGAATAACAAACACACCGCATAGATATAAATTGCGTGGGGTGGTATCGCTATGCAACCACAACTGTTTTCAAAACTTCCCAAGTCACCTTCCTCCTTCCTCAAATACAACCCTCATAGATAAAGATGATTAATGAATGTGGCAGTATTCTTTAAAAACAGTTCGTGCGTTTGAACTGCCAGAAGATAGGGAGTCCAATTAGACAACCCGTCTTCTAGTTTTATCGCCGAAACAATGAACAATTATACAATATTATGTTGTGGAATGAATAGACGAAAGTTTCAATAGCTTTGCGGCCACAAGTTTCGTGTGTTAAAGTTTGAACTCTGCGAATTAATATTTTCGAATGACTTTTGTAAATCGTTTTATTATTGAGTTGGCTTTCGGTTCTGAAAGTGATATTGTTTAACGATATGGTTAACTTATGAAAGTGGGTTTGGGAAATGTAATTATATGGAGTCACCGAATTGCTTGCTTACTTTTAATGATATAACTTTTATTAAATTCCAATTCAATTGGGGAATTGTTATTCTATTATAATTTAGTTTAGAGGTTTGCTATGCGAGTTACACAAACAAATATAAATTTAGGGTTTTCAATGAGAATATAGGTTAAATATTGTAAAAGAAGTTTGGCGAGTTATATATATATATATATATGTATATATATATATATATATATATATATATATATATATATATATATATATATATATATAATATATCTATTTCTAAGATTACAGCTATAAACATCGATAATCTTTAGCTTACCTTTTTTAACTAGCCGTAAGAAGTACAAAAGAGGCAAAGCAACTGACTGTGTGTCAACAAAAAGTTCTCCTTCCGTCGCCTTGAATCTAAATTAAGTCTTATGAGCGAGCGAGTAACAACTAACACCCAACTATATGATTTATATACATTTTTGGATTCAGAACGACGAGAGAAAAATGTTAATGAAATATATTGATTTAAATTTTAAACGGTACAGCGAGATGCTAAAATATTTTATGTTTACAAAAATTATTCATATTGTAAATAAATTATACAAAAATTATTAAAACAATAATTATGAATATTCAAATATGACTTTTTTTATGAATACATCATAAATATGTGCAAAAAACGTAAGACTATACTTATATCGGTAACATTTTTCAGATTTATACAAAATCACGGGAAATATTTGATAGTTTTCGCAAATGTATCTTAGGCTTAAATACGAAATTTAGTTGTTCTGCGATTAGTAGCTATTATTAACACACACGTAGATGAGAAAACAGTCAAATTGTACTAACCGACCATAATAATTAAAATTTCACAATCTATTTTGTATTTCATGATGCCTATACATTCTATATAACTAAGTAAAAAGGTTAATATTCCACCGAGATATATTATAATCTCGTCGTTAGGTGAGCTGTAAGTACTGATGGCTGCACGCTTTAGTGTTATTCTATTTCTTTTCAACAGCATAATTTCATAGAAAATTATTTAAATACTGTTAAAAATTAATTATAATTTTAAATATAAAGCGTACCATGTAGCTACTAAGTTAGCACAGTATATAAGTAACCATTAAAGTTTAACCGACCATATTTTTAATTACCAATACCCGATTAGTAATTGCCAGTTATGAATTTATTGTAAGCGCGCTAGTATAACTTTCTCTCTAATTATAGTATTCGCAAGTCAGCTTTGAATGTAAAAAATATTTTTATATATGACGCCGTATATATAATTTTACTTTGTGAATAATTGTCCATTTAAAGGTTAATCTAGATACAGTTATAGATAAACTAGTTCGTATAAGGATCTAGAGTGTTTCAGGTAGGTAGATATACACTATATACATATTTGAACTCAAATCAATACAATGGGATATAATTTTATATTTATGATGATTACATGGTTGATATTCGATGTTACTTGGATTTCATTCATTGTTATATTTAATTGTATATATGCCTATTGAATTATATTAGATGTCATTCGTATAATAAATTAATTCTAGTATATATATTATTTATTAGTTCTTTATTGGACGTTATTATTTCATACAATATATAAATAAATTATGTCTACAACGGTTTTCTATTTATTACCACAATTTTTCGTTAAAGTAATATTGATATTACTATCACTCAATATTTCATACTGAATTTCGCCTACAGTCAATATCTACAAAATTAGTGGTAACTAAGGAATATAAAAACCAGAGTTTAAAATGTCTTGCGACTTTTATTTAAATATTTAAAGTAAATAAATAATGAGGTTCTACTCCATTACGAAGTTAAAAAGCTAATTCTTATGAATATATATATATATATATATATATATATATATATATATATATATATATATATATATATATATATATATAAAACCAAAGCACATATGTGCACGTAAATAATTGGCAGGGATACATCAATTCACAATGAAAGCAATTGTTTTATTAAATACTATCAATCATCTTATATGTTGAGTTTAATTTTTACTGGTATTAGTCCGTAAAGAAATCAGAAACAAATAAATTCGGATAAACAATAAAATTTATTTCAGGTACAAATTCTGACATTGCCTCTACATACATTGTATGTAAACAAAAGGATTATTTACATAAGGTCTTCATAAATCAATCAAAGTAGTGAACACGAATTTGCAAAACAAATTCGTGTTCTCAATCAAAATACATGAGCAAAATAATGTTTCTATAATCTGCATTATAAAATATTGTTTTCGAAATGGCAAACTAATTTTCACTTTGACCTATATCTATAATAAATCTTCCATGGCAATCTGCATTGCATCAATATTCGAAAGCAATTACTGTTCGTAGCATTTACACTTGCTAATTTCAAACACAAATTGATTTGCTATAAACATTTATGGGTTTGATTGATTTGCTGCTGATCGGTTACATAAAATAAATCACTTGGTCGCTATTGCACGTCTAACATTTTGATTTTAAGTCGACGTACGTATTTGTTATTATATTTTATGTTTAACAGAGAACCTCATGACGTTATAAAACTACCCTACTACAATTGATTTAGATTTTTGACGTAAGCTGCATCATAAGTGAGATATACTAAAGGTACATTTTTGTGACTATTACAAATAAAAAAGGAGGTTGCTTTCTCAGGATCTGAAATTAGTTCCTCAAAAATATGTGTTTTACATATCTTAACGTTTCGGTACCACGTGTGTCATCATCAGGAGTGCATTAACCGTTTATATGAAAATTATGTGTCTACTGTATAAGTTTCTATTTCAGTTTAAACAATTTTAGAAATGTTTTATTTATACTCTGAAAATTTATAGGAGTTTCACTGACGAGTTATCTGTAAATTTACGGATTCATATGCATTTGTACAGAATATACCTATTAATATTGTTCAAACATAGGATAATATATAATAAACTTTCGAACAGCATACCTAATAAAACGAGAAATAAATAATGTCTGAATAAAATATACAATTAATATTGAATATATGCACAAGAATCATAAAAGATGAATAATATAATCAATTTTTCATCCTCATCTATATTAAATATTCCATTTGCATTTATATTTACTTAGGCTGGGACTAAATATAGTCCTGCTATACACATCAAGAGAGGAGTTGCATATAACAGATATGTAATTAACAAACTGCAGTTATAACTTGTATATGTGACAAGTGAACACACACACAAGTACAGAGAAATATTTGAGTTGTGGGTTGCTTTGTTTATTCAAAAATAAAAGAATACCAATTTGCAATATTTCCGTGCGTTGCATTATAATGATGATTTACACAATGGCATATGGTAATGCAACGTCCTTGTTGTTTCTAAGTTATTTAGGACGAATACTTATGAATATCAAGAAGTTATTAATAATCTTGTCGAAACAAATCTAAATTCCAAAGACAAATAGATGACGTTTGCAATAGGGGAGGGACATATTTGGTCGACCAGAAAGTGCTGGAGGCGATAGATTTTGGAGGGGTGACAAATTTACTTTATCGACTTTGTGAATGCAAATTTTAAATCCAGATTTATTTGATCTTGATCTAGGGCTGGTTATTTATAATGGCCGAAGGCGACAAATTTTGAAATTCTCCCCTATATAACATGTCACAAATGACCTATGTTTGTTATTTTAGGAATTATTATCTGAGCTATCTTGCATTTTTCTTTTTACTGAATAGAATAGGATTAACGTTTTTGTATATTTCATGGACTTAGGCATTGTGCAGTTTTATTTATACTTAGCTGGAATATTGATATGAAATTTAACGAGTTTACGGGTATTAAATTTATATTCAAAGAACTTTCGCTAAAGGTACTTTGGCTTTTAGTGCTTGCAAATAATAAACACATTTTACTTTTAATAGAAATAAAAAATTTAGATTTACATGTATCTAAAATGTATTATTACTATAGATACAATGATATGTGTTATTATGATTGAATTTTCCCAAAGATATAACAATAAAATTTTTGGAGTTTGATTTAGAAATAAGTGTGCCTACAAAGTATATTCAAAATACTGTAATATTTGACTCAATATTATAAAATATTTTGTAAACACGGATATGTGAAACACGACAAATTAATTAAGGTATAAGTGCGTACGGAGAGCTAAAAATATATTAGTGGCTCTAAAACAATGTTTGGTGCACAAAGATAATTATAATTTTGTTTAAAAGTTTTTGTCAAAGCATACGTACGTACAACTGTCGTGGTTTCGTTTCCATTAGGTTGTTTATTTTTTGTGAACGCGGTCTCCTTTGATCCGAATTAAATAGGGTGCTGATGCTGTTTGTGAGTTACTTCAAATGAAAGATCTATATGCAGTCAACATATGGCATTCACTTTCAACGTCTCATACAAACATTATATTATTCATCATAAGTTTACCCGAATTTCTATTTCGAGACCATTAAAATTTTAAAATACTCGACCTACACAAACCAGAGAAAATATTTCTTAATACTATATATTACGTTAAATATTAATTTAAATTATTTTATATATAAAATATTCCACTTCAGAAGTCAGTTTTCGTGCAAATCTATTGTTTATTATATTAATTATTACGCAAAAAGTTTCCCCGCGAGCTAACGTTTCTATAGCGCTCAACATTAACATTCAATTTCCCAGCTCATGATAGTACACCGTTTTAAAGATGTGCATTCTAATGTGAAAACTCATGAAAAATAATGTACTGAAATATCATTATAATCTGTCGTTAATATTTTTATGATAGTACCCATATTAAATATAAAGATATCAAGAAAAAAAAAAGCTTTTTACCGTGAATTTACTTCATATAATATGATTACTCCGGCTAGCAGACGACAAAAAAAAAATGATTCATGTCAACATAATTGTAAATATGGATGGTTTGAAAACAAGAAGCAGAGTTGCGAAATAAAAATGTGTGATGTCTTTGTTTTTGGATAGTGAAATTAATATGCGCGAGACAGTACAGCGAATCCAGTGAGTGTGGCCTGAAGTGTGTCTATTTCTTGTAAAGTAAACAAAGTAAATGTATTCACCCTGACAAATATGCAAATAGTTGGCCCCTCAATTGTTTAAAGGGTGCGGGCGATGTTGTTCTCTCTGCATTGAGTTGCCAACGGAGAGAATATATTACCTGACTTTGTTTACACTGATTAGAAATACGAAACAAGTCGCTGGCTTTCTCCTCTCTTCTGCTGTTGCCATTGGCACATTATTATAATATATTTATGGAAATCAGATGAAGTATAAATAGAATTTCGATTAAATTTGTATCTCATAAAAGATTTATTTCCCTTGGAATTTATACATTTGTAAAATTTAATAAATTGCTAGCTGTTTTCTGATTCTGATGTTATATATTAAATAGATTGAAGCTAAATAACCAGAGGCCCTGAATATTCTTCAAATGAAATGAATAAATATGAATTTTGTTCATGAATATTTTTAATAAATATATATTGAAATCCGGTTCTACAGTAGGGTTTCTGCACTCGATTCGACTCGACTCGGACACGTCGAGTATTTGGGTAGTTACTCGGATTCGGGGCTCGACTCTAATAATCGACGAGACCAAGTTTTTGAAATTAAGCAAATACCAGTAAATTCAAAAGGTACGTATGTAGGAAAGTTTTTTTGAATTATACACATTGCAGCGGATATTAAATATATATATATATATATATATATATATAATTAACCAGAAATATTTGTATATTAGTATGTAATTCCTTCATTATTTCGTTAGTATTTCTCAAATATTTCTGCCTTAAGACAAAAAAAAAAGCAATTAAATTATATATGATCAAATAGTTATATCAAGTTTTAAAGTTTAATATTTGAAAATAAATAAATTGAATAATTAATTAATTTGAGTACATTTTCTTTTCAATTTTTTGGCACGACCACAAATCTCAGTTGCAAATCTTGTAATGTAATAAATAATTCTAATTTTAACAAATTTTAGTCTTTTTCCTTGTTACTAAGACTTTAGCTATGAGAATTGTTATTGAACTCCAAAATATTAAACGTTTTCGCTTATTGGTTTGAGTTTAGATTTAGATCCGGATTCGACTCGGACTCGACGAGTTTTCAAAATGTGGAACTCGTACTTGCCGAGTCCTAAAAACCCGAGTTGTCAGAAATCCTATTCTACAGTCTACACAGTGTTATACTACACCATTTTGTACTTATAATCCATAGCTTTGTTCGTTGAACCTGAACTATTTACGCTGGACAATAAGTGCAGAGTATAAGTTGTTCGTGTAAAATGTTCGGTTCTGTTTAGTTCAATTGTTCTTTGCACTGGCATTTTAGCAATTTCAATTCAAGGATGTTTTAACGGGTATAGTTAAATCTAAGAATTTGAGCAAAAACAAAATCTAATTTTATCTATTTATAATAATGTTGAATTATCAAGATTGATAATTTTTACCTAAATTGGGGTGCTAGGTGTATTTGACGTAATTTACGCTGGAAAAGAAAACTGCCTTTAAATAATTTATTATTTCACAATTTGTTTTAAAATTAATTCTCGTTATTTACAAGCAAATAAATACCTTGTAACAAATACATGAAAGCGGATTCGATAGAACATAAATCCACAATCGAGATAACTTCCCAATTCATTAATCTTACACAAAAACGTTTACGAAGCCCATAAATTTAGTGAGAACCGTTTGATAAGCATCATGGTGGAATGTTGAAAATTCTCGTAAATTCGCATATTGTAATTAATAACGTTGGCGCAGCATTTCACCGGTAAAAGTATCGAAAAGACAAACGGCGACAGTTAAAAAGGCAGCTAGTGGGATGGGATGCACAGTGTCCAGGTGATAAGACGCTGGCCGTACCATTCGTTATGGTTGCGATCACCGGTTGTAGGACACGGGTTCGCACTCACTGCTAATGACTGCTCAGCGCGCAGCCTCTCTCGCCATTGCTTCCTGACGCCATCATGTGTACATAGGTATATACTATTGCATTGCACCGATCGCCGATGCACTTTTTCCGTGTTGTTGTCTGTACTCTGCTCATTATTTCAACGAGTTATTTTCTTTACAACTACTTTCGACCAATATTGAGCAAAAAGACATGCAAATTTATTGTTCCACCATATTAATAAATAGTTGACTTTTCAGTAAGTTTATTCTATAAGTAAAGTAAAGAAATATTTTCATGAGAGTTGAACACTAGTATAAAAGTTCTAACAAGACTGAACCATAATTAACTTCTAACCTCATTTAAAAAAATAAAAGATCTTATCAATACCTCATTAAAACAATAACCATTAGTTAGCAGATCACGCACGGCGCATGAAATGAAAAAAAATACATTTTTATTTATAACTCACAGAGAAAACAAAAGCTAAAAATAAAGAACAACAGAATGAAATCAAAATCAATTAAACTACTAATTTGTCTTCAATCAAAAATTGTATACTTGGTTCCACTTTCATTTTACGAACTTATACATAAAATAGGCTAATTCTAATTAGTTTTTAAATTAAATTTTTTTGAAGTAGCTACTTTACTTTTACGTTTATTTGGTATACATATTAATAATGTTTCATAATAGTAACATGTCGCAGCATATTTAAAACAAAATAAAGCAACTTTATAATATATTATATATATAGTAAAAAATACGTATAAGAAAGGCGAGTGAAGGCCGCTCCAGCTTCATTTTACATCAAGAAAATGATTAAAAAGTTTATAGCCCGTAACGACAAATATTTCTAGAGATTTCTTGTACGCTATGGTCTATGTCCGAGATCCTGTCGACGGGGTTCCTAATATGATACCCCACCCACGGTGAAAACCGATTTTCAGATGATGTTTTTCTTTTATCTTTTTATGAAGGGTCTATTTCGGTTGTGCTCTATTTACTTTTATGGCGCTAAGGGTCATTGGTGTCATTCAAATATAAGATTTTATGTTTATATCATTATGCCTTGTTTTCTTATAATATTATTTTCTTCAAACATTTATAAAAACTTTTAAATCTATAGCTATTTTTCAGATAATAAAAGATTTAAACATTGTATCGATTGCATTAAAAGACTGGCTATTGTTGCAATCAAACAGTAACAATGTCATTATTCTCTTTTAGATCTTATCATTTCAAAATTCAGTGGTAATAAATAGATTTTCTTCTTTAAAAACCTCAGTGGTTAAATAACTGTTTTCAATATGAATAAAATAAGCAAAACCATCTACTGAATAGATAATACAGCGAGCTATAGGCATTGGTTCCTGCACCTATGCTTGTTTCTAAGGAATATTTCTGACACACGTCCAAGCCTTTTTGCATATTCTGTACGACAAGCTAATAATAATAATCTCATTCAAAATTAAGTAAAGAAAATATTGTATGGCAAAATTTTTAACTCCTCATTTCCGCCTGGGAGTAGTTGCTTTCGTTTTTGAATAATTTTGTCCTGTATTCATTCCCTTGGCTCCATCCAAACCCTCGAAATAAAATAGGAAAAAAAGCAATATATTTTAATCTTCCGACAGCATGACAAAATAAAAGGCATTAATTTGTCTTCCTGTTCTTTCAGGCCATTGTTTTGTGCAACCACAATACGCAATCCCCTAACAAATCACTGGAGAACGAATATTATTCTCGTAATATCCTCCATACATATCATCGCTTGGGCAGCTAGAGGAGCGCCAGCAACTGGTAGTAGACAATACGGAACTCCTAATGAAAACGTAGCCGTAATTAAAACTGTCAGATTGCCGGTTCGTATTTACCGTTTCGAGACACAAAACGGTATATACTCGATGTTGTACAGCTTGTTTTATTTCATAACTTGCTTTTTGTGTTTTCGTATGTACATTTTGCCACCGTAAGCCGAGCTGATATTGTTCGCGTCATACTATGATTTACTTTACGTTTATTTATTTTATTTTTTCTGTTTACTTTCGAAAAATATACTTTTAAATATTTTAATAAGATCTCTGAAATATTTATTTTCTACGAACAATGTAAAATGTTGTATAGCGAATTATAAATGGCATATTTTATAAGTAATTCCTGTTAACACTAGTTTCATAATAGTTACAAACGCATTATTTAATTGTTCAACTAAATAAACAAGAAAATAACTATTTCGTCATTGGTTGAAAATATAATTATATGAAAATTTTCTGGAAGTTACCCGACCAGATGCGGTGACAATCTTAGGTCTTGCGAGCGACATATATGAGTTATATACTGTTTCGGAATCAAAAGCCAAGCTTAATGGAAGAGGGAGGCATACAGTAGATAATGTGTCAACGTTTGTCCCAGATTGTATAGTGAATATATGCATAGTTTGTGCAAACATTTCGTGTGTCATGTGTATATGCACTGCGCCGACATATCGTCGCGACATCTCTACCATATGTATGTAGCAAGCGCGATGGAATTTAGAGGATCACTGTCATTTTCAATTTAAATTTTACGTACGTATATATGGCTTGCGTAACCAAAGAGCATCCGGTTAATATGCATATTTATAAAGAAATTGGACATTTTCTAAAATGATTTTTTTGTCAACATAATAAAATATGACACATATTTCATTCATTTATGAAAGACATGAGAAAGAAGGTGGTCTGATTCAAAAACAGTTTTAAATTTATTTGAATATATGAATTATATCCTATAAAAGAATATTATTAAAAAATAAAAAATGAGGAGTGGCCTGTACTCGTCTTTCATATACGTAGATATCACTAGATATATATATATATATATATATATATATATATATATAAATGAGTAAATATTAACCAATATAATGGTAAAATTTAACTCGAATATGTGTAAATATTTACCAATTCATTGCTAAACTTTAACTAGAATACGTGAAACACATGTGAACTCAAATAACAATATCACGAAAACTAAACGAGATATCAACAATCCAAGAACATGTGGTTACAGAGGAGGTTATGCGCAACGCAATGCTGCCAACCAATAAGCTGTAAAAGTAATAATAAAGTTTTAAAAAATAAAGTTCGGTAATTTTCTGAACAGACCTCGTAAGTGTATAAATAATATTAAGTGTACAGCGATATAAGTGGACAGTAGTAATATGAATAAAATTGTGCGTAAACGTAGTTTAAAAGCAAACTGCTACCTGTTGTAGCTGAGCGATTATGCAAGTCACGGATCAAGATACGGTGTGCCCACAGTACGAGAAAAGTGATAAAACAAAAGTGGGGCAAAATTAATTAAAATTGTGATGTATGGTTTCATGAAAGAGATATGCAAATCATGGTAATACATCACAGAGCAATTAGGAAAAATTAGAAATTAATTCAAGTTCGTGTGGTTCTTCCTGATATGTGTTTTAAATAAATTTACACTATAATGTGAAATCTCGATTCTGAAAGTCACATAGATACGTCGTTTATGTAAATACGACATATATTAAGTTAATTGAAATACATTTTTACGTCGATTCAGAATAATATATATTATATTCGTGAGAACTGACAGTATATACAGCTATTTTCTATTTCATATATAAGTACAAGATACTGAATATCTAATAGTAAAATCGCCATTAGAATATTAAAATCATAAATATTATATACACCATATGTCTCAAATAATGGTTGGCAAAGTAAACTTGTAACAAAAATATTGTTTAAATTGTTTTATTTCACGAGATACATCAATCTTAAATTCAAAGCATCATATTTTTATTTGTTCAACTGCTGTAGGGCGTTAACACACAAACACACAGCTATACATACAGACACACCGACACACAATGTACAATATATAACTCATATACTTGGATGTATGATCTCACTCACTCGATCAGTCATTCCGAAAATAGTCACATTCGATTCAGGGAAAGTCAAATCGTGTATATCCGTCGAAATCTCGAGTTCGAAATTTTTCATGATTACAAGACTTACTTCTTACTTCGTAAAAGAAAGTAAAATAGATAATACACAAGCTATAGGCATTGGTGTCTGCACCTTTGTTTGTTAAGGATTGATGTAATTATTTCTAAAATCTCATTCGCACATTATTTTTATGTCAGTTACAATTTGATTGTTGTTGTCAGTGATATTAGTTTGCCAAAAATATGCACTCACATTCATGTGCTTGTGTGTATTTGAATGAATCCAATACACTAAAAAATAAAATAAAAATCAATTTCAATTTCGCCAAAATTTATGTAGAGTATCCTCAATAAAAACAAAATGTTAAGCCCTAGTACGGTTCAATTTAGTAGCAAGCAGAATATATACTCGCACATAGCAACACATCATGTGTGCATACACTGATATGGCGGAATTCACCCCGTTCACCCAGATAGCGCGGATTAAATTCATAGCAACTCGCAACTGACATAAAACCCACCGCGATAAAGTTACAATTCCGATTTGCCATATTTGTACTCGGCAGAATTTACGTAAATTTGCAGGTTATGTATTTTGATTACAAAAACACACTGTTCGCAATAATTCATTTATATTATAAGTAAGAGAAATTGTTAATAAAATGTATTTTTTTAAACTGATTTAATTAAATTTTTATCCGCTCATTCTCTAGCTAGCATTCGACGACAATGGAATAATCGGATAATACTAGTTACTAGTCATGATACTGTTTATCATAATATTTTCTTACGATACTTGTTTATATTTAAGTTAACCTAATTTATTTACAAATTCACCAAGAGTATAAAATGAGATTAGCTTGCCGTAGAATATATACAAAAGGATGATATTGTTCGATATTTTGCATTAAACATTAAAAAAATGAAAGAAAGAAAAAAACAAAGAAAGGCACTTGCAAATGGATCTATATTATTTTTACAACAAACAACAGCAAATTCAACAGTATTTATAAAATTTTGTTTTATTTGACACAACAAATCATACACTGAAAGAAAGGACTGTTTATAGCAACCAGAAATCTGGATCTGGACACATTGCTTTAGTTATCACAGCTACTGATTTGGTTGCTGCAACCAGATCGCCCCAACTACATTGACATTGTTGGAGCACCCACACTATATTTCTAACGTAACTATGCACTCTGTATAAGTCAACCATTTTCTGGTTAATACAACTAGATTTACTGTAACTATGCGATCTAGTTGAGAACACAAGACATTTTTCTTTCAGTGTAGGTAATACATACATATGCATTTTAATATATTTTCGTATAATCGTATTTAAATAAATATTTAAATATATATATATATATATATGATAATACTGGTGAATTAAAAATATTGGCGTGGCTTATCTAGAAATGTATATTTTGTTGTCACATTTTATGTTTCATACCAGAAATAAGTGTACCTATTTCGTTCCACATAACAAATGACGATGTACGTGAATTAAATCGAACACCTGGAAGTTTCGCAGAAAACAAAATTTGTAAAGAGCAAGATTGAAATCGTACAAAAAGGGATTGAAAAAAGGACGAAAATCCGTTCGACTACGGAGACACGGTTGCGGATTTAGTCCGTATCAACAGTGTCTAATCTCACTCTTCCTTAAAATACACTTTAACAAAAAACAGCAAGCAGAAAAAAATACAACATGAGAGACCGTTACTGGAGAAATACAAAAAAATGCGAAGGAATCATGGTCGACCTGAGCTATCGCCGTAGAAGTTTCTGTTTACTTTCTTCTGTTTCTGCATTCCCCGAGCTGCACAAAAACATCTGTCAACATTAGACGTGCGAGTCCATGTCGGGGTTCAGTTTCAAAAATGTTTCGCTCTGTTTTACGGCCAGTGACACTCACGTCCACAGACTGAAAATATGCCTGTGCCTGCAGATACCTTTTTCTCCATTTTTACAGACAGTACAGAAACAGATTTGTTCAACCAGTGAGTTTGTGGCTAATTTTCAGAACTGTGAATGTTACGCCACAGATGCTCTCTGACTGATACGTGACAATAGGGCCTCACTTTTATTTTATTTTTGTTATTTCTAATTTGAACTGGTTAAAATAGACCTGAATGCATTTTGTTCTTAACATTTATATTTACAGTGGCCATACATAGACAGATGGATCGGTGAGATTTTTAGCAACTTTAATTTAAAAAGTTTTTGTGTAAAATGTACCAATTACTGAAGAATCTATGAAAATACCAAAGTTACATGATGTACGTTACCTTAGTATCAATACATATTGATTTTGTTTCATTATAATTACAGATAATGAAAGGCACAGAAAGTCGAGTAAAGGCCATTATAATATTTTCAAAGTAATTTTTTTGTTTGAAAGATCAGAATATAAATCGATTGTATACAAAATCATGCAATAGAGTGTAAATTATATGTTTGCAATATTTTACAAAGTTGATATATAGATCGACGGAAATAGTTTAACATATAGTTAGATTAAATCAACACTTATTAGAAGCACAGTTCCAGTTAGCAGCTGCCAAAACTTACACTTCTATCAAGCCAATTAAATACCTAAATAATCCGTAAATTTAACGTTTTAATGCTGGCAATACAAGGTGGTGCAATCAACACTTTCCGCATTGTTACACTTCAAAAAGCCAGATGGTTCCACCAAAAAAATAAACGGCAGCAAACGCTAATGAATGCTTCGGATTTGGTGCTTTTTTCCATCCTCTGTCTCTCTCTGTTTGTGTAATTTTGTTCCAATCGAGTTGTTTCGCTTCAATGGGCCGACAGCGGCATCGGTCACTAGCGGAGGTTGAGGGCTGGTCTGATGCGAAAACCAAACTAAACTAAACTAATTGCTGGGACTGTCGAATGAACGGACGATTGACCGTCTCAGCAAGCGTGCGACATCGTGTTTTATGGTTTCCTGTCAAACGAACCATGGCCCGAATTTATTACACGTCTGCTGATCAGCCGGGGAGACCCTCGTTTGTGGTCGGTCCGCTGCTTGTGCAACGTTCGATGTGTTAATCGAACGAACGTGAATCTATGAATGAATGTGCATGCTGCACTCGGTTTGTTCAAATTAATCGCTCGGGGCTCTCGTCTGTAATTATTTAAAAGATTGTCCACGGGATTCACCGTGATCACTACATATTTTAGAATCAAAAGTAATATTATTTATAATACCATCACTCTATCTAGATATTTTAGAAGATATATTATACTTTAGGTAATTTCGTCATTCTTATACAATACAATATTAATAGTTCACGAGATTGATTCTTTTTACCGTAATGGACGAAGTCTAAAAATAAGTATTATAATCATAATAAATATAGAAATCGTTATTTTATAGGAAATATACATATTAAGCTTATCTGAAATGATAATGACAATACTATTGTTTAAAAAAAAAGTTTTCATTAGGTCTCTATACAGGTTTTAAATTTACAGTTTTATAATTTAATTACCAACCGTTGCTGCTGTAGAGCGTTCACAGACACACACAGATTTCACTTCAAAAATAGAAACAATTCAAGGAGAACTAAAACGTGTATTTCCGGTAATATTTAGAATCCGATAATTTTCGTGATTACAATAGGTACTTCTATATATATAATAATCATGAAAATATTGCCCTGTAATAGTACTAGTTTCTCACGAGAAAATAATACCATTATTGCAAGCAAATTTATAAAATTCTTGTATCGTTAGCGCATTCTCTAGTGGAATTTGGATAAACTTAAATATGTAGAAGATGTAATAAAAATTTCATTACTCCAGATTCAAAGTATGTCCGTCCTGATATTATCGACGTTTTTATCAAATTCTTATTCTCATATAATTTTGCGAAAGGTATTTACGCACGCACAGGTTGCTATGTTAAACATGGGAACAAAAAGTACGAAGGAAATCGGATAATAGAATTGAGTGATATGAATTTAAATTATTTGAAAAACTCGAGCACGCAGATGTTCTGAATGCCTCACGTCACTTATTGATGGTATGACACGTGCAAAAATACGGACAACTCCTTGTTAAGATTTCTCGTTCTTATACGCACCTAACATCTTTACAACGTCTTGCCAAACCCGTTATTTCAACTTTAATATTAAAAGCTTTGTATCAAATTTATAATAACATTCATAATTATTATATTATATAAGATAACCGTTGCTTGAACGCAGTTATGGTTACGGTTGCGAGATTTACTCAAATGCTACAATTTAAAGTCGCTAATTAAGACTAAGAAAGGTATTAAATAAATAAATAACACTTGGAACATTTCAAAGAGCCAAATTAGATATTTCTATTGAAACTTGATTTTATTTCCAGAAAATAATTTTCTAAACGTGCAAAATTTATATAAAAATAAACTTACATTTAATTATAATACCTGGTTTATCAGGTGTGCCTTAAGACTTACGTTATTTGTGTATCAATGCTATAATAAGCTTGTTATGAAGCAATTTAGTAAAAGTATTTATGTATACGACATGTAAATTTAGCAATTTCAACATGTAGATTTTGTCGAAGAAAGTAAAAATGACAGTGTAGCTATGGAATTATCCATGCAACATTATCCCATTAGAATGTGAGTAGATTATTTTAAGCTTCAGTCGTGTATCGGTGCTATTAGTTAATGCTATATAATGGCGATATTTAAAAAAAACCTAGGTACATGCACCTATGGCTTCAGTTCACCGTATATCAATTGTTAATGTGAGCGGTGCACTACACTGGCCGTTACAAGACAATGTGGAGTCCCATTGCTAACGTAGCGCACGCGTACATACAACAATAATTTATTTTTTGAAATAATTATCACAATCTAAATAAATTATTATAGATATAATATGGCTTATAACTTTTTGTAATTTTTCTGGCATGCTAAAGCATATTGAATATTTAAGAATCCATATTTATTTGAGAATGTTACAAAGAAAATAATGTTGCGAAACTTACACATTGGAAACTGGATATTCAGTTTGAGAACGATTCTATTTTCACAAGATTAAAATAGCTTTACATAAAAAAAAAATCGTTCAAAAATAATCTGTTCCAATATTAGTGAACCCTTATAGTTTCACATCTGTTTTGGTGCATTTAGGTGAAACCCTACCAACTAGGTGACACTCGAACGCCTATGAGGTCGTAAAATATACAATATACATCGAGTGAAAGCCTCTCACAGTGACGCTGACACAAACACATTCACAAATGTATGGAAACACATGTGTTCCACCTCCTGTTAGCGTTGTGCCTGGGTGTATTCACTGGCGTGTATAGTTGCTTAGCAAAAGGCGTCTAATTGTCTATTAGTCATCCATATTTATGAACACGGGATCCACACACCATGATTAATGAAAAGATCGGTGCCAGTTGACAAATTACACTCAAAAGGAAAAGCAGCCGAGGAGCACAAACAATCACAAATGCAAATACAAAGAACATATAGTAATTATTACCCCTTACTATTTTGTTTTATTTTAAATAACTAATGAATAAAAAATTACCAGGGTTTGACTTATACATTTTATATTCAAGCATTTTCCAGGAAATCGAACGATTTTAGTAAAAAATGTAAACAAAGAATATCTTCTTCGAAATAATAAAAGATAACAACAGTAAATTCTTATTAATTCTTTAGCGTTTGTGATGAAAATTAGGAGGTTTTCTTCCAGGTAACAAATAAACTTAATAGTTAAATTCTCAAGTTCTAGAACTTTCCTAATCAATGGATAATCATAATATTGAATAAAGATTCAGTATGCTTCAAAAACGTGACGTTCACGTATGTAAATACATGTCAAAAATACCATTATTAAGAATTTAAATCGATTGCATGTTGGCTATCTACTGAATTGATGGATATGTCGGTCAAATTTAACTTACACACAATTATTAAAATAAAACATGAATAAATAAATATTAAAAGAATCGCTGTAACACGCTCAGACAACACAAAAAGTGAATGAATGAATACGTTATGATATGGACACTGGCTGAAGATACGACTATAATCAAAATAACATTTATAATTCCGTTTAGCTTTTCTTTTGTAGCGTGAGATTTATAGGTTAACGATGTATACATCTCGGCCTTTGATGTTAACCCTACGAATATGTAATGTAATCGAAATTTCCATATTATGGACACCTCTCGTCTTACGAACGTTGGTATTAGGTCAGTATGTAAAATTGTGACCTTCATTCAATCTCTTTATCGAATTGGAATATAAAAATAGGATGAAATTCAATAATAATAATAATAATAAAAAAGTATTTATTTATTAAAAATTGATTTTAATAATTGCACAAAATTATGAGTTTACAAAAATTAAAAAACAAATTTGAATCTATAGTGGAATTCTGAGTCAATCTATAAATCTATAGAGAATTCTATAAATTAATGATAACGTTATAACAGCATTATTAATTTAAAAAAACATTTTATTATTGACTTTAAACTGAACAACATTGTCTGATTTATCTAAAAAAAATCTGCAAAATATAATTATTTTGAAATTAAAAGCGTTAAAATATTTATAGAATATCCTAATTTACAGATTAGCTCAGAATTTCACCATTAGTAATATATATTCTTGTTATATTTGTGACACAAACAGAAATGGCATAGGTTATTTGGCAAAAATATTAAATATAATTCTTTTCATTGATACAAATAAAGCTTTTCAAAACTAAGGATTAGCAAATATGTACTTCACAAGAAAATGTAAATGAAATAAAATAAAATAAACGATTCAGGTTTTTATATTCTATTATAGAAAATCAATTGACAGATATTATAACGACGCATGACTTCTGAATTCTGAATATAATTGAATATATTCTGATTTATCTGTAAATATAAATGTGTATGGATATACAATTACATATATCTTGAATTCAAGATTATTCGGTTTATCAGATATAAACAGATTTATGAATATCTGGATATCCGAACGTATCCTGATATCAAGAAATATTCGGATAGTTGATCCGAATTTACGGATATATCATATATCCATTTTAAATTTAACGGTTAAATGGAATTTAAAAATCCGAATTAAATTAACTTCTTACGAATACTAGAGCTGGAAAAACCTAATCATATATCTTTGAACTAACGATTAACATCGCAGCGAATAAGACATTCCATATTTTTATTTTTAGATAAGGTAATAGTCGTTCCAGTATTTTTATTGTAAACTCAACTGATAGTAATCTAAGTACAAAAAGAAATATGCATCTATTATATTTAGATACCCTATATGCAAAATCAGCACTCGCAACTACAGTGCAATTTTATATTAGCAATAAAAGCAGAATGTGTGCATTTTTTTCTAACCTAACCCAGGCGGTTAACGGTACCATTTAGATATATCGTGCGCACAATTCCCCACAATAATAAAACCTAGGCATACATATGGTGATATCGGTGCCTACATGTACGGGCTCACACAGTCTACGATCGAGATAACGTCCGCGGTGAAGGATTGCGGTAAAAATTGCATCAGGCGTATTGGACTATGGAACACAATCATGTTGATCTAATGCGATTCACACTGAAAGAGATTTCTGATGGAACATCGATTTATACTATTTATTGATATCAAAATTTAAGGAACCGTGCCAAAGAAAACTACACTAATGTTATTTAGTTCAATTCCTGGATATATCAACTAAAAAGAAAATCATATTTTCCAAGTTAAGTAATCCACATCAACCACTAGTAATTTACTAATAGTATAATTTGCATGAGTTGGAAATAAGCTAATGGTTACTGCTAGATTTGTGTGCTTTTGTGGGATACACTGGCAACCAAAATTTATGTTAGATTCAGCTTTACGATAAAATTAAGTAAGATTAGTTTATGTTAGATTAAGAAGAATAAAAAATTCATTGGTATTTTAACGAAATTCTATTAGAACAATTTGGTCTGCTCCGTAAATTGTTCTCGAACCTTGTGGAGAAACTAGATGATTCGAGAAGTATTGTGTCTCATATTATGTATATGCATGCTTCGCGGACAAGGAGAACTCAGTAAGAAATAAATAGTGGTCGCGTGCACACAGAAATTAGTAAAATAATGTATATTTGTGTGAGTGGAAAATTAAAAATCATAAAAGTAGAAACACATATAGTTTGTGAAAATAAATATGGTTGTATAAATAAATAAACATTTATGTTAGAAATTAGTGTTATAATTCTCCACCAAGTTGCGTTAAACGTTACAGTATAATACAAACTGTGTGCAATAATTTTTTATTTTGGAGTACCTGTACAACTAATATCAATGATTTTTGAACACAAATTTCAAATTACTGTATACACGATGAAAAAAAAAACGTAATCCATAGTAGTGAAAACATTGCAAACGAATAAAATTGTAGTTTGAACTGGAACACAAATCCAGTTAAATCCCAAAAATATAGCACACATAAAATTTAATATAATAGTAGTTATTCTCATTTATAAACACATTAAATCCCACTAGCCATTGTTGTAAACGAAATTCATTGAACATCATTTAGTGGACTAGTATGGTAACGTTTATTGACCGATTCTGAATGCAAGGTTTAAAACTAATTAACTTGTGTGCAAAACGACAAACGTTCGTTCGGCAGACCGGCAGGCACTTTTTTTCCATTCCCAGTCCAACCAACAACGTAAACGTTATATACCCTATAGAAAGTCGGAAATGAATGTGGAATGAAGGTGGGGCTGCACAGATTAGTTTCCCACTCTGCCGCCGTGTGCAGTGCGGCGCTGAGCCCGTTGAATAGACGGACGGACGGATGGTGGAATGCCCCGCTCGGACATCCGGTATGGCCTCCTTCTCTTTTTTAACGATATCCTCGTCTCTGTCACTCCGCACCCTCACTATAGCGACTCTGAAAGTTTGTGCGGTCTCACAGAATTTGTATGCAATGTGGACCACTACTCAATCTTTAATTTAAATTTGCTTTATTTATTTAGGAAATAAATGAAATTGCGGCTATTCGCACTAATGAATCTGCAAATTTTTTACATATTCTCGCCAATTAAGTTATTTGTTAGATTATAGTATTGAATACAGATTAATATTTCAACTTGTTTTAAAAATTATCCTTTTTATATATTTTAGATTATTATTATTATATATATATATATATATATATATATATATATATATATATATATATCCATGTGGTAAGTATCTATAGAGAAGCATCTCGTTTTTGCACCGACAAACTACGGTCTATTTCATTTTCTACATCAATCTGGATTTTGGACTTAGTGTACATGGAACCTTGATTGTCTGTCGACTTTGCAGAGAGATTCTTCTTTTTCTACGGCTTCCACGGAACATCAGCTATACTATGTGTAAGGTGTTATCTAACATTTTAGATTATATCCCTGAATTTACTCGAACATAAAAGCAACTTATGCGGCAACAAAATATTCTTTCAAGCCATCACATTGATATGCAACACTAAGGAACTGACAAAAATACTAAATAATGTAGAAAAATTGTTGCAATTACATAGACACAGCTTTCAAAGAAAAATAAAATACAGTATCTTAGAAAATATGCGAAACCATTGTCAATCCACGACAGAACATATTTCAGTCTTTAAATATTTATTAATTTTGCTATGAAACCAATTTTATAATCACCAAAATGAAGGACCCGTACCTAGTTATTGTTCTATTCAGCTTTGGATTTACGCATGAACAACATGGACAACTGGCCAGGGCGTGGCAAATTTCAATAAACATTGAACATGAAAAAAGATGGATTTTCAAATGAATCAAACTTCTTTTCATAATTATTTAAACATAATATTTCGAATTTAAGAGGAAACCGGAGAATCCTTTTACTATCTATTCCACAGTAATTTGTATCTCGAGTGTGAATTCACTTCCTCAAGGATTGGAGATGGTATTAATAAATTACAGTGTTAAAATAACGAAATTTATAAAAATAGTATTCTGTGTACTCGAACGTTAAAGTTGCTTATGCTTATTTGTAATGCTGTCACAAACTGCAGTGCCGAAAGATCTATTTCTTGTTTAAAAATAATGAAAATGTATCTTCGCTCCACAATGTCCAAAGATCGCTTGAATAGCTTGGCTATATTGAATATCGAAGCAAATGTTAGATTGTAAAAATATTATAACAGATTTTGCTACAAATAAAATAAGGCGCAATTGCTTTTAAACGAGTTATTTTTGTTTGATAATTATTTAACATTTTCATAGTGATAATATGTTTTAAATAAAATCGCTTTTAATTCTATTGATAGTTCTATTTTCTATTCTCTATTCATCCTTATTTATTATACAAAAGTGCAGTGAGTCTTTGACAGAATTTGAAAATGGAATTTTATTTTGTTATATGAAAAGCGAAAATTTTTACCACTGCCCAGGGGCGGCGCTCACTGTAAATCCGGCCCTGGTTCTATGTCACTGTCTGATTTTTATTAGTCAATACTTTACGCTAACTTGATTGGTGATTTAGTAATAGGTTTTTATTACATTTGATTAACTATATACGAACTGCAATCTATTTGTGAATATTTAGATAGGATCCTTTATCTACAGTCCTAGCTCACAAATTTTAAATAAATATGACCTGAACTAGGTATTGGATATATATGTATATGCTTAGATTTGAATAAAATCGAACCAGTACTTTCAGAAAAGAATTTGTCATATGAGGAACCAACATTCATCTTGGTATATATAAGAGTATATTTTCGGAACAAAGAACCCGTAAAACAAAAATCTCTACAAAATCGACATTATATTGAAATTCAGGCACACGACTGAACAAAAATAACCGAAATTAAAAAAATTATAGAAAGTACCCTAAATAGTCTGAATAACTATTGTAAGATTATAGGTAGAAAATTATAATAATGTAAAATATAAATTTAGTATTAAATTGACCATTGGCAAGAATTGTGGTTCTATTATTTACAACGGGTTTAAAGTTCATTTTCATTGTGATATTTATAATGTAATTTTCTAGGAAACCGTATTAAAGACCGGGTAATGAATATTCAAGAGTTTAGAATGAAAATAAAAAAATGGTAATTGATGTTTTACCTTTTACAGAAGGTAAGTGTTCGGCAATTAATCACATGTCAAAAGTAAAATCAATAATGTTTTATGAGTGATGATAAATTATTTATAAAAGCTTTTTACTGTTTGGAAACAGTGGTAGCACATTACCGTCTCATAAACGTTTTGACAACATATCAATTTAATCTATTATATATTATAAAGCGTCACGATGCATTTGCGAAAATATCAAATAATGTCGCTATACATTATTTATTACAATAGTATATTATCAACATATTATACGTATGTAATTATATACATACATTTTTAATTATAATTAAAATTTATATGAGAAATAATTTATTGATTATGTTGTATATGATGATGACTAATTCAAACAACGCTGTTGTTTACGATATTAATTATTATTAAGTTAAATTACAATCACAGTAAAACTAAATGTACACATTCATGTTTTGATTAACCAAATATCTTTTTTTGATAAAAAAAAAGAATTCAATGATTGTTCTTGTCGATTGACGATTAAGAAAATAAAACGGTCTTATCACAAGATTTAATAATAAGCAGTAGACGACAAAGTATTTAGTCGAAATGAAAACTTCTCCAGAAAAAGGAAACCACTCAATAAAAAATGCATGAAGTAAAATCTAGAGATTGTAACTAGACAAAAAAAAAAGCAGATATTATAGTTGTGTCTGTTGAATTAGCCAAAGAAAATATCCAGACAAGATTTAAAGGTTTCAACTAAATGTATTAAATAACCAGTTAGGAAATGCCTCATTAAATCATAAAAGATAAAGATATTGATATTTCTAAAAACTTTTGTTTATAAAGTTTTTTGAAAAATATACCATTTACTAACAAAAGGCATGAAAAGTGATACTTTACATATACAAAATGGAAGAATACTTTTCTGGGTGTGCTTAATTATATTCTCAAATGGAGTAATTGTAACACCATGAAGTTAGGTATATATTCATTCCATCAAAACTGTATAAATAAGTAAATGAACACAACATATTTTGTCAATTCAGTCCATCAATCACAAAATATTGACCAACGAAAATAGTGTATCCAGTTAAAACTATTTGTCATCTTGTTCAATAGCCTGAACAATTTTTTTTAATGAAACTCAGTGCCTAGTATTTATTGATCTACTGGGGATAGTAGAGTCCCATTTCAAAAGCGCTTCAACAAAAACGGCTAGAACGGGTAAAAAACCAAAATAATAAAAAGTGGAGTAAATTCAAAAAGTCTGAAAGCCGAAAAACGGAAATAAAAGAGATTCACGTTTTTTTTTCCTGTTAGTTCGTTTTTACGGTCCCCGCTTCCATCAGCGACAACGACAGCATGTAGGTGTACAGTTTTCTATAGTACCGATGAAGCACAGGCGGGATGGGTGGGTTTGGCGGAGTAGAGTAGCACAAGCGCGAGAGAACTAAACAAACGCGAGTGGACAGCGGTCACAATTGATTTATGATGCCGGTGTGTCACTATTGTCTAGTCTAGATTGTCAATGGTGTGCTGTGAAAGCAATCGATGTCGCTAGCATTCATCACTGTCAGATGCGCTGCTGCTGTTGCTGCCCGCTGTCGAAATGACCGAAATATTTTGTACTCGTGTGCACCCCTGGGTCAATTATTCCTATTCAATCAGAATGCTTTTATTTTTAAATTTGCAGGACATTGGAACCAATTCATTTGACGTTCTGCTTAACTCTATTGGCTTTAATTGGTATAAAGATGTATTCATTTATACCCAATGAAGCTATATGTTATTAAAATAATAATCAACATGGATTTTTGCAAGCATCAATGTTTCCTGGTCATCTTAAATAATAAAAAGAAGTTCCAATTGATATTAATGTCTACTATATTTAAAAAAAAACAATATTGTAGGTGTTTACAAAAACAAAAATTTGAATCTTTCAAATAATCCGCCCTTTTACTTTCCTATATGTAAATAAGAGAAAGAATTGTAATCACAAAAAAATTGACCTCGAAATTTTAACCGAATTATCCGTCTTCAGGTTCTCTAATCTATTTTAAGTTTTTATTTTTAATAAAATCTGAAATGTCTGTGGCTATGTATCTGCCTGTGTGTGAAGGTGTGTGTGCCTGTCTAACTGTGCTCTACAGCGTTGAATATAATAAGTATGAAATTTTCCAATATGATATTTCAACCGGAAGTAACGGTCCACTCTAGCTACATTATTAATACCTCAAAAATTGGTTTAGTATCTTCAGTAAATTCAGATCATACGAGTACAACCGGCCGAGCGAGTGACACACTTCAAATATATAAGTTTACAATATTATTGGAATCAAGGAGACCAAAAAATTATTTCCTCATAAGTTAATTTTGATTTTAAGAATGATATAGACACGGCTATAGCTCTTTTCTAATTTACGTTCACTTCTAAAAATACGCAGTATTGAAAGAAATATATTAGATAAAATTCATCAAGTAAATAACAAACATATTTTACCCCAGCAGATACGAAATATACATTTATTTTTAGCTCCTAAAATTACTACTCCAATTTCCTTCAACGACATTTATCTTAGTTAGTTTTACATTTCAATACATTCGTTTTTTACTGGTGGCATTGTACGAAAGCGTATAAGTACCTACTAATGCGTTGTTCATTTGAAAAACAAACATCAAATAAATGTTTCATTCTACAGCACTCCAATGCTCAATATTCACATAATTAATCGTTGTCACAAGTTTGTGGCGTGTACCGCCCAAACGATCCAAATGTTGGTACAACATAAACAATTCATAAATTATATGTTCATTCAACTTCCGTATTTCATTTTTTCAATGTATGTGTCAGCGAACTTTGACAAATAAATATAAAGTTAGAAACACTCTTGTATACATATCATGTAATACGATCTCAATTTTGTACAAAATAATACTACCAGCAATAGCATATTCAGACCTGAATTAATATTTCCAACGCAAATAGCTAGATTAATGAGGAGATTCCTCATTTTGTGTTTCGAACGGAATGCTTTCGGAACGTGTGAAGTGCGATCCCGCAAAATCACACGAGTAACACAAAATCACATTTTCTGACGTGTTTCATACAAGATATATTCTAATTCTGTTAAAATAAAATGTATTTATATCTATATATCGATGAACTTATTAACTTTATTAATAGCCATGTGGCAAGCATTTATATTATTTTTTGTTTTGAAAAGAAACAATATTCTATACTATACATATTTTTTGTTTTTCTGAAATCTTCATATTACGAGTGATTCGAATTATTTAAGTTTCGCGCCTTATAGGCCTATGACGATACTACGCTTATAGGCTAATTTGGAGTGGGGAATAGGGCTATTACCATTAAGTTGGTTATAAATTTTAGTAGTTTTCATACGTACGTACGTCAACGCTGTTAACTATCAGAAAAATGTTACTTAACCTCTTTTAGTTTTATGTTCTATATAATTCGCATGTGGCACAAGCCTTTCTGTTAATTTTCTTCGAAAGATTAGTGTTACAAGTATACATTATTATTAAATATGAGTAATATTGGTTATGTGAAAGCACAATCAGACAATTTGCCAAAAGTGGACATTACTTCACTTACGTATTTCAAAATTGATTTTGCATTACATGCAACACTTTTACTATAAAGTGGAGGGGACACAAAAATCTGATACTAAAATTTGAAATTCTAGTTACAAATTTCAATATTGAATAACTATTGAAGAAAATGTGTCGAGATTAGCAGTGTGTGATACTTAATTTAATCGAAAGATGTCTGATAATATTCAGATTTACGAAGTGATATTTAAGAGGTTGCACAACATGCATTATCATCCAGGATTTAAAAAAATCAAGTTCTACTAATTATACTTCGCCATCATCAGCAATCAATAAAGTTAACTGTCAAAATTGTATAATAAATATTTATGTGTTTATATTTTCGTACCTAGTGGCTTTCATCACCAGTAGCGAAAACATGTTCATTTATTTAGTAATACCAAAAATATTCGAGAATCGAATATCCTAATTTTTAACATTTAAAACAAACAAATTATACAAATCAAGTAGTAGCAATAACAACTACTATCAGTTTACAAACACTAGTTCTAACGTATGTTTATATTAATCAACAGTATCAATTACAGCATGTAAACATCCTGATATGTATGTGCCACTTATCAACATTCAAAGAAACTTTATAGATATAATTCCCATTTCCGATTATGTATCTAGCGGCTACTTGACACGCAGCACCACAGCCGTAATTACCTTAAAGTAATTATTGCACAAACATCATATAATTGCCAACACTGCGAACATTCGCCGTAAAACGAACGGAGCCGGTAGACATATCAACTCTATCCGTGGAAGGAAGCAACTCGCGCGGTTGCGTGTATCCCCCACAGGCGGGCGCCATGATTGATTGCTGTCTTAAGCTAATGTGCGTTAATGCACCACTTCCCCCCTCTTTCTCCTCCGCCTCTACCTCTTCCGTGAGGCAACGCACGAATCCCCCTAACGTTATTGAGACTATTTCCTCCTTCTGCCGGGTTTGACGGCCAGTGCGGGATGCCAGTTTCCACAATGCTTAATGTTGATGCTCCCGCAATTCTATACGTTCTTACTCCTCATTCATTCTTTCCTCCTGGCTTTTTGAAGTGGTTGAGTGCAGAGTCCACAGTCAACGCGTTATGATGGAAGAGCAGGAGTTTTGATTGTTGTGTGTGTTGGAATAGGGAAACGACCAAGAAGTTTAAGTTCGTAATAATTTATGGCATGTTGGAAAATTGCTAATGGGGATGACTGTCAAATGCTGAATGGTTTCCTGTTCCATAAAAGCATCAAGATTTTCGTAATGTATAAAACGAAATAATATTCATCATGATTTTGTGATAAATATAAAAATTGCAGAAAATTTATACTGAGAACGTCCCCCGCTGCATGATTTATCTTCTTTATAAAGATCAGACGAGCAAACAATATTTATAACTTGTCTCAGCACTTTCCTATCTATCGGATATCAACAAATTTGAAGCTTCGTATACTTAAAATTTCATATTTTAGTGAACCATAGATTTTTTGTAGAACGAAAAAAAAAAAATGGGTTGTGATGGGTTGTGGCCAACGCGGGACTTTCTTTTACGTAGTTTTCATCAATATTTATTGATTATAAAAATATAATATTAGGAAATAATAATCCAACAGAAACAATTTGAAAACCAAGCTTACCTTATATAAATTAATGGGTTGAAAATTATACCAATACCAATTTGTAATGGTTTTGAACTAACTAACTATCAAAACTAAACAATTCTCTACAGAAATATTCTGAAATGTCATTTATCTAATTCAGACCATTTTGTTTTCTTGTCGAAATATTGACAGGCGCAGATGATCCGATTTATTAAGCTACATTCGAATCCATGACAACGTAAACAAGATTCTCATAATTTTCGGTAGCAGTTTTCTCGTAACTGGTACATTTATTGAAGAAACTTTTCAAACAAAAGTTGTGCGAAATATTAATATCTTTCATTATGAACATAACTATTTTTGCCGTAAGTGCAGCCGTTCTAGTGATATTGGAGATAGAACAAAAAATGCATAGAGTAAACATGCACTGCCGGTTAGAATATTCTTTTCAAAAATAGGAGGTGCACAACTAGACCATATACAAGTCTTAAGTTTGAAGTCTCATAATTTTACGTTGGACAGTTTCGGCTCTAGAGCGTTCACATACACACACACGCACACACACACACACACACACACACACACACACACAGACGTCACTCCGAAAATAGTCACATTCGATTCAGGGAAGCTCAAAACGTGTATATCCGTTGAAATCTCGAGTTCGATTTTTTTGGTGATCCCTATACTTACTTATTACTTCGTAAAAGAAAGTAAAAAACATTATGAAAAATGTTTTAAACGTATTGAATTTTGTTAAAATTTCGAATTTTAATTCTCTCTTTTAGATATACACCAAGAAATTAAAAATTATTGTTTTAGATTTGAAACTATTGTTATTTATTATTAAAAGAACCATTTAGGGGAAAATTACTTTTAATTTAGCGATTTCTTTATGTTGTATTTAAGGTAATCGGAGCAGGCATTTCAATCATAATGAAAATGATAAAATCGAAATATCTCGTTTGCCAATAAAATAATGTATATGAATACTGCACGAGTATTATTGTAGAGGTGTAAATTATTTCAATTTGACCCGGATAAAAATAATGCCACAACAAAGAAAAAGAGAATAGAGCCTTCCAAATGATACCGCCTAAGCATCAGGATCGATCCAACATCCCAAATATAGAATACACCTCTTGTTTTAGCCTCTATCCGATCTCTTTCATTATCCTTCTAGTTGGCTTGTGACAAACTGCCACTTTCTTATGATTAATTGCCTCCGGTTTCGTTTATTATTCGTTTTCTTTTATTCTTTCGCCATTCGCCACTCCACTGCGGCCCAGTTGAAAAAAGAAACGGCTTCTGAATTTAATCGTGCAACTCAAGAGTCTAAGAACTTGATGCAATGATGTGGAAGTTTAGATTTCGCTTAATTTATTTATTACAAAAAGAAATGTAGAAAACTTAGTGGATGTAGCCACTTTCAACCCTTTTGCACAATGATGAAAGTTTTTAATTAAATTGATAACAAAATTTTAATTAATCAAAACACTTTAGGAAAAGTACTTAATTGTTCTCATTAAGTAAATAAATGTGATGCTTAATTCGCTCTTCACATTTTGGGAGTTGAAGGTTTTATTTCATTAAGCAGTATTAATTTGTTGGAATTGAGACAAATGATAGTAGTTGTGCACCAGTTAGACTGGCAGCCAAATTAACCGTTAGTTGAAATTCGTCTAAGTAAATATCTGCCATATACACTCCCAGTTAAAAATCTAGAGCACCCTACAAGTCTTAATAATATAGTAAAATTTAAGAATACTGTTTTGAATCATTAAAATTACAATAAAATATTCACATTTTGTTATTATTCGTCTAATTAGTTTGAAATATTGCCATATTTGTATATATATATATATATATATATATATATATATATATATATATATATATATATATATATATATATATATATATATATATATATATATATATATATATATATATATATATATATATATATATATATATATATATATATATATATATATATATATATATATATATATATATATATATATATATATATATATATATATATATATATATATATATATATATATATATATATATATATATATATATATATATATATATATATATATATATATATATATATATATATATATATATATATATATATATATATATATATATATATATATATATATATATATATATATATATATATATATATATATATATATATATATATATATATATATATATATATATATATATATATATATATATATATATATATATATATATATATATATATATATATATATATATATATATATATATATATATATATATATATATATATATATATATATATATATATATATATATATATATATATATATATATATATATATATATATATATATATATATATATATATATATATATATATATATATATATATAATTTGAAATAGAAAGAGCATAAACAAAGATAAAAAATAAAACTTACCAGCAACTTGAAGCGTGGCATTTCGACTAACAGCAAGACCAGCCGGATTCTTCGCAACACACCAATAGACGCCGCCATCTTGTTCCTTCTTACTGTGGATGGTCCGCAAGAAGAACAACGAGCCAGACGGCAACAGGACACGATGGGATTTGTTGTCATTCGGTGACGTTTTCACCGGTTCGCCGTCTTTGTACCACTCAATGCCCGGTTCCGGTTTGCCCTCCGCCTTACAGTTCAACGTTACCGGTTCATTTTTCGCGACTATTATGTCGGACGGATGTTCGGTGATACGGGGCGGAGATCGATACTGCCCTGATACTGAAAACGAGAAAAAAGAGAGCACAATCAGAATTGGATTTATTGGCAATTCAATACGATGACAGCTGATCGATTGGTAAATATGCTTTAAAAACAGTTTTTTGCTCCATTGAGTTCGCAGTATAAATGTGTAACGTGAGATAAATTGTTCCAATCAGTTTTCAATCGCATCTATAAAAGTGGATGTCTATCTTATATTGATTCTGTATTGGCGTACCATTTCGTAAATTGAACATTGGCATTATCGCGTCGCACAAGAATAAAATATGTTTTACTCTCTCTTATAGGTGATTTAGAAATGAACGTATTGTGAACCCAAAAAAGAAACTACCTCGCGATTTTTATGGAAATTTTCGCTTTGAATTCATTTCAACTATTTTTTCAATGACGACTGTGTGTGTCGTTCTATCTGTGTGTGATCGTTCTACGTTGAACATAAAAATATAATGAATTGAAATTAAGATTTGTATATCTCGAGAAAGATAACCACGTATTTTTGAAATGGATGTTTCAAACTGGAATCGAATCTTACAAATGTTAAAGATATTGAAATTGTTAACAACTTTTGTTCAAAGTTTATTCAAAAAATATGAATTTTTACCATTTACTGAAAAATCTATATCAGATCTTTTTACTTTCTTTTACAGAGTAATAAGTAAGTATTGTAATCATGAAAAATTTCGAACTCGAGATTTCAACGGATATACATGTTTTGACCTTCCCTGAATCGAATGTGACTATTTTCGGAATGACGTCTGTGTGTCTGTGTGTGTGTGTGTGTGTGTGTGTCTGTGTGTGTGTGTGTGTCTGTGTGTGTGTGTGTCTGTGAGCGCTCTAGGGCCAAAACTGTCGAACGAAAAATTATGAAACTTCAAACTTAAGACTTGTATATACCCTAGATGTGCACCTCCTATTTTTGAAAAGAATATTCAAACCGGTAGTTCATGTTTACTCTATACATTTTTTGTTCTATCTCCAATATCACTAGAACGGCTACACTTACGGCAAAAATAGCAATATTCATAATGAAAGATAATAATATTTCGCACAACTTTTGTTTGAAAAGTTTCTTCATAAATTGTACCAGCTATGAGATAACTGCTACGAAAAAACTCAAATATCTTATTTACGTTGCCATGGTGATACCTACAATTGTGACTAATTTTATTATTTTTAAAACGAATCAACCATGAGTTACATCATTTGTTTCTTGTTTATTGAGAACAAACAAGCATTCCTTTGACAGTTATCTGTATGAATTAATATTTAAAATATTGATTTCTTATTAGAATACATTGTATCAGGTAAATTATTATAGAATCAATTTATATTATATATTTGCTGACATAATTAATTAACAATTTCAGAGTTTAACTGTGAAATTTGACTGTTTAAGAGTGAATACGATAAGTACTTCAAATTCAGATCCATTATAAATTAGTATAATTATCCAGTAATTTTCATTATATATTAATATCTATCTATTGAAAACTACGTAAAAGAAAGTTGAGTGCAGGCCACTCCAGATATTTCTTTTATATAAAACACTTTTTCGTATATTTTGTTTGCTGGTTGATGAATAAATATATGGAAACCTTGGATATATTAACATAACTAAATTTGTACAACAATGGTATCAAATCTTGCACATTTATAAATATCTAGCATTGCCTATTAAAATTTAATGGGGAGGTAAATATATTTCAATAATTAAAATTTAGTGTTGTTGCAGAGCACGAGTTCACTAATTAACTAAAATATTTGGAGACCAAGTGTTGAATGGCGAGTATTGTGCAGAAAACTATGCATGCTCTGAATTCAGCTTTTGGTCGCGACAAAACCCGAAGCAAATAACACCGTGATATTTATAAACCAACAAACGCCACTGGAACTGCATTCTCTGTGTTCGCTGGGTGGTGTTGTTGTTGTTGTTTTGTTTTGTTGCTAAGTGTAACAAAACACACTGGTTGTTAAGTGGCCAAGAATAGCCATACCGACCGTGTTAAGCATACCCACTGTGTAACGTCTTTTGTCGGCGTTCCTTTGTTTAATATCCTTCGCTTAATTTGACTTTTACATTCTTTTTACTTGGTAAAGCAACTCATTCGTTTTTCAATTTTTGTTTCTCATTCTTCTGCCGAGTAAATTCACTTCGAACGGTGTAACCTCATAAATCTACACTTTTAAGTCGGTGTACGCTATGCAATTTTTTAATGGTGGTCATTTAGAATATTTACGTTTTTAAACCGACTACATTTCTGTTGTTAATAAGGTGTTAACAAGTGTATAATGGTGTTTGCAAGTTGCATTTGTTTCGGTCTAATCAAATATGAAATATTGCTTGAATTATAAATATTCATTTTATAGCTCAAACCTATTGACATGGAAGTTTTGAAACTCAATATGTCCTATCCAGCAACGATCATAGTCGAATTTATATATCTCCACGATTTATTATTTATATGTATGTAATTGATAAAGAGAATTTTTATAAAACAGAATATTTGTTAAGCTACAATTAAAACCGTACAATGTTTTCGAAAACCAATTACAAGTAAAGATTGTTCATCTATTTGAAGGACATTGTCATGGTAACTCGGTTGTGACGAAGTTCATTTTTAAATCAATTGCAATCCTGGCATATCATTTAAATATTTGCAACCTTCATGGTGATACGTTAGAATACATAAGAAATCGTAGATTATGAAACCTTCATCCATATTTTGTAAGAAATAAAATTCAATGAAGCCATGCATCGTACCTACGTATACAACTGATTCGGTTCATGATATGGGTAAGTACCCAGTCCAACAAGCGTATCAATTAAATATTCCTCATATTTCCTGTTGGCTCATACACCATGCTCATCGTAGGGAGACAATGATTTATGGTTAGAAACGTATGTTATAAATATTATTTTATCGCACCTTTATATGGTATGTTATTTTTTTAATGCTTGATGGTTCAAAATATATATATATATATCTCTTCTGTTTCTGTATTTATATTTGAAGAAGATTACCAACCTTTTAAAATATAAATGTTAAAAATAAATTATAATGTATAAAGTCGAAAGTGATATTGACACTGATCCTACATATAATTTACCGCTGAAAATAAACCAAACTCTAATTTAATTCCAAGCAGCGACGGCAAGACTTATCTACGTGTCAGTCAAGATTGTAGTCCCCGTTGATGCAAACACTCCAATCCACGAAAATAAGAGAACGCCAAAGAGAGTAACACAAGGGAAAACAAACAAATAAAAGCAAAAGACGGAATAAAAGTGTATGGTAGCAGGGAGGAGTGATAGAGCGAGAATTCTCCAGAGAGATGAGCATCAGCGGAGATCTCTACAGTCTAATTATATCAGATAAGTGGTCGCCTCGTCTAGAGAAATGGAAGGAATTGGACTTTGTCGCACGTACGTACACATGTTGGTTATACACAGCATGCAATGATGGCGCCTGTCAGTAACAATCTCAGGGCGTCTATTCAGAGATCTTCATCTGCAAACGATTGTTTACTTTGGAACAAAAAAAGAACGTGTGCGGAGAATCAAGAATGAGATAATTCATGATGATTTCGTCGGCTTTCTTCATTCACAGAACGAATATAAAGTTAGCGCTTGCACTACTGACTACAAACGTGACTTTAATCTAATTCATTCACCAAAATAATGTATAGGAAAGAAACGTTTCAAGATGGCATCTAGTAAATAAAAATTTAGGTACTAATATAAACAGATATTTTATAGATATAAATGTGCGACATATTTTGAGTTTACTAACCTATCCTACATTTCAGTTCTAACGCGATATAATTAATAAGAGTCTCATTGACCTTGAAATTATTTTTGCTGACATATATATTATAATATTACAAGAGTAGAAACAAATATAATAAAATTTGTCCAGTATATTATAAATTAGCCTTTCATTTTCTGATTCAGGAAGACGTGAAGCCAATATCTGTGCAAAGCATTTATCGTTTCCGTTAATGTTGCAGACACTTGACCGAGCACTATAGAACTTCTGTACTACAATATAGCGAGATAAATATAGCTATTGACCACTATTTCAGGTTTGGATTGCCAGAGCTTGTGCAACTAGGATATTATAGGTAGTGTCTATCTTTCTCTCCATACACCAAATTAAAAGTATTTTGAAAAACAAAACCACAAAACAAATAAATCATATTAGTAGTGTTAAAGTCAAATAATCATTCGGTATCATCCATTTAGGGGTTAATCTATCGTGAATTTATTTTTATCTGTATGTGCGAGAATGAAAATTTTATTCCTCGTAATATTTCAAGTTCCAATATCAACACATCTTCCGGATACGTTATATCAACAGTAATCACCATTTCCTTTCGAAAAAGATAGATATGTTTTTCGCCATAAGCTTTCATCCGTTTCAACATTGGAAAATAAACAAACAAAAAGGAAAATCATTGGCGTTCGTTCGATGTGTGCCAACATAAATACGAAACCACAGAGCACCGGATCTGAGCTGAAAACGAGAATTATGATATTCCATTCCACCTATAGCAGCCAGCTACCTATTGCTATGGTTCTCCTTGAACTTTCCAGGCGGTATTTATAGCAACAACTGCACAGTACCTACGCGAGATAGAACGATGCCTAGCGGTAGTAGCACTTATTATTGATATGCACTATATTTTACTCGCGCTGGCTGTGAGCCATAAAGTAATTTCGTGTAGGTCTCCGTTACTTATCCATCTTCCTTCTTTCTAGATATCAGACACTGGTGTGTTTCTATTTTATCATTTTACGATTCTCTCGTGATCTAATCTAAATTTTATGACATTGAAAGGTTACCGAGGATTTGTCTGTTAAATAATATATCGTCGCCTTATTGTCAAACGTTCATATGTAACAAAATTAAGCGAATTCAAAAACTTAATTTGGTATACGCAATTAGCTTTCAATTAGCAAAGATTCTACATGGTAACCCTAAGTTACACTATCATCATACTGTCATGTGTGCATCGATTCATTAGGAAAATGGCCACCAGGTGGACACATATATCATGACGCTGTGATGTCACGTGACACGCAATGGCGTCTCATTTGTCTTAATTTCTGCCAGCAGAAAGGGGAAACGGACATACAGACAGACGGACGGATGGATGGACAATTAAATAAGGAACAAAAACAATCAGTCTGTTAATGTTCTCTCAGTGTACTATATGTTAGACAGACAACACAACTATATTGGTCACTAACGATGTGAAAGCAACATCAGGACATGAGACACATTCGTCCTGTTGTCGCGTCGACGCCCCACGCACAAATAGACGCCACAAACTGACCATTCGACGCGATGTGTGTATGTCGACCGCTGTTCACGTCGTGTCCTACGCTTTTTACCACTTACGGAAATGTGAAGATAAACAATCTTCTGCAAGTTATCGTGGTAAACACTGGGCATCATATAAGCGCTTAAAATATCACATACATTTTGTTTTATTCTTATTTACAAGTCTTGTATGTAACGACCTTAGTTCTTAAATATCTGTTGTAGCCAGCAACAGACATACCTACAAAAATCAGATGTACATAATGATTTTTCGTCATAATATTCATAATAGTTTGTCAAAGGAAAATAGTGTTCTTTGAAAATTAATACATTTAATTGCGCATGATTTATTGTATTTATAATTAGTTTCATGTCACACGTCGAAAACATTCCTTCATTGTGCAATTGCGATAAACTGGTAGTTATATCGCAATACACATACAAATAAAGTAATCTAGTATTTAAAAGCCATTGTGGTTGAATTAAATAATTACTGTAATAAATTTCAACAACAAGTACAAACAATGTTTTACAAAACGACTTTATCAAGTAGGTATACACACGTTGTGGTATTTGAGCTGAACTACTGTATTAACAATTTATACAAAACGGAATTTGCTCCAAAAAAAAAAGTGAATACGAAATACCACAGTTACCGTATAGATAAACTTTTTTAAAAATAAATGCCTGCATGTTTTCGTTTACAACTATGGAATGCTATAATTGCCCGTGAACGATTGCGAAATTATATTAAGTTGTCACTGTCACTGCCACTATATCGAGCTGCCACAAATTTTTAACAAAACAAATTTCTCGGGTTCACATCTTGTTAAACGCATTCTCGTTCGCGGATTCTCACCTTGGAATGTTTTAAACAAACAAAACCAATAAAAAGGAAACATATTCTAAAATAACTATAAAATACATATGTACATGTAATTCAGTTCAGAATAAAATTTCGTCTACCATATTATGATTTTGAAATCTGTTGGGAACCCCCCTTAAAACTGCCCTTATAAAAATAATTTAAACACCCAAAATTTTTAATAATTTTTGTAAGATATTTTATTTCCACATGATTTTGCCATTAAAAATTATTAAATATAATTTTTAATTTTAGAATATGCACTAAAATATTTTTTTATCAAAACATCTACAAAAGACTTTTTATGACTATAGCATTTTTTCAAATTGTTAACCAAAAGGCCATAATTATTAAAAACCACTGCTGGCATCGCATATATATATATAATTATAACGGTGCCACTTTGCGTTATTTCTGAAACGACACGAATTATATAAAAAGTAATTTTCATAAAAGTTACAGATATTAAAATTTTTAATAGCTTTTGTTGGAATATTCTTTTAAATAATTATCGAAATATACTAATGTTATATTTCAAAAACGTACATAAACTTGGCTAAGAAACAAATTTACAGATGGCCAAGTTATCAACTGTACTGTATGTCAGTGTGATATTTGAAACACTATAGCAGTTTTCATGAACAAATTGTTTTTTGCACATTTTAAAGCTAATTTTAAAACAGTGTTGGTATTTGTAACTTGCCAGCTGTATATATGCTTCATTTACGGTTACAGTTTGGTTTAAAATTTATATGTGGCTGCCATTTAGTCCGCATGTACACACTTTTTTGTAGATCATAAATCGAGTTGTAATAGTTTCCACATCTGTCGTTAAAATACATTTTTTGTTTGCTTTTAGTTAATTACAATTTTATTATTAGAAACAAAAGACACAAATAAATATACCTCTAATTCCAATTGTTTTATTTTGATGATGATGATTTGGTAGAGCGATTAATATTAATTTGTAAAAAGCAATTAAAAACAAATGAAATTTAAAATTGATGAAATAATGGTTTATTGTGTATTGTTTGAGGTGTCTGACTTCTAGGAGATATGTCTGTTTTGTCTGTGCTGAAGGTACAAGATGAATACTAAATATGAATTTCATTATACGAAAAGAATAAATTGTAGGATTATTTATTCAAATATAGGATCAAAAAACTCATTATTTTGATTCAACTAACATCTGCGTTGCTTTCGTAACGCAATCTTCATAGATACTTGAAAACCGTGCAAGTAACTTTGTAGAAATACAGAAAACTCTCGGTTAACATATATTTTCTTTTATATGCCATCATTCACTAAAACGAAGATATATATATATATATATATATATATATATATATATATATATGTATATATATGTATATATATATCTTCAAGAAGCTTTGTGTTAGATATACAAACATGCTACGTTGGTGCAGAGACAGACACACGTTTTGCTAACTAATAGCTTCAATGATAAATGCAATTTTATATTGTTGCAAAATCCTTTTTGATCACGCGAAATACGTTGAATCATTACCAAATTCATGTAAAATGATTAATGAATGTAATATAATGTAGTAGTACGTATGTTACCTACATGAATCCACCGATAGCAGAACCAATTGATTAAAAATAATCGTTTACGATCTAATTACGTGCAGCAGCTGATTACTTTTGTGCGACGACGACGACGTCTCACGAGCAGCTCTAATCTTACATATACACCGTGAAACGGTCGCGTCGGCCGGGTGAGAGAGGAGGCCTCGGTCACGACCTAGCTTCATGTATCACGATATAATGCTATAATAACCATTTTATATGCATACTTGTCGAGTGGATGCTTGCATCTCGCAGGCGAATCTCGGCCTAATTGCCCGCCTGCATACGCGTCACCGACTCGGACTAATGAGCTTCTTTTCTAGTTGCACCCGCCATCGCCATCGCCAGGACAAAACACTGTTACGGAAGACGTGCTGTGCTGCTGCGTCATTGGCGGCACATCAATGCTCTGTTCCACTGGATTCTGCATTATTTCTATGACACAGATTTTAGGCGCGCTGCACACAGGAACGTCTTTAGTCGCATTGGCCCTTTGCAAAAAGTACCTATACTGTCTCCCAAAATCTTCAATTTGACAAACCCGAGATGAAACTATTTAAAAACTACTATGCGATGTCAGTGCATTAATTGTTTACATGTATTAAGTGTAACCAGATTTTTCTTGGGATTTGGGTAAAAATTTTAACCGAAATATCAGGAACATATTTTTCAAATTTAAAAAATTACTTCTTCAAAAACTGTTACACTTAAAAACTTCTCCTACCAAGGGATTGATAACTGAACTATTTTTTTAAGAAACATACATTCTTAACAAGATTCGTAAATATAGAAGGTTTGCCGATTTTCATGAGTAATCTAGAACTGTTTGGAACTTATATTAAGTCCATAAAAAAAAATTAAGCATGCAAAAAATAATAATTTTCGGTATTATTTTTACACAATTTATCAAAATAGATATTTTGAATAATTAATGTATGGATTATTTGTTTACTATATAATTAAAATTAAATTATGGTTGATTCAAAATAAAATTGAACTTATAGATATACGAATAAATACAATTTCTGAGTAATAAAGATAAAAAGTTGTCTATTTCAAGGATCTAAACTTATTTGTTTTAGGTGACATAACAAAATCTGCGACATTAAAGCCCGGCGCCCCGAGCGCCTTTAGTGTTAAGACGGCTCTGGTACACGGTGATCAGTGAACCAGTGAACAGATTAGATCAAAGATTAGAAATTGTAAAATAGATATTATACAACAGATATTGATTGTCCTCCAGAGCATGCAGTCTTTGGCACGCTCCGTCAACAATGATTGCAAAATGCAGGACCTTATTATGGATAATTATGTCAGTTTTACTTTCACTGGATATGAACTGACACACATAGGAGACATAATTCTACTGAAATTCTTTGTTTTCGATAATTCGTGCATTCCTTATACTTCAATTACGATATCATAAAGAAACAAGCAGATATATATATATATATATATATATATATATATATATATATATATATATATATATATATATATATATATATATATATTTATATTTTCAACTTTTATTATAAGGCAGTATTAAGGAAGGTTCCCAATTTTGGTGCCCTATTTTTCGAATCTGTACAGACGATCGGTTACAGCGAGATACATACATTCAAGTATATGTTATATAGTTTAGATTCAGAGCGACGAGACAAGAACATTTTGTAGAATAAATTTTTAGATATGAGAATGTTACAGACATTCGACCGATCACTATAGCTCTATTGTAAATTCTGTACAACGATTTAAAAATTAAAGTAGCAATTCTAAATTTCTTAACAAATTACTGTTGAATAACCATTGTGGCGAGCAACTGTCTTGCAAATGCAAAATGATTTATGGCGTTGCTGATGATTGAAGAAGCAGTTCGATTCGACTATGTGATATGTTAATCGAAATAGTTTCAAAGTTTTCCGTTCTAGTGATTCTATTACCTAGTAGTAGTAGTAGTAGATATTAGATCGGAGTGTCCGGTTGGCAGGCAATAGTTTCCGATAGTAATCAGTCACGTCACTCTAACGTCATTAATAACCAATCATGATAGTTGAATTATCATAGATATCAGGTGTCATGGTAATTCTGTTGCCGTTATTAGTTCACTACCTACTATGCATAATGTAGAGGCGCTCATATAATCATATCTAATCGATTGTAGCATATATGCACAATAGATTATCAACTACGTTCCTACCTGCATAATATCTAGTACACGTATGACATAAATTGCATTTATGTCACACAATTTATTTCATATTTATCAATTGTAGCATTTTAATCTCTTGGGCTAAGTCTAACAGTAGGCAATGTAATCATTATCTTTATTTTCAATTGGGAATTTTTACTTTAAAACATTTGAAATTCCCTGACTTGATAATACGATTTGACGTCTATATCTGAATGTGTCTGTCAACGCTCTACAACATCAACAATTGGAGCTTCTTTTCTAATTGAGATATCAAGGAAAATGTGTAGATTTTAGGGATAATAGTAATTTTATTTATCAACTTCGACGTTTCGAAATTATTTACACTTGAAAATAACATTAAAGATTTCGGAACGTTAAGCTTGAGATTATAAAAATAAAATTTCTGCAAATTCTAACAACTTTCTTTGTCAAAAATAAATAATTATAAAATGTTAAAATAAGTTTCTTTAAGTATATAAAGTTTCTTCAAATTAAAGCCATATGTCATAAAATATATATAATTTGAAATATAAAATAATACAGTTGCAGTCTTGAATTGTTTGATCTCCATCAATCAGGTGTGTACATTACATATGCTCTCATAAGAAATGAATAGTTGTATATTTACATACACACACACAGAGATATCATTTCGAATAGTCAGTATCAATTCAGTGAATGTCCAAACGTGTATTTTCGTTAAAATCTCGAGTTCGACATGTTTCATTATGACAAAATTTCCTTGAATAGATTTGTAAAAGAAAGCAATACGTAAATTGTTATTATAAATCAGTTGGCCATTGTACCAAATCAAAAGTAAAAATATATAAATGAATCAAAGTATTTTTGAGTTTAATTTACAATGCGACAATAAAACTTTAGACAGAACACATGAACATACCAGGAAAAGCGATAAACATTATATAGTATGTGTAACGTTTATTCGACCATTATTTCCACCTAGGTTGACTTACGAGGCAACTTTCACGACTATATCCGTGCATGGAACATTTGTTTCCTGTTTACAAGCGTCTACGATTACTAACGCTCATTTGGACCATCTAAATCTAAACGAATATGACAATACGAGATGGTTAAGAGAAAGCTCATAGCGGAGAAGTCACACTGTCGTACAATAAGTATATCTATTTTAAGTGGGAGGCAGAGGGAATGTAATGAAGACATATCATCTGATGTAAGTATGTGGGAGCATGTCGGTATAGTAGTGAACTTACAATTACTACAAGCCGACATTACGGGTCAACTGGCTTGGTTAGCTTATGTACGTAAGACTGAATCATTTTATTAGCCCAAGAATAATACATATACATTTTTTATCTTCTTCTGCTACTTCTCATTTATCGGCACCAAGTACGATTATCAAAAAAATAATTATTAAAATTAATTATCAATGTATCAAACTTTAAAAACCTGTCAAATATTTAGGAATTATTTTAGATTATAAATTAACATTCTCCGAACACAATCAAAATTAAACAAATAATATCCAATTATCAAGTACAATCTTTAGATGTGGTAAATTAGATAATTTAGTAACAAATTTATATTATCACGCACATATTAAATCTCGTATAAATTATTTATTAACTATTCGGAGCCTATGCTAAAATAATAATTTTAATCTAGGTAGTTGAATTTTGCAATGATGCACTAAAGCTATATATTATTTTCTTATTTATCTACTTGTAACTCCATTTATAAGTTATCAAATCATTTGAATTTGAACCATTATTAATTTTTCGAAAATACAAAGATAATGTACAAAACTTTAAATAATAATGTGAATAGTAATTTGGATTTCATCGAAAATGATAGTTTGCATCACCAGGGCTAACAAAAATATATTTTCAAATTAAGGTAGAAAAAAAAACATCATAATGTATATAAATTATTCAATGATTTACCGAAAGATAAAATTAAATGAAATTACTCAAGCTATAAAAATAAATTAATTTAGTTATAATACTTTGTTAATTTATTCTTCAATTTTACATTGGTACACATATTTTCTATGTTGTTGTTAATATTATGTTTTGAATTATTTATAAAAGTGTCCATGTAAAAGGAAAATTTCCTTATAACATTAAATTAACGTATGGATAATTACATATATAAAAAAGTAAAACAAATGTATTGTTGATAAGATTTGTATTCATGAAATAAATTTAGCTGAAAAGATTTGTAAACTTGAAATAACAAAAAATCTGATAAACATAAATCCTAAAAAAATAATTTCTCGCAATCTTTCGTGTCACCGATATTTTTGATATTTAAAAATATGATAAGCACAGCTCTAGCTAATATCAAGGAAAAGCAATTGTTGTGATTAAAATAAGAAATGGTTAAATAATTTGAATCTAAAATGAAATCCAGCTTTATACAAAGAGTAGTTGTTTGCTAATTGATAATAAATGAGTATATTACAATTTTGTTTACAAATACGCTGTTTATTAAAATTACCGTCAATAGTATGAATTGAAATGTAAATAATTATGCATATCTTCATTAAAACATATTACAAACAAATTAATTAAATGCATATACTCATTTCATATGTTCCATAAATATGTGTATGATAATCAAAAGTTATTTATTATTGAAATAACATCGCTTAATGAAACATGAGTATAAATACATGTAAAAATCAATCAATGAACCAGATTCTGGTAGAACTATCATGTTTATTGAATTTCAATGCTGGTATATGGAATTTTAAATAAATTTCAACTGTTATCTGTCAGTGTTCGGAGATTTGTTTAATTATCACTATATCAAAAGAATATAACCAAAAAAATGGGGAATGGCCTGCACTCGTTCTACTTTTACGTTTCAACAAGAAATTTATATCCCAAATAAACTGTGAAACCAACCAATACTTCACAGTAATACACTGAATTTGTACTAATAAGCTTATTAATATTACGTTATCAAATACAGTTTCTTCAATATAAAATATAGATTGCTTCTTATATACATATAATATTCTTCTTATATACTTATCAATATATTCAAATATTATATTTAATACGTACTATTATTCAACACTAATTTCAATATTTATCTGCAATCTATACGCTTGAATCACGTTCTCAGTCGATTCTGATTGCAGAGACTCAATCAATCTTATCAGCAGAATTATCATTTATTATGAACAAAACTATTTGGAGAAAACAATTTCGGTTTGAAAATAGTTTTCAAAACAAGAAGATGCACATCTAGACAATACACAAGTTTGAAGTTTCACAATTTTACGTAAGACAATTTTGACCCTGGAGTGTTCACAGACACACAGACGTTATTCTGAAAATAGTCACGTTCAATTCAGATAAGGTCTAAGCGATATATCAGTTGAAATTACGAGTTCGAAATTTTGCATGATTACAAGACTTACTTATTATTTCGTAAAAGAAATTTAAATCTTAAATATATATGACATGTGATAGATATTCAATTGATTAACAAGTTGGTAACATTGTTTTCACCTACCAATTTTTAATCCTTCCAGTCCTGGACGTATTGTCAATGAAGATGGAATGGTAATTTGTGGAATAATTACATTATATTATTACAACAAGAAAGGGATACATATTGCGATACAACTCTCATAATAATGTTTCACTTTTGTTATAAATTTTCGCATTCGTTGATACTACGATTATCAGAGAATAATTTAATTAATATCGTATCCTTGAATACAAATTATAAAATTTGTTTAAGGTTAAGTGGTAGAAGATAAACTGAACATAAATGATATAAATGGACATTGCACATTTGTATATAATGCATAATGCAACAGTTACTTCACTATTATAGAGAATTTAGATTATAATACCGTATTCATTGAATCAAGTTATATCTATTTGATCTGTCAAATCATAATTAAACAAAAACGACGGAAAAGTAGACAGACATGTAAATAGTTGGTGTAGTGACTGTTGTGTGTGTGTGTGTGAATTTGATGAATACACATTTGTACAAGTAATTGCCGGAAGAGAGCGCACATGCGGTTAAATTAAAATTCAATACATGTTGCAAATATGATATCACACGTCATCTTTCACATTACAGTGAGTTTGCAATGTCATAATTACAACCAGATCCTTTCATATACGGACGTTGTGTTGCAATTTTTTTCTTTTGTTATCTACAAATCTCAACATGGTTGTTAATCGTGATGCTAGAATACAAGGAGACCGCATCACCATAAAATCATAGGTATAAATACTAGCATGTTTTAATATAATATACAAATTATATCAAATCCTAATGAGAAAAATTTACAGCAAAATTATTCCTTTTATTACAATATTATTTTAATTTTTTATACATAATATATAAAAGAATGTATTATAACCACAAAACAAAGTCAAAACCATGGGGATATCTTATTCTAATAATTCGCCATTAACTGTTTGTCGAAATATAATGTTATATTAATGGACAAATCACATAAATGATGTATGTTATTATGAAATATCATTTAAAGAATTTTTAAAAGGACAAACATAAGTACAGGCATTATTGCCTTCTGGTTGCCGTATTTTATTTATTGAATTAAAACAAATTAATTAGAAAACATTCTACTTTTAGTTCATTGATGTTTTAAAGAAGAAAACCTAATTATAACCATTTACTTTTAAAGAGATCAAAGGATAAAAAAGCAATTGTTGAACCACTAAATGTATTGTTGCAATCATCCGAACAAACTCAATCAACAATATTTTAAAATCAAATATTATTATTTTTAATCATTTCTTTATGGCCTTCGGATTTACAATCTGAAAAAACCGTTATAAATATAAAATATCTGAACATTGTTATGACATACTTAATATGATTTAAATTATTATTTTTATATATTTTATTTAAAGCCGGTTGGGCTCACAATTTGAAGCAACTTCGTACACTAAAAATATTTTCTTTTTGTATAATTTTCTTCAATTTAGAGCAGTATCAAGGGGGGGATCCCAACACCGGGCCTGAGTACACGACTGGATTTAATATGAGCTGGGAACTTCTTGCGCACTCAAATAATATGTATACTAATTTTTGTTTAAACCGACCCAGTTGAATTTACTGGCGAGCGACGTATGTATAGATAAGTATATACATTTTGATAAACAGAGTGGTGAGACAAGCACATTTCGTTAAGATAATGTATTCATCACACTATAATTGTCTTGTATTATCGTACGATGAGCTAAAAAGAAATACACTGTAATATGTAAAATATTGTCGCATAATGTGACTACAAGAGTTTTGCAATTACTGTTGATAACATGTAAATCCTTGTTGAATTTTGATTTATAAAGGCTAAAAGGTTGATTTTAGCGTATAATTGGGAACTATGTTTTGAACTTCAAGCATCACGTTGTTCATAGTAGAACGAGTTCATCAAAGGGAATAAATGATAAGGCGAATGCGGAAATATAATACGCATAGAGCAGCATGAAATGTTTTCTGATTCCAGTAATTCATGCAACATTGAAACGTCCAACCCGATTTCCAGCGAAGTACACACGCCGAACATCAGTGCCTATTTGTTTATTTACGCCACCGTACCTGCCTCCTATTTACGTGGCACACTACCAGTCAGTGATTCTAAATCTGTGTGCTGCTTGCACCAACCGGTCACCGGTGATGCCCCATTAATATGTAAATAGATACGCGCGACATCAACTACTTTGTGTAAAAACCGAAATGGAAAGAGAATAATTGAATAAAAGCGGAGCTGGTTGCTTTTGAATTCAAAGGAAAGCTACGGAAAAGGAAATATAAGTGAATTCTCATTTTGATATCAAATATTAGTCTGTTTCCTTTCTATATCTGCTTAAAATGCAGGAATTTTTTAATTTAAAACATATCATTACAAATAGCTTCGGTGAATAATTCAAATATTATAATAAACATAATAACCCTTGTATGTATGTACGTGTACGTTTTCTTGTTTTTATTAATTTAATAACTAACTAAAATTTTTATTTAGAATGATTTAAAAAAAATTATATGATAAGGTTCTAGGTGCATGTAATTCTTTCCTGCAAACATTCACTAAACATTTATTAAAAATCGACATAATGGGTTTCCGCCAGTATTTACCTAATATAGAATTGAGCATTACTGTTAGAGCTTATTACATTCTTGTCCACAGTAATAATTAAGTTTGGTAATCATGAAAAATTTCGAACTTGAGATTTCAACGGAAATACACGCATTGACCATCTTAGAATCGAATGTTACTATTTTCGGAATAATTTCTGTGTGTCTATGTGTCTGTGAACGCTCAATTTCATGTAAAATTGTGAAACTTAAGAGTGGTATATGGTCTAGAAGTGCAACATCAATTTTTGAAAAGAATATTTACACCGGAAGTTCATGATTACTTTATGCATTTTTAGTCCTATCTCCAATATCACTAGAGTGGCTGAACTTATGGCAAAAATAGTTATGTTCATAATGAAAGATATTAGTATTTCGCACATTATTTGTTTGAAATGTTTCATTTAAAAAAATACAGATTACGAGAAAATCGTTAGTGAAATAGTTACGCATATTTGTGTATGATAACATTTAACAGGGAAACAAAATAGATTCAAATAATTTGACATTTGTCATTCGACTTCGGTTATGACAAATAGAACAACGGACAACGTGTTTAGGCCGTATTGTTTATTGAAAATAGCAACGCAAAACATACGATAAAATCAACTAATTTATGATTGATTCCTAATGTAAAAGAAAGTCTTGTGCGGACCACAACTGATTTTCTTTTATTAGCATACACAAATTTCTGCTCTAGAGCAATGAGACTATATTCTTGAAATGCAAATTTCAATAAAATCTAGTAATTAGGACAATATGCAAGTATCATAGTTCGATTTCTAAATGAAACAGTGATCGCATAATATGTTGGAGCAAGGTTGGTCACGGATGTGATCATTATAAATGCAAGTTTTTGCTTAATACGCGTGGCGCCTGATTGTCCATGTTTGGCGACCGCTGAATCACGTCGGGTACACTAGGTATCCGCGTTACTACTATAGCAGAATCATTTTAGTGTGCGAATAATAATAAATTTCACGTTATCGAGTATAATTATCTCTGCTCTTGCTGCGGCTCGCTGACTGGCTTGGTTTGTATGAATTTGCAAACGTTTTGCTTTGGTTGGCATACAATCGGGGCCGGGGCGTCCGGTCGCCATCAACGCACACACATAAACTTAATATCGAAACCATGTTTTTCAATTAATATTCTGACATGTGTTAATTAAAGTAATCGTACGCACGATCGTATTTTACAATACACACGGTCAACGCACGACAAAAAATAATCTATATTTTATACGTATGGGAAAAAATGCATTAGTGCACTGTTGGCATCACTGGCCTAAGATGGAACACTTTTAAAAATAATTGTAACCAAATTCTCCAAATATTCAAAACTGTAATCGGATATGTGGTAATAAGCACAGTAACAGCGGTCAAGATCAAAAAAAAATTATCTAACTATATTGCATCACTCCGACTCGTTCTCGAATAAATATTAGTCGATTCGTAATAGCCTGGTAAAAAAAAAAATCTTTTGAACTTACAAATAAAAAATAAAAACCTCCATAATTATGTATTTAAATATTATATATTATTTTGAACAATTACATATCACAGAATTCCATAAAGTGTTGCTTTGAGTTACGGAACGAAACATTGGCGTTTGCAACTTAAAGACACTTATGCATAATTATTTTTTATAGCATCGTCACTTGACACTTACAAGTTGATTGAACGACAGCGTTGTATCATTTTGGAATAAATTACTATCTGCATATTTCTTTATAAGAGTTTTCGCACCTGATATCTAATGGTAAATTCTTCCATAAAGTAACATGTAAAATATTAAATATTAACGTGTTACTGTCGTTCAAGCAACGCAGTGTTGCCACCGACATATAAAGTTATAATTTAATTTAATAGAAACCAAAGGGAAAAAAAAAGAAAAATTAATGAGCAGCAGCAACTAAATAGTCTGGTCACAACTGAGAAATGTTTATGACCAAAAGAAAAAGTAACTATAGGATTGAATAAGTTATCTAGAATGATAACTATTATTATGTACAATTTCCTTTTTAAACCCTATTTCATTTGCAATTATCAATAATGTGTGTTTCTGGAAGTGATCAGTTGTTCAATGTATTCAGAGTAGATATAAAATTAGCGTTTAATTTGAAAAAAGAAATAAAACGATTAACGAGTTCCCAGCAGCGCTCCGAGCAGCATAGCTCGTAAATTACGAATAATTATGTTATTATCAGGCGGTGGATTAGTGTATTATACATATAAAAACGAACGAAAGGGGTTTCGTGTTGGACTAGTAATTGAATCGTTGACGAGAATGAAATTTGTAACATTCTACCAACGATAACAGCGGGCGCGGCGAATATGTGTCTGGGCGGAATGCGCACCGCTACACGCCAACGCCATCTACCGCGCACTACTCTCAAGCGGCGCCAAGATTTTTATTCGCGATGCGAAATTATTCATTTCAACATGACATACATGGGAAATGTGTAGCGGAAGGTTATGTATGAATTATATCCAGCTTTTTTTCGTTTTAGTATTCGTTATTCTGAATTTTAAACAGATTTTACGTACGGGTCGGTGCTATGAACAACCTTGCACTTCTCAACCGAATGTGTGTCAGAGTGGAACTTATATTTTATACATAAAATTGTTTTAGACTAGATATATTTTTTATCATTCTAGACAGCGTGTCTTTTTAAATTCTAAATGCGGAAAATTTCAAACATAATCTGCATATTCATTCAACCAGTATCTATTAGTCATTTCTTCGTCATCGAATTTTGACTATTGTTTTTATTTTTCATTTTTACCCATCTCATCTTGGGGTGTTGAATGTTATTTTAGAAATAATATTATAAACGTTGTATGTGCGTACTTTCGTGCGCGTAAACATTCAATGTCGTAGAGTATCCCTTGAAAACAATTGATCATATATTGATTTAATATTTACATGTATGTAAAAATCAAACAGTAATTATATTTACTTTCTTACAAGTAAACGACTTCGATATTTTAAGGGACATATTCGATTCAAGAGTCCCTGAATTCATTTTGACTATTTTCTAAAGTATCGAGGAAACGTTAACGAAACACTGTTTAAAAACGATATTATTGACGTTACCGGTAGTTTGTTTATTGCCGTTGCTTTAGAAAATCTATTACAGTCTCTGTTAGTTGGATATGTCATCGTCATTTCTATAAATTCAGTGATAAATGTCCGTTTTCTTTATGGATTATTTTGTGAAATATCTGCCTTATTATTTTGTAATTATTTCCTATACATTAAGAAATAACAAAAACAAGCAAAATTACAGTACAAGGGTAACTAGGGGAAAAAAATTATATGCCCCTACCTATATAATTATAGTTCAAACATTGAGGTTAAAGTCCTCGTAATTGTGTGTGGTTTATTTATTGGCAAATATGTAAACATTTTTTTATCTGTCAATACTGTCAATAACAAATGAATAATTTATTCAGCCGCAACGAAACATAAAGACAATTTGAACCTCATATATCATGTATTAGACATGTCGTCTGGAGAAATTATACAGTCAATTCGATGTTATCAGCCATATCCATGTTAAGTAGTTTTACGTTGGCTGATCGCTGCTAGAAATCATAATTACCTGCACAAGTCATATCTCGGCTATTTGTGACTCTTACGTTTATTTATATTTAGTTCACATATGTATTGGATACGTTACGTCAATACATTAGACCTTAAATGCAAACCGAATTTGTAAAAGAACATAAAGGAATTCTCTTATGTATTAAAATTAATAGAATGACCAAAACTAAACCTACTCTTACTTCAATTTTAGATTTTACTAGGAGATATCGTTGTTGCAACGTGAACCTGTGCTATTCTTATGTAAGCGTATTCTGATACTAACTCGTTTATTAGTGAAAAATTTGAAAAATAAAAAAATAAGATAGTAGCAAAATACATAAGCACACACACACACACACACACAAGTCCAGATACTCAAATAAAAATTAACACACATATATACGTCATACCGAATATAGTCAGATTCGATTCAGTGATGGTCAAAACGTTTATTTCTGCTAAAATATTGAATGCTTTCGAATAGAAATGAAAAATAGGCTCAAAAAGTCCATCAAAATTTAAAACAAAGTATCCTACTGCTGAAATATATAAATACACGATACAATACTCATTTCATATGTATAAACAGTATAGTACTGTTTATTTTGTTGGTGACATAATAAAACCACCAAAGGATGGTTATTACATATTTCTATGTAAATCTTCTATTCCTGATGCAATGCAAGCAATGTATATAAATAACAGTGTGGTAGTTTGTATTCCTTGTAAGTTATACTTCAGTCAGTTTCAACATTCATTTATAACATGCTTTTTTATAAACCTCCATTCATATTAAAAACATAACATTAATAATACAAAAACTTATCACATTCTCCTGGTGTTTATAGTCGTAAGGCAAGGCTTGCGTGTCTCCTTATCGTCGTAGTAGATTTATAAATTATGGAAATACACATGCGCCAAACATAAGCTGGTTAAGATATGAACCGACTCGTACTAACCTACTCGCCACTGAAACTCCAAGAAAAACTAGAGAATTATTCGAAACTTCCGGGAAATTAAAAGGTGATTGAATTTTCTATGGGTATGAAATATTCAATAGGAAACTTTGTTTTACTTCACTAACTATTAATTAAAGGTGGTGCTACGTATTGTCCTGTTCATTATTATCAAAATGTGGAATAACTAGCATAAACTTCACATTGAATTATTTGGGAAAAAGATATGGCATGAGGAAAATATCGAACAAGATATTTCAGAACAGAATGTATGTTGCGAAATCAATTTGATTCAATGCTACCCATTTGATTTGTTATATAATAAGTTATAAAGAACCAAACTAGATTAAAGGAATACGGTATGGTTATTTTTTTATCCAGCAGATATATTATATGCTATACGCGCGTGTTCTTCAATTATTACAGAAGAAACATGCACATATACATTTTCTGTTGGCACAATGTAAAAACCCATATTTCTTATGATTACTATACTTTTGATTTAACTGTAAACGAAAAAATAAAAATGAGAATATTAACATTGTAGATGCTCATCTTGTATGATAACTGCAGTTATGTTTTATCGCTGGAAAATTATTAATTTGAGCGGGTAATTATTTTCGGTTCTATTGTTCTTGCATGCAGAGTGGAAAACGTAGCGAGCGACGCGAAAGAAAACTCATTACAGATGATGGCAATAAAGAAAACAAATTACCGTTACAATCCTAAAAACTTGAAAACATTAATGGAAAGTGCAGCGCGACGCTTTCAAAGCTCGTTTTAAAACAGAGCGATAAAATTCAGTAAGTCGAGGGTAATTCTGCTGGTTTATTAACACGAAGTGCATTAAAGTACAGTAATCAAATAAAGTTTTCTGTTAATGACTTCAACTAGTGTGTCCTACAAATAGTTACTTGTGCCAAAATATTCGACCTATTATATCATTAGTGTAGTTTATAATATAAAAAATTGGATTATAATATCTGTTGTGGCCAACACAAAACTTTCTTATAAAAATTGAAATTGGTAGCTATTAAAATATGTATCTGCATCAATTGCTTTACGATTCATCCAACTGAAAATGTGATATATTGTTGTACAAATCTTCAATATCGTTCATGTGTTTGCCCTACGAATAGAAGAGCTAATGCATTTGGTCGTGTGTCTGTAGCATTGTCGGATCAAAATATTTCATTATGAAAAAGTTTCTGTCGCGTCGCCTGACCCCAAATAGATATGAACTCATATACTTGGATGTTAGTCGTTTGCTCATAAATAACCAAATTTGTCGCCTCGACTCCTCTGAAGGTACCGAAACGATTTGCACCAAATTGCTATATATATATATATATTTTTTGTATCCCATTTGGAACCGTACGCAGTTTAAATTCAATCGCCCGTATACATCTGGACTAATAGGACCCAAAATTTGGAACCCCCTTAATGCTACCATTAAAAAATAATGGAAACCCCAAAAGATACTTTATAACTTCAAGATTTTGGTAACCCAAGGGCCACAAAAAAATATTAAAATTTATAATTTTTCTTGTTTATGATTTAAAAAATCAGAAATAATTGTAAGAGGAGTAGGAAGACGGAGTCCGCTGCTCGAATTGCATTTATTTTCTATAATGCGAGCTGAAGGCATAGGTGCCTGGATCTAATCTTGTTTTGAATCAATGTTCTGTAAGTGCAGCCATTTTGGAGGCACTGAAATAGTAATAAAAGTAAAGACCCCATTTCAACAGTGGGATTATGCCCAAAATTTAATAAGCTCTTCGCAAATATAACTTAGACCAGTGAGTATAGAAGTAAACAAGTATTCATACCGACATCATTGTGAAAATAGGCAAAGCGAACTTAGAGACCTCGAATCACTTAAATCAATTTAAATCTAGGAATCGATTTGTTTCGTAATCTCTATACATTAATTATATGATTGTAAAAATGATGATAATATCACGTCAATTTATATACATTACCGCCCGATGTATATCCTGATGATGGCGATAAAAAACCGATTTTATTTTTGTCAACAAAGCTTACTTACTGCACAAAAGTGGAAAATTGTTAAGAGCACCTCAGGACTCGAATCCAATTACTGCTGTGAAAATAAAAACGTATAGACTAGAAAAAGTAATAAATCCTGGTAAATCCAGGGAATAAGAAAAAGCGAAACGACTCTCCGGGGAGCCCTGCTCTCCTGTGTGTCAGTGTGTGTGTGTGTGTGTGTGTGTGTTGCCCTTCCGGTCATCGGCCAATGAGCGAACTGGATAATTGCAAACCAATGCCCGGAACGATCGACGGAAACAAAAGTGTACAACGACGGCCGGCGCGATGGTCGGAATGAGAAACAACATTGTTTCAATTGCCACTTGTTTATTTTTAACCATTATCTTCCGTCTGATCTTATTTCAGCACGAACCCTTCGGGCGGATAATTTAACAAAATATACGTCATTTGTTACAACAATATTGTTAAACTTTTTGTGGCCGTAAACTAGATGATATTGTATCAGTTCTTCCGGGTCATACATTTTCTATTTATTATGTCGTTATTGAAACGGCATTTTATTGCAACATTCTTGAACTAATTGCTAGGTTTAGTCTAATAAGAAATATATTTATACATCAATTATCGCATATGTTAAACAATGTTTACCATATAAACCTAATATCATAATGGAAAAACAAGATTTGGTACGTACAAAGCACCGATGCGTTCAGCTCGCCTAATAGGTAATATATGCGATGCGAGCAGCGGTTTTAAATAATTATGGCCTTTTGGTTAACAATTTGAAAATATGTTATAGATATAAAAATTAGCCCAAATTGCATGCAGTAAAAAAATCAAAACAAAGGCCAGACCATCAAGTAAAGTAAGAACAATTGTGCAATAACTCATTCACACCCGACAGTCCTCCAACCAGCATCATAGGGGAGATCGAGTTAAGCAAAGATATTTATATGCATACGTGTATAAATGTGAAACGAAAGCAACAAGGATAGAGGACTAGCCATAAACTTGGCGTTCACTTTTCTGGAACAATTACACACCGCGAGAACTTAAAACTAATTTACATATTCCCCGGCGGACGTAACAATAGACAATACCTGCACTTCCATGCGTACGGGTGCTGCTAGCTGGTGGAGAAATGAGCAACACATAACTTCCAACGTGCTCAGAGAACAGACACAGAGAGGAATATACATAATATAGCTGAGAGGGAGTAAGAAGAGCATTGTTCCTATGGCGGGTATTATAGTGTAACGTAGCTGCGTGCACATTAATACCAGTTATGCGTATTTGCGTGGGCTTCGGCAGGGTTACTCAAACTCTTGTTACGTGGTTCTGCCAAATTGCCTCTAAATCGTACTACATTCGTAATAATACAAGACCATAGAATATCTTCCATAAATGGGAACGTATACGATATTTTCAAATGAAAAAATTTGGTTATGATGAAGAAAAATTTTCTTTTAAAATTAGCAAATTTATAAAAGAAAACTATTTAATTCAACTAACTACTTAATTCGCATAATATCGAACTGGATAGCGTATTATTAAGACACCCGGTGATTGATCGTACTATACTGTTAAGAACTAATAGTGCCATACATTGCTGAAATATTTTATGATCAAAACACTGTCAAGAACCAAGGGTCCTTCCATTTATGAAATTGGTTGCATTGCATATAAATTGACTTATTTCGTGAATTTAATACATAATATGCAACTATTCAGCAGAGAAAGGTCAAAATAACCATAGCTGATTTACAATATTCATGTGCTCACACTAGGAGCTAATTTGATAACTTGAACCAAAATATTGAAAGAAAACACATCCACAAATAATAAAATCCAATTATCCAAATATATCTATATTGAATTAAACTTAAAGCTAAAATATATTTGAAGAATAAGATATAATCGTATTGAGAAACTTAAAAGTAGAATGTTTGATTTGCGGAAATAAGATAAACTTGGAAATTATTAAACATCTTCCATTACGCTAATGTTTCAGTCAAAATTTTAAACTATCGTGACAATCTAGTTCTAAGAAATTCTGTTCCGCTATGGGTTCTCCTGTAGGCGGCGCCACCAATATGCTATTTTTCACTACAGTCAAATATATTTCGTCAAATAATGACTGTTTAATTAATAAAATGGTATTTCGAATATATTGATAACATGCCTATTCTCATAGTAACGTTTCATAATATCGTAATACTACTCCAAACAATCTAATCCAATAAATCACTAATCTAACTCAAAATTAAAACATAAAAAAAATGTTATTGGTACGTATTTGCATTAATAATGTTTTGACACTTTATATTTTTTATCTCCGAACCCGAAAACTAAAAAGAAATATATATATATATTATCACCTGGTATTATTTAGTAAATACACATCGACATTTAAAGAAATAATGCTTAAACCCATTACGTACCGTTAACGTAATTAGAGGAGTTTCCAAGCATTCATCAATTTATATTTTAATTTTTGAATACGAATTTAACTAATTGATAAAATTCATTTTTACTTTCGGTGAAAGCAATAGCAGTGAAACTTTCTGTACTATATATGATATAATTACAAGATACATTTTTATATAGTAAAGAATTTCCACACAACAATACAATAATAAGGAATTGTTTGCATTAGCGATGATTTAGAAGCCCTGGTGTACCCATTTACCATCAGTACAGGTACGGTGTGTGCAAAAGCTTAACATTTGGCCATATATCAGGGTTGGCGTCGGCGTGATTACAGGTCTCGTTGGCGGTGGGTCCGTCGCGACGAGGCAATGCAGAACAATGCTTCACTAATAGAATACGGCAATGAACGTATAGGGTTAATAATAATGCATTGAACGTACGCTAACGTAGCGTAACATAATTAGATATGCAGTTCGACGTCATGATGGCCCAACTATAGGCGTTTCCTATTTGAACGCATTAATTTAATAGATTGTACAATAGGTGGATTGTGTATGAGCGACTGCACCATAATACGCTTTGAACAATACCTTATAATTTGAAGATTAAGTGTGGTCTTAGTGGATTAACGAACGTGGTGTTTAAAATTTGCAAGCTATGAGCTTATTTATTATTGCTGCTTCCCCCTATTATTTCTCCTATACAAATACGATATTGCTCGCTGCAAATTAATAATCGCCTGGCTAAAGCTTAACGCAAATCCTATTCCTAAATGCCCACTTCAGAACCGTATTTGTATTCAATAAATTGTTTATTTGCATTCTTCGTTTTGGAATTACAAATTAATCGTGCTTTTATATGAAAGAAATAACTTACTTACAAAATATGACCACGAAATTGCACAAGAGATGCAGCATTTAGACACATACCTGGAACAAAAAAGAAATAAAATTAGTTTTATACATGAATATCTGAAAATATAAGATGAACAGTAGGAAATGTGCGTGGCATAAAATTTGTAATATTTTTCATTCGACTTTTACTTTTGTCAAATCATTAAATACGACAAAATATTTAAGAATATATTTGAATATTAATACACGAAACAATGCTTGAAAATAATTCAATTTGTAATAATTAACAGTTAAAATATCAATAATATAAATGAAATATTTCAATAACATTTCTGTAGAATATTAGTTAAAATTTATAAATATGAATAGGAATTTCGGAAAATAGAATATTGCGAGATCTTATTATCGCATGAATATTTCGGCAAGTGTTGAGCCTTAAAACTGAAGAAACATTAATAGCCTAATAATAATATGCTAATAAATGTTATAAGAATCAGTATAAGACGAAATATGCAACCCTTATCAAAATGACAAATTGCCTATTTTGTCAGACTCATTAAAAGCACGTCGAGCCAAATGAGAAAATAACAAACGTTGAGCAGATTGTTATAAATGATTTCCGAAATACGGCGGGAGCTTTGTAGGTGAAAGAAACTCACTCGCCTTCTGGTTTCTAATGAAGTCGTTGATGTGAATGTGAGAAAACTGCAATCAGGTGTTTGGTTGGTAGGGCGTCGTTTGCGTGAACGGAAGAGCACCTATTAATACATTTCAAACGTGCATGCGCTTAAAAAACAACGTTTTATAATAAAGCAAGAATAATATCTCAGCATTTATTACAATAACCATAAATAATGGTCTCAATTAACAAGTCATATATATCTCTTACTATTTAATTAAGAAAACAACTTATTACATCCTCTGAACATCATTAAAATTACTCGCCACTCGTTTTTAATTAAAAGGAAAAACTCACAAGGTTGTACTCTTCATTTTTACGACGTCATTATTAATGTGAACAAAATCGTCTACTTTTAGAATACGCGCCTTTAATTAGTTTTACACTTGCATCTCATTCGTTAATACATGTATTCCTATTGGTGAACTATCAACAGATGGCACTGGAAAATTGCGCGAATTATAAACGAAGTGTAAGCTATCAGACACTTCAATAGCATTGTAAATGTTGACATAATGCTAAACTATTTGTTTTTATTTCGGTTTTGGAATAAATATATAGATTAAATATTATTGTGGATTATTCTAGCATATAATACTATATTAATTTCATTTATTGCGATAGAACTGGTATAATTGTTAATAAATAAGGCACGACGTGAAACCGCCTTATATCCAATGTAAATAATGAATATTACGAACACTTCGACTATTTCTTCTATTTCAACCTCAACAGACTGAGATTGCTTAGCTGCAAATGCCAATGGGATGCAAGAATCGTTTTGATTATTTGTGCTATATACCTCGTCGTACAGTAGAATAGAATAGAACTCTAGTGTTCGGTCGTGTATTTGTGATATTCTCGGAATCAAAACATAATTATAATGTAAGAAATTAGTTTCACGTCTTCCTGATTCCGCAAATGAATTCTTGTATACATTTCGCTCGCTCGTAAAACCAACTTTGTAGAGAATCTCTTTAAATGATACTGGCTAGCTATTAACTAACTTTGGTATATAATATGAATGTCCGTTTATTTTGTAACGTATTTCAATAACCAATAACCCTTAAACTCTCATCGTTATAATATAAAATATTAGAATCTTATGAAATATATTATAAAATAAATAAGATTTTCGATGTATTGCAAATTAAACTGAAAAGCCATTTAAAAAAGGTGGAGTGCCCTTCACTCCACTTTCTTATACGTAGTTTTCACTATATATGTAATATAGTTTTATCGTGATGTTTAAATATATTATTCTCATGACAAGAAGCAATATCAATATGTGTGGTAATTTGGAAAACGCACACGTGGCTATTTTTCATTGTTAATACTTCAGTTCAAATATAATTCAGTAACAATGAGTAATTCTGTATTTCTGCAAGCTGAAGTAATAAGACTTTTTTTTAAGAAAAACTTTACTTTCAATTCAATACTATTTAGGTTAGCTTTTATTTACGAGACCAATATGCTAGTACAAAAATAAATTGAAATTCATACCATTATAAAAGAATAAATTAATGATTTTGTTAATTAATTTGGAATCGTTTGTACATAATCCCTGTAATCTGGATATTTGTGCAACATAAATAATTACTCAAATCTCTCTAATTCTGTAATACACAAAAGCAGCTATGTGAATTCAACAAAGGAGCCATGGCTAGCAGGATTACTCGTCTACTCATGCATCACATAGATATAAGTCATACAAGCACCACATACACATACGTACAACGTGAAACCCATTTCACACAAACCAAACCAAAATACAAACAAACATTGGTGGTTGGTGCAGCACAGAGTGTGCTATGAATACGTTTTACTAGCCACGAGCACGACGAGCACCCTACATACATTTTAATGCACCTAATCCGGTATTTGTACGCAATTTAAATTTGTGATTACTGTGCGGTATCGAATGCAATCCAGCATTCTGTACGTATGTACATGGCATTTTATTCAGTTAATTTACAGATATATATATATAGGTAAATGTTTCAATTGAAATGGGAAATTGCAAAGGTTACATACTCGATTTTTGTACGAATTAATGTTTTCATTTATATACATGTGTGTGTGCTTGCATTTGTTTGTGCCTGTTGATGATGCACCAACTGATGTTGTTGTTGTTCTGTATGGAGATTGAATTCGCAATGAATATTGTTTCGATTAGATTCGTATATGGTGGTATATACCTACGTGGTTTCATTTTACAGCAGAAAACGAATTACTATGGCTCTGATATCACGTTAGTTTTATGCTAGAAAAACAAATGATTGTGATTGGAAATTGAATTCGCTTTGGATGGATGTACTTTGTTTCCTATTACAACATAACATTACTAATGTGATTCATGATCATTCGTTAACCGTATGCAACACTAATTTTATATTCATATCTGTTCATGGATATGTTTAGAGAAGTTTTTATATTCTTAAAGTTCTTCAATACACTGTTAAATAAAGAATTTTCTTCGTTGCAAAAAGTGATTCTGTAATAAGCGAGTAGAAATTTTAAAAGTTCACTTAGCTATGTAAATTTGCAGTGAACATTTTGTAAATAATTTATGTAAATCTGCTAAACAAAACACAACAAAAGAGGAAGTAACATTAAATTAGCTTATAAAATTATTTTCACGTGAGAATAACTAAACCTATAAGTTTATTAATTAAAAGTTCATGTTTCAAAAATAACTGTAGACTTCTATTACCATAAAATTGTATGAATAGCTTATCCCGTGTGCGTAAGCAAAACCTGCCCCCCCCCCCCCCTGTTAAATCATATAAATATCTAACTAATTGTTATAATAATTACTTCGTTTCTCCTAACACATACATTTTTCCAAATATTGAAAAAGGTAGCAGAATTATCCAGTTACTTCCGGTTGAAATATCCTTTTCAAAAGCAAGAGGTTTTTTTCTCGGGATATAAAACTGTTATATTCAATACATTATATTTTTATATTTAATATATAGAAATAAAAATAAAATCCAAATATTTAGTGGGTAGCATCCATTCATCCATTGTTTTGTAATTTAGAATGTGTAAATTTCGGCGGTGCAATCCATTAATTTTGTGTTAATGGTTGCCACCGTAACAGATTGACAGGCAGGCCAGGCCAGGCTACCTCTAGATTTCGACCCTCTTCACATCGCATCCCGCAAATTCTTCCCAGCTCAAACCAGCTCTGCCACCAGTGTCAGATGGGTTGTTAACCGTATAGAACAGACACACACCGTGGCGTGGATCCGTGTCAGCCGGCCGAGGATGTTCGTGCCTGTGGCAACAGGATTTTCGCATGTGTGTTTGTGCTATGCCTAACGCCACCGTCTGATGAGTTATTGATGGTTATCTTCTCGTTTCAACTATTCCGCCTTCACTATTGATCGCTGCGTACGATACAGAGATTCCTATGTTGTTTCCATATAACCTACTACAATAATAACATTTCATAGTTTCTAAGATTGTGCACTTGTTTTTATTTCTTATATTCTGCGACATCAATTTTCATTTATTACTTTCATATATAAAATTCAACTCAGTTTACTAACGTTCGCTTTGCGTATATTTGCTATATCGAACGGCACTATTTATTAAATATAAAACATATATACTTTAAAGAAAAAAATCATACAATAATTACCTGATAATTATAATTAATCTATTTTGTTTTAAATGCACCCTACTTTCAAAAGCAATTTTACTGTAAATGTTACATTCTTCAAAATAACTTTACAAATAATAGTTGCTTGAAATTTTGATATCTTTAACTTTTGTAAGATTCATTATTTCTCTAACTCATGTGGTTTTCGAGATATGCATAAAGCAGCAAGAATAAACCACTATATCCCGTTAAGATATTGTTTTCAAAAATAAGCAGTTTTTTTTTCCAGGGCATATTCAAGTCATAGGTTTAAAGATTCATAATTTTTCCTTCATCTGACAAACAGGAATCATTCTGAAAATAGTCAAATTCTCATACAGGATTGTCAAAATATGTATTTCCGTATAAATCTCAAGAACAAAAAATGTTCATGTTTACAATACGTCCTTTTAGACATTGTCTAAGAAAGTTAAAATAATGCTTATTCGACGATCAATCATTTGAGATATAATATTATTATTTGTATCAACAAGCCAACCTTGGTATATCATTCGCGTGCGTATGTGTGTTTTGAAATAAGTACTAGTTTCGTCAGAATGGAATAATTCGTTTAAATCGGTTATAGATTAAAGAAATCGAAATCCTGTGGCCGCCAATGCAATGCGTGTATACGATATTCGTGTGCATGATTGGTATGTTTTTCGGTTTTTTTATTGGTTTGTTTCTACGGTTTTTTTGATCTAACATCATATAAACACGAAACGACTCGAATATTGTTGTGTTTAGATATTTTCGAGGATATGTCTGAATATTTTAATAAACACACACACACACATATATATATATATATATATATATATATATATATATATATATATATATATATATATATATATATATATATATATATCTTTATCTTTGTACATGTACAATTTGCCTAATGTATTCCTTTATGTTATTTATAGATCATTCTGTTGAAACCTGCTGAGGAAAAAAAATGATCTATTTAATTTTTCAACATACATGTCTAATTTTATTAAAATGCCATAATATACTATATCTTTCTTGTATGTTCAATCCAAGTATATGCAACGAAATTTTGTGATATATTATATTATTTTATATACAACTGTTTCGAAATTCATCAAAATGAGTATTTTCATAGCACTAGTGCGGTATTGATTTCATTACGACACTAGTGGTTAAATAAATTCATTATGACATTACTGTGTAAAAGTAACCATAATTTGAAGTAAACAACTTTCAGGCAGCGACCTGACATGACAAATTAATGAAATTAAATTGAAAATGTGACTTTTTGAAAATAATTATTTTATACATTTTCAAAATAATTGTACATAAAATCTTGTCCGCAACACGGAAATGGGTGTTCTCTCATTCGACATCGCTTCGTCGGACAATTTTCGCGTTGCGTACCTAAATGACTCTCATTTCGCAATTAGTGGTAAAAATACAACATAAATGTGAACGATTATTTCGATAAGATTTCTATAATTTTGATTTAAATTTTGCCATTTATAAAAAAAAATAATTAGTAAATATGAACTAACCATGGATACAACATATAAGTTTACTAATTCCAAAAATAAATCTTACAGTATTTCGTAGGATTTTAGGAAAACTATTCAAGGCAAAATTTACAAGAAAAATTAATAACTTCAACTTTTATATGTATCACTATATCTACATCGTGCCGTATTCAGCATAATAAACAGCAGGAGTAAACTTTAACTATCGGTTAAAATTTTATTTTGAATAATAAGAGGTTTTCTTACGGACTACAGATTTTTTTTTAAATTGTACGAAGTAAAGAAAAAGGATTAGTGGACGCAAGCTATTATATATTTAATATAATTTTGAGAATAAAAATTACTTCGTAGGACAAAGAATAATCAATAATAAATGTAATATAAATATGCATTTACTAGTACTGATAGAATATTATTTATTTTGTGTTTGGGCATTTTAGGACAGTCATTTAATCTTCTCATTTTATAATAATAATAATATCCTAATACTATATCAGAAAGCTAAATATAACAAGAACAAATAACACTCTACTTTTGTTTATATAAACAACAACGTTATTAGAGCACACTTAACAGCAAACACACCAACAACAAAACACCATTAAAATAATCAGCCACGCTTACTGCTACAGTATTAAAGAATTAAAGTATCGTTAGCTTAAAAGTACGCGATCCATAACATGAACGTCTGTGAAGCAAACAACTGCGGAGCTGCTGCCACCACCAGAGTAGTTGTAGTCGGTCTGGTGAGGCACGCGATACGTCAGTCTAGGTAGCTGGGGAGGAAGCCGCTATGGTCGTTCTGCACGCACTTCTGTGCACGGCCTCCTATCTTTCCTCGCCGTCACCAGCCATCGATCACGGTTGCTTACCAACACAGCCTGGAATTACCGCAAATCCACACCAACACAACTGCTATACCACCACGGCTTCAACATTTACCGAAAATCAAATTATGAAGACATTCATCCAATTCACATTCATATCTATCATATTTTGAGTCAATTTCGCTTAGACATCTTGTGCAAAGTAGATTTTATATACTTGTCTGCAGTACTAAAGGAAGTACATATTATAATTTTTTATAAAGACCCACTATCTCCACACTTAAGCTTATAGAATTTATGATGAATAATGCGCTGCAATTAAAATTGGTATGATAAAATAACGATGTGTTTAATATTTAATGCATACGCACTACTCTCATCGGTGAATAAAATAATTGCCTAATATTTTTTATATAGTGTTTATTGAGATAAAACATTAATTTGTAATAATGTCATAGTAAGTGGGCATTGCAAGGTCTATGAACTCTGGTTCCATGCATGATATAATTTAACCCTGCAAATTCTGTTTCACAGTTAACAGGAAATAATTATAGGATTTGAAACTAATATAGTGACGCTCGCATATGGTAATTTCCAAACATTATGCGCCTAATATCATGGTTATGTATGGAAATATGTGCCTATTTATATGGAATATGAAGGGGAATGAGCTAATTTTAATAAACTATGAGCGAACGTCATTTTCTATGCAGAGTCAAAACAATTTGACACCTATAATATTCCAAATTATACCTACCACATCACAAAGAGTACATTATTATATATTCTATAGTGGTATCATGCCAAATATGTGTTCACATTGTTATATAGAGTATGCTCATTTTGAGAGACATGTCTGTTTACATAAATAATTCTATTGTTCAAAATAATAATTTCGATTTATAGCATTTGGTCATTCATATTACAATTTGATTTGTATTTAATTATTATTTTCTTATAAAGAACGTTTACGGATCATGCAAAAAATCGATTGCAGATTTATATGGATATTACCATTTTAAGGTCTCTTGTGCACGACTTTACAATGATGCCTTTCTATGTATAAGTCACAATTCAAAATACTTAAAAACTACTAAATGCAAAACAGCGAAATATTATATTTGAACCCAAGGTAGTATCGCGAGGAATAGCAGATATATCTGCGAAGAGCTGATTTTCGTTTACATCAAAATAAACAATAATAAAGATTTGAACAACATGTTCTTTAAATGTTTACTAAATAAATATTATTTGTAAGAAAAACGAATTTGAAATTCATTGACGATTCCGAAGCCACTGTGCTTATTGTAGTTAAGAATTTATGGTGCATTCGCAATCGCATCTAAATTTATTATGTTCATATTATCGCCATTGAGTTAGCTAATACATTATTCTGTTCTACCAAGAAACAAGATTTGGTACGCGTAAAACGCACCAATGCGTAGGTAAGATATGCGTTTCGAGCAGTCGTTTTTAATAATTATGGCCTTTTGGTTAACAACTTGAAAAAATGTAATAGATATAAAAACTCTTACATTTTTTTGTAGATTATATTGATAAAAAAATTTTAGTGCATATTTTCAAATTCAAAATTATAATATTTAATAATTTTTTTTTTTGGGCTTTGGGTTAACAATATGAAGAAAATGTTATCGACACAAAATATCTTAGAATTTTTAGTAGAATTTCCGGATGTTTTAATTATTTTAATAAGGGTAGTATTAAAGGGAGCTCCAAATTTTAGGGCCCTATAACTCGGGAAGTATACGGGCGATTGGATTTAAACTGCGAGCGTATTCAAATGGAATACCAAATAATGTGTACCAAATTTGGTGTGAATCGCTTTGGTACTTTCTGTTGGAGTAAATTCAAAACATATTTATATGTTAAATAGACAGACTGACAATCATACAAACCTCATTGAGAAAATAGTCAAAATGAATTCCAGGGCTCTGAAAATAATTTCATTAAATTTGCAGGGTCAATTTCATTTTCATTTCATTCTCAGGTATACATAACGTATGAGAAAGATAAGATATATAGAATTTAGCTTGTTAATCTAAAGCAACAATAATGAATAGCAAAGCAGCAATGGAAGCTTCTTAATAAGCAAAACTTATACTGTGAACATTAACAGTCGAGACCGCTAACTAGCCTGGTTTACAACCAAGTTACATAACCTCCACTTGACATTTAATGAGAAAACTTGAACATAACGCCAGCGCTAAACAATGTTGAATAACAAACATTAAATATCTCAACAAATTCAAACAACAATCATTCCAATTGATCATTAAATAATTTATACAAATTTAGTTTGCAATAATAATAATAATAATTTACCTCCAACTGGGATTTTAATAATATTACTAATACAGAATGCAATTTCGTTAATTAAATTGTACATTGAACGACATATGTAATTTGCAATATCATATATTCCACGTAAAAACTTTGATGGCACAACTGGTTGGTAAATATAATTACTTTGTTGAAAATTTAATTAATCATTGCATTTGTTTTCACGTTACATACTCAAATACAAACAAAACAAACAGGGCTTTTTTTCTGTATGTGTATATTGCACGTATAACTGAACCCTAGGGGTACCTTTACCGAATTGTTGAAAATTATATATATTTGATTTATTAAATAAAGTTTTAGTAATGCATTAAAAATTTATATTATAAATAACAGTAACCACTGCCTGTAGTTGGTCTACCGGAGAACTCATAGATAATAACGGTAAAAATATATATTTTTTAGTAATATTAATTAATTTTTCGAAGAAAGCATTCCTTTTACCTCTCATATAGTTCACACCACAATGATTTTATTGTCTTTAGCTTGTAATAAAGTTGGAACTTAAAAGCTATAGTATTCGGTTGTGTGAATGTAACATCGAATTCTAAGAAATTCGGTATAGAATTCCGTTTCAAGTCTTCATAATTCCACAACTTAATATCTAAATATAGATTAACTAACATGCACTTATGCCTTACGCTTATTGTAAATGCGCACTAGTTTGAACGTTACAAGATAACGAGCCCCAACGCTGTGTGTACCTGTGTTGTCAGTGACAACACAGGTACATGCGCTACGATATATTATTTTAAATATAATTATTTATATTATTATAAGAGTATTTATAGACATAATATCTTAGAATATTCTGTAAAAATTTTGTGTATTTAAACGTTTTTCTTTTTAAGGACGATTGAATTTAAACGGATTCAAATGGTATATCACAAAATATGTGCACTAAATTGATACCGTCAAAGAAGTAGGAGACACACGGCCGAATGCTTCAGCCCTTCTGTACATTGTACGGCGAACTAAAATCATGAATTATAAAATATACCAAAATATGTTTGGCATAAAAAGTTGTGCTAGATGTGTGTGTTTCAGAATAATTTAAATAATGAACTGATTGATTTCGTTAAATAGCGAGATCTAATTTGTCACGCTTCACATTGAACTTGTTTGGAATTTTCGATGAGTTATGTTTTTTTTAATAATGATTTCCTCTAAACGTAGCGACGTTCAAACCAATTTATTTCCTGATTAATAAAAGCGCGCGTAATTGCACAAATCAATTTTGTTCGCAATTAAACCATTGCGTACACTACTCATACCAGCCACTACGTATTTATTACCTGGATAACTACCAACAATGCCCATAGTTTTACAATCATTACATTACTAATTTTAAATCCAATTATTAATAAATATCAAATCGTTTACCTAGTGATCGCCAAAATAATGATATTAAATTACATGTACATTGCTCGTGAAAAACATTTAAATTCGTTGCGGCATCTTTTTAATTATAAATTATTTGTAATAGATACACAGGTCTTAATTATTTTTATTTATAATACAAAATCACATATATGGCTTGTAATTGTCGAAAAAGTTTCAATTCCTTTTGAATTATAACAGATTTGTAGTTGATAAATAGACTTTAATTTCTTTTGATTAATGACATAACATAAATTCACATAAAAGATTTTTTATTGTCAAAATAGCTTCAAATCTGATTTGAAATCAATTAACTGTCGGTGATTTGAGCTTGTGAATTATCGAAATAACTTTTAAGTTGAACTGCGAATTACGAATTCAAATCCACTAGTTTTTTCAGTAATGATACATAATAAAACAGTTGCTAGTAATTTTAATATCTTTCGCTTTTATAAGAATCACTTTTATTGTAACTCATGCCGTTCATGAGATATTAAAAAAATAATAAGGACAAACACTTTTTCATAATGAAATTTTTTGATCCGAGAATGCTACAGACACACGACCAAATGCTTAAGCTTCTTCGCTACTACGTACGGCGACCTAAAAATGGAATAAGCAACGTTAATCTACATATGATTTTTTTTAATTATTACCACGTTTAAGCTTGCAGAGCGTATACAACTAAACCCAGTTTTTTACTAAAACAGACGTCTGCAATGTGACCAAAAATAGGGAAAATATACTTGTGTTTGTAGATATTTCAACTCTGGAGAGGTAATAACGTTATGCGTGTCTGATCGTGGTCGAACAAACTTGAAAATCGAAATCACTTAATATAAAAACTCCGAACAAAGGTTAGCTATACACGATTCAACTATAATTTACGCTCCAGTAAAATAATATTGAGCATAGCAATTTGCAAATGGTAAAACAGCTGAAACGAAACGAATATATAGCGAATATTCACGTACATACAAGCATAAACGAAGTGCTTCCAGCAAAATATTAGTAATAGCAAATTTCTGTAAAACAGCGCTCTAGACTAGACGGTGAACACAATAACTTGGGATTAAACTGAACTGGAGTCTGTATAATGAAAGGGTTCATTTTCGTTAAAATCCCGTTTTATCCGGTAGCGAAAACGCAGTAGCGGCTCGTGATATTAAACAAGGGGTACAGCAAAAATATGAAACATACTTACTAATTAATTCAAACAAATCAAATGGAGCTATTAATACTCTAAATACATTTTTCACAGATTATTAAAAATGTACATGATATATTGTTGTTTTGTGGGGAACGTATTATTTCGAAGTTTGTTTTTCTAGTATCGATTTTTGACTGTTCACATAAATCAAGTATTTATACGGCTAGCTAGTTTGATACCTAAATATACAAAAACATTTGTTGTATTTTGTTAGCATGGCCTTTCGTTTTCCCGATTCAGAACCACCACTGGTGAGTTTCATTACGGCGGCATCGTATTTATCGTTTCTCCAGCGCTATGGTAATCTAATAAATTCCTTGTCCGGAACCTAATCTTTTCCCACCTTCGCGTTTCTCTGCTAGTAACTAAAAGGGTTATGCTTAATGCATTATATTAATTAATCACAACGCTAATTAGTAGGGCAGGTGTGCACGATGTCTGTGTTTCAGTGCGCGCGGATTGTGTTGCCTGAAAATAATATAATTTCACTTAATTCGTATTCGGAGAAGCGGTATATGCTGATGAAATAACTCCCGTTACAACCAACATATAAACTGGTTATGTAGCAAGCATTTGATTTAATTTCAAATTGTAGGTATCTCAAATAATTTGGCATTATTTATTACCTGTGCTAAACTTTTGACTTCTTTCGCATTCTACAAATATTCATGTTTGAAACAAATATCACAACACACAATAGGTTAACATAATATAAAATAATATTGTTTTGAAAAAAAAATCATAATTTCTTATCCTTAACTGAAATCTACATTTAAGAATAAGTAGAAACGAAGCGATAATAGAATTCTATATGGCAGGATTTGGGCTTGGGTACACCGAGAATACCAATGTGACAGCCTCTCGTTTAAAATTAGCACATTAAGATGAGTGAAATATATCTTAAATACAATATAATTTGTCTTTACATTAGTTATTTTCTTTTTCAGAGTTTGTCTTTTCTTGTTTGGACAAACCTTTTGCAATTTTAAATTCAAAGAAGACAACATTAAAATGAGAAAATCCAGCAAACGCTGCTCGAAAGCAATAAATTCCAATTTCATTTTTAATCGGCTTCACAACAGACTGCCATATCTTACTACAACTGAGATGAATACCAATGCAAGTATATCTGTATATAAATGTGAAGGTAGAACGACGTTGTATACGCGCGCCACAGGGAATCCTGTGCAGTGTAAATAACAACGTTGAACGAACGAACACGGTAGTTGGCGAAATGAGAGATTATTAGCTGTTTACATTCGGTTAAAGTTAAAATTACGACATGCAAACCAGTACCGTTAAAGTTTTAGTTGCTGTATACTTCCCAGAAAACGTAAATCATAAAACGTTGCAAACATCACAGATAATCTTATCCGGAATTAGTTCATTATAAATATAAAAGTGTTGCACATTGTTATTTCAGTTCAGTCAACACCGAGTCTGTATCCTAGTACAATAATAGTGGAATAACATTTCTGAGTTGCTATCACTCCGGAAGTAATTGAGTGGTAACCCATAACACAATTGTATTACTACGCAAAGAATGTTGACCTATAGTACAAACTAGGTTTATGAAGGGCCTGATTAATTGCGAGTGTGTATAACTAAGAAAAATTAAAGCAGACAATAACCAAAACAGGGACAGACCGAATCAGCTACCGAACAGAGAACAATTACTATTCAACAAATGATAAAACTAGTGACTGGAGAATGCATCGTATCATCAAAACTGAAACTGATCAAAACAGAAACTGATCGAAACAGGGAATGGTTAAATCAGAATATTATAAGAACAGTGAATGGTTGAAACAGCGAATCATCAAAACAGGGAATGACCAAGACAGTGAATAAACTAAGCAGAAAATGAACAAAACAACAAATGATCAACAGAGAATCGACAAAACAACGAGAAATACAACAGCGAATGGCCAAAACAAAAGATATACAAAACTGGAAATGGTCTAAGCAATTTTGTTGATTTATACCGACTTGCCAGACAAAACGCCCCATTTTATTATTGAATACAATTCCACAATACATTTGCACAGGAATCGTGCCGGTGTAAATCGTAACAATTTTATTACAAGCGTTGACAGTAAATCACGAACGAAAAATATAAATTATCTTAATGAGCGTGTAAGCACATCAAATAAATTCTTATTTACAAAAAGAATTTATTTCGAGTCTTTAAAAGCGAGCAAATTAATAAATCGTTATTACGGTTATAAATTAAATGTAATAAATTTGGCTTCACCTTGGGCTCGTTTCTTTACATCATGACGTTGTCGTCAGTGCGCCGTCAACGTAATTGCTGTTGAAATATAATAAAAGATAACTGCAGTTAGATTGCTTTACACTTAGTTAGAGCCTAAAGATAAGCCCCCTTTCGTGCATTTACACAATTTATGAAGATGTGAGAATGTGCCGAATTATACGTCGCGTCGTCTCGACACAAACCAGACACTGCTGTTTTTATACACGCTTTCAAAATGAGACACGTGTTAGTACAGTTAACAGCTTCACTTTTGTTAACATTTTTCATTTAATCATAATGAAAGATATAAGATAACAGGGACTATCTCCCAGGAAACGTATAATGCTTGAAAAGAGGGTCGAAAAAGCTTGTTGTTAAATTTTATGAACAAAAACGTTATTCGGACAGACATTCGAATATACAACTGGCTCGTCTACCATGTACATTTTAAAATATCTGTGATATATTCATGCATTTCAAAGTGTATATATATATATATATACCATATTACTAAATTTTGGTAATATAAAAAAAAACTATTGCCATCGAGAAAATTTTCGAACTCGATCTATTAATGAAAATACGCGACCATCTCTGAACGAATCTGAATGTAAATAATGGCAAAACAAGAAAGTCGAGTGAGGGCCACTCTGGCTCATTAAATTTTCAATATCACAAAGATAATTAAATTTAAGTGAAACTTAAAACGAGAAGTTTTTAACTACATTGCATTAAAACTGTTATAGTTATAAGAAAAAAGTTCTTTGGAATTTTATTTAAGACTTCTAAGATGGAAGATGGATGAGTAACTTTTATTACGAAGTTGTTAAAGTTTCATGTTGTTCATTTTCATTATTTAACTTTAATTCTATTTCTCTGGAGACATACATGCTTATTCCAATATTGAAGTTCTTTGTTAGTCATCAATTTTAACATGTATTTAATAGTATATAAAAGATACAAACCAATTTTTACTAAAATGAAAAATAAAGCAGATATATTTCAGAATCTATCACTCAATTCCTGAAATTAATCGATTTCTATGAACAGCCATAATATTGGTCCTGTGCACTGGAGTTCAAGTTCATCTCTGGAGGCGTAACAGACATGAAGTAATCAAACACATGCAACCCTGCACTGTCGGATATTTACGACCTACAATATAGATTTAGGGGAAAATATCATAAACCGAGGGCGTAGCCACTAATACCTATTGGATATGAACACGTGAGTCGCAAACACCATTTCCATTAAAAGTTACTGATGCAATTAGACTCTAAGGTAAAGCCGGAATTGAATTCTTCCAATAAAATATCATATTTTATGTGTGAATAGGGGCAGGTAAGTTGGAGTTATGGATTTTATAACGTTGCACCTTTTCGTTAAGCTTAGTCACCAGATAATTAGAAGATAATTAATAAGGGTGTTTCCACATGTCTGATTTGTAAAATATTAATTTTTGTAATATAATTAACAATATATTTTTATGTTTTCTAAACTAAAGGAAACCCGCATATAATAACAGTTCTTAATAATAATCAATATTAATCTAAAAGTGGTTGCAATTTTATATTCATGGACTATTCTGTGACATTCTAATAAGGTTCGGATGATTGGAAGTTAACGCGCACGCACGGAAATACAGCGTCTTTCTGTTGTTAATTTTTTTCATAATTAATAAGAAGTAATATCTGATAAAGAATAATTATATTTTATAATTCTTTGTAGGTGTATTTTTCTTTTTTCTTCTTGGTCGAAATATTGTAATAATTTCCATGACAATATGTTCACGTCTGCAAGTGCTTTTGCGAGAGTAATTCCCGTCATTTATCCATGGCTGGTGTTACAATGGCTTGGTACTTAATTATGAAGATACCGTGTCTACCTAGGTAGAGTTTGCAAAACACCCCGCGCATAAGATACCACTGGACCATTCGCTGCTGGTGCAATATCCAGAGCGGTGATTGTGAAACAGGGATGTTGCATGAATAATTGTGGTTGAGATCTTTGATAAAAAGTTTTATCGTCCAACCAGAGTAGTTACAAGTAGTGTGTCCTGTTCACAGTTTTAGAATACTCGGTCGGTATATTTCACTACGGCAACTTTGTAGACTGCATTTGATAAATCATATGTGGTAAGATTAAACTTGGGTTAAAGTTTGAAAACTTTGGGATAGGTCCAACATGGACGTGAGTAATGCCAAACACATTAGTCTACACAGCGCGCAATATTTATTTTATTATAAATCAGTATACTGGAAAGTAGAAAATTTAATAAAACTGGCCAATACTTTATTATATTGTAAATTTTTCAATTAGCTAAAATATGCAAATCGTATAACATGTTCTTACAATTAAAACTATCACATGAAAGCAAGTTTTAATAATAATAAAACAGTGCATGCAAATTGGAAAATTATTCATTTCCTATACTGAAGGACAAATAAGTAAACATAGTGTAGTTGGTTAGACTAGTTACAAAAATAACCTTCAAAATGAAAACCCATATTCGAGCACTATTCCTGGATTCATATAATTCACAGCAAAAAAAAATAAAAGAAATAAAAGCACAGTCTGGTAGTTTACTTCATATATTAAGGCACCCTCAGAACATTAAATTATTTGAAGTGTTCCATTCTTATTTAAACGAGTTTTAAATAAGTATGACCCTCAAACTCCGGAAGAATACGAGTTAGTGCTTTAAATTGGAAGAGTTAGTGTAACAATCTGCCGAAAATATAATCAAGTATATGAGTATATTTTTGGGAATGGTTTATCTACGCAAAAAATTATTAAATTCTCACAATGTCACAGACACACGCAGCAGATTTGTACATACTGTTCGGCGAGCAGAAAGGCTTACGATCGACAAAACTGCTTCAGTAGCATTGAGATTTGAAAACATTGAGTAAAAATTTATTTGGCTTGTGAATTAATTAACTACATTAATTGGTTATAGTTCAGGATTTACCTGATTTTAAGAATATGCATTTTGATATAGTTAACAGTTGAATTTCTGTTTAAACGAATATCAAGTTCATTACGAAGACTTAACGAAATAATATATATTAAAATAAATACATATTATAAAAATGAATCCATAAATTGGTGTTGCAGTAATGAAATCATGTTCCTTGTATTAGTGTTAGCAAAACACTTTATGTGAACTGAAGGAATAAGGAACAGTAATGCAGCAAATGGCACATTGGCTCTGCAGCGTTGGTGGCGACTATCAAATGACAGCCGGCTAAAAGGTCTTGCACCACAACTAGTGACAAATTGTCTCCATTACACCCGTCCCCTTACACTCGTCGTTGCCCACAGACCATCCACAAACACTTGCTTGGCTACGGCTATCTAACACAATCCGCCTAAGTGCTTTTCAATATAACTTTGTTTGATTTTAAATAAACGCACGCGCACTCTTCATACTTTCTTTCTCTATATGGAGACTCCTAGTAGAATTGATATGTGCATATGATTTATTGTATGAGATTTTTTTTAATGCTTAATGGTTACTTGAAACCGGTATTTTTATCAATGCAACCGGACTTTTACTTATCTTTTTTTTTTTAAACATAGGTTGTACATAAATAAACAAATATTGGGTAATGTGCATTAATTTATGTATAGAAATTGATATGCGGTAGGCTTCTTTGAAATTTATTTCTTTATTTAGATATAGTTATTAATTTTCCTTTCAAATATTTGAATTCAAAACATGACAAGAAATCTTTATAATTATTTATTAGAAAGTAGTCAGTTGCAAGTATACGTTTCTAATAATTTAAAATATTAAACTGTTTGCGAGAAATATACTTACGTTACATTTTATTATATTATTATTTAACTAGGATAAACAACATGCAAATTAATGGAATTTGTGCATTATATGTAGCGAGGACGAAAATCTTCGATTTTGAGAATAATATCTAAACCAGTCAAAGGATAATCCTTTTACTTTTTTTACTGTCTTGAAACGACGTAAAAATTGGTAATAAAGTTAAATATATGAAAAATCTTGCCGGTTTTAATCAAATTAAAAAAAAAAAACAACTAAAATTAGTTAATTTATGTTGTTTCAATTCATGGAATATAAACTAAATCGTTTCAAAATATCAACAAATGTAATATTTTAATACAGTAATTATATTGGAGTATCAAAATTTTTTTATATTATTAAAACAATGTAAATATACAAGAAATCAATTCTTTGATTATTCTAGACAAGAAAGTCCAGTGAAGAGCACTCAAGATTTATACTTAATGTGATATTTCCCTACCATTACAGACGACATAATTCAGAGTTAAGGTTTCAATCCTTTTGATCAAGAATTTCAAATGTAGGATTTCTTACGTGTACAGTAAAGATAATCATATTTTCCAACATGATTATACTATAATGTGTCAATTTGCAGTTTGTGATGTGACATCTAGTACCAGGTTTCCGTAACATACATACACGACGTTGGCATACTCTGTTAAATTTGAATTTAAAATCGTTCGCTTAACTACACTAGTGTTCTAACTTAATTTCGTGTATGCTAAAGAAAATTGAACTGAAATTACATTACAAGTTCCGGGAACCCAACTCCGCCAGTCTATATACGAGACTACGTAAGTCAGTAAGTAAATCAATATTCTTAAATTCAACTTGGTTAGAAACACGTTAATAATTATGTATGAAGCAATTATGCATCGTTGCCAATGTTGATCAATAATGGATGAGAAATACTTTTGTCCTCGTAAAAACCAATTTTAAATATTCAACACTCCCTAAAATATTAAATACATATTATCATGAATAAAAATGATATAGCCTACTATAAATCATTTAAGGCTTCCATATATATTTTCGAATTGGACAATTACGAGAAATGTAAAGAACAATTTGTTTATCTTTTTCGATTCAAATATGAGACGTGCCACTAATAATAATATTCAATATTAAGAAACATAGCTTCAGGTACCAATGCCATCAACTCGCTGTTTAATATATTCGATGCATTTGTTTTTAAATGTATCTATAACATATTTTTATAGCCACATTTTTAGGAAGTAAAAACTTATTTATAACCACGGATATTTGAAGAAAAAAAAATAAAACAAAGAAAATATAAGCAATTGTTATTGACTAATTAACAAATTTGGAAACAAAAATGAATCATTGTGTAAAGTTTTTGGAACCTGAGACTATTAAATACAGAACCAATACTATATAGTATGAATAACAAAACATGAAAAACATTTTATATAAAACAAGTAAAATTAAAACTAAAATGTTATATTTTTCTACAGGAACACATCATATAAAAAAATGTTGATACAAGCCAGTATTTATTCGATGAATTACATAAAAATGTTTCGCCGGAGCCCGTATTCCAATTAAATCAGAGCGCAAACGATATATGTGGATACAGCAACTGGAATACAGCCATAAAACATGGGCCATAAAATCAGTGCCAAATCATATTTTATGATTCTTTACTTTATTTTTTTGCACTGGTTCAGAATTAATATGATGGTAGCACGTACTACATTTTACAATATTTACATACCATAACTTCTCTATTATTGGTAGTAAATGTAGATTATGCTTTGTTGTTTTAAAAATGAAATGAATAGCTTGTATATTAATTATTTATGTAGATTGCTTATAGTTGGTTTTGCTTTAACTTTGTATTTTATTAGTCAATAACTTCCATAATAGCCAGCGGATGGCATTGGTGCCTGCTCCTATGCTTGTTATTTGAAGTATGTAGGTTTTTTGTATTTTCTTAAAAATATATAAAGAAAAAAAAATGGTAGTATCAGTGTTGCCACCCGTAGCGGAATTCTGCTAGGCGTTGCGACTTTTCATATGTGCAAATCTTTATGTGATGCTAAAAAGCAGCGACTGTTTTAAAATTCAAAGCTTTAAAAATTAATTGTCGCTATAAAAACTATAAATTCTATATATTCAAATACATTTCGTTGTACAGTAACATTAAAAATTTTGGGTTTATTAATGTAATTGTGGTTGATCTCTGAATAAATGTGTCTTACAATTCTTTCTTTTCAGCACTATATATAGTATGTAATGTCAAAATTAAAAAAATTAAAATTGCATGCTAGATATAGTGTAGTAGATATGTTTATTGCTAATATATTTTCCTAGATAAAAGATAAATTTTATGTATACCCTATACATATATAAATTAGTTTTACAAGATTCGTCACATACATAGATAATAAGAGGAATCATTTGGAAACTTGGTTTATGTTTTACTTACTGATTGATTATAAATGGGGAAAATGATCTTCAACGTACAACTATCTTAGCCAACAGTTACAACGCTGTGCTGTTTTGTGCTAAATTATTTGTAAAAATGTCAACATTCAACTATCAATGAAACTCCAAGTAGTAGAATTCCAGCAACATTCTTGGTATTTATTGGAGTTCATATTGAAATAAACATGTAGCAAAGATAATATATTATATGTTTTTCTTGTCATTCCAGTGACACTTTGATGATATATGCAATTTTTATTTTTCCACAGGGAAACATAAAATGTAATGGGCAAACGTGTAAACTATAGTAATCATCCTCTGCCATTTGTACACGTCGCCTAAGAAAATTAATAATTTACACACAACAACCTACCCTGCTCTTGCTTGATTTGCCTACCTTTGTGAAATAAATTATACGTATATTTTCTACTAAAATACATGCTATTTATGGTCCTTTTATTTATCATTCATATTTTCATTCTAATAATGCGACCCAAATTCAAAACATTATACAGACGTTATGCATAAAAATATCAATTATTTAAGAATTATTCGTTTTGAGGGTCCCTGAATCGATTTTAACTATTATCGTAATGACTCTCTATCTATCTCTACGTTTATGTGTCTGTCTGTGAACGCTCTACTGCTTAATATAAGATTATGCTTTGAACATAAGATATTCTTATAACTCGAAAGATAACCTCTTAATTTGGAAAAGGATATTGCAACCGAAAGCAACGGTTTACTCGTATCATTTTTTGCACGAGTTTGAGACAAAATAATCTTATAAAAGACAATGAAATTATAATTTCTAGCAACTTTTGCTTGAAAACAATAATTGAATTTAGACATATTATATTATCGCTTACCTAGTTTTAACAAGTATTGTTACTGATACTTCGCATGATAGAAAGAATTTAAGAATTAAGCAATACAATATATAGTAAAAACTAAGTTAAAGGAAGTCCAGATTATTTGTAATTATAATTGCAGAATATATAATAGAATAGCACAAATCGTAAAATTTTCTACATTCTTCTTTAACTTTAAGCTTAAATATTAAATGTTTTTTTTTCGACCGGTTTATGCTTGAAATCAAGAAAGAGAACACTACCAACTTTTTCCGAAATGACATTTCTTGTAACTGTCCGTTGACAAAGAGCTAAATTTAAAATAAAAGCAGAGTACACATAAATACTATGAAAATAAAATAAATTTATTAATAAAATACAAGTCGTGTCGTTAAGTAAATCAGAATCGTGCTCCGTTTAATATTTCATCGTTTCGGGTGAAACATAAAGTTTGTTTATAATGTACGAGCATCGTTGTTAGCAACGGTTTGCTTGCTGCATGCACCTTATGCCACAATATCTCACACAACGAGTCACAGTAGGCCATGTAATTTATAAGAGTCGTAAACAGCACGCTAGCAGACGTAATGTCATCATATATATATAACATGAGAACGAAAGGCGCTGTGTGCAGAAGGAGAGTTAAGAGTTTTGCACGTAGAATGCGTTTGGCTAGTTAAAGTTTTTGCCGCTTTAGTCTTCTGTCATGCACACACAGCAGTTGGTTATGCCAAAACAAACAATGATACAACAAAAACGTAAAATATATAATATTGCGTTACTTTGTGTGTAGATACTACTAAATAGAAATGCAAGAATCAAGTTAGAAATAAAAAGAAATCACGCAATGCATGTTTCTAAAATTTTTGTGAAGATAGTATAAGAATCATAAAAACAATATATTGCTAGATTTTTATAGATATAGTCGTTTCGAATTCCACTAACTGATTTTCACAATGACATTTGAGTGGTGTCTGAGAGATATTTACGGTGTGTTGGTTTAGTTATTGTCATTGTTAAAATCTATTTTATTTAGACTTCTTCTATTAGATTTGAACAACTTGTGCTTGAAAAGATTATAAAAAATAGAAAACGTTTTAAACTATTGTGGTTCCAGTCTTACCCAACTTGGCCGAGAAATCCCTTAGGAACATTTAAAACTATTTTTAATCAAGGCTTGTTGAACATAAAACAAAATTACAACAAAGAGTTGTTATTAGGGTTTAGTATTATTAAAATCTTGATACAGTGGGGGTAATAATATCACCAGACTAGAGACAGTAATATTGTATGGTCGCTAGCTACACTGTAGTAGTAGTAGGAAAGATGATAATAACGTTATATCAATTATAGATGTTATGAGCGTGTGCCCATCAGCCTAAGACATCACGAACCCTAGGGGGAAGTGTTGTGTACCTACTATACCAATGGGTGAGATAGGTTCGTTCGCCCTTCTGATGCAGTAACCGGAGATAACGATACAGTAGCTCTAGCCCACCGCGTTCCCGGTAATTGTTGTATGTGTTTATTACATGGGGGTTGCATGTTAGTTCGTTAAAGATATCATACTGTAACGCTATAGATACAACATTATAGTGGCAATGTTACATTGGAAGATGCATGTAATGGTGTACGTATACAGGGCACCTACCTATAGCACTCTGATATTGTGTGGTATGTAAACTTGCAACGTTGCTAATGCTGATAAAGGTTTTCTATTTTTATGAAAACGTATGATGCAGTCACTTATAAATATCAGTTTTTACATTCCAAAGAAAATACTTTTAATAATAAACCAGTACAGGTAAAGCCTTCAACTCACCAAAAAAAATAAATAAACATTTGTGTGTGTAGGGAGACAATATAAACGAAGAAGAAACGTTTTTCAAAAGGAGATTAGCCAAAAAGTTGTTCTGGGGTGCGATCGACCGACACACCCAAATATTAGTTACATACATTTTCAGAATTAGGAAGACGTACTACCAATTTCAGCCCATGTTACAGACACACGGCCGGACACTAAACTCCATTGTAAATTGTTGTAAAGTTGACGTAAGATTTTGAATGTTATGATTGGATTTAAAAACTTAAGGAAGTTATGTGCCATTCGTACGTGTGTGTGTGTGTGTTACAGTTGGTTGATAGTTTCAGAATGTGGTACTGGTATTTATAGCTACTGTAATAGTAGTCGATAAAAAATGTTTGGTAGAAGAACTTGAGTGCATGGAATTTGAAAAAAAAACCTTAATGTAAACTCGCTTTTTATTCACAATATTTACGAGTTTGGAGCTGCTGTTGCTTATACTATCAACAATGAGGTTATCAACACACTTACTTAAAATATACATGATTTGCAAAAACTTGATCGAACGTTTAGAATTGAGGACACGGATTAACAGGTCATGTATGCACGGGAAAACAAGTAAAACAGAATACACAAAATGAGGACAAATATATGTAATACAAATAATCTTCTGAAATAATTACAAATGCAAGTTCTAAAGTTACGCATTATTTCAAATATTTATTAGCACATAATTCATGTATAGTTTGCCAAGATTCCCATAACCTTTAAGATGATTTAGCATTCGACAGAAAATCTATAGAAATAAACAAATACAAGCCGTAAAGCAAAGTATGTGTGTATTGAAGGATGATTTATGGTTAAGCAATTTATTTTAAGCCACGTTGAACATCTATAAATATAACATATACCTAGTTCGAGAAGTTCTCCAAAACGGTGTTCCAGAACAGATGAGCATAAAAACAAGCGAGACAGCGGACGAAATGATATATTTGTCAGTCAGGCTGAAAAGTATCCGGCCTGAAAAGAAGTACCGCTGTAAAACAGTTAAAAGGCACGAATATGGGAAATAATTCTTCAGGTTTTCACAACGACAGATGTATCTCATGTCTAGCAGACAGAATTAGATGAGATACGATGTTCTATTGTTCTGTTTACTTTGTAAGTACGCAGTCCGAATGAGCCATCTTCAAACCATGAATATATACACCTACAGCACCAATAAATATTCGTGAAGTGTACAGACTACAATCCACTTCACGTTGAGAAAATATAGCACAACTTTACTATATGTAGTATGTTAGAAATATTTGTCACTCGTATATCCTTGTCACATGAAAATATTCCTCTTTCTAAAACAAACTAAAAAGTTGTTTTACAAATTGCGCTAGATATGTCAACTCTCAAACATTACTTTTGAATACGGTTGCGGTTTACCCTTGCGTTTCCATGGTTACGTGAGCACTACAACATCTTGAAACCATAGCACCTATATTACGCGGCTTAGGTCCGAATTATTACGATAATAAATGCAAGCATTTCTAAATGTTAGAATTAAATTGCAGTTAATACAGAGATATCTTGTAGATATTTGTTTTAGCTATGATTTACAGTTAGTTTTGGTTATAGTTCCAGATAAACTAAGCCTAGGTACTTTCTGTTAGTAAATCAAACGAATTACCATGTCACCCTATAATTTCCAGCAATTCAAAAGAACCTTAAAAGCGAATAAACAAAACCATTTACGGTAGTTCCATTTCAAAGTTGCGTCACCGGCTTCCCCAAATACATTTATATTCAGCAATAATGCACTCTAAAACGTAACGAAATAAACCTAACCTAACCAAACAACAAGAAAGAAAAAATGAGTTGGCAGTATTATTGCCGGTACGCACGACATATTCATTCCAACGTAGGAAAATTAATAATCGAGTATAGTCATCATCACGATTCTATATTTGTACATGAAGAATACAAGGATAAAAAATAAAATGTGACAAAAATTTAAGTTATGTTATTTATTCGATCTGAGATCGTCTATTATTTAGCAAACGGTATTGAGATCTTTGCGTCGGTGACCTCTGCAGTTCACATGCGAAAAAATGTACGTTCGTGATCGACCAGACTGTAATTAGCATTGCTGTATGCACCGGTACTTGCACACCCACAAACACACACGTATGCATTAGCCAGGTGAGATGATATGCCCGACGAGTGCGACAATTGTCGAGCAGTGACATCGATGAGGACAACCATTCCATGACCAGCTCGCACGTCGCGTCGCGTACGGCGACAAGCTCGTGAATCAGGAGCGTAACGACAGGGGGATGCAGCTGAATTAATGGGGAATTAAATGGACCAGTAGTATATTAATTGACCATTGGTTCAATTACCAAGGACTGCGACATTGGATCTAGCAGGAATAGGATTTCAACTAATCAATCCATTTCATGACAAAGAAAAACCTTTGTTGTTGTCAAACGTAAAGATGGCTCTGCAAACGGTTCAAATTTGGATTTTGTATTTATTGTTCTGTGATATATTGGGGGGTCAGTGTTAAATTACAAAGGAAAAGCGGTACGAGTCTATTTACAGTTAGCCAATTAGTAATTATGAATTGATTATTATTTGCAAATTTCAATTCGTGATTACTCATTGGATCGCTCTGAATAAACCTTAAGTTAAAAAAATAATTATGATTACATTACTTCCACAAAGTGGCCTGTTTACATGGTATTTAAATCCACCATGTAAATTACTTTGCTAATTTGGTGGAAGTTCCTGTGCTAATGTTCAGTTCTGGTTTGGTGGTCTCCGGGCCGATAAAAGGGCTATGTTGCAAAGAACAATTACCCATATTACATTGCGTATAAGCACGTAGTACGTCTATGGTCGGTGCATGTCCACAGACCGTTGGCGGCCACACAGTCTGACTCGTACACAGCAAAACAATCAGGGTTGCTGTGACGGCAAGGGAGAAGGGTGTTTGGTGTGTTTACATGCCCACTGACCTCACAACATGTAGACAACACCTGATCTGATTCTATAACCGTACCAGGCATATTTATACCTACATACATGGTGGTGGACTTGCGTGGAATTATGGACTTTTCGTACACGCGTGGTGGCGTGCAGAAAATTTGCACGACGGACTGTGTTCCTTTCTTGTTTTTCATACAATGGTTTCACTCTTTTTAGTTAGCGCTGCGAGCTTATATTTTATAATTATATGAAAAGGAAAAGTAGTGGTTTCAGAAACTGTATAAAAATCAAGGTTATTATTATTTTGTAAACATATATAATTTTCGATTTTAATATGGGCAATTTACAACTGAAACGGCCAATAATTTTATGTGGAAAGTTCTGTTTTGATATGTTTCCATGGCATTTCAAACGATAAACATAACATCACGCAATGTCTCACGAAATCCTACAATACTTGTATACAAAAATATATGGAGAAATCCGTACCGACATTTCACACTAATGTATTTTTACAATTTATATGCATTTTTAAAGAGACTCAAAATATCTCTATACCGTTCAACGTAAAAATATGATATGAATTTCAGATATTTTAACTATTTTGGCAATGGCTGCATTTACAGAAAAACTTAATAACCCAAGATATTCGAATTTTGAACAATATTTATTTCAAAAGTTTTCTCCTAACGAGAGTGGTACATTCTCTAAAGAATTGCAATTTAATTTCTTTTTAAATCAGTTATCTGTGACTGGTATATTTTTGTTTCTGTCAGTTAATGTCAATTTTATATTAATTTATATCCTGTATTTTTATAACATATATATATATATATATATATATATATATATATATATATATATATATATATATATATATATATATATATATATAAATAGTTCATTGCTACAAAATAATGATTTACAAAACGATAAAAATAGTCTAAACAATTTAAATTTTTTATTGATTCTTGGTATAGATCTTTGACAAAATTGAATTTGAATACATTCCGTGTATCAATACTCTAGAAATTTCGTCAAATTTAAAGTTTTGCATTTTTATATCGCATCTAAATAAAATAAGCCTACTACTAAAACGCAAAAGAAAGTTCTGTGTTCACAATCGATATTTTATATTCATACCCTAAGACATATCATACCAGTAAAATATTATATATTCTCTAAAATGAATACCACGGCAAACCTAAAGCCCACTTTGTCGGAAGAACCATGAAAATAACCAACACGACCATGATTATTGTATTAGGAAAACGCCGGTTTTGACACCCGTTTGCGATGAAGATTTCTTTTAAGGTATAAGCTTTGTTCGTTTGTTTGTTTCTCTCTCTTCCACTTAAAATTAAGCCATAGGACAGTTTATGATCTGAGCAAGAAATGCAGGATAAACGAGCAAATCTATAGATAATTGGTTCTTAAAATATTATTAATTCAAATAATAAGGAGAACAATACAAAATTGGATATTTCTATAATTGCAATATTTATAATCAATAAACAGCAATTGTTTGAAATATATTACGATGGCTCGAACTGATTGAAAACATCCCGATGCAAATGACGTCTTTATATCATCCTAGATATATGGTATACATATACTAAATTTAATTTGAAATATGTGTTTTCGTAGTACAAATGCGTTAGTGGTGGTATTTGTGGTAAGCAATAAAGAACAACAGTATCCACTTAGGGGGTGAACGCAGAACGTTTGCAAATAAAGAAATATACCATCATGTCGCGTGTAACATCTAAATCCGAGAACAATTTCTCATCACTTGCTCCACACGCAATAAATTTTCAATTTCCCAATATCTCCGTTGCACGCTAAAGTGTTCTTCTTACATGTTTTATAGTGTCCATTATCTCTCACGGCCAGACCACCGTCTCGTCAGCCATCTTCTTTTGTCCCTCCCGCTTCCCGTTCCTTCATCCAGAGTGCACACAGCAGCACTGCTTTCCTACAATGTTTCTATATAGAAAAATGCCATTGTTTATCTGTTGTCCAATAACAACGTCCGAACTCACGAGTGCCTGCCCCGGCTGCCAGTACATTTTGAAGTGTCCACTTACCGAGTCTGGCGACGCTCATAATCTCGGGACATGCTCTGTTTTCTGTTATACCTATACTACTTGACAGGACGGACACCCAAGGCTGTCGCTGTCGCTGTCGCTGTTATTTGGTGACGACTGACGAGACGACCAACCAACTCCCCTGCGCTCACTGGAGTCCATGTACACGTACGTCGACATCCAACTGTATGAGTTTCCCTCAAAGGCGGAATATTGTGATGAAATATTTATCTGTCGGACTTTGTTTTATGAGAGACACTCAAATTGAAATCTGCAGAAGATGTTTTCTATTTTCTATCAACTTTGTACTCTCTTATTCTTACTATATCTTTATACAGGCACGACTTTAACCGCTTTGAGCTTCTAAAGCGAATTATTATTTCAATGTATCAAAACATAATTGATTCTTTAATAAAACAAATTCTTATTGCAATCTAGGATAAAATTAATGTCAAACAAACACGAAAAATTGAAATAAATTACTACACAAGAGAAAAAATAGAAGAATTTCTTGTTATTATTTGTTTTAAATGTTTATATTTGTAATAAAATCTGTGCCGCAGTCTAACGTTTTGTGTGCTCTGTTTGAGCAATACAAATTTTATCTAAAATATCGCAAGTTTCAAAAATAAATATTGAAATGATATTACTAATATATGTAAGTATCATCAATTTTCTATAACTATTATTCATTCGTGTGAGATCCTCGCTAGGATCACATTCTCAAATCCGTTTTCGGAGTGACAGTCGTGTACAAAATGACATTTTGTCACTTAGACGATGACAAAGCTATATATAAGAATATCGAGAAGATTTGAAACGGATCGCATTTTGACATGACACACAGCCACAGCCAACTCTGATAGAAGCTTATCCGTTTCTTTTACTTGTGTTGTACTTGGGAACGAGCATTACTACAAATATACGATACGACATCCATGTAGGTACAAATGTCAAATCTAACTGTGTATATTACACTCTTATAGCCATCAATAAGGTACGCTTGTGAATAGATTTCTAGTTAATACCACTGAGATATGTACATATGTTTGTTACTTTTCTTTCTTTGTACGAATGACAAAGTGATTCGGAATTTCTATAAATTAAGTAATTCTAGTCTTATTTCCTGTACGAAAAATAATGAATCTCTTTAAACATTTTCAAAAGTAATATTATTGTTGACTTCTGCTCATTCTGAAACTGACATGCAAAAATGTAGGTTGGTCAACAAAAACAATAAAAAAAGTAGTTGTAACTACGATAGCAAAACGTCTAACTGGGAACTGGGAACATGATGTTTACTCGGAAAACTGTCAGCAAGCTCGAATATTTTCAGAATTTCAGTCAGAGTTTTAATTTTTCAACAAACTGATGTGTGTGTGTGTGTGGGAGAACCAGGGAAGTTCGCGGGCTGTTGGAATTTAATTTGCAATGTTTCTCATGAAACTTTTGCGGCGAAAAATTCTCGATATTTTTTATCCGTGGGAGCGAAAATCTGTCGAGTTTATTAATAACTGGTTGGCTCTCGCAAATGTTTATGTGGCGAATGCTAAATTGTAGATCAAAGCTGGTTCAAAATATGTTTTTAATATAAAGTCAATAAAACTTTTTGCGCATAAGGCTCCGTCTGATCTCTGTGCACCCCATATTAAAATTTATTAGCTCTTCAGCGTTTGCTTTTTTCATATCGTCTTTTTGATGTATAATACAGAGGACAATATATATATATTTAATAAAGTATAATAAATTGAATTTATATATGTTCTCCGGGGGATATTTACAGTTCCTTCAGTAATATCAAAGAATATGCGGCTCCAGATTTTTTAATAGGATTCGCATATCTACCCGTCTAATGAAAATATGTTCGAATATTGCTTTCTTGCCTTTTATATCGGAAAACTTGAAATAAGTGTGATACATTTTATTTGGAGATAATCATTTTGTTTGTATACTACTTTAATTATTGTGAAAAAAAATTCACATATAAAAAATGAAAATATAACATACATGACAAATTAAAAAATATTCTACGGGAAAGAAATTATAACGAATATTGAGGAACGTTCTAGCTACCCGGAAGTACATCTTGAAGAACTATTAAAGTCCAGATCATATAGATGAAAAACTATTTGCATAATTTGATAAATTAAATATAGCACCAAGATTTTATGATTTAATTTTGCGCCAATAAATGAAAAGCGGACACATATTGTTCTGTAAAGGTTGTTGACAAGTGCACATAGTACACTAATTCAAGCTTTATTTTTATTTTTTCAAATTATGGTGCTAGAAATAATAGAGAGTTCTCAACATCAATATTCAAATAAGCGCTGTAAATAACCCCCAAACATTTCTTTAAATTACAAGTGAATTATTGAATTTTAATATGCAATTACAAAATGAGTAAATCATCAAAAACTGATAGAAATTCTTGCGTTGCAAATGGAAAGCATGCAATAACAGTTTTACCAATAAGAACAAACAAAATTCGTTAGAAATTAGTGTCATACTTGAAATAATGAAAAAAATCTTCGTTATAATAGTGAAATTCTCTACAGGGAGGATATATAGGAGACTTATTCATTGATTAATTAAACTAATTTAAAGTTTCGCTTAAGATCTTTGCGCACGACAGTGCAAACTTAAAACTAATGAAGCAACACCCTATCATCATGGCGGAATACCCTCAGCGCAATGTTCACTCTCCTGATTCCCGTTAGTAAATTCCGTAATTTAGGTGCAGTCTCGTCTGTGTAAATGCGGCTTATTAGAATCTCTTATAGAATCCGACGACTCAAGCCCGGATAACTTTTAATAAGTCGCTTGTAAGCCATCGCTATATATCTACCCTGAAAACTACGTTGAGAAACAAGTATCGATAAAGAAGGGAGCATTGGGATAATAACACTAGGATGTTTGTCCATTATTCATAGTTGATAAAAAAATCTGTTTTTGTTAACTTTTAATAAAATTCATTTATTTTAGATGCTACGTCCCTGTGCAAAGTGATTATTTTAAATTTCAAGATTCATAAATTAATTTTCGTTTTGTAATCAGTCTGAAGAAACCTTATATAAATCAAAAAGTGAATCTCACTATAGTTGCTCTATAAACAAAATGTACACAATAATTGTAAGTCTATAAATTTATCGAAATACATTACTCACGTTGGCTACTTGAGAAATATAATACACTGAATGGAACCAGTTGTTATATGTAAGTTGATTTAAAATGTTTATACATATCATTCATAACGTATAATTATGTGGGTCTCTTGAAGCTTTAGTTACATTACAAAAAACTATCAAATATAATTGTTGAACAATGCTAGTAATTATATAGTTTGTGTATTCCTACCAAAGATAGATTACAATCTATTTTTGTGTTGAAGTAAGATACATTATTTACTTTTCTGATAATTATCAACCAATTTCAATGGATAAATGTTTGTTCATGTATTCCAAAATAATAGCGGATGTTTTGTAAACGGTGTTCCCGTTTCTCTCGCTCAATCTGACATTTAAATTTAGGTTAGAATATAAATTTTTTAGACATTTTCAACAGATTTTTGATGAATAGAAAATATAACAAAGTTATCCAACCCCCTACTGAACTATAAGAGATAAAAATTGCAATTTGAACCAGAAATATAAATCCCAAGATAATTTACGAAAGCGAATTTGAAAACCCATTGTTCGGCATAGACTAGAAATTGCATTGTTCAGTTTAATCAACTACGTTGAATAGGTTACTATACAAATTATGTAAAATACGGTGTATTTAGACGTACGTAGCGGCTTTTAGGGTTTTTAATTATCAGGAAATTTTAATAAGATTTATCTTATAAAATATTTAAAATAGAAAAATGAAAAACATTTTATTAAATATGGCTTTGAACGATATTGTAAATTATAAGATATATAATGAGTTATTCACAATTTATATATTAAATAAACAATAACAAAAACTTATTATTATTAATTATTCTAATATCATTAGTCGGATTCTTCATTTACGCTGTCTGATCTCAAATCGCTGTAATTGACAAAATTAATAATTAAATGAATTGAAAAATAAAAACCATTTAATTTATAAACCTAACCGTACATCTAAACGTCAAGCACCTGCAGTTATTTAGAATCGATTTTAACGAACGAATATATTTTAATGGTATATTAAATTGTTTATTATACCAGTCCTTAATTTCTTACACAGATTATTATGTTATTGTTATTATAATTATTTACTTTAATTATATGACGAAGTTTGTATTTGTTTTTGCATTTTGTTTAACGTAATTTTTTGAGAACGTCATAACGTCATGAAAATTCCCCACTACCATTGATTTGAATCACACGATTCAAAGGTATGACGTAGCTTCATCATCTGTGTGATATACTGTAGTATTTTGTACAATATACAAACAAAAGCCGTCCACGTGCAAACAGAATAGTATTACTATGTGCATTTGAATGGCCATAATTAAAGCAGCTTGTTGTAAATTCATTGGACAGCCATCATCAAGCAGTCGTTATTGATTTATCATGCCTTATCATTAGATTTTTGTGCGGTCGTCAACCTCAAAGGAAACTGTTAATCATTGCGTCAGCACCATCATCGAAATAATGAATGATTTTTCGTTTCCGTTTTTTTTTTTCTATTCTGAAAGTGAATTAATTACCAAAGATTTATGCTTCGATTAGCCGTCATAAAATGTTTTACTGCTGAATTTGTATATCGGTTAGACGATGAATATAAGCTATAATGAACTCAATATGGGCGCCAGCATTAATAAGTAATGAAATGCGATAGATAATTGGTAAGATTATTCAGTTCCCCAACGTATTTCTATAACGACAAACAGCTATAAGGAAATTGCTTGGAGGGAATACTGTTCTGTTTTTTGTAATTAATTTTCTAATATGGTTTATGTTTACAATAACATGTTGAACAGTTAATCGATTGGGTATGTTGGAGACACTTATCGTCATCAACACGTTATTCTGATAAAGGCTCTATCGACGTACTTTGTGGTACTTGTGTTTTCATTACATTTCATACGTATAATGTGACATTTTCAAATTAGAATTCTGGTTATTACATAAACCAGAAAGGTTTCTGTCTATTACAACATTTACCCTTATATGCAATTATTGCAGGATTCTAGATAAGAAATAATATTAAAATAGGATTACATAATTAATTTTCTGCAAAATATTTTGAATTCATGAAGTATATTACGCGATATGGGTTACGAGGTTATAACTAAATTTAATATGCAGTTCTATAAAATGTTATTTACAGCAGGATGCATATCTAGAAACTGTTTCAACGTTTATTGCAAAGTAAACAATTATGAACGAGAATGCAGGTTTAATAAGAGACAAACATTTACCTTCCGCAATAAATGTTAACAATTCTATTTAATTAATAAACCGGCTACAAATGAAGTAGAACAAGTTGAAATAACATCCTTATTAAAAGTGGCGGCGTAGTAGGTCAGAAACTAAAGAAAACAGGACAAAAAAACCGAAGAATACACCTACTTTGGTCTCCTTTAATTAGCAAACGTGACGATCCTTCTAAGTAAATAATTAATGTATACGTGTGAATCGGCGATGCTGTCTCTTCCGAATGCGTGGTGTTATAAAGTTGGCGGCATCTTCATCTATATAAGTTCATGTTGTTTCTAATTTATAAATTAGACTTCCTGTTTGCCGACTGAAGTGGTTTTAACGCAGTTAAGACCCATGATAAACGAATAAAAGATTTTCCAACTAGAAACTCTTGAGCACATACACTCATACACTGAATGTAATTCAGTTTAAATTGGATAGCGAATTTAACGGTCTTAAGAAGACGCTACGCCAAAGAGAGAATACACATTTGATCGTAATTGGTTTCGAATCATCGTAAGTTTGCAGACATATTTTCAGTACACTGTTAACGAACGTTAAATAAACCAACATTCTAGCAGTACATTTCAAAAATTACTAAGAACTGGCAAATGTAAAACTTTCAAACACACATTATTAACAAAAATAATCAGTCAATTATGCGTTGATGTCACCTTAAAAACAATTTGAGGGTCTTCTTGTTTCAGATAAAGTATAAAAATAAACCCCGTTTAAGAGATAATCCATAAATATATACAAACTTGATTAGCGAGCCTAAAATAATTCAAAACAACATTGAAAGCAATACTGTATTAATGTTACAGATACAAGACCGAATGCTCTTTTGTACTTTGTACGGCGATCAAAAACGTCGAAAATTACTCAAGTATATACATATTTCTGCCAATATATTTTCTCATTCCCCATTAAAAATTCAATATTCTATGTATCAGCTAAAGCCCCAAAGGTGATTCAACAAAATTTACTTTTTAATCTAGAAGACATAATATATATGAGGTCCAATCAAGCGTATGTGAAGAGTTCAATAAAAATGGATAGCCGAAAAGATCACGTACATCCATCACAGATTTGTATGAAAAGACGAACGAAGCAATAAAAACGGCCAACAAAAGAGTTCAAGTTTAATTTGATCGCGTAACATCAGGCATCAATAGACACTTCTTCATCTGTTCACTTTTTTGGGGCTCAGCCGTCTATCCGCAGACGTGTAATAAATGAAAATACACCCGCCGCGCCGTCACAAGACGGTGTAACGTGACGCGCAGGGGCTATAGTGTAATATTCTCGCTTACGGATATTGCATGTTTCATAATCGATATTTTAATATAAAAAATTGCACGAAAAGTGAAAGCAAAAAGACTTGCAAGGGTAGTCAGTTTTTTCGCTCGCCAGTGATGAAATATTAAAGTTTTTCGGTGGATACTGAAACAAATTGACGGCCTTTCTGAAGAGGAGGAAATAACCAGCAGGGCCGTCTTTAGCAGAAGGTCTTCTTAAAGTTCTTTTCGTATATTACACATTCTCAGAGCAGTAGATTGAATTGATCTTAATCTTTTATACTTATAGCCGAGTAGTTGCCTTTTCTTATTGGGGATACATTCAACGTATTCTGGAGGTATTTCTAATGTATTGGCATAGTATTCTGCTCAACTCAACTCTTATCAAGAGTTGTTTTAAAACAAATACGAATTTGATATTTCCATTAACATCGAATGCGATTTTAATGTAATCATACAACTTTCATTCTCTTGTTGCTACATTATTAAATTTGTTGCTGTCAGTTCTTATTAAATTTCGAGTATAAAATTCCGAATTTGCAGTTTTCCGATTGGATGAGTGTAAATGCCCCTTAATTGTTGGTGAATATGAGGTGTTAGAAGCCACCCCCTTAATACAATCCTGATGAACACCAGCCGGCGTCAAGTGTCATTCATGGTAGCGTCAAACAGTGCCTGTGCGCGCAAGCGAGCGCCCTCTCTATTGCAAAAAGGGTTCCCTTGAAATATCATTAGAATGACTGACACGAAACATATTAAACGGAGGAGCCCTTATGAATGCGTGCGCGCATGTGCAACATTCGCACGCTACATGACAGGCTTGACGTGCTTCGTGCGCTGTGCAGCGTGCCACATAACCTAACCTAGACCGTGGCCTTTGCAAGCAGAAAAAAAAAGTTAGAACAACAAAAAGACCGGATGATAAATTTAATATTTTGCTTAGTAGCACGGCACCTGTCAATCGTCTAAATGTTTGTGAAATGATTTTTTGTTCCTGGAAAACGTTATGGGTGATTAATTGTTTAGAAGTTAGGCTGGTCTTCGATAATATCAACATGTACTTAAATATAAAAAAAGATTTATTTATAACAATATATTTATATATTTATAACGATATAAAATAAATTTTAATATAATTTGTGTTCACACGCGGTTTTAATTTACAATAATAGTCGGAAATTGGACTAGGTTGAAAACTTTTTTTTATAATCCAATGACGTTTCGATTTATTTTAAATCTTCCTCAGAGCGAGTATTCTATAGGGTATTATTCTGCTATTACAAAAATTATACAACGTAAAAACAATAAATTAATTATATTATTTCTCAACAACAGAAATTATCAGAAATTCAATATACAATATACTACAATTAATACTATAATATTAAGTTTTCATACCGTGTTGGATTGAAACAAGTTTTCACAGACAGACACACAGAGAGACAGACACACAGACGAAAATAGTTACAATCGATTCAGGGAAGGTTAAAACCTGTATATCCTTTACAAGATTGTCTTATTATTATTACATTTATGAAAGCAAAAATCATAAAATAATAATAAAGTATTTGAGTATGATGGGTTTAATGCAATATACATATTTGTGATCAGAAAGAATGATATTATTATATGCGCAAACACTTTTCATTCTGATATTGTTAAATCCACACGATCGAATTCTTTATGAAGAAATAAAAACTTTTTCAAATATAAATGGGCCTTGGGATAGAGATCATATATAAAGTGATATTAGTTTGAAAGTTTCTGCTTTTAAAATTATAAAGCTCGTTCACAGACATAAAAGATAAACCTGAATAAACTTGGCTGTATTTAACAAATGAATTTAATCGCCTTTTTATAAAATATTAATCAAAGAAAATGGTAAAATAATCCTTTAAAGCTTGAAACCATAAAATTCTTTGTTAGATATTTAAATATTGCATTTTTATAATGTATTCGCTACAGTGTAAAGTAAAAGTTTGTAATTCTAGATAAAAGCAATTCTATTTACGACGCACTTTTATTTAATTAAAAATTCAGAGGTTCGCCCCCAGTTTAGTTGTCTGCGGTGAATCTCATAAACTTTGTCGGTTGAAGAAGACTACAGAAAAAATTAAATATGAAGATTGTTTCGTTGTTTATGCAGCAGGTATATTCTAATTTCGCTCTTTAAATTTACAAAGGTGTCAGGTTTACATTGCAAATGAACGTGCAAACAAAATTAATTGTATCCATAGGCACTGTACTGTCCTACACGTTCAAATTTCCAGCCGGCCTTTATTCGATTATTTTCGTAGCGAGAGGTATTTGCATTTTTAACAATGTCAGCGAAATAATGTAATATCTTAAGCCGTGTGGACCCTTTGCAATATTTTCTCATAATATATTTATTTGAGTCGGTAAAATACGATATAAAGTTGCATAGTGTACACCATGCAGCTTCAAGTATTGAGCAGGATATTTATTATGATAATTCAACTCGTCCAATTTTCAAGGTTATATTAGATTCAAGAATACCGAAACGACATTCTCATATCGATCAAGTATACATACAGTAGGAGAAAACTAAAAGTGCTTCTGCTTGACATTGAATTAGATTGTTTTCTCGTTAGCTCATCGTACGATAGTACAAGACAGCTATAGTGGTTGGTCTTAACAAAAAGTTCTTGTCTTGTCCTGAATCCAATATTATATATAACTAATATAGTTGAATGTATGTATTTCGCTCACTCGGTCGGTCGTAGGACCTCACTTTGTGACCGCATCTCCTCTGAAGTTTTCAAATCGATTATACTGAAATTTGCTATACATAAAATTTGAATGGCCAAGAAGTTCCCGTCGCATTTGAAATCCAATCAACTGTACAGATCCGGAGTAATAGAATCCCAAAATTTGGATCCTCTCCTTATACTGCCGTTAGGAAAAATTGTATTAAAAGTATTGGAAAATTCAGCAAAGAATTCTAAGTTATTTTATTTTCATCAATATTCTACAAATTGTTAGCCCAAAAGCTATAATATATATATATATATATATATATATATATATATATATATATATATATATATATATATATATATATATATTTATATATAAAAATATTATCTTTTCAAAATCACGTGGCAATAAATAGATTTTCTTTGAAAACCTGTGTTTAAAAAACTGTTTTCTTTATATGTAAAATAATTATTAAAACATCCACTGAATAGATAATACGGCGAGCTTTAGACATTGGTGCCTGCCACCTATGCTTGTACATAATAAAGTAATATTGCGTATCGATTACTTTTCTGATTATTGACTAATACTAGTTTCATATTGTTCAGAAATTTCGGCTGTTAAATACAATTATGAATTACTGTTGTAAATCTATCACATATAATTTCACCAAGGATTTCGCAGCCAATATGTTGATTAATTCAACAATTTATGCAATTAAATCTACAAATAAAAATATAATGTAATATAGAACCGACTTTTCTCCTTTGAAAGATAATTTCATTTAAAATGTCAGAATACATATATATCCACAATTTGTTAGAAACGAATAATTTTAAGTTAAAAAATGGATAATGGAAAAGATATTTTCATTATAAAAATGCCCGCATCGTTGTGTTATCTCTTATTATTATTAAAAAGACGGAACGAGGGTGGGTCTGTGAACAGCCTAGTGTTCACCATGTTATAAATTGCGAATCTTCACTGCTCTTGAATTAAGTCGAAGCAGCACACGGCACCGGCATGCAGGTTGCTTCTAGCGCACTGGGGACACATTCAAAATGAGGTTTGCAACAGACGATGTGTAAAATAAGCTCGCGTCGACCCGGGGTCCTGCGTGCACATGGCTGGAGCTTCCTTCGACTACACTTTGTTCGCGGATTATGACGGAGACATCCAAACCATGCTGGCACGTCTGAAATTTGTGTTACCGTGAAATTAAGTCACAAACCCAAATGTTTCCCTATTCATATACGTGATTTGTGGGAGTATGTCTTCAAGTTCGTCAGGCAACGTGGAGTACTACATTACCTAGATAGAAAATTATCTCAAACAAGTCTTTGGCATAAGAAACTATGCCAAAACAGAATCTAATAATAAAAATATCTGGAGTGACATGCACTCGAATTTCTGTTACGCAGATTTCACTAGATATAGAGTAATATATATGTATATATATATATATATATATATATATATATATATATATATATATATATATAACCAAAACAAGCAGTCTAACTAACCAATACTCTACAGAAATATTCTGAAATGTCATTTATCTAATTGAGTCTATTTTGCTTTCCTGCCAAAATATGGACAGGCGCAAATGATTTATAAAGCTACATGCGAATCCATGACAACGTAAACAATATATTTATAATGTTTCGTAGCATATTTCTCGCAACTGGTACATTTTTTTGAAGAAACTTTTCAAACAAAAGTTGTGTGAAATGCTAATATCTTTCATTATGAACATAACTACTTTTGCCGTAAGTGTAGCCGTTCTAATGATATTGAAGATAGAACAATGAATGCATAGTGTGCACTTCCGGTTTGAATATTCTTTTCAAAAATAAGAGGTGCACATCTAGGTCATATACAAGTCATAAGTTTGAAGTTTCATAACTTTACGTTCTACAGTTTTGGCTCTAGAGCTTTCACACACACAGACACAGACGTCATTCCAAAAATATTCACATTCGATGCAGGGAAGGTCAAAACGTGTATATCTGTTGAAATCTCGAGTTCGATTTCTTTTCGTGATCCCTATACTTATTTTTCATAGTTACAGGACTTACTTATTACTTCGTAAAAAGTTTTCACTATATTTGCAATATATCTTTTTTGTGCTTTAAATTTATTCTACTATTACCACGAAACATTATCAATATATGTAGTACCTATGAAAACGTACATTATGGGACTATTTTCAAGCAATTCAGTAAAGGGAGAAATGTTGGAATAACTTCTTAAACAAAAGTTGCTGGAAATATAAATATCTTTTTTTTTCTGTACTTTTTGTTTTCTACGAGTAAACTAGCACTTTTGAATGCAAACTATTTTTATAACATATTTCATACATTTATTTGTAAATATCCAATTATAATATATCATGAAATAGTGTAAACATAGCCGTAGTACTAGTTCATTTTGCAAAATATTGAAATATGGGCATAGAACAACATGATTTTCAGCTCTGGAAATGCCAAACTGAATTTATAATTAAATGAAATTCACCCAATTCCGTACCGCATAATAACATCAGCCAAACTCCACACACTTCGGAAGAGATTCTCACTAACAAAATATGTTCGTTTTCCATTGAGGGTTAACTTTAATTTATTTCTGTTGAACAGACATGGCATAGCGGCAGTAGACCCTACAGTGACGGCTGTCGTGGCTCACACGCGCAGGTAAGGGCACGTATACACTTACCGTTACTGCAAGCGGGGCGCACACCGGCCCCACGCTTAATGGGACCAACGTAGTGATAACTCTGCCCTCTCCACTTTGTCAGCCAGATATTTACGATCTCGAACCTTTGCTTATCTGACAAAGATTTTTTCGGGAATTGTTCGTCTTCTTGCACCACCGGCATCTCACCTTAAATTTTTTACGATTTTTCCCTTTTTTATAACGCTTGATTATTAACGAGAGATAACATTTAAGTTTATCGCACTACTAAGCTGTTTTGCATCGTCGTCGGTTATTTATATATTCAAGTACTTGTTTTTATGTTTAAGATGTCTTATATATTTGCAAGTTTAGTATTAAAAAATATGTATTAGTTTATAGACGCAAAATAAAAAATTACCTATACTTCTTCACCTGTGTAGTTTCATCTAAAATGAAGACTACACCAGATTTAAATACACATTCAAATATGATTCCAGTATAAACCCGTTACAAATGATGTCGACTTTACCAATAAATAGACATATAACATCTTAGTAATAAAAATAAAAAAACTATGATAGGTGTAAAAATATATAATCCATGTTCTTTTTGTATACCTCCACTTAATTCTGATAAACAACAGACAGAAATAAAAGAATGATACACAAAATAGAAAAACGTCCATTAGTTGGTGTCATGTTTATAACAGTCATTCTTCGTCGTCGGTAAGAAAAAGATCTACAATTTACACCTTAACCACGGAGTTAAACTGAAAATAGCCCCGTATCAAAATTTAAACACACACATTTTTTGTCTGTGTTCGTTTTTGTTCCGTTAAGAAAAAAATGTGAGTGTCTCCTTGGCTGGAATTCAGATCTTAACCACATCACTGGTTGTGTCGCGTCAGGCGAAATGCGAGAGATGAATTTATTTTTTCCATTCTGTGACATAGCACCGGAAGTATTGTGTATAGGAAATGGGTTTTTAAATACGTCACGCATTTATTCGACTTGTACAGAAGCTTTAACGTGTCTCTCTCTCTCTCTCGAAAGACACGTCTGACGTGTTCATACAGTTTTTGTTGTATGGATATTTTAGCACAAGTTACAAGGCAGAACTATTCTGCCAGTAAATAGGGTATAAATCTTCACAACATATATATTGCGAGGAGAATATATTTTGGACGACTGACTACTTAATAAATGAAAGATGCAAATGAAGTAAGATTGTAGGTATGATAAAATTAATGAAAGAGAATGATTTGAACAAATAACAAGTCGTAAACAATCGGAATCTATGAACATATTTGAAAGATTTCAAACATATAAATGAAGCACGGGATTCGTAGAACGAATTAAAAACTAAAAAAATAAAAATGAACAACAAAAGAATTAGAAATATTCACATGTAATCATTCGCAAATTGTCAAAATACGTGTGGTAACTATAGAGTAACTTAAATGTAAAATGCCTATTTTCAAAGGCATTTTTCGAAAAAAACTATATTAAGAAATGTCACTAACAATTTTAATATTTTTAGTAAGAATCTTGTTTCTCTAATTATTGACGTTTCCGAGAGATTGAATAAGTTGCTATAGTAAAGTGTTATTTCCGGTAGTGATATCGTTTTCAAAAATAAAAGGTGCACATCCTGACTATTTACGAGTCTCAAGTTAATTGTTTCATAATTTTACCGTCAACAATTTTGCTTCTAAAGCGTTCATACACACGGTGACACAGACGTCATTTCGAGCATAATCAATTCGATTACGAATTGGTTAAAATGTGTGTATTTTTTTAAATCTTGGGTTCGAAATTTGTCATCGTTAAAATACTTCCTTATATACATTTGTATAAGAAAGTAAAAATTATAATCAATTATACATTTTATTGAAATATACAGATACAAATTTAGTGTAAAAATATTTAACTCAAATAAGTTTGTATTTCTAAGAAATAACACTGCATTTAGAACAATGCCATCAATTCAGAACATGTTTGGATTTTTTGTTACAGTTTCTTGTTGGGTTATGTAAAATGTGTGGAATTCAATGTGTAATGTAATGGGAATTTTAAACTATTAAACCGAAAATAACTTACAGTATAAAAACAAAATAAAGTCGAGTACAGGCAATTATTTCTCTATCTATAAATTAGACAGAATTCTTTCTAACTAGATTAATTGAAATTTTCATTAGTAGTTTGTGTAGTAAGGAATTTTCTAGTTAGAACGATTTGGTGCAAAACCCCGAAAACAACATTTCTCTGGGATCAATCAAGGAATATTCTTCAGTAACCGTAGTATGAACGAATTATGAGTTAATCGTGTAACGAATGGCAGATATATATATATTTTTAATCCCCCGTACAGGGTGAAAACAATGTTTATAGGTGTAACCGTAGAAATTAACAAAACCTGTTATAAATGTGAAACTTTCAAATCAGTAATTATATATTCCCGAAGGAAAACCTATTCCTATTTTCTTGGACGAAGTCTAAAAGGAAATAATGTAATCATTTTTAATACTTTTCAAACTCGAGGTATTAACGGAAATACACCTTTTGGTCATCCGTGAATTGAATATGATTATAGCTGTGGATGTGTTTGTGTTCATGTGTCTGTGTGTGAAGGATCTAGAGCTAAAAATGTTGAAGGAAAAATAATGAAACTTATATTTGAAAGCAATATGTAACAGTTTACTTTTGCTATTTTTTCAATATGTCGGAAATGGCATGAGTTATAGAAAAAGTGTCTCGTATAGAAGTTATTAAAGTTTCTAATAACTTTTGTTTAAATAGTTTTATCGAAAAATGTACCAATGGAATCGTCCCTAATCATTTTCATGATTTCGATAATGGCATAAGTTAGAGTAGGGATAATGTGATTCTTATAAATGTATTCAGAAACTATGCATAATATATTATGTAACTTGGTGATTGTATGTATCAAATGAAAACAAAATGTATATTGACTTAAAACTGCAAGATTCTACATAAACTAGTGTAATAAACTTACAAACAAGTTAATTTTATTTTAGAAACAACAAAACTATAAAGTAGATAAAATCAGCATTGCAAATCACATTTCGGTAAATTTACAGCAGCCATTTAGTCGCACATATTCTTAATCGTATTCAATACATATAAACACACCTCTCCAAGTCACACAGGCTATGCAAATAAAAATATCACACAAGAAAACCAGTCTGCGCGGATAAAGAAATAAAATATCAATAACCCTGTGTGTATCGGTGTAATGTAGGTAACTAAATGATCGGCCCCGACTTCCCACCGATTTCATTTGTCAGAGAATAAAAATCAGAGAGGAGATAATCTCGCACCGAACGTAAATGTCACTGAACAAATAGTTATCTATCGTGCGGTGTTTTACGGCTAGCTTCGTGCCATACAACAAGAGTGAAGTTAGGTGTGTCCGTGTGTGTGTGTGTGTGTGTGTGCGCATGCGTGTGTGGTCCCGTGTCGCTTGTGTCGTAAAGGATATATGCATAAGATGTGAGTCTAAAACCGACACGAATATACCAGATGCTGATAATGGAATGGAAACGTGTGACTTGCCTTTGGACGAGTTCGAGTTTGTTTAGGCTACCAAGCACCGACCTTTCATATTTATAGAGGGGTCGCTTTTCTTTTTCTTCAAACACTCCAATAGATTAAAACACATTTTATTGTAAGAGGCGACAGGACCGGATAGAGGGCAATTTATTGTTATTTACTTCTTAAATATATGTTAGTTTTTAAAAAAATTATATTTTGATCATTTTTGGTAAAAACAACAACATTTCCGGTGTTGATATGATTTGTCATTTCCATATCTAATACAAAAAATCGGTTGTGGCTAACACAAATCTTTCTTTTACGTAGTTTTCATTAGAAATATATATTTCAAACAAACTGTCAAAAAACACCAATTCTCCACAGTAATATCATATATAAATCCATATATAACTTATCTGAATTATTTGTTTTGTAGTTTACTACATTATCTAATTTCAATTCATTATTTCTCAATTTTTATGCAAATTATGGTAAACATTTTACGAGTAAATATTATATTTTCCTTTGAAATGTAATACATAGGAGCTCCAACATATTTATGTATAATACCAGCTGTACACACTTCTAGCGTAGATAAATACAGCATTCGACGTCGTCGGTCTCTGTATTAGAACGAGACAGAGTGATTCTATTAGCTTGTGTAAACAATACACGTCAGTGTAAACACAGCTGAAACTGTCTTTTCCAGCGGGTAGTTATATGTATGCCTGATGACATTTCCGTTTAATAGTTTACCAGAAATTTTTGAACAAGTCCAGTCATTTACACTTCAATGTTTCATAGTGGTGTTGTCTACAGCTATTTATGTTTCGGAACCATCTCTCTTACTTATTTCATATTTGTTATCACTTAATACGTTTCAAATGATATTGCCCCCTTAATACTACAACTAGATATAGTATTTTCATTTTAAAAACTGACAACCATCGTAAAACGATTAAACATCCCTTGGTTAGCCGAACAATGAATATATTACTAGAATAGAATAGATTTACTACCTAGACCCATCCCATATTCATCGTTCGGCTAACCAAGGGGCGTTTTATCGTTTTACGATGGTTGTCAGTTTTTAAAATGAAAATACTATAACTTAAAACTTTAATATTTCGAGTTAATTCAATGTGCCTGTCCAGCTCTTTGCAATCTATTAATGCTATAACTAAATTTGTGCCAGTGTATGTATCATAATAATCTAATAGAAACAAATTAAACCGAATTTCCATGTCTACAAAGATATAATTATCATCTAATTTACATGTTTTTCTAAAATATGAAATACTATCATGTGTAATTCCAAATTGTAGTTACATTATTTAAATTGTATATTTATAGCACTCGACTTTCTTATTCGTTCGACGGTTTTGGCTCTAGAGCGTTCACAGACAGACAGACGTAATTCCGAAAATAGTCACAGTCGATTGTGGGAGGCATAAACGTGTATTTCGGTTGAAATCTCGAGTTCATGATTACAAGAATTACTTATTACTTGACATAAGAAATAAATCGTGTTAGCGATGCTTCATGTTAAATAATTCTTATCGTTTATTAATACGTAAATTTGATTCTCCATGAACTTACGAATTTCACGGTGGATACAAAAATAATGATATAATAGGTGTTTTGGTTTTATTTTCTATTTACCGTTATATATTGAATAATCTTTAGGTACTGAGTATATTCCATTCACTGTATTTATGTATTTGGACTTTTGGTAGAACCGAAAAATTATTTTTATTAATCGAACGAAGGCCAATACAGATTTGTATTTGTTACAAAATACCTATAAATATATATTTTTCATAAAAATAGATTTTTCTCTACTTGCTTTCCGTTTAATAGAAAATACTTCAACCATGTTACATCCTGTTAAACGGGAACTTATTGAACACGAAAATTCGCGTACGAAGTAAAATTTTCGTATCATGAGAGTCGCTAATCTTTAGTAATTTTCAGGAAAGGAAATTAAAGTGTATTTCACGTTTGCAGTGGAAAACTCCCCTCACAATTCCTTATTAAAACACGGCAAAAGTATTAGGTGTGAAGCAAAAAGAAAACGAGATGTAAGTAGTGTAATACTGCGACAACGGTAAAGCATTAGTGTGAAAAATAATAGCCGTTGCTCAACTAATCTCGTAAGTACGTGACGTTAGAACGCAGAAAGGGGCGACATTTTTGTGGAGGAAGGTTGTTGGATTGAGAGGCGGACAAGCAGTATAATACCTTGCTATAGCCGGACATTGGCAGGGAAGGAAGTCAGGTGGTACCTGGTGCACCCTGGTGCCGAAATGGGGCGGTTACAGGAAATAAAGTGAGAATTGCTTGATGCAGGGTATTTGATTGCTTTTTAAAAACTTTTTTAGGGTTTTATTTCTGTAAGTAACGGCAGGCATATGGCCCCAAGCAATCAAATAAATAACATGTTTATTTCGTGTTATAATATAAAAATTTGAGTTTATTTTTACAAATAGGATATACATATATACATCCTATAATAGCCATTGTTACTTTTATAACCATAGTTATGCGGTGATTAGTAGAAAAGGAGAATGAAATCTGCGACTACTATACAAAAGAAAGAAAACAATCTGAAGTGCCCTTCACTGGAATGGTTTTACAGTGCTTTAAATTCATTCTACTATTACCTTGCAACAATATCAATTTGTATGGTAACTAGGGGAACGGAAATGTAAAATGGCTATTTTCAAAGGCAATGTTTCGGTAAATGGTAGAAATATTATTATTTTTAGTAAGTTTTTCTTTTGTACATTCTGTACAACGAGCTAAAAATGATGGTAAGCCACTGATATCCCCGTAGATGAAATAGGTGCCTTGTAGCGCTCACACAAAGAAACACAATCAGGGAAAATGTTCGCCGCGCAGGATACCTATAGCGAACATTTGATCCGTGCGTTCACGAACACGGTGGGCAACAAAGTTATATATGCACCCCTGTGTATCATTCACCCCTGTGTGACCCAACACCTTAATGCCACCTCTCAGCGTTCGCTGTAGTGGAGGTCCTTTGCCCGCAGTTCGCGGTATCGAAATATAAGCGTGGAATTATGATGCAGTATTCGATTTTGTTTCATATTTTATTCAACGGCCACAGGTTCGGCTGGGAGTAAATATACGATTATTTACATTTCTTTTGAATAAAAACGTGCTGAATTTGTAATTTAAGACTCACTCATGTTTTATGGATTTAAGGTAGGTATACATTTTTGGCTTGCAGTTTTTTGAACTCTTACTACCGTATCCATACAAACATTTAAAGATACCTTTACTTACCAAACCTGGTGTACTCTTCACTCGACTTATTTATACATTATTTTCACTATATACGATATATGTAATATAGCATCATTGTGTTTTAAATTCATTCTACCATTACCATGAAACTATAGTAATATGTGTGATAACTAGGGAAATATAAATGGCTATTTTCATTAACGAATTTTTAGTAAATGAATATATTAAAAAAAAAAACTCTTCGAGCAAAAAAGATGTTTACAAGTTTCTTTTTATAACTGTGCTCATTTAGAGATATGCAAAGATGATACGAGGAAATAAGCACTTCCGTATGAAATACTCTATTTAAAAATAATAAGTTTTTCCTTCTTTTTATAAATCTTAAATTCAAAACATCATATTTGTATGTTTAACGGAATTGAGCTTTCACACAAAGACACCCACACACAGATAAATACACATCTACAGATGTCATTGAGAAAATAATCAAAATTAATTCTCTCAAAATGGACATTTCCATTCAAATATTAAAGTGATGACAATAATTTCATAAAATATGAATAAAAACCCTTTACCACAAAGTTTTTAATAAGCTAAATACGTATTTCGACAACTAAGTTGTCATCATCAGTAGCAAAGGAATAGGAGTGTAACGCAATATATCTGGCTAAGGCAAAAACCAAGAAGATGTATTCATTACCAGGATATTATGGTTGCACTTTGTGGGAAATGGTTTTCATTATTATTTTAACAACACTCACACACGAAGACTTCAAGGTTGAGAAACCATGTTGAATTGTATTATTAAATTATAATTTCATGGTAAAATAATTTTGTATTAGCCTGTAAACACGTATTAAGCTTAAAGCAATGCATAACCATAACTTAATAAAATAAGTACATAGCAAAATAGACAAACATTATATTTTGAAATTTATAATCATTTTTATGACGTTATATCTCAAACAATATACTATTTATGTGTCGTTAATGAAGTTTTTAATTTAATTCTCATACATTAAAATATTCGAATATTGATTTTAAATTTAATAATTTGCAATGTAATAATGACACTATTTACAACCACAATATATAAACACAATTATAATACACCATTAACATTTAAGTATCAATATAAATATATTTATTACAAATGAATGATTCTATATATTGTCTATTGTCCGTAACATAAAAATATATATATAAATAATTTTTATTTTATTTTCATAGTAGAAAGGGAGAACTTTATTTCAACGGATATCAATTATGATTGTATTTATTTTGAACATTACTTTGAGTGTGCGTGAATCGTGAATTTTCAAAATTTAATGGTAAATATAAATTTAAAAATATATATATATATATATATATATATATATATATATATATATATATATATATATATATAATATTTATTTTCATAGTACAATGGAACTATATTTCAACGGACATCAATTATGATTGTTTTTATTTTGAGTGTGCGTGAAAGGTTTCCGTGAATTACAATACCAAGTAGTATAACTTCAATTTAGATCGCGCCTTGAAGTAGTTAGGTGTTATGATAATATTATTTTAACCTGTAAAAGTTAAATCGCTCATTCTATATTTCAATAAAATATATATTCGCATTACAACAGGAATTGACAGAAAACCCCTGTGAAATCATGCATGTATAATCATTTATCAAATATAGACAAAATATATAAATATTCCTGTGAAAATTTAAATCGTAAATTCACACAATTTGATAGTGCACCGGTGACACAAATATCCCAATAGAAATTCGTTATACTAACATACGCTTGTTTGGCAAACATCAGAATGTTCTGCATATAATCTTTGCAGCCGCATAAATACATATTACATTCGGGCAACGGAATAGAACACGTAAGATTTGTGCATGTAATGTTCAGTGTCGTGGTGCGCGTTTGTTTCCTACTAAGAGAGGCCATTACCGAAGAAAGCCTGCCAACAATGAATACTTAAGCATTGTAGCCAGCCTTTATATTGCTGTTTGAGTACTGGCAAGATCGAAACTGTAATTGGTCTGGTCGAGTTATTATTCCCTGCCTCATATACTTGTTATATTTTGATGTAATATTACTTTGGTTGGAATGCATTGGCAGCTCTATTTTATTACGTTTTAGTTAGTAATTAGAGTTCTAAATAGTTGATCATTCGAAGTAAAATTATGCTTTAAATGGTATATTATTAAGTTAATACTGTTGTTATCAAGCTTATTCGGTTCCCGGCGCCTTAATGTATTACAATTTTCCACGGCGCCCTTATTTAAAACATGGGTCTAACTAACGCAGTTGCAGTGTGTATTTGGAATAATTTCACGGGGCTGTATATGTGTGTGTGTGTTACTGTGTGAGTGACTGTGTGTGTGAAAACAATGCATATTATTGATATTTAATATTGAAAGTTGCATCTTATTGATGTTGTGCCATGGGATTGCGTGACAAGTTTATAGCAACTTGTAGGTGTATTTAGTTCTATATTGTTTAAGACAAAAGAAAACTCATGAATCACTGAATTACGGAGATTGTATTAAAAATTATTCTAATATTTATAAGCATACTCACAGTTTTAGTCACAAAGGCAGGTATATCAGGAAGGAGAATAGAACACTCACCTAAAACAAAAGAAAAATCACGATTAGTTATAACGATATAAGTATTCCACTTTATATATCAATAGTGTTATTTGTTAGCACTAAATATGTAAATATAAATATACTATAATGATAGGTTTGAATTAATGTCGATTATTATGATAATGCAGGTATTGGTTACGTAACAAAAATATAACTTACTTCATATTATTATCTAAAGTGAGCTGATTAAAAATAATGACCTGGATAACAACTTAATAAACTATTATAATATAGAGTATAAAGTTAATTTCTTTATTAAGTGTGAAGTAACATTTATTTTTAGATCAGAAATTGTTCAATATGCCATTTATTTATATTCATGTATCTGCAGACAATCTAATTACATATTCAATATTAATATTGTACTCGCCTGCTAGTTTAGTTTCCGCTAAAAGTATTTAAAGATATATGTGTAAAAAAATTACAAATAGAATGGTGACGATGATATATATGAAACTAGTGAGGACAACCCTCAATATGTCATGGTTATGTTATTATATACTCAACTGTGAGCTATTCACACATGGACGTTAGTGAATTTTTATTCTAGATTATTTCATATATCTGTAATTTTGTAATTCGTGTAAATAAGCAATTAACATTACTAATGATAAGCAAAGAATATCTATAGTCGAGAAGTATTTGACAATTTCATTACAAAACGTATAAATAAAAAATTTAAACCTGAACATTGGTTCACATATTTAAATTCCACTGTATTTCTTTGCTGGCGTCATATGTATGTAGTAGCAAGAAGTACAGAAATGCAAGTAAAACTGTTAATTTAATGTGCTAAGCAATATATTTAATTTCCCCTGCCGTCTTTTACCGGTATCACTGATATATCACAGTTAGAATCGCGATGGAATACCAAATGACAAAAAGCTATAATAAATGCTGCCACTATATAATATCTCGATAGATGAATAAGTATTTCTTTGTCTGGAGCATAGATAAAGACCAATGTCTTCAGCGCGCCACATAATTTATTAGGGGATAAACAAATAACTCTTGTAGAACATATTTTTATAAGGTTTGTCTTTTAATAAATAAAACTTATGTATAACCACTGATTTGTGAAAAGAATGAAAAGATAAAAAATAAGAAAGGTTGCAATTGTTATTGATTGATTGCAACAAATGCAAAGTGCACACTGCACTGGCAGTACCAGTGTATGCGATTCGCGTTACAAGATTTTAAATTTCAAAATTATTATATTTAATTATTCTGACTTTTATGCTTACATTCTGAAAATAAATTTGATATTCAAAAAATGTGTACATGTTTTAAATATGTTTTTTAATGACCTTTGGGTTAATAATATGAAAATACTATAGACATAACATATCTTGTATTGTGAATTTTAAATTATTTCTAAGCATTGTATTTTTAAGGTCCTATAAGACCGGAAGTATAAAGACGATTTGATTTAAACTGCGAAAGAATTCAAATACCTAAGAAAATTTGTAGCAATTTTGGTTCAAATCGCTCCGTATTACCTACAGGGTATACGACGTTTAACATGCAAGTATATGAGTTTTATATTTTTGATCCGAATGTGATAACTCTTCTGTAAAGCGAGCTAAAAAATAATATTTTTAAACATTGGAATAGGTAGGTAGCCGCAGCAGTTTTGGTGCTGTACCGACGGCTTTGTAGAATTTTGCAACATTGTATTAAACAGACGAAAAAAACATTTTTAATTATCATAAAAGCACAATTTTCATTACGATAACTACGCTTCTGACAGCAGTGGAAAAACATCACAATAAGAAATAACAAACAAGCAAAATGGAAACATAAAAACGAAACTGGAACAACACAGTGTGAAGTTGATGCGTTTTGCTGAAATAGATGCAACCACCGCGGCGTGAATTTATCGTTGAGGCGCCACTGTCGCTTGTTCTGATAACGTATCTGAAGACTTTATTTTTCTTTGAAGTGTGCATGACAATTTATGCAAATTACAGTGTTTTTTTTTTTTTTTTGAAATGCGAATAATGCCGACGGTGGAGAATTTTTACACCACGCAAAAACGCAACGTCAGTTTGAACTGAAAAACTTGGAGATGAACGAATTTATGCGATTTTTAAATTAATTCAATTTTGTAAATCTCACTATAGAGGGGAACAATGTTGAGAAATAAAACGAAAGAAAAAGTATAAGAAGAACGATTATAGTTTGCCCTGCAGTCATGCATCCAAGTCTCGTATATATTTACATTTTTTGATTCAACGAAAACAAAACAATGAAATTTATTTCTTCCTTGAATTTACTGTATAAGTTAATTTCAACGTAATTATGTGAAAACTGGTTTAGAGGAGAACATTTAAATTGTTACTTCCTACATTTATATTTAGTACACTTATTAATGTGACGTCATCATTGACAAAAATAAACTTGAGACCAGTATAGTATAAGTATTTGCAAACGAGAAAGCGTTGTCATGATAGTATAACATCGTTGGTCTGAGCAATTGAAAAATAAGCTATAGTATTCGGTCGTGTGTTTAACCTCTTCAGCATAAAATGATATTTCAGATATTAATTAAGATAATGTCTAGAGCTTATGAATTTGTATATACAATACAAATATCACTCGTGAGTGCAAAATTTCATTTCTGCTTAAAGTATTGCATTGTAAATTAAAACAATATCAAACAATTTCTTGTAGATCTGCCAGCAGGATCTATTTACATTTTTTTTTAATTCCTTGGCCGAAATTTGAAAGAAAATATTGTAACCTTGAATTTATTTTACGGAAATAAAGCAACCTTGAAGCATTGACACTTACATCCATTTTTGTTCCATAACTTTAATGGTATAAAGATTTGCTATACAGAAGATATATATATATATATATATATATATATATATATATATATATATATATATATATATATATATATATATATATTTAGTATATTTACATATTTTCAAAGTATTATCAAACAGAAGATGATTAATATGTTCTTAAATTAATTTCCGCAAGCTGCAGGCACTGGTACTACCATCAATTCTGGCTTGTACAGTACACTATTTCGAACAAAAGTTTAATATCTGCTATCGAAAACACAATTATCATTTAGTGCCATTGGAAATGAGTTAGAAGCAAATAGCTTTTCAAACAATGGCATCTTCAAGGAAAACATAACGATTGCTATTCCGAATCATACAGAACAGAAAAATGTGTGTTAAGCCGCTGTTTGGGTGTGGGTGTAATGTGACAGTTATACGCCATACATTTTACTAGGAACAAACGCATGTTCCCTCGGGTGTCAACTAAATTCTGGCAACGACGATCTTTGCACAATGAAACCTATACTTTACTCTTACATTTATGGTCCAGCCATCACAAACTATAATTCACTCTTGCTTTTTACCGCATCGCATATGATTCTCGTTCGTTCCGTTCCGTTCCGTCATTTGTTCGGGCGGCTTCTCATTGTGTCTGGGTGTTATTTATTTCCGTATATGAGGCCAGGAGAGAAGCAACATTCTTACGAGGACATCACAAAGAAACTGAAGCGTGTACGTAGAAGACGAAGAAAATTTATCCGTTGGGGGAAGAGCACCATAAATCAACAAGGAAATATGCAGCGATATACAGGCACAAAATATGGATTACCTGGAAGCGCATCCAGGCTTAGTCCATTGTTGCGTGCAAACATGTATTAATACAGATAATTCATCAGTAGTTGGGCTTAGGAAGAGTAGTGCATTATTTATGTTCAATTTCTTACAAAGAAACTATAAAGAATTGCTAGATTTTAATGAATATAGCCGTTTTATAGTTTCTGAGAACAAATTCCTTATATTTGTAATGATGCGTGTGTCGTATAACTTAAAATGCTACCAACAGCGGCACAACGGAATTACGTATTTTAGCATAAAGTATAATCGAGTTTGTAAGAATAATGCACTTGAAATGCATAGACGTAGTCGTATAAGTATTTGATTAATATTTATAAGATCTTTCTAAAAACATTATATATTCGAAAATCTAACCAACTCCAATTATATATTTACAAACATTTTTTTTAAATATGTGGTCCCTTTATCCAACCATCTCGTATGAGAAAACATTTAGAAGTCTAAGCTGATGGGGATGTTAGCATTTATTAATGGTGCCTGTCATATTTACGAATTCCTCGTGTATACATATGTTCCAAACTCATTCTGACCGAAAACGACTCACCACCATTTATCATAATAAATAACATGTAATGTCAACATAAATTTCGTAGATGTAATAATTGGTCATGAAATTTTACTGGTATTGTGTTATACTACACAACAAAACATGAATTTCAGTTTAAAGTACACACACTATCATTCAGTCATAAATAATAACCGAATAGCACATCGATTTATTTGCAGAAGAAACACGTTACCTACCCGACATACAAACCTTAACAATTTCCCGATACTTTGGAAATATTTACTCTGCAATTGTCATATTTGTTAAAGATGGTTTTCCTATTTTGGATCTGATATTAGAATACAGGTTTGAGTACACAAATACACACAGTCATACCAAAATCCTATATATTTAACCCTTTACCATCCTACGCAAGTCAAGTAGTCAAACCTCACACGTAAGCGTTAAGGTTACGCATGGGGGTCTTCCGTGGGCGACACAAAATCAGTGGTGTTACCGTTGGAATTCCCAGACACACTGGACAGGCCACCGGTGGGACCTCAGACACACCAGATAGGCCACCGTTGGGCCCCCGGCCACACAATATAGGCCACCGTTGGGACCCCCGGACACACCAGACAGGCCACATCAATAGTTATCGCCCTCACACATTAAACACAACTCATTTATATATATTCAACTCTTTAGTATTATCTCAAATGTCATTTAATAGGTCTAGCTTATATTCTTTACTTTACTCCATAATTAAGCTAATAATACTAGGGAAACGCAATTGTAACATAATATTTTCTAAATAATTTTTCAGTAAAGATTGCGAAAAAACTAAGTTGTTAGAAATTTTATTATCCTCCATATGACTCACTTTTTCTCTAATTTGTGTCGTTTCGAGGGATATATAAATCGTTTCCCGGGATAAATAAGCTTGCACACACACACACACACACACATACGCCATTGAGAAAATAGTCAAAATGGCAGCCTTAAAACGACATTTCCATTAAAATATCGAGGTCGATTTTTATTGTGATCACAATACTTTGGTAATTTAATTGAAATATATGAAATATGACTATCGTACCTTTGTAGAACCTATTTTCCCGTTAGAAACAAAATATGTAGTAACAATCTGACAGTAAATGCATAATTTTGTCGCTGTGAACGTGCTTGTCATAAAGCAAACTGAATTATTATGTGTAATTTTTCTTCGTGATTACTAATTGGCTAGCTGTGAATACACCTTAATGCATGAGAAAATTCAATAGCATTCAAGTTGGACATGTTTTAGCTTGAAAATCTCTTCAATATCAGTAGTATTTGCTCTGATGCAATTACTCATGATAATTAAAATATAAAAACAACATTTGTCCATGTAGTCTTGCTACTGAACCAACATTCACATGCTGGTAAACCGAATACATTTTTATCAAGTGTGCATTCAATATGTACACATATTTATACAACAAGTCTCGTTTAAATAAATCTTTGCTGTATTTCCTCGTCCCGTAGCGCATTTGCAAGGTATTTGTAAAGAAAACCTAACAGGGCAGACAGATAGTTTACAATTACAGAACATACTTGGTCCGTGTGTATTTCTGTTTTACCGACATTACGCGCACAGGGAATTTAAAAACGTTTGAACATTAAAATGTAGCTAGTGTGCGTGACATGGCTGTTTATTAATTAGACGCGCTTTTAAAGGATATTAGGCAACGTTGCACGTCAAAGCTGGTCCGTTTTATTACTCTGATGCAACTTCAAACAAACTCTCGTGCGGTGGTATAGACGGTTTCATGAAAGCCTGTCGGGGTTTGCAGTGCGCACTTCTTTCTCATTTTTACCGTGTTTCGTCAAATATTTATTTGCGGATAATCAAGTTTCCTGGTGCTTTTTACTTCGTTACAGAATATGTTCGTGTGCATCCGTTATTTATATTTTTTCTTTTCACTTAATTTGTACACTATGCATATGAAAGTTTTCTCCGTACAGGTTTCTGTTTTTAATTTGTAAACCAGAATATTTAAAATATAATTTACAACATTATTTTTACAAAGGCTGTCTCTATATTTTGTATTTAAAGATATCTAAATAATAAATCAGCGATATACTGCACTATATATTTACTGGTATGGTGTGGATGGAGCTTGAGTATCGATATCAAGATAAATTGACTGAACTATCAAAAATCATTTATCCGTGGCGTGTGTAAGACCTGAGACCTGCTGCATATGTCACACAGGCTTCCCCTACTGGCTAAATATCGGTGTAATTTATTTTATTTACAGGTTCAACGCATCGAGTCTAATATTACAGACATAAGTCAACTTTCAACGGATGGATTTTTCACGAAACATTGATTCAAGGACTTTGCAAAAGCACATTTTCAGTTTAATTTGTGTTTACAAAACCTCTATTATACATAATGGTTAAGAAAGTAAAAATATGTGTAGTATAGAGAAAAAATGTGCCAAAAATAAATCATGGCTTATTCGAAGTTAAAATAATTCCACTTTTAAAAATAAAATAACATTTTTACGATTATTCTGCACACGACTTTGAGATCAGTATATTAAAATTGTGTTCTCCGTATACTTTGGCTTCAAACCGAGAATAAAAAATGTCACTCATTTTATGCGTCGTTCCTAAAGCCAAATATACCTTGCCGTATTAGTGAAATTTTGTTGTATTCGTGAGATCTGACAGGTACGGCTGCAATAGTCTTATTTAATAGCCAATCTTACCGAAAATTTATCTTTTTGCTCAATGGTGGAGTTATCAATCCCTGAGAAACAGATATTCTTATATCAATCCCTGAGAAAAAGATATTCTTATATCAAACTAGGTAACACGTGGGCAACATGTGCCCATATCATATATAGGCTATTCTTCATCGATATACTAATATTTTTTATAAATGTTGACAATCGATGCCTCAACGATTATTATGAAATATTTTCTTATAAATAGATATGCTAAAATGCAATGGTTACGAACGTCTGCAGATCGACTCGAGCGGTCGAAACTATTTTCCACAAAGTCCCGACAACAGCGGTTTACAGATTGCGGAAAAAATATTTTTAGTTTATAAATGTACAAAGTTTAATAATAATATTATTAAAGTAACTATAATGTATGACATTACTTAGCCCAATTTTATTATTGATACATACATCAAATGATCCATGTCATACAAATTACACAAATCAGAAAGTGAGGTTATAATTCTTGCTGGTCCAGCAAAATATAGTGATATATGTGATCCTAATTTCCCGCCATCAAAATTCAAAATTTGCGGAAACCGCGAAAGCATGATATGAATTCCCGCTTAAATAAATTTCAAATTTCCGACCAAAGAAAAATCAACCGCAAATTGAAAATCCGCAAACTGCTGTTATCGGGACTTACCTGTACAATAAAAAATAATTTTTACAATATTTGCTATTATATTGGTCATTGGCATACAATATCAATATAATATATCAGATGCCACTATCTATAAACTACACAACACACTAAATACACATCAAATCTCCAAATCAATATTAGATTTAACACAGAAAATCTTTTACATTTCATTATGACGTTTGAAATATAAAATATTTTAGCCCGACACTAAAATGTATACAAATGTTTCGAATAACTCAAGATTGTTCGACAGTTCTTTTGAGTAAACACAGAAAATCAATTTTTTGTAGATAACATTGATAAAAAAAAATTAGTGCTTATTTTAAAATTAAAAATTATAATAATAAATTTTTCTTTTGGGGTTTTGGCCAACAATATGAACATATCTTGGAGATATAATATATCTCAGAATTTTTGGGTGTTTTAATTATTTTTATAAGGGCAGTATTAAGGGGGGCTCCATACTTTGGGGCTCTATAACTAGGGAAGTATACGGGCAATTGTATTTTAACAGCGAGCGGATTCAAATGTGATGCCAAAGAATAAGTGTACCAAATTTGGTGTGAATCGCTCCGGTACCTCCAGAGGAGTAGAGGGCACAAATTTGGTCTTACGAGCGAGCGAGGGGGCAACGACTAACATCCAAGTATATGAGTTATATATATTTTTGGATTCAGGGCGACGAGACAAATACTTTTTGTGTAAATCATACGCTTAGAGGCTGAAAGCGGATAAATACGGTCCTGGATACTCATATAAATGTAATGGTCATTTACGAGATTCATCCAACTTGATAGCAATAGTTTGAAATTTGCAGGAACAATTCATGTGCAAAACAGATAATCATAAAAGTATATAATCAACATTTACCGTGTACCTATACACGACAGAAACAAGCAGTTGTTCGTGGTAACAACAAGGATTACATTTGGTTCTTTTGTGTTTTCTATGGTGGCACTACTTGGGTAGTATACATATGTTCGTATGCGTGCCAGGTAGAAACAAACGTGAATGTTTTATCAGAGAACATATTTTAAATGTGTGAGTATAATATTCAGCGGCGATAAGCGCAGCGAGAGAAATCATGGCCACTGCAATAATAAGAAAATCTCGAGAATGCTGATATTCACGATGATAACCCCTTTGTCATTGCAACAATAGGTCCTTGTGTATTATATCATGTGTATATGATGCCGCTTTATTGTCGTTTCTGCTGCACTGTTTTGCTTATTTGTGTTGTATCATTGTAATTAAGTGTCTTCCTCCATTTTAATCGTGTCATGTTACTGCATCTAATTTTACACAATTGTTAGAATAATTTGTTTTATTCAATTAAGCATAATTGTCATTTCATAACTATCTTATCTACTACCAAATGTTGCTTATGCCCATACACATATATCAAAAATGTATTTTTATGTTTTCACAGATTTTTGTTTCATTTTATGTTAACAAGAAATAACAGTTTATTACTTTTTTGTACGAAGCCTAAAAAAGAGGAAATATAGTAATGATAAAAATTTTTAAATCTAAATTTGATAGACGTTTGAAATGAATAGTGCCATTCTGATGAATTTTGGCTCTAGGAAATAATTTGTGAGGCCTGAAGCCACATTACCGGTAACATTAATAAACTTGAAAAATGCCCGGCGGTACGACAAAGTGTCAAAAGAAACGTAGAGTAATCTAGGTCATCTAGCAAACTCAAATTAAGATAAAGGAAGCTATAAATGGTCCTCGTTTTTGTTACTTTGTGACGGCAGCCGTGTTAACCAAAAATGGACGTTGAAATTAGCAAATAATTTCATTAGATATAACAATTTAATATTACAGAATAAATTCCAATATATGTATACAAAATATATTGCTTTTAAATTATAATGATTTCAAAAATAGTTTTTCTTCAGGGCTCTATAGGACATAAGTATACATTTTTATAATTTTAAAAACAATTGTAGAGCGATCACAGACAAACACAAATAGAGACATTATATCGAATATAGTCAGAAACGATTGTCAAAACGTGTATATGCTTTAAAATCTTGAGTTTGAAACTATTCGAAATTACAAAACTTATGTACATTCTAATAAAGAAATAAAATAATAATAATTATTAGTTATAATTTACCGATTAAAATCTTATGTATTGCATTGTACATATTAGAACTAACTTTAGCATCCTCCAATAATTATACACAAGTTCATAATGAAATTCCATTAAATATAAAAGACGTTTAATTAGTTGTCTGAGTCGTAGAAACGTACCTAACAATTATACGAGTGATAATTAGAGAACAAAAACGTATCAAACAATGGTCGGTATTGTCGATGTCCTTATGTAGCGCGATCCAATGGTGCCACATCATGTAATTCACAGGTAACAAATAATGAGCAAGTGTCAAGGTGTGTACCACAAGACAATGAAAGTCGCGATGGTGCAAAATTAGTCAAGGTGTCGGTTACATGTGACATGCTCTATTGTTCCCGAGTTACCCGAACATTATATTGTTCCATACAACATATTTTTCTGTATTATGCACCACAACTCGGTTATTTGTATCAAGCAATTGAAAGAATGTTAAAAAATAAAACATATGGTGTCAACGCAATCATTCATATTATTTATATGCAGCAAAAATAACTTATACTCTCATATATGAAAGTAAAAATAAGTGGCTAAGAAAATATTTTCTTTGTGAAAAATAACAAGAAGAAGAACTATTATCTGCAATGATTAAATGTGCTCACACGCAATTAGGATGCTATGGCGAAAGGAGCATATTTATTTTGTAATATTATTATAATTATATAATGCATAAAATTACTTTTAAACGTTTACATTAAATATTTATTCACATTTGAAATTTAACACTAGATTTTTGAATTCTTCGCTTCCCCCTCCATTTAGCAATGTTGTCAATCAAATAAAAATAAGGAAATAATTTTGTTGATGTGTATTTGGTCATGTAATATCTGTTACTGTCACGGTTGGTTGTTTGTTGTCATTTATATTAAGTTCAAACACGTTGATTAACAAAACTGATACACAGTAGTCTTGAAAAAGACTGATTTGAAATAATAAAGCGTATTACAAGTTTGAAACGTTTAAAGAAAACTTGAAACGTCAAATAACCGATCAGAAAACAAAACAGCAATAGTGCATCAACAAATCTACTAGCAACTACATATTCAAAACAACACGAAATTATAACGTCATAAATCCTTAGCATTTGAAAATGCATATGTCCGACTAGAGGCTTAAAAACAATGTTAATTTTAGAATTTTATAATTTTGCATAAAAAAGATAATTAAAAACGACTCTTGTATCATCCCAATTGTATACAGTAAAAATATTTGTATAATTTTGAACAACGATATTGTTTTAATCCTTATTTTAGACACAATTGTAAATATATTTACTATAATTATGCTATGTAGTACCTATAAACTTATTCAAAATGTATATTTCCTACAGAAAAGCACTTAAAATGATTTAAACAATTTAGCACAGTATAAGATTCGATTTGTCTTAAAAGCACAACAGTTTCTCTATTATATACTCAAGCGACTCTGCAACTAATAAACATTTCACACTAACTGAACATTCTAACAATATTGCATGGTAACCATGATGGCAACTAAGAAGCTCATCTAATTGCATTTAAAATAGATGCGCGCGTAGTACCTGTGAGAATACCCATCTACATGTCTGCCTTATAGAAAATATCTGTCACATTTCGCCTGTTTCATAACCATATCTCTAGAGGTTTCAGGCCCACTCATTTCTACGCCATTTTTACTATGGGTATAATTACTGAGAGCGAAGTGAAGGGACAGAAATGTTGCTGACTGATATTTCCAACCCCAATGATGTCGAGGTAATTAAGCATTCGGATTTATAAATTGTTGGAAAATTTCAAATTGTGATGATATAGGAATGTACATTGCAATAATTACCCCTTGAAAATGTGGGTGTGTTACATTGTGATTTATTGGTTATGCATATTTGGTATTTCATAAATGTTAATATCAACATTAGAGCGTTGCATTCGTAATTTAGGGATTTATTGGTAGAGAATGGGTTGAAGAAATGTTTTGAAATAAATTGTATCTGTTGTGCAACTGAACTCCTTGTACTAAAAATGAAAGACGAAAATATGATTATATTGTTAACTTCTCTCATGTAGGTATGGATACTACATTTATAATTTATTTTTGTGGTATATTTATTGGTACAAAAACGGATTGCAAAAATATTATGATTAACATGATATAGAATATACGGTACAACGAATAATTTATAAAGAGATTTACAGTAAATGGTGCGTTTGATCGAGAAAATAATTGTATTATTAAATTTTATATTTATCACTGTTTTTATAACTCATCCTATTTCGAAATATTAGAAGAATAACAGGAGTTAACTTTATCTACTGGTTTCAATTTTGTTTTAAAAAATAAGAGATCTTCCGGACTACATTCAAATTGAAATTTAAAGTTACATAATAATTTTTATTACTTTTAGGTTCGCATTGCAAAGTGAACCTAAAATATTACATATTTAAAATTTCTTAGAATTGCATGATAGAATTTTTAATTTTTTTATTCTAAGTATATTAAGGGGGTTTTAAACTTTGGTGTCCGATAACTCCAGATGTATAAGGGTCATCGGAATTAAACTGCGAATATGATGAAAAAATATGTGCAGTGAATTTGGTTTAAACCGCTCGAGTACCTTCAGAGGACTAGAGGGCACAAATTTAGCCTTACGAGCAACCAAGGGAATGAATGACAACTAAAATCCAAGTATCTTTGGATTCAGGGCGACGAGATACGAACTTTTTGTTAAGGAAATATTTTGATCCAAGAACGTTACAGACACACGACCGAATGCTATAGCTTTTCTGTTCTTCGTACAGTGAGTTAATATTGGAACGCTCTAATAATTGCAAATAATTTGGGGGAATATGAATCAAATTAGAGTTTTGAAACCTGAAACGAGGTTTGGAAATAAGAAACCTGCCATAGTGTGGTTTTGTTGTAACTGTTGGCTAATGACATTTACGAAATTATGCTTGTTACAGTGTGAGTCATTTTGGAATTAAGGGTTCGCCTAGTTAAATGAATTAAAGTAAATGTGAAGGGTTACTCATGCAGAATATCACATAACTGTATAATGAATTGCGTGTTTCACAAAAGGGTAGATAAATATAATATTTCATGGGTGAGGTTTGTCCGGAGACGCTATATTTACCAAAAGAGAAATTAAAATAAACAGAAACGGTATACCTAAGCTAAATATATAAAACATTGCTACATGTTTACTACCATAATTACAAAGCTAATTTACCACTTTGTAATAGTACATATTTAGAAAATGTGTTCCAGAAAATATTTGCGATATCCTATAATCACCATAGTTATATATTAATTTTGACTAACTATAACATACTTTAATAAGAAGCAATAACTATGGACAAACAATTTAACTCCAGAGTACATTTATAAGAGAGTAACCTATAAAATACAATAAATATTGTAAGTTATATAAGAAATGAGTTGTATGGTTGTCCTGAACCTGTTTGTTGTTGTGATAGGAGTACGAGTTTCTATTTTGCACTTATTTATACTTATGTTTATATTATATTTTAAAATAATTATTTGGTTTTGTTTTAGCAATTGTATTTTAGCATATAGCCATTAATTATTTTTTAAATATTCTATGACACTGCAAAATTTAAAGTTTACCCACCACTGTACATCCCTGGCAAGCCCAACCTCCTAACCTACAAAACCGCATATTCTTTTGTTATTTTTATAACACTTGTTATGCGGTGATCAGTAGAAAAACGAATTAAATCTGCAAATACTAGACAAGGAAATATTTCATTATTGTATTTCTAACCTTAAAGACCCAATCCGTACTAAGGTCACTAGAGTAATAAAATTTTATTATACTCAATTTTTATCGCAATAAATATCGGAAAAAAGTAGTAAATTTTGTTATTTGAAATTAAAATAGTTTTTAGCATAGCTAAACATATTTGGCAATATAACTTATGTCAGCATTCTTCTAATTATAAGTCAATTTAAATAACATATTTCATTTTTACTAAATAAATTAACAAGATTATTTTATTTCGCAAATACATTAAATTAAAAGATAAATAAATAGATAAACGATGCGATATTTGATGACAAAAAAATAAGGGAAAAGTATTTGTATAAATATTGCGGAACGGAAGTAGATATTGCAGTTATAATAAATATTCCCGCATATTTGTAATTAATCAAACAAGCGATGTATGTTTGCAAAACGACTAGAACCACATCAACCGAAAAAATCACAAATTAAAAAAGTTATGAATATTAATTTTGTAACAAGTTCAGCAAAATAATGAAAAAAAAAAAAAAAACAAATTTGTTAGAGTTAATTAAAAATTGTAGGTACTGGCTGTGATGAATGAGAATGAATACGTGTCAGAAAATTCACAATAGAACCAGATGATACATCAATTTGATGAAAATATTTACAATTTGCTGGTTAAATGTTTCAAATTCTAGTTTTTACATTACAACTTTTTAATCACCCATTGAGTTTAATTATCTGTTATCATTTCAGCAGCAGGATAACAATAATTCAGATTATATATTCAATTGTGTAGTTCACAAAAAGAAGAGTTATAATTTAATAATAACAATACAAACTCCCGTAAAGTTACTCTGTTGAACAATATTTCATTGAAATCAACTGGATCACTAACTACACTTTATTTCTAAATCTAAAACTCGATAATTTAACGGTTAATATCATTATTTACGATAAAATTCGGGATTAAAACAACGAAATAATAGAATTTAGTCGTCCGTCAAATAATGCGCCACCATGCTTTAACACTGAACTGGCAATAAGGGTGTAATTCGAAATATTTACTGTGCTTTTAATAGAAAACTGTCAATAAAAGTGTATGCATATATAATGGTTTATTTAAACATTTTAATGATTTGGGGGCAAAAATTGAATTCAACTACAATAAATGTCGATTAAAAATTTCAGTTGTTCAAAATGAATAACCTATTTTTATTTTAGCGGTTGAACGAGCAATATTTTATTCCTGTTTTATGTTCATGAATAAAGCAATTATTTTGCATGGAATTCATAAATATTATTGCAAGTTTTTATGAAATAATAAAAAAAAAAAAACTGTGCTGGATTATTTTACCAATTTATCTGTATTTAAAAATATTACAATAAAAAAATTGTATTTCCCCCGAATATATGTATTGACCTATACAGAATTGACATTCATATAATTGTGTTTGTTATTGCGTTTATTAAAATAGTTCATTTATATATAAAATAACATTAGTTAAAATTATTGGACCAAATTTTATAATTTATTAAATTTGTATATTTATTTAAAGAAGAATAAAAATTATCAAAATATTCCTGTACGGGAAGAAGAATCATAAACTAAAAGAATTAAGTGTAAATTATATTTAAATAGAAACAATACATTTTTTGTTCACATATAACTTATCGGAATACACTAATTATTATAAAGCTTACTGTACATAAAGAAGGATAATGTAAAACAGTTAGGAATCATTAAAATTTCCAAATCAAAATAATTTATAAATAACTCATTTAAAATATTAATTTTTATTCTCATATAACAAAACCATAAAAAAAAAAAAATTGTAAGGAAAAAATAACAGTGACCATTCAATATTTATTACTATACAAATTAGTTCCAACTTTTACATGCAGGGTGAACATAATGCAGATAACATAATTAAGTCGGCTGAACCATTAAAAATAAACGAAAAAATAAATACCTCTCACACAAGAGTCTGGGGTCGAGCCAGCCAAAGAATCTCATAATATTTCTAATAAGCGTAAAAGTACTTCCATGTAAGAATAACAGACGAACATGAGGAGATCTTAGAGGCCGACGGATATTTTCATAATGAAATGTGATCGGGCTATGAAACCAGTTTGTGTTGGGTCTCTAAATTGCATATTAAATTAGGTACGCGCGGTAAGGCAACACGTGAATACGTTACACCATGACCGAACAATTTGTACCACTAACCTAAACCGCTCAAATTTGGAATTTCAATTAGAATTTTATGCTGATGCGAATTTTTGCGCTTCTTATGTTCATGCGATAGTAGATTGGTACATCCAATTACAATTGCAAAAATAATTATGATATATACATGTAGCATTTTCTCAAAAGAATTTATGCAGGCAAATATGATATATTTTTACATATTTTCGAACTTGCATCTAGTTGGCATTTTTACTATCTTGTACGTAGTCTAACGGGAAGTATTGTAATGATAAACATTTCGTTTGGCGTGCGTGTTCATGTGTGTGTGTGTGGATGCTCTACAGCAAAAATGGTTAATGCTAAAGCTATGATACATACTTAAATTTTGTGTACAAGCAAGAAGGCTGTTTTACTTATGTTAAAGACGGTTTCTCTAACTTGTAGATTTGTTGTAGTCGGAAGCTTATCGACGATATTTAAACACTTATACTTTTCCTGCATGGCCCTTTATTCCATAAAAACCAAAACAATTATCATACAATTATAAAAGTCTAAATGTATAAATATTTATACGTGACGGCCCGCGGAATCCGGGCTATCCATCTGTTTCAGCTCTGAAATTAGAATACAGGTTTGAGTATAAACTCAGTGAGGAGCCGGTCTATAATTCTTTCACACATATGCACACACACAGAGTCATACCAAAACCTCATATATTTAACCCTCAACCATCCGGACGAAATTCAAGTAGTCAAACTTCATACGTAAGCGTTAAGGTTACGTATGAGGTCTTTCGTGGGCGACACATACCTCACTCTGACCGTCGTTGGGACCACCCCCTGAAAATCACCAATCAGTGGTGTCACCGTTGTACTCCGGATACACCAGCAAGGCCACCGTTGGGCCCCCGCCAGCTAGGCCTTTGTCAATAGTCAGCGTCCTCACATATTCAACATAACTCATTTTCTATATAATCAACTCTAAAGATTAATACTAAAGTATTATCTCAAATCTCATTTAATATGTCTAGCTCATATTCATTACTTTACTCCATAATTATACTTCAATACCAATCCGGACTCTTTGTTAAATCGTTCATATATTAATATCAATAATACTTCTGCATATCCAGCCAAATATATCAATATCAATACATAATAGTTGCATACTCAAACAATATAATACGTTATAGATTAGCTATCAACCCCACCTCCAATAATAATACACATCACTTTTATCACTCACTAAGTCACTCTCAATACACGACCTATATCACTGGTAGATGGTAAATGGTTCTGAAATAAAGAATTTAGGAAGACTGGTGTTCACATAATATCCTATTTAATAAAGGGATATAGCTATAACACAGATATTTAATACGCATCATCGTAACACTTACTTTTTTTTTACTCTCGAAAATAGCACAAATATGAGGCAAAGATATTCGCATAAATTCAGAAGATATATTATAGAACTTTAGTATGAATATTTAATTAAAACAGTTTTTCCTGGAAAATCACATGTTAAATTACATAATTTAATTAATATATTGAATCATTGGTTGCCATAATCATTAAATTGTTTCATTATAATCCTACTAGTGATCTGTTAAATTTATTGCAAAATTAGTACAGGAAACTCCAGACATTTTGAATATATTTTTCTGCTTATAGTATTGCTATTGTAATTAAAACAGGATGCAAGAGGGGTCAAACGTTACAATATTTTAATAAAAGTTCTGCTTTCATACATTTAAACTTTGTTCAATAGGCTAATTACCTGTTCCCGAAATTAACTGATGATCAGCATTTCCTAAATAAACAAGTTGTTATAATCATGTTTATGTATTTAAAACGTCAAAACCAGAAATCACGGCGGTGTGAATTGTTTATTTAGATGTTGTTTGTGCGTGTAATATCAGTTACTAAAATCCGCGGTTAAGTCCAGTGCAAATATTAACAGTAAATATATATGGTTATTTGAATTGAGTGTTTAACCAAAACAAGCAATACTATTAATTGGCGAATGCAAATGTTATTTGTTAACCCAAAACTAACCATATACGGATAATTATGAAAGCTGACATATTTATGTATATTCGGTACAAATTTACTAAAATTTAAGTTAATATTGAAATCTAGAGCGTTCAGTGCAGCAAAATGTTTTGATATCTTCAGAAATATGACGATGTTTCATTTTGTCTCAGTAAAAATGAAAAGACATTTAAACTCTGACAATTGTATCATAATCATGTAGTACTAGCCGTTATAGACAGAGATAATCATATAGTGTGTCGATACTACAGAATTTCTAAATAGCAACCTCTAATGGACAGATGCGATCCGTTGAAAAGATCAGCTTTTCATTACCTCTACAATTGAGCCCAGCGCATAGACATTTGTAAAAAAAAAAATATGTTTTAGGCCATAGCTGAAGAATGCTTCAAAATTATTGCGACATGCTGGTTCATTATTTATGATAATTAGTTATTCTAATTCTATTGTATGCAAAGTGCATATGATTGGGAAATGCATTTATTGATTGGAGGCAGTTGGGCTTGATAGAAGGTACTTTGTAAGTCTAATTGTAGGTCTTGAATCAAGATTTCATTAAAATGGAGTAGGATTGACATGTCGTATATTGGCACAACATTTGAAAATATATGGTCATTGTTACTTTTGAAGTTCTCGTTATGGGGTTATAGTAGAAAGAGCGACTGAAATCTGCGAATACTATTTTAGATATACACATACTATGTATAAAATAAATGGTGAACCTCTGATATTTCTTCACTTTTGCATTCACATTCGTTCTAATCCATTTATTTTATGCACCATCTTTCTTCATTCTACATTCATGCCACCCACATAAATAAGTTTTAATGTATTTTTTGTAGGATATTTCAGATTATATTACACTTCATGAGCATAAATCAACATTAGTTAAGAATGTTATAATCCGTCTAGCAGGTCCGATAGATTTGTAGGAAAAACAAAAATGCTGCCGTCTACACCACTGGCTTAACAATGCTGACAACAGAGGCACGGTACGGTGTCCATGCTTCATATACACATATACAACTGCACTAATGCAGCGCAGCATACATGTAAGAGAGAGATATACAGCTTGGTGCAACATCGCGGAACGAACATGCACGTATAATAATCATGCATGCGACATGCGCGCAAATAAATAACTTTGGTTGCGGGATTCGTCCGTCCGTTCGTCCGTCTATGTCTATGCAGTGCGGGTGTTCCTTATTTGCAACACGGGCTCGGTGACTCCTAAATCCTCCTGACCGCGCGCTGTTGAAGCAATAGCCTCTACTCTTGTGAACGGAGAATCATTTCGTCTGTTCGCTAGAAACCGCAACTGACATCTTTATGTTATTGCTTGTGTCGTCGTATTAGCGGACTGTAATTGTACAAATGTCTGCGCTTGCTTGTGTTTGTCTACTACGTATCATATAATATATTCCATGTGGAGAAACTAATTATTGAGTATTCGACGGGTCTGTGGGCGGAATATTAATTAATAACATATATGCATATTCTTTTGTTTTTGATACGCTGTAGGACGTCGGCGAAAGGGACGACAGCTGATTGACATTCATACATTATATGTTTGTGTATTATGCTAATTGCAATTATTTAAATACGTTAATTATTCCTCTTGTAGCCGAACTTATGAAATGGCAGGACTACAGCATGAGTACAGTTTCACGAACCAGTATGGATGTTAACTTCAAAAAAAAAATTATTATTCGACTAATCGGATTAGGATAGACTTTGGAATTTAGGTTTTTAGAAAGACAGAAAATATATTATAACGCCTGAATTTATTCCAAAATCATAAGATCACAAGTAAAACCTAAAATATAAAATTAAAGTTATATATTCAAATAAGAAAAGAAAAAAAAAAAAAAACATCGGGAGTGCATTTCACTTTTAAACGTAAATGTAATATGGCTTTATTAAGAGGTGTTATTTCAGAAAATAATAAATTATCCAAAAATAATAATTCAAACAAAAGTTCCTAGATTTTTTTTTAACTTTTATTGATTTAACCTTTTCTCTAACTAGTCTCCTTTTCATAATGTGTAAGAGATGATACGAGTATTTATATACCTCAGGTTGAAATATGTATTTTGAAAATAAAGGGTTTTCTATCCCGGGATACACTAATCTAAAATTCAAAACATCGTACTTTTAAGAGCAACGGTATTTGTACAACATTCAAAGACATACAGATGTCATTGAGAAAATAGTCAAAATGGATTCCGGGATAATTCCATTAGCATTTCGAGGCCAATTTATACATTTCGTATAAGAAAATTGAATACAAAACAATATCCATCATTTTAAATAAAAAAATTATATTTTGCTCTAAAGCGTTCGCTGGCATACACACACAGGTAAAGTAATTTATCAATTATTTCTTAAATATTTTTGTTGTAAAAAATAAATTTAATAATTGCATTCATCGTCATACAAGTTAATAATTAAAAGAACAAACCGTTTTAATCAACTGCTCAAAGAAAAATAACTTGCTTCATATTGTTTAGTTTTAAAAATTGACAAATTATAATTCTCTACAATAAAAGAAATCAACAAGCAATATTTTATTTGATTTAACGAATGTTATTTTAGCGTTCGATAAATGTTTATTCGTTGGATTTGTGATTTTTTCAGTCGTTATTTTGTTATGAAAACAAGGAGAAAATAATGCAATGTCGTTGAAAAACAGCAAAATTTCATTACGAATTTGTTATCATTGTCTGAGCATACGAGTACCTAGCGGTATTTGCATGTGTGTCGGTGTGGGTTGTCCAAACACAGTATGTTCACATTGGTAGTCCATACACAATTACTCTTCTTTGTTTATATTTGAGCGAAATCTCGGTGTAATCCTGTGTACCATGTCCAACTCTTATACTCTCAACTAAATCTGTTTAAATCTCATGAGATGTAAACATCGCTTGTATGTTTACTCGTTCCAAACAGCAAAGCCTAGCATAACATTTATTTGATTTCTTCTTTTTTATATCTTTCTATTTGCAGTTCATAGAAAAATAATTATTTGAAATATTATGCAGTCAGCCGTGTCTACATATGGCTGTACACGTGTTAAGGTCCCGTTAACTATAGTGTTCAGATTGTAAGAAAACGTATAACATATCATTTTAATCACAAGCTAGATCAAATAAAAAATTACTAAGTTCTACGGCCTATAACAAAATGTAATGCCTTCACAGGACCTTCTTGTATATAAATACGTACATACATATGTATATATATATATATATATATATATATATATATATATATATATATATATATATATATATATATATATATATAAATTAATAAAAATATTCTACCTAATATATATATATATATATATATATATATATATATATATATATATATATATATATATATATATATATATATATATATATATTAGGTAGAATATTTTTATTAATTTTATTATTCTAAGCAGTACATTCTAACTAAAATTTTATATTATTCTTGTAATTTGATTTGACATTTTAGACACTGCGATTCTAATGAAAGAATTTAGTAAATATGGATACAACATTTGAATTTAAAGTTCTTGAGATAGCAAAAAGTAGTAATAAACTCTAATTTCCGGTTTAAATTTTGTTTTTAAAAACATTAGAAATTTGAATTATATTTGATGCGATAATTATATTTCAACACAATTTGTCGTAGAGCGTTCATAGACACATATACAAGTTATCTCGAAAATAATTCATTATATACCAATTGAACCACATGTATACTCCAGTACAGGTTCTTTAAATATCCTATTTTTTTCTTTCTTTAATAAAACTCAATTCAATTGCAGTAGCACAAATAACAAGCTTGTTTCGAAGTTCCCTTATCAAGAAAAAAGAATGCTTTTGTGTTAAACAGGCGCTATGTGGGTGTAGTGTTGTTGGCATGAAAAAACGCAATTTAATGGAATGTCATGATGATAAAACGAATTCCATTACAGTAATTATAGATAAAAAATAAACAGACCCGCCCCTCTGTATAGGTATAGCTACCTATGAGGGACTACAGGAATAACCAAATATGTAAAGTGACCGAACGGGTCCGAATGACACACGAACACGAAACCACTAATAAAATCACGAACACTGTAAAAATGAAACATTGCGATAAACGGAGGTGTAAAAAGCAACACATAAATCAGTATTATGTACATTTCTCCATAGAACTCCATTAAACCGCTAATCTTGTGTTTTGTGTTAATGGATTAAAAACCATGTAGTTTATAAACAATTCTATTACACTAATCATAACATTGTTTAATCCTCTGTTCTTTATTTTCATTTAGCATGTGATGACGCTAACATAATATACAAACATATATTTCCGCACACATATGTTATATTCGCTTCTCCTATTACTCCAGGCGCATCAAAGTATTCATGTACAATCTGATATATGAATATTTTCTAATAATTTTACAGATAATCATAGGAATAATAATATAACTAACTGCTGCACTGGGGAATGAATTAAAATAATTTTCAAACTTATAAAAATTATTCCCAATAAAATTTGTCTTTAAGAAGATCCATCAGGTACGTTTAGTTCGAAGTAATGCCGCTCCGCTCTGGGCTATTTTTGATGGTGGCGCTCCCTTCAACTTCAAATATTCATACACACAGTAAATTTGTATAACTGTTCTTTTTTAAAATAAAATTATACAGGCTTTCATAACTAACGATCAAGCAAATTCTACAGAGTTCTTAATTTCGGAGAATTTCTTTTCCACTCAATTTCAGGATAATATTCTGAAAATTTCGTGGATCGAGTTGAGACAACAAACATATTGGGAATTAAGTAGAGGAAAACAAAATTAATCGATATGTGCAAAAAGTACGGTAGCAATATAACGAAAGGACGACAACACAAAGCAAGTATCAACAACGCGATATTGTTGATTTCTTCAGCAATCTGTCGTCGACGAGCGCCGGCAGGTAGTGTGTCGACCTGTCGCGTGCCTGAGACCTGACCGGCCGTTGTATCTGCAATTGCAGCATAAATCAACCCATATCTCACCATTACAATCGTTTATTATAATATTAAATAGCAAAGCATGTGTATGTGTACATATACGCAGAGCACCGAAGCACTCTACTGCTTTTTAGACAAATTAAAAAACGGCAGAATTTATATTATTGTACGGTATTATCGTGTACTAAAATGTATTGTTGTAATAAACATGCCTAGTTTAGATTACAACGTGAAGTTGGCGTGACGTTTGTAATATCTCTATTATATGACGGACGTTTGTAGAAATAAGCCGCGGCTCGTTGGGTTATACGATGAGGAATGAGAGGTGTTAATTGGACACAAGTGTAACTCTTATTTTGACAGTTTTATTTCGTCGTGGCTAACGACCACTTGTAAAAAATATCGGTTTCATTCTCTACCACATCACAGGTGTGAGTATTTATTTGTGGCTTGTATTTCTTAGACAACTATACATTTTGTTGGCTTGTACACATTTTATATATATAGCTTGTAAATTAACTCCGACAAGCTTTATATTTATTATTTCAAGATGCCTTTGGAATTTGGCGCCCAACCCATGATTAGTTTTTCGTTGTTTTAAGGTAAAAGTCGATACTATACATTTGGCTTTTTAATTTTAATTTTGACGTTCGTTATAACGAATATTTGTACATCGGATGTACGTAAATCAGGAGTTTCCTATACAACCTACTACTTGAATAAGGGATCTTGATTCATGTCTAGTCCAAGACTGTGATAATGTATAAAACTTATTTTATTTATGTTACAAGTATATGAAAGTCTATGTTTATTCGAAAACAAATTATTAACATTAACTGCGTTTTATTAAAAAGAATAAAATTAACAAAATTTAGTGTGCCCTGCCCTATCTATTTATTTGTGCATTACTACTATTGCTTTAATGGCCGAAAGACTATTCTTTTATAAATAAAAACCCAACCACTAAGAAATTTGGTCACAAACCAAAATCTTGTATAGAGAAGATTGCGTTTAAATTTAATTTTACTTAATTATATTTTACTTGCTACAACGTGTTTGAACAATGTTTTCAACATTCAATATTACCAAGTTAAATGTGAGCAGTTGTTAGACGACCATATGTACTCGTATGTATTTTGATACCTTTGAAGTTAATGAAAATAAGAAGTATTGCAGTAAAGCAAAGTAAATACTGCAATTGGCTGAAACATTGTTAAAATAAGAAAGAAAACAAAGTTCGCAGAATTTGCTGGCAAATAAAAGAAAATAGTTTAAAAATTGTTTGCGTCATGGTATGCAAAGTTGCAAATAAAGCCGTAACGAACGGTGAACAAGAATGGTTGTTTGTACATGGCCGAACGCCGATCGACTGGACAACATATTTAAAGATCTCTTTTACACGATGCGACATTTGCACATTGTGTGCATCGAGTGTCGCGTTCGGTACAGATCGTTGCCAACACTGCTTTGGCAGAATAATTAATGAGGTCGAAATCGCGACGGGACAGCCGTGGGAGCGCTGACCGAAACACATACCTATACCCTAACTATAGGTTCTTCTGTCTCGCCAATCATGTTTCTACACAACCTATAGGATTATCTATTCATTGATTTAAAAATAAGTAAAAAGAAAAAAACTTATAAATATAAATGTTTCATTGTTAATTTCTCCACAAATATTGATCATTAGCCTACTGTAAGAAGAAGGCAATGGTGTCCATACCCATGCTTTTTATCTATATGTGTAGGAACTAAGGAAACTTAAATATAATATGTCTACTTTCAGATGATTTTTCAGTAAATGGTACATATTTTGAAATAAATTTTCAAACAAAAGTTGCTAGAAATTTTATTATCCTTAACTTTTGTAAGATTCATTATTTCTTTACCTCGTGTTCAATTAGAGATGTGCAAAAAATAACACGAGTAAATAAGTATTTCTTCCGAGTCCAGGATATACAAATCTTACACTTAAAACATCATAAAATAATAACAATAATAAAAACCCTTTACCACAAAGTATTTTAAGAAGCTAAATACGTATTTCAACAACTAAGTTGTCATCATCAGTAGCAAAAATTGGGAGTGTAAGGTAATATCTCTGGCTAAAGGTCGAGTGCCAATCACGCGACTGAAGCGACTTGGATCGCGCGACTTTAGTTTGATTGCACATGTCATGTAGTTCACTATTGCTTTACTTAATTATATTGAAGAGGAGGAAGAAGAAGAGTATAAGTTACTGCTTTTTTTACAGTCATGGAGAAACAGAAACACTGCTAGAGAATCAGAGAGATTCCAGAAAATTATAATAGAAAGATAAAGCGATTTTTAAAAAAAGGTGTCCTACCAATTCACATAAGCGTGAATCATACATTTTTCATAAATGTTGCAATGATAAAACGTTCTTGTTGCGCGACTCCCGCGACTAGACTACTCCATATAGCAGTAGTCGCTTCAGTCAACAACGAGTACATTTATTTACATAGAGTAGTGATACGCTAGTCACGCGACCCAAGTCGCTTCAGTCGCGTGGTTGGCACTCAACCTTAAAGCAAATACCAAGAAATGGCAAATTTTCATTGGCTTTTGTCAATGTAAATTGAATGATTACGGAACGATCTCTGGCGAATCGCGCATAAATCTTAAAATAAAAAATAATTGATTTATTAAGGTTCTTCTTTGTATTCAAGCCAACTTCAGGAATTATTTGTTTTCATGTCGAATGTTAAAAAAATAGCTCTAGAAAATTGTCATAATAAACCATTTGTATGCATATTGGAACTACAATGTTGGTATTTCCAAAAATGCACTTTGGTATCTTAACCAGATACTTAATATTACATTTTTACTCAGTTTTGAACTTATTATTTTACTAAATTAGACAAAATAATCAAATTCCTAGGTTTTCTGACTAGCCGATATTTTGAATCGCCATCTAGTATTTTTCAAAAATGGTATGTGGCATTCGAAAGTACACGTATCCCAAAAAAACAGGCTGTATATGAATAATTTGATAACTCTACCATTTTTCGTATGTTTTAAATCAGTCGAAATATAATTCAACGTAGAATGGATTACAATCGTATATCATTGTGTGGCCACAATACGACTGTGAGTCAGATGACACCAATGGACACAAAAGAGCTGTTGTAAAGTCTTTTGGCAGACAGTGCATTTAAAAGAAGAAACAAAATCATTTTCAATCCACTGCATTCAAGCAGTACATTCTACTATATGGACACAATAATGTTCTTGTTTTGTGTCAATGACAGTGATTTAATTTCCAATGGCCCCAAATAAAAGTTTGTCTTTTGGCATCCACAGACACATATCTAATACGAAACTGTAAACTTTTTGCGTTGCTGCAAAATCGGATGGCTTAAATAGTATTTGAGTGAATATATGTTTGAAGACAGGGCCCAACTGGTGAATTCTACATCCGACACTCAGTCACGACTGATGCTCGCTCGGAGAGGCACGCAAAGAGTGTTTTACGATGGTGGGTTGTTAATAGCGATGGCTATTTCCGTTGTCAGTCGTTCGGCGTGTACTCAATGACAGACGTGCACACACGTGTTCACTACGTTCAATTCCTCTTTATATTTGCATTACTTACTTTATGTACTACTCAGAATATGAATAACGACTGCAAGTAGATTCATAAAATTTCTTCAATTTATTTTCGTTTACAACGCTTTGTAACGTTAGATAAAATTGAACACAAATTCGGTTTGTTAATTTTTGCAATCATATTATTCTAGATATATAATTCACATATCCATACTTCAATAAATAATATTTATACTTAAATATATTAAAAGCTGATAATATATTTATTAATTTTTTATTGATAAATAATCTAGCTTAACCGACAGTAATAATAATTATTTATGTTCTCGAAATGTTTACGAACATACACGATTTTAACATCGCTACATTAATTGATTACTATTGAGTTGACCACTGTGTGTTTGTGTGTGAACGCTCCTTCGCAAATACAATCAAAATTAATAATATAGCATTCAATATAAGCGGTTCAGTGTGTTATTTTATTTATTATTTTGAAACGTTCAATATCAAAGAATCAGAAAAATTATATATAAAAAAGCTAGATTGGCCTTCAATCTACTTTCTTATACATCCACTATCTATAAAATATAAATTTGCTTTTAATTCATGTTACCATTGCCATAAAATTTATTTTTAATAGTAACTAGGAAAACGTATATGTAACATGATAATTTTGAAAAGTGATTTTGTAGTAAATGGTACATTTGTCGAAAAAGCAAAAGTTGCTTTAAATATTAATATCTTCAACTTTTATAAGCATATTTTTCTCCCTATGTGTCGAAATCGAAATATGCAAAAAGTAGCGTAAAATAAACAAGCAATTCCGGTGTAAATATTCTTTTTAAAAACAGGAGGTTCCTATTCGTGGAACATGCAAATCTTGAATGCAATACATCATATTTATATGTTTTACGGAATTGGCTGTCCACAGACAGATGTCATTGGCAAATAGACAAAATGGATTCAAGGACCCTTGAAACGGATACTTCACAATATCTTCTTTTATATACAGCGCATAAGAATGTAAAAAATATGTCGTGGAGAAGAGAATTGAATTATTATAAGATTTATACGTAAAAATATTGAATTTACTTACTGAACCGGGTCCTGATAGAATCACATTACTATCTATTATTAACAAAATAATTTACCATAAAATTCCTATATATAATTTTGATTATACGAAACAAAAATTACGACGTAGGGCAGAGCAGATAAATAAAATTAAAATTGGATTTTAGCATTGACTATTGTCTATTAATCAATTTTATTTAGTTTCAATCGAATATTGCACAATTGAATCAGGTATTATTTGATTTATATGATGTGTATATCAATTTAGTTTATAAAAGAATTACTTAAATATTACATATTTATAATAATTTTTAATATGCCTGCGGCTACATTTCTAGCACATCGTACGATAGCACAAGACAGCTATAGTGTTTGATCATATGTCTGTAACATTTACGGATCAAACATTTTTATTAACAAAAAATGTCTTTTCACCCTGATTACATAATGTATATAACTTATGTGACCGTAAAACTAACTTTGTGGATGTATCTCCTCTGAAGGTACCGACCGATTTTAATGAAATTTGATTTACTTATAATTTCCAAGATCATAAAATTCACTTCACATTTTAAATCCAATCGTCTGTACAGGTCCGGAGTAATAGGGCCCCAAATATATGGAGCCCTTTGCCCTTTGTCAACAATAATGTTTTATATTTTTTACTAAAAATTCTATGATATTTTATGTCGACAAAGTTATTCCAATTTGTCAACCCAAGGGCTATAAATAAAAAATAAAGATAAATAAATATCATTTATGTCTGAAGGTTCACAATCTGTAAAAATAAAAATTATTAATAATAATAATATTGAAATTAAAAATGTTGTTGATTGATTGTTGGATGATTGCAATAATAAATTATAAATTTTGTATTTTAACAATTGCAATCGCTTTCAGTATTGTATTTATTGTGAATGGGAAGCACTGGTGCATGCACCAATGCTTGATTTTCAACTATTATTCCAGCAACACAACGACATAAAAAAACTTTGCAAGTAAACATAATTTACTAGTGTTATAGAGTGGAATCCAGTTTAGTTTGCTGGCTGTGAGATCTTGGAGTGTTTTGCTTCTGTATAAACATTTGTTGAAATGAGACTGGACTCGATGCCAAAATCTGATTCACTCAGCGTATCGCTTGCTATATATTATTTGGGTGCACCACATCGACCAGGTTTAACACTCTTTGGAGCAAATAGATATTTTCAGGTTGACGTTTCATTTAGCACTGCAACTTTTAGTGAACGTGACACTTTGACAGATGCATAACCATCTTTAAAATTACTGTAAATGATATGTTATTTTAATGTTTCCTCTACGCGCGTACTTGAATGGTTTTTTAACGAATACAGTTTACTCAGCTGGCGGAATATTTCGGTCGTTCTCGATTTGTCATATCATTAATTATGTAAACAGGCATCATATACAAGCACAGAGCTAAACGGAGTACGGAGAGACGAAAAGTTCGTCAGATACAGTTGTAAAATAAATTAGGTTATATTTATGAATTTTATTTGTCTTGTGAACATAACATTACCATAAGTTATGTTTTTATTTGCATTTCAATTATAACAAATTTGTCAAATTAATATTAATTTATTGCTACTTACGAATATAAGTCGGAAGCATTGAATATATGTGACTGGACTTACCTAGAAAAGAAATAAAAATTGTTAGATGGGAGTATGCATTTATAAATAAAGCAAATTAACAACAAGCAATTTTAACCGAAAATAATACAGGAGTAACTCTTGCTGGCCACACAACAAATAACTATATATACATGCTGTTCGTCGAGTTGAAAATCTGAGGTAGGATGGTAGTAAATTTTAAATGTAAGGTGTCAAGTATGCAAAACCGAATATATTAAAATGAAAAAAATGTGGAGAATCGTTGCATTATATGCAATAGGGTAATAAATCTCGACACCTAACTCTACAATTTCAAATGAGTTTTTGCCAGCATTGATGATCAAAGTGAATCGGCGATGACCAAGTCATATTTGGTATCTCAAACGGAAGCGCCTGCCAATATGCATTGCCATTAAAAAGAAGGAATTTATGTGCATCAATTTCACAGCATCCATCGATCGCACCAACGCACGCACATATGGCGAAAAGTGTCCGATATGCAATTATTTAAAAAAAAAATGCACAGCGTTTATTTCGTCCAGCGGAACATAAACTATGTTATTAATAGCGTGTGTTTTACATATAATATAGCGAGGTGTCGCTCTGGACACTCTAATAACTGTAATTACATTATAATATTTCAGAATAGCACCTTTGGTGTGCTTTTAAAAACCAGCCACTCATTGTATTGTACGTTCGGCATACATTAACAATTAATATCATCGATATGGCAGCAAAATATCGTAGTTGCCGGTATAATTAAACCACAAAAGGCGCTGTATTCTACTGAGCAAGAAAGCCATGTCAGAGCCACTACCATTTCTTAAATTACTAACGTATGAAAGGTCTAATGAGGGTCTTATAATGTACACTCACTTACATTCACACTCTAGACAATTTGATGAAAGAAGTATAGTATAGCTAAGAAATCGAAAGCAGTCGACCTCGATCGGCGTCAGCCGAATGTGTCCACTCTGTGTATGTCTCACACGCATGCGTTTTTGATGTCATTATTTAAATTAGCATACATACGTCATTCCATGTGAATTATTGGATTCAAGGTAACAGACAACAACTTATTGTAAAGATTCATTTTCCAAAAATTACACAGACACATGACCAAATGCTTTAGCTCTTCTGTACTTCGTACGGCGAGTTATAAGTCGACAATTAAATCCATTGCATAAATTTTGAAACTTGTAAATTTCATAATAAGATGTACTACAGCCGAACCATACATAAGTGTTAAAAAGTGCATTTGGTGGATCTTATTTCTAAATATGTAGTAAATATATATTACAGATTCTTAATTGTAGGGTTCTGGATAACAAATTATAATTTTTAAGAGACATTAATTTAAAGAAGAATTCATTGCTTCCAGGATATCCTCTTGTCTACTATCGTAAATTTGTCTATTTTTACAAAATAGATTTGCAAGAGTGTTGAACCGTCGAGTAAAAAAAAGGTGAAAATAAAAATGGTCAATGTTTGCTGAATCCCACGACATGTTAGAGCGAATGTATGGTATGTTAACGGCCTGTACGCGAACAAACAAACAATTGTCGGACAATTTTTTATTGCGAAAAGACAACATAAATTTGCATACCTCGTCTCGATCTGTCATTGTGTCAGTGTACGCGTGCTCGGGATACATGTCTCAAGAAGTGCCGTATAGATTTATAAAGGCATGGCTGCACATACACTATTCACATCGTATTTATGGTCGCCGGTTTTACCTAATGCGTCAACCCTATTTACCCAGAGTTCAATCAAATTTAAATGATGACAAACATAATTTGTTTTATTCTATTACTTTCTTTTACAGAGTAATAAGTAAGTATTGTAATCATGAAAAATTTCGAACTCGAGATTTCAACGGATATACATGTTTTGACCTTCCCTGAATCGAATGTGACTATTTTCGGCATGACGTCTGTGTGTGTGTGTGTGTGTGTGTGTGTGTGTGTGTCTGTGAACGCTCTAGGGCCAAAACTGTCGAACGAAAAATTATGAAACTTCAAACTTAAGACTTGTATATACCCTAGATGTGCACCTCCTATTTTTGAAAAGAATATTCAAACCGGTAGTGCATGTTTACTCTATACATTTTTTGTTCTATCTCCAATATCACTAGAACGGCTGCACTTACGGCAAAAATAGTAATATTTATAATGAAAGATAATAATATTTCGCACAACTTTTGTTTGAAAAGTTTCTTCATAAATTGTACCAGTTATGAGAAAACTGCTACGAAAAAACTCAAATATCTTATTTACGTTGCCATGGTGATACCTACAATTGTGACAAATTTTATTATTTTTAAAACGAATCAACCATGAGTTACATCATTTGTTTCTTGTTTATTGAGAACAAACAAGCATTACTTTGACAGTTATCTGTATGAATTAATATTTAAAATATTGATTTCTTATTAGAATAAATTGTATCAGGTTAATTATTATAGAATCAATTTATATTATATATTTGCTGACATAATTAATTAACAATTTCAGAGTTTTACTGTGAAATTTGACTGTTTAAGAATGAATACGATAAGTACTTCAAATTCAGATCCATTATAAATTGGTATAATTATCCAGTTATTTTCATTACTTTATATATATATATATATATATATATATATATATATATATATATATATATATATATATATATGTGTGTGTATGTTAATATCTATCTATTGAAAACTACGTAAAAGAAAGTTGAGTGCAGGCCACTCCAGATATTTTTGGATATATTATAGAAAAAATTGTGCATGTGGTCAGGAAATACATATATTAAGAAGATATATATTTTCACTGCAATATTGAAGAAACAGGAAAATAAAAAGAAGAAAAACGAATAAAAAAACTGAAAAAGAAATTAGAGTAAAAGGAAGAAAGAGAAGTTGAAAAAAAATAAAAAGAAAAGATTCATGACCAGTGAAGAAAGAAACCAAAAACGAAGAAAAGAAATCGCAAAAAAATCAGTTTATTTTGATATAATTCCCGAGATGACATCCATTCAATATTAATTAATTAATATTGCAACATATTGAGATTGATTAACTTACTTACTGTGAATATGACCGAAAGGATAAAAACATTAAATTATTACTTTAAACTACAAATAAAGAAACTGATATCTACATTTGATTAATAAACATATAAAATTAAAGAAAAGTGAACGTATTTTTGACACATCCAGTTTTTTTATATAACGATATTGTAGAATCATGTTGTGACGTAATTTCAGTTTGATTAAATTCAACTGTATGCATGATACAATATTTTTTGTTCTAATTGTTGAACACGCATGGCCACAGGATTGACCATAACAACAAATTCATTGAAGCGCTATGAAACTGTGTAAATCATGCTTCGAACCACACATAACGGGCGGGGTGGGCGACTGCTGATTGTACCAACATGCGGATAATACTTAAAGCAAGGTGTGTACTCATGCGCACAACACACATAAATTGTGAATAATCCTACATCCGGTGATATTATTGACACGGATAGTACACTAATCAACAATTGTTGATGGACAATAATGAATAATGGTTGGCTGTGCGCGCCATAGGTGAAATGCACCGTAAACTGTGAATAATTGCGTTGGAACTGTCAATAAGATTAAAATCTAGCAAGGCGTAGACAGATTTATATCAATCAGTGAACCTATTGTCTATTTCATTTCTGGTTTTGAATACATCCAAACGTAATGCGACATTTCAGCCATGTAAGTCATTTTTCAAATGGTATCTGATACTGCATGTGTTTGTTGCGATGTCCTTCTTGATGCTGCTACAATATATCTTCTTGGTAATGCTTGATGCACCTTTATTTCAAGTTGGAGCTGTTTGTCTAGGTGTAACTGACGCAGGATCCCCTGGCTGTGTATGCAGTCGCCCCTTGTAAGTTTCGGTAAGGGTGTCACGTATGATTTTCAAGGGGGGACGAAACACCTTTATTGCTATTCAGCCCCTCTGCACTATATTTATAAATAAAATAGTGGAACAAAGGTTAAGGTTTTATTAGTTTGAGAGATGAGGTCGGTAAAATAGGAAGTTATGTGGCCGAGGGGATGAAAATGGTATTACACTGCTTTTACTTTTGTTCATGAATAAATATCATTTCACGTCATATTCATTCCAATAATGTACACATTTATCTTATCCTAGTTGTCTGTTTTTCATAAAAAAAATTCAAAACAAACGAAAATATATGTAACAGATAAGTAACACTCTGCTCGAGTGCATGTACCAATGCTTCCATATCAACATACGGCAGAAAATAAATTAATGAAGAAGAACTTCTAAATAACAAATTAACGTTGACCATTAAAGAGATAATCCAAGGATGAATACGAATTAAATTGGCGAGCATAAAATAGTCATCACATTTGTTTTCAGATTGCTATATATTAATTTTGTGTAATTGAGTATTCAATCATTTCGTTCATCCTCACAATTGTTAGAAAGAAAATGGAACCGTAAGATATTAGAATAATCTTTTCAACAAAAATACACACCTAATGACTTCGATTCGATTTTGTTTCCATTTTGATCTGGGCTGATTACCTCATAGCCACTCTACCTTCAATTACACCCAGCTTAGCACCAGCAGAAGTGATTTTACCTCTTTATCTCTTGCTAGAGACTACAAAGATGCATGCATAATTTATTAATACAAATTAAATATCCAAACCAACTTGCCAACTTACCAAAAACTAAAACACAAAAATGTAATTAAAAGTTTCATGAAACGCAGACCGAACTTTCCCCTAGCTCATCAAATAGAATTTATATTATGACGGAACATCCCCTAGTAATTTAACTCTAAATTAATTGATATTGATGACTTTTTAAATAAAATTAAGCACGATGAAAGATAGTTCTCTTTAAAAAAAAAGCATCTTTCGCGGTATTCACAATACAGACAGACAAAAAATGGATCCATTTTGGGTCACACCTAAATTCAAAGGATGTAAACATATGATGTGGTATGTTTCTTGAAGAACAGCGCTCGTAAAATCTGTCACCACGAAAACCAACGCGACAGGCTTCAAGTAACCAACTAATAAAAACGATTTTACGATTGTTGAGAAGCGCAAAGGCAAACAGTTTGCTTGTGTGTGCTCAAAGGGAGCCTTCACGTCGGTTCGGGGTTATACAGCTCGACACATATGTTCCTATTATGCCCAATTAAAACCGTACCAACATTAAGAAAGAGGAAACGACTAACGTTCATTCATTATTAGAGGTTGTAAATGTATTTTTATATGGTTTATATTTGTCGCTAAGTCATTTTGACAGCAGTCGTAATATGAGGGGTTATGGAGATTAGAAATTTATTTTCAGATCTCAAAATATAATCTATAAACATACCGTATGTAACAGTATGTTCATAGCAATAAAACTACACAAGTGTTTCTTAACCTTTTTGAAGTGCAACCTAGAATAGATTTAATTAAACCCAGAAAAAATACGATTTTACTACATAAAATATAAGCATCAACGTTCCTTAATTGTTAATTGCTTGTACGAAGAATTTAAGAAAGTAATGTGTTCATGAAAATGATCAAAGTTGAAATTTTTGCAGAAACACACGCTTTGAGCACTCATGATTCGAAACTACCGATGAATTAGAATTATATATAAATTGAATATATAGAAATAAGTAGCATATCTATATTATAAATGATACATATGTCGAAAAACACTTGCTAGAAATGTTTGGATGCCATTTTTGATATATCCGAAAAAAAAAAAGCAAAAATTAATCATAACTTTCGGTTAAAATATTGTATTCACAAATAGTACACATATCAGAGTAAAAAGTCTTTTTAAGGAGTTTCCATCCAATTACTCTGCTACTACTGCACAATATTGTGATTGATTTGCAAATCGAACATTTCTTCAATCTTGCCTATTTGAAATATAATCCATTATTTACGCAACGAATTTAACATTAATATAGTCATTAAAGAATTGTAGGCTTTCAAAATAATATGGATTCTCTTTACATAATTGTAGATTTGCTTAGTATAGCGCCATTAATTAACAATGTTGATATCTTATATAAAAATTGTTTAACATTTCATAGAAACGTCTTAATAATAATAATTTTCTCTAAACTCCCAAGTTTATAACAATAAGTTGTAATCTGGAGATTATTCATTTAAAATCTAGTCAGATTTACTGGCTGGATAAGTTTCGTGTGGGATGAGCATAACGAACAAAGATACATGTAACTGCATATGATCAGAGACACGACAGATAGACAGTACAGTACATTAACATCTAAATTAAGAGTTTATTTACGGCGAACACAACGATAGTAAATGTTTCCGTTCCTGAGACACTCGTATATTTCACAATATTACGATTGCAACCGACAATTATAATAATTTTCACACACCATTTGTAATAAAATTGGACAAATCATTTAAGACATTCGTACAGTAAGTTGAAAATGATAACTATGAAAAAAGAAAGTTCGTTTTATTTGACAATGTCTCTGGTGATGAAGTTACATTCCAAAAACATAATGAAAAAGTTCTCACACCGTTAACTCGTATTAAGTTTCATTAATTATTGGAGTTTATTGCTGGTTTGACAGTGCATTTAATGTAATGTGTTTTTACGTGTAATTGAATTTTTAGTGCCGCAATAGAAAAATATTTGTAGGTAGGTGTTTCTATATGTTGTGGGTACTTGTTTAAATATTTATGTAAAACGCGTTAAATATTTATAAAATAAACGCTTTCATCTCGTGTTATAATGAAGTTATTAAACGATATTTATAAATATTATTTCTAGCGCTTTACATAAACTTTTAGTAAGATTTAAATATGTATAGACAATATTTACATTTTCTTAATACTAATACTGGTGTGACATTCCCTATTACTTTCTTATACTTTGTTCTTAACATATATATATATATATATATATATATATATATATATATATATATATATATATATATATATATATATATATATATATATATATATATATATATATATATATATATATATATATATATATATATATATATATATATATATATATATATATATATATATATATATATATATATATATATATATATATATATATATATATATATATATATATATATATATATATATATATATATATATATATATATATATATATATATATATATATATATATATATATATATATATATATATATATATATATATATATATATATATATATATATATATATATATATATATATATATATATATATATATATATATATATATATATATATATATATATATATATATATATATATATATATATATATATATATATATATATATATATATATATATATATATATATATATATATATATATATATATATATATATATATATATATATATATATATATATATATATATATATATGTAATCGATAGTTTTCTAAGATCTCTATACAAGAATGGATAAAAATACAAGATAATTATTGTACAGCTACAAATTATCAACAAGCAAATACGTGCCATTTTCACATTTTATCACAGTTTTGAAGATAGTGTTTTCCTATAGTGTAGATGTAAGAAGAAACCTACGTATATTATTTATTGCTTTTACAATGTGAACATCTCTCAAGACAGAAGATAGAAAAGCAAGTACACACACTATAGGTGAGGTAGGTAGAACATGGTATGTAAATGATATTGTAAACATATATGTGTACCAGCCGATATATGTATACACACTGCGAATGCATTAGCACTTTCAATTTTCGATAACAAATTACACACGGTGTGTACTCCATTCGCACACCTGTAAATCTGCAATCGTGTTAATAGTTTACATAATGTAACTTGTGTAAACAGAAGATGTAAAATATCATAAACCAAGTCACGATTGTTTTTATACGAGTGCCACAGACAGGCGCGCCGCGGTGTGGACAACTCACAAAAGTATTTATAGCATTGAATCTATATGGATTCTAGAATAGTAACTCTAGTCGCAATCAAATGTGATATGATTTAGTAGTTTATTCGGACGTTTTGCGAATTATAACCTCGGACACGCGATTCTCACAAATGAGTCTGATGAATTTAATCGAGACAAATTGGACGGTTGCTAACTTAATCATACATACTATAGGCTGATTGGGTTATCAATTAGATTGCAAAGAGAGTTCATTTATTTTGATTAGCTATTTATACTATCATCTACATAATTGATATATTTTATATATTTAAACATATTAATGACCCAAATCTGCATTATCATATTCCTCATGTATCATTGCACACGAGGAAAATATTTAATTATAATTAAATTAAATATATAATAAATGACCTGTTCCAAATATATGATTAAGGCATTAGGTTTTTTAATTATCAAAACATCTTTCTGAAAAGGCATGGATTTATGTAAACTCCCGTGTTTATTATAGGTGCAGTGATAGGAAGAAAGAAAAACTGGCCACTAGCATATTAGCAAAATTTAAATTGATGATGAAGAAGAAGAAAAGAGATCTTGTAATAACCGGTGCCAAATTGAAGAATGATATTTCTGAAAGAAGGAGGAAGAGAGAGCAATGAAAAATGGAATTAGAATGATGATGTTATAGACACAGTAAAAGAATACAAATATCATATAAAAAGGAAAAATGAGGCAGGAGCACAAATTATAGAATTTACAATAAAGCGACAGTAGCAAAGAAGATGATATGTATTGTAGGTAAGGGAAATTTCTTAAGTAACTGTACAGATGGACAGAGTTGAAGACAATAGAACGCATTTCCTAGGGGAAAATACATGCAATAGTTGTTAGCACTGGAAAACACTACACCGTAATGTATCGAATCTACTACTAGCAGAAGTGATAAAAAGGACAAATAATTACTATATCAATGTAGAAGAGAACCGATAAGTTACGAAAAAGATGGATATTTGACAGCAGAACTAGAGAGAAAAAGAACGCGAGGATAAAGCATGTTACCGATATTAACAAACTGAGACAGGGAAATTCAACACCAAACACAAACAAATTTAAATAAAGACATCAAGTTACAACCCAGATTATTGCAAAATTATTACAATGTAGAGACTAAAATTCTTATTGCCTGAAGAAATCAAAAATATATGATTGCGAAGGTACAGAAACAAACAGGATAAGGGATGGAATTCTATGGAAAACCGGTATAGGTAGCAACTGGATGAGGCACAATTAGAAAGAAAGAGGAAAAATTTTATTATAATATATACACTGTTCCACAAGAGCATTGTTAAAAAAATTATTTGGATCTATTTGTATATTCAATAAACTAAAATACGGTAACTTGGTATGTTTTCCATCAACTCTGTTATCGAGTATGATCTGGCAGCATCGAGGCATGCTTTCCACAACCAATTTCGCGGTTTGTCTTACGTAAAGACTTCCATATTTCCCGTAAATATCGTACGAGTTGCTTTAAATTAAAAGATCTTCTTAACCGGGATATTAACGAGTCCATACATGGCTTCTGTGAATCCAGACCCCAAAATGATGAGTAAAAAGTGGAAATTACATTAGAAATAGCACGGGCAATATTTGTCCTTGCCCACTCCAGGTGTCTTGCAATATGCTTTTCGCTCAAAAACGATCCTATTGTTTTAAAGCTTACTTCTATATCTTTTTACAACAAAATATGCTTCATCCGACGTAGTTAACACCCAGGATTATTCTCAAATATTGAGGAAAACCTTGTCCACTGATTTCGTCGTTGAGCGCTGGGTACCACGTTCGGGTAGACCATCAACAGTTTTTGTTAACTTGCTAACGAAGCCCTCTGACTTTTTCATGTAGCGGCCGATGGCTGCGTACGACATTTTCGCTCTATTCAGATGATTGCAAAGAAACACTGCTTCAAAACGACTTGCAAATGCTGTATCTTAATGTTTATTGTACTAATTACAAACCTAGTCACATTAACTATATGACCTCAAAGCAATCTTACCGACGCAACAAAACAATAAAATTTAATTTCAAATGCGTAGTTGAGAGGTTATATCTGGCCTCTATGCTCAACATTGTATACTAAAGAACTGTAAAGAGTCGAAATAATAAATCGGTCCCAGAGACGGTTCGGAACTAGTTTTTGACCTTGAATACAATATCTGTTTCTATTTTGATTTCGGTATCATCAAAGGATGGGTTGTGGTTCCTGTTCGGTTTAAATCCTTGCTTGTTACTCGGGTTTACTAGTACTGCGATATTAATATAAGCAAAATAGAAATATTAGAAACTCAAATAAATCTCCTTGGCAGATTGGAACTGTTATAAAATTAAGTGATTCATTTCTAAATACTTAAGTAAATGTACCTGAAAATTAATATTTATGTACGTTTATTGCGTTCATATGAGTTAAATGGAACATATTTTCGTAACAATGGTCATAAACCTGTATAGTATATATATATAAGAGTATATGTTGTGTTTGGTTCAATCAAACTTAAGGTTAATTTACGAGGCTAGCATGTCAGCTCCAATACCAACATCAGTTTCATTACAGAACAAAACACACATTCGTATATAAGTTTCACCCCCACGTACGCACAGCACGCAACAATAAACTTTCGATATAAACACTATAGCCGAGTAGGTACAGTCATCGACATTATATACACTCACTCGCCTACAAACAAACAAACCATGATCATTTAGATTGGATTTCATTCAATTTACAGAGAACAAAATTGATATTAACCTAAATCGGTTGAAGGGTGACAAAAAATAGTCGTATTCTGAAAACCTTTTGTAAGTTTTAGTTTGATTGTAGTTACTTTCTTATACGAATGTATATATAGCAGTACCCTTTGCACATTCCTGAATCATGTGTGCGTACACGCTTTAGGGACAAAATTAGGAAAATACACATTCGTTTAAGAAAGTAAAATGCCTATGACTGCTCATTTTAGATACGCATATTTACGGTAAATCTATTTCTATTTGAATACAAAAAAATATCAATTATTTGAATGTCTTGTGAAAGTCTATCTTGGTAACCAACTTGAGAAAACAAAGTAGGCATTAAATTATATTTTGTAGCAATACCTTTATTTAGCATTTATTCTACAAGATTTCATTAAATATTAGAACGTGATTATTTGAATCTATTAAATAAATAAATAAAATGTATTCAGTAACTTTAAAAATAAATAGTTTGATAACCTACGCGTACAGTGCGAGGATCATGCGAAATGACATCTATAAATCAAATCAAGTAATTCATTTAAATTAGTTAAGTGAACAACGACTATAAATGATGGTATAAATTACATTGATGCCTCGTATATGCGGTGTAAATGTGCCTGAGTGTAACTATACTATATACATATATTATATGTAATGTATATTAGCAGTACCATATCATGTAAGTGATGCGGTAGGTGAGCACGAGCCTTATTTCCTTGAGTTTCAGTTGGTGTTGTTGCTGGTTCACTTAGAGACAAGACAACCGACTAATTTATGGTCCCTGTTACTGGAATTACATCTAATTTAAGCTATAATTTCCCCAAACGTTACGTGTTCTAATTCTATGGTGCTTTAATAAGTGGCTAAACCCTGCTCTGAATTTCTAGAACAAAGAACGCTTGATCTATCATTATTTAACGTTTTAACGCGCAGAAAAATATTCGTTTTACTTGTAGCAATAGCTAAATTTCTTTGATCTTACTCATAAGCAAATTTGGAGCAACATAAAATTTATTTCATTAATGCAATATGAACAGATTATTTTTTTCACTGTAGTTTCAAAATGTTGCATATATGTAATCACACTTCGTAAATTAAATAGAAATTTATTTTGACTGTGTGCGTGAAAACTCTACAACTGATACCGTTGAATATAAAAATATGATACAATAAAATAATGATTTGTATATTCCAGGTGTGGTAAAACCTCCTATTTGTGTAAAGTAACAGTAACTTTTTCAATATATCAAAAATATTATGTTGTAGACCAAAATATATTATTTTAAAAATTGATTATATTAATAATTAACACTAAAAAAATATCTTTTTGAAACTGCAGTTTTCTCTGAAAAATTGCTTTTGATAATAGTCATGTTGAACTTACTTTAATGCTCGCATGAATTTAAAACAAATTAAAGCAATATATTATTGTAAAGATAGTGCAAATATAATAAAGTCGAATGAAGGCTCCCTCTAAGTTTTTTATTTGAAATTATCAGGTGGCCAATCTCTAGAAAACAGTAATATTGAAGCCAGTAGTTCCCAAACATTACTATTTTATTATTTTGTATATGTTATCGCACAATAACCTCTTAATTATTAGTAAATCAAAATGTATCATACTTACTAATCGATTTGATAATAAAAATAAATGTCAATATAATGTTATAATACGTAAATAAAATCAGTTCATTAAAGGCATAATACTAACTAGATCCCGTTTATTGCAGCTTTCGCATGGATTTGCTTGTTGTTCTCTAATGCTGTTGTTGTTGTTTGGTTTCCCATCATGCCGTTATATCCGCCACACTGCCCATAAAGGCACTCGCCGAAGTGACCACATAAAATTTTATAGACCGAGAATATAGCAACAGTAGAGTTCTCAGACGACCAGTTCGATTTTCCCTAGGACAACTACATTCGTTTCGCTCTTGCATCTTTCATTCTACAGCCTGAATATTTACTTTTCTTTTTTCTTTTTGCATTTTTTTACAGCCTAATAAAATTTGAATTAGACCTGTATATAAAGTAGCGAAATAAAAATAAAGTCATATGGAAATGGATAACCGATTGCTTGTAACAGGATGGAAAATTTATAGGCTCGTAAATTTATTATCTGTCTATTGCGAAGAGTTTACGATTATTTCTTGGCAATCATATCGCTGTAGACTGAAATAAAATGAATAACAGTTTCAATTGAAATATGCAAATAAAATGGAATCATTTCGATAGATTATAGAGATGTTCGAGCGATTCAAAAACAGGTCTTAAGTAGTTTGCAGTTAATTATAAAGATATTTTCAGTTGAAGATTACATACGTAACGATTCTGAGAATTGCTCTAATAAAATAAACCTCACACCGCCATTTCTATACAGAATTTATGCAAAATTATAATTTTATTGTACATATTAATTACATTGGTTTCATTAGTTACCGACTAATTCAAAATAACTAGTTTCTCCCGCTGGTCGTAAGAAGAAATGAATGGGTGAGTAAACTTGGTTAACATTAAAATAAATTCCTTTCCGTCCCAAGCACTATTGTAACTATTCAAAGGTATATTTGTCTCTGTGTCAAACAATCGGATATTTGAAACGATTGAGAAATTGTACGTTTGATAAGAGAAAATGCCAAGAACTATGAAATATCTTCATTTTACTAAATTTTATCATATTTCTAAACGAGCAACATAACTGATATTGTGAAATATTTATGTGACAAGAAAAGCGAACTACATCAGACTATACTGAAGTTGGTGATACTTTGTTTATTTTTACTAAATTTTGTTATATATAAACAAATATGATTTAATTTGTGTCATCTTTAAAATATTCGTAAGCTGATGTTACATTCCTTTTACAATTTACATATGTAAGCACGAATTATGCAAATTATAATCTTAAGTATTTAGGTATGTTAATTAATTTAAATACTTAAACACTTTTTTATTCAAATAAATTATATATCCAGAAATAACTGTTTGATTATTTATTATTTTGTTTATGCATTTGGATTGTATTTTGAATATATTACAAGATACGTTGAGCCATGTGTACATATCTACACCAAGTAATGATTTTGGAACAATACTTTTTGGGTTTGATTTATGAAATTAATTAGAAAAAATATAATTTTTTTGTTTCAATTGAACTACAATAAATGGGCTTAAAAAGTGTAGCTCTTAAGATATACCGGATAACAGCGTCTATCAATCATTATTCTAAAGCCATATTTGGTGCAACCTTTCAATCATACACTTATATTCCGTTTGTCGCACGAAAATAAAATGTTATGCTCTAAAATATCTTTTGTGTCGGCACACAATAGATAAAAAATAATGGCTGCATAAAAATAGCCCTTATTTCAAATCATAAAAACACATAATAAATCATAAATCCTGACAGAAAAACCAGCAAAGTTTCCAAGTAAAAATACCGACAATTATTTCCCGAGATTATCAATTTCATTAACACCATACAGGCGGGAAGATGTTATCTGCAAATGTTCACAGAAAGAATTAAGAAAGCGTCAAGTACTTATATGTATATGGCGACTCTCACACTAGTCGAAACGTTCGAATATACACGTGACTCTATTCATTCTGCACACACACACACACACACACACATCGAGTGTGCGGAATCGTCAAGCATGACATGACATGGCCGCCTGTGATGCAGTTGACCGACGCGTGCATACCATGCGCCTACATAGGTACCAACATAAAAATGCGCACATACAACTTGTGTGTACTAATTTCGTACAGTCACGAACGTAAACATACTTTAATTACCAGCACACTTCCTGACACAGGTTATAATTACCTGGTTATTAAGGGGCAGCAGATATACCCGACGAATCGTAGAGGGGTGTGCAGAGGGACAACCAGGTAACACGTGTGAGTGTGAGTGTGCAAAGGTGCAATAAAAGCAATGCACATGTATGAGAGTATGTGAATGTGTGCGTTCGACAAGGGCACGAATTTTCATGCCTGTTATTTACGGCTGGTTAACTTTTTCCGAAACGAGTTTGAGGTACTATATTTTGAACACGTACACCGGCAATGCCTTTTGGCCATTACGAGAGAAAAAATGGGTGTCGCAACAAACTGCATTTTATACCTTTGTATAGTTGGAAGAATAAAATTTCTTTGCTTGTCGTACATTCAGTACGCATTTATTAAAGAATTTGATAAACTCTCAAAACAGACGATTGGACATTTTGTTGTAGTTCTTTCATTTTTATAAAAAAAAAGCTGAAGTGACCTTTTACTCGATATTCATATACTATCACTAATCACGATCTATGTAATATTTTTTCATATATTCTTATAAATGTTATCTACGATTGTTATGAAACGCATATGTAATATGGCTATTTAAAATACAATGTTTCAGTAAATTGTACATTATTAGAATACATTATTAAGAATGAATGCGAAATATTTTAATATCTTTATCTTCTATAAGAATAACTTTTTCTCTAACTTATACCGTTTACCGATATTAAAAAAGTTACAAGTATACCATTCAAGTTCAGTAATTGTTTTAAAAAATAGAAGATTATCTTTCAAGTCCTTAAGTTTACTATTTTATAATTTTATCGATCACAGACACACACACACACAGAGTCGTAATTTCGAAAATAGACAGAAACGTTTCAGGGATGGCTTTCTTTTTAAATAGCAATACTGATTATGTGTATCCAAATTGATCCGTTAACAACCAACAATTATTTTATTTAAAAAAAAAAAAACATTACATAACTTGAAAATTAGGAATACAATTTACAATATACATTAAAATAATTGAAAATCTATTGAAAATTTCGCAATGAATTTATGATTAACCAGTCAGAACTCACGTGAACTTTTCGGTGATCTTTACTCGCGTGATGAGAGATTTGCTCACGCTCTGTGCGCATGCGTCAAATATCTCGCGCGCTTAGCTTATATTTAAATTTATAAATCATAACCTCAACATATTTTTAGATAGTTTTTTTTTAATGTACGATTAATAAATTCAAAATATTATACTTATCTGATTATTATGTGATCTTCAAAAGGTAAAATATTGTAGAAGACAATAATTAAAATTTCTTTTAATCATAACCCAGATTATTAATTGGAGTCAGTTTATTTGTATTTAAAATTATATTTATTCATTTTAAATATTAAAATTAAATGTAATTTTTATAAAATAATTTAACACATAAAGCTAGTTGAATTGACAATCCTCCTCGTGTTTTTTTAGTTTAGTTTCACAGTCCATACCATGTATATTGCACTTGTAACGGATGAGTTTTAAAACTAATGCGCTATAGCGAATGTAGCCGAACATTCGGAGGCAAACGAAGATGCACGATCAAGCCCGACCGCTACCGAAAGTAAATTTTTCATGCATACACGTTTACTCTCGTGATGAGAGAAATGCTCACAATTTCCGAAATGCATGAAAATAATTTTCTTTTTCAGCTTTACTTATAATTGTCGGATTTGGGAAATTTATAATTTCAAAATAGATAATATTATTTGAAGATAGAAAAAGTTTCAACTACCCATTCCATTTAAAAAATAAAAGTTATTAACATTTTAAATCGAGCGTGAGCAAAATGCTCATAACGTGAGTGCTGACGGGTTAAAGCGTGTATTTATAATAAAATTTCAAGTTTCATAATTCTTCCTTCTATACAATAGCTTGCATCAAAATTATCGATGATAAAGTGTTGAATATTTATTAAATTTTAATTTTTTCAAAGTAATGTACGTTGCTATAGCAAGATATTCCTCGTGAAATTGTATCAGTTCTCATAAGTTAGTCTTCCGCTAGCCACTCCAGCTATTTAATTTCAATAAAGGAATTGATTCTCCGTTTATTAGCTCAAAAAGTATACCATTCATAAGTTAAACGATTTTAAATAGACATTTTCATATTTGATAAATAAAAAATTTTCGAAATTTTTTTACATTTAAAAAATACGTGGTTATAACTTAGGAGGACTTATAATAATAATAACGGTTTATTTATTAACATATTATCATATTTGGTGAAAACAACAAGCCTAACACACTTTGAAGATTATCAATCGATTTTCATGCGGACAAAAAAAAAATGGAAATGTTTTGTGTGTTAGAACTATAGGAGTGTCAATTGCCTGCTAATAAATTATGGATAAAAACATACACACACGCGCGTCAGTTATAAAGAGGGCTGGCCTGAAAACATTCATTTTTAACCCTTTTCCTCTTAATTACACAGGAATAAATTATGAATGCTTCAATGGTCGAGCACAAAAACCTGTAAATTGCTATTTAAACTCGTGTTCTCATTTGTTTCAACATTGACGGAAATAACAAATAGAAAGGCAATTTTGTACAATATATCGATCGTCAATTTGTAGTACATTAGATCAATGATTAAAATAATTAATGATATTTGAATTCAAGATAGACCATCGTACTAATAGCATATTGCACCGACTGTATATTTATAAATGCATTACATTTGTTTCTGTGTGATTAAAATGGATTTCCAACTAATGTATATAAAAGCAATGCCTCCAGATTACCGTACAATGATCTAATTTTTAATTTTGATGAAAAAATACGAAGAAAACATTCATACAACCAATGACTTCTTAAACTATGGTTAACCATAAACAGAATATTAATACATTTATAAATTTCAAAGACGCAGTCTAGTAAATTATACACATTTTAGAAAACAAATTAAATTCACAAGTTACAAGAAAATTGAATATCGTAAGCAATTATAAGTCACGTTTGCTCTTGTTTCTAATTGACATTAAACTAGTCATAATAATAAGCAATCACAGCAAATTAATTTAAATATACTAGGTATGCATGTAGCCATATCATATGCATGTCATATATGTATATCAGATTTCATTAAAATCGGCTTGGTACCTTCAGAGGAGATAAGTTCACAAAGTTGGTCTTACGGACGAGCGAGCGACATAATCCAATGATATAAGTTATATACATTTTCCTAACCAGGGAGACGTGATAAACACTTTTTCTTAATAAAAATGTTTGATCCGAAAATGTTACAGATACATGACCAAACACTATAGCAGTCTTGTACTATCCTACGACGAGCTAAAAAATCGATGAAAATATCTTGTCTGACATGCTTCAAGTTAGTGGTTCGAACCCGGGCCATAATAATTTGTATCTTTATATATGACGTTCTACACATATAATATAATTGGTGCTATTTTTACATTATTTTACGAAATGATAAGTAAGTATAGGGATCACCAAAAATATCGACCTCTAGATGTTTGAAAATATCCATTTTGAGGGTCACTCAATCCATTTTGACTATTTTCACAATGATGTCTGTGTGTGTGTGTGTATGTATTAACCCTCTACAGACAAAACCGGAAAACGTAAAAATATTAAGTTCCGAATTTAGGACTTGTAAACCCCAGAATAGATATTCACTATTTTGAAAAGAATATTTCAACCGGAAGTGTTCGTTTACTTGTATCATTTTTTAACTATCTTGGCAATTACTGCATTTCCAGAAGAAACTTGTAGTTATAAAAACTCAAGATATTCTAATTTAAAACCACTTTTATTTTAAATATTTTCTCGTAAGCTGTACTATTCTCAAAAAAATAAAAATTGAAATATTAAATTATTTTAGGTTGCATTGACAAAATTGAATATTCGTGATGCTATATATAAATTATGGAACGTAAACACATTCCGTATATCTATGGCTCAAGATATTTCGTTTAATTTAAACATTTATATTTTTCTATCGAATATAAACAAAATAAACCTACTACAAAAACGTAAAAGAAAGTTCTGTGTTGGCCACAACCGATCTTTTAAATAGAAGTTATAATAAATATTAAAATGTGTTCCTTACATAACAACTATTTTATCTGTAACTCAAGCAGTTATTCTGTTAAGAAAACAGTAACAAGAATAAACCAGTCATTCCAAAATGGAATACATTTCGTAAATGGGACTAAATATATAAAAGCAGTAGCTTCATCCATTACAAATACAAACCCTTAAACTGAACAACACAAAGAAATTTAAATTTTTTAATATTATGAAACAGCATCTGGGCCAAAATGTTTTACTTTTTGCAAACGTAAAAGTGTATATCCTGGTTCTCATTTAAATTATCAGCTGCGTGACTTTTAAAACTCCTAAATTCCTTTATATTAAAGGGCCGGAACGAAAGAGAAAGACAAGTTTCCGTCAACAAAATACCAGTTTAACACCGTCCGACTCAATTTCAAATTCGAAAAAAAAAAACAGAAAAGAAAATGAATTCAACTCGCATAGCAGCGCCCTCATCATGAAGGGCTGGCAGCCTAATTAGTCCCTTCCTTCTTGTAGTTCATTAGCGTGATAGAACCCCGTACTACTCCTCCACTCTGCCTGTCCATCAAATATGCTCGGCAGGGATCACGAATAATATGAATGAGTGAGGCTAGAATATCATGGTGTGCTTTTTATTACGTCGACGCGCTTTTAGAACATAGAGCATAAATTAAAAGAAGGATTTTTTATGCGTAAAACTTTTAGCTTTCGTCATTTATTTAAGTTAGATTCAGCAATAGTTTGCACTTTATAAATATAATGTTACGAGAAGTACGGTTTGATTTTGTTGACGATTTTGATATTTTATTAACATATTTTTCTTTTACTTACAATCTTGCGACAAGCGTAGACTCATTGATAATGTATGGATGAAGACCTTACCTGCAAATGCAAAAAAATATACATTAAAATTTAAATATATAAAAAGAATAAATAAACAAATATATAAAAACATAAATGAGTACAATATTTTAATTAATTTATATAAATTAAAATCAGCAGTGTCCTGCACTATAGACTCTCTTGTACGTATAATTCTGGAATATGTGTAGTTATTTTGTGGTGTACTTGTATTATTTTATTACTAAAAGATACTGTGCAACAATTGCGTTAAAACCTTTTACTATCTTTCTCATCTATATTTATCACCTTTCCTGTAAATCGTGATGTTGCCAAGATAGTAAAAAAGTATCATGAGTAAATTCCAAGTACCGGTTTAGATTTTGTTCTTCCGGGCTACATATAAACTTAAAATTTAATGTTTCATTATTTTATATTCAGCAGTTGTTACTATAAAGTATTCACACACACAAAATTTTATTACTTCAATATTTCCATTTATACTTTATCCAGAAAAAAAAAATGAATGATTGTTACAGCTGACTTTCCAATGATTCCAGAAAAGTATTTTTAATAGTACGCAACCTCTAGGAATTTATTAAGAATTGCTCATAACACAAGATGATTCAAGTGTAAGAAATTAAACCAAGTAATTCTAATCGTATTATAATTTGCAGAAAACGAACCAAGCCGCCACTATGCGTCGAATAAAAAACAAACAAAAAAGTGCATCCTCAACAAAAAGACGTAATTGCACTGAGGGCAATCTTCAATTCCCTCTCGAACAGACACACCGTCTGTGCAGCGGAGCGAAATCGGTGGGATCGCAGCTTGCCATGGAAAATAGTACATCTTAACAGCCCTTATGAGGGTGCTCAGTCGAGTGGGTGGTAATTGGATTATTGTTTTTGAGAGCTGTACAGATTTGTAACCGTTGGGAGGACGTGTGGGCATTTTTTTCAACAACTCGACGAATGACTAATCGCTTTCAATTACTTGGATTTTTCCGCCTTGTTAACTTCTTGTTAGCGAGTTCTTGAAATCGACATCATTCCATCTTATTAACCCTTTCGTGATGTATTATGACATGTATGTGGGACTATTGTCATTATTTTCGAAAAATATGTTTTGAACAAATCTGACCTGTTTTAGATCGACATATTTTCTGCACAAATCTCGGTTGTGTTTATTAAATTCTTGTTTTATACGAATATATATATATATATATATATATATATATATATATATATATATATATATATATATATATATATGTATGTACAATATTGTCACAATATTTATATAGTATTCTGCATCGAATATTTGTCCGTCAAACCGAGGTTTAAGTTTATCGGACATTTCCTCAACAGAATTATTTCGATTTGAAAACTAGTTAGTTTTTAAAAATGTTATAACATTTTAAAATAAAAATTCATAATTAAGTTAAATTTGCGCAAACACTAATGTCTCCAGCTTCAACAACACCTAGTTGTATTAATACGGTGCAATTTTTAGTAATACATATTAAGTTATTTTAATTTTAACAATAAAATAATTTTTAGCCATAAAATTATGGTGATATGTAATCTAAGAGTTAGTCGAACGTGTTTCTTGGCGTCAACTATGCAAGTAGTTGTTTTATTAAATATTTAAAATATCAAAATTATTATGTTAATAATATCTGAGATAATTTTAACGTTCTATAATTATTTTGATATATTCAAAAAGGTACTAAAATCAATACTATGAAGGACACCTCGAACTCTAGAAATATAAGAGTAATTCGATTTATAATCTCAATCTAACATTATACCAAATTTAGTAAAAATCTGTTGGGTATCTTCATTAGGATTTACAGTGATGTCTTACAAGCGAGCGCGATAACGAGTGCTATAAAAGTATCATTGGGTATATAGAAATACTTTCATAAAAAAGAGTCAAAAAATCTAAGCTATACGGTTAATTATTGTTTTCATATGCGGTTTTGGCATAGGTTAAGTGTTACATCCCTGACAAACCCAACCGCCTAGACAAAACTACATATGGTTGGACCACATCTTGGATAGAAGATAATATTCAACTGTATTTATATAGGTATAGGAAGACCCCTCATACGTAACTTAACGCTTACGTATGAGGTTTGACTACTTAACTTGCGTAGGATGGTTAAAGGTTAAATATATAGGGTTTTGGTATTCCTGTGAAAGTATCCCTATTGTTACTATTATAACCCTTGTTATGTGGTGATTAATAGAAAAGGAGAATGAAATCTGCGACTACTATAATAATAATACTTAATTAATTTTGCTTCAAATGCATATGTTCGCAAAATTATAATTACGGTACAAATTGAAACTAATTTTGTTTAGAAACACTTGGTTTGTGTAAAATAAATAATTGATAATAGCTGGAAATTGTATTTCAACTTAATTGTATCCATGGTGGAATAGTCCTAGTTAAATTAATCTCTGTATGATGTATGAAATGATAATGGTCTCATTACAAGTTGGAATATAGTGCAAACCGCTTATTAACTATTACCACCTATCGCTTTGAGCAAACAAACATGACGATCATTAACACAAACTAGTAGATCCCTACCTATCGATTTCCATGTTGTTACAATCGAATTGTATTATGTATATATATATATATATATATATATATATATATATATATATATATATATATATATATATATATATATAGCTATTAGTAAGTATGCGTGAACCAGAACCATCTTCAAGCGACCATCGTGCTGGCCACATAAATATAATTAACCAAACACACCTGCCCTGGAGACTGATTCTGAACTTATCACCATGTACACGGGTGATAAACGATGACGTATTTCACCTCATACTAGTGTTAATTTCAGAATCACACGTTGGTTACTTTTTGGTGTATTTTAGTCCTCTGCGATATAAGTTGGCAACAAAACGAATACATCATTATAAGCCATCGAGGGTGACAAAATAATGATAAATATACAAAAACGATGGAATCCTATGCATATACCAAAAGCATAAACATTAACCCACTAATCATGAAAATATTTGAACTCGAAATTTTAAAGGAAATATATACGATTTGACCATCCCTGAGTCGACTCTGACTATATTCGGAAAGACGTCTGTGTGTCTGATTTTCATAACCTGATTTCATAATAGTTTTAAAAGCATCATTACCTTACAGGTCCTTATCTTCATGATTACGAAAACTATCACATAATTATGAATGACGTAAGGCTTTTATTATTATCATTGTTGCTGTAAAATCCCTTTAGGTAGGGCTAATGAAACCTGCCTTTCATCGAAAAAAAAAAATGTATTCATCAAAATAATGTATTATAAATATCCTATGACAGCACCCAATGCAAATACATCAATAGCCGCAATAACCTTTAGAAGTCAGACAAAACCTTGACATTAGAAGATTCGAGCGATGGATCATTTATATGAGTCTAAAAGACATTAGTACACATTAGATCAACAACAACTTCACTTACAAAAGTGTCATCTAGCGAATGGTACCAAAAATAGTGCAACACATTAGCTTAATGTCATCCCAAAAGTCCCCTAAACTAACATTATAGATACGCCATTTGCAGTGCAATATTTACGATTCATATGCCACCCTGTGCAGCGACAGTGCACCCACCACCGGCCGGTCGATTGGATACGTCATGCGTGCATACTTTAATGTATCATTTATGGTTTCACATTCGTGTCTAATAATTCATATTACCTACTGCGGTGCAAGGCCAAATTGTGACGTGCAGTGGGAATATGGTTTTTCGGTTTAGGGCGATTGTTTTATTGCTCTGTCATCCATGGCCACCCCTGCCAAATTAACGTGCTATTCGATGGATTTAGCTCGATTTATTCAATGCATGTACCAGTGCGCATGCTATATATTTATACTCCTATAATAGCCAAATGACATATCAATTATAGTACTTGCGTTATATTAAATAAATAACAAAGTCATCTTGATTTCGTCAAATTATTTGTAGTAAATATTTTTATTTCTTAATGCCTCCAAGTTTTCGACTAGTAAAAGTATAATTCAGTAATATATTTGCAGTTCAAATATTTCAATAAACCCTATAATATTATTTTCTATAAAACGTTATTGCAGAATGTAATCCTGGTTGATTGGATACCATTAAACAGTATTACAAAATAATCTAAATGTATGAACTATCAAAAGCTTATCAATAAATTAATTAATTTTAATTCTAATTGATCAACAAATAATTCAGTTTTGCCTGAAAATTATTTTAGAATCGTATTAAATATGTTCATGATGAACAAAATTATTATAATGTAGTAATGTTTAAATCCATTCATAAATAAATACATATTTAATTAAAAAAAAAAATAATAATAATAATGTTATACAATTAATTGTAAACCCCACTGGTATAAACAAATTGTGTTTATAATGCAAAACATAATTTGAATATACTCAAAATTTAGATAAAAAAATATAACCTAGTTGAATTGTTGGAACGAATTTACAAGATTAAACAATACTAGACGAGAATGGGAAGAATGGCTAAGTTTTCAAATTTTTAGCCTTAAACTTTGAAATAGATTACAACAACGAATCAATATTTAGAATTATTGTTTTCTTCTTTGCATAGAATGTAATATTTTATGGTTCTACATTCTTATACCTCAAGAACATACAACACATAAAATAACCAGATTTGATTCGGGGATGATAAATACTAGAATTTCTGCTAAAATCGCTAGATTTAAATATTTGAAGATTGCAATAATTTCTTATGTATACAAAAATGTGGAGTGGTCTGCACACGACTTTTTTTTATATGTAGTTATCACAAGCAATATATATCCCATACAAACTGTCAAACCTAAGTCATCGTTTACTCCACAGTAATACAATGAAATTGCACAATTTAGCTTAATATATTATAACGTTATCAATTACGGTTTCTTCATTATAAAATATAGATTGTTTCTTTAACTGTCACCTTATCCATATATTCAAATATTTTATTTAATACTAGCTGTTTTTTAATATTAAAAACCAATTCGCTCGAAAACCGTTCTTTAGAACTATTAATGATTACCGGTGGTAAATGACAATTATCAACATGCTTTATTCTATTTTGTATCCCTGTCAAGATGTTGCATAGTTCATACAATTCATTAAATATAATATTTCATTGCTGTGTATCTATGGCCACATAAATAAGAAATTTAAGATTTTCCGTAGGAGTTTTCTCGTAACAGGCACATTTATTGATGAAACATTTCAAACAAAAGTTGTGCAAAATATAAATATCATTCATTAACAACAATACTATTTTTGTCATAAGTGCAGCCGTACTAGTGATATTGGACAAGAATAAGGCACAAAAAATGCATAGAGCAAACATGCACACAATATTTTTTAAATAAAGAGATGCACATCAAGACCATAAAGTCTTTAGTTTTACAATTTTACGTTCTACAGTTTTGGCCCTAAAGCGTTCACAGATACTCAGACCTACAGATACACACACACACATACAAACGTCATTTCGAAAATAGTCACATTCGATTCAGGGGGGGGAGGGGGGTTCAAAACGTGTATTTCTATTGAATTACAAGACTAACTTATTACCGCGTATAAGAAAGTAAAAAGACAAAATAAAAAAATAAAAGCCACAATCTGTAGAATGGGGTGTTAATGATCCATTAAAAATGTAACCGTTAACAGCGTTGCCAACATGGGCATATCATTTTTAGGGGGGCTCTTGTATGGGCCAACATTATAGACATATAAAACACGCGCGATGTATCATTAGCTACACGTGGCGGGTACATTATAAAAGCGTCACTCAGCCACAGACGTACACACATGACCGCCGTGGTACAGACGCGTACCATTCGGCCGACTCCCTATGATATGCTAGTTGTCAGTGAGACCATAGTGCGAGTGACATAGACATTTGATGAAAACCCTTCATTACAGGACCCCATTCGGATAATTTCGAGAATTCTCTCTTTCATCAACCAAATTTTTTTTAAACTTTATTTTTGATGTAAACGTTAATATGACATGGCAAATTTCAAACACAATTTTACAATTCATAGTACATTTTCGGAAAACAAAAACTTTCCAATAAAAGTTGCAGATTTCAATATCTTCTACCTTTAGACCGTAGAGCGTTCACAGACCTAGATGTCCTCAAGAAAATAGTCTAAATAAATTCAGAGGTTTCGAGGTTAATTTCATTAGTGCTCGCATTACTGTCTTCAATACATAACGTATAAGAAAGTAAAAATTATATATGCATATTACAAACAATACAATTTATACATGTTCGAAAGGTTTGTTTATATTGACCTCAAATGTCATAAAAAGTTTATTAAAAATGATAACTATGATATTTTTGAAACAAATTGAAAATCAAAAATTTGTTATAATACTATATGTTTGTATAAAATGTAATAACCCGCCTCCTGAATCGGCACTGTAAAATAGAAGAATGCACATTGGCCCGCGCCTCGATCATCCGTACGCCCGCCACCAACCCTCCGTGGAATCGGATACGCGTCGGGTTGTGTTACTATTAGCGCTAGTTTTTGTACTAATAATCAGTGAGTCTATTGTTAGTGCATGCTAGAAAGAATAATAATCGGCTGTATTCGACACTCTGAATGGATTTGTTAGTAAAGGGGGTTCTGCCATAGAATTATTACCATTATCTATCTATAGACTCCTTTTTATTATTCTGTGATCTATTGTGCTCGTTACCAACGAACGTGACTCAGGGAATAAAAATAAATCAATTAATGATTAAATGTGAATTTATTTGATTGGAGAACACTGTCATTTGTGCTTCAAAAAGACTTTGAGAATTTAATAGCCCTTGTCCAATTGCGATTTGTTTGAACCAAATATTATATACATACATCCATTGCAATTTAAATGTTTCGAGGATTCGTCGTGTAACGAATAACAGCTAAAGATTAAATGTATAGTCTTCCGAAGGATGGAAAGCAAAATAAATCCCACTCGCTTAAATTAATCAAAATAGAGCTATCAATTCAAGCAAAACACCCACAGAAAAAAAGTTTCCTTTGGCTTTTAATCCAGAAAGTGACAGTGGTTGGTGAAAACATGAAAACTTTTATTGTGTATTCTATATAGAGGCGCAATAAAAGATGTGTCAGATTTATGTGTGCAAACACTTCTATTTTCTGCATCGTAGCGAAAAAGCGGTAAAACTTGACCCATATCTTTCGTTCCTTGTGTATATGTTGTATAGCACCCTTCTAATCTCACAACGAGAAAACAGAGAGTAGAATATTTAAAATTTTGACAGTCACGGGTAAGATTTCATATCTGGGTGTGTCGTACAATAGGAGAAATGCCGCCATTGCCACCCAGGATTTGTCTGCTGTTTTTACAGCACCCTCCCGTCGTGTTTCTACTTAAACAAATGGAAATACATGTTTGTTCGTTCCTTGGTATAAATACGGAATCCTCCTAAAATTTTACCCAGTAAATTTAAATATTTATGTCTTGTCGCGTATTTCTGCAACATATTAGACAAGGGTGGTCGTTTCTTGTGGAAATTACGGCTTTACTTTAATTTTTTCATGCTACTTCTATATGCAAATATAATATATTCCCATATTTTTGGAAGATATACCTACTTATGGTTTTACATGTTTTGTTTCTTTGCGAATATGAATTATGTGATATATAAATGCTATACCAGATGTTACTGTACCCCCAAAAATGCAGAACAAAAAGGAAGTTTCTTTTATCCATTTCAAATAAATATATATATATGAGTTACAAGTCAAAAACTTTTATATGAAACATGATTTGTTCTAGAAATTTGAACACCTATATTTCACAAACGAAAATAAATAAACCGCCAAAATTTAGGCAAACTAAATATTAAAACTGCACACAAAACTTAAACAAATAGAGTCCCATCATGATGCTATTTTAAGCACTTAAATTCATCTAAAAACAATATTTATTTATGAAATATAACATTGTTTTCTTAGGCAGACTGTATTCCGAACTGTGCAATGTGCAAGGGTGTCGAACGACAGCTAAGAGACAGGCGAACGCATGCGCTGGGAATGTCTGCGAAGGTGAGAAGCCCCTGGGGAGGTGGCCGCCCAGACAGGGGTCCCATTTTGGTGGATCGCCGACGAGGCATGCAACCGGACTCGAAAGTGCCTTATGAAAATTTATTCATCTCATTTGTGTTTCTCTTTTCTTTTTTTTTTCTTAATTCTTAAGTTTCGTTTTGTTCCACCAGTGCAGGTTCATACTTCATAAATCTCAGCACGATAAATAAATGGATTCTATAAATATGTTTGACAGTTTATTGGCTTAGCATGTACGCAATTATTCGAATTAAATGTGTACAGCGGGTGTCCACAGTGAGTAAATATATGTATATTAAATGTTCAATAAAGAAGATGAACATATGCAGCATATACTACAGGACATGTTATTTGAAGATTCGATTTACCAGTTTCGAAATTACAATTGATGGATTTGAGAGATTGGTTGAGTTATTACATCACTACGCATACCCACACTGCATTAAAATAAGTGAACAAATATTTCTAAAGGAATGCCACTACTATCTTTATTGCAATACAGTTATAATAATTTGAAAACGAATTATTCCACCTGGAAAGTCATTCATTGGTGAGCACTTCAAAAGGTGTTTAGGTTAAGAATTTAACATAGTTATTCAGGTTTACTCAAAGTCCTGGTCAAAGCACAATAATAATTAATATACATATTATTGTATAAACCAAAACGTGTATTGTCGTTAAATTCTAGAGTAAACAAGAAGATAAATAATTAAATAATCTATTGAATATATAATACGGCGAGCTATATGCATTGCTGCCTGCTATGCTTATCTGTATGATGTTTTGATATAATTATATACAAATTCAGAGGGGTTTCGTGTTTTATAGCCGCATAACTTGGAAGTACCAGGGTAAATAAATTTAAAATGCAACGAGATGGAAGAGGGCACAAAATAAGTGTACTCAATTTGGTTAAACTCGGTTCGGTACCTTCAATGTCAAATACAATATAATTTTTAGTTTCAGACAACTTGGAGAAAATTCATGTTAAAAATAGACAATGTATTTTTTTTTTTTTTTTCGGCTAATAATACTAAAACAAAATTTAGGTTTACCAGAGAGTATAATGTATGGTAATTGTTGAAAGCAAGAAGAAATCAAATAAACGTTGCTAAATGTAATAACGGCTTTACAATGAGCAAAATCAGTGTTTATAAGTGGTTCCATTTTTGGGTGAATATACATTTTATCAATTCCACTTCGATGTTACCATATAATAAGGGCAACCGTAAAGATCAGTAATCGCATAGGAGTATTGTTGAATATGATAGGGCAGATGCTATAAAACCGCCACGATTTTGCCCCATACATCATATGTGTGTTTCTATAAAAAGTGGGAACATCCTAGTTGACGGGGCACTATTCATTTTTTTCGCTATCATTTCCCTTTTTTCGACAGTACACGTGTTAGCAACGTAACGATCATTATCTGAAATAAACGTAGCGTAACTTTCTTTATGAATAGCAGGGGCACCCCTACTCTAAAAGGGTCCAACTTTACAGATTTCCTGTCGTCTTTTCCGAGCAGCAGCTAGCAAAAAATGTATATACGACATGTTGTAGTAGGCTGCCGTTGTTAGACCTCATGTGACACATATGAGATGACGAAAAAATAGAGTGTTGATATGAGCAGTTCTCTAAATCACAACATGACTAGATGTTTTTTTTTTTTATGTTTGCCAAAGTTACAATTAATTGAATTAAATCAAGAGTAAATATATTTTATGCTATTTACGTTCCTTTACAAAGTAATAAAGAAGTATTCATTAAATATTTCGGTTACACTTATGGCAAAAATAGTTCATAATGAAAGATATAATTATTAATTATTACAAGTTAGGTTTGAAAAGTTTCTTCTAAAAATATACCAGTTACGAGAAAACTGCTACGGAAAATCTAAAAATTGATACTTATGTTGTCATTGATACGTACGATATATATGAGATATTTATTTATTATATCGTAAGAACTATACCTGATTTTTTAACAGGCAAACAAAATAAACTGAAATAAATTAATATTTGTTATTTTCCACCGGTAAACATAAATAGATCGACTGTTAACAAGTTTCAGCGTAATTGTTATGGCAGATTAATATTGATATACATTTTGAAAAACACTACGTTTTAAAAATTATATTTGATAATATTGATAAAGGGAATGTTTTAGAAACAACATCTATTTTTATATTGATGAAACAGTATTTGATAACGTAACAAAATAATTAGCTAAGTGGTACAATTTCAGGTTATTACGGTAGATTATTGATATTTTTGGACAGTTTGTTTCGAATATATATTTCTAATGAATACTACGTAGTAGAGAATCGTGTGCAAACTATCTTCATTTTTTGAAGAAATATTTCAAACAAAAGTTTCGCGATATATTAATATCTTTTATACAAGCTCATATAAGATATACAATGTATTTTGTACGTTCGAGAATAAAATGGATTATTGTTTTAGGTCCATGTATTGATTCTATAAGAAATATATCAATTTGAGAAACATTTCCTAAGCAAATAGTGATAATTAAAGGGACAAACTCCTATTTTGTAGCGGATTCTCGCTTATGCACATTATTTAAAAAATGTGGCATGACGCCTTTATTTATTTGCTCTTTCAATTATGAATACATGCATACATATGATTGAGTATGAATTAATTGAGACAAGTAATGAGCAAGTGAAATAAAAGGACGAGTAAAATTAAGTGTGTTGGTATGTAAGAATACAATTAAATGAAGAAAGATTGTATATGTTTGTAAGGGTTCTCCGCCACCCCACTTATAAGAAACGTTATGTTTATGTATCTAACGATCTTTACACCGAATTATTCGTTGAATATGAAATACTATATTTGTAATTGAATACAATTATTTGTTAAATAATTCACATAGTTGACCTGCTCAAATTTTATAAATCAAGCCAAACCACACACCCTACTGAAATTAAATTCCTAGTTTTACTGCCTGTCCATAGCAATCAGAAAACATCAAACCAATTAAATAATCATCTGCCTGCTGCAATTTTATAAAATGAATTATTATTATATCATGTGAAAACCACTCTGTGATATAGAAATCTTAAGGATTGTTCAGAGCTAAAAAATTAGTAATTAAGCTTAGAAATTATAAGTAATAATTCCAGTTTGTAGTATGACATACAAGGTTAACGTTCACAGCAACAAAATTTATCATAAATTGTGTTGCTTGGAATGTTAACATTGCTTGTCATAATACAAACTAGATTATTATTTGTAATTTTCTAAGCTAAATTACTAATTATTTCGCTGTGAACAATCCTTTACTGAAACTAAATTCCGTGTCTTACTTCCGGACTATAGCAATCAGAACACATTCTTCAATTTCCGCTGTTCATTTTGGAGTTATACCTAAATAGATATTCTTATCCCTCTTTGTACTTGTATTTAAACTTGCAATGCTATAAGAATGAATTTACTGTTATATTATTTTCCCTTGAACATCTAAAATGAACGATTTGGCAAGGAAAGCAAAACACTAGGAAAAGAAGAAACTAAAGGTTATTGACTTTCCAAAAAAAAAAAAATCCATTAGCGTAAAATTTGTCAGTCAATATCGTTCATCGATCACATCCGTTGGTAAACAATACCTTCCCTATTTTCAGCGGCGTCCGCCTGTGATGTCACTTTATAAACCTGGTTCGGGAAGGGCTTTGGCCATTTATCCGAAAATCCGGCTTCCCCTTACGTGCGAATCACGGGTACAATGATGCAGCCCTCTGCCAACCTCAAATGGGATTTGCGAAACAGATGCGCGTACAAAAATATTGAAATATTATAGACTTATTGAAAGCACCCGAACTGAAAGATTATTATAATTCTATACGCCTGGCTGGTGCTCAATTTCCATTATAGCTTCGGTTCAGAGACAGATACATATAATAGGAGCGCTCTGCTTTACCGTGGCAGCAGCAGTTGTTACTGTTATCTCGACAGTGCAATGCTCAGATTTGCGACAGGCGTATAGTCGGATTGATATTGTTTCTAAAGAGCGACTTCGTGTGCTGACTTCTCATTTGGAAGGAAAGGGGCTACGAATCTCTGACTCTGCTTCTTATCCTTGTCGTAGACTTCTAATTTTATAAGCATTCACTTGTACGGGGCTTATCAAATTATTTTCTGATCTTTGAATACTTAAATGTATATGAAATAAGGAATTGTTAGTATTAATTGGGTTACCAAATTATTGAGGGCACAAGTAAATAATATACCACAAAAAAGAAGAGTGACCTGCACTCGACATTTTGGCCGTTATAAAATAATAAGCTAAATGGTACAATTTCGGAGTATTACTGCAGAGCATTATTAGGTATATAATGTAATACTATTTTCTCTTATACGCTGAATGCACTTATTTCAATTTCAAATAGTAAACCATGCAGAAAATCGGTATCAGTCAAAGAAGCGATGCGGTATAGAGAAGATCCAACTAAAATTGAAAGTTTTGGAACTGGGGTCGTACTTTTAATAGTGTACATACATAGAATGTTATAGCACACACAGGATTGTTGAGGGTAAGTATGGATTAGGGGAAGATGTCAAAGTGAAAAAGTTCCACACACATGCACGGTCACACAGACAGATATTGGCATGGCGACTCTAGGGACGGTAATTGAAACGTGAGTGTGTGTGATGTGTGACGTCAGCAACCAATGTATTAGGCGTCGCAACGCGCGTACAAATGCATTACGATCAGGTTTTTATGTCGTTAGTTTTGTGGTGCACCCTGCTGGTAACCTCGGTAACTGCTCCCTCAAAAATAATAATAGGCGATCGTATTCGTTGCAGGAGTGAGTGTCGCGCAGGCTAGTACGTAATGGTTATGGCGATATAATGAAGTGGGTGGCAGACACTGGTACAGTGGTGTGCTGATATTAGTCTGAGAATAATGATGATAAATCTACCCACGGGAGGCTATCGATTTTATCTTAAAAAGGTCTGTTAATTAATGGCTATTAAGCCAATTAAAATTTTTGGTGGATTTCTTTTTGTAATTTATCAAACCTCAGATCGGATTTAGTGTCTCGCTAATAATTATTTGCAAATTATGGCCGTAATGTATCTGCAGATAAAGAATTATTCATATATTAAATGAGTGATATATTTTTTCAATTACCGTCAAACCGCCGTATCTTGTACTTTTAAAGGTCACATCTTGGAGGCGTTTAATTTCATACCGTCCTGATAATCAAAAAATTCCCGCCGCGAAAAGTAGGAAGAGTACACCGTTACTTGCAATTATATTATTTTCAGGAAAATGGAAGTGCAGACCCAAACAATAAACTCGTCTCCAGCTTAAGCTTTCATAATTTCATCTTCAACAGTTTTGGTTCTAAAGCGTTCACATACACACACCCAAACAAGCACATGCATCATTCGAGATGGTTAAAATGTGTATTCTCGTTAAAATCTCGAGTTCGAAATTTTTCTAGGATACCAGTTTTATATACAGTCATGAAAATATATAAAAAATGATTTCAATTATATAATACATAAATAAAGCAATAAGGCAATGCGATACAGACACACTGTACCCATAGTTAACGAGTATCGAAATAAATAAAATAATACAAAAAATGGTATCGTTCCAAGATCATGATAAGAAAATTCTAAAAAGTGTTAAGTTTATTTTAAATAAAGAGCAATAGGATTGTAAAATAGAATGAGGGTTAAAGCTTTGTTTATAGCCGAAATAGTTAATCGAGTTACCAAATTGAATTGTCAAAAAAAAAAAACTTTAGCTATCTAAAGTTAACAAGCTTTATATTATAATGTTTTCTAAATCTCATATCCAGGTGTATTTAAATCTATACTAATCTTAACCATGTTAAAAGCGAGTTGTTATAAAATATGCACCCTGCACGCTATAGGAACCCTTAAAATATTCAAAATGGCCGCCGGCGAATGGTAAAGAGCATAGGACGAACGACCAGTCGCACACACGAGAAACGATATAGCTGTGGCCAACGAAGAACAACAATGATACATAATGATAAACTCGCTTTTGTACAATCACGTTCCACAAATCACCAAGGACAATAAATTACCGACAGACCCCCAACACCGTCTTCCATTTATATTCTTAATTCTTCTCCAACAAATTTATTCACCGATAATAGCTTCATTTGTAAGCACATTCATAATTTACATCTTCGCGTTTAACGAACCGTACCTTACCATTTCGTTCTATTCGCGGACGATGTGTCTTGTTTGTCGTTTTCTCAAAGAGTGCAACTCGCACAGACTTATGATTAGGAAAGTCGTTCGCCATTTCAGCAATTTCACTTTTATATTCTAGTAAGTTAAAAAAGATATAGGAAACATAAAAGGTCACATTACTGAAAATACTTTGGAAATAACTACAAGAATATGCTATGCGAGGTATGGATTCCCTGAGTGATTATCAAGTTCAGTCACAGACAGAGCTGGGCAGAAACAATTTAAAACGTAAAATGTATCTAAAACTCGATTGTATTAGGAGAAAGTTACGAAATGACAAAAATTCCATTTTTGTAATAATACGAATCCTGCTTCATATTTTTATTTAAATTGTAATTACATAATTGTTTGCGAATTAAATCCGATATGATCGAGCAAAAATCAAACTTTTTGTACTAATTAAGAGATTTGACCAAAAGAGCGAACGATAAGGGTTGAATAATAAAACGTTGACCAAATCGTCACTAGCCCAGAAAGATGTTATCGGATCCATTGAGTGGTAACTGCACTTTGACCCACCGAAATATAAGGCTTTTTAGAGAATTTTAATTAAAGACATAAAAATGTTTTATGAAAATCTAAGTACAGTAATTTATTATATATACATTAAACTAAAAATTTATTTTCTATTTTTTCGATATATTAAGAAGTGGCGGCTTGACAGTTGATAATCGGGAGCGCTGCGAAAATAGATGGTTAAACAGTGGGCCCGATAAGTCAGTTGATATGTGACCAAAAACAGTGAAACAATAAATAGTTTTCTTAGTTTAAAAGCTATCAAAATACGTGCCGTGTCAAAAAAATATGCATATTTAATGAAATGGCAAAGTAAAACATACATTTGTAGCAAATAATTTCGTTACTTCAAGTTGCATAGAATATCGAGCTATCAATTTTTTCAAAAAATGCTACGTATATCGATACAAAAATATATGAGGATAATATAATTAAAAATCAAGGAGATTAATTGAAAATAGAGTGCCCACTGACTTCGAAAATGCAGTTTCGAGAAAAACGCTCGAATACACAGCTCCCTCGATTATACCCAAGCGTCGGTTAAAGCCGTCTGAACTCTGCCTTCAAATTCTTTCAACAGTAAACAGCATACGCGTCATCTACTGGTAGGTTGAAAAGGTAATTACTCATAAGGTAATTGATTTTAGGCAGGTAATAGGCCCGAAACTCCGTTTTTGTTGAGATTGCGGTGTGAGAACGAACTAGCGCGCCGATGTGCTCGAAAATTGTCCTTTCACTTTCGATATCGTTTTGATACCAATAGAATATAATTTTCATATATATATAAAGAGAACTTTGATATAGAAAAAATAAAAGAATCAAATTTTTGAAGAGACCAAAGTAGTGTTACCCTTTAAACGGATATCACTATTTGATGAATTATTAAAAGCCCTACAACTTAAGTATTAAACATTATACCCGAAATGACTTATTGAAATATTCGACCAATCGCATACTATACGACTAGTTGGATTGTTCCTAACACAAGGCCAGCTCTAATATCGTCATTTATTGAAGCTAAATATTGTTCTTGTTAATAATTGTTACGAAGTGTTGAAATAAAAATAAATTATTAGTGCGCTAATGAGTTAATATGTATAGTAACGAGGTGTTCATCTGTTTTAAGAGATTTTACAGTAATGTGATAAACCAGAATTGCTTTTTATCCATAGATAACCAAGTCTATTCAGAACAAGTAATAATTTTTGTTCCACTTAAGCCATGATTAAATGGTACATTACACGTTTGCACGTCAGTGTATGCGGCTATAATAGAAGTGCAAATGTATGTGTTAAACATAGCTCTGCATGTGTGTATGTGTATCACTATATTAAAACGGATACGAGAGATTTATAAACGTAGGTTATCCACGTATATATTTGCTTCAGTTTGTAGCGAAGCTTTAGATGAGTTGCAATATATTAACTCAAGTTAATGTAACGCCAGTGCTTTGTACCGTGAATTATTTATTGTCCTTTTAATTAATGTGAACAGGTTAAGAGTTACATTAACCATAAAACTGAATTATACCCACTTCGTTATCTTACATTACTAGCACCTACCACGGATATTCGAATGAGTGCAAAACATCTGGACGAAGATTTCGAATTGGGATATTTATTTGTATTTGTTTGTACATTTATGATACACATATTGCAGAAAATGTATTTATTATATATTAGATAAGTATATATTAAATAAATAAAGATACATTTAAGACGAGTTCCCATAGTTGCAGGCCTTTCCGGTCGGGGTAAAGAAGGAAGGAATTTACTCAAATGTACATAATTTCACGTAGCATAAATTAGCTTTGGATATAAATAGATATACATTTTATTTCATCGAAGTAAATCAGCTGCCTGAAACCATTTATTTTAATATTTGTCTTCATTACCAGGCAAATCTAAAAATATATTCTATGTCATGACCATTAGGTGTCACAGTAATCGTCAGGTACGGATTACGTCTACTTAGATGTAAACAACATAGGATTACAAAATACTTTCAATTGTACACATCTCCAAATATTTGCAGCTCAGTAGCTAGAAAATCCGATTACGAATCCAACATCAACACAGTCGGGTAAACACCATAAAAATCGACCATTCCATTAGAGAGAAGCAAAGCAGTACAAAAGCCAGAAGGCAGCATTCGACATCCCAAAAGAAGTTGCTATTGTACAGTCTCAACATGAAAACAGAACAAAAACGCGTATATATATATATATCATGAGTATCCAGAGAAAGTTGGTTCGGTTTTCTTTTGGAAGCAAAACAGGTCGATGCACACAATGAACCTGCTCCAGAAGGGTGCATTTAACTAATCACGCTTTGTGTTGTTGTTCAGTTTTCATTTGTGGTGGACTGTACATTTAAATAGGGATGCACCGGTAGCTAAGACGTAATAACAGAGCCAGCCACGGTAATTTATAGCTTTATACGTATATACCGGTACTTGCCCTTGGCTCTTAATGTGCAAATGCCATAAGGATCACGATCGCGTATGCAAGTTGCAATATTCTAGGTTCGTGGTTTCGCCAGGAATTAAATGGAGATACTGGGGGAACTTATGGATAGGCTACATAAGGCTTAATCTTGTCTACTTCGTCGTAAATAAGTGTGTTTACTTTGGCGAAAATAATCTCGTGTCACTTTGTCCGCGTCGTTGTGTGAAAATAGGGTCGCAAAGACAGGAGGATACATGCTAGAGATTTTCACAAAGCAGCCAGCAATTTTGACGAAAATTGAATATACTGCATATGGGATTTTCTATATACACAGAACGTTTCTATATGGACCGACTCAGATTGCCGGCATTCAGGGTAGAACACATGGTTTGCGTACAACAATTTTACAATGGAACGGGTCACGAGTTTGGTATTTTGTTGATAATGAATTTAAATACATTAAAATTGGTTGTCATTATCCCATTCTACGGACTGTTTGACTTTAAGGTAAAATTAAATGCCAGTGAATGCTTCCCAAAAATGAGCAGAAATATTATAATAAAAATTAAATAATTACTATTTTATTCCTGTGACTGCACGTTGCAAAAGAGTAAATCGCTAGGTGTAATATGACTAATTTATTATGTTATCTACAGTCCGATGAAGAATATCAGTGTAAGATGGAAGGATGGCGTGATTAACATGAACTACCAAATAATTATCCACACTATCCTAAACTGCCCCGACTTTAAAATTGCCTCCCATTCGATTACTCTATTTTTTCTAGATTCACTTATGCTTTACAACATTTTTTGTCAAAGTTATTCGTGAAACATTTTTATATTGAAACTTATGAGTTTTAGTGTGGATTATAAAGATATTTATCTATTTATTGCGAAATCGTCAATTATGCCTATTTATTATCCATTGACAACCCTCACATTATTCTACAAAACTCCATGTTAAAGTAGTTATCCATGAAACTCTTTTTATAAAGAACCTAAATATGAGAATTAATGTAATTTTTTTTTCTTATCTATTTCTTGCAAATTTTTCCATTATTCTACTCATCTGAGAGAGATTCTCCCACTATTCTACGTAATCTCATTTCGAAGTAGTATCGGTGTTGCAATTCATGAAGCTCCTTTAAAACGTAAAATAACAACATCATTCTGAACGAGAAAAATGACGATAGTTTAGAACAAAAAGTCTCAAAATTTCAGCACAAAGCGCTAGTTCAATGCAGGAAAAGATAATAACAACGAAAATATGTGAAAATTCGTATAACTTTTCTCATCAGTAGCACCAGCGAATCTGAACGTTAGCTAATATAGTTTTACTACATATATCTGTGGACAAACAAAGCGTAAAGATATGCAAAAGACACGAAAAACAAATATGGAATCGCAGTTGAAAGTAAAACACAAAAGTGAACCACAATAACAAGCTGCACTATTTTAATTAGAAAACTTTTGCAATTAGACGGTATAAAATATTATAATATAATAGTGCATGTCTCATCTCATCTGGCGTACTTAGCCGCCTTCAATTCCCGACATAATGTAACTCATTCTAGTTTAATTACAGAGGCTCTGCGGTGAGCTGGAAATTTACAACTAACGAAAATACGAATTTCCGACGGTAATAAACGTGTAAACTTGTAATTATTCAACCACGATTACAATTTCAGCGGTAGATGATATTTACCATCTTCTTTTCTATGTACAGGGCTTAGCCTAAAATGGAATACAATCACAATGGGAATGGGTAGACGTATTTAATTACATGAACATTAATTTCATTATAGTAAAGATAGAGGAAACATTTTGTAAATAAAAAAGATTCATAATAAAAATATATGAAAATTAAAAATGTTAAAGTAGATTTCAAACCACTCTTTATATGTGTATGTATGTACGTATGTATGTATGTACCGAACACTCCAGCCCTTTATATATATTATACGAAGAAAAGTTAGCTAAATTTTGTAATTTCTATATATTCTTAACGGCCTAGTAACCTCAGTCTGGTTGCAATGTTGCTGTAAAACAATATTGTTTCTATATTCCTAATAATAATTAGGGGCACATAAAATGAGTTAGTAGAACCAAATTGTATGACAATTCAAAGAATAGCGAATGTGTCATTTTAGGCCAGTTGTATGCACATATAGGCGAATATCAACTACAAGGTATTACAATGGAATAAATGGGCACTGACACGGAACGTGTAATGAGTGTGATTACGGTGCTACAAAATTTCGCCATTTTATAGTTCATTTATTTTCGACACGATAGCACAATTTTCGTAGAAATACCGTGCAATTTGTATGACTCGCGTAAAGGTAGACGTATATCGTGAAAGCACTATTATGTTTCATTAAACTTCAACGGTGTTCAGTGTTCTGTTATTTTATATAGACAAGTTTTTAACAACACGATTTATTCGTTTTTTAGACTGTAATGCTCATATATGTAGATGAAGCTGTGCAAAATGTTACAAATTAAATTGAAATTGTTTACCAATTTTGCAAAATTAAATGGTTCCATCACCTCTATATTTAGGTGATAATAAATATAGCTAGTCTAAATTTATGACAGTGTACCCTGTATTTTCCAAACTAAATCTGAACTTTATCCTAGCTATCAGCATTAGTATACCTGGTCTACTTCCTCAATTACGAACCCTTCAATAATTACATACAATTTTGTGGAGCCTGCGGACTTGCTTCGTCTACAAACAGTAATTAATTAACCTATCTTCGGAAATTATTACGCCGTAGCTAAACTGTTACACAAAAACCTTTAAGCCTATAATAACCCCAAATATAGGCATGGACCAAGCCAAATGGAAAACCAAAGTTAAGTTGGGGGTTGCCTTCAGAATTCTAGGTATTTAATATCTTTATTTTTATAATACACATTTAATTCAGCAAATAAATTTTATCTTAGCGTAACTAAAAAAATTCTTATTGGGTTCCCAAACTGAAGATATTTTGTAGATTAAATATCTTAAAATTTCTTATAGTATTTTCGGGCATATTACTTTTTTCTAAGGGCAGTTTTATGGAAGGGTTTACATTTTTAAGACCTATAACTCCAGACGTATACGGGCGATTGGATTTAAACTGCGAACGGATTGAAATGCGAAGCCAAAAGAATTGGCTCAAATCGCTCCGGTACCTTCAGAGGCGTAAAGAGCACAAATTTGGTATTACGTGCGAGCGAGCGCTGACTAATATCCAAGCTTGTTTACTTTTTATTGGATATATTGTAATCAGGAAATATTTCAAAATTCTGATTATAAAAGTTGAGGTTCCCGAAATTACTTCCGCAATAGCTTCTGGGTTTATGCACTATCTACCGCAAAGAAACTAAAGATGATATAAATACACGGGTTAAGTAGTTTTATCGTAAAGTACAAGTACAAAAGGAACAAACAGTATTGAAACAGCTTTAACTTATTTGGAAGTTTTTATTCTCCCAAATAAATTAAACTTCGAAAATCAGATAAATTAATCTAAATCACATTAATAACAAACGGATTAACATACGATAAATATTCATGGCTCTGTTGAACAGTGCAAACGAAACTTTATATTCTTCTTGTTTTTCATTTATTGTTATCGAACAAGCAATCCATTTATCTGGGAAACAAAGTGTTCCTCGACTTTAAGACGAATCTAATTTAATTATACTTTCGACGCGTTCGGATTCAAATAAATGGAGGAGCTCTTCGTTCTTGTTTTTGTATCTTAAATGTGAACTTAACATCTATGTGAAGCGATTAGAAATCAGTCCAATCACAGTTTACTGTTTGTCAATAAATACGTATTTAATTTAATTATGGTCATTATTCTATGTCCATGTTCGTTTCCAATGCGTACGATTAACTTGGCTACATTTAATGTATTATAATGTTACTGAAACACATTACGGTTTAATCACTTGCAGTGACAAGTCGTTTCACACCTTATATCTCGGTCGATTCCTTTTATCGTACGTTTGAACAGCAATGAATTAAAAACATTAGATACTAAAATACTACTTATAGTTATTAAATTAGGTTTCACTTTGTCACTTACTTTCCTGCTATTGCGGCTTGAAATAATCGCCCATGATTCAAGTTATATACAAATCTTGTTTCCCACAAGAAGATAAGCGAATGAGTTATAATAATGTTCCTTACATGTATGATTCGAATATGTTAACGATATTTTCAAGCTATTTATTTTGTTTACCTGATTATGGATATTTCAATTTATGTCACTAGGTAGGCCTGTCATAAGATCAGGGTTTATGGCCTCATCCCTCCTGAAGGTTCATCTTCTGTATATATATATATATATATATATATATATATATATATATGTCAACATTTGTCAATTTTCGCAAAATTAAAATATAATATCCATGATTCTATCGCAGTTACCGAGCTCTAAAATATCTATTGTGTATGAATATATAAAATTGCTATTTTCAAAACCAAATCTTTAGTAATTGGAAAATTTTTCCAAAAGATGAAAAGAAAAAAAATTACCAGCAATGGGATCCATTCTTCTCTAATTCAAGTCGACTTAGAAATATGCCAAATGGTAGCAAAAGTGAATCATTGCCTTCAATTCAGATATCGTTATCAAAAACAGAAAATTTTCTTCCGAGACATTTTTGTCTTAAATTTAAATATTAATTATTTTTGCCTTGAGCGAACATGACTAAATTTCGCACGCGCAAACTCACACATGTACGCACAAGCGAAATCACGCACATACAAAATCATGTTTCTCAAACTCTTGTGTAATATAAAGCAGACAGTGAAAAGTCAAGATATTCTTAATAATGAGTGGCTATAAACACATATTTTCTACGTATAATATATGAGTAATAGAATAGTAAAATATATACAATTAATATAATGAAATTTAATTTTCTATAATTTATAGTTTGGTTTAAAACAAAATATAGTAACAGATTACTCCATCAATTTTTATAAATCTCAATGACGGTACGAATTATAATAAAGGAACTCAAATCCAATTCTTTCCTCGGATGTTATGCAACTTGGATGTGGGAGTAAAAGGTGATAATGAATATAACAAATAATTTTAGCAGAAAATTAGATTCTCAAACACCGAAATTACCATCGCCTAATTCTGACTAATATTAAAATAGTTTTTAAATTGGAAAAATAGTGTGAAATGAAATGTAAACAACTTCAATTACCTGACCACATATGCATATTCATTTGTAATTATAAGCAAGTAGAAAGAGCAGATGTCCTATTTAAATAATTTTCACGTTGGTTTTTAGTAGACTACAGGGCATCTAGTAGTAGTAAGAGCAAGCAACATATTTTTGCAACGACCGTTGTGGTTGCTCGACCATAGTGAACAGCTGCATACATTTGGTGTGTTACCTCGCCAAGAAGTAAGGCCAGTGAGATTTTACACAATACCCCTATAAATCATCCGGCTAAACACTAACGTTGCTAGTTCGTGGAAACTTGGAAAGTATACATTGTCAGTTTTGGTTCTTATTATGTACCTATCTTCTTCGCACGGATGCATTTCCGATTTTCATAGACGCGACAAAAATAACAATTGTTACGAATTTACACCTTTGGATATATTTGTAAGGAACCACAATTATTAGATTGTAATTTAAATGTACTTTTTTTGCTATTATAGGTAAGTTATAATAGGCATATGGCAAGATTTTGCTGTGGAGAAACTGATATATGCATCTTCATTTAGAACCCATTTAATTACTATAACCGGTATCAATTTACCAAATAACGCTCAACTTCAATAGTTATTCAATATTAAAATTTGTAACTAGAATTTCAAATTTGAGAACCAGAATTTTGTATCCCCTCCACATTATAGCAACAGTGTTGCATGTAATGCAAAAACAATATTGAAATACGTAAGTGAGGCTATGTCCACTTTTGGCAAATTGTCTGATTGTGCTTTCACATAACCAATATCACTCATGTTTAATAATAATGTACACTTGTAAAACTAACCTTTCGAAAAATAATTAAAAAAAGGCTTGCCACACGCATATTATAAAGAACATAAGACTAAAAGAGGTTAAGCAACATTTTTCTGACAGCTAACAGCGTTGCCGAATCTACTTATGAAAACATGATGATTTCAGAAAAACAAAAGAATATGTATAGCTTAAAATATTGTTTCAAGTCGAAAAAAAATTAATACAAAGGCTTGCCACATGCGTATTGAGTTTATGCCTGTCGCAAAATCATAAGTAAAAGAAATATATTTGAATATAGCATCAGAAAGTGCAAAATGAATGACTTAAATACAAGAAAATATCAATAGCTTTTTTCTGTTTCAAACAAGATTAGCTAAAGGCTCCTATGCCTTCAGCTCGCCTAGTAGGAAATATATGCGGTGTGAGCAGTGGATTCCGCCTCCTACTCCGCGCTTGCGCCTACATTTTAATTTAAAAATAATTGTTTATAATTATAATGGCCCTTTTTGTGGATTTTTTTGATATACTCAATAATATAAATATTTTAGTGCATATTTTAAAATGTAAAATTTTAAATTTTTATATAGTTTTACAGTATAACTGAAGTAAATTTAGATTTTCTTTTTGTGTCAATTGCAGATCTGTAGTTCACTATAATTATACTTGAATAGGCCGAATTAAACACAATCCTTGAGTTAATAAATATTTATATTATCTTTCAACAACTAAATTAGAAGTTTGAAAATGTGTACAGGCATGACATAAAAATTCATTAGAATACAAAAAAAGTAGGCCAATTCATTATTTAAATAAATGATATGCATGAACAAGCATAAATGAAATACGATCCGAAATAAACATATTCATCGAAAGCAAAAGTGTAAGCTGATTTTTCTCGATAAGATCAAATGAAAGTAATCAATGTTAAACTGGCGAAGACATTTTTTAATCGAAATAAGAAAGCGTCAAATTAAAATATACAAAAATACGCGAGTAACTCCATTTTTAGATGATATCTTTCGGAATACATCTTCGAATATTTAACAGAATATTCTTTAGACATCTTCGAATATTTAGCAGAATATTCTTTAGAGACCGTTAGTCAAATGTACATTTCCTTTTTCTTCCATGAGCCTTTATTCGCCATTCCATTTCCGAAACGTAGACATCGTCTAATACGCATTGATTGGATTTTCTGTAGTCCCAATATAGGCCTATGACTTATGTGTAGCTGTGACTGTGAATTCCGCACACCTTCAAAATCGTGGCTTTGTGCCTTCATCAGCTGGCGATTCCCTTCACAGGACTTTATGCTAAGATGCCTTCAAAACAGGGCCGGCCTGATATCCTTTTCGAAAGTTGACTTTCTAAGGGTAACTTTGTTTTAAATCTTTGAATTTACAAATATTGAATCCATATTGTTATTGATTTGCTGGAATAGCTTAACATAACATTAAAATTGAATATTTTCTTGATAGCTGATGACGTTCTCAATTTAGATTTATTACAAAAGACCAATATTTTGCGGTCATGTGTCGGTATTATTCCAGGAATCAACAAATGCTTTTACACAATTCAAACACAAAAATTGTATATAACTGGCATACTTGATTTTTGGTTTAATGATTGGTCGTAAAACCTGAATTTGTGCCCGTATCACTTCTGAATGTACCGGGCTTATTTTAACCTAGCTTTTAACTAACTTTGCGAAACATAAGTATCTAGTTTGTTCTCGACAAATTTTAAATTCAATAGTTCTTAATCTTTCAGAGTTATAGAACTTATGAAACCAAATCTCCTTAAATATTGACGTTGGATACCATTTGAATGTATCAAAAAATTTAGCCAAATAAGTAAAACATATAATTTTGAAATTTGAATCATTTAATAAAATAATGTTTTTCATTGTTGAGTCTCGATTTATTTGATTTCCACTAATCAGGTGTATTCAAATGCGTTATTTATCCAATTAATTATTATTGGTTTTAAGAAATGTAATTCTGTTTTTCCGAAAGTTAAAATAAACATTATTTGAAGTAATGAGCAGTATCATTTGGTTAAAGAAAATGAGCAATGAACATTTTAATGATTCTTTACAAGTCCCATTGGTATGATTTTTTGCAGTCCGTTCCTGTAAAGACATTGGCACGTTCACATACGTACGTATCCCAATACCTGGAAGCGATCATCCGCGGCTGCCTCAAAGACTCTCTGTGAGACTAGAGGACATATAGTTACGAAGCATACATACATACACACACACACACACACGCACCGCTCTCTCATTCAAGTAAAATCGTCATCTAGAACTTGGAAACTGTACCGGCACAAACGAACATGCTCAACTGGCGTTATTGGTGTCTTTGGTAAGAAGAGAAACCGTTCCGTTTAGAATACAATTAAATGGAAATTGATACTTGTTGATGCGAGCGGCAACTAATACCACATATACATATATGAAGAAAATATGTTAATGTGTCAGTTAAATTGCGAATACGATATAAATGGAGCTTCCCAGATCTCAACATCAAGTTCACACTCTCTGTGAAATGCTAATAGCCCCAGTGTGTGAACATTGAAGGACTGCATAAATCATGAAGACGAATCAATAGGTGATTATTGTCAATGGATGATTATTTATGAACGTCGCATCAATAGTTATTTTATTCGAAACTATTTATGCATTGCATTTATTTGTAAATGTGTGAGAAAATTTCAATTGGTAACTTATATACAGTCCCACACTCTAATGCATTTTGTTCCTGTGTAGGAACTTAGTTTTGACACGAAAATTCGAAGCAAAATTGGGGGATGGGACCTTAGAGCATACAAGTGATATGTGCCTATGTATAAATTTCAAGTTTTCTAACTTGTTATAAAAATAACAACAATTATAGTAAAAATATTTGATCCGTACAGCATACAAAAAAACAAAAGTATTGTGAACACAAAAATATCAATCACGAAATATGCGTTTTAGGGGTTCCTGAATCAATGAATAACGGGAGAGTGAGGATAAGGTTCATTCTGAACGCATTTCGATGACTTTAAAATAATACAAAAGCATGCGCATATACAAGTTTACGTCGAGTACTTTCATTTAAATAATAACAAAATAATGGATATACATTTGAAATAAAAATATATCTCAGTGGCAACATTTTATAGGTAAATGCAATATATTTCAACTTTATATGTCGTCGTTGATAATAATAATAATAAAATTATTATTCAATCCACAATGTCGTACATATTTGAACTGTAAAATAACATAAGCTATTACATATGCTAAATTACCTTAATAATCTTTCTAAAAGGATACATTTGAAACTAACAGGGCACTACACAGAATTGCGCATGACGGGTACAATCTTCTCGAGATCACCGAGTGCGGTAAGATAGGTACATATGGAGTACACTCTGCGTCGTTCAAGAATATACGTTAACATCATTGCGGCAACGTCATCCTGAATTTAAGAACGACCAGAGTACACTTTACAAACACTCTTACCTACGATTTGGAACGTACACCCGTGTCAGTCGTTGTCTGCCTCTGTTTGAACGCTCTACAGCCATTATCGATAAACATAAAATATATTCTTTTGAATTTAAATAAAATATTGTAAATTAATGTCAAAAATTAGGTTTAATATGTATAACAGTAATCACAAGTGACAAGTGTCATAAGTTCTAAATATCTGGTCTCATGCTTCACTGCATCATGGTAGATAAGCAAAATATGTACAAGTACATTTCGAACATAGATTGCCATTATAAAAACTTGAAAATTTCGTTATGGAGGGGCTGGCCATTACTTCAGTTCATTTGGATTAATTAGTTAACAACGTATTTACTAAATTAACATAATTAAAACACAATAGCCTTGTGGCAACTCTTTATATATTTTTTTTTTTTTCTAAAGGAAACAATATCTTTAACTATGAACATTTTTTTGAAATCTACATATTACAGAAGATACGAATTATTTAAGTTTCGCGCTTTATAGGCCTATGACGGTACTAGGTCTATAGGCTTATTTGGAGTCGGGGAATATGGTTGGTAATAAATTTTAGTTGTTTTCATAAATAGATTCGGCAACGCTGTTAGCTGTCAGTTAAATATTTCCTAACCTCTTTTAGTCTTTACCTTAGCCCCTCCAGTTTGTTTAGTGGATAACTACTTGCTATATTAACACAATTGAAATAAACACTTCGAGCACTATTCACTCAAAATATGTAAAATATGAATACTAAAAATGGGGAGCCAAGTTAATGGACCTCAGCTTGTTTCAGATATATATATATATATATATATATATATATATATATATATATATATATATATATATTTCTAGTGTAAACTAAGTATAAGACAAGCGAGCGTAGGCCACTCCACATATTTCATATAGCGATTATATACAAAATTGTTGTACATTTAGGTATGAACTATTCACTCAAAATATGTAAAATATGAATACTAAAAATGGGGAGCCAAGTTAATGGACCTCAGCTTGTTTCAGATATATATATATATATATATATATATATATATATATATATATATATATATATATATATATATATTTCTAGTGTAAACTAAGTATAAGACAAGCGAGCGTAGGCCACTCCACATATTTCATATAGCGATTATATACAAAATTGTTGTACATTTAGGTATGAAATTGATTAGACGTAGAGTAACTTTACGATTGGCTTTTGATTGGCAATTCAACATGCAGTATTCAATAGGTACAATGAAAAAGTAACAAGTTTGTTCAACGATTGGAGCAGTGGTCCTTGGAGTCATGAATAAAATTGTAAAAGACCAAGTATGGTCCACAGTGGCAAATAACATATATTTCCAACTCTGAAGCACATCGCGAAGGAAAAAGCAACGCCGCCAAGAAATCAACACATGGGAATTGCAGCATAAAATCCAGATCAACATTTTCCAGTACTCAGGAATGATTCTATTCTGCGAAGAAGTGAACACGAACTGCACAATGTGCATTCGTGAGAATGTATGCGTACGTACATGTGTGCACAGTAATACAGTTGCGAGCACATCGGCGGGCGCTGCAGTGCACATGAATTATTCAGACCAACGCGGTCTTAAATCGAATTCACTTAGTACTCTCGTTCGTAGTTTCGTCTGTTTGTGCGAATGTGTACTTGTATATATGTATGTGTTAGATGTATTGTCGTGGTACTTATTTACTGGTAAGAGATCCATTGTTTTACCAGGCAAAGAGAAAATGTTGCCAACAGTTTGGATTTTGTCACATTAAAAGATTAAATGGGAATAAATGTACCCAGTGCTGAACTATAGATTTTGTTTAATATTGTTACTTTCTCAATATCTCGAAAACGGCATGAGGAAAATTACTATTATTATTAATTTCTAAACACATTTCTTCATTTACATATTTTAATAAAATGTACTATTTACTGAAAAACCACCTTTGAAATTAATTACCATGCACATTGATATTGTTTCATGATAATCTTAAGACAAATAAAATAATATTATATTAAATATTGAAAGTATAAGCAGGTCTTAAGATTTTCCATTGCGGCTTTCTCGTAACTGGTACATTTATTAAAGAAACTTTTCAAAATAAATTGTACGAAATATTATTATCCTTCATTATGAACATAACTATTTTTGCCGTAAGTGCAGCCGTTCTAGTGATATTGGAGATATATTACAAAAAATGCATAGAGGAAACATGCACTTCCGGTTTTAACATTCTTTTCAAAAATAGGAGGTGCACATCTAGACGATATACAAGTCTTAAGTTTGTAGTTTCACAATTTTTGGTTCGACCGTTTTTGCTCTAAAGCGTTCACAGATAGACGGACACACAGACAGACACATACAAACACACGCACATACACAGCCAGAAACATAGGCGTCATTCCGAAAATAGACACATTCTATTCAGAAGATGAAAACGTGTATAACCGTTGTTTTGGTGATCTTACTTACTTATAACTTGGTAAAAGAATGTAAAAATATCGTAAAAAACTGTAGGGGTCCACGTAAATATAACAAAATACTCAAAATTCAAAAATGTGAAAAATCATCATATATGTACATATCCTAAACTAACCCAGCTATCGAATTCGAACGAAAAAGAATGAAGTTTGCAATTCAAAAGAATAAAATACACTTTCGAAAAATCCTATTTAAGCGACGCAGTATACCACACGACAAGGATCATCAATATTTGTTTCGACAAAAGAGCGAGAGTACCTCTATAGGCAGAAATTGGATAAACGAGGGGCCGTGAACGAAATTGATGAAATGCGAGAAACGTGTAAAGAGAATGAGAGGCGTGGCCGGGAACCGGAAACACTAGAACGTGTCGAGTGTAGGTGCGCAGCCAGGTATATTTATAGTTTTTAGTTTTGGGGATTGGTAGAATTGTGTAAATGAAAAGTGACGTGACGTGACCGGACCGTACCATCATTGTGTTCAAATATTGTCGTTCACTTAATGGGTGATTTATGCATTTCGTTTGTTGTATGCGGCCGTATTCTTTGTCACTGCGATTGACCGTGTGAATCATTCGATTGCATTTTAAAACGATTTCAAATGTTTGAACAACATACAACTGTTATAGTCCGATATGTGGATCAGAGATACAGTGCAATCAAGCTTATAATAATCGTATAATTCTGCACTATAAAGTTTTTCTTTTTTGATATTATAAAAATATAGGTATTAATTTAATGCTAATATTTTCTACATGGAAATCAATTTAATTTATACTTTTATATGTAAAATACAAAAATTGAGGCACATTTGTTGTTTTAACTAGAAATTAAACAACCATTCTGGATAGTTTACATTTTACTTTTTTATACGCAATATATAAAAGAAACTGTTTCATAGTTTAAATAGAATAAATCAGAAGTGATGTCCAATTAAATCGATGCCACTAGCGAAGGGTTAGAGCACAAAGGTAACATGTCTTTCTATATAATTTGGAGAGTCTACAAATTTATCTGCTATATTTCTAAATTTGTTTTTACGTTCATATACGTATTGTATAAAGTATAAACAAAAATAAGGAGATTCACAAAACATATCGACCACGAAATTTTAAAGGGATTCCTGAATCCTTTTTGACAATTTTGCTCAATAACGCCTGTGTGGCTGTCTCTATAGCCAATACAGTGGGACATGAACATATGATGTTTTAAATTTAAGCTTTGTATATTTCGGGAAAGTATTGTAAAATTTTTGAAAGGGATATTTCCAATTTAGTTGGGGCCAAATTTTTTGATGAGGTCCATCGGTCGACTTTTACGAATAGCAGAGCAAGTGAATTCTAATTCGTCTACATCGCCGGAGGACGATTTTACCATTATATATCCTTACTGTTAAAAATTACTGTAAATTTACTATTTCAATGTAAAATTAAATTTTGAAATCATGCAATAATTCATAAATCTAAATATACTAAGATTGGTTAAAGTAACATAGGTTTTAGATGAGCTAACCCGGTAAAAGTAGTGTAAATTAGCATATTTTTTTGTACTTTGACTAGGATTTGAATATTTTACTAAATATTGCTCATTATCCGACAAATTGCTTCAATAAGCCGAAGTTCCTGTGTACATATAAAAATTAGCGGTAGTTAATAAAATCCTAATTGAGAATGTGTATTAAACAAAAATTAGTGGGAGAAGCGCACCAAAAAGTGTTGTTTAATTTCCTCATCATCCGCTGCAATCACTTAATCACACGATTTTCCCTACCAGCGCGGATCGTAATTAACTAATTGGCTCAACCCAAAAATCAATTTGAACTCGAACCTGTAAAACAGCCGAACTGTTTAATCTATCACCCCAGCAGTCAGCCTGTGAAAAAAAAAAGCGCTGACATTGACATCTTGGCGGATGTAAATTTTCCTAGCGCGTTGACTGAATATTTTGCACCCCATTAAATTAAACATTCTCTCCCTCCCCATATAGCTTGTATATACTACGAGACATTTTAAAACTGATAGAATAACTTCTTGACTTGGTGTGTTGTTTTGGCGAAGATATACGCTGACGTCTGCGGTTACAGATAAACAGTCGACGAACGAAGGGTAGATTTTCCAAAAGTTTGTTGCACGAAGTAGGGTGTTAAGTTTGGCACACTGGTTTTGTATGTGTTAAATTCAGCGGCGGCTCGTAAAAAAGGCTCGACCCGTTTAATTTTTAAATGACTTAATGTATATTTTATATATCTTCTTTAAGTTCAATCTTTTAACATTCGTTGGTTTTTGCAAATCCATATGCAAAGATAAATATGTTCAAAATAGCCCATTATATGGAAAGTTCATAACGTGTATTTCCGTTAAAGTCTTGACTTTGAAATGTCTCATGATTACGTTATACTGAGAAAAAATTTGTTAATTCAACATTGAAATTGCTTGAAAGTCAAACAATTTTCTGAATTATTATTTTTCACTTAGGTATTTCTCGTAATACTACATCCAAGAATGTAAAAGAACTTCAAATTATTTATTAGGTCGGTTTTGCCTTGTGGATAGATATAGGTAAGTATAATTACAAGTATTATCAACTACAAATGATGGACTTCCAAGCGAATACAATTAATACTGGCATATCTATAATAAGAACATTCCAATCAATCCAATGTATGCGATAAGTTCAGATCGACAAGCAGATATCTTTCATAATTTGTATTCGACGCATATGAAAATTACAGATGTAGAATCATTATACCTATTGCAACTTGTGTTCCAAACTATTGCAGTATATAAAAGTAAAAGAATTTTTTTTTATAAAAGAGCGTTGTGGCCAGCACAAGACAATCTTATAAAAACGGATACACAGTTATTTGAAATATTTGATACCGATTTTTTTGATAAATCAAGCATATTTGTTCAAATCTTTAATATGATTAATTATGATATAATTTAAATGCAGCCATCAAATAATATTGGCAAATTTCATAGAAGCTGATATAGTTAATATTATAAACAAATTAAGTAATTTATAATTTAAAAAAATTGTAACAGTATTAATAATAATTAATAATTACATTACCTAAATTGATATAAGATTGATATATCCATTTTGAATCTATTCATTTATCGAAATATACTGTGACTAATAAGCACATGAAACAAAAAAATCTAGAGTGGCATGCACTCGACTTAATTTTCCATAGTTTTCACTAGAAATATAAATAAACAATCAATCCACAGTAATACTCTGTAATTGTAGCATTTAGCTTATTATTATTACGTTATCAAATACTGATTCAACAAAATTAAATATTTATTGTTTCTTTAATAATCACATTATCAATATATTCAAATATAATATATAATATAAAATAAAACACACTCGGTTAGTTTCAATTGAAACTAACCGAGTGTGTTTTATTTTATATTTAATCATGTTTCAACGAGAGCCTACAGCTAATTCCATACAATTTATTAATATATAATACGTTGATCACGTTCTCAATCGATATATTTGGGTTAACCGGTGGAAAAAGACACACACACTGACATAATTCCGAAAATAGTCACATTCGATTCAGGGAAGATCAAAACGTGAATATCCGTTGGAATCTCGAATTTGAAATTTACAGGACTACGTAAATGAGAGTAAAAACTCCAATATTAAATCGCTCTAAATAAATATTCTCGCAGCCACTGGTGTAAGTGTTCAGGTTATAAATGTTCACAGATAAAACAAGACAAGGAGGGCGTGAGGGAGGTATTGATTGGGGGTGCGAGGTGACGGTATCTATCGACGGGAGTGCCGTGGCACACTGTGGTGTGATAACGGACAGGAAATGAGGATGCGATAAGAACGAGGGATGTGGCGATGTGTTAAATGGACCAAGCCGGTAGTCGCAGTTCCTTACGGTGCTTCAGCACCTTTTACAGTTTAACCACCCAGTCGATTCAGCAGTTTCCTCTACGACCGCGCTACCGGTACCTACCATCAACTCTTTCACAATGTATCTGTCCCCAGAGACACCCAGTGGCAACTTTGCACTATCTAGATATTTTATATCTTCGTTTCCAATTCGCAAAACTTAATTGCCAATTTAGAATATTCGTCTAGCTAGGTATTACGGGATTATCTTAATATGCAATGAATTGTTTTATGTGCACCAATGAATTTCAGAATGTCAGCAGCTCAAATATTTAATTATAATTAATATATTAGCTGATAATTCCTGAGATGTGTCACGACTGATCCATGAATGAAGAATGTTCGTGATCCATTTAGTAATTAAAATTAGAAATGACAAATAATAATCCAGTTTGTATTAGGACAAACATTGCCAGCATTCACAGCAACAAAATCAACGCATTCATTATAAATTTTGCTGAAGAAACACTTTATTTATATGTTGTATTTTCGTGATTGCAATGGTTTATAAAATTAGCAATTTTCCAATTTCAGTTAAATTTCAGATTAAATCTTGATGTTTCTGGACTATTTTACATAATTTTTATGGGATACTGTGGAAAGTTTACAAAATTATATGGTAAAAAATCAATAGCTAATCGTAGACCATCAACTTATTTAATTGAGTTAATAAAATACATTTAAAAAATACCATATAAAGAGCCATCATAAAAAAATAAATCGCAAAAAATATAATGTATCGAGTTTTGTTCAAGACATTAACAAAATAAAGGAATTTAGTAAATAATTAGCAGAACAAGTAGAATTGCGTAAGTTCTATACATATATTTAGGACAAAGACTGGCACAGTGTACAAACGAAATTTAGGAGAGCGTAGAATTAATAATTGCCTCAAATTTACACTAATAACCGCAATGAACCGTTATGCCCTGTGATAATATATTGCGTTCTCAGCGGGTTATTTTAATTAATGAAATACCATCATCATCATCACCAGCCACCATCCCATCCCGTCTTTCCATCTAATTGGTGCACGATTTTCCAAATTCCACGCGTCGATAGTAACGAAATTTACCAACATTCCTCACGCATTTTACGATCATGTTTCGATCACACCTCCAAACAACAACAAAACGTGCTTTTATAGCATATAAAATCTATTTAAATTTCACCAACAAATTCTTTCGCTATATTAACGACATTTTTTCTTTTTTAAATGTTCGCTCTTTGTTTTGTATGTATGTGTGTTTTTTTTTTCGCTTTTAATGTAGTTCGCTACGTCAGTCACTACCGTGGCTGAGATTAGTCATTATTAAGTTATATTTCAAATTTATATTCCAGGTTAACCGAATGTATGAACATTGTTATTCATTATTTTGATGTGACGTCATTTTTAAGCACTGATACAAAAGAAAATATATTATCTTTAATTTCAACAGACACAATAACGAGTTTCCTATGGCGCCTTTGAAACTAATTTAAAAGGAAATACTCGCATACATATATCGAAACATACGGTGTAGAGTTGTAGATGTGCGCAGACATGTTTGAAATAAATTAGAAGCGAAATATACCATAAAATATTCAAACGGCAATTTAAAAAAAGACACTTCGAACAGACAATGCCACACACATACTGCTTTTGTAATGAAGGAAACTAAGCTCACCACTGCTATGGGATGACCTGTCATCCGTCTCTCTCTCTGGAATACATCACATGCAATAAGACAGTGTATAGGGGGTGCTTACCTGAAACATAAAAAGACAAAACAATCAGTTGGCTGTATAATTTAAGTTGAAGACAAATATACAAAAAGCCGGAGTGATCTTCACTCGATTTTTTATACTTTCACTATCTACATAATATATACAGCTTTTATTTCGTTTCAATTTAACTCTACGATGTAAATGTAACATCAGTAAACATTTTCTTAATCTTTGTAAACGCTCTAGAGCCAAAACTCCTCCTATTTTTGAAAAGAATATTCAAACCGGTAGTGCATGTTTACTCTATGCATTTATTGTTCTATCTCCAGTAACACTAGAACGGCTGCACTTGGGCAAAAAAAGTTATGTTAATAATGAAAGATATTAATATTTCGCACAACTTTTGTTTGAAAAGTTTCTTCAAGAAATGTGCCAGTGGCGAGAAAAATGCTACGAAACATTATAAATATATTGTTTATGTTGCCATGGATTCGCATGTAGCTTAATAAATCGGATTATTTTGGCAGGAAAACAAAATAGACTCAATTAGATAAATGACATTTCAGAATTTGGTTATATATATATATATATATATATATATATATATATATATATATATATATATATATATATATATATCTAGTGAAAACTGGGTAAAAGAATGTCGATTGCAGGCCCCTCCAGGTGTATTAAGATAGAAAATGGTAAAGATGATACTTAATTATGAGTATTGAGTATTAATTTTTTACAAACTTCAAATCTTTCAATAAATTTCTGATATAATTAACGCTCTGAGCGAAACAAAACATAAATCTTTATAAACGACGCATAACCTCTTCGTGCGAAATTCAAAACACTTATATATACGAGTCTTCTACATTGGACTATTAATAATATTTAAAATAAAAAAATACGATTTAAATCAAAGAATCTGATGTTTTTGATTATTTTATGTAAATCATGATTTTTAACAGCCCTAATTGTATGCAAATATTTTAAATTAAAATAAACCCTCTGAAGTAAGAATAATCCAGAAGAGTAATTCCAAAATATTATTTCTGTGAAACCAATAAAGATAGAAAGTTCCCCATAGTTTCTCAAAAAAAAAAATGTTTTTCGTTATTTCAACAAAATCTGTGCTAATTTTGCGAAACGCTCTCAAAACATAGGGGCCCATTGGTTTCGGCGTCGTGCGTCATCAGTTTTACTGAAACTAAAGCTTTTTGACACATACAATGCGGTGAACTAGGCATAGATAAAGAGAACTGCTCTTAAAGTAAGTAATAAATCGTCGCCAGAATCGACGCTACAACTATTTTAACGAGAAGATAAAGCCACTTTCTACAAACACCCTCAGCGATAAGGCCAACATAAAAGAAGTCTAGCTACTACCACTACTACTACAGTGTGGAGTTAGTAAAGGGATGAGAACTAGGCACGCCCTCATTTGTTTAGACCGTCGTAAACAATCACGATAAAGAATTCAAGTGTGTCGGCTGGTCTGGTGCGAGAGAACATCAAACTGAAAACGTGTTGTGCACATTGAGCGACAGATCAGGAGTGGATCGCATGAATATGCTAATGGGCCGAGAGCATGAAGGATTTGTAGTGAAAGGATCACAGCGGCTGTGCGCGCCAGCCTGCTTGTGTTGTATACAGGTATTGTGTATAACGACTATAGAGAAGAGCATCAGATTGGTTAACTTTCCAGATGAGATGAATGGGACACGTACGCGAGACACTAGAATGGACCATCGCGCATACATAACACTCAATTGTTACATATTCACTCTCGGCTGGAAATAGGGCACCAGTTGATCTCATTGTGCACTGCTAATTTCATGTCACAACAAAATATATATGCTAAATGCATTTTCATTTTCTTTCTATTAATATACAGTTAAACATCTCAAACTTCCAAGTCGATTCGTTCCTTATGTCGATTTTTTGAGGGTAATATACCGTAATCGCTATTATTATTTAGATTCCAATTTTTTTTTTATGTATATATATATATATATACTAAAATAACTATGAATAGCTAATAAGGAAATGCATCATTTTGTGTAACTAGTGGGATATTTGCAGGACTAGTTTGGTGAGATCCAGCAAAATTACAAGAGTTACACATAACCGCATTTCCGAACATGTTTAATACAAGATTTTTTTCTAATTTGTTTGTAAGTGAGTTGACATATTTCGTTTGTTAATTTGATGTTTAGTATATACAAACGAATCGAGTTTGACACCTGACTTGTGTGTGTGAACTAAAAATAATCGAAAAATGTTTGCTTCAAGTTTAGATGTACTGAACGATAATGAGGAGGCCGCAAAAAAATGCACTATCATCCGTGATTCGAAAGAGAAAACAAAAAAGTTTTACTAATAATAATTCCCAGACATCAAGATTTAACCTACAGAATTGTGTTATAAATATATACATATATACATGATAATGTAATTTTTTTTTTACTTTTCTGTATATGATTATATAAAAAAAATTATTACTCCTGTGAAAATAATTAATTTCTGTTTTGTTTCGAAATTAATGTGTAGATGAACTACACATCATACGTTGTTTTTATTATTAGTTTAATTTAATAATTAGAATCACACTTTATAGTTTAAAATTAGAAACTTTAGTTTTAGTGCAGAAACAGAAAAGGAAATAAGTAGCAGTATTCCAAAATTATATGTAACAGGTAATATTTAATTCAAGAATAGATAAGTCAATTCTGTGTACTTTTAGAGTAATTTGCCTTTTAAGGTAGGCCACGGCCACCTTCAAAAACCCATGGGTATTCAGCTTACTCTTATAAAGTGTGCTGTGCTAGTGCGGCCTAAAACTAGTTTGCGCGAAAAAACTCGATTATTATAAAAAAAAAGTCTTTACCGTTTGCCATTAATGTAGAGCAATTTGCCTGTCAATCACAAGTTAAATACAACGTAAACCTTCAAATTTCACGGCAAATATCCGTAATAAATCGCATGTCATTGCATAAAAATATTCTCTATCAAAAAGTATTATAAACACCGGTACGAACAGATTCAACTGGATTGAGACATTTTTTTATTTGCAAATTAAAATATCGTGACGCAGCTATGCGATGTGGTGTTAACATATTGCACCCGAGTTACAATTCGTTCGTTTTAAACGAAAGATCGTGATCGTAGATGCACCAAAGTCGTGTACATGTCTGACCTTCGCTTACCGTGCGATTCTGTCGCCAGGTAGACGACTTCTTTAAAAGCAACAAAAAAAAAAAAGAGGAAATCTTTCTAAAAAGGCCTTGTATATGTCGAGCACGTGCTGCTAAACATGGGCCTATTTCAAAGAAGAAAGATGGGGTTAGTTATACTCTCGATTTTATTCCTTTTGTTGCAGTGCGTTTTCTAGAGCGACGGAACATAAATAAAGTCTGATTTCAAAATGATTTGTAAATGTTCACAGTTTGAATTGAATACTTGTATATATATATTATATTTTTAGGCGCATTATAATAGGTTTTTTTTTTTCATATAGTCAGAAACAAGTTCTGGTTTTGCCCTGTTAATATTTTTTTATACCATAATACACGGAGCAAATAGTGCAAATATTAACATATTAATGAAAATATTGTTTAGATTATAGAATTCATTTTCGTAGATTTGGAAATTTCAGTTAAAATCTCTAACAACCAGATTAGAAACCATATAAAACTGGTATCAGAACCGGAACCTAAACTTTGTACATGAATTTTACCGGAACCTGAATCGGAACCGATATTTATTATATTGAAATACCGAAATGAGAACTCTTTATTATGATTCTACAAGAAACAGAACTGAACCGATATAAGATTTCGTTACATGTCTCTGCGTATAATATTGTATAATTTGTACAAGTTTTGTACAATAAATGAATTAAAATTTAATTTAAGGATAAAACTAGTCATTCATTGTAACTTTTAATTCAACTGCGCATATACCGGAAATAGTAATTGAAACTCAGTATGCAGGGATTTAATACATTTAAAAATTATCAACTATAATTATACAGTCGACTATAATCGTTTACAATTAAATACTATGAAGAACAAAAGTAAAGGAAATCTAGTGAATTGACTAACTATAAAAAATTCATCGGAATAGATATAAACCGTTCGGGATTTCAACAAGAGTTTTAGAGTAATTTAATGCAATGTTCCAGTAAAAATGTATCAACATAAACAGACATAATGGTAGAACGAATGTTGCTAACAATTTTTCTGGCTGATCAAGTTGAAACTGTCAGCACGGTTCACAACATCACGCTCATGATGCCACTTAGAGGACAAGTTGCGCGTAAGGATGGATAATATCGCGAAGCATCGAAGAGCGTGCGCGATCAGCTGAGACCGCGTGGTGCTGTGGTACATCACGTATTACTCATATATTTATCAGACATTAACCGACCCCGTCTAATGAGAGAAGACTGTTTTCGTTAACACACGCGATCTCAATTTATTATAACGGACCCACCACCGCACAAGAGAAGAAAGGTTGGGCATCGTGGAACAGAACACACTTACTTACACAAGTTCCGTATGGATTTCTCTCTGTTGCTGCAACTATAGCAACATTCTCGTTTTTAATGCCATTAAACAATTTATTCAGCCAAGAAAATATAGAATAGTTATTCAAATCAAAACCAATAATATTTCGTAGCAACATTTCTGTTCTAAGTAGTACAAGAACTAGTTGGTAACATAGTTTTACCGAAATTCATTGCCGAATATACTTATCTATAAATTCCGCGGGCGATCCTAATTCTTTATTATATTTGCGTTAATATATTACATCTATTTCCTCATTCCTCTATTCGAAATTCTACTCAATTAAAAAAAAACATCTTTGATATGAAACAACTCAAATAGCAATATCCGACGATGTATTGTCGCAATTGACTTGCAGTTTAATTATTAGAGGATATATAGCAAAGGTAGATTCTGCCAATATGATTTAACCATTGGATCTTGGTCAATCTTCTTGAGCTCACCAGGCGAGCAAGATAAACGAAAGATCTCAAATGGTTGGATTTGATCCTCGGCTAGACGAACAATGAATATGGCACACGTCTTAGTTATACAACTATTCGACAGAGTAGTTTTATAGCATAGACACGACCAAGGGAAGTTATATCGATTTACGATGGTTGTCCCATCTTTTAATACAAATATAGCTTAACAAAGTTTTAGAAAATTAATTTTCAATATCGTTGCGGTTTTACATATTGCCAGTATTAAAATGTAGTCTACGAACCACCACAATTATCAAAAAATTCGGTTAAGGAACACAAAAATCTGAGAACCCAATCTTATATTGCTAGTAAATATACAACCAAAGCAAACAAATGAATCTGCTCATGATGATAATTGAATATAGTAAAGTGATGTAAGAAACAAGGAATTCTTTTCGAAGAAATCGTAATTTCAGCCAAATTCGTCAAATATAATTTTGTAACAAGAGTTCACTAGCAATATATTGTCGTAAAAGTATCGTAGAAGGGCCTTTGCAGTGCATTGTAAACGGGAATGTAAGTGTAGGCATTGGGAAGTGTGCACGTTTTCTATAGTAGATTTATGGCGTTTTACACCTTCCTCGTAGATAAGTTCTTTATAATTATAATTAAATCGACTACTTACGATAATATATCAGACCGGCTTCGTGTACACAGATTACCCGGACGAGCAATTACTGAAACATGCGCTCTTTTACCTAGCTTGCTTGTGCAGATTGTCTGTACCGCTAATGCAATAGCTATGAGCATTGAGAGGAATGAGAAAAATCGACATGTTCGACACGTTTCAATAACTACCGTATAAAATGTACAATTTCTCTCATTATCAATAATTACTTTCAACAACGTACTAAAAATAAATAACAACTTATTATCTACTTAATATAATGTGTCACAAATTGCATTTAACGTTTGGAGATTCGTATTGGATATTTAATAGAGGCTTTTCAAATAATGGATACGTAAACACTGTAACGGTACAAAGGAATATTTGTTTGAGGGTCATAAAGGTTGAGATTTTGTTAAGATATTTTAACAATGGTATTACTATTTCTCGTTCTCGTTCCTGTTATCTAGCAGATTCCATAAATATGCCAAAGAATTATATTTAGATAATATAGGTTATACACGCTTATTTCCATAAACTTGTTTTTTTTTTTTATTCAAACAATTTCATGGACTATCTTTGTCAATAATAAATTACGCTGTAAATACAATTTTACGAGGAAAACATTTGTTAGAGCATTATTTTTTGAAACGATACTCAGATTGATTTTGTAACTTGTAACGACTAAAGTTTCCATGGTTCTAATATTGTATCCCAATATTGTTCTTATGACATTGCACTGACTTGTTCATTGCATGTTCATTAGTATTTACAGAATGAAGGAGGTTATTCAGATTTGTATTTATATTATTCAAGAATTAGCATAAATACAATTGGCTATAGCAAATCAAAACACTTTTTAACTCCGACTGTAAATGAGCAATTTAATAATAAAAATCAGAACATATTTAGGACTCATCTTACAAAAACTCTACAACAGTGAGCTTTCTAATTATGACAAATCCGGATTGTGACTAATTTCAGCCAGCCTCATTCCCTTCACGATGTAGTTAGCCTGGAAACAACGAATTAATATGTGATAACAAACATTTCCTAATACCGAGTATTATATGTTTACCAAATTCGGTACTTTCTGAAGAGCTACCATAAACCACAACATCAGGTCTTATGACCGATCGTACAAACGAGTGACATACATCCAAGTATATGAGTAATATTCAATTTCAGAGTCAAGGAAACTTAAAACGGATGTCTGTGCAATTTTATTTAGATTCTGATAATGTTACAAGCATGCCTCTGCACTGTATTCGCCGCGAGGGATTTACAAAAATAAAAATTGTATAAGATTTATTACTCATTAAACCGACAAAACATCTCTTCCTGTGAGTTGTATGCCCTGAACTTTAAAAGAAACTTTTCAGAATTGCTATATGTAGTGTTCTACTTAGACATCGTTACCGAACAATTACAAATATCCATTAACACAAAAATGAATACGGCGGGCGTGGTGTTTAACAACACCGAATAGGTAAAAAAGTAAAAGACAAGGGAATTGTGGTATTTCGAACGATGTGGCTAAATATTTATCTTATAATAAATGTGTTATTAATTACATATTCCATGCCCGGTGGATGAAAATGAATGGTTGTGAGCGCCGTGCTATATAATTACGCCCAGAGGATAGCTGTCTGTAATTACGGCATCACCTGGAGCACACAGCACAGAGAGATGCAACAACTATACCACGCTGATTACACGAAGTAGATGAAGGTTTAGTGAGCAGCAGTAATATATATGTGCGAGCACCCAGCACACTAATATCTCTCCAGGATTAGACCTGTAATAGGAACGCCAATATTCCCAAGTTCTCATATTGGATTTTAGATTGTTCAAGCGCACCACTTATGGATCACCAATGAAATTATTATCTAGATAATTATGGCTTGTTACTTTCTTGGGTGGAGTCTAAATGGAATTGCAAACATCAAAAATTTCGAACTCGTTATTTTAACAAAACACCGCGACATATAACTATATACCCAGTATCAACGAATGTCAACATTTATATCAACGAACAACAATATTATGAGACTCTTATCGAAACTATCGTTGTAATAACTTAATATAAATACATACTTTAAAGCAAATTCTTTGGCTACACATACAAGAAAGTCAAGTGTAAGGAACTGTACAATTTGGAATGCATATATTTTTCTTAAGGAGCAGTAAAAATGACTTAGTTCTTCTAACACTCAACCTACGCTCTCCCGTGCCGCCACTAGTACTTTCCGTGATGTGAGTTTCTGCACAAATTTAGTATCAAAATTTACTTCTCAACTGAAGTAGCTACATACATACGTTTCGTTCTGTCGGTAGGTTGTAAAGGCGCGGGGAAACCAATCAAATAACAATGTTGTATTTAAAAAATATTATTTATTTATCTTGTTCCGGTTCAAAACATTTGCGCCCGCGTGGAATTCTTCTTCTAACTATTTCTTGCAGAATACATTCATTATAGAAATGTATTAATTTATCCTGCATTTTATTTTGCCAGAAATCACTTTCTCTCTCAATTTTTTCAATATACAAGTCAACTTCATCATTTCTGTAAATTATAAAATAACAATATTCCCTATCTGATATTTGAAACTGACCTTGTATCTAAAAGTAAATGCGACAAAATAAAAATTTCAACAATTATGTGATTTATCTTACTTGGAAGTAATAGTCGTGGCTCTTTTTTAATTTAACTTCATTATTTCTTAATTCTAAACAAATATTTTTGTTTTTTAATTCTGCCTTCATCGGCAATTTAGAGCCGGCTAAACTATACATGCATTTAATTTCAATGATGCCATTGTCATTTATCAAGCCTGTAATATGTGTATGTATGTATATATAAATGTGTGTGTGTCTGTATATATATATATATATATATATATATATATATATATATATATATATATATATATATATATATATATATATATATATAATAATTATAAATTTGTGTGTATCTGTATATCATAGGGCTATTTGCTAACCATCCGGAAAAGCACCCAAAAATCCATATTTAGTATCTATAAATATTCCACTTGGTGCACTCACTTTTTCAATACATAATTTGCGTTTTTGTATACTATAATTATGAATTTATATATATATATATATATATATATATATATATATATATATATATATATATATATATAAATATATATAAATACATATATATATATATATATATATATATATATATATATATATATATATATATATTTATATATATATATATTTATATATATATATATATATATATATATATATATATATATATATATATATATATATATATATATATATGTATATTTATATATTCGAAATTCTTCGTCCGTTCCCCACGCATTACTCAAATCATCAATTGAATCAAGTGTCATAAGTTTTGGACTAGCTTCAAATTGCGTCTCATTTCTTTTTGGACAAATTATAAGATAAACAATAATTCGAACAATGTTATTATACAAATTAACTTTAGTTTAGTTAATTTTAAGGTATAGTAGGAATACCTGTTCGAAATATCCATCGCTTCTAAAACATCAGATTCTAAATCTATAAGTGGCCGTGGTGGTGGATAAGTATTATTATTATTGTCACTGTTAGTAAGAAATTTTTTCCATCTTAATTTCGCAGCTTTCGAGGCTTTAGAACGTTTAATTCTACGATTCAAACGTCTTCGAGTCGGCGCCATAATTATTAAACTGCGCTACACTGGTCTATGCTTTGGTATTAGCAAGCGGAAGAAAGTTTGATATCTAATACGTACAGCAGAGCCTCTCACGGACAAACCCTGAAACTTTTAACATTGAGTCTTATGGACGATTCTTTTATCATTGTTTTTGTCGATTATATATAATTAAGAATACAATAATTAGACTCATTTTAAAGATTATGACTACCTTAGAGCTCTGAGACATGATTCCGCTCAATTTGGTTCTATTAAACCAAATAAAATGAGGTTCAAAGTAGCAGCTAAAACATGCCATGGTTAATAAACACTTATATTATTTATAATAATGATTTAGCAGTTCATTTTCTATTCAGAGCAATCAAGATACATCATAGAATCAGTGTACTAAAGGAATTATCATTTGATTACTTGTGTGTTGAGATAATTATGGAAATATTTCACTCATTTGTATCAAGACTTAAATTGACATTTTTACGCGACCTTAAAGTTGGTTAATACTCTATCATATTCAAGACGTATCAGTTGTGCAATGATCAAAATATTGTATTACAGTACAAGTAATACAAGATATAGTATCTCGTCATGCGAAATAAAGCAATCATAATATAATACTTCAGAGAAATACATTTGGTTTCAATGTCACATAAATGCAAGTTCTTTTAAGCGAAACAAAAAATACCCAATGACAAAGATTTGTTGTTAATAATGTAAGTATGTGTTTTTAAATATCGTTATCGGGGATCCCTTGAATACACTCAAAATATCGAATTGAGACTAACCAACTTTCGTCGCTACCTTCAGAGGAGTAGAGGGTGCAAATTTGGTCGTACGAGTGATCGAGCGACGACTAACGGCCAAGTATATGTGTGATATATATTTTTAAATGCAGGGCGACGAGACAAGAACTTATTGTTAAGAACATTTTTTGTTTCGAGAATACTACAGACACACGACCGAATGCTCTAGCTCATCTGTACTTTGTAAGGCGAGCCAAAAATATTGTAACCATTTCAAAATAAATTTTCTAGTCATTGGTATACATTTCTAATTATTAACATTATGATAGTAACATATTTATGGTAAAGGTTCTTTTGTCGGAAAACATGTTTATTTTCGTCTTTATTAACGTTTAACAAGGCCAAACATTCCACAGATAAGAACATTTTATGGTCATGGAAGATCCGAAATTCTTGGAAATGGTTGAACAGTGAAGTCTCTTATTATGTTTGGGTGGATGATAAATTGCACAATTTCATTTTGGCATTTTTATGGCATAGTCCTTGGCCAATTATAAAATTTCAAATAAAAATGCTGGAGTGACCTTCACTAGACTTTCTGATCATTTTACTATCTATATTTATAATATAGATTTATTTTGTTTACAATTGTTTCTACGATTGCAATGAAACAATATCAATATTTATTGATCTTAATAACACGTAAATGTAACAACGTTAATTCAGTAAGTGGTAAATATTTAGAAAAAAAATCTTTAAAAAATTTACATGGAATTTTAATATCATTTATATGTATAAGAATAATATTTTCTCTAACTCATGCCGGTAAGAGACTTTGAAAAAAATAGCAATAGTAAACTACTATTATCTTTCGGACCCTCTACAAGTTTTACGTTTAAAATAAAATAATATTATCATAAACACACAGAGTCTGAAAGACACATAATTTCGAAAATAGACATAAACGATTTGGTCAAAACGTGTATTTTCGTTAAACTCTCTGTTTAGAATATTTTTGTAATTTATTTTACTGTCGAATAATATAATTTGATTATCTTACTTTACGTTAAGCTAAGATATTTTCGAAGGATTCTCCGAGAGATTTGGAAATACGAATATATTTGGAGGAATTATATTAGAAACCAAATTTTTATCAGCAAATTTACAAATTAAGAGCAACTAATATAAATATTTTGTATTCGAAATTAAATTAGTATGATTTGGATAAGCTACTTACAGTTTGATAGCAACTATAAAGACAATGTTGAAACAAAAAATAACATGCCACGTCATAAATAAACTTTAAACACGTTTCGCTTTGATTTTTAGCAATTATGATACTTTTATCTGAAATTGAACAAAGTTAATTAGCCAAGCGTGAGAGAAACAGTCAATTATAAAATACTTTTATTGTTTGCCGGTTATGAATCTTATCAAGTACGTAATTAGAATATGTAGTTAATCCGTTTGTGAACGGATTTCAACTATTAATCCACGGATATTTGCATATATTTGTATAATTTCTGTCATTTCCATACCAGCACGATACTTCGATTATCGTTATGCTTAATCCCATGGAACGGCTTTTTAAGTAAAATTACGCTATTACGATATAAACGCCGTTTAGTAGAAGTTTGGATTTTTCTAAAATAACGTCTAGCTGGTACATACTATATAATTTTATTAAATTCATTATACAGACAACAGTTTGTAAAATAATTAATGGCTGTTAACCCTCAGGAAAAATTTTTTAAGTGCTATGCTAATGGTATTGGCAAATTATAACTTTTCAACGTTTTCAAATAGACCAATTGGCCTGGTTTATAGACTATTCAATTATCTTTTATACATTCTGCAGGAATATATAACAAAAATCCAAAATCCCACCAACAAATCCATAATAAGTTCCCAGCAATTTTTAGCTTGCTATACAATATGAACTACGATTCGATCGTGTGTCTGTAAAATGAGCGTAATTAAAATCTTAGCACAGAATTGCATTGCTCCTTGATTCCAAAACTCATTGGATTGTAATCAAATTTATTACACGTATTTATGAATACCAATACTCGTAATAGGTACTGTTAAAGAGGCGATTTACTTAATAATGAATAAATATTCAGATTTGCCCAATAACGATGTAGACCGAATAATGTTTCACAAATATATCAAATTAAACGTATTACTAAATATATTGTGTGTCGAGGATTATGTTATCACTACAAAAAGAAAAATGATTTCAATATATTTTGTAATTTATTTCCTGTTCCAATTCTTCGCTGTAGAAGAGGCGAAGACTGTACAAATTATTGGCAATTTTATTTCGTTTTCTAATATCGACAATGCTTTAATCATGTTGGTAGATTTATTATCGAGAGAAATAATAAAAGAGAAAAACAGAAAAGCGATTGAATTCTTTGTGTCTGTGTATCTATCTTATTCAGTGAACTTTTATTTTCTGTTGTTGTTTCGTAGAGCACCGCTGCTACTATATAGAAATGTGAAGTGTCTCGAAGAGGATACAAAAAGAAGTTGGTATACTCGTTCGCATTAGTTCCACAACATTTATTTAGAGAAATATCTGCTTAGATATCTTCTTTCGTTACTTGATGTTAACATCAATATGCCTGTTTATACTTTCTATGGTTACGTTAGCCGTGTTTTCGTCATTTCCGGTGTATTCATGTTAACTTTACTTATACGGAGAATTTGATTTGAAATGAGTAGCAGTAAATATCTAACAAACATAGTATGAATCGTAAAAGTATATCATAAAAACTAGCATAGGTACTGGCAGTTTTCCGTATAACATTTGTAAATGCGAATGCACAAGATAAAGTGCAGCGAAGCGCCAACTCGAATTTTCTATACCTCGAAGTTCATAGGCCGCACTGTCAGCGTCCGATGTATGAAAATTTGAATGTTTATGTCACTATAATTGATAATGCATTTGTTTAGAAAAATGTTGATAACGAATGACTAATATTTGCATTACCGGACCAAAACCAAAATATTTATATTTTGGTATAGTATATAAAACACCGAAATGCCTGTTAATGCCGGAATATTAAAAAAGCTGTTCGAATTGATAGAAATTAAAATATTGTTTTCAATTTCATAAATCAAAATACATAAAAAATAAAACAAAGAAACCAGCATAGGTTTCCTTGTATTTATTAGCCATGGGCGGATTATTGTTTTATGACGATCCCTCGAATTCTCGTGAGGCAAAGTATACAGGCACTTTCAGCTCACCGTAAAGTAATTGTAAAAAAGAAGAAAGCAAAAGCGCATGCGTACACGATACATAATTTAAATTAAAAAACAATACCTATTCTTTTATTATTATCGTTTTTAGATTAACAATTGTAAAAAATGTTAAAAGAAATTATTGAAAATCTTTAAATTCATAATAATTATATTTTTGTGGCCTTTGTGTTCACAATGTTAAGAAACTGTAGGCCTTTCTTTTTAGTACTTGTCAGTTTCTATTTTTTCTAAGGGCAATATTAAGAAGGGTTTCAAATTTTGGGGCCAAGTAAGTATAAAGGCGATTGCATATAACTGCGAGAAGATTCAAAATAAAAACCTACTACAGAATAGCGAGCGACGAAAAACATTTAGGTATATGGGTTATAAATATTTTTTGATTCTGGGCAACGGGAAAAGCACATTTTGTTAAAGAAATTTATTGAACCAAGAATATTACAGACACACGATCGAATGCTTTAGTTATACTGTTCGGCTAGCTTTTACATTTTTAGGCGTCGAAATGAAAATATTGTGTAAACGAAAACATAATCGAAATAAAATAATATTGGAATTGTTTCAGCAAACGTTGAAAACTCACTGTTTAAATATACCAGTTGCACACCTTGAGTCGGTGTATCACATCGTTGAGTTTAATATCCGTTGCAAAAAAGGAGGAAAAACAAAATCAACAAAAAAGAAATACAATCAAAATCCCATTTTTCTTCACGGTTCCTCCGCATCCCGTGCGCTTGCTGGCCCGGCCCGGTGAGCAAGCAAGTTACAGGCAAGACGCGTATACTATATTTCCCGTTCGCTGGACCGGAAATACGTTTCTAATATCTCCGGCACACTTTACAACAAAATTTGATTTATGAAAAAAGTTTTCGACCCCACAAGATGATGGCAGAACAATGTCTCATATGTCAAATATATAGTTTTATTGGTTTGTAATAGCTGTGTAAATACCACCAAACAATCTTGACAGAATGTTATATGCTTGAATATAATATTTAATAGGAAAAATATTTGGCTGCCAAGAAAGCGCAAAAACTAGTAACCCAATTAACATTTGAATATACTATACATATGTAATAACGTAAACTAAATACTTTAAAATAAACTTTAGATTATTTAAATAATTCGATTTTATGGACACATTAGTTCACATAACCGAGTGCCTACTATAATATACTTGGCCACAGGAAATACCGTGTGACTGAAATAATTGAATTTGAAGATTTTATCATAAGATTATGTCATAACATTTTGAGACAGGTCAGTCGGAAACGCAAATATAAATGAAAACATAATCGTAAGTAGGGCGGAACAAATTAGCTGTACACATTAAAAATCGTTCTTATAATGAATTCAAAAACAATTAAATAAAAATCCCACCGTTTAAAAGATGTTTATAAAAGCAGTGTTTCATTTCATTTTGCGTAATAATATTCGATAATTTTCCAGCGTCACCGTTTAAGCTAATGAAGTCCTCAAACGCGCTGGTTGTTTTATATTTTTTGGTGAGATTTCCGTTTATCCAGACGATATAATAACGAGACACGCGGTAAACGGCATAATTAGAGCTGCGCCGGCCGTTACAACAAACCGTAATGAAAATGAAACTGTTCTTAATTTCGCAGATTAAAAGAACATTAAAGCGTTGTTGTCGGCGAATGATATGAGATATACTCGCTAATTTCTACATTTTCTGTTCTCGCAATATTACCAGGTTAGTACACGAATGTTAACGAGATGACGTGACTGTACTTCGCTACCACTGCATGAGTATCAACCGTGCTGCGCTTCTTACGGTAATTTGAAATCAAGTAATCTGCGACAAACGATAATGAAGATGTGATGACGTGTTTCTCATCGTAATGCTACTTCATGTCGACAAGTTTTTACAGGTTTTAATTATTTTATGTTTAATTATGTCTCGCCAGTACTAATGTGTAAGGAATTATTTATATGCACTTATTTAATTAGTAGACATATTTGTCAAGGATATTTCAAAGTATTTCAAACATTTTCGCGTTGATGTGAAGGTTATTATTTAAATAAAGTTAAATCTGCCAATATATGAAATTATTCTTATATTTCTACAATGTATAAAAATAAGAAACGTACATATGATATTTATTTTGAGATATAAAATTTTATATATCAAAAAGAAAGTAAAATATTGGATTATCATATTAAAATTTTAAATTAGGTATTGATTGTAAATCTAACCTCTATATAGTGAACATCGTAGTAGCGGGTATACACAAATGTTTACATTGAGTAGCGATATAACGAGGAATACGAAAAATAAATTTGAATATTCCAATTTTCCCGCACAATTGCAGTTATTATTTGCAATTTTGTTTTGTAAGTTATATCCCACAAAAGTAAGTCTAATCATGATTTTGTTTATCAAAATAAAAAATTACTAGACTTTCTTTTACGTAATTTTCACTAGATTGATTTACATATATATATATATATATATATATATATATATATATATATATATATATATATATATATATATTTACAATAAAATTCCAGATGTAAAAACCAATTTAAATATATTATTAAAATAGAATTAATTAAACATAGTATTTACTCAATTGACGAGTTTTTGGAATCAGATAAATTTTGTGTATTTGTGTAATTATTTTATTTATTTCATCAATGTGTATTTCTAATTACGAAGTATACTATAACATAATTTTTTTTAATGTGTATGACTTGGTTATAATTTCTTTTGTATAATTTTTAAAACCAATAAATTTTATTATTATTATATTCTCCCAAACAAACTGTCAAACCAAACTATACTAAAGGAATACTCTGAACTATCATTAATCTAATTGAGTCATTTTTGCTTTCCTGTGAAAATATTGACAGGTGCAGATGATCCGATTTATTAAGCTACATGCGAATCTATGCCAACGTAAACACGACAAGTGAAGAAATTTTTCAAACAAAAATTTTGCAAAATGTTTATATCTTTCAATATGAACATAACTATTTTTGCCATAAAGGCAGCCGTTCTAATTATATTGGAAAAAGAACAAAAAACGCATAGAGTAAACATGCACTTTTGGTCTGAATATTCTTTTTAAAAATAGGAGTTGCAAATCTAGACCATATACAAGTCTTAAGTTTGAAGTTTCACAATTTTAGGTTCGACAGTTTTTGCTCTAGAGCGTTCATAGACAGACCGACACACACACACACACACATAGACAGACGTCATTCCGAAAATAGTCACATTTGATTCGGGGAAGGTCATAGCGTGCATATCCGTTGAAATCTCGAATTCAAAATTTTGCATGATTACAAGACTTACATATTACTTCGTAAAAGAAAGTAACAAGTAGGGTACCATTTCATTGACACGTTATTTAATTTAAATTTTAATACTGAAACATAAATATTTAGAGAAAACTGCTTTTTTTTTTTGTTCATTTGCTTGCCATATGATATATAAACTATACATCCGAAAATAGATGAATGCTTCAAGTAAACGAAAAGAATTTTGTTTATACCTACTAGTGTCGAAAAATAAACAAATTTGACCCAGTAATAACAATCAATCAATGTATGAGGAACAACTGTTCGAGCAATATCTCCAATGGTATCGTTCCTTTTCTAAAATACAGCAATGCATTGGTTGCAGATCTTTTATAGTCTTCAGTGGCGTCACGCAGAGTGGACTCTTTATGCTCACGTATTCCGCCGTGCACCGGGCTGGGAGCACACTACTCTCCTCTATATATGGTCACAACAAGGCCCACAGCTCTGGTATTCACTAATGTGCCAATAGCAATACGTTCAAAAAGAAACCGTGGCTTTTTATTCGGCTAATGGCGGCCGGGACACCCTATTGTGCACACATACAAACACTCTACTTCACCCCATATTTTGGCATGATTTTATATGAATGATATTGGAAAATATTACATGCACGTATACTATTTCCCGTTCATTTACATATTTCACCGCTAAAATATCAATGCATCATATAACCGAATGAAACTTGAGATTATATATGGGTTGTGAACCTCTTGCTCCTGTAGTGATAATCTAATTCGCAGAGAACTTTAATTTGGTCGAATACTGGCCATTGTGGATGTAGAATTCTTATATAGAATAGATAATACCTACGGCGAGGTATCGGTGTCTGATCTCTGCTTGTTTTATACAATATATTGAATGCAAGACTGGTGATTTACTTAAAGAATAAATTATGTCAGGGATTTATAAATATATTTATCGTTGTTATCAAATAACTGGAGACCGCCACTAGATTATGGCCGAATTTCCTTCGAATATATCGGGCCAATTTAAACAAAATTTGGTATACAAATAGTGTCGCATTTAAAAATGTAAAAACCCTTATATTTCTGAAGTTTTAGGGCCCTAAATACGGAGCCCCTTTTCAATATAGCTCTTATAGTGTCTTTTTTTCTAACCTAAAATTATTGTTTATAAAGTTTTAATAAATAATGAATGATAAATTCTCGATATATCCTATCGTAAAGTAAATATGCAAAACAATCTGTGATAGAAACTTACATAACCATGGAGTTGCAACTGTTCAATAAAGAGTAACTTCCTCTTTGCCTAGAATTTGCACCTGACCAAACACAAGTTCTTTATCGGTGTACATAAGTTGGTATACCTGAAGTTAGATATATTTACATGCGCTGGAGAGGAGAAATGAATTGCAAACATGGTTACTTCGAAGTAATATTTTATCATGCATAGGATGACATCATACTGCGTTTTTGATGTCTCGCGGTGCCCATACTTTCAAGAATTCAGGTTATAAAAATATTCCACTATGCATACTACCAACGATATTATCATCATTATATGGCATATTATTATAAAGATAATATTTACATACCTATATACAAGTTGCATCGTATTATTACTATCAAATATTAATATATAAACATAATTACACACTATTTATTCTTCTTCCACCGTTATTAATGTCAATTTCGTTGTCATATTCCTGGAATTATTTTAGACGATATTTATATTTTTATAAGAAATATTCTTGTTTTATTTTTTAATAGACCATTTTATTTATAATATAAATAAAATGGTCTATTTTCATTAAAAATGCTCACATTTACTTATGCAGTACATATTGCAGTTATGAGAGTATTTATAATAATGAATTCTAGATGTCAACATTTTCAAAAGCAGTTTTCTTAACAATATGTTCACTCAGCATAGAACCATGTAATATTTAGCCAACGAATTGTTATTGAGTACAAAATTTACTGTTGCAATCATCCAACAACATTTTAAATTTCAATATTTTTATTATTAATAATATTATTTTGACTATTGAGAATTTAAAATGACTCTATTATTCTCAATACTAGAATAAATTCACGTATTCACATGAACGTTTCGTTTGTTTCGTGATTAGCCAAGGATATTGAAAATTATTTGATGTACATTTCCTAATTTTATTAATAAAATCACAGAAGCAAATAGTTTATATATTGGAAAATATAATGTTTGTAATCAAATATTTAACTGTCACATGACTTCTTCGTTTCACCTATAGATAGCGTTCAATGTCTAATTTACTTCAAAGTATTTTTTATTTTCTTTAAGCCTATGGGCTCAAAATTTGGAAAAACTTTATCGATATAAAATATCTTATAATTTGTAGTAAAATATTCTAAAAATTATAAACGTGACTAAGGGCAGTATTTAGGAGGGCTCTAAATTTTGGGGCCCTATAACTCCGGACCTGTACAGACGATTGGATTTAAAATGCGAGCGGAACTTCACGGGCATGGAAATTATATGTATATCAAATTTAATTAAAATCTACTCGGTACCTTCAGAGCAGATAGGTCCACAAAGTAGGTCTTACGAACAAACGAGTGACATAATCCAATGATACAATTTTCGTAATCAGGCTGACGAGACAAACACTTTTTCTTGATAAAAATTTTTGTTCCGAGAATGTAACAGACACATGACCAAACACTATAGCTGTCTTGTACTATTGTACCAAAATTTGAAGCCCTATTTATAGTATTAACGGTTCGAAACCAGGACTTAATGCGTCTAATGAAACATTGGACAACAATCTACTTATGTACATTGTTAAATTTTCACTATATCTAAATGTATCATTAAAAAATTAATGCTTGAACTAACAAAAATAAATAGGCATCTAAATTGTTTTCAAAATAATTTTTTAAGTCAAATAATTCGTACATAATTTTATTTTAATATTTTTAACGTAAATTATTTGGAATTTAATCACTGGAAACGCTAAAAAACTGCAAGTATATTGTACAATTTCAAGTGAAACATATGGTAGTATCGCAAGGCCTGAAGTATTAAATTTTTCAATAATTTCAGATGTAAGAAAAGGTCTATATCAATGATAAATCAAATGTAAATATGTGAAATGTGCGGTGTCTTATCTAACTGCTTATCTTGCATTCATATGCTTCACCGAGTAACGTTCATAGTGTTTATAATTAGTACTAGGACCTTATCCAAACGCTTTCTGAATCGTGCTCTTATTGACTTGCGCCGTGAGTAAGGAGCTTCTTCTTAGGGACCAGCGAATATGCGTATATATATATATATATATATATATATATATATATATATATATATATATATATATACATATATATATATATATATATATATATATATATATATATATATATATATATATATATATACATATATATATATATATATATATATATATATATATATATATATATATATATATATATACATATATATATATATATATATATATATATATATATATATATATATATATATACATATATATATATATATATATATATATATATATATATATATATATATATATATATATATATACATATATATATATATATATATATATATATATATATATATATATATATACATATATATATATATATATATATATATATATATATATATATATATATATATTTAATTTGTATATTAGAAGACTTCTACTTACGCTATTCGTTGAAGGCTCATGGGTGAAAAATGTGAAGAAAAAGTACTCACCTAGAAAAGAAAACAATAATTACAAAATGTACAGTGAATAAATAACTAACTGGACAGCTATATGTGTCACTAATTTCGAAAAATGTTTGAGAATACCAAGCTAAGCATAATATAACATATAGTCAAATGGAAGATCATAAACAGCAGTCGTCGATTGTAATCTTGTTAATTACTTAATTCCGCATGAAGTTACATGCATTTAGTTGTATCGGTTTGAATTTAGTAGCACTGCACATGGTGCGGCAAGTGAACTTGCAAGAAACACGTGTGCTGGCGCAACAATTTACAAAACGATCGACAGTTGTATCACAGCGCAAATGAAACGTGCGAGATATCTGTTCGACAAGCTCGCGTGAACCATTTCAAGACAAGCTGCACTCGGGCCGAAGTGATGCTTGTTGGTGTTGGTATTGTGTGGATCCCCGGTAGAAAAGCCACCGGTTGCGTATTCTTCAACTTTATTCCAGAATGTTTTTGCATCGCAGTTACTTATTGGCATTCGTTTTGCTGATTGGGAAATTCAGAGCTGGTAATTATCTTCGAAAACTTTGTTACAAGGAACTAATAGAGGTCTCCAAACCATTGGATCTGTAACCGGTTATGACCTTAGCTAAAGATATTCGATGTTTAAGAATTCGGTTACGGCAAATTCTGTTCAATTCATTTTAAATTCTTATAAATTAAATATAGAGAATATGAAAAAAAATATTGCTAGATTATAATAAATATGCATGTTTGAAGTCCCCTAGGTTCGATATGACTATTTTCTCAATAGCTGTGTTTGTTCCTCCTGTACTGAATGCTCATTTCAAGATTTGTCTCTCTTATACTTATAATAAAAGAAAGGACAGATTATTAATCAAGCAAGATCAAAACGAATGGTGTGTCTGTGTGTGTGTAGCAATATTGATAAACAACTAAGAACAGAATAGTGACATTTCGAATGTGAACATAAAGGATATTTGGATTGACTTGATTAGCTTTTAGGTTTACTCGCACAGTTAGAAGGAAATCTTTATTGTTGTCGTTTTTCAGTGTTTACAAATTGGTTATAAGTACATAAAAAAAAGCGACATTTATAATGGAAACAATAATTATTGTTGGAATTATTTTCTCAAAAAGTGTACATTTTGTAAGAAAAACACCTTTTAAATACATAGACGCTTCCATGGAATCCATATTACTTTTACTAAGAATAGCTTGAACTTGATTCTAATTATTTTCAAATTGTTAAAATGTATTGACAAATGCAGCATTGTTACATAAAATAGCGCCAAATTTGTACATTTCAATGTTAATTATCATCTACCATATTAAAAGATGTCTGAGCGGCAAAAATTCCAATTCTTTCGTCAAAAATTAGGCATAGAGTAGGCCCAAGGTTGAAAGCAATACCAACAAAACAATTTATATGTATGAAGCGTGGACTATACATTTTTTTTTTTTTTGAACACTTCCCTAATATATCGTAATGCAGGCAATATAATAGTACCATTTTTATTGCTAGTTAAACACTAAAAATTACAGTTCCTATATTTTAAACTAAACAAATTTCATGACCCATTTCGTTATGAATATAATATTCAAAGTTTGAAGGGTGTGGTGCACTACCGTAATTAAACGGTAAATGTTTTTGTGTCGTATTTTAATGCTAATTAACTCATGTTGAAGTAAATTGTTGAAAAAAAATAAAATCAAGATGCGGACGCAGTGGATATTTAGAATTTACTTTCTTCGTTCTGAAAATCGACGTTAGCATCACCATACTGCAAAATCACTGTGGAAATAATAATATTTGCAATGGTTTCGCGGTGGTTCTGGTCACTGTTTCTATCCAAACAAAGCAAGCACCATCGTTAAAGGTGTAAGTGCAACAGAGGGAAGTGTAGTAGGGCTGATTATATGTAAAGTAGGTGGCTGTTATGGCGGTGTCACATTGTTTGCTTGTTGTTGACCGTGAGCGTATGGAATATCGAACGGCGGCCGAAAGGCAAGCCATACTATTACCATATATCCCCCTTTTACTATAGCCATACACGCGGTATTGTATATACAAACGAACGAACGAACGAACTATTGCGAGCAGCAGCAGCCAACTTGGAAAGGTAACAAATCTCGCGGACCTTTTGCTTTTCACATGCACCAAGACAATAAACCGCACGTGTCTGCAATTCTATGCTCGGCCAGAGTCAGAGAAAATGAGATCGTTTATTTAAATCGAATGGATTCACGATTCAGCATTCGTAGCCGTTTTGTATGACAGTCGCTCAATCTACAAGTCCACGTTATTACATCATTTTATTTTGAATCTAATAAGGAAAACCACTATACCAGTTACTGCCAAACTTTCTTCACATGGTTCATATATTGATATTCAAAAGCATTTGGATATCTTTCAGGGAATAAAACTTTCAAACTGACCAACTAAATCGTGACTCGCGGGTCAAAAGTCGACTACCACTACTCTATATCCTGGACTACCAATATGAACTAACTTTTTATTCTCTCTAAGACATAGTTCTCAGGGAAGTACATATTCTAATTAATTGCTTGATTTGACTGATAGATGGCTACTCTCGTAACAGTATATTTTGGATTAAGTCACCAGTAGGAATGCTAAGCGGGTTCTGGTGTAGAAAATGGTGTTAAGGTAAGAGATGCGAAATCTACTTCAAAACAGTGATTTACTACTCGAGGTTTTAAAAGTTATTTTAGAGGTGTGAAAAGGTTGCTTTAGAAATATTAAAATATAGTGTGGTGATATTAACTTTCCACTAATGCAACTATTGGTGCAGTGTCTGTGATACACTTTTTATGTTTTTATTTTCTTTTACGAAGAAAGTCTTGTTTATTAACTATTATTGTTTCTTAAACAACTATTGTTTACGTTAATTATACGTGACAAATCTTAATAGAATTTATTGTCAAACTTATTCGTAGAAAAGAAAACAATCCATCCATGTTAAATTAGAAACTCTTTAATACAATTTTTACATATTTTGTAATAAAAACCTCAAACCAAGCCACAAACATACGTCTGTCAAGTTAGCGCAGTCACTTGCTCAGATTTGAATGAAAATTTTACCATCATTTGTGGCCTTTTTTTCGTGAATACCAAAATTAAAAAAAAAAAACAGGTGGCTGCACTAACTTGACGTCATGTTAGCGCAGCCACCCTTAATTTTGACTCTAGACAAAAAATATCGATATCATAATTTGTCGCTTTGTTACATATGTATATAAACTGAAAGGTTAAAAGATATCTTGGTAATGTATAAATATATTTTCTTATCAACTTTACCTGCACCAGAATCCCCTAATTTGATCTACTCCCACCCAGTCAGGACAAATAAACAAACAACCACCCCGGTTACAGACACGGCGCGGACTATAGACGCACAAGTGCACTATAACTAACAATCGCATCAACATCTATCGGAGCTTTGAAAATGTCAGGTCAACATCGTTCTGAATGCATATAAGCTTCTCTGTCAAGAAGCAAAGAAGCCAATTTTAATGATAAAATGTATAACAGACTTGTGCAAATAATGTGTGCGCAAACTAGAAATGCCGTTATTTGAAGCGTATGTACAAGTAAAAGCAGACGCAAATAATTACGGTATCCAAGTTTACAAGCGTCAGACAACAACAATCCACCCATTTGAAAACAAGGCATAGCTAGATCGCTAGGTACAAATAGGTAAATTGTGCGATGTATAAAGTAAAGTCGGGCTCGCGCAACAGCACAGACACAGCGCTTATAATTGCGTTGAAACAGCAGGTAACTTCAAATTAAAACAGTAAACAATCACGATCTACTAAAAACCGCCACTTAACCAACCAGCCGACTCCGAGCTAGCTACAAATACCAAATTGATATACGACTTCCATATAAATGCCAGCGGTGTTATCGGCATGGCATCTCTGCACAAAACCTATGTATATAATACTACATATTTTATCGATAATAGTTGTGTGCATGTGATGTGTTCTGTGTGCATAATTTCTATGTGTGTGTGTGTGTGTATGATTCTGTATAAGTATACTACACTGACATGTATAGTTCTTATATTTTATATAAAGACAAAAATGTTTCCAGTGTATTTCGTTGGATTATCAAAGAATATGTGCAAATATTTTATGGTCTATATAGCATTATTATAATGCTGAAAGATAATGCGCTGCTATACCAACAAGTCACTCAAAATAATCTTAAACATTTGAATAAAATAAAGATATTCGCTGATTATCATGAAACCATTTACTAAATACGCATCTATGAACGCAACACCTATATTTACCAATTTCAATACGATTTTCTAATATTTACATGACTACCTATGACGGTACTAGGCCTATAGGCTTATTTAGAGTGGGGGATAGGGCTATTACCATTAAGTTGGTAATAAATTTTAGTTGTTTTCATAAGTAGATTCGGCAACGCTGTTAGGTGTGAGAAATATGTTACATAACCTCTTTTAGTCTTATGTTCTTTATAATTCGCATGTGGCAAGCCATTTTGTTAATTTTGTTTTCGAAAGGTTAGTGTTACAAGTGTACATTATTATTAAACGTGAGTGATATTGGTTATGTGAAAGCACAATCAGACAATTTGCCAAAAGTGGACATAACCTCACTTACGTATTTCGAAATTGCATTTGTATTACATGCAACACTTTAACTCTAAAGTGGAGGGGTTACAAAAATCTGGTCCTAAAATTTGAAATTCTAGTTACAAATTTCAATATTGAATTGAAGTTGAGCGTTATTTAGTAAATTGATACTGGTTATAGTAATTAAATGGGTAGTAAATTAAGATACATATTTCATTTTCTCCACAGCAAAAGCTTGCCTCATGCCTATTACGATAAAGCAGTTTTCCCATAAAAATATAAAATGATCACAAATCCATTTTACGTCTTAGATTAATTAAGGATAATTCAAGGCAGATTTAAAATCTAAACATACTTTAAAATTCACGTTTATATAAAATTTCTTGTATTAAATCTTTCTTTATTACAAATCACATTTGCCAAACATATTATTCTATAATTCGGGCGCGTCCAGTTGGTTCATTATTATTATAGCAAGTAAACAGCTTATTTATATATGTTTTAGATACAGTGTGAATGTGTCTGTGTTCTCACGTTGGCTTACTAACGTATTTCTGTGTTAATGCCTGATGACCATGGCTTTCTGCTTGTAGTATTGCTCAGTGTGCTAATGGATGTGTGTTTGTTGCAATGTGTGTGTTGGTGCATGTTTCTTCCAACAATAATTGTAGAAGCTAGGAAATAATCATTGGTTTGCTTCGGGCGACGAATAAATAGGCTTCGCATCTTGGTCTGCTCGCGCGCTTATACATACACGTATATTATCGTACGTTCTAGTAGGAGTGTGTGTGTGTGTGTGATACACCGCGCATAGCTGCAGAGAAAGACATACACTCTAGGTACGGTGAATTTGCGATAGCCACCCGATAGCTGAACATGTCTGTCGGATCGCTACTTTCCTACATATTTACTGGTAGTCATGCTTCGCCAATCAATTTGCAGAAAACTCTAATTCCAACTATACATGTGTTCTGTATCACATTACCATACCAACCTGCGAACGATGTAGCTACTTATAGGCTCTAACATACAAATATCAAAACACAATTTCTATAGTTTTAGATGCAGTATTAATATTTATGGGAGGTGACTAACTCTTACAATCTTGCGTCACATGTTTGACAGTCTCAAATATACAATATTTGCAATTATCCTTACAAGCTATGCAGTCAACAACATTCTTAATTGTAACTTCCTTAAAATCTTTCTCTGTAATAATCAAAAGTTCGAAGATTACGGAGCAATTATCAATATGTAATCTGACAATTTTTAATGATTCAATAAAATAAGCTCAGACTGAATTCATACAGAATTATTAATGCAGCAAATAATTCTCCAATTTTAAGAATGTTCGTTCTGGTGTTTCGGCATTAACTTCAATATTGTATTGATAACTGATTTAGCAAGCAACAGTAACAATATTTTATAGTTTTAAATTATATAAAGTCCAGTACACAAAATTATGCTATTGCTATCATTGCGACGCAGAAGTTAAAATGCGGTGCTCTACATGAACTAATGGATATTGAATTTTATTAAAATATATATCTACAACTTATGGTGGTACATAGAAAATTCTAAACTTAGTAATAGCATTTGTTTAACGTCATTCAAATACATAATTCAACATGATACTTTAATCAGAATTTTACAGTGGTAATGTAGTGCCACCGTTATCGACCGAATATGGTTCATAAATTATGTTCTATTACCTATCTGAAAATAAAGTTGCTTATTACGGTAGCTACAGCAGTATTAAAACTTTTATTGAACTATGGATTTTTTATGAGTACAGATAATGTTATACTAAAAAATTAATAACCTCGTAAAAAATATATATTTTTTATTCGATCATCTATATTGTGCCATTTTATGGTTTAATGGATTTTAAAAAATCAACAAAAAGTAGAATTAATTTAGTTTATTAATACACTAGATTTATAATTAATTCATAAATCCCTATTCTTGTATTTCATTTATTTTCTAAAAAAAGTGGATGTATATTTCGATAAGAGTTTCATATTATTTTACTTTTATATACATTTTTGGATTGATTAATATTGTAATGCAATTATCTAGAACATTCTGATCTAAGCCTTGCATTGTTCCGGAGCCTTGTAGAAAGACTCCAGATGTGATCTAGAAGATTAGTGTGCGATATATAAGCATACCTAGTCGACATGGAGAGCAGAAAGAAATAAATAACTGTCATTTGTACAGAATTAAATTTTTTCTGCGTGAGTCAGACATCAATAGTGTGACAGCGACCGTATTGTAGGATTAGTGTAATAAATAAATATATCTCGTAGCATTTAAGTAAAAATAAGTGCTTTATTCTCCATCGATATATAGGTACATACATTTACGAATTTAAAGAGCCGTTTTCCAATAAATCGCATTAATAATCATTTCAAATAAAGAAAATAATTATCAATATCATTTAATTCGTGCCAATCTCTAAATATTAAAAAATTAGCAAGGGTTAATCGTTTTAAATATTGCTTTGAAAACTAGGAGTATAGTAAGCTGTAATTTAATAGTTATTTCAACGGATATTGCGTTAACCATTTCACAGACACACACACAGATCCAATTGTTTATTTCCGTTAAGATTTGGAATACAATTTTTTTATGAATACAATAATAGCGTTGCTCAAGCAAAAAAAAATATTTTTTTCTCAACCAACTTTTAATGTGATTATTAATTTTACATTGTTTCAGCCAGAGTTCTTTTTATAAATTAAAATATCATTTTAGATACTCCATGTTAAATGTCGCAATGAGAGAAAAAAAAACAGATAGTTGATAATAGTCGAAGTTGACCGACATTAGCCGAATATATTAATTCTGTATATGCTCTTAGCGCATGCGTCTATGAAACTATTTGTATGTTAAAATTAAAAACATAATAAAAATTCAATACACACACCTAAAATCCAATTTATGAGGAGTTAAAAATTCAATTATAATTGACAGTAATTCGTTAGTTGACAGCATGGTTCAATCCTGTAGCCACAGTATTGACAAATATGTAATACAGTAACAATTACGTTAATTATGTGTTTAAATATTAATTAAGCCCATCGATTTTTATAGATTTATTAGCGACCTGCCCACACATTTGTTAAGTCAACCGATGGCCATTAAACAGTTATGCAAAATGAAACACGGGGCATGATACAACATAATTAATAAAATCTATTTAATCAGATTCATCGAGTATTTTACACATCGCTAACTTCGCCAATCACAATTTATTATTTTCAATCTTCGCTAGTTAATATGCAAATATTTCATTTTATTATTTGCTGGGAGAGAAGCGAATCGTTCTCATGAAGATGATGGCGTATTTATTTGGTTGTAAGAAATAATTAATGTATATAATTCAGGTGATTACTCACTTGCGCGTAAAAGACTATTAATTCCAAGTCTATTAAGGTAGCAACAACTACATATATATATATATATATATATATATATATATATATATATTTACTGAACTGAAGAAGACAAGTATGGTGCTAAGAAAAAACTTGTAAAATGGTATCTAGCGATCTGAAAACAATTCTCTCAGTAGACATGTTAAACCGTATCAATTTACTGAAAATTTATTTTACTTACTAATTTTTGAAGATTACATTGATACAAAAAAAATTTTTAGTGCATATTTTAAAATTCAAAATTATAATATTTAATAATTTTTTTCGGGGTTAACAATATGAAAAAATCTTTTCAATATAAAATATCTTAGAATTCTTAGTAAAATTTTTGGGTGTTTTAATTATTTTTATAAGTGCAGTATTAAGGGGGGCTCCAAATTTTGGGGCCCTATAACTTGGGAAGTATACGTGCGATTGGATTTAATCTGCGAGCGGATTCAAATGGGATGCCACATAATGTGTACCAAATTCAGTGTGAATCGCTTCGGTACCTTCAGAGGAGAAGAGGGCACAAATTTGGTCTTACGAGCGAGCGAGCGAGCGAGAAAGCGACGTCTAACATCCAAGTATATGAGTTATAAATATAGTTAGGTTAGATAGAATCTGCTGTGATAGCTAACTTAGAAATTATATAATTCGTTAACAACTTCATGTAATATACAATTACCCTTTAAATGTTCGATCTCAGGCATATGACGTAGCGCGAAACTTGCACGTTCGACTGTATATGGATTTTCCGTTTACATTTACGTGGAAGCCGAAAGATAATTAAAAATTGTTCTGGTTATGTACCAATAGAATGAATAAAACAAAAAATCGAGAAAACCGTGAGAAATATAGGCGAAATTATTCAAAAATAAATTGTTCCAAAGAACGATTTGCAAACATTTACTAATAATGTATTAAAAACTGTTATTATTCACGGGTTTCCGTTACTACACATACGGTAATTTCAATTTACCAAATTCTATTTATCCTATACATACAATGAAATATATATGCATGGATAAATTAGAAACAAAAAACTGATTGACAAAATGCCATTGAATGTCTAATAGCAAGGTTACTGAACTGCTGCCCGTATAATATCCATCGCGCTGTTACAAAAATAAAGTGTAGTATTTTTACTGACCTGCCGCAACGTTACGCCAACGTTTTATAATACTAGTTACGCCTATGTCTAAACGACGTTCCGTTGCCAAGTATTAAAAGGCAAGTAATGCACCCAGACATTCCTGATATAATATAATGATCGTATAGTTAGAGTAGTTCTACCTACCTAATAATATCGGGTTAGGTAGGTTCCATTCTTTGACCTTTTTACTGCCATCAAATAAGGCGTATTTTAACACATTGCAATACGTAACTGCATGGCGAACTTATAAGCTGTACCGGTCTTGATAATGAAAGATTAATACTGCTTTATTTCTGAGCGCAGGCTCGGATTACTATCATAATAGGATGGACGTGTACCATAGTGTACACTTTTGATATTCAAACCGTTGAACTATTAACACTGAATCTTAGTTGCTGCTGGATTAAAAGAAATATGTGAAATGATTTGTAATAATGCAGGAAAAAATTAATTTAATTTAAAAAATAAAGCTAGGTTAGTAATAATAATAATATATAAATTGATGTGTTTTGTACATATATTCAAAAATTTATGCTTAGTATGCATAGATATCCCGATAAAACGAAAAAAGACGATAATAACAAAAAAATGTTGACTACAGCAACTGATAATATTATCAAAATATGTAATGTTAATTAAAACAAATGAAATAATTCTATGTGTGTGGTCATTTAGAAAAAGTGGTTGTCTTCTATATAGCCTAATATTCATTAAAAAATGTTCTAGTTCGTAGAGCATGGAAAAAATGTGTAATTCTAACGCAAGTAATGCCATCAAAGAAATGTACACACAGCTGTTCTGCAATTGTTCAAAGAAAAACAAACATATAAAAAATGTCAGTGTAGAAAAAAATTAAACGAATGAAGAAAGTGTTAAAATATCGTTGCATTGTTAAATAAAACACACACACAAAAAACATTCTCGTTTGTTTAACCGTTGAAAAGAAACTGAACAGTGAAATAAAAGCAAAGAAAGGAAGAGTAATCAAACGTGACTTAACAGAAATTGTGCTAAGCGCGTAACTGAACGGCTTACATACTCTGCTACCGTTTTTAACGAAATCACGTGTGCATGTTTTGTAATATGCCATTATAGAACTTGTGTTTTCAACATCATGCCTGTCGACGATCTCTTTATGTTCACATTGTTATAGTCCCTCACTCTTAGAATAGCATTCCAATACTTTAGTAGCTATGTTTCCCGTAGCGTTTAAGGTGTTAACGTCTATCGCTGCAATTCTATTGGCAAACATGATATAGTTGATACATTATAATTCTTATAACAAAGTCAATATGTTAATTTTGGCTAAATCTATTGATAAAGGATGTATCCGTTAACAAAAGATTGACGTTTGCATCTATATTGTTTTACATGTTATATGTTATATTAATTTATTTTGTTTCAATTCGTTTCAAGGATTGCTATGAAAGATAATCAATATTTGTTGTAACTAGGGAAACGTAAATATAATATTGCTATTTATAAAAACGATTTTTCAGTAAATGATTCATTTTTTATAAACTAAAGGAACTTTTATAAAAACAAATTTTTCTTCAACTTTTGCCAATTTCGAAAGAGTAGCTAGACTATTAAGTTAATGCTTTCAAAAATAAAGGGGCGTTATTAAATACTGTCTCTTTAATATAAAATATGGATTATTTCTTTTATATTCACCTTATCAATAAATCAAATATAATTTTGTACTATTTTTGAATAATTATTTTCAATAACAAATACGCTCAAAACATGTTCCCTGTCAATCTATTGATGTCAAATGACAAATATCAAATTATTTGAGTCTATTTTGTTTCCTTGTTAAAATGTTGCCAGGGATACTTCATATGTTCAATTAAAAATAATACGCAGACATACGTATCAATGGCAACATAATTAAGATATTTAAGATTTTCCGTAGCAGTTTTCTTGTAACTGATACATTTTTTTTAAGAAACTTTAAATTTGTGCGAAATATCAACATCATTCTTTACAAACATAGCTAGTTTTGCCATAAGTACAGCCGTTCTAGTGATATTGGAGATAGAACAACGAATGCATATAGTAAACATGCACTTCCGGTTTGAATATCTTTTCAAAAATAAACGGTGCACATCTAGAGCATGTACAAATTTTAAGATTGAAGTTATACAATTTTAGATTCGATAGCTTTGGCTCTAGAGCGGTCACAGACAGACAGACACACAGACGTCATCTGTAAGTACAACTTTTTTCGAGATACTGACAAAAAGGCGGGCAACTAATTGGTTTTGACGTGGCATTGATGATTCATGTTAAAGATTTTCAATTTGGTCTGACGCCGCAGAAACATAAGTTTCATCTTAAAATTATTTGCAATGTAAACCATGTTAAAAGCAATTTGGAATGTTTATATTTTCCTAATGGGATCTTTGCTATTTTAAGGTCAATGTTTTTAGAAATACGTATAGTTATTATTAGAAACCACACTTCAATATTCAGTTTTATAATTGTAAGTAGTAACTATACATACATAATTAGTATCTAATCACATTAGTGAAGAGAAAGTTTATAGATCCTGTAGTGCATTTGAACTCAAATTTAAGATAGAGATTTTATCTAGATAAGCATCATTAGCTGCTGTAGTATCAGAGAAAAATACACGCGACTTGAAGTAGAATGTAAATACACTGCTATAATACAATATTAATGAAAATCAAAGAATCTCTGGTATTCCTTCCATAGTTTTATGTATAAAACAAGCACATACGTGTTTCATTTATATTTGTTTTTACTGACTAACTACGCAATTCTTGATGACAATTGTTCCACATATTTCCTAGTCCCAACGTGATTTGAAAGTTAAATATGCTCAAGCCATTATGGTACTTTAACCCATTGCCCAAATATGGATACAGTATAAACACCAACACAATTGTGTTGACGAAATCATATGATAAGTGCAGTCAAATATTTGGACTATGAGAAACTTTTGAATGAATTTTCTATTTGTATTGCTTAATCTTTGGAAACTCAAAATATAAATATAAAACAATCTCTACGTAAAGTAAACTCGCATGTAAACGATAATTTCGTAACCATAATTAACACTTCATAAAATACATTCAAATGTATTTTTACTTTCTTGGACAAAGCCTAAAGTAAGTATCGTAATCATGAAAAATTTCGATCTCTAAATTTTAACCCATTTTGATAATCGAATTTGACTATTTTAGGAATAATGTGTGTGTGTGTGTGTATTTGTCTGGTGCCTGGTGTTGTCCCCGTTGAAGGAAAAATTATGAATCTATAAACTTATGACTTGTGTATTGTACCCCATTCATTTATTTCCATTAATATAACGACTTTTCATACGAGCGAGTAACATAAATCCAAGTATATGCGTTATGTATAGTAGAGCCTTGGTAATCCGTACATAATGTAAACCGAACACCTCTATAATCCGAACCCAGTCCTCCGCCTCCCATATCTGTGTTGTATGTATATCAATGAATAAAACCCGTCAGACTACATTGGACAACTTTATACAGAAAAAAAAAATGTCTCGTTTTATTTTCGTACTGTACAACGAGCTAAACAACTTATTAATTAAACATTGAACTAATTTCGTGTTTGTATATCTGTATCCGCATCCAGTGTTGAATAATTAAAAATGTCATAACAGTCGGCAACAAATCAAGGAAGTTCCAATTTCATTCAAATCTCATTTAGTATTCTTATCGAAGAGGCAAGACATGCCAAGTAAAGTAAAACAGATTTCGTCGCATCAGGAAGAAGATAGCAAGCGGCGCCATTTCATGATGATGAAATTTACGCGATTCGTTCAGCGACACACGAAACCCTTTTATAAAATATTCAACGTTAAAACCGTTTCACTTACACAAAACGGGGGAACACAGATATCCGTATACGCACACATAAAGAAAGACAATCAAGGCGCACGCAGTCCGATTCTGCAGGCTTGAGGGTCTATCAGACAGAGTATTCTGCAGGATCGACTGAAAGTCATTTGGGGCCCCTTGTGGAACTTGTTTATTTTGCTGGAATTCTGCATTCAAAAATTATACACATTTTTAGAAAATGAAGTGTCTTACACTGAACATTTATGCACTTATAATCAATGTAAGGCATTAAGGATTGTTCACAGCGAAACAATTAGTGATTAAGCTTAGAAATTATAAGTAATAATTCTAGTTTGTATTATGACAAGCATTGTTAACATTCCAAGCAACAAAACTAACACAATTTATGATATATTTTGTTGCTGTGAACGTTAACTTGTCTATGTCATACAACAAACTAGAATTATTACTTATAATTTCTAAGCTTAATTACTAATTCTTTAGCTGTGAACAATCCTTTAGTGTAGATATTTTGTGGTGTGTTTATATTATTTGAAAATTACAAGTTTATTTTTAGCTATATAGTCCGATAAATCTTATGTAAGATTATTTTACTATTGTTTAAAAATGTCTCCTTAATAATGCAATTAGAAATAATCTTAATAGTATTAAATGATATTTTATCTACAATATTTCTTCATATTTGAACTCAAAAGTCATTAAAAATTGTTAAAAATTATAATTATGATATTTAAAATATGCAATTATTTATTTTTAACTCAAATAATGTCAAACAGATTGTATAACTTTAGTAAATAATTTTTTTTTTCTTTAATATATGTATGCGCGGAGTAGGAATTCATATTTTTCAACGGGGCAGTGTAAAGATGCGCTTCTCCCGAACTGTAGGTATAGGTGCCTGAACCTATGCTGGTTATATCTATATATGTAAATACTCTCGTAAGTTGCGCTTTCACCAAGACTGAAACAACAAGCTGTGTAGGTAAGCGATTCGATAGGGCCCTCCAGATTGATTGATCGAAGTCCCATATCAGTAAGTGCTTCCTCCTGAAACCGGCACTGAGTGCCCTCTCATCGGCTGTGTCTCTTATCAGCTCTCACGACGGCGAACGAGAAAAGCCCTAATTAATTATGGATCCGGGCGCACGTCGCTGCGAAGCTAGCGCACCGTATTATACGAGATATATGTAAAACAGTACGGCCGCGACAGATCAAAGATACCCGTGGAACCCGCTAGACCGCCGACCCGCCTGAGAAGAGGTATACGTACGTATGTACGTACGTGTATACCGAACCAATGAATTATACAAAACGGTAGCCAGGGACATTGTTCGCTTTCGGTAGCCATTGTCCGTGACAGCACAGACAGACTTTGCACGGCCGGACACTAAAATCCTTGGCCTATGCTGTTCGGTGTGGCGGTGTGGGTGGCTGGCTTACTGCCACTGTCGTAGTAGGTACTTGTTTCACTTGACAATAATGGTGGTTGCACTGTTTTGCTGCGGTAATGCTGTGTTTGCGCTCACTTACAGAACTATTGTTTTTCACCATAATTTGTCCAAATTTATATGATATGGCACAAGAAATGCATACATACGTCTGTTCTATGACCATATAGACATATACTCATAGAAAAGCATTCCATTTTGATACTGATTATTGTTTACTGTTTCATACGTCAGCTTGTTCTAATACCTTCTAGAATTTTACAGTGTTTCAAAAATGTATGTTTAATTCTGACAATTATCATATTTATCATTCAATTTTTTTGTGAACTCCAAATTTAAGCACTATAACAACTAATGTCTAATACATTGCTCCAATTTACGGTTTCCAAATAATTTGATGATGTACATACTAAGTATTTGATAGTTCCTAAACCAAGAACCCCTTTTCGTAATGGAAATCTTACGTATTTAATTGCTACCTATATTTAATACAGAATGAGTTATTTCCCACCAAAATTATTTTGATAGAAGTGTTAATATAAACCTAAAATAAATAAAACTCCTATTCCATTGTGAAAATTTAATAAGGAATTATAATAAATTATTTATTTACAAGAAGAGTTCTTTTTAACAAATTATAGTAAAATTTTGAATTTTTGTAGTAAAACATATCAGTAACGTATTAGATAAAAGAAAATGTAGTCTGTAATAAAATATACTAATGTACTCTGGAAAAAATATCTATAGCGAATAAAAAATAAATAACAATTGTGCGTTACGGAACCATACATATTCTACTATATAATGTTGATTTGTACGTAAAGTACAAAATCAAAAAAAAAGAAAAAGAAATACGAGAATTCTCGTCGTCTAAGCAGAGTTCATAATAAAATACGGAAAATTGGAGACAAAAGGATTTTCTTTTATAAGACGAGATGGCAGGAAGTTATTTCTTATCACGTCCCGAATATTCGAATCACCAATGTTGAAAATCTGATAATCTTAGGTTCAACGAATGCCAACATTTAACACAAATTAAAGCAATATTACGAGTATTATTATGAGAAATGTATTGGAATAAGAATAATATAAATATACCATAAAATAACTATAGAAAGTTCCGTCCATCAATGCTTAATAATTGGCCAATCTTCTTTCATTTTATGACCATAATTAAATTATAGCAGTGTTTCTAATTCCACGACCAAACTGTAGCCAATAACAATTTTCACAATAACGTAAACATATGGCATGGTGCATGTTGCTCGTTCAAACCAGGTAGAACGATATCATTGGATCATGTTTACAATACTGCAACGAGCTCCCATGATCATCATCACACAGTACGTGTGTTGTACTGACATATGCATGATTAGAAGTGAAGATATGCGCGGGGTGGTGGCAGAGTGAAGAGGTGGGTAAGTCGGTGAATACACAAAAAGCATATGTAATGAGATATCCTTTGGTTGGCATTTATGTACGAGTATGTGTATACAAGAAGAACAGAAAACGGAAGTACATACTGTAGTATTTGTTTTAAATAAATGTGAATGCACGAACAGAAGAGAAAGAAAGAGCCTTCAAGTAAATTACTTCATGTACCTACTCGCCATACATTGGCTATTACTACTAAAAGCTTTTATACTAAATTGTGTTTTAATATGCTCTTTTATTTAAACATAGGTTGAAAGTTTCTGTATACTGTGCATATATAGACAAATTTCGGAAATATTGATTATGATTCATATTTTATAATTCGGTGGCAAATTCCTTCCAATTTTATATCGTTATTGTGTATGTGTTAATTTTTAGCTCGTCGTATGGCAAAAATTATACTTGTAGTAGTAATAACGGATACAAAAAAGAAAAATCACGATGGAGTAACTTCATTTATGAAAAACGGGCGTTGGTATACCTATACTACATAACGCTCAGTCGATTTATATCATAATACATTTTACGTGCATTTTAAAATACATTTAAATCTGAATCCATTTTGATTATTTTCTCAATGACGTCTGTGTGTGTGTGTGTCTCTGCGAACGCTCTAGCACCCATATCGGTTAACAGAGAAATATGATGTTTTGAATATAAGATTTGTATATGCCGAGACAGAAAACTAATTTTTGAAAATAATATTTCAAAAGTAAGTGCTTGTTTACTTGTCTCATTTTTGCACACCTCGAACAGCAACGAGTTACAGAATATGTATTTCTTATTAAAAGAAAATGTAAAGTGGCCTGCAGTCAATTTTCTTATACGTAGTATTCACAAGAAGTATATATCCCAAGTAAACTATCAAACCAACCAATACTCCACAGTAATACTATTTAGCTTATTAACAAATACTGTTACTTCCATATAAAATATAGATTGTTTCTTTAATATACACCTTTTCAATATATTCAAACATAATATTTAATAGTACTGTTATTCAATATTAATTTCAATATTTATCTGCAATAACCAATACACTTGAAACACGTTCTCAGTACTATTAGTGTTAACCGGTGGAAAATGACAATTTAAACATTATTTCAGTTTCCCTGTCAAATACGATTTATTAAACATAATCTGCATATCTATGGCATCATAAATAAGATATTTAAGATTTTTCGTAGCAGTTTTCTCGTAACTGGTACATTTTTTGAAGAAACTATTTAAACTTTACTGCCATAAGTGCAGCCGTTTTAGTACACAGACACACAAACACACAGACGTCATTCCGAAAATAGTCACATTCGATTCAGGGAAGCTCAGAACGTACACATCCATTGAAACCTTGAGTTCGAAATTATTCATGATTACAAAACTTACTATTAGTACGTAAATATTATATATAATATTTTTGAAATATTATATTTAAAATATTCAATAAAATAACTAAAGTTATTCAATTTTCTACAAATTTTAGCTTGAAAAGTAAAAAAATTATCAATATCTAATATATCGACTATAATATTGGCCAAGCTACATTTGTGTTCTCCTAGTTACCACACATATTGATATTATTTCATGGTAATGGCAATCTATAATACATATTTATAGTGAAAGCAATGTTTAAAAAAGTCGTGTTAAGGGCACTTCAGATTTCTTCTCAATAAACTGCAGTAAATATAACTTTTAAGGATTATGACACTAGACACGTCCGTTGAAGGCGTTATAATATGTAAATCTCAAACATTTAACATAATCGATTTGCAAATGCAATGTGGATTTCTCACGAGCGCAAGCAAATGTCTGGCAAAAATAAAACACCCATTTTTATTAGCTTGACATTGGAATATAAATTATCCAAGCAGCCGTCAACAAAAATTCAACAGAATAAACAGAGAGTCCTTACTTTTTGAAAGCACTTAATTTTCTGCACAGTGTAAAATAAACAAACGCATTCTTTATTCGCGGTAAGACTTATTCACAATAACCCACATTCACCAAAACTCGTTCGAAATGATTAATTATCTGATCTGCATTAGTCATACTAAATCGTTCAAGTCTAAATTTAAAAACACGGTTTTTTTTTCTTACGTTTCCCTTTTTGTTTTAACAGTCAAAAATAAAAACATGGCGCAAAAAATGAATGCAATTTATTATTATTATATTAATTACATATACCGTTTGACAGTACATTGGAAAAAAAGTAATGTTATTGCATAATGATTCTGCTAAATAATAATTATTATTATTATATATATATATATATATATATATATATATATATATATGAAATTTATTTTTATTTTTTTTTTATTTATCTGAAATCTTTATATTACAGAAGACACGATTTATTTAAGTTTTGCGCCTTATAGGCCTATGACTGTACTACGCCTATGGACTTATTTGAAGTGGGTGATAGAGCTATTACCATTAAGTTGGTAATAAATTTTAATTGTTTTCATAAGTATATTCGGTAAAGCTGTTAGTTGTCAGAAAAATGTTACCTTACCTCTTTTAGTCTTATGTTCTTTATAATTCGCCTGTGGCAAGCCATTTTGCTATTTTTTTTTTTGAAAGGTTAGTGTTACAAGTATACATTATTATAAAACACGAGTGATATTAGTTATGCAAAAGTACAATCAGGATTTTTTTTTCTAAAGCCAAAAAGTAGAAATTTATTAATATAGGATTAAGAGGAAGAACAACAAAACATGACGTGTACATTTGTGAATCTGTAGGTTACAGTGAAACTGTAAATTACAAACAGTTGAATTATTCAAAGCATAAAGGTATAGGCAAATATCGACGTTCACTATCTCATCGTTGAATTTTCGGGATGAATATTTAAAAGAGGTGTATACTTTTACCAATCTACGCATACTAGATAAACAATACTGACACCTAGGTACCGGAAATTCTAGTCCCATTGTATTCGGCTTTTGTTTCCGAGAATCGTTTCAAATAAATTTCCTAGTCTGAATTTATAATGGTGTCAGAATAACTGGGTGTGAGGTTTTACACTTTTTAACTCTGATAATTATAGTGGTCATTTTAATAGCACGTTAACTGCCACTTGAAGCAAAAACCATTTTTTTTTTCTTAATTAGAAACAAAGGTCTGTCTGAGGTCTGTATTTAAGTATGATATATTATTTGAAGTTATATATTTTGGCACAAGTTAGATGTTTATTAACCAGCTGCAATAATTTTCATATACAAATTAATTAATAACATTTCCTTGCACTCGCATTGTACAATGAATAAAAGTGTTTTCTTTTAAATTTTTCAATCAAATCGATTATACAGCGGGCTAAAGGCATTGGTGCTGGTACCTATGACTTTTATATCTAATTATATTCCACCGCGACCGAACGACATACTGAACGGTGAGCTAAGAAAATTAGCATTTGCTTTTATTATTGTTGTTCTGTTTTTTCATTACATGGAATATTTACAGCTAATAATCATCAAGAAAGCTTACAAGGATTTTACAATATTCCTGATAAGTAAATATCTTAGGTTAGTGCTTATATAAACTAGTAACCTGACCTTTCTAAAACGTAAAAATGACCTATAATTTTCTTATCTGGGTCACAAATATCACTAATGTATCGTAGTGTTACGAAGGAACATTTTATAGGTTATTCTGGCATTTGAAATTCCTAATTTGATAATATAAAATCATTATTCATTAAATGTTGCTTTTTAAGAAAACTATTTCAACAACAAAGTTAAGAAATAATAATATCTTTATGGTAGTGTCCAACACAGAACGAAAATAATCAATATCAATTCAGAGAAGCTTAATACGGTGTATTTATGTTATAAATTCGAATTCAAATAAATTAATGTGTATAATAGTATAAACGGTTTGCAACGTAGTGTTTTTACGCATATTTACAATAACCTCGCTTAACGTTACCTCAGTAACTATTGCTAAACGAAGTATTACTGTACATGTGAATATATATTATTTCATGAAATGCAATAATAAGATACGAGGATCGTTACTCAACATTCTACCTTTGTACTATGTCCAAGAAAGAAAGAAAGAAAGATAATAGTATATGTGATATTATATATATATATATATATATATATATATATATATATATATATATATATATATATATATATATAAGGGTTAAAGATAAATGCATTCCTTCCAGCATTCCTTGATTTAATAAGGCGTAGATTCTGGGTAGGGCAGCATTGCTCGTTAGCCCCATTTCTCAAATGGACCAATAAACACTGGGAATAGAGCGCACAGGACAATAGAAAATGTTATTTATAGAGTATCGTAAACCAGATAAAAAATCATCATTTACAATTTTGTTGCAGCCTTTCATTATTACCATAATATAACGAGTAGAGAGACAATCATTGCTGTCACAGTGTCACCTTCAAACAGTCAACAAAACTCAGATACAATCAAAGCATAAAATTAGTAAACGTTTAATGTAAAGTAATACCCACGTCTATCGTTGATAGCGATTTGCTATGCCTTATTCATCTTTGTCTCTCTCTCTCTCTGCAAAGAAGGAAACTAGATTTCCCAATTTGCTATACTTTTTTAGCAAAATATAAATTTATACACTTTATAAACAAAAACGACGACAAGAAATCTGAAAAATATGTCTCAAATTTTAAAATATATGTCCTCTAAAACTAATACGGATAAGAAAAATTCTCCTCAGCGATTAATAACTATTGTTAATCGTAAAATGAATTTTAAATAAGGCTATAAAACTTGGCTACTGCAGCAATACAAGTGAAATAACTGCAAATATTTAATCTCACATTGAGGCCAAAATATATAAAGAACGACATTTTAACAGACTAGATCTCAAATCTTTGAGCAGAATTGCCGTAAAAATTGCATTCTATTCAAAAGAAATTACGAGCAAACCCACCAAGAGCGAATGCATGCAACGCAACGCCTTTTCTATAAGTCTGCACTTTTTACAACTGGTTATATTAAATAGTGCAGAGAAAGAAAGAAAGATCTAATACAGAAACGCGTATTGTTCACCTGGTTTATTGTGGCTTCGTTATTTATTCGCTCATTCTGGCCAACGCATTAGCCGTATTCTAGATATCAGTGGTGGTAATCTGGACCGAATGTCCTCCGCGCCCCGAGCGACTCCATTGTCCTCTTATCTAGCGATGTTATCTAGAAAGACTGTGGCTGTATCTAGATGCTGTATCTCGTGTACAGCAAGCTGCGCTATGGCCACTGATAGCGCAGCACTCAAATACAATTCAATAACGCCATGGGCATCGCTTGCTAGACCGGAGAGACTAGCCCAAAACCGAAACACATAAATCACCTGGATTTAATTGTTATAACTATCTTAAACTATTTGATTTTGATTATTGTAACAATTTAATTTAATTATTGTTACATCATCTGCGATTTGAGTTGGGTATTATTGCTAAACGATATTTAAACGATACTAATATTCGCATGGATTAACCAATTAGTTTAATTGTCGAGCAGACCTTATGATAGTCATGTTTATACTTTCCCATACGAATGTATATAAGGAAGTATTGTAATCACGAAAAATATCGGCATTATAATTTGATATTTTGTTTTAATAAATCAGTAATCTTAATACAATGTTTTGATCCGAAAATGTTATACAGACACATGACCAAATATTATAGCCATCTTATACGATCGCACGACGAGCTAAAACGGATTTCTTCTCATAATTAATAAGTATTATTTAGTTAACTGGCGACTTCCTTTACAACTTAAACTAAATGAATAATACATATTTTTCAAATACCAAATACGGTCATATATAGTAAGAACTAGAGTAACACGTCTTATAAACTGGATAAGCTAGATGAATATAGCATATGGCAATTGAATAACAACATCAATAATTGCAGTCCAGTTGGAACAGACTCGTTGGACGTTAGGCTCGGTAACACATTCAATTCTTCGACAACAATAAAACAAAAACCAAACAGCTAACAACATTGAACGAGTTGTTCGCAAAACGAAACAAAATGATTTCACGGCTATATCTCAGCGTGTCATTGCGACCTGCTCGCCACCGCACTCTTTCCAAACGGGAATTGATTGATAAAGTAGTATATACCAATTACAACTTAATTATTGCAATTATAGAGTATGTATGTATGTCGTATGTGAATGTGTGTGTGTATGCGTTGCCTATCTTGTAAATATTTCGTTTTTTGTTGAACGCTGACCGTGATCGAGGTTAATATGATGTGTATGCTTAGAGGTATTATTTCTATACCACAGTTTATTTATAATTGTTCCATAATTGTATTTTGATCCCATGAAATAATATTAAAATGCATTCGTATATAAGTGTGTACTACATTGCAATAAAACAAAAACGAATTGAGTATGAAATTTACTATAAAATTTATTATACGCTATTAGCAAATTGACTAATTACATTTTAGTATAAATACTAATAAAACGCCAGTTGCTATAAAATTAATATTAATTAAAAGCCACTAAACGCCAAGTAAAACTACCATATTAAATTCGCATCAAAGTCATCTTAAAATATATTAATAATATATCGGACGCTTTGTCAGTTTTTAATGTCCGCCGTTCCGAGAATTTTTCAAAAGCAGCTTATTATGTTCTCTTTATACTGCCGGGCTTTGAAAAAGGAGTTAAAAAATGAACCACCTCTTCAGAAATGAAGAAAAAGAACCGTAGACCAAAATTAATAGCACATGTTAAGTATAATACACGTGGAAACTAACCACGAATATATATTTAAATTTTGTTCTTGAAGGATATCTACAAATTAATAATAGTAATAATAAATTTGAGATCTTTATCTCCGAACTTCTAAAATATGCCCGAATCCTTGAATAAAGTTCTTATCAATCCCGTTCAGAGAGACCGGTTTATAATAATGTTAATTTTACTGCCAATTACTTTTCGGTAGTTCAGTAGCAGGAAGGACTTAATTAAAATTTGTTCACTTAGTTACTCCAGTGATACTTTGACATCTTTGCAATTCACTGCGAAATGCCAGAAATATTTTAGTGCAAGTTTAATTACCAGCTGGAAAAAAAAACAATTTTTTCTATTTAAGCCTTTAATTATTGCGACAAACATAATTATTCTTTGAGAAAATTCACATTTTTAATCATTGCGGTTATATATTTCAATATTGAAATTTGTAAAAATATCTATAATTTTGTATGTTGTGTTCAATGTTAAGTTGAAGTCTGCAAAATTTGTTGAATTTCTTTTATTTTAATTATTCTTCAGAAGTTATTGTAAACAAGATTTGGTACGCGTAAAACGCACCAACTTGCCTTTAGGTACGATATGCGTTGCGTTGCAGTGGATTTTAATAATCATGGCCTTTTGGTTAACAATTTGAAAAAATGTTATAAATATAAAAAAACTTTTTTGTAGATTATATTGATAAAAAAAAAATGTTTAGTGCATATTTTAAAGTTGAAAGTGATAATATGTAATAATTTTTTTCGGGCTTTGGGTTAACAATATGAAAAAATCTTGTAGATATAGAATATCTTTTTAGTAGAATTTTTGAGTGTTTTAATTATTTTTATAAAGGCAGTATTAAGGGGGGCTCCAAGTTTTGGGGTCCTATAACTCGGGAAGTATACGGGTGATTGGATTTAAACTGCTAACGGATTCAAAGGGATGCCAAATAATATGTGTACTAAATTTGAAGTGAATCGCTCCGGTACCTTCAGAGGAGTAGAGGGCCCAAATTTGATCTTACGAGCTACCGAGTGAGCGACGACTAACATCCAAGTATGTAAGTTATATATATTTATGGGATCAGGGCGACGAGACAAACACTTTTTGTTAATGAAATTATTTGATCTGAGAATGCTACAGACACACGACCGAATGCTTTAGCTTCTTCGGTACTTCGTACGGCGAGCTAAAAATATTAGTTAGTCAATTTAGTTGAAATCTCAAATATTTGTAAAATTAAATTCTAATCGTTAAAATTAGATATTTGTGATTCTTGAACTGTAAAAAACAAATAATGACTTAAATGTCCATAAAATGTTTGTTATACCTAGGCCATAATACAGTCCAAACATTGAATTTTTTACAATCTAATTTATTTTATTACGGCAAGTAATATCTTTATGGATTTTGGTAAAACATGTTCAGCATCAGCAGAAAAATGTAATTCACTTTATCTGTGCACTATTAATTTTTCATTTATTTTCATGAAAAACAATTTAATTTGCAATTCACTTTTTATCCTCTTGATTTATGTCTACGAGTAAAAGTAATTTAGCATTGTAAATATCGTCGTCTAGCGTAATATATAGTATAGGAAATGCCGCGAAATAAATTTTATAACTTTACGGGCGTAATAAAACGTAGATGTAAATAGCGAACACTACTAATATGAAATGGGCGGAAAATGAACATTTCACAACTCACCATTGACGAAGAGTGGCATGATAAGGAGGAAGAGCACAGGCCGTAACCCGAATAATCCCAAGTGATGGACAGGCATCTCGGCACTTAATTAAACAAAACACAGGCAACTGGTGCCCTTTGTTAAATCCACACTCACACACACCCAGAAAACGCACATATAACTTATGCTAATGTCACCGAATTGGGCCCCGTTCACACTATTCTAAGAAAGCACTTCGTACAAGTCACACGGTGTCGGTCGCATTTTTCAAATATTATAATAAATCATCAAAGTCCAGAAAGAAGAATCACCAGTTTGTAGATATTACTTAATTTTATGCCAGTTCCGGTGTTGAGATCAGAAGCTGAATACTAATCCAAAGCATAAGGTTAACTCAACCAATTTACTTTGTTTTCACTGGTCTGATGCATTACAATTCGAGTAGGTAAAAAATCCTAGCGCTTGTAATATCACCCGGAAACTTTAATGCAATATTTCGATAAAAATGCTGGACATGTTATTTAAAATCAGTCCCGGCGTAAATCACATTAGAGTGTGAATGGTTCATAGATAAAACACATATGTAATTGGATTTTGTAAACATAATTATTTATAGTTGACAAGACTGATTTAATTATATACTGCACTTTAACACTCAGCTCATGTTATCAAGTTTTTTCCCAACAAGTTCAATCCTGCCACCACAGTGCATTGTTTTAATATCAAAAACAAAAACGAGTCACATAAAAATATTGGAATCCAGTTCATCACATTATTGTTTCACACACACATTGTTTTTATAATCAATTAATCCATATAGCTTTTTATTTCTCACAAACGAATTATCCAAGTTCACTGTTCAATTTCGGCGCTTTTGTTTATAAACTAGTAAATCGCGCGTGTTTGGACGTATATGCGAAAGCACGAGCGACGTATACGACCGACTACCTCAACGGCGACTAGCGCACGACTGCCGAACGGTCGACGCACGCCGACTCAATCCACTCGCACTCCACGGTAGTCCCGATTTAAGCAGCGCATGCATGCCATGAATGTCGCCGGGCCACCAGATCGCCGGCGAACTGGATGCTGGATGGGTCATCAACACATTTTTGTCATTTCGAGTTTTATGCAACAATTTTTTTATTAACCAATTACTGATTTGACGGTCTCTTTTTAATAAATTAGTACATTTTAGGACTGAAAAGTAATTGGGTTATCATAGCTATGTGCTTGCTTGTTTTTAAAGCTATAGCTTTACCTTAAAACTTCTTTATAGTTATTATTATTAATATAATACAAGGGTATATTTATGCTATAATTGTAGACTTGAACCATGTTTTAGTAATCTGGTGCACAACTAGTTGACAGTCTTATGTGCAGGCAAAGTTAACTAATTATCTTTGCAATCATTATAATCAACCTGCCAATCTATGCAGTCAACACTACATTCTTAACTTGAAGTTCTTTATATACTATATATTCTTTAAAATTTCACAGACTGCAGTGCAATCATTATTAATTGACTACCTAGCAAATATTGGGGCCGTATGTTCACAGTAGGTGTAGGCAAATTCCACATTATTGAAGGCATTATGAACAAACATGTTTACTTAAAAAAATTTGAAACATATTTGAAAGTAACTGAACAAAAATTAGGGATTTTAAATCGCTTCAAGTTTTATCAAGACAACGACTCCAAACACAAAGCTTACATTTTAAGAATCTGGTTACTGCATATTGTATTACTGTCCAAAAGAAACACCTCCTAAATCACACGACTTAAACGTAATTGGTAATTTATGGAACTAGTTAAAGAAAAAAGTCCTAAAACACAATATTTATAACAATAATGATCTGAAAATGGCATTATTTCAAGAATAGTCCAATTTTACACCCCAATAGTTTGTATTTCATTATGCAACGTCCTATGTCATTTTATAAAAAGGAATATAAACATATAAAATATTGTTGCCTATTTTGGTTACTAAATGTCTACCTTACATCAATAGCTAGCTACGCCATTGCTCAGACCGAATCAATAACTGTAACATTAATAGTGCAACAAATAAAGAACAAATGTTATTACTTCTACAAAATTGATTTGGTAGGTAATAGTAGGTATTAATCTTTTCAAATCGTAAAAGATTTACAGTTTAATGTTAAATAATTTAAACTTGTGGTTTCGAAGCATTGCAAAATTTATTAGACGGATTCCCCGAAATGTGACATTCGAAACATTTGTTTATGTTATAAAATAAATATATGGTAAAACTATTGTATACAACAAACTTATTTGAATAAGTAATTTTCCAAATTAATGTGTGAACTGACCCTGAAGTCCATAAGCAAACAATTCGCCTGGTCTGGCAACGGGTGTAACAGTGTGAATCACCAAACTCCCACCTATCTGTTTGTATAAGTTTTCTCAATACATAATTTGAAATAAAAAATGCAAACAGCTCCTGCGAACTGGCGCCGTTTCTTCTAAACCTGTTAACCTACACGGCAAATACACAAATATATATACATAGTGGCCTGCAGCAGTGTTTGCAGCGCCAGCGGTGCCCACGTTAACTGTGGCAAATCGATAAATATACGTAGATCGCATGGTTTTTTGTCTAACTTGCATCGACTATTATTTATAATGTAGGTACGACTGGTTTTTGCCTCGATCGCTAGATCCGCCGTAAAAGTGCATTTTTACAATGGTTTGCCGCGACTTATATGCCATAATAATTTATTGCCTCATGTTCAAATAATTGCTTGCCTATTCTCGCCGTTACGAATCAATTAACAACTGTTTGAATTATTTAAATTTGATGTATTTTATTTGTTTAATTAATTAATTTATAGATTTTTCTACCTGCATTAGTTAGTACCGGCATCAATTGCATTTTATTCGTTGGGTGGGTTAAATAATAAAGATATTGTTAATTTCAACAAATTTACAACATCCTCCAGTTATACGATGAAATATTTAACCCTAATATATCTGATAAAGCGAGCTGAATTCATAGGTGCCTGGACCTTTTCTTGTTTTTAGCTCGTCGTACGAAGTACCGAAGAATCTAAAGCAATCGGCCGTGTATTTGTCGCATTCTTGGATCAAAAATTTTCCTTAACAATAAGTGTTTGTCTCGTCGCCCTGAATCCAATATATATATATATATATATATATATATATATATATATATATATATATATATATATATATATATATATATATATATAAGTTATATACTTGGATGTTAGTCGTCGCTCGTAAGACCAAATTTGTAAGCTCTACATCTCTGAAGACAAGATTTTTTCATATAGTTAATCCAATAGCCTTAAAAAAATATTAAAAATTATAATTTTGAATTTTGAAATATGCACTAAAATTTCTTTTTATCAATATGATTTACAATATATTTTTAGACTTTTTATATCTACAAGAATATTTCATATTTTCTGATTTTAAGCACAAAAACCACAAATATATGATTAATTAATCTAGCCATCAATGGATGGCATTACAGTTCCCTATATTATTATGCTCGCTTCTTGTTTTTGACAATATCAAAAAATAACTTTTTTTACATTTTTTTCAAATTGTAAACCCATAGGCCATAATAATTAAAAACAATTATTTTTAAATTTTAATGTCAAGCGTGAGAATGTACGCATTGCGTATCTTACCTAAGGCATCGGTGTTTTGTACGTACCGAATTTTGTTAAATTGATAAATATAAAGTTGTGTAGATTTTATAGGTAGGTGGAGATAAGGCACCGCGGAAATTAATTTTTAATTTGATTTTAAAACCAAAAATATCAATTTGAACAAATTGAAAGGAGTAAATTCGCATTTGCATATGTAAAAAAAAATACTAATTTATAAATGCTGCGAGCAATATTTTGCTCACACAACAAATACTTAGTGAGCTTGGCATTAGAAACAACTGTGATCGCAAGATTCTAATGAATTTTAACTCAACCTGGCACCGGTTAGAAGATCGATTGAATATATTCGGAATCGTTACGTAACCACAACCAATTAGTGCTAGATTTTTAAGATTCGAGATAATTGTATGTCAATCAGAGGACCAATAAAAGTAATCTATAAGTTTGTTGAACTTCTTCAGTTGTGTGATACACAAAGCGACGCCGTCTTTAGTGAATATTGCTTAAAGGTATTCTTTTTTCATGCTTCACTAGTCACATATAGTTAACGGATGACTACATCATATTTACGCATATGCTTTTTTTCGAAATTTCTTTTATTCTTTTTTACTAAGAATCTTTCCAGTTAGTGAACACTCCAATATTAGCGCGTTTCTTATTAGATGCTCAAGGTGACGTAAATGGAGATAATAATTATTATCGTTTGATCGCCACACTTCTACTTGCTTGATTCAACTAGACGTATTCGTCGAAGGACACCACAATTAATTATTTCATTATTTTAAATTATTCACAACCAACTAAACTTTAAATCATTAATGAAAGATAGAAATTGGTTTTGGTTTTTAAATTTATAACGGATTCAAAAAAAAAAAAAAATACACTAAAGTGGCCCTTACTCGAATTTCTTGTACTTTATCTATATTTCCATTAATGCTTTATATTGTTTAATATTCACCTTACGATTGCTATGAAACAAAAGTAATATGTATTGTAACAAGGGAAACGTAAATATCAAATTACCATTATCAAAGGCGATTTTTCAGTAAACGGAACATTTAAAAGATACCATTAGGCAAAAATAATATCTTTAACTTCATTTCTAACTCATGCCGTTTCTGAGATATTGAAATAGTAACAGGATCAAACTATTAAAAATAAAAGGTGCACATCTGGCCATATAAGTCTTAAATTTAAAGTTTTATTTTTCTACCTTCTACAGTTTTGCCACTAAAGCGTTTATAGGCGCACAAATACACACACACACTCACAGAAACACACATACGTACACAATATCGACATTAGGAAAATAGACAAATGCATTTTATAATATTTTCCGTTAACCAAATTAGGAGCATAACTACAAAAATTAAATTTAACACAAACCGCTAAAGTTCACCAAACCATTTTACCACAGAAGAAATTAACTGTGCACATATTATACGGACGTCATTGATTCAAACGGCTATATCCATAAAAATGTCGTTTATTATTTTTTTGTAATTTTCTTTAATTTATGACGCAATAGAAAGAAAAGATAACTGTTAGCAAATAAACTAGACAAGTCGACAAAAATATCGAATCATATATCATAAAAATAATCACATTCTTAGTGTCTATGATTAATAGGGCTGAACTCATTGCACCGAAGATTTTAATAGTTTCAATGCCAAAAAATATTATTCTTGTGAACGTCTCATATCTGCACGTAATGCCCTAATAGCCTCTCCTGCTGCGCAACTTTTCAGTTAAACGAACCATAAAGGGGTAACTTATTATCACACACTATTCTCTTCTCCTGATTTCTAGCATTCTTATTTTTATTCTACTAATAAATTTTCACTATTATTTGTGATTTATATACAGTTTTAATACAATATTCATACGAAGAAAAGGCTTTTAAAAGGCCGCTAAAGTATTAGTTCGAGGTTTAGGTACTTTTTGACACCAAGTGACTAGATATAAGTCTTAAGATTACAGTTTCCTAATTTTACCTTCAACAAGTATGGCTCTAGCGAGTTCACAAACACTGACAGATGTCATTCCGATAATAGTCAAATTAGAATCAGAGATAGTCCTAACATGAATTTCCGTGAAAATGATTACAGTATTTCCTTATAAACAATCATAAAAGATAGACATTTTACGAAACAAGACAATGTAGCTTACATCTCCCATTCCAAACATGCCTATATATGAGTGAAACGTGGACGGTAAACAAACACATAATACACCGACCAAGAAAGGTGTAGGTAAAATAAAAGCAAAACAATCAAATAATTTGCAGCGGGGCATCGACATTTTTTCCGAGCCGCAAACCAAAAATTCACAAAGCAATCGCGTGGAATAATGCATGGAGTGCATACCAACTACAGCGACCCCAATAGTTCGAGCATTGCCGTATAATTAAACATGACATCCGAAGTGAGACCAATGCAGAAACAATCGCAAATAAAAATTTATTTTTCAAGTCAGATACCTCTTTGCATTTACAATTATATTAATGTGTTGCACAGACCCACGGCAACTTGGAACACATCAAGTGACAACTTTATATCGCGAAAAACTTTTCGTTTTGCACAATGGTCACGACTCAAGGTTGGTGGTATTAATGAGATATGTCGCTTGATTTTATTTTATCCGTGCAGTTTGTTGCTTTGCACATTTTAATCGGCAACAGTCTCTTTTCACATATTCAATTCATGTAATTTTATTATTATGAACATAAGATTTATTATTTAGGGGTATCTTCCACCGCTCGAATTTTATATACAAATATAGTATAGTAGGAATGTTCTAATTTTTAAAATTAAATTAAACGTATAATTTTGTCTGCATATATTGTTGAAGTAGAAGATAGTATGCATGGAGATTTGTATCTATTTGAAATCAATATATTGTTTATAAATATTTTATAACAATTAGTCAATAAACGTACTATTTGCCAATATTCAATCGTCAGGTTCAATTAGAAATAATCGTTTTAATTCGAAAATAAAATAATGCCATAAACAAACTTGTTGTTGGTTATTTTTTACTAGGTTAACTCGTGGGCACCATGTGCCCATATCATATATAGTCCATTCTTCATCGATATAATGTTAATAATTCTTATGATTTTTGACAATTGATGAATTAACAATGATTATGAAATAATTTTATAATAATATATAGCCAAGTGTATATACTCGTATGTGAATGATGTATATATATATATATATATATATATATATATATATATATATATATATATATATATATTTGTTTTTGTTGATAACAACAATAATAATTTTAAATGTATGTTATTTAATTTATTAACATTCATTTAATGCATTAAAATTTAATCACAAAGCACAAACGTCATTTATTTGACAGAACTGTCCATCTGTCGGCGTAATACTGTTTGTGCGCATGCGTTATTTCAGAATTTTGTACAAAATTATCAAACGGCCGAAAGAGCCGTTTTACACATGCGAGAATTATTCCGCAAATTATTCTAAAATATCTTAACAGAAATCATAGTGTTAAATTATGAATGCACTGTTTTTATACACCGCATAATATTTTTATAAGAATTATTCTGATACGCATGCGCCTTAACTAATATATTGACACATTTATGTTAAGTTTTGCACATTCATGTTACTGTGGTTGCTTAGCTCTATCGAATAAATTGAATAAAGTTACTCTGCAGAAAATTACAAATATAATAAAAATATCACGTGGGTGAAAAGTTATATTAGAACTTTTGATTAACATTACACATTTTGTTAACGTATGGTACCGACAAGAAGATGCTTAAAAAAAGTGGCCCACTAAATCTATTGAATTGTGAGCTCCGAATTAAAGATCCATATGCGTTTAATAGATAACACTATTTATCATATATGGGTTTGGCGACTTTTTTTTTGCAGGTTGAAGTAAGGGCACTTGATTATAATTCGCTTACTCGTTCGTAAGACCAAATGTGTGCCCGCTACTCCCTGAAGGAACCTAAGCGATTTGAATCAATTTTGGTACACATATTCTTTGGTAACCAACTTGAATTCACTTCCAGTTTAAAAAATATCCCACTATACACCCGGTGAAATAGTGCACTAAAATTTAGAGTCCTCCTTAATACTATTCTTAGATGAAAAAACTAAAATCTATAAAACAATTACCGAGAATTGTAAGATATTACATCAAAAAAATGTTTTGATATTGTGGGCCCAACGGTCATAAAAATTATTTAAAATAATAATTAGGAATTTTGAATATATAAACAAAATGAGGAGTGGCCTGAACGTGGCATTCATTTACGTTTAATAGTCTGAAATCATTATCAGTGAAGAAGGTAAGAGAAATGCGAGATTTTTCATATTATCGGACACTGTAGTACGCTGTTGCTATTTACAATATTTGTAGGGTGAGCTGAAGACATTGGTGCTTGTAAGAAGATATTTTATTATTTCTTACAAGTTTCTAGTGCATTAATGTGTGCACCTATGCGTGTTTGGAAAGAATAATGTCTATATTGATATAATAGTTAAAACATATGATAACAAATATTTGTATGGACTTATTTCTAATTTCCTTTACGAAGTAATAAGTAAGTCTTGTTCTCTATAGGTATGCAAAATATTAGCATATATAATTAAAAAGTAAATAACCAAAATTTTCACTGAATTACTATTGTAATTATATGTAATATTGCAGAATATACAATAAATTTGCATTAATGTGTAAATAAAACGAATGAAAATGAGTATTTCCGTGTGGTTTGAAGAGAAACCGAAAATTGTGGTCGTATAGTGAGCAGTCAAATTACATCTCTCACGAATTTCTACAAGTAAACAATTCCGAGTATCAAATTACATAAATTCCAAAGATGTCAGACACGCGAACACGTCAATATTATTTATGCTGATTAAGCTTCACAAAAATATTGCATTATTTATTCCATGAGATCTGGACCACCAGCTCATAGATAAACACCACCGCAGGAATATTAAATGTTCTGACGGAGAGGTTTCATTGTAGCCAAATTCAATCAAAATTATCAGGTAGGATGTTGTATTTATATATTTTGTATTCTGGCACTTTTCTCTTCTTTGCCATGCAAGTTTTCTGCATATTTTTGTATTTGTTTTGAAATTAGAGAAACAAAACCTAAAGCCAGATAACTGATTAAAAACAAATAGTTATTTATTTAGAAAATATATCATTCCCTTTTGAGAAAACTTTTGAAATAAAAGCCATTCCCAAAATGGTTAAAGAATGACACAAGTAAATATCCTTTTCAAAATGAGACGTTTTCTACTTTGACGTACACAAATCTTAAATCCAAAAGATCTTATTGTTACGTTGAACGGTATAGGCTGTAGGGCGTTCACACACGGACAGACACTCACACAGAGACACACCGACATCAGTGAGAAAATAGTTAAAATCTCTGGTCGATTATTTTTGGTGATCCCTATACTTTGTAAAGGAAAGTAAAAAATATAATTTTGTAAGGAATATATGTCTGTGCTCACAATCTTAAGCTATAAAAGCAATTTTAAGCTATAAAAAGTCTTACAATATTTTGTAGTTTCTATAATTTGCCAATTTTTCTGAATTTTTGGCATACAAAAAAATTTGATGGGTAAGAAGTACCCGCGCATTTCAAATTCAATTGTGTGTACAGGTTCGTAGTAATAGGGCCCCAAATTTCAAAACCCTCCTTAATATTAAATTATATCCAAACATTCTACAAAAAATATCTAAAATGTATTATGTCTAAGCAAATTTCTTCAAAATATGAACTCGAAAGTTATAAAAAATGTGTAAAATATAATAATTTTATTGTTTTTATAAGAAAATTATATAACTTTTTAAATAAATAATCTTTATTCATATTAAGAACCCGGGAAAATAAATTATAAATAATAATTTTGGAAACGATCACATTAAATGACTGTATATTGTTGCAATCAATCGGTAACAATGTTTAATTTTTATCTTTTACATTTTATCTTTTAAAATTTCAGTGGTCATTTTTAAATATCAGTGGCCCTAAAATATTCTAAATTATCCCCTGATTGGTTAATATATATTATATATATTAGTATACTGTGAGCTACAGGCATTTGTGCCTGCTGCATGTTTAAAGTTCATAATTATGATTTTTTATGGCCATTGGGTTACCAATATAAAGATATATTGTAGTTATTTTTGTAAATTATTTTGGGAATTTTACTTCTTTATATTAAGGGTATCATCAACTTTTGGGGTACTTTAACTCCGTAAGGTTGAGCAGATTTAATGGGATACAAAAAAAAATGTGTAGCAAATTTTGTTCAAATCGTTGTCCGAGGAACACAAATTTTGTCTTACGAGCGAGCGAGCGACGACTAACATCCTAATATATGAGTTACATAAATTTTTGGATTCAGAGCAACGACATAAACACTATTTGTTAAGGATATTTTTTCTTTGATTCCAGAATACTACAGACGCACAACCGAATGCTTTAGCTCTTCTTTGTTTGTGGACATAAAATGTCTTTGAATTCCTATAAAAAAATGAAGATATTAAAATTTCTAACAACTTTTGTTGATATAGCATTTTTTGAAAAATGAACTATTTACTGAAATGTTGCCTTTGATAATAACTATGTTTCATTTACGGTTCCCTGGTTACCGCAAGTATTGTTATTGTTTCATGGGAATGAATTTGAATTAAAATAAAGCTATATAGAAAGTATATTAAATAGATAACGGAAGTATAAAAAAGTCGAGTGAAGTTCACCCCAGGTTATTTGTCAAATAAACTTGTTTCTATTTTCGGTCGTGAAAAATTATTTTAATTAGATATATCTACCCTCAAATTTAAATCCAGGTTATCTGAAGATCATTTGGCAAAGTGTATCACTTCACATCACCCAAATGCATGTTTCAATGATGAAATGTCAAAGTTGTTATGGAAACAGCAAATGCATGTGTCATGACTAATAATAATGGGTTCAAGAGCATTTACTTATTCTAAATGCAGGTCATAACTACACAGATTTATCTATTCGATAGCGCACAGCGACACTAAACATCTATATTTAACGGTCAACTCACGTTTAGTTCATGTCACAACAATTTGCATTGATAATGATGTTGTTAGAGCAAATGCTTGCTTGCTGTATGTATATAAATACGGGCATCTAAAACGTCGTCTAAAACGTAAAGTAGCTTAATTTTTGTGGGAGTACTGGCCGACGCGACCGGGCCGGGCCGGCAGACCATGGCAACGGGAGACATTTTCACCGTGCAAAATGATTTTATGCAAAGCATCGCGATAGGCGTGGGCAACTTTTAATGATGTTGCTTGAATATCGTATTTCCGTGTGGCCTGAGATGTCATGAAGTATTCTTATGATAAATTTCACATTATGTCATAAATAATGAATAACATTTTTATGCAAATTTACTGCAGCATATTCAAATATTACTTTTATTTCTGTTTTCGGACCACAGTAACAAATGATAATGTCATTTTTCGCATGGGTTTTAATTGGATGGAGTCATAATGTTTATCTTGCCTTGAATAATTTGATGGGTACAAAAAGAAAAAAATTGCGCAGGACTGTCTTTATCAATGATAATTACATCAAAAGTGAGTAACGTTAAGACTGTCAATTATTTTAATATTACTATATTTAATATTGACATATGTTGATGCTGCGATTATCGTGAAAGAGATTTGTTAATACAGCAACTATTGCTACTAAATATTAATTTCAAACTGTTATGTATTGCCATCGATTTTTGAACTAATATTCAACTACCGGTTTAGATTTGCTATTCAAAAATTGGTGTTGCTTAAATTTAAATGGAATTTTATTTAAATTGATGACAATGAATCTTAGGAATGCATTCATGAATTTTAAATTATTTTTGCAACCTCGACGTTTCGGCATTTTGTCTTCAGAAGTAAGAATAAGTCAGATGTTTAAATATACCTTAAGATTAACATGTATCATCTGATTCATAAGCATTCTCACAGAAAAAAAATATATATTGATTACCCATCAATCTTACCATTCTTTGTATGTAAATGTATGTGTTTATATGTTTGTTTGTTTATATGTTTAGAATACATTTTATGTAAGAATGCAAACTGGCATGGAAGGAATTTTGTGTGTTAAGGAGCTTGCAGATTGTGGCATCTGATTAAATATATTGATATTGTATGCCAATAACAAATATAATACAAATACAATACAAGCGACCTACGGAAAAATAACGAAAATACAAATTCGTGTGAGGGGAATGCCTTATTTATATTGTAGAACCAAGATCTACATTTACAAAAAGAAAAGATGATATTTCGCCACCCGTAAAATTATTTAATTATAGACAGATGGATCGGTGAGGAGTGAACTGTATTCAGTATATGATATGGGCAAATGGGGCCCACGGGTTAACCTAGTTTTCAATACTTTATCATTATCCTATCTTAGTGGTCAGTGTAAAGATGGCCACTTTCTTTGGTTTCAAAAGAGTGTGCAAACAAATGTTGATATCAATAATATGCAAATGTTTCCTTAGCAAATTAAAGCAACCCATTGAATTTACGTAATTCTTGATTTGAAACATCATATGAATATTTATAATCCATTACCCAGTTTTCCATAATAATTAGTTTGGTTGAACATGGTTCAAACCGCTAATTAACCGACCGAAAATACAGCATCAAGTTGCAAAACTTACAGGTACCTCATACGTAGCGAAGTTTGTAATTACGAGCAGGTTGAAAACATCTATGATAGTTTCCTAAATATTACCACCATGTTGGCATTACTGGCTGAACTGAACTGAGCACGTTCAAATGCCGAAAGGGTTTCGTGCGGTGCCGACATCTCGTGCATATATTACAATGCTATTTCATAAATTAGTCGGAATAATTAAAAGGCTCGACTCGATCCAGTCCGCCAGACATCAGGTCGAATAAATTGACACGTTCTCTGGGTCATAGTAGGCGTAACAAGCATTAGTGCTAGCAGCTCATCTTACATTTACACTTAAAAAATGTATTGCAGTCTGTTGTAAAAATATATTTGTAAATCAAGTAATTTGACAAAATTAACGTACATTTAAATTTGTGAATCATGTAAAATTATTGAATTTAGTAAGATATGCATATTTATTAAATGAAATTTTACATAACTTTGCAAATATTTTTAACAGTGTAACGGTAATAAGATTTAAAATTTTTTGGAAAATGAGATTATTTATAATTATTTGAACAGATTTTGATTCTTAAAATATATGTATCTACATATACATAATAAGCAGGTTGGTGCGTGCGTGCGCGTAAATTTTCAATGTCGTAGAATAGTCAATATATACAAATTAAAATAAATTGATTTCACGTAAATATTCAATTTGAAACCAAATGGTAACTGTAATTTAATTAATGCTAAATTCATAACTAAATTAGAATTAGCATGGTACTAAACCCGAGAAAATATCAACAAAAGAAGGATAATATCACTGACCTTCGAGCAAATTGTGCAGAGTATATGTGCAATTATCGACGAAAAGTTCACTATATATGACAGTTATTACTGACGGGCTTCCGCTAGTATAATAAGAATAACAAAAATTATATATTTTGGACTCCTGAGATGTATGAAACTGGGTCTGGAAACGTTGCAAGGAGTGGGATAAGTGTTATGGGAACAACATTTTTTTGTAGAATTTTTGGCGTATATATATATATATATATATATATATATATATATATATATATATATATATATATATATTATGGAAAGCTTATAGCTTTATAAATGGAAATTAGACTATAGAACAGTCGTCACAACTAGCTGTCTATCGGGAACAATAACTTTATTTATATGCCCATTCCATAATTAGTTTTGTCTCTGTTACTAAATTAATTAATTTTGAAATGAAAAACATTTTTCGGTCAAAGTAACGTTTTAATTCCAACGGTTAAACCAGTGCCAACATTATTTATTTATTTGTTTACTTTTACGATTATGTTCGTTGATAGTGATCTGAAATGATTCGTCGGTATACTTAATGGATTCATTTCGTTTCGACTGCATTTGTTTATTGACCAGTTAAGTAGTTGGGGCAATAAAAGTTAATTAGAATCACATTATTTTCGCTAATTATAAAGAATTATGAGATAATTTAGATAAATGATTTACATCGAAATGTATCTTTTCACAGAAACTTGAAGTTTAGTATATGGAAAAATGTTTCTTACGCAAAGGTTATGTTTTGTAACTCAACACTAGTTCTGTTTTTCGTTTATTCTCAAATGATTGACACGCTTACAAACATTTCTAAGGGCCACTTAAACTGAAATAGAAAAGAATTGATTCATTGGAATAGGGTTTATTTAGGTTGACAGGCACCATACCAACATATTTATATACCTACCGAGAATGTGTCAAATGATATCCACCAAAATACTTTGATTTTTTTGGCTTTAGATTTGTTTCATTTCCATGGAATTCTGGGTCTCACAATAATACAATAAGAAAATATGCATTGGTCTTCCCTCGATTTTCTTTAAACTATATAATATGATATTGCTTTTTACTTTCTTTTACAGAGTAATAAGTAAGTATTGTAAACATGAAAAATTTCGAACTCGAGATTTCAACGTATATACATGTTTTGACCTTCCCTGAATCGCATGTGACTATTTTCGGAATGACGTCTGTCTGTCTGTGTGTGTCTGTGAACGCTCTAGAGCCAAAACTGTCGAACGAAAAATTATAAAACTTCAAACTTAAGACTTGTATATTCCATAAATTTTTGAAAAGAATATTCAAACCAGAAATGTATGTTTACTCTATACATTTTTTGTTCTATCTCCCATATCACTAGAACGGCTACACTTACGGCGAATATAGTAATGTTCATAATGAAAGACATTAATATCTTGCACAACTTTTGTTTGTAATATTTCTTCAAAAAATTTACCAGTTGCGAGAAAAATGCTACGAAACATTATAAATATTTTGTTTACGTCTGCTATTTTGACAGGAAAACAAAATAGACTCCATTAGATAAATGACATTTCAGGTTTTTGCTGTAGAGTATTGGTTATTTTGATAGCTGTATTTGGTTGTATATATATATATATATATATATATATATATATATATATATATATATATATATATATATTATATACATATATATATATATATATATTTAGTGAAAACTGCGTAAAAGAAAGTCGAGTACAGGCCACTCCAGATATTTTTATTTTTAATTCTGCATAGGATTACCGTGCAACAATAGAACTAAAGGAACATAAATGTAACATTACTATTTAGGCAATTTTTCAAAAAAAAAAATGTAAATAAAATGATATAAAAATTTAATAAGTTCAATGTTTTTAAAATACACATTTTTTCAAATTCATACCGATATTAGAAAAGTTGCAAGAATAAACCTACTGCTTCTCACTATTAACGCACAATATATATTAAACTTAGGTACAGATTCTGTTTTTGTATTCACACAATATATTAATTTGGAAATTTAATAATAAAGTTGACGTTTCTGAACGTAATTTTTTCAATATTTTAAAACTTTAAAAAATATTAGTTTGGAAATTTAAAAATATTTTTGTCCGGAAATCACAATTCAGTATTATATCATTTCCGAATTGATTTTGATTGCTAATTAAATAACATAAAAAAGTTATAATTTGTTTCATCTGCCATAACAAATATCTGTTGTAGACCTGGAGGAATACCAATTTTATTTCAAGACGGCGTGAATTATATATCTACAATTTCCCTTACATTTTATCAACTAAAGTTTTCATGTAAACGTTAAATATAAAGAATTATTGTTTTGGGATAATATCATTTATTTTGAAGGATACGTTTGTGGGAGGTCGAGAATTTTTGTTCAACAACAGCACATTTGGTTGTATGTGATGTTCCGCCTCTGAGAGTATGCAAGGTCCTGTGTTCAAATACAATGTATCGTCGTCTACAATAGCGTCGTTATTGGAAATTTGGTAAATCGTGCATGACATTCATCAACAACAAAATGATCGTCATTATTGAATAATTATCTGGTTCCCATATCGCTGAATAGCAAATTCACTGCTTATTCAAATTACGATACTCACTTTAGGTTAGTTAATTTTTTTGTTGTGAGTCCGTTGACTAACGAAACAGTTCTTTTGTGTTTATAATAATTTTTTATACGTTTAGCATCGCAAAACGTTGGAAATTTTTGACAATTTAAAGTTTAATTATTATTTTACGCTTCTATATAAATTAAAATATTTCATAGCCAAAGTTGTATTATAATTTTTTAATTATGAGAAACTTGTATACAGAATCTGCAGTCACCCATACTAGATTTTCCAGTACGTATAATCAGTGTATTGATAGTTTGTTGTTTACAGTCAAACTATCTTGAACTTCCATACGTGGAAATGTTTCTTAATTCAAAATTTTGCGGATCAGATTTGTGTATTCTGTATATCATTACATCCGAGAATGCTACAGACACACGGCCGATTGTGTGCTACGTACGACGAGTTGAAAAAATACAACCAACAAAAGTAGTTTAAATTTGGAATATCATCCATTTTGAATGAAACTGGTTCTCTGTATGCACGACGAGCTAAAAATATATAAAAAGTGACAGTGAACCTATTAACCTTAGGTTAAGAATGTACCTACTGGTATCCTAAAGTGCAACAACCAGTAATATCTCCATCATCTAGTAAACGTTTTATTTCATCCCACAAGCAACATCACAATAATACACATATAAGCACACGGCTGTCTCTATTCAACTCATTGTAATCGAGGTATACATACTATATGCAATCCCCCTCGGTCAGGTATTGTAGTGTAGCACACAGAGGTTATAAGTAATAAGATAATGGGCGAGTGCGCTAGGTACAACGGCAGCATTCCATATTACTCCGATCTTAATTTATAATTATTCATGCGGCAAACAGGTTCGCGTATTATATTCCACTGCGCCGCCGTCTATGGTGGTTGGTCAGTGCACTTACCGTGTCCACTCATACTAGCTCGGCTGCCTGCTCGACGTAGGTATAGGCTCCATTCGCGTAGGACGATACGGCCCTTTACCTTCTTGGATTTACCGATAAATAATGTGGTCAGGATTGACGATCAGAATACGATTATCGGAAATGATAAAATAACTGAAGTAGCCCAGAACTATCCGAAGCATCAACTAATTACTTTGAGAACTACGACCAATTGTAAGATAACGCATTGGAAATTCGTAGACGTTTCCTTTATAACCATGTATGTATTGAAATATGTTATGCTAATTATATTCACAATTGTGAGCATGAGAATGTATAACAAAAGCAGTTGACGAATACTGCGATATGCACTTTCATATTGGTTTCATATTTAACATATCCAAATATTTCACGTGAAATTTTAACAGTTGCATGTAAGAAAATCTGGTATATGTGATGCATTGTATAGACTGTAGACCAGTGATTCTCAAACACGGTGCCGTGGCACATTAGTGTCTCGAAGTGTACGAATGCATACAATAAAAATTATTTTGTGTGACTGTGCCACCAAAATTTGTAATTATTAAAAGTGCACCACGATGAAAAATAGGCTAAGAAGCTCTGCTGCACACCATGACTTGCACATCATTAGGGCAACCAAACATATGCTCGGGCATATTTCTTTTTCAAGCGACTGATTAGCTTATAGGTCATTAATAAGTCTGTCAAAGGCGAAATTACGAATATTGGGCCATATTTGTTAGGGCATATTTTTGCATGTTTTACGTGTAAGTGCTTATTTTTGCATATATACGTTGATATATAATTTTTGCATATTATTATGCATATATTGGCAATATTGCAATGATACTTACAATTAGTTAAAAATAAGTAATATTAACTATACTTGAACTTTTAATAAGTTATTTGACGTTAGATGTTTGCAAAAAGGAAAAATTATTTTTGAAATGTTTATTTGTAAAATTTTCTCCTGTATCACTACCCCCACCACTTCAAATTAATTGCGAAGCGACATCTCCACGTTCATGTTACAACTATGTAACAATAACTATTTATTCAAAGGAATGGTATGCATTTCTATTGACTATTTAGCTATTTATGCGAATAGTCTTCTTTGAATGTGCGATTTATTATAAAGTGAGTTAATTGAAATTTTTATTATTTATTGCAATTAAAATTTGAACTAAGTTTGTTATTGTTATTTTAATTAATGTAATGTATATTCGATAACAGGTTTAATCCTGCATTCCTGTGTTGTTTAGTTTTGGCATATAGAAATATATTATATGAACGAAAAAAATAATATATATATATATATATATATTTATATATATATATATATATTTATATATATATATATATATATATATATATATATATATATATATATATATATATATACAGTAAAACCCCGGTTTACCGAACTCGAGTCAACTGAAATCCGGGTTATCCGAATCACATTATACAAATATTAATAATAATTTTAATGTATTATAAAAAATTGATTGATATATATATATATATATATATATATATATATATATATATATAAATATATAAATATATATATATATATATATATATATATATATATATATATATATATACATATATATATATATATATATATATATATATATATATATATATATATATATATATATATATATATATATATACAAGAAACTGTTTTATTTTCAGATATTTTTGTGTATATCTGTAACGTTTTGACGAAAATATTAAATGTTTGAGAGCATATTTTGTTTGGTTAACAGCATATTTTCATATTTATAGGGCGTTTTTAAAGCACTTAAAACTAATTTTTAGTGCATATTTCTGGTTGGCATACACATCATATTATGTACATATATTAAGCAGGATATAAGATAAAAATTATATTTGTCCCATTTCCATGCTAAATCGGATCCAAGAATACGCACACACACATATATCAAACAGTTATATGAGTAGAAAATTATTACAATAGTGTATTTGGTTGACTAGGAATGTCTGTGTCCTTATTAATGAATTTTGCTCAAATAGAGTTAATTAATATGTTTTAATATCACGTATTTCATTCATTTCTAGCAATTGTTACACTTCAGTAATTTCAGCTTCTTAAAATTAGCATTATTTTATGTTCTTCATATCTCATCAGTATTCCTGCATGTTTTATTTTTGCACGGTTTTCTATCATTTCTAGCAGATCGTAGCGGTAATTTGCAATATGTTACAAGAACGTATTGCTTTGAACATGTCCTTTATAAATCACAGCGTGTCCCCCGTGAGCGTGCAATACGCATGCGCGCATGGTAAGTGCATGTCGAGTCGGCGATGTTGTGTTCAAAGGGAAGCATCGGACAGTGGCAGAGGCGTAACCAGCTATATAAATGCTAGTAGGCCTCACCTGGCGGTAATTAATAACACATATAAGAAGAACGACTGTACTACCGAATACACTGCACCCTAACCTGTCCTGTCCCACACGCCACACATGCATGGGCAGGCATAAGCAGCCGACCGACGCGACGGACGCACCGATGACAGCGGATTGTTGTGAAACATTAACAGACACGTTCAAGGTGCACATATATCATACGTTATGAACTACAGTGATACAAATGACTATTACCCTCCGCTGCTGTGTTTCAGCTCTTTCTGGTTAGACATGTTGTAAAAACGCATCATTATGATGATGTGCTTGAAAAGTGAGTTGGCAATAGTATTCATCACAAAATCTTTATTACTTCATCGTTACGCTGATTTTACTTTAGTTATAGAAATAGTACTTATACTTTGTGGCTTCTTAATTTTCGATAATTAGCTTTTCCCGTACAATTTATTCTGTAGCAGCACTGGCACTGGTGGTACTTCCCAAGAACGCACACCGATATCTGCCACTCAACGTGTTATGCTTTTTTCACACCAAGACTATAAGATAGGAGTGCTAGTTTGTTGCGAATGACCTAACTTCAAGTTCGCCTATCTTGAATACACAGATTTGTGTCTTAAAATTCGGTCACGTATTATTCGTTGCCCACTTAAAATATAATCTTGAAAATACAATTTACAGATTATATAGTTTTTAATTAAATGCGTCTATCTATGTATTTGCAGGTACCGTATTTGCTAATATATGATATTGTGGCGCATATTTATTTTTATTTTATAGAATTGGAACAAAATCAACTAACCAAAACATTAAATAACCTCAAATATATATTATTTTGTCAGAATACAATGCCATTTGGTGCCAACCTGAGAATAAATATGTTATAAAAGATGGGAGGACTAACGTTTTAAATATTTAGTGTGAGTGTTAAACGAACTTCAAGTTCAGCTAACTTAAAGTGATTCTGTCTAAAAATCTTGGTATTAGAGCTCTAATGCACCTAACTGAATCATTTCTGACAATTTTCGAATGAATATTTGTCTGTGTGCGTCAATCTGTGGTCGCTCTACAGTCCGAAATATAAATAATAAGATTATAAAACTATAAGCTTTAGACTTTTATAAGGCCCGGAACAAAACATCCTACTTTGGAAAATATTATCTAATCTAAACCAAAATTAATGATTTTCTTTTGTTATTATTTCAATATCATAAATCGGGCATGAGTTAGAGAAAAAGTTAAAGATATTACAATTTCTAGTAGGAATGTTCTTTTGTATTGTTTCACGGCAATCTAGTATGAATTTCAAATTAAATTAAGCAATATTACATTGAACTAGGTTAATCCGTGGGCACCATGTGCCCATATCATATTTAAAATACAGCCCTTGCCTCACCGATTCTTCGTCTAATTTAATAATTTGTCGATTGGCGATTTATCATGCAATTTATACCTAATCCAGATATCCCATATAAATAAAGCTTTTTCCCTCCCTTACAAAGTTTTGTCTTGTGAATACATTTTATATTTCCATAAGTTTATAAAAAGGTATATTTTTACCTTTATTATAATCTACTTTATTATTTAAACAACTGGATATGTCGGCATTTTGAAGTTAATTCATAATTCAAATAATCGATTTAAGGTTATCTGTGTTGTAAACACTATTATTATAAATAAACTGCTTTTTGCAATTCACATACAATATATATGAAACTTAGCTTTAATTTCTGTATTCAAAAAATATCAATTTGGACATTCAATAATTATTTTGACGTATAAGACCGTAGCATTTGTGTTTTTGAAACAACCAGTGCCGCCACTGTTAAAATGGTTTGGCCCCATCACTGATTGTAATCATAGACACACATAAACGATGCATTCTACACATACATTCACACAAACACATACATCTGGTGTTTATTATATATTATAGATAGAGGAAAAATAAAAAAAATCGAGTGAAGAACACTTCAGCTATTTTTAAATGTTTTTAACAACTATTTTGCAATTGTAAGAACAAAAGATTATTCTAAAAATGTCTTATATACTTGAAACACGTTTTTTTTTTTTTTTTAGCTTGAATTGTTTCTTTCTTTTATCCTTAAATAAAATAATAAAGAAGTTTGCTATTTAAAATACATGGTGAGCTGGCGGCATTGGTGCCTGTACCTATACTTGATTTACAACATTTGGCTAAGAATTAAAATGTTTTGCAAGCAATAGTCTTAACAAGTTAGTATATTCATTTTATTTTCACCATATGCTAATTTTAAATAGCAAAATCAATTTAGATTTTGATTTGTTTCTAAAGTAAATTTTAATAAACGATATCAGGGTGCTGAACAATAAGTAAGCACTATGCTAAAGTGACTCGCCTGATGTTTCAAAGACTGAATACATACTTGAATAGTCTGGATATTCCACTATTATAAACTTTATGTATGTATAGATTGTGGTTACACATATGCTATGCAATTTGCCTACTTGACGCATGATTACTCCATAATTTCTTGTGGTACAATGGGAAATATCCCTAGCTTATTACGCATACCTACTTATTTAAATCAAGTTTAACATATTCCAGCAAGTAACTGTACAATACATCTGCTTATAATAATTACAATACTAAAAATATAAATCATGTAAAAATATTCGAAACTCGAGTTGGTTCAACCTGAAATATCAAGGTGTTCAGCGCGCTCGTGATTCTGGCGCAACCCTTAGGTGATTTCATGCAGCGCCAAGATGCCAAATTACAATAATTTATAACGCATTATAGCACTTATAACATTCGTGCTATTTTTTCGCAATGCCTGTAATTGCTGTCCAAAAAGAATATTGAAAATTGTGTGTTTTAAATTCGGAGTTACGAATTGCATCGTTTGCATATTCTCGCGCTCGGCTATCTATCTGAAAGAATGTTTCTTCTATTTTTCCTGCCAAGCTGGGACCATTTATATCTAGGAGCACGGCGAAAATATGCGCAATTTAAATTAGTCATTGCAATCTAAATGTTTTTTTTTTCGGGATGAATATTTATGCTCTATCTAGCTAAACAATGTCCTTCTCAACCCTAACGGTCGATTTTGTAGATATATTTCAGTTATTCTATACGACATTTATCTTGTTTTACGTAGTACGAAGTAGTATATGTTAGGGATGAAAAATTAATTTTTATAATCACTAACATTTCAAAATAAAGAAAACATTTTTAAAGCAACTGATACTAGAAGAGAAAAGTATATGTACGAACATGATTTTCATGATGAATAATAACTTTCTTGAACATTATAAATTTATAATTTTACATTCTTATGAAACAAGTATTGGGATCGAATAAAAGAAACAAAGAATGTTAGATTTAATGGATGCTTCCGATTCGAGATTATCTGATTACGATTTGACAATTTTCCCAATGATTTATATTGTGTGTCTGTGCGTGTGGCTATTTTTGAGTGTGAGTATGTGTCGCATTACTTATAAATAACACGCAATAAATAATATAAATTTACTACAATTGAAAAATATTATAGTAATCAAGCATACATATATATACATATATATATATATATATATATATATATATATATATATATATATATATATATATATATATAAATATATATATATATATATATATATATATATATATATAAATATATATATATATATATATATATATATATATATATATATATATATATATATATATATATATATTTATTTATATTTATATTAATGTAGAAAAATTATCTTAGTCACTTGATCTATTTAATGAAGAAATTCTATTTTTGAAGAAATAAAATGATAAAATATAAGCATGTGTTTAATAGAATATATTCAATTTCAAAATTATGCTGATTTTTACTGGCTACTGGTTTCATAATATTATGACCCATATGTAACTTACAACGTGAAAAGTTGACCAGCATCTTACTGTATAAACCAGTCATTCTATATTTTATATACAGTTGATAGGTACCTACTTATAAATGTTGCATGGTAATACTTGTAGTGTGTGCACCATTTACGCGATTCTTCATTCTTATAATCATTAGCGTGCGGTGCAAATCAATCGATGAGCTGGTTCTACCAGTTAATTTAGACATTGCAGTTATGTGTGGCAGAGAAAGCCGATACCTACTCGAACCATATCGCGCCCCGTAAATCTATTCCATCTTTTTTCATTCTCATCTTCCAGACATATCGCCTTCTTTGTTGCGTGATGCATATCTCGCTCCGGCCAAGTGCTAATGTCAATCTATCACAGATTAATTTGTATTCACAAGTTTAAAAGTTCTAGTTGAACATATATACATATATGCTGGTAGGTATAAGGTATATAATGTATGCTTTGAAGATGACGACAGATGATTTGAAGAAAATAAGTCGACTTGGTATATACACGTGTGCTACATTGTACCATCGTCAAATGTCACCGTTCGTTTTTTGTAATATTTGCTTTCAAAATTGTGTCAAGATGGCCTCGGAATGCATTTTAATTTGAAAAACGTTAACTAGATGGTAAGTGACATGTAATCTTCAGAATGCCATGTGCTTGAAATATGATGAGTTTTGTTCTGTTAAGTCTTGTCCTATTACAGTCGAATTTTAAATTATTCTGCGAGTTTGTTGCAACTCTTAACTTTTTGTGATTTCATATATGTACGTATATTGCGAACAGAATATTTCAAGAACTTGCAATATCGGTTGAAACATGTCAGATATTCTACAGTAAATTTGTGTGTAACATTGAATTGAAACCGCAGACACATAACTTTGGTTATTTTTCCACGACCGACACTGTCATTTCAGCCTTCTTTTCCCAAGTACAAGCAAAGTACGCCAACAACGGATTGGATGCAATGGGTGACATGACGAATTGGCAGGCGGATTATGATCCAACCTATTTCGTTTGATCTTTTGGCAGAAGCCCCGAATAATCAAAAATGGTCTGATTCAGAAATTCGGATAAAACAACATATTTATTTATGTTGATAAATATCTAGAGCTTCGTACAATTCCAAGACTCTCTCGACAAGAGTCATGGTCTTTTCAAGACTCTCTATACAAGACCAAAACCAAGACTCATATAAAAAATGCAAGACCAAAGACGAGACGAGACCTTGGTCTTGGTAAGACTTTTGGTCAAGCCTCTTGTGGTGGGAGTATTATATGGTGTGCACGCTGCATCTATATTACTTGCACATTTGTGATGTCGCCTTAGGAATGGATTCAACACTAATACGTGATAACTATAGGATATAATGTAAAATTCGAAACTAATATTCGTCTTAATATTCATAAATCAGTTAATTGAATTACATATGTATTATTCGCATTAAATATTTGACTAGAGATGACACATTTCAAATTTGTGAAAATTGTTATAATATTAATTTATCTCTATTCTCATTCCATGTACATGTTGAATTGTTTCTTTCGTAGAACATATTATTAATAAATTACGAACAATAATTGGGTCGAATAAATAACACTCATTTATAGTATATAACATATATTTTTACATACTTTGAGGAAGTCTAAAATTGTAATCAAAAAACATTTCGAACCCGTGATTTAACGAAAATACACGTTTTGACTATCCCTGAAACGAATTTAACTATTTTCGAAAAGATATCTGTATGTCTGTGTGTATGCGCTTTAGAGAAAAGGAAAATTTGTAAAATTCGAAAAATGTTGAATGATAGATACCTGCATGGCAAGATTGACGTCATATCAAATGTACAGGAGAAATAAAGGTTAGTCGGTTGGTTTTTGCGTAATCGAGCTGTGTTTAATCATGATAGGTTTTGAGTAGTTTTATGTAATTAAGAAATATAACTTTGACCAAAAGTAAAACAATGTGTCCGTAATGCCTTTATATTCAATAAACAGTCATTATTCGATGGAATATCTTTGATTATAGCGTAATAATTGCTAATTTCTAATACTGTGCGTGCATGATTTCTATCACTGGTTGCTTGAACATTCAAAGTCGATGGTAGCGCCACCATCTAAAATAGCCGAGAGCGGAGCGGCATTACTTCGAACTAGATGGACCTGATGGTTTGTCTTAAGCTATCCGTAATGAATGTATGTACTTGATGTAGTAATTCACATTTGGTAATGTTGCAAATATTATTGTACTCTTTTGCTTATAATTATTAAACATTCGACATTGATATATGGTTTTCTAAAACACTATTTATTAATTTTGCATGATTTATGATCATGAATTAAATAGAAAATGCTCGCATCGCAAATATTTCCTATTAGGCGAGCTGAAGTCATATGTACCTGGACCTAATCTTGCTCTATTAAAATCGTTGTTACAAATTATATTTTATTACAATTTAAGTAACATTCAATGGCAAATTCTTAAGCGCAAGCTTTTCTAGTCTTGCTCGCAGGCTTTGAGGATAATAAATAATAAAATGTATATTTTATTACTAGATTTGAATCAATCAAGTAAAATAATACAAAAGTTACATTATTGACGTCATATCTAATGTACAAGAGATATAATACAAATTTAATTAGAATCGACTTTCTCCCATAAGTAATATATAGGTTCCACTCTATTATGACTAATTGTCGAAGTGGGCCAATTTGTAGATTACAAAATCCAATTTGGGTGGTCTAAATTAAACCATGTTTTATCGAATGAATTCAGCTTTTTCAACTCCCGAGAATCCGATCAATTCTGGTCAGTTTGGCCTGATTATCAGCCACTACATTACGGAACGTATTACTTAGTTATAAATAGTACTTAGATATTACAAGAGATTCACCGATGTAGTATACGTTTTACGTTACTTTTTACACTATGTTACCGACAAACATCGGCTGACCTAATTGGATTTCTAATAGACCATCTGAATAATTTATTCAAAACACTGTGGTAAACTATTAATTTATTTTTCAATTTGTGTATTATGGGTACAACGTTAGACAAATATTGTTTACTATCCTATACGAATGTATTAAAAGAAATATTGTCACACAAGAACACACATTTCAAATTTGTGTGAATGGAATTTGACTATTTTTGGAATGGCGTCTAAGACTTGTTTATAACACGAATGTGCACCTCCTATTTTAGAGAACCAGAAATTAATTAATGTTACGGTTTACTAGTACTACTTCTTCAACATCTTACATAAAATTTGAATATATTAAATTTTTTAACAATTTCTATTTAAAAGTGTTTTCGAAATATGTCCGAGTAACTGATAAATTTCTTTCGAAAATGGCCTTGTTCCGTAGTTACAATACATATAGTTTCATAGCAACCGTAGGATGAATTTAAAACACAATAAGCGATGGAATGCTGTTTCGGTGCGATTCTTTTTGTTCGTCTCATTCGGTTTATTGAAGTTTGTTTCTATTGGATTTGGTAAGGTTAGGTAAAAATCACACCAACAGACATCATTCCGAAAATAGTTAGATTCGATTCAGAGATGGTCCAATCGTGTTTTAAATTCGCCCTTCGATTGCTACGAACCAAAATTAATATGTATTAAAATTAGGGAACCTTAACGCCCGATGAGTTCATACCCCCTGGCGCAAATATATGCCACCGAATAGAGCCTAAACAAATTTTGATTTCATGAATTATTTTTGAAATATCATAAGCTAACTTTTATGTCATGACAAACTTTTTCGAAAATGTGATCCTCTTTAAGTAATTTGCTAATCAGTGTTTTTGCTTGAAAATCAACGTTTTCAACCCCCATGTAACTAGGGTATTAAAGTGATATTAACGTTATAGGGGTTTTTTGGAGTAGAATTCGACGATCGACACGTTCCAATAGTCACTTTCTTTCTTTCTTTTTTGAACCCCCTGAGTTAGGGTGTAACTCACCCACCCCCAATGAGAAAACAAAATAATTATTTTTAAATATTTCATTTTTGTCCCATTTTGAATCAAATTATCAAAAAAAAAAAAAATTAAGTCCGAAGTGAAACAACCAAATGACTGTACTTGCTCTTAATATTTAAACTAATGGTACACAAAATGGCGGAAGAGTGCGGAAGATTTTTCTTCGAAATTGATTCAAGAATTGTCTAAATATTATACGTGTACAAAAGAAATAACGCGACAAGGCGCGACAGATACTCAAAAACACTTTTATACGAAAGTTTGATGCAAAAAATATCACACATTTATAGGACTTGCAAATATTATTCGTAAACTTATTATTTTAATTGCAAATTAAATATTGATTCAAAGTAAAGTACATACCTTCTCCTTCCATATAAAAAACGTTTTTGTTTTTCAAAAATGCAAAGACCAACAAACACAAATTACAAAACAAATGCGTACTGTATTATAGCCTAGTCGTTCCTCGGCGCATTCGCTACTTACAATGACTGGGTTCTGATTTAATTTATGAATGTAAATAAACATTTGACGCCTTTAAATAGCGACAGTTTGACGGGCCACTCATTCTTCTTAAAGAAAATGCCGATTTGTTTATATTTCGACTAGATTTGTGATTTCGACTTTTGACCGTGTTTTTCATACAAATACTCCTTTGTGTGACGATGCAACGTCAAAAATAGTTGTACAACTGGCGGACTGTATGTATTTGCAGAAATAAGTATCAAATTCTGTATTTATACATAAAAATAATCAAGATATTTATGTTGATTTAATAAATAGACGGGTTTTGCCATTTTTAATTATTAAACGGAAACAACAACTAAATTGACAGATGTACCTTAGTTATAAAATATTTTGCTGCTAGCAGATGTTAGCGACAAAACCAGCGCTAGCTAATAATTTGTCTATTGCTTTTATTTAATGTTGTGACTGCGGTATTACTGCGAACTGAATAATACAAACAATATTTTGAACATTTGTACACGTGCATTAAAACAGTCTCCATGCATGTATTATTACACAAAAATCGGGATTATAAATTTACTTACACTTTCTGTTTTCTAATTGAATCGATTATTCAAAAAATATGTGTATTACAAACCTTTTTACACAACACTTTCAATAATATGACATTTGATTCGTTACTATTTTTGAATAAAATAATCAGGCTACAGTCGAATTTTTAAAAGAAGTCACTTCAAGGTCAAACATACACCATACGACTCAAGATTTTAGCCCCGCCCATTTTGTTAATTGCAGTGGTGTAGGTCATTAGGCACATAATAAACTTTTAATTTTTTTGAAAGTAATAACACAAAATTGAACGAATAGAACACACGAAATCGATCAAAACGAAGTAAAAATTGCACAAACTAAGAACTGACAGAAGCAGAAACAATTGCACAATAATGTGGAAATACGGTAGAAATTTCGTCGAACGCCTATGTGTTCAATAAAAAATATGATATAATACCGAACATATGTTATACATACATTGCGTTGGACAAAACAACGATTGACTAGCGAAGGATGTCTGTACTCTATTCGGAAATCACGAAAACCCGCGCGACATATGGGTACTCTATCCATCCTTCTCTTATGCATACAAACATGAGAGAGAAATAAACACGCTATTAGGTATCCGTGGTTCATACCGTTGACCTTGAAGTGACTTCTTTTAAAAATTCAACTGTAGATTCTGAATTTTGCAGTGCCATGGCTGTTAAAAGTGATAATGAGTCCTATGCTAAAACACAATGGCACAATGTACACAAATCGAAATGCATTCTGAAGATTCGGAATATATTTAAAATTGACAATTGAATTGTTCTGACGTATTACCTTTTATTTTTACGTAGGGCAGATTACTTGATTATAAATTTATTAATTGCTGTTGTGTATTCTTTTATTTCAGTATAAACTATTTGATTATTTTTTATAACATTATTAACAGTCGCCATGGCGCAGTGGTTAAGAATCTTGCCTTTCACCCTGGAGATCGTGAGTTCGATCCCCGTCTATGCCATTTTTTTTGACGGTGCGTCACGGCAAGTTGAATTGCTATCTTTATCTAGTGCGCACGAATGACAACAATCCTGCTTGCACACTTAACTTGGTGGGAGTAGGACAGGTTGTCTATTTTGGTGCGTTAGATAGAGATACCCAATTTTTACAAGGAAACTTGGCGTAAAGTGACGTGAATCAAGGCAATTATAAACAGTCCTTTTAACAGGCAATTTGTAATTTTTTGCGAAACGTACATGTGTTTTTAGTATAAATATCTGGACAGCTTATTCAACAAATCCTAAACAAGGTACATGTACACATGTTCATATATTTATATGCATGTTTCAGTTATGAGATTAGAATGAGTGTTTAACTTTTGAAACGTAATAGTTTCAAGACAGCTGGATGACTAATCCCAAACAAGATGTATCAATGATTTTAAAATAGTTTAAATTGTTAAAATCAAATTAATTGTATTTGCTTATTGATAAATAATATACGTATTGGAGTTATGATTTTGCAGCTTACTAACATCCCCAACATGTAAATACAGGCACATTTACGCATAATCACAAACACAGGCAAATATCATTGACAAAATCGAAAAATCATTTTCTAGGGACCGCACTAATAATATATACATACAAATCTAGTTCTTTTTTACGTTCCCTATACATTCTTTGTTAGAAAGTAAAATTCTAAAACTACATGAAAATGAACTGTTGTCTTTTTAGCTCGCCGTACGTAGTACCGAAGAAGCTTAAGCATTCCGTTCTGGTGTTAACCAAAAGGCCATAATAATTAAAAACCATTGCTCGCAACGCATATTTTACCAAAAGGCGAGCTCTGCGCGTTGGTGCGTTCTACGCGTACCAAATCTTTTTTTTTTTTTTTTTGAAAATACTGGTGGCTATGAAGATATGTTCGACGGGTTGGAATAAATTAATTCATAAATTTAATGCAGTTAATCAGCAATTTTTCGAGAAACCTCTAATGTTTCAAGGTCATGTTTGTCCCTTTAATTCAACTATTGAGAATTTACGAGATTGTCTCTAAAAAATTCTGCTATATGCCCGAAGCAATCAAACAGTATGTTTACAATTATAAAGTAAACATCAGGTTATAGTTTGGGAATCTCCGATATAGTGTAGACGGTAGACATTTGTGATGTTTGGCAGAGTCCGTGTAATGCTGTGTTCTCCCCGCTCGTGCCGCAGGCTAGTTACACTGATCCCGTGCCGTGGATCCTTTGATCTTCGGTGTGTCCTCTTATGCAGGCGGCTTGCACCGCCGCCGCGTAGCGCCGCGTCGTACCACGTGCGTCATCTGTCATTGACAGACAATTGACTGCACGCTTTTTGAATTAAAATGGGAACGAAAAAACACTCGCTCGTGTAGAACAACCGCGTCAACATGGGGGTTTTCTGCTCGTTTTTTTCAATTACCATCCCTTTGTTGACGGTGATAGTTTCTAATTGGAATGCAGACGAGTGGAAGTATTTCTCTTCTTTTACATTCTTTACTTTACCGATTTCGGCTTATTTATTTTTTATTTTTATTTGTTCGAAGATCACACAGGTATAGTTATCCCATAGGGTGCATCAATGATTTCAAATATAATGCTTATTCATCATTAATCTTAGCTGTATTTATTCCGGAAGAAAACATTTTCCTTTTAATAACCATAGTTTGAACGTCTCAGGTGCAGTCCAATATATTATTTGCGATTATTACAATCAACTTTATAATCTATGCAGCAACATATTTTAATTAACCTTCAATGATCTACACTTCAAGGACTGCAGAGCAATTATTAGCTAACGGTTATAAGACAATTATTAAAGGTTACTAGAGATAGATGTTGGTGCATTAAAATTTAAGCATAATGTGAAGTGGCCTGCACCGACTTTCTTATACGTAGTTTCACTGGAAAACACAAACTGTCAAAGCAAACAATATTCCACAGTAATATACTTTTTATTTTATTACGTTATCAAATACTGTTTCTTCAATTTAAAATATAGATTGTTTCTTTAATATTCACTTTATCAATATATTAAAATATAATATTCAACGTTTCTTAATAATAATTTCAATAAACAATACGATCGAAACACGTTCTCAGTCAATCCATTTGTGATATCCGATGTCAAATGACAAATATAAAATTATTTTGGCCTATTTTATTTCCTTATCAAAATGTTGTCTGGCATAGTTCATACGATTTATTAAATATAATCCTCATACATGCGTATCTATGGCAACATAAATAAGAAATAAAATTTCCGTGCGGGCCAATAATATGTTTAACATTTTATTTTTGGCTATCTAATTCATTTTGATTTTGTTTTTTGTTATATATATATATATAAATTTATCTAATGCTATTACCCAGATTTTGTATAAATGCAAACTGGCATAAGCGAGAATCGAACCCCGGCCTCCCCAATACCAAATTAAAACAATTATTAATAATATAATAAACAATATCTTAAAGGGTTAATCCAAACATATTTAGACCCGTAATTGGCAGGCAAAAATATTTTAAATTATTAATATTTAAATTTTTGTAGGTTAGTTATCTGTCAAACGATACAAACTGAAGGATAACCGTGTAATAATTATTAAATTACATGAAAATTCGCCACCCGTAACTGATCTATGTTCTGTATATCATATGGGCACATGGTGCCCACAAGTGACCCTAGTTTACAATAAATGAGTAACACTTAGAATAGTGATTCGCTGGACATGTAATTAAGTACCTTACAAAAGTAAAATTTATTTGTATCATGTGCAGGTAGGTATAATCCTCAACGAATTTGGAGGTCTACTTGATTTACAACTGTATGTGTACACTGTAATACTATTCATTATATTGTATATGTGTTTTCTGATATTAATAACTCGTTAATTAGGCCATCTATTATATTTTACGTTGGTGTATCTGGTTCTCAAATAAAATATTTCTGAGAGACAATGAATAATGTCTATTGTTAAATTACGTATATTATATTTCGTGATGCGAAGTTTAATATATTTATTTATAATAGATGTATAAAAATAAATGTAACATAAATAAATCAATTTAGACAGAACATCGCGTTACGTAATAGACATTTTAATATAGTTTATTTTCAGATCAGATATAGGACTATATAACATCAGTTATTATTGTTATAACTTCATGCCAAACATAGAGGAGTTATAGAATCGCTACGCGAGTTCTTTATAGAACTACTCGATTCTGTTCTGATCATTTCTGAAAGTTAAGATAATAGTACAGACTCTAAGTCGGATAATCTATAAAGCAAATGAGGTCTTTGCCACAGGTCCATTATTTTTAAGGCTCCAATATCTAAAAATAAACAAGTATTGGTGCAAGCACCATTTTTGGATTAAGGGCGACGAGACAAGAACTTGTTGTTAAGGAAAGTTTTTGAGCCGAGAATATTACAGAAACACGAACAAATGCTATAGTACTTCGTATGGTGAGCTTAAATTGTTCTTAATTCGTTCCCAGGATTCTGATTGTGTAAAAAATTATATTCTTGGATTATATCGCTCGCCCGTAAGACCAACTTTGTGAACGCATCACATCTGAAGGTACATTGCCGTTTTTAACATAATTTGGTATTCAGGTAATTTCTATGCCCTTAGCAATTAAAAAGCAATGGCCCTACAAATGGAGTCTCCTTTAATACGTCCTTTAGAATAAATACCAATAAGTGTCTTCAAATTCTGAACTAAAAAGTTACTCTAAATTAAGACCGAGAGAGCGAGCGGGCGAGATACATACATCCAAGTATATTAGTTATATATATTTTTGGATTCAGGGCGAAAATACAAGAGCTTTTTGTTAAGATTTTTTTTTTCGATCCGAGCATGTTACAGACACACGACCAATTAATATAGCCATTTTGTACATTCTGTACGGCGAGCTTAGAAATGTATATATGTACATACTTCAAGTTTAACTAACTAATCTAGACAATTTACAAAAAATGCATATATATATATATATATATATATATATATATAAATATTTTAATTCAAACATTCAACTATTGAGGAAAAATTATCAGATGCCACCGGGATTCGAACCCAGAACCTTCGGATCTACGCCCCGGTAATTCTTCCTCAATAGTTGATTATATATATATCATTAATATAATAACCCAGAAATGTTTGTATGTGAGTGTGTATGTGAGTGAGTGTGTATGTGTAGAACGCTTTTTTTTGTAAAAATGCAGATTGGCATAGACGGGGATCGAACTCACGACCTCCAGGGTGATAGGCATGACACTTAGCCACTGCACCATGGCGACTGTTAATAATGTTATAAAAAATAATCAAATAGTTTATACTGAAATAAAACAATCACTACGATTCTGAAGTTCAGTCTGCTTTGAAATAGACAAAAACGAATCAAACGTCAGAATGAAATGTCAAAAAAGTTTTTGTGATAAATCTTCAATTCAAAGTTTAATCTTAAGTTATTTGAATAATCGATTCAAATAATAAACAGCAATCGTAAGTAAATTTATAATCCTGTTTTTTATATACAATCATAGAAACTGTCTAAATGATACAACACATATGCACCATACAAGGTTAAAATCAAAGTTAAACAAAATTTTGTTTAAATTTATCGGATGTTACACAGTGCATGATAAGCGATCGATTAGTTAATCTCAGCATAGTGATCTAAGAACAAAATAGCGTTCAAAGAAACAACTCGATTTTTTCTTTATTATTATTTGCGATGTGGAAATTTGTATTACTATTATAGTCAAACGATACAAAATGAAGAAAAACCGTGTTATTATTATTAAATTACATGAAAATTCGCCATCAGTCAAAACTGACCCATGTTCTGTATACCATATGGGCACATGGTGCCCACGGGTGACCCTAGTATATATATATACATATAGGAAAATAATAATTACATACCTTACACAGAAGTTCTAAGCGAATCATAGCGATAAGTTCATTGGAAAAATTCACAATACACACCCATTTTAAAGATATTAAAAACAATTTTATTATTAGAATCTTTACAAAACTATAAGATAAATTTGAATTTTGTTTAAATACTTACTACTCATTTGAAAACTAAAATTTTACACATAGGAGATACGAAATGTACGAAAATTATCATAAACCCACACTTATAACTTGACTACACATAAGTATAAACCGTGCATGCATTTTCTTTTAAAATTAAATTGAACTATTTACAAGTTTTTTCTTGTGTCGTAAAATTCAACGCCTGGCAAGGTCGTGTTTTCAATGCCCAGTAATAATTTCGTCTTAATATGCTTTTGCTATAAGGGTCCTATTGCATTACTATACTGTTTTAGCTATAGCCAATCGCATCAAACTAAATAAATTAGACCTTGTATATCTTTAACATAAAGGTATTTTTGTACAGTTTTCTATTTCGTCATGTGTTCAAGATGTTTTGTGACTTATTCGGGGTTTTGAGTGTTCTCTCGAGATATTACAGTGATACAGTTTTATATGAAACACACCGTATTTCCCTTTGATTTAATAATTTCTTGCAATTAATATGCTCTTTTCAGAGATATAAATATGTCCTTGCAATATTTCACCTGACAGCAAACCTAATGCAACAAGTTAACTTCAACTGCGATGCGTGATGATGTTATACGTAGTGTGATGCATTGCAGTTACAGTGTGTTTTGTGTATTTGTGCACCATGACAGATGAAGTAATGAAAATATAATTAAAATAATGAATCTCCAGCATTTAATAAATAAATTTGAGGTGATGTATACCATATTAAATACGTATTAGGAAATTATTTAATATTCACGGCAAATTGATCTGTATTGACGAGGGCATAACGTATGATGTTGTACGTTCATTTTATGAACTAAATGACAACGAACATAAAGCAACAAGTTCACTGCAACTGCGGTGCGTAATAAAATTATAAGTAGTGTGATACAATGCATTGTGTTTTGTGTATTTGTGAATTTGTGCACCATGGCAGATGAAGTAATGAAAACATTATAAGAATGGAATCTCCAGAATTTAATAAATAAATTTGAGGGTATGTATACCATATTAAATACGTATTAGGACATTATTGAATATGCACGGTAAATTGATCTGTATGGAAGAGAACATAACGTATGATGTACGTTCATTTTACAAACTAAATGACGATGGATTTTTAAAAAGTTTGATACCAGTTATCGGTCAACAAATAACGTTCAAATGACAATTATTGGCACATATGATAGATGAAAAAAATGTATATATGTAAACAAATTTATAATATTTTTTTCATTTTTGTTTCAAACGCTTTTGTAGAAGTCAAGTATTAATGAAAATATATAAGCAGTATCTCAAGTGGATGATATACAAAGTTATGCTTCATTTACCGACTTATCAGATGCATCTGTGTCTAAATATATAATTCAGATAAAAAAGGCCCCTGTTATATCATCCAATATAGTACAGCACATTTTAGTTCCACCCAGTTCAACTAATTTGAGATTCATATATGATTTTGATTTGCAAAAAAATCAAAAATCAACTTGTGTTGGACGTGCTATTGTTTATAATGCTAAGCAATTTGATATCAGAAGTCAAAATTTCCTAGTTTAAATTATTGTCTTGCATTTTTTATCGATACATCTTTTGGGTGAGTTCAGATATTAATTTCTTAGTTATTCCTCCACAACATTGTTTTATTATTATTTCATTTCCCATTTTCAGGCGATTATTCCCAAGGGAGAAAAAAGAAGTATATTATATTGCGCCGATTAAAGAACGCGATTCCAGAGAGAGCAAACCAGAAATTGCTCGTGGTAAACTAATAGATAAATATCGAAATAAAATCATATATTTAAAACGTGCTGGTATATGGCAATCTTCAAAAGATAATTCTGACACTGAAACAAATCACGAACATGGTACTATTAATATTAAAATGTTTGCTAATTTAATTATATAAATATTAGAAGCTCCAGAAAACACAGAAGTTGATAGACAAACATGGATTAAGTTCAACGATTAACCTTGGGCAGATATTGTCGTGCATTGGGAAAAATCATATCGACTTCGAACTATCGATAATAATAATTTAAATCTGTTCATCCTATATATTAGAAAATATTTTGGTTTTTATTTTTTGTGGGGATGAAGACACAGCGGATCAACTATGGTCATATGCCACTATGTGCCCCCCGGAGTGAAGGTAGAAGGAATGAAGGCGAAACATTTACAAACATCCATGCCGAATTTTCGGAGCGGGGACTCAGATCGGCAGATCAAGCTTGAGTCGGATGGTAGCTCTAAGCCTCTCGACCACGGCGGCTGGCATTACTTTGGTAATTATATTTTTGTTTAGTTCCTCATTTGATATTTATTTGCAAACGTTTTCAGATCGAAAAGAATTTCATTTTCTCATATTCAGAAGAAAAGGCATTATTGTTGTTCACAAAATTTGACGAATTTTTTGAAAAAATATTTGTTCTTCCGTAGAAAAACATATGTTCTGCTTCCGACAATATTTTACTGAATTTACTTGATACTTCTATATTATCCGAGAGTAAGTCTGCATTAAACTGGACTACGATTCATATTGAATTTTTAGCTCGTCGTACAGTAAGTACAAAAGAGCTATAGTGATTGGTCGTGTGTCTGTAACATGCTCGGATCGAAAAAAAATATTAACAAAAAGTTCTTGTATTTTCGCCCTGAATCCAAAAATATATATAACTCATATACTTGGATGTATGTATCTCGCTCGGTCGGTCCGTCGTAAGACCTGAGTTTGTGACCGCAACTCGTCTGAAGGTACCGGGCCGATTTTGATGAAATTTGGTATACATATAATTTCCATGCCCGTGATGTTCCCGTCGCATTTTAAATCCAATCGTCTGTACAGGACCGGCGTTATAGGCCCCCAAAATTTGGAACCCTCCTAAATACTGCCCTTAGTCAACTTTTAAAAATTTTAGAATTTTCTACTCAACATTCTAAGATATTTTATGTGATTAAAGTTTTTTTCAAATTGTGAGCCCATAGGCTTAAAAAAAAATAATATAAATATATTTTGAAGTATATCAGACATCGATCGCCATCTGTTAGTAAAATGAAGAAGTTATATTTATGTGACAGTAATTTGTTTGGTTATATTTTCCAATGTATAAACCATTTGCTTCTGTGTTAAAATTAATAAAATTAGGAAATGTTCATCAAATAATTATCAATATCCTTGGCAAATCACGAAACGAACGATATTAACGTTACCCATGTGGATGTGTGCAATTTTAAATGTGGGGTTTTTGGAAATTAAAACTGTTATGGTACAGGAATAAATAAATGTCGGGATCATAATTGGTTAGATTGGTTCAATGGGCTATGTGAGTATAATGTCGATGATTAAGAATTATATACGTAAACTTAGAAATTTATTCATTTCATATTAAATGCCGATGAAATATCATAACAACAATAAATTTTGTACTATAATAATTGCTATCGCTTTTAGTTTTGTATTTATTGATGTGACTGCGCTCGCCGGAACGGCGAGCTGATAGCACTGTCGCTAGCGCCAGTTCTTGTTTTAAATTTCTCTTTACTCTCTTTTACGTAGTAATGAAAAATTTTGAAGTCGAGATTTCAACGGATATACACGTTTTGATCTTCCCTGACTCGAATGTGACTATTTTCAGAATAACGTCTGTGTGTGTGTCTGTCTGTCTAAACTGTCGAATCCAAAATTGTGAAACTTCAAACTTAAGATTTGTCTATGGTCTAGATGTGCACCTTCTATTCTAAAAAAATTATGAGTTGACTAAGGACAGTATTTAGGAGGGTTCTAAGATTTGGGGCCCTATAATTCCGGACCTGTATTGACGATTGAATTTTAAATGCGGCGGGAACTTCACGGGCGTATCAAATTTCATTAAAATCGGCCAGGTATCTTCAGAGAAGTTGCTGTCACATACTCACATCTTACGACCGACCAAGCGTCTGTAAGGTTTTTTAAAATTATGAACTCATAGGCTTAAAAAAAAAATAAAAAAATATTTTGAAGTAAATCAGACATTGAACGCCATCTAACGACAGTGAAACGAAGAAGTTATGTGACAGTTAATTCAATGGTTAAAAACGTTATATTTTCCAATATATAAACTATTTTCATTTGTGATTTAATTAATAGAATTAGGAAATGTTCATCAAATAATTTTCAATATCCTTGGCTAATCACGAAACGAACGATATGAGCTTACCATGTGTGAATTCTCAAATGTGGGGTTATGGAAATGAATACTTTTATGGTACAGGAATAAAAATATCTCTGGATCATAATTTGTTGAATTTGTTTATCCGGCTCTGAGACGGTGAGTATAATGTCGATGATTTGGAATTATATACGTAAATTCAGAAATTTATTTATTACATATTACATGCAGAAGAAATGTCATCAAACATTCAAGACAATATAAACCAAATTTTAAAGGCTCGTCGTATATTAATACTTTATTGTATAAATCAATAATTTGAATATTAGAAAAACTTGAATTTGGATATGTTCGTGAAATATATATTCCAATAATGAATTATTACCAAAAAGAAACAGTTAATAATAATTGTACAATATTTTAAAGTGTCTTCAAGGGATTCAAATCTCATCCATTATATCTAGAAACATAATATATACATTCAATACATTGTAAAATATATAAAAATTATTCAATGGCTTATTTCTAATAATTCTATTACTTTGTTTAAGAAAATTAATAAAAATAATTTCCTACTTCAGGAGCAATTAAAATTTAATCAACCCTGCAAAATGTAACATTGATTTTACTACTTTTTAAAATTATATATTTTTGGTATTCATTTAATAGAAAAATGAAGTCATAAAATAGATATGTTAATAATTCATAATCATTATTTTAATTGCACCGCGTTCAAATCTAATAAATATAAATATTTACATTCAGAGACACTGTCAGGTAGAACCAATTTACAAAATTCATAAATATTATTAAGTAAAGAGTAATTAAATGATAATAATTCAAGTTGAAAATAAATACATATATCAATATACACACAAGAGAAATACAAACATATGTTCACATTGCACACATATTGAGAATACTTTGCAAGTTGTTTAAAATATTGATATAAAACTTCTATTTATTGAATATAAAATACAAACAGTTATACATTTTCACACAATGAATAAATAAAATCTAGAATTGGATTATATGGAGCGGTAGTCCAGAAGTTCCGGGTACTGTAAGATGAATTCCGACCCTGGACGATGCCTATGAGGAAGTTGACTTTGGTAAGTGTTAATCACTATTATTTCAACTACAAAAAATAAAATACTAAAATCACTTTATACACATTCACACAATAAACCAACCAGATAAATGAAATTCAAATTTAAGCCGTTCAGTTTACACACTTTTCCCCAACATATTTCAAAATATGCAACTGCACTAAATTTCTATTTCACCTTGTTGCAGACTAGAGAGTTAAAGCAGTCGCCTCATCCGAAATGAAAATTGGGTATGTCATTATTTATTAGCCCCATGAAGTCGGTGCCAAATCAGTGAAAAGTCCGTGAATAGTCAGTGAATAGTCAGTGTAGAGTCAGTGTTATAAAAATAATGAAACGACTGTTTAAAATAGGTGAAGTGAATGTTTAAAAGTCATAATTTGCGGGACTCTAAAAAGTGACATTATCGCCAAATAGGACAACTAGAACTTCAGCTGTGGTGTACCCAACCAGTGCAATGTTGTCAAGTCGTCTAGAATTCTGCCAAAAAAATGTTTTAGCAAAATTGCGTAAATTTATACCAATATTATTTGGATATCTTTTGGGTAGGTTCTTGTGATTTGGGCACACATTTCCCTGGTTGGTATAGGAGAGGAACAAATTTGAATTCAAGCGGTGAGTCGTTTTTCAATCCTAATATAAGAAAACGAAAATAAAAATCGACTGTAATTCTAATCATATTTGTTATAACAAAAGAATTGACAGTCGCGGGTGAAACTTCTTTTCAAGTAAGTCTTTCTGGAGTAGCGTGACATTAGAACGACTTACTCTTTCCACAGCTGAGAAATATAAAGCATAATCACTTATTTTATTCTTTAAGCATAGAGTTCAAATATTTAAGTGATTTTGAAAAATGGCACGACTCTCTCCCCCCATTATATATTTGTGTACACAGTATTCGTACATCCTAACTTCAACCCAACTTCGCGCATCATAAGATATTGCAAATTAATTTTCTTACTATTAACAACGTTTCACATCGGACACCTGGGGGCCATGTTTATGTTGCCCACAAAAATGCCTATAAAGTAGGACGTCATAGAAAAGAAAAAGGGTAGGCAATGGGTAAACAATCATAAACGCCACCTGGGTGCAACAACAAGATCAACAGGCGCATATGATAAAAGTATGGACACCTGCAACACAACACCTTTGTATGTATCCGTAAGAGCGAAACTTATAATAGCCCTTATTGCGTGTTGCCATCATGGGCATGTCGCTCTTATTACTTGTCGCTATATTAGTATGTAGCTCTTATGATCTTGTCGCTCTTTTAAAATGTCGCTCTTATAATCTTGTCGCTCTTATGATCTTGTCGCTCTTTAGAAATGTCGCTCTTATGATCTTGTCGCTCTTTAGAAATGTCGCTCTTAATACGTGCCACTATTATGGGCTCGTCGCTTTTTTGGGTTTGTCGCTCTTATTGAGTGTCGCCCATATTGTCTATCGCTCTTATAGCCTGTCACTGTTTTGGGTACTCGCTACTTTGGCTTGTCGCTCTTCTGGCTTGTCGCTCTTCTGGCTTGTCGCTCTTCTGGCTTGTTGCTCTTATGAGCTTGTCGCTGTGTTGAGTCGCTATTATGGATACGCTATTATGGGATTCGCACTTATGCAATACAACCGTTTCTAGATAACGCGTATAGTAATATTGTCGCTATTATTATTTGCGTTCGGCCGTTTATTTCGACTGTTTGAACGATGAAGCGCGTTGAAAAGTACCGCGTAGAAACCACTAGTCAACATTTACTTCCAGTAGTTCATTTCAACCTGTAAAGCGTTACACTAACCCGAAGTGTTGACAAAGATAATAGTGAAGTTAATAATAATGGCAACAAATAACAAATTACAATTACTTCAAAATATAGTATTATCATCAGATTGACCAAAGACTGTTTATACATACGTATATTGTAACAAAATATTGTTAAAATGTACAATAATATATTGGTCTAGTTAACGAAAATATATTGTTTCAACACAAATTATTTATTTCTACTTCATTTGCTGTAATTTTCTTTTAAAAATTATAAAGAATTAGTGGTGGCATATATTTGTGCCAATGGGCTGTACTCCCTATGGTATGTACTTATCGGGCGTTAAGTTTCCCTATTTTTAATAAATATTGATTTTGGTTCATAGCAATCGTAGGGTGAATTTAAAACACGTTTTGACCAACTCTGAATCGAATCTAACTATTTTCGAAATGATGTCTGTTGGTGTGTTTCTTACCTAACCTTACCAAATCTAATTGAAACAAACTTCAACAAACCGAATGAGACGAACAAAAAGTATCGCACCGAAACAGCGTCGCGTACCATCGCTTATTATGTTTTAAATTCATCCTACGGTTGTTCTGAAACAATATGTATTGTAACTAGGGTAACGTATATGTAACAAGACCAAAGAAATTTATCAGTTACTTGGGCATATTTCAAAAACACTTTGAGGGACTCGAGACGAGTCAACTTCTCTAGTTATCTTACGAACTAAGGAATAACTCAGTTGAAAGAGCGAATTGTTATTTATTATTGAATGCCTAACAAATACAGGTCAAAAAATAATATTTTAGAGGAATGAATGAAAAGTCATAATAACTTATTTTTTGTTATCTCCGTAACCCGGTAACACGGGTCTGGTGTGCTGCCACAACTTAAATAGAAATTGTTAAAAAATTTAATACATTCAAATTTTATAAAAGATATTGAAAAAGTAGTACTAGTAAACCGTAACTTACGAATAAGTTCTGGTTCTCTAAAATAGGAGGTGCACATTCGAGTTATAAACAAGTCTTAGACGCCATCCAAAAATAGTCAAATTCCATTTACGTAAATTTAAGATGTGTACCTCGGGTAAAATTGCTAGCTCGACAATTTTCATGATGACAATACTTCACTTAATAAATTCGTAAAGGCCGCCAATTCCCAAAAACCGATCTGCAATGAGCAAACTGATGTAAACAACTCTCCCCTCCTCAATATTGTATTTAGTTAATAAGTTTACTTGTAATTGTTTTGTTTATATTTTCAATCACTCCTGATGATGACTGAGAAGTCGAAACACGTGTCGTAATAAATTAAAATATTGTGAAACAACCAAGTGTTCTTTTATTTAAATTAGATGTAAGTACTTATTATACACAAATTGAAAAATAAATTAATAGTTTACCACAGTGTTTTGAATAAGTTATTCAGAGGGTCTATTAGAAATCCAATTAGGCCAGCCGATGTTTGTCGGTAACGTAAAGTAAAAAGTAACGTAAAATGTATCCTACATCGGTGAATCTCTTGTAATATCTAAGTACTATTTATAACTAAGTAATACGTTCCGTCATGTAGTGGCTGACAATCAGGCCAAACTGATCAGAATTGATCGGATTCTCGGGAGTTGAAAAAGCTGAATTCATTCGATAAAACATGGTTCAATTTAGACCACCCAAATTGGATTTTGTAATCTACAAATTGGCCCACTTCGACAATTAGTCATAATGGAGTGGAACCTATATATTACTTATGGGAGAAAGTCGATTCTAATTAAATTTGTATTATATCTCTTGTACATTAGATATGACGTCAATAATGTAACTTTTGTATTATTTTACTTGATTGATTCAAATCTAGTAATAAAATATACATTTTATTATTTATTATCCTCAAAGCCTGCGAGCAAGACTAGAAAAGCTTGCGCTTAAGAATTTGCTATTGAATGTTACTTAAATTGTAATAAAATATAATTTGTAACAACGATTTTAATAGAGCAAGATTAGGTCCAGGTACATATGACTTCAGCTCGCCTAATAGGAAATATTTGCGATGCGAGCATTTTCTATTTAATTCATGATCATAAATCATGCAAAATTAATAAATAGTGTTTTAGAAAACCATATATCAATGTCGAATGTTTAATAATTATAAGCAAAAGAGTACACTAATATTTGCAACATTACCAAATGTGAATTACTACATCAAGTACATACATTCATTACGGATAGTTTAAAAATAATTATTGATTAGAGTCAAACTGGTATAGTTTAAAATTATTAGCGGCCTTTTGATATACTTTTAGGCCACTACAATAAATATGAGTCTTCTATTTTTGATGAACATCGGAAGTTGTTCTTCTAATAAAAGTACTGACTGCACGCGTACACTGCTATCCCGCAATCCCAAATGAAATAGAAAATAATTGGAAACCACGGTTACAAAGAACAATTTCATTGCTCACAAACCAAAAGCGCTAGTCTTTGTCGAGATCATCATCATCTGCCGAGTGCGCTTGCAAGCTTGCAACTTTGCACCAATTCAACAAATCCTGGACAAGTCTACCCACGAAATCCTTTGACATTTCGTGGAGAGAATGTTGCTGAAGCCGACTCAATGAGACCGTAAGAGACTTATAGTTTCTACCAAATGTACCTACTAATTACTTATCCGGAGTAATTAGTTGTGCGAATGCTTTCATCGATGTGGCAACAGTAATTCTTGGGAATAAGAGACACTATCAGCGGATAAATTTCATTGGAATATTGGAAATGAATGTTCTCTGACGAGATTTATATATTTACGTATACGAACAATGTGTTGTTATTAAATGTAAGCCGTCGAATATGCAGCAATTAACAAACATATTATTCTATTCAAACTTTGATGTAGTTTACTTTTCAAATAAATTCGTACGATCTTATATAAATTATAAATATATTCACTATATTCCGTTTAATGCGTTATTCAGCTATACCTAAAAACATATATATATATTTATTAAAACATTTAGCTTCATTATTATAACGTACGAAATGCTAAATTTAAAATTTAAATTATATCCGTTTTCGGAATCAAGAACCTTTTGTTAAGGAATTTCTTTGATCCGGGAGTGACACACAACCGTTCACTATAGCTGTCTTGACGCCGAGCTAATAACTCGACAAATATCGAGTAAATTATATTAAATATTACTGTAACTTTTGATGTTAGGTAATAAAAATGAAAATATCTTGACATATTATTTACAATTATCAAAGTAGTCGTGTGTAAATGTACTGCATATTTGGGTGTGAATTAACAACAGTAAACACACCTGAATGCAGTGAATATGCATGTGTCATTTGACACAGGTATATATCAACATTGTTAAGTTTTTAAAAGCAACGCATTATGAGCAAACAAAGCGCATCTCAGTTCGTTTCCAACGCAAATACATGAAAACTGAGATCGATGATCTCTTTTCGCAGGTACAGTACGTGCTATTATCGAATAGCGTGCCATGAAACGCATATATCTATCAACACATTCAAAATGTCATTGATTATAAAACAAACAATCCAAATTCATTCCTTAAACTTTCAAGTGGCTCCAAAACAATGCTAAGATTTTAAAAGCTTTTATGTAGTAATGTGAAAACAAACATACATATTTGTATTCCATTCATTTGTTTGAATTTTTAAGCGTAATTTTACTAATGACCCAAGGTGTATGCTATCGTTGACATACAAACATATTGATGAGAATTTTTCTAAACAATCCTAAATATTCTCATATTCAAAGACAAACTGGAATTATTATAGTCTATAATGTCAATATCTGATTATCTTTGTACCCATAATAATTTTATAAAAAAAATGTTTAGTACCCTAATCCTCCTTTGCTTGATCAATAAGGAACAAATTTGTATTTGTATATCCGGCCGCGAAGTTTGAGTAATTATTCAGGTAATTTTGATCTCTTACGGAAAATCATGAAGTTTTATCACAAAATTTATTATGCACTTGCAAGTGATCTCTTGTAGAAAAAGAACTGTAGTGGCTTGCATTTGACTTTCTTTTACGTAGTTTTTACTAGATATATATATATATATATATATATATTTATATATATATATATATATATATATATATATATATATATATATATATATCTATATATCTATATATCTATATATATATATATATATATATATATATATATATATATATATATATATATATATATATGTATATATATATATATAAACTGTGAAACCAACAAATGCTCCACAGAAATACTCTGACAAGTCAATTAGATAATTGAGTATATTTTGTTATCCTGCCAAAATATAGGCAGGCACAGATCACACAATTTATTACTACATGCGAATCCATGGCAACATAAATATGATATTTATGATTTTCCGCAATAGTGTTCTCAAACTGGTACATTTTTTGAGGATACCTTTCAAACAAAAGTTGTGCGAAATATTAATATCTTTCATTAGGAACATAATTATTTTTACCATAATCTATCTCCAATATCACTAGAACGGCGATATTGGAAATAAAACAAAAAATGCATAGAGTAAACATGAAGTTATGGTTTGAATATTCTGTTCAAAAATAGGAAGTGCACATCTAGGTCTATATACAAGTCTTAAGTTTGAAGTTTCATATTTTTATGTTCGATAGTTTTGACTATTAAAGTCACGCAGAAAGACACACACACAGACGTCATTCCGAAAATAGACACATTTGCTTCAGGGAAGGTAAGCCGTGTACATCCGTTGAAATCTCGAGTTCGAAATTTGTCATGATTACAATACTTATTACTTAATAAAAGAAAGTAAAAATTTATAGAAACTATTATTACTCCCATTCTTTATTTACATCACAGTTAATTTAAACATTCCTGAACATGTAAATAAAAATCGATATGTCAATTGACGGTAAGACATCGAGTATTATCAAATCGTTGAATATTTACAACCCAAATGAAACTTCTATATGATCGGATCGAAGTGGAATGTGTAACTTAACTGTATAAATGTTTTAAATCACCCTTCTGATCGGGTGTCCAGATCACTAGCGCTGCTGTAGTGATGCGATCTGGTTACAACACGCCTCTGAGAGATGGTTAGTTTAGTCCACGGGTGCGTAACATAGAAAAACAGAGCACACTTTTGCCGACTAATTTCAATAAAACAAACGTTTGTTTTCTCATCTCCCCATGTCTCTGATCTACACCACACCCATGCATTATGTAAAACACATCTCTTTGTAACATTCTATTCGCAAACATACTTTAATTCGGTTCTCGAAACAGGAAAAGCAGCGTGTAATTCTCTTTCACCATTCACTCTCTTTTATCTCGTTCGAATGCTCTCCTCTTCAACTCTCTCTCTATTCCTATGGATTAGCCTTTAATTTCGTAAAAATGCGAGCGTAACTAGTTTAGATATAAATTGGTTTTCCTTGAAAGCCTTGTGTATACCATCACTGTCTGACTGACTGTATACGTTCTAACGGATATATCCTCCAACGCGACGAAACTGAGTTAGTGAGTTTTATTTTTTTTTACATTTTCGCATCTTTCAAAGGAACACCGAGTGTTTTTATTTTAATCTTTCAAAGGAATATGAAAATGATATTTTGATTTCCGTTGTGTTTGTCTTCAAAAGTAGATTTTTTTTAAATTAAATTTATCAAAGGGCAACTTTGTTACTCCGCAAGAATTTGATTGCATTATTGAAATCTTCACTATAAAGAGGCGAACAGCACTTATTGTAAATTTACGATTTCGTTATATATAAACGTTAGCATAATATATCCACATTCTTCAGATGGAGTTTTTTGAATATAGAAACTAAATTGAAAATATACCTATTGCTTGAAGTTATTTTTATTTATTTATTCATTTAATAGATAAGAATAACGACATTTATTATCTCAAGAAAATCCAATACAGAATTGTCTACACTTGGTTCTAACTGATGTGTGGACGTCCACATCTTGATCAATGTAGTATATTACTACATATGTAGGTATATGATATATTAAAACCTATATATTTATATATATATATATATATATATATATATATATATATATATATATATATAAATTATTGTTTAAAATTGATGCTTGTTGAACAAAACCTAATTTAATAAAATCTATCATTAATTATAATGTAATTTATATCTGAACATAGACATACCAATAAAAACGTTGACAACATCTCATACAATACATCCATCTAATTTTTCTTTCAAACCTTAAAAATTACTCATGATTACAATATTTTCTTATAAGCTTTGTCCAAATAAGTAACAATATATCCACTGCATTTCGACAAACCTCTTTGAATCTCTTTATGTGGGTGGTATAACAGCAACTTATAATGCTTTGTATCAACAATAATTTCTGGTTTAATATATTCATTCATAAATAATATTAAAAATAACAACAAACAGAAATAAATCTGTAGAGTGACGGTTTCGACGACACATATTTTTCAACATTACTACTGAAACCATTCATTATATATGATTTATTGACGCGCGCAAATGTTTGGAAAAACAAAAACGAAAAAACAATTGAACAGTACTAGAGCAGTGTTGTTTCGTTTCGCACCTACATGTCTGGTGCACCTTGCAAGATTTAACGTTCAGTGGATTTGCATTCGGGAATATTTATGCGCAGAAAAGTAAAGGGCGTTGCCACTCCGAACTCCTATATCATTGTGCCCACGACGATTGCACTGCCACCAACGGCAGCCACTGTTTTTATTACTTTTACATCCACAGACATCGGTTTGGTTTTCGTTCGTTCGTTCGTTTGTTTGTTTGTTTGTGTTCTAGCACCCAGACCGCTTGATACCATGGAAATAAATACTCTGTGTGGTGTTGGAACTATTGCGAATTGTAACGTATTATAGTTTTATGGGTTTTTGCTCGCTATATATTTACATTTTATTTTACTGTTTGGTGCGTATGAGCAAAATGCAATTGTATAATAATATTTAACTCATAAGTTTGTTTGAATTCATGAAACCGGAAAATTATTCCCTTATTCGAGGCATTGCTTATATTTTGGTAGACAATAAAAGAAATCTAATAAGGAATTTCATCACGAGTTTTGAATAGTTTGTAAGTGTCTGGATAAGATGATTTTAATACAATATCTAAATAAGGATGTATTGGCTATACATTCAATTTTTCGAATTCAAGATTTTAACTAAAATGCACTTTTTGACCATTTTTAAATCTAATCTGACTATTTCCCGCATGATGTCGGTGTGCCTTTGCTTGTGTACGTGTATCTGTATTGTATATGTGGCGCGCACGTTAGGGCCAAGCCCGTTGATAGAATTTATCAAGCTGAGAAAGAATTAAAAAAGAAAAGATAAAATAAATTACTTATTACTGAAAAATAAACAACTTGTAGCTTTATTTTTTCACTGTACATTGTATTTCGTATTTTTATGATATACTTTTTTGCACCCAATATCTGTAAACACATTAGCTAAAGAACATACGTCGTGTGCCGCTCGGTGGTCGCACAGGGTTGCACTCTGCAATTAGAATGAATTTGAAATTACAAAAAAGAAAGTTATTTCCATTTTATTTATAATTTTAATTTTTTGGAATACTGTAATCTCCATATATTTTTCATTCCACATACTCTCTGGAAAAGTAATCTATTTCAGAAGTAACAGTCATTTCTTATTTTTATACTGACTCTGGCAAATATATGACAGCTTTAACAGTATTTGATAATTTTCAGTGAATTTGGACAAATTGAAAATATTAATATAGTCAGTGTATTTCTTGCAGAAAGTGGCTCATTAATCATTGGCTTAAGGGCGCAAGTCTTCTAATGACAAGTGTGATTTTAATAAAAATAAAGTACTGTATTTTCCTACAATACTGTACTTGCCTACACAATTATCGTTAAATTGCCTAGCCTTAATTTTTAGTAATCGGTCGTATGTATGTAGCATTTAGCAAAAATTTCATATCAAATACTGTTTGTCTCGTCGCCCTGAATCTAAGAATATGTAATAACGTTTAGATGTTGGTCGTCGCTCGTAAGACCAAATTTGTGCCCTCTATTCCTCCGAAGTGAATTGAACCAAAATGTCTACACCTATTACTTGATATTCCATTTGAATTCATACGTATGTTAAATCCAATCACCCGTATACTCCCTGTGTTATAGGGCCACAAAAGATTTCTTCATATTGTTAACCCAAAGGGTATAAAAATATTGAATTTTACAATTAGCACTAAATATTTTTCGAGTATATCAAAATAATTTACGAAAAACACTTATATATCAATAACATCATTTCAAATAGTGAACCCATAGGCCGAAATTATTAGAAACAATTATTTTTAAATTTGAATATTATGCCAAGCGTGGAGAAGGGGAAATCCGCTCACATGGCATAAGGCGAGGTGAAGGCATAGGTGCCTTGAACCTAAGCTTGTTTTAAATTATTATTTACTTTCTTATACGAAATATATCAAAGAATTATTTAGCTCACAATTAAAAACTAGTCATATTACATCTACGATTCCTAGTTACCACATATAATGATATTGTTTCATGGCAATGGTAGAATTAATTTATAACCCAATGAAGCTATACTACATATATCGTTAAGACTAAGTATAAGAAAATCAATTGAAGGGTAAACCAATGTGTTTTTGAAACTGGATTATGATGATTATATATATATATATATAGGTTATTTTTGTAAGTTGTCTAGATTAGTTAATTAAACATGAGGATTGCATAAAAAAATTGAAGTGAATATGGCTTTAGCTCATAAAAAAGATAAATAACTATTTCTTTAATTATAGTAATTCAAATATTAATTAAACTGACAAATAAGGCTAAATCTTTCATAGTTAGTCAATAATTTTAAAATTATATCCAGTTATCCTTCGCAAGTATGTAAATTTGGAATATATTTTATAAATAAAAATGGGTTGTGGCCAACGCGGGACTTTCTTTTACGTAGTTTTCATCAATATTTATTGATTATAAAAATATAATATTAGGAAATAATAATCCAACAGAAACAATATGAAAACCAAGCTTACCTTATATAAATGAATGGGTTGAAAATTATACCAATTCCAATTTGTAATGGTTTCGAAGTACTAACTATCAAAACTAAACAATTCTCTACAGAAATATTCTGAAATGTCATTTATCTAATTCAGACCATTTTGTTTTCTTGTCGAAATATTGACAGGCGCAGATGATCCGATTTATTAAGCTACATTCAAATCCATGACAACGTAAACAAGAATCATAAAATTTTCGGTAGCGGTTTTCTCGTAACTGGTACATTTACTGAAGAAACTTTTCAAACAAAAGTTGTGCGAAATTTTAATATCTTTCATTATGAACATAACTATTTTTGCCGTAAGTGAAGCCGTTCTAGTGATATTGGAGATAGAACAAAAAATGCATAGAGTAAACATGCACTGCCGGTTTGAATATTCTTTTCAAAAATAAGAGGTGCACAACTAGACCATATACAAGTCTTAAGTTTGAAGTCTCATAATTTTACGTTGGACAGTTCGGCTCTAGAGCGTTCACATACACACACACGCACACACACACACACGCACACACACACACACGCACACGCACACACACACACACACACACACACACAGACGTCACTCCGAAAATAGTCACATTCGATTCAGGGAAGCTCAAAACGTGTATATCCGTTGAAATCTCGAGTTCGATTTTTTTGGTGATCCCTATACTTACTTATTACTCTGTAAAAGAAAGTAAAAATGTGAGTCAAGATGGTGAGGTTGGGGTAATAAGAATTTACAATAATATGACAATTTTTTTATTTAAATTGTATTATATATATATCCTACAAGTTAATATGTTAAAACACTTAGGTAGAAAAGAAAGCACTAATAGGCACTCTACGGAAGAAAGATTGAATTATTTGTGCGAACAACAGTCCAAGAGCGTCACCAGTTCGTGCTCCTACTTCTGCGTTGACAGCTTCCCAACTTTCGTCCAATACTTTGTTCATTGCAGCCCCTACACAAAATTATATAATTACGGCTTTAGTTTGACAAAAAACAAAATGTACTTTAGTTATTTGATCGGGAATTATTATATTACCTAAAGTTTCATCTCCATTGAATAGATTATCCAACTGGAAATAACCTCGGGTGGTTTCGTATTTCATTCCAGTGTTCTTAATTTCGATATATTCTTTACCGTCTACTTTTTTCAGGTCGTAATCAAAAGATAAGATATTTCTCATATTTACTAAAAAGAAAGTAAATATTTTGATCAAGTTCGGTCGTTTTGAAATTCTCAACGACTTACTGATTGTAATGTTGCTAGGGCCATGTCCCACTATCGGCAAAAACAATAACTTCCCAGTAACTGTATAATTCCCCATAAAATTTAGGCGATCACAAAAGAATATTATTTCTATATGTTTTTTATCCAAATCCATGCTAAAACGTGAATCATTAATAATGTGGTAGTACCGGAAAGTTTAGAAACGATGTAGAATTTGTTAAGTGCATATAATTTTATACAATTTATCATATAGCATTTTGTAAATTCATATGATATTGACATGAATAAGCTTGTTTATTAATTAATTGAGTTCAGTTTATTCAGAGAGTGTTTCCAAACTGTCTTATAAAAAAAACATTCTTAACTTTACATATCCTGGGTCCCTAAAAGGAAAGTCGTTCTTCGTGACGAATGTTAGCAATATCCTTACCACCGAAACGCGTTAATAATATTAACATTCGTCTTGAATAACGACTTTCTTCTTAGGAAACAGCGATATGTTCGTCTCGTAATTTCAAAACGAGAAATACAGTCGGTCTTATCTCGAATAACTCGAGTCGAACCTATCTCACTAGTCTCGCGTCTTGAATCTCGAGTCTCAAAAAAAGTTTCGATTCTCGATGTCTCGAGACTCGAAAAGGATCGTGTCTCGATAAGAATCGAGTTTAAAAATGTCTCGTATCTCAAAAAGTTTGGAATCTCGAAGTCTCAAGTTTCGAAAAGTCTTGAATTTCGATGTCTCGAAGATTCTCGAATCGAGTAGGTCTCAAGTCTTGAAGAGTGTTATTTCTCGAATAGAAATGAGTATTGTGTTCTTTTCAGTTTATTACACTGCATTATCGATATGTATGGGCCTATAACTCCAGGAGTGCAAGGACAAATAGTGTTTGTATCGTATTCCTGATTACGAAAATGTATATAACTCATATCTTTGGATTATGTCGCTCGTCCGTAAGACCAACTTTGTGGACGTATCTCCTCTGAAGGTACCAGGCCGATTTTAATGAAATTTGATATACATATAACTTCCACGCCCATGTAGTTCCCGTCGCATTTTAAATTCAATCGTCTGTTAAGGTCCGGAGTTAAAGGGACCCAAAATTTGGTGCCCTCCTAAATACTGCCCTTAGTAACTAAAAACATTTTAGAAAACAAAGTTGGTCTTACGGACGAGCGACCGAGCGATTTTTACTATCGTTCACTACACATCATTTTACAAATAGAAAATTACCAAAATATAAAAAAATTTCACCGAAAATCTTTTTTTTTTGTTTGTTAAAAACAATGTCAAAAATTTAATTTTTTTTTCAAACCCTTCGTTCAAGTACAAGCCATATGCATCTACTAACAGAAAAAAAAATGTTTTTTTATTTCAGATATGTATATCACGAGTTATTCTGCCTACGGTAAAAAAACATCGATTTCCGTAAACCAGCTGTTAATGGCTTAGTTTTCATTTTCTTTATTATAATTTTTTTTTTAATAATTTGTTCAAATGATTTACTTTTATATGCCATAACTTAGAATAAACCATATTTATTTATCTTGTGAAAAAAATTTCCGAAAAATAGTGATTTATTTTTAAAACCCATGTAACCCCTTAAACTAATATAATCCTTATTATAAATTAGAAAAACACACTTGGTCAGATTATCACTGACACATGCGTCGGATCTTACCGAAATTAGGTAATCACAATACACAATTTTAGTTCATAGTGTATTAGTATATATTTATTAATTATGTGATATTCTGAAAATATTATAAATTAATATAGTACGCACTAAATGTATACAATTTTTTTAGATACGAATCATAATTATTCTTTATATAAAATACAAAATTTTGATAGAAACATTCAATATCAAAATCAAAAAGAACTCAATTTAAAGTAATTTATTTTACCAGAATAATAGTATCAGAAATAAAATAGTGTTAAAATAAGAGATACAAAATTATTTTCATAAATCGTTTTTCTGGTATGACCTGTATGGGTTGTAAAAAGGCCGTTAAATTTTTGAAAAATTGAACCTTTTCGAGACTTGAAAATGTAATACGAAAATTTGCGAAATTCGAGATTTCTGACAAAAAAACAAAAAAGAAACTTGTCGAAATACGAGGTATTTCGAGACGAACATTGAACGTCGAATGTCTCGAGAGCATCAGTCTCGTTTCGCGTCATTCCCGCGACAACAATCTCGATTCATCTCGAAAAATCGAGACGAGCCGAGACAAGTCTCAACTCTTCCGACATCACAACGATCTACCAATATTTCTTAAATTAATGCTTACTTTATTGCTTCGAATTTAGCATCTTCTAAACCGTTGGCAATACCATCAGAAAAGTTCCCCTTTAGATTTCCATCTATATCGATATGCATAAAGGGTATATGCAGCGGATTCATTGGTTGAATATGATATTTATTGTCCCCTAGACAATAATTTAAGAATAAAAACCAACAATTGATTTAAAATGTTTGAATATCACCTTTGCAAATGTTTGGCCACGCCAGATTTGCACTTTTTGTTAAACATGAATTAAAATCGGCCGCTGATTTATCACATTTTTGAAAATAGCCGGCTAAAATTATTAAAAATATAATTTAAATTCGATTCATATTTAAAATTACTCACGTAATTTGGCGGCTCCCGCTACCGCCATTATTAACATTGTCACATATATACTTTGCATTGTAACCACAGGAACAATCAAATATCAACTGAGTTACCCAAGTCAGTCAACATTTATTTATACCAAAGTATAACCTTGTATCAGGTATTTAAGCAATTAAATAATATGTATCGGATACTAGATTTTCCGAACAGAAATTTCGGATGATAAATTTAGAGCGGAATTCTGCAAATTGTATTAACGAGTCAATTAACCGGTTATAATTTTATGTAGTGCAATTAAATATACATTTTGTATAAAAGAATCAAAACAATGCGGAATATGCTAAATAATATTTGTTATCTAAAATCACACATACAATTTATACCTTCTTAAACGCATGTACATAAAGAAGTATTGTAAATATGGCAAATTTCGAACACGAGTTTTACGAAATAACTCGTTTTGGCCATGACGTCTAAATGTGTCTGTGTGACAACGTGGGCTCTAGAGCCAAGACCGGTAAAAGCAAACTAGCAAAGGAAAAACACCAATGTCTTCAGCTCGCCTTATAATCTGTGAAATGGGGTTCTTTTTTTTGAACAAAATCATTTTCTTAGCAACGGATATCTTTAATAAGAACACCTATTTTTTACCACTAAATTTTGAACTTAATAAAAAACAATAATTAAAGTAATTGTTGTTAACTCATTGACAATCTTGATAGCAACAATAGGTTCTGTTCGTCTATTCTTGCGAACGATTCTCAAAATAATTATTTGTATTAATTTTCTTCTGGCCTTTGGGTTCACAATCTGCACAAATGTTTTTGATGTAAAATTGCATATTTATTGAAGATTTTTGACTTGTTGCGAAATTTTATTAATTAATATTTTAACAATTTGATGACACTTATAAACAATTTTTATAAGGGACGTATTAAGGGAGACTCCATTTTTAGGGCTATGGCTCTTAAATTTCTAAAGGAATTTTCTAAAGGAATACCAAATTTCGTTAAACACTGCAATGTATCTTTAGAAGTTGCGTCCACAAAGTTGTTCTTACGAGCAAGTGAAATAATCCAGGTATATAATTTATGTACACATTCAGAATCCTGGCGACAAATCAAGAATATTATTAGCTCATCGTACAAAGTACAGAAGTGCTAATGCATTTGGTCGTGGGTCTGTAACATACTCGAATCAAAAAAACTCTTCAACAAACAGTTTATGTCTCGTCATTCTGAATTAAAAATTATATATGACATATATTGGATGTTAGTCATCGCTAACTAGCTCGCTCGAAGTCCTATATTTGTGCCAAAGTTACCAAAGCGATTCGAACCAAAATTTCTACACATATTCTTTGGTATCGTTTCTAAATCCATACTCAGTGCAGATTCAATCACCGTTATATTTCCGGAGTTATGGAGCCGCAAAATTTGGACCCCTCTAATATTGCCCTTAAGAAATAAAAGGCTATTGTTGCAGCACGGTATCCACTGTTGCAATTTTAACAGTTCATGTTGTTGCGCGGTTTTACCAATACCAATTGATTAGGTTGTTTACAAAAGGAGCATAGTCTTGAAAAGGCTGATTTTTTAATGTGAATTAATCAAAAATATAACGGAAAAAAACGCTCGAACAGATCAAACAACGAGGTTAGGTTAGGTATATTGAGATATCAAAAAAAAAAAAAAAAACTCGTCTTGAAATTTTTAATGAATGCATCCGTTTTGACTCAAAACAAAATAAACCAAAACGATGTCAAGACAAGGACTGGCAAAATCAAGACTCATTCAAGACCAAGACAAGAATCAATTTCGCCTTGTTCTTGTCTTGGCGAAGCACTATTTTTGAGACTATTTTGTGTGTGTGTGTGTGATTATGCCAATTTTGATGAATATAATAATTTAAAATTTATGATTTATATATCCCGAGGAAGAATAATTTTTAATATATCAACCGGAAATACTTGTTTACACGTGTAATTTTCTTAACATTATGAAAACGACAATAGTTAGAGAAAAAGTAAATCTAATAAAACTTTGAGATATTAAGATTTCTAGAAAAATTTTATTTGAAAAGGTTTTTTCAAAATATCACTATTTAATGAGAAATCGTCGTTGATATAGTCATATTACATTTACGTTTCCTAGTTACCACACTTAATAATATAGTTTAATGACAATGGTAGAATAAATGTAATACACAATATGAAACTTGATAATATATATCATAATACTATGTATAAGAAAGTCGATTGAAGGGTATACCAATTTGTTTTTGAAATTGATTTATGTAAATTATATATACGTATTTTTTGTATGTTGTCTAGTTTAATTAGTTAAACATAAACACTGTATAGAAAAAAGAAACACATGTTTTTAAGTGGAGGGGATTTTAGCTCATAAAAAAGTTAAATAACAATAATTAATTATAATAATACAAATTCTATTATATATTATTTATACTGGCAAATTAAGTTACTACTTTTTATTTTTAGTTAGCCATATGGGTTTAGAATTGTATCCAGTTATTCTTTGCAAGTACGTGTAATTACAGTATACTTTATAAATATTTATATGGGTCAAGATGGTGAAGTTAGGGTAGGAGAGTTGAACAATAATATGACATCAAAAAACAAAAAAATTGTATTATAATATGGTATAAGTTAATATTTTATAACACTAACAAGCAGAAAAGAATGCACTAATAGGTACACCACGGAAGAAAGATTGGATTATTTGGGCATACAATTGCCCAAGAGTGTCACCACTTCGTGTTCCTATTTCTGCGTTGACAGCTTCCCAACCTTCGTCCAATACTTTATTCATTGCAGCCCCTACACAAAATTGTATAGGTACTTTGACAAAAAAAAAAGAAAGAAATTTGTTTATTTGGTCGGGCATTATTATACTACCTAAAGTTTCATCTCCACTGAACAGATTTTCAAACCGGAAATAACCTCGGGTGGTCTCGTATTTCATTCCAGTGTTCTTAATTTCGAAAATTTTTTTTAACATCTTTATTTTTCAGGTCGTAATCGAATCATAAGATATTTTTCATATTTACTAAATAAATTAAATATGTTGATCATCTTCGGTCATTTTGAAATTCTGGGAGACATACAGAATGTAAAGTTGCTAGGACGCTGTCCCACTAGCGGCAAAAACTATATCTTCCCACTAATTTCATAATCTCCAATAATATTTAGGCGATCACAAAGGAATGTTATGTCTATGTTTCCTTTCCAAATCTATGCTAAAATGTAAATCATTAAACATACAGCGTCAGTAAGTTTAGAAACGATGTATATTTCATCAGGTGCATATAATTTATATATTTCATCAGATGCAAACTGTTGGCCACGTCAGATTTGCACTATTTGTTATACATAAATTAAAACTGATATCTGCTTTATCACATTTTGGAAAATTGCCGGCTAAAATTATAAAAAATATAATCTAAATTCAATTCATATTTGGAATATCTTATTTACGTTGCCTTAGTGATTCCTACACTTGCGACAAATTTTATTAGTTTTAAATCGGTTCAACCATGAGTTACATCATTTGTTTCTTGTTTATTGAAAACAAACAAGCATTACATTGACAGTTATCTGTATGAATTAATATTTAAAATATTGATTTCTTAGATTAGAATACATTCTATCAGGTAAATTATTATAGAATCAATTTATATTATATATTTGCTAACATAATTAAATAACAATTTCAGAGTTTTACTGTGGAGTTTGACAGTTTAAGAGTGAATACGATAAGTACTTCAAAAACAGATCCATTATAAATTGGTATAATTATCCAGTTATTATTAAGTTATAGTAATTTAATTTGAATTTTCATTTTATATTGGTCAGCAAAAGATTTTGTTATCACTTAATAATAATAATTATTATCTGCGCCTGTTTTTGCCAGGAAAACAAAATAGACATTTCAGAGTATTCCTGTAGAGTATTGGATAGTTTGACCGTTTGTTTGAGATTATATAAATATATATATATATATATATATATATATATATATATATATATATATATATATATATATATATATATATATATATTTGTAGACAGTTTGTTTGAGATATATATATGTATATTAATATCTATCTATTGAAAACTACGTAAAAGAAAGTTGAGTGCAGGCCACTCCAGATATTTTTTGTTATTAATAAGTTGAAATATTCCCAAAGACGTACAAAAAGTTTAGTTCAAAACTTTGCAGGTACACATAAGAACAAGCATTATTATATTATCCACACTCTATACCTTCAGCTCACCAAATATTTGCAAACAAGGCGATTCGTATTCAATATTAGAAATTAAAAAAGCAAATTCTATATAAATATATATTATATATATATATATATATATATATATATATATATATATATATATATATATATATATATATATATATATATATATATATATATTAAATATAAAATTTTATACTGGTTTTGTCAGCAAAACTATTTTATGAATTATAGCATAAAATATTTGCAAGCCCTTAGCATGATTCAGATTCAATTTGGTTATAGATAATAAACAAGTAAAAGTAGATGCGACAAAGATTCAATAAAACGAAGCAGTTTTATCCATTGGTATAGAAATGAACACAGGACATGTCAACCTGTCTCATTATCATCACGTTTATAAAAACACCAAAATCTAACAGGCAAACAACAATACAGATTAGCATGTATTTACATGTAAGCAGAGATGTGTAACACCAACAATATGTACCCGGACTAGGGAATGTGTGGAAAAGAGATAGAAAGAGTGCGATGAACCCGTTAGCAATGCGCATAGTGATTATAACTCACACAGCGGTCGACAGACACACGGGCCTGCACCATTTTCTTCTCTACGCACATTGTTGTATTGTAACTATTACCATACGTTTCGATTTGATTTACATCCCCGCACGCAAATGACTTATAAATAGGCGCATTGTCTCTAGTCGGGCTCTTAAGGCAGGCGGGAACGGTAACAATTGGTTCAGAAATCCCCCGCTGCGAGCGCTGACGTAGCGCAACGGACTCGATATTTTAAAATGACAGATTACTGGCGCGCGTGATGCGGTTTATGTACATTTATTACAAACAACTACAACACTGTTGTTCATTGTTGACGGACATAACGGAATTATGTTGTGTTCTTATTTCTTCAGACTTTAAATGGCAATCATTCATTTTAATCTAATGAACTTATATTCGGATACACATATATGTGTGGTCGACAAGCCGGATTACAAGATATTTGAATTGGATTCGATACAATAAATCAACTGGGAATATCGATTTAAGACTTCTTAAATTATTGCAAAATTATTGAATATAGAGAAAATTGTTTTTAAACTGATCTTTCAAATTAGAAAATTGTTCATAGTGTGGTTGCATTGGCAATATTAATTTATATGTGTAAAGCATAATTGTTAAATGGATGCATTTCAAGAAGAGGATCATTATAAAGTTTACTAATTCTATTTGGTTCCAGATTATCCGCATAAAGCTTTGATCATTTATTTGTAATTTATCATCACATTTATTTATTTACTATTTAAATTTTTATTTTGACTTAATCATCTAATTTGTTGAACAAGGTGCACATGCAAACTAAAAGTGTCATAGACAGAATGTTCGTCCGAGCCGGATGAAGATAAAAAGTGTTCGTGAGTCGAGTATGAATTGTAGGGACATATAAATTCAACTGGTTGGGGCAATTAAGAGCATCTACGATGTAATTAACCAAATTATATAGATGTCTAATTGATAATGAATTACCGATAACTTTATCTATAAAATGCAAGTCTCGTTTTTGATTTTCTGATCATGTTTCTAATAAATAAATATATTTGGATACAATGAAATATGGTCAACAAGTAACAATACTTTTTTAGCCCAAAGGTGGTATCTTTTTATAATTTACTGTAAAAAAGCCATCTAACGCCAAATATATGATCATTTGCGTATGAAGTCGTAAATCCTTAAAAATTATAACCAAAAGAACATATAATAATCGATTTAAAAGAAATACATGGAAATCTTATTATAAACATTAATTAACATTAGTAATAAATCAATATTGCTTATCCCATTAAAATTCACTATCTCTGAACGTATATGAATTTAACGTCACACAATACTCGTTCACACTTTGCGTTCGTGTAAATATTTTCTTTTTATTTGGTAATAATTTACGTATCGGGTTAACGTATCTGAAGAATGGTGTTTCAAAAGTAATAACAGTAATTTATTATCCTGTTAGAAGCGATTAATATTGGCGTACCAATAATTTTGGCGATTTGCGTTGGTGGTTTACCACTAAAGGCTTATTGAGTTGTTATGTTAATTTGAAACTACGACCAAACAACCATAGTTCTAAATCACAATCAAATATCTCAAAATATCACGAGTTAAATTTATGGTTTGACAAAGAGTAAATCAAATTGATGTTCAACTTTCTTACAGCCAATATATAAACGTACACAAACTCAACTCAAAGATATTGGCTTATTTTTCCGACTTGTCGTTTATGCTGTGTGCCATGCCATGATTTGTTCCAGTCTGTCAATAATTCGGAAAACTTTCATTTTTATAGACTGACAAGGAAAGGATTCTCGTGTTCGTAATATTTTGTTTGTAGGTTTTTCAGATTATCTTCTACAATCGGATGATGTCAAACGTCAACCTCGTAAACAGAAAAAGAATAACTTTTTAATATAAAAATGACATTTTGAAGGAAAACAAATCATCGTTGTTTTCTTCTATTTTGACAGATTTTAGCAGTGACATTGCTATTTGCTAAGTGTATATATAAAAATGTTTATTTTGTAGGAAAAATAATTTCATTCGCAACATCCGGGGAGTATATTTAGAATAGTTGATAATAAAAATTTATAAGAACTATGTTATGTACAAGAGATAACCTGTAGTGGCCTTCACTCGATTTTCTTGTCCATTTAGTATCTGCGTTGATATGATTGCTTTATGTTATAAAATCGTCCTACAATTGCTGTAAATCTAGATAAATTAGTATTGTAACTAGGAAAACGTAAATATAAAATAAACGATTTCAAACGAGATTCTTCAGTAAAAGGTATAATTTTTAAACGAAAATTGCTTGGAATATTAATATCTTCAACTTTTATAGGAATCACGATTTCTATAACTCTTGGCGAGATATTGAAAAATGACTTGAGATAACTGTTTTTCCTTTAAGATTGTTTTTAAAAATAGGAGTTTCACACCCGGACTATATACAAATCGTAATTTTTAAGGTTCATAATATTGTCTTTAACAATTTCGGCTCTAGAGCGATTACACACAAACACAGACATCATTTCGAAAATAGTTAGTTTCGGTTCAAGGATGTTCAAAATGTGCATTTTCGTTAAAATCTCGACTTCGAACATTTTCAAGATTACAATTTTTTTTGTACTTTCTTTTAGATTGCAGGCAAGAAAGTAAACTCATCTATATGTATTTATATTTTATCTAATACCTTAGTTAAATACCTTAAAATATTCAAGGTGAATCTTAAAACAGTTTCATTATTTATTTATGTATCATAAATGGTAAGCGACAAATGCAACCGTGCAGCAGGTGACATACACGCCGATATAACAACAACTACACTGCGAGTACCGGTGAGACCAGAGTTTACAAACACATTACAGAACCGCTGAACATTGCCGGGTTTCGATTTTGGTTACACTCGGGGGACAACGTTCAATATAATCAGCATTTACAATAGCCGGTACACACAATGTCGCACGGCAAACCGATCTCTGATCTGTCTCGGTTACTGTGTGTATTACTGTATATATACCTACCTGTTTTGGTTGCGTTTAAATGGTATACTATATTCCATTTATATTATGTATATCGGTCTCTTAATTTTACGCACTATTCCTTTCATTTTACAAACCAACGGCGTCACCTATAGTCAAAACATAGTACAACTGACAGTGAAATTGTGCATACTGTTAGCAAATTAAATTTTCCTAAAAATACGACAGAATGCAAGTAATATGAAAAGACTAAGGGACTCCTTCAACTTACCTTCTTGGGCGAAATCTAAAAGAAAGTATAGTAATCCTAAAAATGTTCAAACTCGAGATATTTAATTTGATATGGTGCTAACTTTAACATTCTTATAAATTTCAAATGATTGTTCTTATTATCTTATAAATGGAATAATGGTGAATGAAATAGAAGCCAATCCATGAAAAGTATCTTGGAAGACAGTATAGCGGTGAGATTGGTTTCTGGTGGCAAACAGCGGGTGGCTGCACTCCGGAGTAAGCACACTTCCCACCCGCCCGATAGTTGGTGGGTAGCTGCACCCTGTTCGACCACACCTTCAACACTGTACGAGCGAACGGGGGCTCATAACTTGTCAATCCCCATGTTTATATGCTTCGAGTGTCTATACACACACCGCTCTTCATTCCAGCCAACTTCTATCTGGGGAATTTTCAAAAGGAGCATCTGATTTACATTATTTCTTTTTATTGTTCAAAATATATTTTCTTCGCTTCTAAGATTTGTTTACGCACTTGGTGAACTTCTACGGAATACAACTGATTGATTTTTAAATTAGATTACATAAACTTGATGTTAATCTTCCTATAGACAACAAGTTCATTTGAAGAGGAATAAAAGTTCATTAATAGGGCATCGGATTTGTATTGTTGGGAAAGGTTCCACACTATCAATATAATGTTTTCATGAAATATATGATGGCTATGCAATCATTTTTTGATCCGAGAATTTTACAGACACACAACCAATCATTATAGCTCATTTGTACATTCTGTACGACGAGCTAACAAGTTTATATTACAATAATGTGCAATATGTATTATTATTTTATTTATCAAAATACGGCTTTACTTTTCAGTAATATTGAACCAACCACTACTACGTCGTATTTGTTCACTTGACACTTGCGTTACTGATCTCTGAATCAACCTCTTTACTAATGCAAAAGTGCACCCCTGACAAGGTGCGTCTGGCAAAATACAGAATAGAATGCTATATGAGGTAACAAGCCCAAAACTGATTGAAAACAAAATCGAATCGAATAGAATAATAACAACATTTAAATAATAATCTAAGAAAATTAGCATTTGAATACACTCAAACTATGTATTGATGATTTCGTTAATTATCCTGAGACATTATATATTTAGCTCGAACGAATGTACAAGCTAAAGTGTTTGGTCGTGTGTCTAAAATATGCTAGGATAAAAAAAATACAAGAAGTTCTTGTCTTTTGATGAAAAGTTAAGAATTTTTTTCTAAATCCAAACATGAAATTTGGTATACATAAAATTAAGATAACATTAAGTTTCCGTCGCATTTTAAATCCAATCGTCTGAACAGGTCTGTAGTAGTAAAGCCCCGGAATTTGGTGCCCCTTTAAATACTGCCCTTAGAAAAAATTCAATATTATTGAAGAAAAAGAATGATTAGAATTTTGAAGCTATATATATATATATATATATATATATATATATATATATATATATATATATATATATATATATATATATATACATATATATATATATATATATATATATATATATATATATATATATATATATATTATTAATATTTCTTCAAACATTATAACTATAGGTCTTTGTATATCTTTAACTATATCAGGAATAAAATGTATAGAAATATTTTTGAAAATCGCATTAGATGACGCTATTGCTGCAAACAATCGGTAACAATGTAATTATAATCTTTTTCATTGAATTATTTGAAAGTTCAGTAGTTATAAATAGATTTTCTTCTTTAAATATCTCAGTGGTTGAAATACTGTTTATAAGTATATAAAATTAAAGCATCCTCTGAATAGATCATACGCCGAGTTTAAGGTACTTGCCACCCCTATGCTTGTTTAACTAAATTACTTACACTTTCAGTAGTTAATTGATATCGCGCATTCATTCATTCATTCAGTTTGACTCAAACTGATCAACCGATATGCGTTAAGAGGACCAACTGCCCCTGATTCGCTCGAATGCCCCAACACAGTTCATTAATTCGAGGAAATCTTCTCTAACAGTTTATTTTATTTTCAAAATATGAAGTTTTATTCTAAATTCTTAATTTTTTCTTAAGCACTTTTTGCGTCCAAGAAATAATAATAATTGTTTTATAACAAGATGGAGATTAAGTAATTACAATATTATTCATATCGCAGTATAATATGTTGGAGTATTATTATCGGACAGGTTTCTCGTGCAGGACATGAGAGATTCAGAGAAAGCATCTTATTTTTCTTTTTATTAAAAGACGCATGATGCACGATTCATTTATTATGTTTACACCTCCGTTCTATTGTTATTTCACGTCAGACAAAAACGAAGCAACCCAGCATTTATAATGCAATTATTCCATCCATCTTTTTACCTGTGAGGTATATGTATGTGCTGTTGAACTTGAACACGGTTTTTTTGTTTGAGTTAGTATGTTGTGTTTGTATATGTGTGTGTGTGAATGCGTTTAGGTGTTAAGATAATTATGGGTTTGCTTCAATTTCTTGATTATACACCCAACGGTGGACCACATGCGTTGAGGTGCTAATGCCTGTATTAACAGTACTGTTTTCTCACGCGTATTTTTTCATTCTTATTAGTTTTGGTAAATTTAACTATTTTTAATTGACTTAGGACAATTTTTAACTTATATTATATATATAACTAGCGGGAAGCCGACAAATTTGTCGATTGGCAAATTTTCTTGTAATTTTTATGTAAATGTAGATTAGTCATGGTTACACATATAAATAAGGCATTTCCCTTACACGATTATTCCTTGTGAGCACGATTTTGTATCTTAGTTATTTTCTCCTTAAGACGTTTGTATTGTATGCAAGAATTTGTTATTATATTTGTTATTGGCATACAAAATCAATATAATATATGAGATGTCACTATCTGTAAACCACACAACACACAAAATACACATCAAAACTTCAAATTAATATTGGTATAGATTTTTTACAATAATATTATTTACTTTGACATTACATTTTGACATTTCATTCGTTATTGTCGGTATAACAAATAAAGCAGCGGCGGGGTAGACTTTACATTTTCCAGTGACTGCATTATTAAAAAGTGACTAATTGTTAGTGGTTAAATAAGTTAGTCCACCAATAAAATGCTTACAATTGTTAGGAATATCTCAAAATTGTAGGACAGTAGTCTTAATTAAATACAGATATTTAATTATTGCTGTTGCGTAAAGATATCACTCGACTTTCACGGTTCGATTCGAGCCCATGTCAGTTAGTATTGAAAAGCGTTTTACACGTAAATATAAAGCAAAATTACATATGAACACATACATCTGAGCATATACATATATATATATATATATATATATATATATATATATATATATATATATATATATATATATATATATATATATATATATATATATATATATATATATATATATATATATATATATATATATATATATATATATATATATATATATATATATATATATATATATATATATATATATATATATATATATATATATATATATATATATATATATATATATATATATATATATATATATATATATATATATATATATATATATATATATATATATATATATATATATATATATATATATATATATATATATATATATATATATATATATATATATATATATATATATATATATATATATATATATATATATATATATATATATATATATATATATATATATATATATATATATATATATATATATATATATATATATATATATATATATATATATATATATATATATATATATATATATATATATATATATATATATATATATATATATATATATATATATATATATATATATATATATATATATATATATATATATATATATATATATATATATATATATATATATATATATATATATATATATATATATATATATATATATATATATATATATATATATATATATATATATATATATATATATATATATATATATATATATATATATATATATATATATATATATATATATATATATATATATATATATATATATATATATATATATATATATATATATATATATATATATATATATATATATATATATATATATATATATATATATATATATATATATATATATATATATATATATATATATATATATATATATATATATATATATATATATATATATATATATATATATATATATATATATATATATATATATATATATATATATATATATATATATATATACTTATATAGGAAAACAAAATAAATGTCGATGCAATGACGACATATAATTAGTATCTCGAAACAAACAGAAATACTAATCATTGTACGAGAAAGCAGACAAATTAAAAATATAATTTAAACAAATATATAAATTGTAGTACAAAATTGCCCCCAATCAGTTGTCAATAAATTAAATGAATATATTCACGTATATGTCGATGTAGTCGACAATGTTGTATTTGTTATCACTATAAATTGATACGTCCACACGTCGATCCATAAAATATTCAGACAATCAATTCGGAACATATATAGCGGACAGCAAATTGTGAATTACACCCTGCGCCCACTGTTTGTTGCAACCAGCGCCCACGCTCACACATGCACACCGAATAATAGACAGATGAATATCATCGTCCGTCGGTCGGTCGGCCGTGAGTCATTCGCCCTGACCAGACCAGCACACACAAACAACCCTGCCAATAGGACGCGAATAATGGCTATCCCCTTGTATGTATCTATGTAAAACCTTATGGCGCCGCATACATCAAAATTAAGGTGCGATTTATATTTCTTACTTCGAAGAAGCTGTTAAAAATGGAACAAGTGGAAAAGTAGCGCTAATTGATTTATTTCTTAGTCTAACTTGGTGCACACTAGTCATCAGTGTTCGGTCATGTGCTTGTAACATTCCCGAAATCACAAAATGAAACAGATATTCGTTTAATGTATTCCTGATTATACGAAATTGTATATACTTGCTTTTAAATCCAAATATTTGCGACGGTTTGGTTTACAATAATGCTGATATTTTTTAGTGAAATATTGTTGCTATTTTTTATGTTTATGTAAATATATATTTTTTATTGATAATTTAATTTCACAATTAATTGAACTATATTTATTTCAATTGCTAAGAATTAAAATAATAATATTTCATTCCTTTTGCGCATTTTTCGAGGAAGTGGAACAGATGGAATCTTATAGTCCACGTTGTATAATTAGCTTAACTTTTCTCAAATTCGATATGCACCAGTTCGATTAAAAACGTAACTGCAGCGTAAATCGGGGTTTGCTCTTAGAATTAATTTAATAGATCAAAGAAAATTACACAAAATACAATATTTTTGGTGTAATAAGTTTCTTCAAATCGAACCCATTATTTGAAATTTAATAAGTTTAATAAAACAGTCTTGTTTTTATTGTTCAGGATTTGATCTTCACCAATCGATTTCGTCCGCAAGCTTGGTGTACTTCTATAAATATCAGGAGTGGCCTGCACTCGACTTTCATCTTTCCTAATAAACATAACTATTTTTGTCTTAAGTGCAGCCGTTCTAGTGTTATTGGAGATAGAATAAAAAATGTATAGAGAAAATATGTACTTCCGGTTTGAATATTCTTTTCAAAAATAAGAGGTGCACATTTAGGTCATATAAAAGTCTCAAGTTTGAAGTTTCGGCTCTAGAGCGTTCCCAGACACACACAGACGTCATTCCGAAAACAGTCACATTCGATTCAGAGAAGATCAAACCGTGTATATCCGTTGAAATCTCGAGTTCGAAATTTTTCATGATTACAATTCTTACTTTTTACTTCGTAAGAAGAAGTAAGAATCAGTAATAATTAAACCGTTTTATTCAAAACAAAAACTGTTCTTATATAATCATTTTCACCTTTTATTTTTTCATTAATTATAATATTATTATCATGTAATATGATGGAATTCGTGCTCGTCAAGCAAGACCATGATTGCCACCAAATACTATAAATTTAGGAATAAAATGTGTGAGGGTGAGTGGTTATTATAATGGAATATGTCCAGTTCGCGTGCTTTGCGCATGTACTGTGCATGGTAATAGATTGTAATTACACATAGCACAGCTAATATGTGAGCCTTTAGTATACACGTATGCGTATATTATAGCTTTATATTATAGTGGACAAGCTAAACAATATTGATATTTATACAACGTGATGGCTAATGCCTGCCAACGCACATATAATTATTACTTTAATATCCACAAAAGTGCTTTACCGTCTACTAATTACGGGTTTTGCACACGGCGGCGCAAAGTAGAGGACGGAGAGGGTACGTCACAGACAGGGAACTAGGTGCCTTTACGTGGACATGTCCGTGCGCCGGCCGTACTGGTCATGAGATTCGAGCGATCTGATAACAAACTGTTCAATGGCGGCCGGGCGGTCCTCCGCTGCCACTGATAAGCAACGGTTTATTTAATTATTTGCCGTGTTACGTCCACGCGATCTATCGATACTGTCCGCTACACGGCTGCTGCTGCTTTGTTCTCTTTAATATTTTAAATGATGTCATGAGCGATTCTTGTTGTGTCAAACACACTGGAAAATGCACATATGATTAGATTGCTGAAGATGATATTTCAGTTTGCATACATACATACATACCTGCAAACATACATTCATGCGTATATGACAAATCATATAATTTAAATTTAGAGAACAAAGCTCATCTACAAGAACAACAGATTATATGTTTTGTACGTTTAGTGTTTGATGAATTTACAAACTAATATAGCTAATTTAGCTAAAATGATACATTTAATTGTCTCACTATCACTACAGAGCCCTTATTCTGTATTTATTAACTGGCGCTGAGTCGTCACTCGTGATAATGATGACGTCACGGATTACACCATACAATTATTGCACTTCATATGAATTGGGGCACAATTTTGCAAGTTAAACATTTGTTGGTGATTAGTGTGCGACAGTTTTGTTTACTAAATAAAATAAAAGCTGGGGTGGTCTCAACTTTCTTGTCATTTCATTATCTGTATTTATAATAATGCTATATTTGTGGTAAATGAACCCTACGACAGCTATGAAAAAATCATACATGTGTTGTAACTAGGAAAACATTAATATATAATAATAAGAAGAAGAAGAATAATAAGAAGAACGTAGCAAGAGTAAACTGTTACTTCCGGATAACATATTGGTTTCAAAAATAAAGATGCACAACGGCGCCATGTACCAATCTTAAATTTAATGTATCATAATTCTTCCTTCAACAGTTTTTGCTCTAGAGAGTTAACACACACACAAACGACATTAAGAAAATAGTCAGATTCAATTCAATTATGGTCAAAACGTGCATTTCCGATAAAATCTCAAGTTTAGATTTCGTCCAAGAAAATAAAAACAAGAACTAACTGTTAGCACTCGTGACACATGACTGATTATACACCAGTCAGCCGTTGACGTAATCACAGTCAAAAACTATCACGAGTTGCAAGCAACTAGCATTACTACATACCCAGTACGGACGCCATCCTAACAACCATAGCCGAGTCAGCTGTTGATATATTCATTTGTCAAAAGATAACTAGTCTGAATCGCTATCTTCTGTCAGATGAGGAAGTCAACAGCTGACTCGGCTATGGTTGCAAAAACAAACACTTACACACACGCAGCCGTTATTCCGAAAATGTTAAGGGAAGGTCTAAATGTGTACTTCAATAATAGAAAGGTAAAGAAATTACAGAATATTAGTCGAAATCTGAATTTGAATTCCAAGTTCAATTGTTACAAATAAAATATCAGATCCACCGACAGATATCATTGGAAATATAGTGAAATCGTAGTCAGGGAAAATTTAAACTGCTATACCTATTAAAATCTGCACCTTAAACAGAATGAAAACGTAACAAAAATTAAACCTAGATACCACCTACCTACCATTACGAATAAGAATGATAAATCTCCCTATTAAAAAGAACATTGTAGATAATAATTAGATAACCTGGCCATTTGCGAAACGCGTGTTCACCCTATCGCTTTGGTTCGCTAACCCTTTACGCATTATCTGCAGCTGTGCCTCCTTGCACAGGGGCGACAGACTGTTTGTTTTTATACTAGCTAACATTATACTTGTTAATTACAACATTAACAAAATATACAGTGGGCATGTCTTCTTTTGTGAGTCCATAGCCGCGCAAGGAACTCACTGCATTCATCTTAAATTATTCGCAAAGGCGCGTGGGCGGAATACACATATACCTTCATTTGTCATATGACCAAATATTTAATTACTTGCTTTTTCATACAACATTTTATTTTATTTTTATTTCTTCTTGCAAATAACCATATATGACTTGCGTTGATATTTTTAACTCGTCGTACGATTGAGTTCGGTGATATTCTCGGAATCAACTAATTCTTGCACAAAAATATGTTCACATCCTCCTGATTCTGAAAATGTATATGTTGCAGGCCAATTATAAATTTAGTCGTTTTATACAACAATTGACTTGTCAAATTGTAGAACGATTGAATAAATTACATGATGCGATATATATATAATGTATAACTCATATATTAGGGTAGGTTTGGAAATATGACTGAGTTGTATTTAGCGTTTTACAAAACGCCCAATGTTTTCAGTCGAATTGTAATAATTCTGATTTTATACAACATTTTACAATTTGCTGTCATTTAGAAAATGAGTAGGCGTTTTATAAAATGACTGGATTATAATTAACCTGCGACATATATCTCATATAAATATACTGCGACCAATCAATAATTACGATTTTCATATTTCGAAATTCGTATTTTCCTTTATCCATCACTGAACATGTGTATATATTTTTTATCTGCTATACATATATTATAACTAAAATTAAAGAAAATACTAAACAAATACGTATTATCACAAAATATGGGAATATTACTACATAAATTATATAAGTACGATTCTTTTGTTGTTTCTTACGTCTAACGTTAAATTAGTATCAAGATAGTATGATATATTACAGTAGAATACACAAATAACAATTTACAGGTAGCCTTCAATGTATTACTGGAAATAATATTAATTTTACGATAATTGAAGGTTTTGTTATAAAATGGACGTACGTCCTCAATAGATGCAATTGAGTAAATAAAATCAAAATATTAATTTTTCATCGGCATAAATATATTCGTTTATATAAAACTAATGCATTTTGATTTATTCCTGAAAAGTATTTCAAAGTACATGATTTCAAAATTTTATATTTAATGTGAATTGTTTACTTTCTTGGACAGACTTGAGATTTTAACGGAAATACACGTTTTTGCCATCCCTGAATCGAACATGAATATTTTCGAAATTACATCTGTTTGTGTGTGTGTGTGTGTGTGTGTATATGTGAATGTTCTAAAGGAAAGGTGTCCAACTAATTTTATTTCCCTGGGTCACATTGGAAGAAGCATGGTGTTTTGGACCACAAGATGGCCATAGCTGACGAGCAAATTAGTTTTCATATTCTTCGGAGATGTTTGCTTATTTCTTGGACCGCATTGATACTTGCATTGAGCTGTTTGAGGTTCGCTGGCCGCGGGTTGGACACCCCTGTTCTAAAGCTTTAAATGTTGAAGGAAAAATGATTAAATTTAAAACCTAATACTTGTATAAAGCCCGGTTGTGCACTTCCTATTTTTGAAAACGAAATATCTTAACCGAAAGTAACAGTTTACTATAACTACTTTTTCAATATCTCAAAAACGACATGAGTTTGGAAAAAAATTAATTTAACAAAAGTTGAATATATAAACATTTTTAGCAACTATAGTTTTTTTTTTTTCTTTCGAAAAACGTTTCTTTTACTGGATAATTGTCTTTGAAAACGAATATTTTATGTTATTATACATATTTATATTACCGAAACGTGCCTCAACGAACAAATTGACCTTTGTAAATCACCGCTGTTACATCTCAAATTATAATACCCCCTTTTACATATTATATATATACCGATGTATTTTCTTATGTTTAGTTAGTCTGATGATGCCACAGTGTGGTGAAACTAGTTACTAATTTCAATAAAATTTAGTAAAACAAGATACAAAGTTATTCTTTTTCCTATTATATTTATTTTCTATCGTAGTATTCTCGAGCATTCGTAAGGTGAATTTAAAATTAAGTAATGAATTGTTATAAATACAGATAGTGAAAGAACACTGCAGCTAATTTGTTTAAAAATCACTATATATGATCGAAGCAGATTCCAGATTGTGAGTTTAATTAAAAAAAATCTCCTGGAACGTTTTGGATTTAAGACATTTATTTCACAACAGGCTTGGACCCCCCCACAAATGTCGCACCTCGCAGCCAGGTTTGTAAATTCCATAAGAATCAAATTTGGCGCACAATTTTTAGTCAAACTTTTATTGTTATTATTATTATTGAAATTGTGTCCCACACAACTTATACACATTTGGACAATGTTCTCTTGCAATTTCTTCAATTAATGAAGTACTTGTATTGCTAAATGTCAATGCACGTTTTTCTGATAACTTATTCCATAAATGGACAGCATATGCTCCTGCGACCTTCTTCCTGGCCTCCACTAGATAATTGTGATCAAAGAATTTGTTGAATTGTGGGTAAGATATGGGATAAAATTCGGATTCTTTGTACAGCTTGAATCCCTCACATCGTTCCGGATTCATTTCGACAACCTTATTTGTTTTGCATATATTTTTCAGTATCCTAAAACAATATCAGACAAGCATATGATAGTCAAATATACATTACAACTCTGATGATTCATACATTTTGAAATACTTTATTCGTATACATAGGATAATCGCAAAACAAACATTAGCAAATCTTTATTAGCGATTTCAATTCAAAAAATCTGTAGTGCCCTACAGTAGACTTTTTTGTTCATTTAGAATGTGAATTGATCATTTGTAGTGAATATATATAATATTATTGCAAACAATCAGAGAGTGGATATAATTTTTCTAACATTTCTATATTTTTGGGTATAATTTTGGTATTTATTTATACTACGATTATTATCAAAAAATCTATTACATGTGGTAACCATTGCACAACGTATAAATGTACTAATATCAAAAGAGATTTTAGAAAAAAAAAAAATTGCTTCTTTAAGTTGAAATCGCCTATTGATGGGATGACACCTCTCTGTATGTGTGTTTGTGCGCGTGCTTGTATCTGTAAACACGCTACAACAACAAAATTTGAAAATAAAAATGAAACTTCAAATTTGAAATGTTTATATAGCTTGGAAGAATGCCTTATAGTTCTCTGCTTTTTAACTATTTCGATAACGGTACGAATTAAACAAAAATTCATAAATATAAATATTGCAGATATCAAAAATTCTTAGTAGTTTATTTTGTAAAAGTATTTACAAAACACATACTATTTACTGTCAATTTTTGAAATTAGAAAATTTATTCGTTGTATCTTTGGACTTCGTACTTACTAATCTGTTTCAAGATTATCGCAGTATCAAAGAAAGTTAAAATTTTAAACAATAGTAAAAATAGTATTATGAGATTATTATCAGAATATCCGGTTTGATAAAACACACTGTGCATTTCTTGTAAAACATTATTTCTAACGAGACATTGAATCGGTGGTATATCAGCCATTACAGCAATAGATAGTTAAATTTTTAGAAGAAGCATTTTAACTTATTATATACATTGTTATGTCAATTTTAACTTCTTATAGACATTTTTATGGACAAGAATATATCAACATCGAAACTTACTTTGTTAGAATATCAATAGCATTATGTCCCCAAATATAAGGGCTGAAATCTCTATTCACTTCCTTCATACAGGCTTCAACAATTTCATGTCCGATGCCTTCAGGTTCGAAGCCCATAACTCCAGCGGCTATTGAATCGGCAAATTGCAGTGCTGAGAAATTCGGCACTAAATTTTCCAAGCTTTTGATAACGAACACATCCAAGTCCAAATAAATTCCACCGTACTTCCAAAGCGTTGTAAATCGAAGTACGTCACTTAGATGCGATACCACCCATTTAGATGTTTCAATTTTTCCACTGCGATACAGCTCTTCGACAGGTGTATTCGTCACATAGCCCTCTAAGTTCATGTGATTGATAAAAATATTTGGATACGTCAGCAACATCTGCGGAAAGAATTACACAATAGCTTTGCATTTTTAGATTCTCTTATACGTTTGTTTTGAGTGTTAGGGTAAAATATTTTATATTTGAGATACATTTACAAAGTATTGGAAAAGTAAGTTGTTTTTAATATAATTGTACTAAGTATTTTGGCCACCTCTGATATATAATATCTGGGTTTGTATATATATTTATGAAATTATCAGATTATTTGAAAACGTGTATGTAGCAGTACCTGTAAAATCTTATCCTCTCGAGTTCCTTCATTTTTAATAATAGCAGGCGCAGCAAATAATACGTAAACGTCCAACGAAGGATTCGCGCGCGCTGCAGTTTCTATCGCGCATGCTTGTCGAACATTGAGTGTTACTTTACCAGCATCACGTGATCTGCATGAGGTCTCATGGAAAAAAATGTTCTTCCCTTTTCTTAGCTTCACCTTTGAAATATCCATTACGGTGGGTATCGTGCCAGGGTCATATTTCAAGCACGCCAGTGGATCGGGCTTTTTCGGCACTTTCTTCGTTGTCGGTTTAATTGTTGTTCTTTTTGGTTCAGTCTTTTTGATGCTAACATCATTTCGAAGTAAACTTGTTGCCTCCATACTAGTTAAAAATGTTTTTTGTTGGTCGGTTATACGTGATTTAAGGTTTTTCACATGTATTAATGTTATTGTTGCACATCCCACAACAATGAAAAAACAGAAGAAACGATACCTCGCCATGGTTCTTAAGCTAAGCACAAAATATTTAATTATTTAAGACGATCCACTACCAGTTCCCTCTTTATTAAATGAAATTTTGAGGATTTTCAATGAAATTCGCATTATATGAGAATAGTACAACTTGTAGTAAATGTAGAAACTTTACTTTACAAGCAAAATGATAGCATAATTTACGTTTGCCAAGTTTCAAAATAAACTGAGCACATTGAAATAATGATCACGATTGAACACGTCCTTGTGATACGAGTTTGCATTTGCATTTTGATAAAATGCACTTTTTCAAATATTGATAAATTTTGTTTCATGTTCAATATTTCTGATAGCAGTGTTTATCAAGATTATAATAAATAGCGTAATCAATAAAACGGTAAAGTGTAACACTCTGTTTTCGTCTATTTTTGATTAGGTAGTGGATCATCTTAACACAAATGATTTAAGTATTTACCGGTAAATTAATTGCATATTAAATGTTAATCATATTATAGTGATGTGTGCACTATTAATATATATATATATATATATATATATATATATATATATATATATATATATAATATATATATACATATATATATATATATATATATATATATATATATATATATATATATATATATGTATATATATATTATATATATATATATATATATATATATATATATATATATATATATATATATATATATATATATTAATAGTGCAGACACATCACTATAATATGATTAACATTTAATATGCAATTAATTTACCGGTAAATACTTAAATCATTTGTGTTAAGATGATCCACTACCTAATCAAAAATAGACGAAAACAGAGTGTTACACTTTACCGTTTTATTGATTACGCTATTTATTATAATCTTGATAAACACTGCTATCAGAAATATTGAACATGAAACAAAATTTATCAATATTTGAAAAAGTGCATTTTATCAAAATGCAAATGCAAACTCGTATCACAAGGACGTGTTCAATCGTGATCATTATTTCAATGTGCTCAGTTTATTTTGAAACTTGGCAAACGTAAATTATGCTATCATTTTGCTTTAATATGTTTCATTTATATATATATATATATATATATATATATATATATATATATATATATATATATATATATATATATATATATATATATATATATATATATATATATATATATATATATATATTATATATATATATATATATATATATATATATATATATATATATATATATATATATATATATATATATATATATTGCAAACAATATTTTAGAAAATGACAACCAGATGTAGCGGTCATAATATCACTTAATTATTTCTTATTCAAGAAGATAACAATAAAACACAGCACTGATTCGAGTATTATTGTTATTCGTTATTTTATTTAAATTTACATATTTATTTATAAAAATTACAATCGTGATAGAAACACCAAACAAAAAATTGAAATGTATTTTGCGTCAAATGTTGGTTGTAGTTCGGTTGTTAATTAGTACTTAAGTAATACCTGCGCGCTGTTTTGCTGTTTTACGTTAAACTCTTATCACGGTAGTTAAATCAGAAAAACTATGTCATGCACAGGACTGAGTCAGCCTTCGTTTCGTTCTAAGTCAGAAAAATTCGTGTACAAACATATTGTTCCTGTATAATCATAACTGGACAATATGCTACTATTAAAATACAATGCGCATGCGTTAAATGCAGTCGAATGTGCCAACTGATATTAAATTTATGGTTACAGGTTAGAATAAGAATCGATTGTCGTGATCTTTAGTCATCATATTTAAATATTTTTGGATATATTAAATAATCTTGTAGTAAAACATATACGTATAAAGTTAGGCTTTTTAATTAGGCATTTGATTCATATTTTAACAAACTTGTGCATAACCGTAATTTTGCGCAATATAATGTCGAATCATTTGAGAAAAAAAGTGTATGAGGATTATGTGACGTTGCCCCCGGAATAAATGGCTAGATATAATTGCTTAATAATAGAATGCAAGGCAAGTCGTGAGTTAGCGGAATTAAACTGGGCATTATAATAGAGTAAACGTAAGGTGCGTAAGAAACAGTTGAATGGAGAAATGTTGTGAATTTTTGAAAAGTGTTGTTTGCTACTCCATTTATTGAAAATGCGTGTTGTTAAATATGTATTTGAAAGTAATTGAAATACTTAAATAATTATTACCCGATCATGTAATACACCGACAGTTAAAATCAGAATTATAAAACAGAAGTACTTATACACCAACAATTAGTATGCGAACAACACATTTAGTACCTGGACGATGCACAATTAGTACTGTAACAGTTAATAATAATATTATTCTATGTTTTAGAAAAAATTCTAATTTCCTAATAAATATAATTTGTTAGCGTCTGCAGTGATGAAATCAATGACCGTCCTTGCTGACAATGCTTGATTCGGTCAGTCACCAGTATAAGCAGCACATTGCAAAACAACCATGTCAGCTTCGACCTATTTTTAAATGTAATTGTATTACATACATTTTTTATCTTCAATTAGCAAATTGTGCGTACATTGGCTAGTTTTAAAATTTACATATCAAATATATGTAGTAGTTATTAATAGATTTCCATGTCTGTCATTTTTATGAGGTTAATTAGGATATCACCAGTGTCATCAGATACTGAAACTAACAATATTCTTTCAGCTGATGTGTTCAGTACGAAGATGCCACCCACCTCCTAATTGGCATTACTTACCATATTGTATTTAGTTATATGTATAATGTTAATTATTTATCCTTAAAATAATAATTACTTAATGCATATATAAAATTTTCATAACAATGTAATTTAATTTCGATTAATTAGTTTCCCAAAATATTTTAATATTACAAGTTGTATTAGTAAAAAAATTTCATATGCATTGGAATCTTTCATGATAAGTGTCCTTTGTGCATTTACATTTTACTTAAAGCCTGTCCTGGTGATTTGGGATTTACCTAGAACTTTCAAAGTTAGATAGTAACATTTTTAATAATAATAATTTGCTAGACTCATTTCTCAATATCGTTATGTAGGTTTGAGTACATGATAGATAGATAATCGAAAAATATAAATCGAAAAAATAAAAGAAAAATAGCAAGTTTAATAATCGTAAATATAGATTACAAATAAATGTTATCCATTTGAATTTGCTTTATCGTGTCTCTCAATATACTTATTAGCTTGCCGTACAAAGTACAAAAGAGCTAAAGCAACTGATTGTGTGTCTGTAGCATTCTCAGATAAAAAATATTCCTTAACAAAAAGTGTTTGTCTCATCACGTCGCACACTGGCTCGCCATTTTGTTATTCTAAATATTAGGTTCAGATTCTTAATCTACGATCTCAAATACCTCAATATCCAAAATTTCATGAAAATATGACTATTATTATACTTCATTTCCGCCTTATTGGATTCACAATTTTGTTTTTTAAATATTTTAATTTGGATTCTTAATCACCATCTCAAATATCTATATTTCCGAAACTTTATGAAAATATGACTATTATTATACTTATTTTTACCGCCATTTTGTTTTTCAATTTTTTAAGTTCATTATTTTAATCAGCGTTCTAAAACCCATTATATACTGTAGCTGTACACCTGTACGCCTGTGCGGATAGGGAAGTCCGCTGCTCGCATCGCATTACATATAAGGCGAGCTGATGGCATAGATGTCTAAACTTGCTTTTTATTATATTCCTGAAAAATGATTGTTTTCTTAATTCCATGAATCTGTTATTCTAGTCAAAAAAATTAAAAGCTAATCTTTGTAAAATTTAAGTATTTACAATTACGTATAGTAAATCTGCGAAACCAGCAAATAATGGAACATGATTAGATTTGATATTAATTCTATATTGTACATCCTGGATTAGAATCCAAATCAATATTTGTAATCACAATATCCCTTTTTTGTAGATTAATAATAATAATAAGAGTAATAGTAGTTTCCTGTACTTTTCGGAAATTCATCTAATTTAATGTTATGAATAAACTGAACTTCGATATTACGGCCTTTCAAGGAACTTTCTTAAACATGGCGGGAATAAAAATAGTTTGACTCAAACACAAATATTTTTATGGATAAACTTATTTTTGAAGTGCTTTGTCCAAGCAATGCTGTCCATAATTGCATAAAAAAATATTCAATGTTTTTTTTACGCAGTTTACCTTACTAAGTAACATTATTTGAAAATGCGTTCAACTTTAATGATTTAAAGTTGGATTGTTCAAAAATCTGATTAAGCGGTTGTGCCTAAAGGCAGAAGTAAATAAAAAGGTAAAATACGAATATGCTAGAGGAATAACACAATTTAAATCGGTAGGCAGTTCGTGTTTAATCATACGTAATACAAGATACAAAAGCAATAAGCCTACTCTATTATTATAAAACAATATAAATTCAAAGACAGGGAAGCTTCCAGGTACGTTCCGTACGTAGAACGTAGATACGGTACGGACATGAAGCATAATCAAGAAAAGAATATAGACATCGCGCATAGGCACCGCTATTGTTAACCTCGCTGTTCTGTTCATCTAATACAGCACTATACGGCATTTGCAACACTGATGTTTATAATTATTATAATTTTGAATTTGTATCTATCGCTGTAATCGCGTCCTGCAACTACCCACGCACCACTCTACACCATCGATACTCGCTATATAATAATGGATTGATTTTGTTTCGACGTGTTGCCTTCTTCTTGTTTCGCGTTTCATATTCCTACAACTAAGATACCTCTCGCCACATTTATTATCTAACCAAAAAAATATACCCTCTTGGAAGAATTCTAAAGGGAAGTATTTTAATTATGAAAGAATAAATGTTTATGTTTGTGTGTGTTTTACAAATATAAAAAAATTTGATTAAAAAAAAATTAGCGCATATTTTAAAATTATAATTTTCAAAGAAAAATTATGGCCTTAGGGTTCCAATATGAAAATAATGTTTTAGATATAAAATATATTATATATATATTGTTTTTTGTAAATTGTTTAAGTGTTAATTATTTCTATACGGGGGCTTCAAATTTTAGGGCCATATAACTTGGGAAGTATACGGGCGATTGGATTTATACTGTGAGCGGATTTAAATGGGATGCCAAATAATATGTGAATCGCTGCGGTACGTTTAGAGGAGTAGAGGGCACACATTTGGTCTTACGAGCAGCGCCAACTAACACCAAAGTATATAAGTTTTATATATTTTTGGATTCAGGGCCACGAAACAAATACTTTTTGTTAAGGACATATTTTGATCCGAGAATGCTACAGATACGTACTTCGTTCGTACGGCGAGTAAAAATTTCTATGCCGTAATCAAACTTACCTGATTTTTTGACGTATTTGTATCTCGCACATACAACCATGTTTTACTTTGATTTTTTTGCTTACATTACCACCTAATCATTTAGCTCATATATTTGCCACTAGATACCGCTTAGATTAAATAACTAATGAAGTAATTAACAGATATTCCATTAAGTTGACCAGTACGCATTTAGCAACTCTCTCCAATATAAAATAGATACATAAAATTTTAAATAAATTTTATTTATAATGAAAGTTACGAAAAAAGTCGAGTGAAGGACACTCCAGCTTTCTTACGTTCTTAGAGATAAAGTGATAAACTAAAATGTTTAGTAAAATTTGCAATATCAACGAATTATAAGGCTTTTGTAAGAAAATACATTTACTATAATATACCTGTTGAGGAACGTTGGTTCGTAATCACATAATATTTTATTCAACCTTTTATTACACAACACAACACAACAACTAATAATATACCCTCGTTTTTTGTTTTTTGCACTTGTTTTAGCGCGCCAACTTGACTACCTTTCTGTTGGTATTTACAAAGCAGTAATACTGTGCGGGAAATTTCGATTACATTCTAAACAATATCAATAGAATTGGCATTACAAATTTATAAAAAAAAATAACGAAACATATATAAAACTCGAGACAAATTTCACATATCAATTAGACTAAAATTAGATTAATCTCAAATACGTACTTCTCAATGGACCATATGAACGTTGGCAAACAATTGGGATCTACATATCTTCTCATTTGTGATTTCTTATGTGAAACGAAATATTTTCAAACCCAAGACAAGTTTAGTCAAATTCCAATTTCCCTTGTTCTACTAGATTAAAAATTTTAACGGACCATATGTCCGTTGGCGATCAGCCGAGTTACAAATATCTAGAATGAGAGGACTTATAGGTCTGGATGGCCATGAATCCGTAGATACCGGCCTCGATACACTACGATATGGATAAACACAGATCTCCACTTATCCGTGGTCGTGGGCAGCTAACGTACGATTCGATTCTATAAACAAAACTTTGAAAACCTGTTAGAAGAGATTGAGAGAGAGAGAGAGCGCGCGCACACAGTTTGCCTCTAAAAGGAAGCAGAGGGTATAGAGAACGTCTAATGGTAAAGTTACTTTGTTGATATTGAATCGGATAATGTTTTTGCCATTGGACAGCAGGCGAGATGATATAAATTGTGAGCGTTAATCTTTATTGGGTATTGTGATTTATATGAGGCTATACATTGTTGTGTTTTGGAAGAAGAATACAAATGGGGAAATATTTAATGCATGTGTAATTTTAGATTAGCTGAAATGTGGCATATACTTGTGAAGCGCTGTAAAATGTCGTGAAAGAGAATACTTTTATGACGAATGTTACGATTTTTGTATTTTACAATCTACTATAAAACCGGCACTTTCTCAAATGCAACTTATTTACGTGTGACTGCACGTTTAGGAATGACTGCAGCAATCATAATAAAACTGGAGAATTCAGATGAAAGTGTTACATATTAAACTATAGTATTGATCAATGTTTCCCAACCTATGTACAAGAAAGCAAAGAAAATATACATAATTAATGCCTAGTATAAAATATTTAAATATATCGATAATTCGGTCTTCACTGTGTTTCTTGGACAAACAATGCAATAGATAATTAGTTTTGTTGTTATTTTAAAGTTTTATTTAAAATAACATTTAACAGATAACAGAACCATTACTGGAGATTCTTTCCCAAATATACGACGCAGAAAACCAAGATGCCATAAAAACATAATTATTTTCCTTACAGACATACACTTAAATAAAAGAATATGAAATTCCAATCAATGTAATATATAGCATTTATTTATATTAATAGGTTATTAGGTCCAATGATACTAATAAGCATTTGTAGTTCCCTTAAAAAATTAAGTTTTATTTAAGCTTTTCTATTTTGTTCACGGATGAATTTAGCTGGAGTTTAATAATTGTGTAGTGAGTAATGATGCGCTTCGTTTAGACTTCGACATGCGTTTAAGTATCTCATTAAAATTTTCAGTTTATATTAAATTATGCTGTAGTCTAGTGTTCTCTTGCTGCACAGCAGGCTAAAGCGAATTATGCTTCAAACTTTGCAAACAACATAGAATAACCAATCTCATTATATGCACACTGACTATTTCAACAGAACTGTTTAAAATCTAAATAAAATAAACATAATTGGTTTTTACTTATACGTTATGTATAAAATTATGTTAACAAATTGGTTACGCAGTGTTACCTTGATATCCTGGTGAAGAGCACATCTTGGTTTTTGGCCTTAGCCAGAGATATTACGATACACTTCAATTTCTTTGCTACTGGACCCCTATTCTGAGTGTCTCAACTAAATATATTGAAGTGAGATTTGAGATAACGATGACGTACCACTAGTGAGACGCGCATGTGAGATCTTTAGGGATTTTTCTGTCTTCAAGTTTACAACACTTGTTACAATTATTATTTTAAAAAGATTTAAAACTACAGTAAATACAAATATTATATATACAATAGCCCGGAAATGTTTGTAAGTGAGTTTTAAACAACACAAAACAAGGAAAACACAAAATACAAAAAAAAACACAAAGAGACCAGCAAAAGATTTCACAAGTAACAAATGGGTAACAGTCAGTTCAAGCGATTTCATTAATATCTGCGCTTGTACAAAGATGTCATGCACACAACCAATAATCTGTCAATTTTCTCACTAGTAACTTTTCTGATCTCACTACCTACCGAGGTAGTGAGATAAATTTACGAATTGCTTGAGATCCGTGACGTCATATCATGTTTACGCAATGAATCCAATAGATGGCAACAGCGTTTTTAAGTGAGATCTCACCTCAATATATTTAGTTGAGACACTCAGAATAGGGGTCCTGATGTTGACAACTTAGTTGTCGAAATACGTATTTAGCTTATTAAAATACTTTGTGGTAAAGGTTTTCATTATTATTTTATATAAAATTATATATTATGGTCATAAGAACCAACAATTGTTTTGAGAGTTCTCCTGAACCAGTTTTGACTATTAACCAATGACGTCTGAGTGAGTTTATTTCTGTATTTTACTTTGTGAACGCCTCACAGTCTATACCGTTCAATAAATAAATTTGAAATCCGAATTAAAGGTTTGTACAAGTCTCCTATTTTTGAAACGGATATTTCAACCGGAAGTGCTTGTTTAGTTGTGAAATTTATTAAGTATCTTGAAAACAACAAGAGTTAGAGAAAAAGTGAAAGTTAAAAATATTAACATTCCTCGCAATTATGTTATGTCGAAAAATGTACTGAAAAATCACCTTGGAAATAGTCAAGTTTTATTAACGTTTACCTATATATTAATATGGCAATGGAAGAAATAATGTATAACACAATAACATTATATTGTATATATAGTGTAATAAATAATTAAAATATCCAATGAAGGCCAGTCTCAATTTTCTTGTGTTAGTAGAATAGAATTGATTAAACCAGTTCTGACTAATTAATTTAAACTATCAATTAAAATCTGTACACACATAATAATTATACCTAGAACTTAATATAATGTAAATGTATACAATGATGTTTTAAAAAAGCGTAACTAGTAGAGAAAAACAATAGTCTTGGGTATTGGTGTGTAGTAGGAAGACAGGTATGTTCCTATGTTGTAATCTCATTAGCAATGCAAGTGCTTTGGCTGGGCAAATGGGTTTGCCCGCCTGATCTGTCGCTACATTACGGTATATCTATCTGCAAATCGAACTTACTATGTATATATGTGATTTTAATAAGCGGTTACGTTTTAGGCCTGCGGTCTTCCGATCTATGCTCGATTAATATTTACTCTTCATCGCCTTAAACATCGCCGTTGCTTACATTATAAATACAAATCGCAATCTGTTTGTAGCCAGTATCAGTTGGTCGGAGGTAGCTTTTATTTAGTTACAGGGTCCTCTTCTACCGGGCAGATAATTGCACTTCATCATTAATTTTTCTTTTTTTTTGCTTATGAACTACTATTTGTTCTTCGTATCTTTATATTTCGCAATATTAAGCGATAAGAATTTATTTTTAACATACCTATAGAGACCTCATACGAAAATAAATTCGTCAACAATTTTATATCTGTTATTATTCGTAATTTTTTATGATTACAATACTTCCTTATATTATTTTAAATAAGAAATATCTGTCTACATGTGTTTTGGCCTCTTGGTTATCATCAGGAACTGAAGCTGACCAAGGGGTCGAATCATATGTAGACAGGTTAATATTATATATATATATATATATATATATATATTGTGAAACTTACCAAGTATATTTAATTTATTGAAAAACTAACGAAAGTGTTAAATTGCATTCTTATATACATTTCTAAAATTATTGTTTTTAAATTAATCGTACCAATTACTCTCACGTTTAGGAATATGTAGTTAATGCTATTAAGAATATAATTTTTCTAATGATATTACGATTCTTATTAACATTATTGTTATTTTCTAAAAATTTTGCCGTTTTTTGGGCTGTACCGTGGTGGACAGGAGAGATTTCCAAAAAAATCCGCAAAGGAATTATTTGTATGTATAAAGAGGAAACTATCTACAAATTTTTGTGAATATTCATTGTGGTAGAAGGGATTACGAGAGGTTCAAAGTCGGCTAAAAACGCGTATTTTGCAAAAAAAAAACGCTATATTCATACAGCTACATCTCTAATTTCTTAAGGCTGATTTTGATCGGTTTGTGCTCATATTCTCTTTGCCAGTTGTTTGCTTTTATATCAAGTACATATCGATAAAAATCGGTTGTCAGGATCCGGCGATACAGTTATTTAAATATAGTCATAAAAAATGGTTTTAGTTAATTTGACGCAAAATCGAGCCCTTTTAACCTAGGACCTCAAACATTTCTATACTTATTCTAGAGGATATGTCAAAAAAATGAGCACATGGGCGTACCGTTTGGTTGAGAGGATGCTGGTATTTAAATTTTTAAACATAGGCTGAAATTGGCCTATTTTCGAGCATTTAAGTGGCCCACAATCGGGACTCTGTTGACCTAGGGGTCTGATATTTTGAAATTGTCCTTTTTTCGGCAAACTAACAACATACTAAATTTTGAGTATAATCCGTGACTTACGCGCGTCGAGTTTTTACGAAAAGTAATGGAACTGCTCATTTATATATATATATATATATATATATATATATATATATATATATATATATATATATATATATATATGTAGTATTGGATAAGTAATGCAAGTTAATTAGTGAAAGATTAATTAGTAAAGTTGCGTGCAGTATCGTTCAAATTTTCTTGTTAAAACACTCGTTTACTTTTCCATTATTAGAGATTCTTGTTGGGTGCATCATCATAATTAAAAGTCGAAAGATATGTGCTCAACTTCATCCACTACAACTTTGTTAAAGCAGCATTTTGAATTATATTACCTCTGGATATTCAGTTACGAAAACTTGTGCTAACTTTACTAAACTGTATACATGTATTCATCAGAGTTTAGTTTATACTCAGAATAGCTAATGTTAATTAAAATTCTATAGTTGTCATTTGGCTATTGGAATTTCTGCTTTAATGTCCATTATGAATATACATACGTTATACCGCAGAGTAACTATAGACACAAGTAACATTCGTCCGCCATTTTGGAGGAACCATTGCCGTCATCAAAGTGTATTTGAAATAAGTACAATAGTTTTATTACTTTATTGGAGGAAGTCTATGATATTCTAATGTGAACTTTCTCTTTTGTATGTATGTATATTAGTAGAGATCAGGATGAATTTCGAACTTGTGATTTATATGTTTAGACCAATCCACAATCGATTCTGATTATATTCGATATGGTGTGTGTGTATGTCTTTTTTCAATCACACTAGAACAAAAATTGTTGAAAAGAAAATGATCAAACTTTAAACCTAATACTTGTGTAAGGGCCTGGGAGAAGATCCCCTATTTTAGAAATAATATTTCAACCGAAAGTAGTGGTTTACACTAGTTACTTTTTATACACCTCGGAAATGGTAAGTGTTAAAAAACAGTTAAAGATTTATAAATTTCTAGAATCTCTTATTTGAAAAGTATTTTATTGAAATAGTACGAAGTTCAGAAATCGTTTTTGAATATATGTATGTTTTCTTAGTTACTATACATACTAATACTGTGTGACATTGCATCCATTAAAAACAAAATGTAATATATATATATATATATATATATATATATATATATAATATATAATTACCCATATGTATGTGTCTATATGTTTATATTTATGTATGTGTAGAACGCTTATTTTATAAAAATATATACTTGCATGGGCAGGAATCGCACCCCAACTTTCACTTGAGAATATTTTGTCGACGCCACGGATGCTTCTGAAATTCTATATTTATGCAAAAAATCTGTCCTACAATCTACATTGTAAAAACATAAACTACGTTCTTAAAAGCCAAAATAAATATATTATGTCAATATCAAAATGCCGACAATTTGTTGCATATCGAGTTGTGTACATAATAAAATAGATTATAATTTAGATGGAAAGGTATCCTTTTAATAGACTTATATGGGTAACATTCGTGAATTGTGACATTTGTTATTACGATGAACTCGATTTGGAGCAATCATGCAATGTAAGTGTCAAGAAGGAAATTTAAAATTTGACAGAATTTTTTTAATTGCATATGTATATAAATATATATATATATATATATATATATATATATATATATATATATATACATATATATATATATATATATATATATATATATAAATAATAATATTAAAAACATTTACTAAATTGTTTCATGATAATCGTGGCTTCATCGATTGTCAAAATAATATAATATCGATTAAGAATAGACTATATGATATGGGCACATGGTGTCCACTGATAAACCTATATATATATATATATATATATATATATATATATATATATATATATATATATATATATATATATATGTAGATTCTTAATATACAAAATATATATTATTTATAATGAATGCAATCAACGCATACACATACATCACATATAATTCTTTATAGGCAAGTAATTTTTATTAGACCAGTAGTTACGGCTAGAATATGGACGGATTATTCCATCTATATATTTTTACTTTCTTATACCAATGTGTATAACGAAAAATTGTAATCATGGAAGTCAAAATTTAACAGAAATACATATTTAAGCCTGCCCTGAATTTAATCTGCCAATTATGTGAATGATGCCTGTTTGTATGTGTAAACGTTCAAAAGCCATAACTGTTGAATGTAAAATTATGAAACTTTAAGCGTAAGACTAACCCGGATGTGCACTTCCTATTTCTCAATAAAATATCTTAGTTGGAATTAACTGTTTACTTTTGAATACGTGTTCAATATCTCGAAAATGTGTATTTTATAAAAGTTAAATACATAACATATCTAGTTACATTTATTTAAAAAATATAATCAAAAAATTATTATATTTAATTTTCCCTAGTTACAATTCATATTGATATTGTTGCATTGCAAGGGTGGGTGAATTGGAAACAAGAAAAAGTAATATTATTTTATATCAGTAGTGGGAGCATAATATAGTCGAGTGCAGTTTTCTTTTTGTAATGTAAAAGAGACTCGGTACAAGAATCTAGGTTGTACCCAACAATTATTATATGTATGTGATATATAGTTCATCTCATTACGTAGTTTTAATCACAAACCAAGTTAAGTGATCTTTACCGTATCGTATATCATTAAACAGCATCGTGCACCTTGGTACATACATACATATGTCGGTGGATAAAAACGGTGGATAGCTATGATTTGTAGTTGGTAAGTGTATGATGCGGGGCACTCAGCTCACCTATACAATCCACAAATAATTACAATAGAAGCGCTCTAGATCTGATAATGTGCCACTGAACGAACACACGGCGGTCACTGCGGTCATAAATACATCAAGGAAACTAAGTGCGGCCCGCAGGGGAGATCTCAGATATCAAGCAAGCGCGCAACTTGCCCCGACCGACGATCATTCGTTCGTTGGACACGGACTTTATAGAGCTCTGACGATTTCTTCTCCTTTTCCTTCTCTTCCTCTTCTTATTACATTGAACGGTGATCTTAAATTACAGTGCCGGATTTAGGTTCAAGTTTGAACTAATTAATGATGCTATTCTCGAAGGCAATTCTATAATATAACGAGATTTTGTAATCGATATGTTGATGTTCACAAGTGACGAATAGATAATGGTTATACAATAGGAATATCAACTTTTAATTATAGTAATTATTGGCCCTCTGCAAATCTGTTAGCTTTGTTTTAACAATCAGTTAATTTATTTTTATTAATATACTAATATCCCTTCCAAAAACATAAATCGAATCCCCAACCGATATTGCTCTTTTTCCATTTTTCTAAAATCTGCGGATACTCCCGCTTTCACATGCGGTCAAAACAAAACTACGAGTCCGATTCGGCTGAAATTTTAACAGTAGCCGTCTAAGATAATGTACTACACAATAGGTTATGTCTCTTGCGACAGTGGCGCCATAGGCCGGTGAGGCTAAGTACTTGTCGGACAGCCCTCGTAAGTGTCCTGAACTATCTCCCCATATTTAAAGTCATTTGAATGAGGATCCTGAGATCCCCGCAACTCTAGGTTCAAAAACGCCATTTCGAGATAAATGAGTTTAAAGTTTTGAAATCTAAAATATCCAAATAAAAAGTACTAAAATCGAAAAATTACCTCTAGTCAGCGATTTCTTGGTCATATAACAACTCTGCCAAGTTCTTTTAAAGGATGGCCTTTAAATGGACTTGGAAGGGTTGTTGTATGACCGAGAAATCGCTGACTAGATGTAATTTTTCCATTTTTGTACTTTTAGATGGCTATTGATATATTTAAATAACTTTATGTTTTAAATTGTTTCTACGATTACAATGAAGCAATGTATTACAACTAGGGAAACGGTAATGAAACAAGGCAATTTTCAATAGCAATTTTTCAGTAGTAGTATATTTTTCGAAAATACTTTGTTAAGCATAATTGCTAGAAATATCCATAACTATTATTAGAATCACTCATTAGTTAACTTATACCGTTTTTGAGATGTTAAAAATTAGCAAAAGTAAACCAATTATATTGGTTAAAGTAGTGTGTTCAAAAATAGGAAGGTTTCTTTCAGACTCAATGCTGGTTCTAAGTTTTATCATCAACGGTTTTTGTGATCACAGACACACAAAGCATGCGCAAACAGTCCTTATTATGAAAATAGTCAAAATGTGTAATTCTGTTAAAATTTCGCGTATCTACTAAATTTTTCTTGCTTACAAGTCAAGAGAGTAAAACGAGGAAAACCTACATTGATACATCAACATGTAAGAGAAATCTTAAACCACAACTAAAGTTTTGGTATTTCGAATTCGAAGAGGTTATAATACTTCGTATATGTATTTGAAATACAAAATAATAATATATACAAAATATAAATAAAATCAAATAATAATAAATACTAAATATAAATAAAATCAAATATACATCTAAGCAGAATGAAATGATAGTTCCATATAGGAAACGTTTTGTTAACCCACATTGGAAATTCCTGTACTAGTTAATATCAATACTGAATCCATATAAATCACAAGTGTGCTCTTGAAATAAACTAACCTTAATTTGCTTGTTATATTTCAAATGCTTATCATAACTTCTTGTTCTAACAAGTCGATCGATTCTCACGAATTGTGAAACCAGTCATAACTCAAATTCTGTACTGCGAAGTGTGACTTTCATATAACTACTATCAGTAAAGTGAGATAACATGTAATTTGACAGATTTATAACAACCTGAACAATAAATTCATCCGCTTAAAAAACATGTTTCGAAACAGCTAATGATTAGAGATGTTTCTGTTAAGCCTAGGGCATTATCGTCAACCAGAAAAAATCAATTACTCTTCAAATACAAATCGAAAACTATCAGCAGTGCATGATTCACGTTTAGTTATTATTAATAATGTTATCCAATGGAAGGGCAGCTTCTGACGGACTAGCATGACTTGATAGGAATGAAATGATTATGAAAATCATTTGAAATTAGACTGATGTCTGTGATTAATCTAACCTAAAAATTATTAAATTATAGTATGCCACAAGTGGTAATCGATTTAATTTACGTTTTGAAATTATAATTTTGCTTTGACGATAATAGGCGGAACTTAGTCATTCCTTGTCCTTACATATCGAATTTAATTGATTGTTGTTTATGAGAAATAAACAATTATGGAAAATTTCATTATTCAGATATTCGTTATGAGAAGAGTAACTATTTCAATTAATTTTGAGCAAACGAATAATTTTATACATTATAAGTATTAATTTAGGATTGATATTTCTGCTGCATCCTAAAATTAAATTAAATGCGCTGGCCGGAAATATGATTGAAATAATTTTGTGGTCCTAAATACAAAACTATATTTGAGTTTATTTAAGAAACAAGATTCGGTACGTACAACGCACCGATGCGTCCAGCTCGCCATATGCGATGCGAGCAGCGGTTTTTAATTATTATACCCTTTAGGTTAGCAAGTTGAAAAAATATATAGTTACATACTTAAATTTTTTTGTAGATTAATTAAAATATCTTAGAATTTTTAGTAAAAATTTTGGGTGTTTAAAGTATTTTATAAGTATTTTGAGGGCCTATAACTCGGGAAGTATACGGGCGATAAGATTTGATCCCAAATTTGGTGTGAATCGCTCTGGTACTACACATGACTGAATACTTTAGCTCCTTCGATACTGCGTACGGCGCGCTAAAAATGTGGAATGGTCTACACTCGACTTTTTTATTCGTAGTTTTCACTAGAAATATATATCTTAATTAAACAACCAATAGTCATTATTATAGTCAGTATTACTCTGAAATTGTACCATTTAGCTAATAATTTTATTTCTTTATCAAATACTGTTTCTTCAATATAAAATATAAATTGTTTGTTTAATATTCACCTTATCAATATAATAATATGTACTGTTTTTCAATATTTATTTTCAAAAACCCATACCCTCGAAGTACTTTCTCAGTTAATATATTGATGTCAAATGCGGAGATGACCTGGTCTAATGACAAATGTCAAATGATTTGAGTCTATTTTGTTTCCCTGACAGAATATTGTCTGGCATAGTTCATACGATTTATAAAATATGATTCCCATACATGCGTATCTATGGCAACATAAATAAGAAGTGTAAGATTTTCCGTAGCAGTTTTCACGTAACTGGTACATTTTTTGAAGAAGCCTTTCAAATAAAATTAGGATGAAATAATAATATCTCTCATTATGAACATCTTTGCCATAAGTGCAACCGTTCTTGTGATGTTGGAGAAAAGACCAAAAATACATAGAGTATACATGCACTTCCGGTTTGAATATTCTTTTCAAACATAGGAGGTGCACATATACATGTCTTAAGTTTGAAGTTTCACAATTTTACGTTCGACAGTATAGGCTGCAGAATGTTCACAGACAGATAGACACACAGACGTCATTCCGAAAATAGTCACATTCGAATCAGAGAGGGTCAAAATGTATAAATCCGTTGACATCTTAAGTTTGAAAAATTTCATGATTACAAGAATTACTTATTACTCCGTATAAGAAAGTAAAATGATAACGCTCTGACATAATAGAAAATATAAATTAATATGACACTTGGAGCAAATAAATTGGTGCAGTTTCAGATAGGTTCGACTGGTGTTATAATAAATAGTGCGAGACGACCCTGGCATTCATTTTGTTGTTATTGTTATAGGAGCAGGATTGAATTGAGCTCGCGGTGACGTGGTGTAGTAGGTATATACCTATGCGGGCAGTTTTATTAAAACTGCACTGGTTTAATGAACTCTACAGGAAATTGCATTTATAACAGAGGGCATGACAAACAACAATACCTTTTGCACTATTCCTTTTCTAGGCATTTATTACAGATTCCTATGAACGAATCCTACCATAGAATTCTTCTATGTTGTTTTTCAATACACTCTAAACTGTACATACTACTTGTTTACAAAGATAATCTCTATTATAATTTTTATTAGCTATTCTTCTTATTTCCCTTCAAAGATATGAGCCAAAAGTGTCTACTTTCTTGGTTGTAGTACACGATTTTAACGATTAAATTAGTTTTGAGCTTCGCTGCGTTGCTACTGACTATTTTCACAATAAAGTATATGAATGCATATGTTATAAGCCTGAGTGGCCTTCTTGTTGTAATAAAATTATAGAAATAAGCAACAAATCATTCAAACATTTTAATTTATTTTTTATTTATGAAAGTGCAATACACTTAAAGTTTAAGAGATATTATCCAATATTTCCCCTAAGAGGATAACATGCCGTCATTCTACAGTTCTGTAATATGTACAGTCAGGCGTGTGTTCTCACCTACGAAAAAGTACAAATCGGTCGGTAAAAAGGGAGTGCGAGGGCTGCGTGACCCCGCAGCAGATGGCGGGTCGACCGGGCGGTTTCACGTCAAAACAGTGGGCTGTATGCACATCGTCGTCGTCGTTGTCGCCGCTGCAGACAGCCCCTTCATATATCACACCGTGCCGTGCCGCGCACTCACATAAGACAATCCAGTCTGCTGACTGACACCTCTGGCAAATATATGCAGTCGCGCAATTTATTATTCACACCCGTGTAGACGTACGAGACTGTCCGTAACACTTTTAATAATTCATAACATGAATTATTTTGTTTTTACGTGTTGCTGGTTTGCTTTTTCGTATGCCTGCGGTTGTGGCAAGCCGATGGATTCTGATGCATTTCCTTGCATATTCTTCATCATTTTGGACATTGGCATCATTGTCTTATGAAATTTTTATTCTTTCTTCTTAGTATTGTCTAGTACAATCTCATACTTTGAAGCTAAAATTGGCAGGGTCGAAAATTGCCCTATAGATTCTTTCTCTTAGAAGGCTAAAGGAAACCCTGCAGTACTTTTGGGTACTTACATATGCATGTAGGCGGGTATGATAGGAAGAGATGTCAACTCCCGACCAGGCCCATGCATTCCCGATTTTTATTAATAACGAGCAATAGCAATAGCCAGTCTTAATGCGATCGCTCCAATGTTTGAAATTTCAACAATATTTTTCGTAGTATTTTTCTTTTGGCATTTGGGTTCATAATCTAACAAATAGTTATGTATACAATTTTCTTTTATATATGTTTGAAGAATATAATTTAATAATACTGTCAAACCAATTAATACTTCACAGGTATTCTCTCAAATGTCATTTATCTAATTGATTCCGTTTTGTTGCCTTGTCAAAATATTGATAGGCACAGAATAGATTATTGATTTTACTATATGCAATTCCATGGCAACGTTAGTAAATTATTTAAAAAATTTCGTAGCAGTTTTCTCGTAGCTGGTACATTTTTTAAAGAAACTTTGCAAACAAAAGTTGTGCAAAATATTAATATCTTTCATTATGAACATCTCTATTTTTGTCATAAGTGCAGCCGTTCTAGTGTCATTAGAGATAGAACAAAAAATGCATAGGAGTAAACTTGCATTTCCGGTTTGATTTTTTTTTTTCAAAAATATTAGCTGCACATCTAGGCCATATACAATCGTAAGTTTCACAATTTTATGTTTGACAATTTTGGCTCTAGATCATTCACACACACACACACACACACACACACACAGACGTCATCCCGAAAATAGTCTTATTTGATTCAGGGAAGGTCAAAACGTGTATATCCGTTGAAACCTCAAGTTCGAAAATTTTAATGATTAACTTATTGGTTCGTAAATGAAAATAAATATACAATATTAATTTCAAAGTTATTTTTCCTTATACTTCCTTTTATTATAGCTTTCGATCTTACAGTTCGATGAATGTTGCTCAACATAATATATCCTAGAATACCTTGTATAATTTTTAAATTTCTTTTTGGTCCCTATTACTCTGAACCAATACTGTCGATTTATTTAAAATGCAAATGGGGTTTCTGGTCCACCCGAATTTTATGTTTAACAAATTGCAGTACCTTCAGAAAAGTTGCGGTCACAAAGTTATATCTTACGAGCGACCGAGATACTTACATCCAAGTATATAACTTATTAATATTTTTGGATTCAGGGCGACTAGATAAGAACAATTTGTTAAAAAATAATTTTTATCTGAGCATCTGCACACGACCAACCCCTATAACTTATCTACTACTCGTCTTGTACTATCTTACGACGAGCTAATAAAAATAAAAGTAATATTTACAGGACATATTAAATGTAAGCAAATAATTTTTATAACATTTTACATTTCAAAATACAGTTCTAGCTTACCTGATGCTCCATGGAGTTCAGGGTCGATATTATAATGAATATAACATATTTCATATCCAGAATATGTTGTTATTAAAACAGCCGATTCTTATAGCAAACTATATTTTAAAACATTAAGGACATAGCACCTTTGTGTTTCAACAAGTCGATATTGTATAGAATAAAGAATTTCCTTTTACTTCCTTTTACGAAGTAATAAGTAAGTATTGTAATCATGAAAAATTTCGAACTCGAGATTTCAACGGATATACACGTTTTCACCTTTCCTGAATCGAATGTGACTATTTTCGGAATGACTTCTGTCTGCCTGTGTATGTCTGTGTGTGTGTGTCTGTGTGTGTCTGTGTGTGTGTGTGTGTGTCTGTGAACGCTCTAGAGCCAAAACTGTCGAACGTAAAATTATGAAACGTCAAACTTAAGACTTGTATATGCCCTAGATGTGCACCTCTTATTTTGGAAAAGATTATTCAAACCGGTAGTGCATGTTTACTCCATACTTTTTTTGTTCTATATCCAATATCACTAGAACGGGTACACTTACGGCAAATAAAGTTATGTTCATAATGAAAGATATTAATATTTCGCACAACTTTTGTTTGAAAAATGTCTTCAAAAATTGTGCCAGTTGCGAGAAAAATGCTACGAAACATTATAAATATCTTGTATACGTTGCCATGGATTCGCATGTAGCTTAATAAATCGGATCAGCTGCATCTTTGATAGGAAAACAAAATAGACTCAATTAGATAAATGACATTTTCGAATATTTCTGTAGAGTATTGGTTAGCTTGACTGCTTCTTTTGGTTATATATATATATATATATATATATATATATATATATATATATATATATATATATATATATATATATCTAGTGAAAACTGCCTAAATGAAAGTCGAGTGCAGGCCACCCCAGATATTTTCTAAATATTCCAAAATTAAAACAGTTGATTCTAATTAAGAACACATGACCAAACACTATAGCTGTCTTGTACTATCGTACGACGAGCTGAAAAGTAACATTCAAAATATGTGTTAATATGACATTTATTTATAGGATGCATGTTATAGACAAACGGTCAAATATTATAGCTCTATTGTACAGCATGTGTGGCGAGCTAAAGCATATTGAACAAGGTAACTATTACAATATTAGTTCTGATAGGAGATATGCCTGATTTCAATTTCTATTTAACGGTCACTTTACATTTTAAATTCTAGAAATTTGTCGCTGGCTTCGCATTATCAAGTTCTATGTTATAGGGCATACTTTTGCGAAAAACTGATGTTGATGTTCAAGCAACATATGGACATTATTAAAAGCACGCAAAATTTAAATTAAATTCAATGGAACCCCTAGTTCCACATAGTCATGATAACTTATAGAACCTGATAATATAATTTGCATTTGACCTTGACTTAGATCACAAAATCCGTGGCTTTTGCTTCAAAGTTAAAAGCTATTACGACCACGCAGAGAGATATGCTTCAACCCACGTCATGTAAATAATAACATATTTTTATGGTTGCAATGTACAATTTTAGTTAGATGATACATCCTCAAACGAAATGTTTATTGTAGTTAACACTTAAAAAAGAAATTATTCATGTTATTTTAAACATAGCCCTAACAAAGTAAATTGAGCTTGTAAACACCAAAATTATTTTCAAACCCCATCTATTATCCACAATATTAAACACTACAAAATCATACACCTCTAACCCAATAATTTTTCTAATAATTATGAGCCGACCGCATATCTATTCAACCGTAACATACCATCTTCTGCGTGATATATAAAACTGAAGTATAACAGTACTGTATTGGTCGATTGTACCTATATTACTTAGTCCTCCTACACCGTCAAATAAACATTTTGAAACATTTCAACAGGTTATCAAGACAATCTATTATATTAACATGCGGGAATGAGATGGATGCGCATAACAATATGTTCCAAGTCGTGTACCCACATGTTCACACACCACAAGACTAATGGTTTATTAAAAACGGTTTTAGGCAAATTTATAAACATGTACGTACTGAATGCCTTCGATGCATTCAGTCATTTGAAATGAGTCGAAGCATAATTCAGTATGTTAATATTGAAGTTGTTTGTCTTTTAGCAATTTTTGGTATATTATATTCAAATTCTATTGCAAAAAACTGGAGTGGCTTTCACTTCACTTTCTGACATGTTTATAATAATTCGTATAAGTACACATAAACGACATTTTAACGATAATTCACTATTTTAGCGTCGCTGAATTTATGATAATAGGTTCTGGGAGCAAGCCTGCGTTTATATGTGCCTGTGAACGCTTCACCGCCAATACAAGAGAGAATAAACTATATTCCAAACGCCTTCTTCCGAAGACTACAATGTCTGATCGAAGCATTTGGGACAACGAACTTGTTGGGTCACAGCCAACCTAATAGATATCAGGTAGTCTCCAAGACATTATATGTACACATCAGTGACTTTACTTGTACAACACAACTGCTTGTTCACTACAAATATAGATTTATATTGTATCTGATCCAATACAATGGAACTGTTGGGTAGGTGAAGAATTGTAATCCCTGAAAGAAGTTCTATTAAATTTATTAACTATGAACACATGTTTTATTGATTTTAGCATGAAATATGTCATCCCTTTTATGTGATCATTATAATGGATTTCCGAGACTGTACGTGAAGTTTCTATAAAATGTGTGGTAAACGTGATGCAATTTCATGAAATATATTACACTCGACTCTGGATGTGACATATCCGTGCTACCTGCAGCACGTCAAAAGTTCAGTAGAAATATGATGGTAAACATGTGCACAAATCGGCAAAAATAAACGTCACTAAAGATTAATACTTACCCTGGTACGTTTAACGTTGGAATATAAAAATGAGTTGACGTTGTTGCTATTTTTCTCTGCTTTGTTATATTACGAATTTAAGTTGGTGTATTGTGTAGAATACACAGTGTCTGACCTTGTTTGCAAATTTTCTCATTTACATTCTGACAAAAAAGCGGAACGGTGTTTCACAGATAAAGATATGAATTATTGTTGAATCTCCTGTGCCTTGTTTATGGACTCTTTATGTTCGTTAAAATTCAATGTACAAACTGAATAAACAAATTGTATATGCTTAACCTAAAAACTGGCAAGACATTGTATCTTTTATGTTTTATGTCGTTGAGAATTTTTAATAGTAAACAACAACGTTGAGCTGGGAGCAAATGGATGACATTAAATGTTAGAGACATGTCTTGTGCCCCATTGCACATGCAAATAATTGAGTGTTAGGATAATCATTCCTTTAAATTTTGGCATGCATTACGATTGTATTGTATCTCCGAGTCAGACATATGATTGGTGGTACCGTGTATCAATAATCATGCGAACATTACAAAGCCAATCAAAACTTTTATACGGTGACAACGCTCCATGTGGAATTAGCTATAGAGTCAGTTATTCCATCACCGAAGTTGGCATCCAAGTTTTTATAATCACGATATTTTTACTTTCTTTTACAGAGTAATAAGTAAGTATTGTAATCATGAAAAATTTCGAACTCGAGATTTCAACGGATATACATGTTTTGACCTTCCCTGAATCGAATGTGACTATTTTCGGCATGACGTCTGTGTGTGTGTGTGTGTGTCTGTGAACGCTCTAGGGCCAAAACTGTCGAACGAAAAATTATAAAACTTCAAACTTAAGACTTGTATATACCCTAGATGTGCACCTCCTATTTTTGAAAAGAATATTCAAACCGGTAGTTCATGTTTACTCTATACATTTTTTGTTCTATCTCCAATATCACTAGAACGGCTACACTTACGGCAAAAATAGTAATATTCATAATGAAAGATATTAATATTTCGCACAACTTTTGTTTGAAAAGTTTCTTCATAAATTGTACCAGTTATGAGAAAACTGCTACGAAAAAACTCAAATATCTTATTTACGTTGCCATGGTGATACCTACAATTGTGACTAATTTTATTATTTTTAAAACGAATCAACCATGAGTTACATCATTTGTTTCTTGTTTATTGAGAACAAACAAGCATTCCTTTGACAGTTATCTGTATGAATTAATATTTAAAATATTGATTTCTTATTAGAATACATTGTATCAGGTAAATTATTATAGAATCAATTTATATTATATATTTGCTGACATAATTAATTAACAATTTCAGAGTTTAACTGTGAAATTTGACTGTTTAAGAGTGAATACGATAAGTACTTCAAATTCAGATCCATTATAAATTGGTATAATTATCCAGTTATTTTCATTATATATTAATATCTATCTATTGAAAACTACGTAAAAGAAAGTTGAGTGCAGGCCACTCCAGATATTTTATTATAAATATTTAGTGCCTAATTCGTGCTAATTGATGCCGTAAGAACCAAATTCATATCGAACATTGTTCCGGAATTATGCATTGCTTAAATATTTTGACAAGCAACTGGGCTTCCCTGTCCTACTCTACGTAGGATGGGGAAGTCCCGCTGTCAATTTTTAAACAATAAATATTACCGGAACGGTGTCTGATAGGAATCCATTGTTTATGGCCAATCAGCACTAATTAGGCACTAAATATTCATCATAAAAAATATTGTGATTTTAAAATTTAGGTGCTAGTGTAAATTTATTACCACACTGAGTCAACTACGAATATCTCTGTTATTAGAATAGTAATGAATTTCGTTTTTAAGATACCAATTGGCACTAATTAGGCACTAATTATATAAAGAAAAAACTTAACAATATTTAAATGTTTGGTGAAAGTGTGAAATTGGCACCACATCGTTTACACAATGATATATAACTCATTTTTCACTAATAAGCACTAATAGGCACTAATTAAGCACTAAATATTCGACTAGACACTTTACTTTGGAGTGTCAACTTTCTATTTGTACCTACAATGGCGATGTATCGGCATGCTATATTAGATGGTAATTATTGAAAGAAATATTTCATAATCTTATTTAAATACTAATTATTTAACATGAAGGTGGTGTACTTTAGTAATATAGAAGTTAATTAGAAATTAAATACATAATTGAATGTTGTCATTGTTTTAGGATTTAGATTTGCGAGTTCATCTTAACAGGCAAGCGGCTATTTTTTTGTGTAGAATAACTAATAACTATTTTGGAAAAAATCAACAACAATTGCAAGAAGTATGTTCTTTGCGGAGTCGAGGGTAAGAAAGTATGTTGCTTGTTCCAGCAGATATTTTAGAGTTACTATGCTCACACACACATATATATACATACACAAACATTCACTATCTCTGTCACAAACAGGCACACACACACATAAATAAACTCCTTAAGACGATTCACTACCCAAGGCGATAAAACTCTGTGAGATAGTGCGTATGAACTCATTAGAAAATTGAATATTATGCGTCCTAGATTAGATTGATATAGCGTACCGTGCAGTGGTATAGACAGGATAGCTAAACGTATGGCGTAGATCATACTGACATGCTAGGCGATACAGTCAGTATCAAAAGTAAGTCACAATGTTGACTGGCAATGCTCGGGCTTGCAATAGAAAAGGGATATAGTGGAGTCGAAATAGATTTTTTAGGAGAATTTTGCTGATAGAATTGAGCTTTTGGGATATCGTTTAGAGTGTTATTATAAATAACTTGTGAAATTTTGCGGCATTTAAAAGTGCAGCTTGCCCTTGAAAAGTGCATTTAAAATGAATTTGACGTGTTTTTTCGGTAATTTTAATTCGTCTATTTTTTATTTAAACTTGATAAGAAAAAAGAAAAATACAGGGCTATAGAGAATTACAAAACGAATAATTCTATGTAAATAACGTGTTTTTTGACCCGCTGCAGCCTCCGCAAAAAAATCGAATGTGTTAAAAAATTACAAAAAAATAATTTTAAAACAGATTCTTCAATTTTTATTAAGGATGCTTCATATAGTCAGTAAATATAGTATTTTTGATACTTCATTAAATAAATACATATTCGGGAAAATTTTCTAAACCTTTTCATTAGGTGACATCGCGATGGATTCTGTTACCACGAAATTTTTGAAACGCTTTAAAGATAAATGAAATATATATATATATATATATATATATATATATATATATATATATATATATATATATATATATATATATATATATATATATATATATATATATATATATATATATATATATATATATATATATATATATATACATATATACATATATATTTTAATTATTTCTTAAATAAATATAACTAGTACAATATTAAAATAATTTCCTTCTCACTGATTTGTAATTCGATGCTTTTTTTTTAATCGCTTCAGTAATATAGTCAGGATCTCTGATTGTCATATTTCTGGTAATACGTGGATCTATTATTTCAGGAAGAATGCAATTCATATAAAATTTGATAAGTTTATCTTCCATATTATTTTTCCAGAATGAATCACATTTTTTAATATAATAAACTGTCATGGGACAATTATCTCCAGCCCATAAACCTAAAATACACATATTTCTCCCCGTTACAGCTAATTGACCCTGAATTTGATAATACCATTTATCATTGGTATTTAAAATAAGTTTATCGTTTTCAAACTTCAAGATTGATAATTTTTTGTTACGTACAGCATCTTCTATTGCAATATTATAGATTGACAGTGGACATTTAATCTCTACAATCGTATCCTTATCTATTACACCATCTGGAGTTGCACCAAGAAACATAAATTCTTTATGAATGAACAGTCCACAATTATTAATTTTTACACTCAATTGTTGTTCGAGCTTTCGAAGTGCCCTAAATTCATTATCTTTTCCATGCGTAATCGCTGGTACACTAAGTTCTTTAAAATTGTATAACAATAATTTAACTAAATTAGCACAACTGGTTGTATCTCTTCTTCGACAAACAGAATAAAAATTTGAAGCCGTCAATATTTTTCGTCGTTCTTCCATCCATTTTCCACTATCAGCTTGGCATCTAGTTTCTTCTTCCAGATTTTTGCGTTCTTCGTCATTTCTTTTCAAACTATTTAAAAATAATGTTTTCTTGGTCTCATAGGTATTAGCATCCATATCTACTATTCCACAAGCATCGCCGTAGTCTGGATCAGAAAGAATTATTGTTTGTTTTCTTTTCTTGTAGTTATTTTTAGTTTCTTGTCGTCTTAGTGCCAATCTTCTTATAATATTTGCACGTTTAGCTTCAAAACGCTTTACTATTCCACTAGGACTGCTTTTATACATAGTTTTATGAAGATAATAATGTGGCCGTTTTGTATTCATTGAAACTGAGGCTGCGGCACATCTTGCTTTGTAGGACCCCCGACTAGTAAAATTAACGCGTTTTCCTATGAAAATAATAACAATAACAAATGAAGTTTCTGAAATTAATGAGAAGACTTACCTCCGACAAATTTGGCAATAATAGAATTATATTGCTCTACAATATTGCTATCCACATCATATATTAGACTACGAGCGTGCATTGCAAGGTATTTAATATGTTGTTGCAATTTCGACAGAAAATCTGAATAAATTTCCAAAAACGGAAATCTGTTAACATCATTTGTTTTCTTTTTACAAAAATATTCTGCGCATTTGTCGTGTTGACCATATTCATGAAACAAACTATTTTCGATATCTTTTCGCAAATTTGAAACTGCCAACGATTTATTTTCTTCTTTCTTCCTGTTCGCTATGGCACCAGTGACGTGAGATCTCATTCTCATAATCCTTACCTTGAAATCATTTCTGATTTCAGGACTATAATGTGTGTCCAATACCAGCTTCTGTAATTTTCTGCAATAGCATCGTAAAAGGTGATTTCTGCATTCGATTTTTTCCACTGTTAAATTTTCGTATGGTCGTGATTCAAGAATTTTTTTATATGTACTGCTATCTCCATCGGCAATTATTTTATTATAAATAACTCCGTGAGTAGCCATACTACTTTTGAATCCTTCTACTAATATGGCCGACTCCATACTAGTTGAACTACCCGTAAAATTTTTATGGCATTTATGTTCTACAGTAATTCCATTCTTTGAAGTTCTATCACAAATCATACAATATTTATTTTTCACGCCAATGAATAATACTTCTTTGTAATGAAATCCTATGAGCGCCGCTACTCCAGAAAGAGCTTTGTAGTTGGTCCCGTACGACCTTCTCGACCAACATCCATCGCCAACAACAGTTATTAGGGGTGTTCCATTTTCAGTTACATTTTTAATTTGTTTGGCGTACTCGGCTTCTTTCTTGACTGCTTCTTCCATACAAATTAATGCTGTTTTTTCCCATGCATTATTAATTTTATTTTGTAATCGCGTAAATGTTGTTTGGGACATGCACGGGATATTCATGCTTGTCATCAGTTCTTCCAAATTATAAAATCCTGAACCCACACTGATAGTTCCAGATACAGCTCCAGTATTAATATCCATTTTTTCTGCTTCTGAATTATTAGTTGGAATTGTAAACGTTCCATTACACATATTGCATTTAAAAAAGAAATCCGATGTAAGACCTTTTCTGATTTCTTTTACTAAAATTAAGTTATTTATAGTGCAATTAAATGCTGGCGAATGTGAACTAATATCCTTTAATTTTTGCAAAAGAAAGACAAAGTCTACAATTCTCCGTCCCTCGTATACATAAGATTCCTCATTTGGTTTTTCTTCTTCAATCAAAAGCGAATAATTTTCAAGGTTTGATGTGCGCAAGCAAGTTACGATAGGAGCACTATCTGTTATCTTGGTCATCTAATTGAAATACATATATATATATATATATATATATATATATATATATATATATATATATTAATTAGTTAATTAACTACCTCTATCACTTGTGCGTGCGTATCCAACTCCGGCTTCAAAATACTTAATTCTAGGAATAATTATAATAAAATTATTTTATATTTAATATGAAATAAAAATGAATACCTACGTCTTAGATTTTCTTGTATATTCCCATACTTCTTCTTTGATCGACTAACTTTACGTTTATCTTTATTTATTTTACCCATAATTTTAAACGTAAAACAAAATGTTATTTTAAAAAATATACAATTCACAACAATAACAATGCTCAGATAATACAATATTTAAATTCACTAAAACCGCACGTAAACTCTACTGCTTCCACCGTACACTAATTGATATCATGTAAATGTCAATATAGTCAAAATATATCATAATTTAAACACAGACTCTTTGTGCTGACTTATTTATGAATATAAACAACAAATGCTATATTATATACAATATATATACAAAAACATATACATTCTTAGTGCTACATAGTAACTGCAATAAGATTTGTAAAAGTAAATACAAAATAAACGTAATTTTTATAACGCATATAATTATTTAATATGTATAGTAAAGATGTTTTATTATATGCAACCATACCAAACATATGATTTAAAATAAAATAAGTGTAAAATTTCCGTTTTATTTATTGTAGTTAGTAGATTTGTTACTAGGACTGTACTACCATGCGTTCCGAAACGCGCCGCTAGGTGGTCTTATGACCGGTGACAAAAACCATGAAAAATGTCATTTATGAGCGCCACTGTACAGCCCTTATTGTTTGTTTTATATACTTCAAATTTGAATAGTAGCTAAACAAAGAATGAAACTCCAACTTATCTGTTTTAGAATTTAATTTTTTTGCGTCAGTTCTTATACATACGCTTTTAAAATATGCCAATATATGATAGCATGATATACTAATTAAACAATCAAATTTTGAAATTTTAAGACAGACAAGTTGGAGTTTCAACTTTATATTTTCATTATCTGCATTGAAAATTTCATTAATTTATTCCATATAGGCTGTAGAGTGGCGCCCGAAAACGTCTTTTTTGACTGTTTTCCGGGTAGGTAGTGAATCAACTTAAGGGGTTACATGGGTTTTAAAAATAAAAATAATACACTATTTTTCGTTTTTCTTTTTCATAAAATAAATAAATATGGTTTATTCTAAGTTATGGCATATAAAAGTATATCATTTGAACAAATTATAAAAAAACCCATGTAACCCCTTAACACAATAGACACATTTGTACGGTAATAGTTTATTCCAAATTGATTTAAGACTGCTGAAATCGAGTATATACCAATATTGATTGAACTAGTACTCTATAACTAATATATACTGAAATTTACAATTAACAGTAAAAAATTGAACACTAGTGCATACGTGAGTTCACATAAGCATAACAGAACGTAAAACATCTGCGTCACTTTGTGCAAAATGGAATGGCTGAAAACGGACGTGTTATAATCCGCTTCCCTAGTAACCCTGATGTACGTAGTAGTGGCATGGAGAGTAGTCGATGTTAATGTGCACATTTACCGGGTCATCGGCCATCGGTGGCAACCGTAAACGATACCGCACCAGGAACCAAAACCAGTTCCTGACATTCAACTCCCTCGACAAAGGTGCCGTTCATGAGCCGTGCAGCAGAGGAAATTAGCCACGGCCACGGCAACCACCACCGATCATCCAAAGATATGGATCCGTAAACTGCCCGTAAAGTTCTCGCACTTCGCACTCTATGCATATTACCATCAAACATCGATCCATTAACTACCTACAAACTTTCTCTTCCTGTGTGAACAATTATACCTACTATGCTCTGATGCTGTGATATATACTTCATAACGTAATTTTGATCTGTAGCGTTAATATTGGTTAGATCGAGATATAAACTGGGAAATCCGAGGCAGAAGGGGATAGCTAGCGCTTGTGCTGAGATATGAAGAAAAAATTCAAAATAATAGAACATTTTTGCAAAAATATTATAACAAATCAATTTACTCTACTAAACATAACAATTTAAAAACACGACAATTTATCCCCATACACATGGCAGACCGGAGTATAACTATTGAATTACAATGTATTAAATAATATTGCGAACTAAATTGACAATTGAACACGGACTCATCTTCAACGCTAATTAGTACATTTTCTTATACGAATGTATATAATGAAGTGTACACGAAATATTTCGAACTGGAAATATTAACGATAATACACGTTTTGGCCATCTCCGGATACTCTGGTTCCCCTGCATAACAAACTACATAGCACGGTTTCTCCATGTGAATAAATCTCCGGTCATCGCGTTCTTCCAAGACAATAACACGGAAAGGAGGGTTAGCTTTGGTACACTAGACACATGGCCTTATCGGCCACCAACACTGGCAACACGCTGAAGAGGGAACATTCCCTAAAACGGCGCATACGATGAAAACAAAAACAAGTCAATCGTGAAGAAAGCATATACTAGATACCATCGGCTTGCAAATGTTTGCTAAAATTTTATTCGCATTATAAATATTAATGACCAATTATTTTCCCTAGAAAGCTTGGTATGACATAAATTGTAGTACCTACCTACTATAATCTTTTATTAGATAAATGAATCATTTTCCAGTGCATCAATAATCGGATTTCATTGTAATACTCAAGCTAAACAAAAACGATAAAAAGAAAACGTTGCAGCGCAGAATATGCACATTGTTCCTGAAGCGTGCACATTTTTTCCAGGACATTTCGTGCTTCGTCTGTAATTCTTTCTTTATGTCGTTAACAATGGCAACGAGACGTCAGACTGAATGGAAATAAAAAATAATAGGTATAGAATCATTAAGCTCGTTAGGGGAGTTTCGGAAATAGCATCAAACAAGAGGTGAATTTGTGATTTAAAGTTATGTAATATATAGGCAATCATTAGTGCCCTGCATAAAGGGACGGATTTCTATGGAGATTTTTATGTCCTGCTAAAGAACATGATACTTCACTATACGGCACGATTACTTACCAATATCCCTCTTTTTATATATATTATGCTATATGTAGGGGTGAATTGTTAGGCTTAGAGCCTTTTTTCATTGTTTATTTCGTTATTGTACATAAATTTGTACATATGTAATTACACTTTATCACATTTAATACAATATGTAGATGAATGGCCAGTCCGGACACCTTTGCAATTAGCTTGGGGAAATTGTACGATATTCTATAATATTGCCCATGAATTTATGATTATATTTAACTATTAATGTAGAATAAACTATAAAATATCTGCTAAATATTAGTTCTATCAACCGAGCTCGAGTATCTTTAGGCTTGCGTTAAAAACATGTTTAAGTTTTTCAACATATTCGAGCCCGAGCTACTCGGGTTTGCGGTAATGGAGCTACTGAAATTACACGAAATTGTCAAGCTACTCGAGGAATTTGATCTAGGCCTTTCAAATACGAAATTTTAATAGATTATATCAGTCCTTTTATGATTATGATTTTCTGAATCGTGATTAGTTTGAATGCTCGCGCAGCTATTCTAAATATAGATAAATGTTACAGACTATTGTTACTTTCTTCCTAAAAAGAAATTGTAACTATGAAATATTAACGGAAATCCAAGTTCTGGATTTCCCTGAATTGATATTGACTCACATGAAAGAAGTATTGTGATCAAAAAAATTTTCAAATTCGAGATTTTGTCGAATATACACAGTTTTCATCATCATTAGTCTGTCTGTGTGTATCTCATGTCTGTTTGCGTGAGTGTGTGTGCTTGTGTGTGTCGGTGAACGCTTTAGTGACAAAACTGTTAGCGGTGAAATTATGAAACTTGTATAACTTCCGGGTGTGCGGGTGTGCACCTCCAATTTTTGAAAATAATATCCTGACCGGATGGAATAGATTACTCATGTTAAATTTCAATATCTCGTATACGAAAAGAGTTGGAGAAAAAATTATTATTTTAAAAGTTAAAGTTATTATTATCTATAACAATTTTTCCTAAGAATTTTTGATTATTTCGTTAAATGTATCAATTATTATAACATTGCCTTTGAAAATAGCAATGTTCCATTAAAGCTTTCCTAGATACCACAAATATCGAAATTCTTTCACGGCAATCTAACATGAATATGAAACCAAATATTGCGATTTATTTTTAATTCATAGTGAATCCGAAATGCAGAACACAAAGTATAATTTTGCTACCATATCAAAAATTGAATTTTACTGATCTTGTTAGTTTTGTTTATAAAATTTCAAATCCATACGATTTCGTCAAAAATTAATTAATCAAAAATTATTTGTTCCATAAATACAAGATTTTTCGTGCATCTTATAAGTTGGTGCCTTTTCTATTCATGCAGTATTTTTTGTTGCTGGAATTATTTTGTACGGATTAAGAGCATAAGTAAATCTGTTGCAATTCCATCTTCTTACTTTTTAAAATTTGTATATATACACATAAAATTGAATCAGCCTACCGTACACCTTTATCCTATCGGCTCATATATCAAATAATTTAATACCGTAGAGGGGAGACTGAAGTAACGTATATACGATGTACTTACCCTTAAAAATGCAAAGCTTCTTACTGAAAGTGCACATACACGCCCATGTATATATGTATATGTTTATATGTTCCGCCGTCGGTTACCTTGTATGCCGTTCGAAAGTTCGACCGAGTAAGTCTAGTTATCTTGTTTCACTGAATAAATTTTTCCCATATGTATATATATATATATATATATATATATATATATATATATATATATATATATATATATATATATATATATGTATATATATATATATATATATATATATATATATATATATATATATATATATATATATATATATATATATATATATATATATATATATATATATATATATATATATATATATATATATATATATATATATATATATATATATATATATATATATATATATATATATATATATATATATATATATATATATATATATATATATATATATATATATATATATATATATATATATATATATATATATATATATATATATATATATATATATATATATATATATATATATATATATATATATATATATATATATATATATATATATATATATATATATATATATATATACAAAATCTTCGAACACTGGATTTTCACAAATATTTCGCACGTGTCAAATACAAACTTATATTCATATTCATATTTCATACTACTATCCAGTCAAATTTTAGATATTGGGACGAATATTAACTTGAATTTCATTCAGTCTAAGCCAAAAATTCAAGACCATATTATACATGAATTTCCTGAATTATATATATATATATATATATATATATATATATATATATATATATATAATTTCATAATAATAAATTATTAATGTTATATCGATGAAGAATGGTTCCTACGGGTTAACCTAGTATTTAAATATTTTCTCACAATGGTGACATGGCCCACTGTTAAATATTGCAGTTCTAATTAATTACATATGATTTTAATAATTTGAAATATCAACTATGTATTTGATCCGCAGAGTACAAAGATTACATATTCTGAATAATATAACATATTTGATCCTTACAGCACAAGAGTGTTATGTCCTATAGCATAATGTTGTAGATCAGAATAAAAATGGATTGTTTATAACAGAATGCAATTAATTACAGCAAGTCTGGGATTCCGCAAATGTATCGTTTATTCTACAAATAGTTCAATTACTCTGTACAGATTACTAAATTAGAGTCCGACTCACGTTCGTTCTATTAATCTTACATGGAGTTATTTCTAATTATTCTGTCACTGTGATTTAGTGACAAGTTTTTGTCGATATTTAACGGTGAAACTCATCGATATCTTGTTCTACTACCTTGAATCTCAATACTGAATTTAATTGATTCGTGTAAATATGTAATAGCTACTGCTTAGGAATTCCCATCACATTACTATACATTTATACAAATGCAACGCGACTCTTTGCATTCGCTCACTGCGCTTAATAAATCACTAAATGTCAACGTTCAGTTCAGTATCATTCTTTGAATAAATCTACATATAAAATTATAGAAGCTATTTTATATGAACTATAATTACTATCACAAGTAAAAACATAAATTTAGGATGGAGGCAAAGTACTAACGGAAGTATTGTGATTTTGGAAAATATCAACCTCGCGATTTATATGGAAAACTACGTCTGCAACATATAAAGCCTATTTCCGAAATTACGTTTGGGTTCACATGTGTGTAAATGTTCCACCGATATATAGTTCAAGACAAGTATATGAAACTTTAAATTTTAAGTTTGTGTACAATTCGGAAAGAAACCCTATTTGTAATTTTCTGTTTAATCAATGTGCTTAAGTCAATTGGTTGGCATTTGAATCACTTTTCCAAGGCCTAAATAATATAACACACCGGATAAATGCATTTCTCAAATTATACTCCGTTATCGTAGCTTTTCCTTTCGGAGGGTGTTAATCTACAGCCACGAAAAAACAATGAAAAGAAAATTATCTGAAGCTGTTTCTTTTTCTCGTTAAATTTATCACCATTACCTATACATTATTAAGCAGCGACAAAAACAAGCTTAGTTCGTGGATGCATGGGAATGGCAATTAAAGTAACACTATTTTAAAACGTAATTACTACACACACACACACACACACAACGAAATGGTGAAAATAGAGGAACGGAAGAAGATCCTTAGATTCACTTTCTGTCGGTAATGTTGGTAACCAGCCTTCAATTAGATTGCAGTTAGGAAGATGAACCGAGCGAAATGCGACAGATGTGCGCGTTACACATATGCTTATAGTGTGTACCACGATAACTTTGCTATAAGGTTTCCTATGTACCATAAGGAAATTTGATATTGATTATTTGTGTGTTTACAACTGATTCTCAAGAATATTTATCGTTCTATTCCCAATTTAGGGTTCATTTATTTTACAACCAAATCATATCTCTCCTATTGGATATAGAGTGTGTCCATTTTAACACTATACGTTCTGAGCAACACTAAAGTGTTTTTAACTATTTTCATATTAAAAATTGTATTATTATTTTTAACTTGTATTTTGATTTATTAATGTAATTTTTATGCCACATATTAAAGGTATATTTACTTATAAAAATTATGGTGAACGGGTTAAATTTGTCATTTTATTGAATTTTATATTGGTTTTTTGCTCAACAAGCTGTAAAAAGGTGTTCTTTTTTCTTTTTGTCATTCTTCTTCTGTTCAACTCTTGTTTCTTTCAATCTTCTTCATCTCTCTTACAAACTACGTTTTCTTTTAATTTTTCTAATAGTGAAAAATATCTAGTTACAAATATAAATGGAACGAATATCTATCCAAAATAAATTGGTTTGTTTTTGTGCATTTCTATACGCTCAGCTTCCTCCAATTCCATACGTTCGTGCCACAAGATATTTATCGCAATCATTAATTGCCAGAACGATTTATGTGATTGTGAAAAAGGAGAGGATCGGTTGGATGTCTCAAAATAAAAAAGACCCAACGCCATTTCTTACTTATTCAGGTATACGCGAATCTTCGTTAGATTTCTGGTTAAAAAGTTTTACTGACGTCGAATGCCGGTAATCAATACACGTGTCGTTCACACTTTTTCTTTGGCCTGCTTGTTCGCGCGTCCATCAGCACTTCCGAGGCAAGAACCAGCAAAAAGAGACACGCGACCACAACAAGAAAAGCAAAACGAAGGAAACGATGCCAACCAACAAAACACATCCCGACACGTAACTTACCGCATTCGGAGCATTTACAGTGTTACCACCATTCCATACGCGTTCAACCACAATACCCCACATTTTTTACTGTTAATCTCGTTGTATTTTTTGTTTGTTTTAGTATAGTCACTAATGGCTAGGTAGCTAATGTGTTTAGCAAAAGCATGATGCTGTAGCCCCATTCTTTACGTTAGACAACAATAGTACAGACAGACCTACTTTTTTTTTAGATGGGAACAGATGAAGCTTTTCTTTACTCACTGATACTCATGTTTGCACAAAAGTCGCTCAAGTAACAATATCGTTAATTTGGAACAATATATGCCATATTTAGTATGTCAAGACTCAACATTTCTCACGCAAGACAGTTAAATTTTGATATTCACTAAGATAAATAACTTTTTTGAAAAAATTTGTAATAAAAACACTCGTTAAGTTTCAAAGAATTTGTTTATTGTTAATACGTATTTCGGCTTCTTAGGCCATCATCAGAACATATACAAGAAAATTACAATGGGGTCTGTACTTATATCTAAGACAAATTGTAAACAATATGGAGGGGTTATATTAAGGGAATACCAAGCAAGGATTAGAGTGGTTTTAGAAGCGGTGACGAGTTTAGATCTAACTGTTCATTCATTAGGTTCTTGTTCTGAGAAACTGCTTTATTGATCTCTAATGCTTCTAGAAGGTTCAACTTTAATCCTTTCTTGTTGACATGTAAAATCTTAAGACTATGGATATCAAATTTATGATTCGATTCTAACATATGTTTGGCAACATTAGAATCACTTTTTTGTAAACGCCAAGATCTCATGTGTTCGGAAAATCTTACATTAAAATTACGTCCTGTTTGACCTATATAAGAGAAATTGCAATCATTGCATGATATTTCATATACACCACTTTGTGCAAGTTGGTTCCGTGTAAAGATTTTATTATTAACTAAATGATTCTTTAAAGTGTGTTTATTATAAAAAGCTGATGTAATGTCAAGTGACTTTAGTTTTTCTGATATTCTAAAGCTGGTTTTGCCTATGAAATTAATTTTGCGATATATTTTAGTATTTTCTTCGATAGATTTGTGGTAAAAATGTTTGGTCAATTCCTGTCGTTGTTTCCAGTTCACCATCTAATTTATAATTATAGGGTTGTATCCATAATGGATACAACCCTATAATTATAAATAAGATGGTGCACAGGAAACAACGACAGGAATTGACCAAACATTTTTACCACAAATCTATCGAAGAAAATACTAAAATATATCGCAAAATTAATTTCATAGGCAAAACCAGCTTTAGAATATCAGAAAAACTAAAGTCACTTGACATTACATCAGCTTTTTATAATAAACACACTTTAAAGAATCATTTAGTTAATAATAAAATCTTTACACGGAACCAACTTGCACAAAGTGGTGTATATGAAATATCATGCAATGATTGCAATTTCTCTTATATAGGTCAAACAGGACGTAATTTTAATGTAAGATTTTCCGAACACATGAGATCTTGGCGTTTACAAAAAAGTGATTCTAATGTTGCCAAACATATGTTAGAATCGAATCATAAATTTGATATCCATAGTCTTAAGATTTTACATGTCAACAAGAAAGGATTAAAGTTGAACCTTCTAGAAGCATTAGAGATCAATAAAGCAGTTTCTCAGAACAAGAACCTAATGAATGAACAGTTAGATCTAAACTCGTCACCGCTTCTAAAACCACTCTAATCCTTGCTTGGTATTCCCTTAATATAACCCCTCCATATTGTATACAATTTGTCTTAGATATAAGTACAGACCCCATTGTAATTTTCTTGTATATGTTCTGATGATGGCCTAAGAAGCCGAAATACGTATTAACAATAAACAAATTCTTTGAAACTTAACGAGTGTTTTTATTACAAATTTTATTAAAAATGTTTCAACAAGTGCCAACAGCAAGATCTATTAATTAAACTTTTTTGACGTATAAAGGAACCACAACAATATCTATAGTTATTTTGTGATATTTTTATATTTTACTAGCAGTATAACCTATTCTTGTTACCACGGTGATGGTTAGCCCTATCCTGGCCTTTTTTTTTAAAAGACCTTTGTTATATTGAAAGAAAAATAATATTTAAACAGAATATTCTTCAAAGAATGTTACAGACACATGACCAAATATTATAGCTGTCTTGTACCATCGTACGACGAGATAAAAATGAACTTACAGCATGTGACATTTGATATAACGAAGCGTTTTATTTATTAGCGATTTCAAATGTCCATGAATATAAATTTGCAATGAATACAATGATGAAATCAACTCTTGATATAAGAAGAGCAGGGCAATCCTAATGAAAGACATTTCATCAGTTCAAGTCAACAGATGAGAATAAAAGCTTTGAATTTGAATGCAATATTATAGGAACATTGTAGTTTATCAATAATGATGTCTTGGGAGCAAATTTATATTTATGTACCTACTCACGTATTTATACGGAAGACTACACCACAAAAACGACATCTCTTGTCGCAAAGTAACAATATACATTTCCTCCATATTTCCGTTGTATCAACAACAAAAGTTTGCACAAAGAGAACGGGAAGAAGAAAGTTTTTATTGAATTGGTCTAGACTGCAGACGATCTCGAGAGCCCGCAAATACGGTTGGCAAGTATACCAACATCAAGAAGGTGCCCGTCGTCATCTCACAAATACTCGAGAACCGGCCATTTTCGCCGAAGAGAAAAGATTGTGTCTCCCTTAGCTCTCCTACAGCAGAGTACAGTGCCAAGGGACTGTCAAGTAATTTTGCTAATTCGATTATTACTTGGCCCGTATTCCTCTCCACATCAGTTCTTAAAATGTATAATGCGTGATCATAGATATTAGGTGGAATCTATCTAATCGATATTAATCGAAATTCACACAAATTTGTTGTATTTTTAGGTTGCCGTACGAAGTACAGACAAGCTAAAGCATTCGATCATATGATTGTACCATTCTTGGATCAATAATTTTCCTTAAAGAAAGATGTTTACTTCGTCACCCTGAATCCAAATATATATATATATATATATATATATATATATATCATATACTTGGATGTTAGTCGTCGCTCGCGCGTATGACCAAATTTGTGCACTCTAATCCTCTGAATGTACCGAAGTGATTGGAACCAAATTTGCTACACATTTTTCGGCAACCCATACTTCTTCAATATATTGAAAATGGTTTCATGGTAATGGCAAAATAAATATAAATGACAATAATACTATATGACATATATAGTGCAAACAAAGTATAAGAGAGTCGAGTTCAAAACATACAAGATATTTTTGTAATGAAATAGTAGATAAATAAGTGAAGTATGGAATTGTTCCCGCTCAACGTGCGAACCTGTTGACAACACCTGCCAACTTTACATGTAATGTTACATGTATAAATTATTTTAACAATTAAACGAAATAACATTGGCAAAATGCATAAGCTACAATATAGTACCCGGAGACATCAAGGATCATTCTTAATGAAGGTAAAATATCAAATTGAAAATTTGTTTAGAAACCAGAAGAATAACGGCTTTCGGAATGGTCCATTCGAGGAGACCTATACTTACTTGTCAATTTTCGTTATATCGTGTTTGTTTTCACCATATTATTTATGGTATTTTTAAATTTCGCAGACTCAAATGAGCGGAATTAACATGGCTACTATTATACGAACAATACATATTCATTGATATTACGTAGAAAAAGTCCAGTGGTGACTGCAAATTCTATATTAAGGGAAAGTTACTTAGCAGATCGTCTACCTTTGTCATATTATACCGCAATGTGCTTTAATTGATGATGTGGACATTATTGAAATTTAGAAATAAGAAATAGTAATCAGATATAAAAAATTAGAAATAAGAGATAGTGCAATGCACAATAATGTGCTAGTAATAATATTCGACCATTCAGAACGTTCCGTAGTAGATATTATCTCAAAATAAATATCAAATGTATTGTTTAGTTCACAATATTTCGTTTATTATATGAAATAATCAAATAAAAATTATATGTTGTCATATGTAAATACTATCAATTTCAAGTTGACACACGATTTATAGGATGAACATCATCATTTTCTGCCTCAATTATATATTCACTACTGTAATAATTGTGAATATCTATTTTGCAAGTAAAACTAAAATTTAACACAACACAAACTAATCTATAAATCTTTTCTACGAACTTTGAAAAAATTGTTGGTATGACAGGCAGGCTATGATTGGTTGGTAATAAGAAATGGAGCGACGGAAATCCATTTACTAATTCTTATTTAATATTTTTCAATTGTTCGAGTTTGTTGAATTCCGTTAATTTTTTTTTATGTCTTATTACAAATTCTTTTCTTTTTATGCAAGGGCAACACAACAACTAAATATGACCTTTAGCGCTTAAAGGATTCGAACCCGAATCGTTTGGTTTGGTTTTCGTTAGCTACTCGACTACTACTCGAGAAAGGTTGACGATATTGTGAAATATACATTTGTTGATGTTGCTAATAATAGCATCTAGTCAATTATAACTTTGTATTTTGAATATGTGATTCTGTTTACATTTCGAAATTGCTATGTTACTGTAAACTTCAGTTTCTATCTTTGGCAATATTTTATGAAAACAACTAAATATATGAATACGTACTAGGAAAAATCTAACATACGAATGTGGTAGATACAAGTGGAAAATGTATGTTAGCATAAAGTAATTATTAACGACTTTGAAGCGGAACTACCCAAACAGCGAGTATTATCAGTGTAGTGCAATTAGTGTATTATTTATTAAAATCGCAATCAGACAGACAATTTCGAGTTCGGCTTGCGATGCAAATTTCAGAATCTCATTTCCTTGAAATATCGATCGCCCGCATCGCCTAGCGTACTTACGAGATAATTTATTGAATTCTCAAGTTCAATTAAAGTTCTTCTTCATTTGCTATCCAGGTCCTCAGCGCGGCACTGCAACATTATATCTCACTCGCTTGCTTAAATGTGCGTTCTTCATTTCGCTCATTATCTTCGATTACTTGCAACAGTATCCGCACTAGAGATATTACTATAAGTGGATATCTATGCTATTCATATATAAAACATTTGAGTTGTCTCGTAAAGTGGAAGAATTTGATGGTTAGGATTCATTGCTTTGATATAAAGATGCTGAGTAAAAGTATTTTTAATTTCTTGTATCTATAGATATTTTACAATTATTTCAAGTGTAGGGCACTAATAATTTATTAATATCAACGAATAACGTACCAATCAACTACATTTATTAAAGTTTCAGGGAAACTTATCCTGAGTTACCATATAGTCTTTTAATTATATAACAAGCATTGATGGCGGGTTACAATGCCTTTAGCTCGCCACATTATCTATTCAGTGGATGGTATTATTTTTTTTAATTATATAGAAAACAGTTTCATAACCACTAAGATTCTTAATTCTAAATTTTGACAAGAAAATGTACATTTTATTCATAGAGTTAATGCAATCGCCACAGGTTATTAATTACATTTCATAATTATTTATCTTAATTGTTTTTTCTGACCTTTCTGTTCATTCAACATTTTCTTATAACAATTATTTATATTTTCTAGCGTTTTTCAATAGGTTTTTTTTTTGTTTTTTATTAAAAATGAGATAATGTTTTTGTGAATATAGAAGATGTAAATTTAAATATAGTTCATAATGACCTAGTGAAGTGGAGGAAAATGATGTATACATTTTAATACTACTTCAATCTGTTCAATTCATCAATACTGAGTATAGTCGTCGTATTTTAATTACGATGGGTTGATGATCAACTTACTCTCATCGTAAACCTCAAAATATCGTCCAAACCAAACCATTTATTTATCAAGTCAACTGTTTTGGTCAGGTAAACGCGGTTATTGATTTGACAACCCTATGCTAACTATTTTTTACTTTATTCTGTCTGTTTGATTATCTGTTTGTGAATGCTCTACAGTAAATTCTGTTCAATATAAAAACGGAAAAGATATTCTTTAATTTCTAAAAAGCATATTTCAACTGGAAGTTATTGTATAATTATATCATCGAGTTAGAGGTAATGTAAAACTTATAAATATTGAATATTTCTAACAAATTTTGTTTGAAGAGTTTTTAAGAAAAATATAGCAATATGCATATGGCAAGCATAAGGCCGGCATGTAATTATTTTCTGCACATATTCACTAATAATTGTAAAAGAATTGTTATAATTAACGGGTTTCCGCTGGTAGAGCATAAAACCATAAGAATCTGCAATTCAATCGTTCGTCGTCTTCAAATGTGACGAGTGGGGGCCAACACTAAAACGATGCTTTCGGCGCCGCGCCGCCATGAGACTACTGGAGTCAACACGTCATCATCATAACCTTGTCGGTAATAGAAGGGGAGTGATAGTAGCTAATTGATTGATGGACGACGAATCTAAGGGATGAAGCGATGCATAATTGAAATGCATCTCTGGGACACCAGCCAACTACAAAGTTGAATTAATTTGGTCCAAAGTGCATCCGGATTTAAGCCATTTCGATCCGGTTAATAATTTAATGTGCATTTGCACGGGTGATAAATTTTGTAAGTTGACTTCAAAAGATAAATGTACGAGTACAGCCATTTCTGTTTCTTTCTTTTGTTCATGACGAGAGTAGCACCGACTATATGCACTTCGTACTAGAGATAGATATGCTTTTAATATACTGCGCATACTGTTCTGAATATATATACTAGTTTATTATTCTGTTCTGAACTGAAGAGTTTCACAAATGATAGATGTGCATTATAGTGAAGCTCTAATAAATTATATTTTACTTATTAAGTGTTGTCAATAAATTGAGTAGATTTTTCATACACGTTTGTCCTGGATTGAAGTGTTCTTAATATTTCTGTTCTATTTCGTGAGTTCAATGTTAATTTACATAATTATTGCAATCATAATCATTATAACACTTTTTGGAAATACATTTAAACAAAGTGTCATATCAAAAATGTTTGGACTACAATAACAAGAGTACTAACCCCCTTTCATCTTGGCAATTCTGCCGAAATCCTATACTCTGGTTTTCGCACTTATGTTTTCGGCTCAAATATCACTGTTTTGTGTTTACTAGTTTTTAAGTAATGCAACCCCAAACATATCAAAGTATTTTGCTTAATTCATGTTTCTGAGCGTATACTTGTTTCTAACTTTAAGTTCATGTTTATTGAATTAAACTTGCCGAGTAAAATAACGCATTATACGATTATACCGTGTCTTGCCCTGAACGCTTTAGTTGTTATTATAAAGCCTTACATTTTGTTGTCCATCAATTACATTTGTAGATTACTTGGTACAAACAATTTTAAATTAAAAATAAACATTTAACAGAAAACAGAAAAGTTAAAGCTAAAAGGGAAAAAATGGTAACGCGAAGCCACATGACAGGCCCATAACAAATCCCCATGCCGATTGTAAGTAAACACGAGGTTCGTTTATGCTTTTTAAGGTCGGCCAGTTCAAATACCCTAAGCAAACAGGGGCACACCCCAATTCGAAGCAATAAGCGACACGCATAGAAATAGACTATATCAATTACACTGGCCCGGTTGACATAGGACAGCCAACTGTTTGGGTTGTTCATACAACGTGTTGTACACTTTTTTCGATTCTTTCTCATCATTTTTATATATACACGGACACACACACACACACACACACATTCTTATTTAAAACTAATGAAATACAATATTTTAGTTTGTATAGTGTGATTTACGTTTGGGAACATCGTTTCTATTATAGTTTACATTTTTAAAACGCGGTAGGTCCTTCTAGCCTGTGTTCAATAACTTTGACAGCGGTAAAAATAAAAATTTGACAACTGTGCTATAACGCGTGGTTAGGCATGCTTGATTTTTTGGTCTCTGAATTTGTAACGCATCATTTGTATTTTTAGGTTATATATATATATATATATATATATATATATATATATATATATATATATATATATATATATATACATCGGATATCTCGGACAAAAATGAGATATGCCTAAAATACACATTTATTTGATTATATAACGAAATAAATTCAATTTGAAAATTAAATAATGTATGTGTGTTTTTGGCGGGTATAACTAATATACGGTTGGTCGCTCCTTATTCGGCGTGTTCTTATTCCCACAGCAACATCTAAATTGTTCATTTCGCTGGTTAATTTTCTTGCATCCGTAATGCTGCATTTGCATAACTAAAAAGTTTTATACAGAATATTTAAACGAACAAAACTTGTTTCTCAATTAAATTAGCTTCAAGATTATTTCATTCTCGCGACGACGCGATGACGACGCCATTCAATATTAAAGTCAAGAGAACATGAATCTATTTTACATTTTATTTTTCAACTTAATTCAATTGGATTCCATTTTGATTGCTATCTTTTACTACTTCATTCGATTCAATTGCAAACTGAATTGATACGTTTGCCTTAGAATTTTAACATCAACTGCAGTCAATCTAAATGCTTTAATTATTATTTGATAACACTAGTGACCAATTACATTATTTCATGTGGAACTCACGCTATACAATACGCCCAGGATATCTAAACTTTGTCATTATATTTGAGCTCAAGTATCGATGATGAAGAATACGACTTGAATTAATTTAATATTCCTAGTCGAGTGTGCGGTCATTTATTCGCGATTCTTCATCTCATTACGCAAGCATTCTTGTCGATCTTATACGCACGTCTAGTGCATTAAGGCCCAAAAGCCCAATGGTGAATAATAGCGATGGCAATGATAGCCGCGGACAATTGTATAAGCCGTCGCCATTGTCGTTGTCAGACGATATCGGTCAATTTGTCACGCGCAGCGAAGTTATAGGAATTAGTTCCGGTGAGCTGCCAGAGTACGGCGCTGTTGGCGTCAGCATGGCGCAGATACGTTGATCATCATCATGAGAACAACTGAATCAGTTTTCTCTTTCGTCGGGTCACAAAGATCTTTCCTTATTTGAACACGTGTTGGCTTTTTACTCTCTCGGCGATGTCCTTTATAAGCTGGTAGTGCAATAAAGACAAAAATCAAACGCGGGATATTGATAGCGAATGTGTGAACGCTCTACTGCAAATAATTATATGAAGAAAATTTTACCATTTCCAAAAGAAATGATTCTAGGGTGTCGCTTAAAAATACAAGAAAAGTAAAAAATGTTCATAAACATTTGTAGATACACTGTTTACGCACTGTACACGCATTTCTCGTAGGCCGCATGTTTGGATTAAATAATTCGAAAAGACACAGAAGAGACTGTGTCTCGTCGCGCGGTATCGTACACTCTAATACAATAACAAGTTTATTCGATTAGGATTTACATATCAAAGAGGCTGTGTCCAGATTAAATTGAATTTTTGGTGATACGGTACTGCGCGCTTCGTTCCACTAGGCTTGTCGTCACCAATTCAGAATAAAATTATCCGCACGAAAACATTCTAATTTCGGTTTTAACGAAACGCAAGTTTATGATACATGTTACTGTAATCGGCATGGGCGTTTACCTAGTCATTTTTATCAATGCAGTAATTTCTAGTTAAATTTCATACTCAAAACAATAGATCAGTAGTGGCCCGCACAAGCCATTCTTATAAAATATAATAAGATAACATACATATGCATTTAAATGCGTTTTTCTTACAAATTATACATTTTTCGAAGAAACTTTGCAAACAAAAGTTCTTCTGATAAAATCATTATTCGAAACGAAACTGTTAACAATATTTCTTTAAATAAATTCATATGAAAAAGTAAACATACATATATGTACAGGAAAAACTTTCTCATATAAATTCCTTCAATTCTAAACAAAAGTAACGATTTGTTTGACAGTTCTTTTTTCATTACATCAAAGCCTCATTTTTTATTTGAAAAATTCTCCCGTTACGCACCACTCACAGGAAATACAAAGTATACTAAAACCTAAGGTGAAAAATGTTCTACAGAAAAGTATAAAAAATTCGCGAAGAAAATGATACATGTTCGCATCATCATGAAAGACAGACAGGTAGATACTGCCAGACAACTCATGCGTCTGAGTATATCTGCAACCGGCACATATGTAGAGCACCAAAAAAATAAAAGAAAAAACAACAACAAAACAAAAGTACAGATACACATAGGACAACGGGAAAAATGAGAGAAAATACACTTGAGCTGTAAATTTTATATACGAAACATCCAGGAGTAAGTTGCCACTTTATGTGTCTGTAGAATTCAAATCCGCATAAGCACAGCGGCAAGTTTTCCATGCAACTGACATTCGTAAATGAAATGTTGTGGAACTTTGAAAAATTCAACTACAACCAAAGTTCTAGTTAATATTGTGAAAATATTTTGCTTGCTTCACGTTTGAGTGTGTATATATTTATATATATATATATATATATATATATATATATATATATATATATATATATATACATATGTGTGTGTGTGTGTGTGTGTGTATGTGAGTATATGTTTGTCTGTGTGAGTGCTGTTTAAAGCAGAAATGATGTTTTGAATTTAAAATATGGTATTTCAACCAGAAGTGACGCTTTATTCTGACTCTTTTCAATATCTCGAAATTGATATGAGTTGGGTAATAATTGAATTCTTATAAAAGTAAAAGATATTAAGTTGATCTTTTGATGAGTGACAGGTGACAGTTAACCGCATAGGCTCAACAATAAGAACAACAGTTTAAAGGTGTCTAGTGATTTAATAAACCACCAGTGGTATTGAGGTGATCCACAATAATAGTGGAAAGTCTCCAATACATACCTAAAAGCTAAAAACTCTTTCCTAAACCCAAATTTTACCTAATATTATACATCCAAAAACATAACCCAACACACAAAAACATAAAACCTAATAGAACATACCCATTTATCAAAAATCCATAAAGCGCCATCTATCAATCAAAGTGAAATAAACAGCAATATTCGATAGAGATATCTATCAAAACAGAAATAAACAGCTATATTCTAAAGAGATATTTATCCACACAGAAATATGCTGCAACCAGGATACCATTAGTGCCAAAATAGTTGCAACCGAATACACAAAACAAAATGAACCCATCACAACAACCACAATTACCACAACAAACTCCAATGACAAACCCAAATAAATTAAGCTACTCTGAACAAACCAGACGAAACCTAGGTAATCAAAACCAAACACCTACATTTCCCAAAAAAGAACAGGCAATAATCATAAATGCAATTGAAGATATACAATTAAAACACTACATAACCGAAATTGGCAAAATAGTCAGCCCCAAAAACATTATTTTTGCGTCCCGAATCTCCAGCAATCGTATATGTATTTATCTATCAAATAAAAACATAGTAGATGATATAATAAAAAACAATAAATATATTATAATACATAACAGAACACTTGAAATCCGGAGACTAATCACACCAACCCACAGGATCATAATATCAAATGTATGCCCTTCAATTCCACACCAAACAATCACAGCAGCACTACACCAAAATGGCGTCAGAACAATATCCCCAATCAACTTTCTAAAAGCAGGTATCCAAGACGAAAACTATGCACACATACTGAGTTTCAGACGCCAGGTATATGTATCCGATGATACAAAAAATAGCGTGCCAGAAACAATAATAATTCATTTTGAAGATACGGACTATAGAATATTCTTTACAGGAGACACAATTATATGTCACAAATGTAAATCCCATGGACACACCGCAAATCAATGCAAAAATACTAACAACAAAACACAACAAACTAACCCACCAGAAAATAACAACGAAGAACAATCAATATATGCAGACGAGACAGAAAATAATAATTTAACTCAAAACACAATAGACTGCATAGACAAGCCAAACCAACAATCTACCCCCAATGATAATAAACAACTAGAAACAAACACAACAAACAAAAACCCAGCAAAACGTCAAGCATGCAGCTCTTTAAGTGACACAAGTGACGAAGCTACACTGATCGCAAACCTTCAAGAAACACCCACTGAATCACCAGAAAATAAACAAATTGACTCAAATAAAAAAAACGACCAAATGGAAAAAAGAAAGACAAAAAAACAAAGACAAGAGAGTCTCACACCAAGTCCACCAACCGAAGAACTGTTAAGACCACTTAAAGACATAATGTTGGCAGAACCAAAACAATATATACTCACATACGAAGAACTAATAGAATTCACTGAAAACGTTTACGGATCAAATGACCAATTAAATATAGCGAGAGACTACACAGACAATATCACTGGACTACTAGACATGATGTACAAATTATATCCACATCTCATACAAAAGGCAAAATACCGCTTCACCCGTATCACAAACAACATCAAACAACAACTAATAGAGGAAATGACAACCAACACAGAAGAAAATCAAAATACCAACGACGAAACGCTACCAAACCAAACAGAAAATGGCTCTAATACAATGGAATAGTAATGGCTTCTACTCACACTTACCGGAACTACAAAATTTAATCTGCCAGACAAAACCACAATATATATGTATTCAAGAAACCCGCCTCAAAATGACCCAAAACGCCAAACTAAATGGATACAAAATGTACAGGAAAGACAGACACAATGACATAAATGCCAGTGGTGGAGTGGCCATACTAATAAAAGACAACAACTATGCAGAAGAGGTAATATTACAGACAACCTTAGAGGCAGTCGCCATAACAACTTATAACACCCAAAAAATCACCATTTGTTGCCTCTATTTACCACCAAATCAAATAATTGATCAAAAGAACATTGAAGAGCTGATTAAACAACTTCCAACACCACACATAATCACTGGAGACTTCAATGCGCATAATATATTATGGGGATCAACACAAACAGACAGAAGGGGTAAACAGATTGAGAAAATAATTGACGACGACTTAATATTACTTAATGACGAATCCCCAACACATTTTTGTTCCAGAACCGGAAATTTCAGTAACATAGACCTTACATTATGCGACCCTAGTTTAGCACCATCCCTCACATGGCAAGTCCTCCCACACCTACATGGTAGTGACCATTTCCCCATCCAAATTACTTTTTCCGGTACAAATATCCCTGACATAGAAAACTCCACACATAATCAATGGAATCTCAAAAATGCCAACTGGGAACTCTTCACCCATTTATGCAGAGTAAAAAACATAACCTTATCAGAAGACATTGACGATGGTATAGATACTCTTACCAATATTATCACAAACGCAGCAAGTGAATCAATCGGTGTAAAGAAACATACGGCAAAAAAAACAGTGCCATGGTGGAATGCAGACTGCAAAAAAGCAACACAGGACAATAAAAGAGCACTATATCAATATAGGAAAAATCAAAATTTGAAAAACCTAATTAACCTAAAAAAGACAAGGGCAGTCGCACGTCGCACAATATTGAATAGTAAGCAAAAATCTTGGCAAGAATTTACGACGTCAATAAATACCACAACACCACCAAAAATAATATGGGATAAAATCAGGCGAATAAAAGGGCAAAAAATAAATAATCAAACATCAACACTAATAATAGAAGATCGTATTATATCATCTCCAAAAGAAATAGCCAACACACTAGCAGAACAATTTGAATCCAACTCAAGTAACAGCCAATACAGCCAACAATTTCAACTAGTAAAACCAACCCTAGAAGAAAATGCCATAGACGCTGATCCAGACAATGAAAACACCATTAACTATCCTATTAGTAATATAGAACTCATGGCTGCCATAAATGAACTAAAAAATAACCGAAGCCCTGGACCTGATAACATAAACAACGACATGATAAAACATTTACCAGAAGAAACTGCCCAACACCTGTTGGAAATCTACAATAAAATATGGACTGGAAACATTTATCCAAAAAAGTGGAAAGAAGTTATTACAGTTCCTATACTAAAACCAAATAAAAATAAAACAGAGCCAGGTAACTATCGTCCAATATCGTTATCCAACTCCATGAGTAAAGTATTACAGAAGATAATTAACAGAAGATTAATATGGTATCTAGAATCAAACAATCTTCTCAACAATAGTCAATGTGGTTTCAGAAAAGGAAGATCAGCAACTGACCAAATTGTTGCACTGGAATCAGAAATTCAAAACGCCTTCAGAAACAAACAACATTTAATAGCAATATTCCTCGATATCCAAAAAGCCTACGACACAACATGGAAATATTACATCATAAAATCTATGAAGGAAATGGGACTCAATGGAAACATCCTGCAATATACAAAAAATTTCTTGTCCAACCGAAAATTTCGGGTAAAAACAAATAATAAATTATCAGAAGAAAGAACTCAAGAAAATGGAATACCACAGGGAGAAATAATTAGTGTCACGCTATTCTTAATAGCAATTAACAAGATCACTACTAGTATCAATCCAAAAATCAAAACATCACTGTACGCGGATGATCTAGTTATTTATTATAAAGGAAAAAATATCAACACAATCAAATATAAATTACAAGAAGCACTAAACGCACTCGAAAAATGGTCAAATGATACCGGCTTCCAATTCTCATGCCCAAAAACGAAGGCAATACATTTCTGCAAACAACGTCACTACCAAAATCCTATATTAAAAATTATGAACTGTAATATAGAGTACGTAAACACAATAAATTTCCTGGGTATGATCTTCGATAATAAAATTACTTGGGCCGCACATATACACAACCTAAAAAAACAATGCTCACAACGGTTAAACATAATAAAAACGCTTGGACACCAGACATGGGGTGCACAAAGAGACATTCTAATAAATATTTACAAAACACTAATTAGATCAAAAATGGACTATGGTAGTATAATATATAACACAGCCAAAATCACCCACCTCAAAATACTGGACCCAATACAAAACGCGGCAATAAGAATATCCACTGGTGCTTTCCGAACCAGCCCGGTAAATAGTCTACTCTGCGAATGCGCTGAACTCCCATTAAAATATAGAAGAACCCAACAAACAATCTCATATATCACAAACCTTGCTAGTAATCCCGATATTCCTGCCTTCAAATCAATTTTCCAATATAATAATAATACCTTAAAAATCCCAAACAAAACACCTCTCCAAAAAACTATAAACGAACATTTAAACAAGCTTAACATAACCTTTCCTCAAATACAAGAACGAACCTATGGCAACGTCCCACCATGGAGATATAAACAACCAAAATACGAACTAAAACTCACACAATACCCAAAACAAGAAACACATCCTGATACATTCCAACATCTAATCAAGGAAATCAACCAAAAATATAAGAACTTCATTAACATATATACTGATGGTTCCCGAATCGAAAACAAAACTGGTGCAGCCATCGTCATCAGACAAAACAAATTCCAATATCGTCTCCCAAATCTTACCAGCTCCTACACAGCTGAAGCATTCAGCATTCTTAAAGCCCTACAACACATATACTCCAACCCACAACTAAATAAATGCATGATATGCACAGACTCACTCAGCGTCCTCCAAAACATTAAAAAAATATACACCAGTGATCCTCTGATCCAAAAAACCCAAGAAATCCTACACCATATAACAAACAACCAAAATAAGCAAATAATTTTCATGTGGATACCATCACACTGTGGCATAGCGGGCAACGAAGAAGCAGACAAGGCGGCGAAAGATGCAACCGGTAGAAGAGAAACAAATAGTCCAATACCAAAAAATGATTTCAAAACCCACATAAAAACGAAGATAAAAGAAGAATGGAACACACAATGGATCCAAACCACAAATAACAAGCTGAGAACTATAAAAGAAGACACAACAAAATGGCAGACTAACACAAATAGAAAACACCAAATCGCACTCACAAGACTTAGAATTGGACATTCACTACTCACCCATAAACACATACTCGAGAGAACCAACCAAGAAATATGTGCGACTTGTAACACCCCAATAACTGTACAGCATATTATTATAGACTGCAGGAAATATACAAGAGAGAGACAGAAATACCACATACCTAACACACTAACTGAAGCACTTGCCAATAACCCGAACACCAGCAAAAATGTAATACAATTCCTCACAGAAACCAATATTATAAATAAATTATAAATAAACTATAAATAAATAAAACTACGAACTGTAACAAATACTGTACCAGGGTGCTAGTGATCTATGAAATTGAAGTACCCATAAATAAATGAAAAAAAAAAAAAAAAAAAAAAAAGATATTAAAATTATTTGCAATTTTTTTTAATGGTTTTTTTAATATTTTACTGAATAAACGTCTTTGAAAATTGTGAAGTTACATTTACGTTCCTTCCCTAACCTATAACCTCTATTCTATGTACAAGTCCTTGGAAGAGATGATACATCGATAAGATGTTATCATTTTTAATTCAACAAGCGATGAGACAATCGAAGGAGTCATTCAAGGCAGTCACGATATATTCTTTCTTCGTATAGGTAAGCTACGTATATCGATTGAGCACAGTACATGTCTTTCAATCCGTGACAAGCTCGCTTCGATTGTCTATTATTCATCACAATATTTGCCGGTAGATATTTTTCTAGAAATTTATGTCATGTTAACGTTTTGACGTACCGTTACAGTTTAACATAAACACACTGCATTCCTGATGTGCAATACGAACACATTGTTTATTGATCAGGATGTCATAATCACCACGACCATATTGAATTGTATTTAGAAGCATTGGCATTTATGCCATAGTTACGTTAAACCACTAAGCGCAAAACAACTAAATTCAGTATTTGAGCGCAACAAATATTTAACAAAGACCTGATTATCCAAAATCACTGGTATCACAGTAATATGGCTAGTTTCAAAATGAACAATATTTTAGTTTGGAACAATTATATTATTTGAAATGTTTTCTTAAAAATTGATTTGTAAGAATAATACAAATTATTTACGAATTCACTTCTTCTTAGGGACTAGAAATATATATTTTTACTTATTTTATGGTAATCACATCGTCGCCAGTAGTCAGGATCAGATTGTTTACATATACATACCCACTCTATGTGCGACATGCATTTCTCTTTCTGTCCCTTACTGCAACACCACAAATGCCCCTCAAAAATGTCATCCCCACTACTGTCACTCTACTTTTATGCTTTGTCTTCCATACCCAATACTCACTTCCATACGTCAATGTGATGACCAACATTTAACAAGTGTAATTGACAAATATTAGATCCATTTATCGACATATACAAATTTTTCAGATGAATTTGTATTAAAAAAAAAGAAGTTTTATGGTGGTTATGAAAGATATGTTATTCAGTTACACATGGTTTAAGGAAGCCGTAATAATAAAGAAACTGTAGTGCAGAGTATTTCATCATGTATTCTTCAGCAGCAACAGTCTAGTCATGCTACATTTCGAAAGAGCGGGTCATTTTATTATCTCTGGACTCAATTAATTGTACATTTGATGATAGGTAGATTGAATAGCGTTGTGATGCAACATGTGTCCTGTTCGTAATCGGTAAAAAAGAATCGATTATAAGAATACAAGTGATGTTCATGCACGCAATATCATCTTGACGCTGACGATAAAGAAGAAACATAGTGGTACACGCATGCGCATGATTCGTAGGAGGCAGAAAGACCGTTTCCCGTTTGTTTGAACAAAAGAATGCTACTGGCACGCAGCAGCCGCAGTACAACTAACAACGATGACCAATGATTTATATGCGAACCATTGATTTGATGGTTTAATTAACTATGAAATATATGCAACATAAATCAATGCGCGATAGTCGAATGGGACGATTCGAATCAGAGGTGAACTGGGATATATGCAAGAGAAATGAAATAAATTTAAATATTTTTTGTTGTTGATGTTGATGGAAATGGTTTATGGGTATGTACACCATATATATCGGATACATTGGGGTGGAATATATTATATATTTTGATGCAGTTTGTTCACTGTTGATTTAACACCATTTTTTTTAACAATAAATTTTATCTGTATTCGGGTAATTGTTTACTTTGGACATTTGTTTTGTAAAGTTATAAATAATTGGTTTATTGTTGAATGTATTTGCATGATCAATGTGCGCTAAACATGTTTTGAAATTCGTTTGGAACATAGATGCACTGGCATGTAGCATTGACATAAAAATACATTGCATTTTTTGGAAAATGCAAATGAATTACTTTTGAGTATTGTTCGCGTATAAAATTGCAATGCTTTATAAATATTAGTGAATATAGGTCACTAGGTATAAATGTTTTAAATATATACCTATCAGGACAGTAAAGCAGGCTTAAAATTTCTGGCAACATCGAATCTACTATATTCAATTGAAATCTAGCAAACGGAAATTTTAGGCGACCAACACTTTCTTTACAAATAGTTAAAAGTGGCAGTATTTTTATTTTATATGCATGCACAAATAAGTTTTTATTATTTTCTCATCATATGTTGCAAAATTGATGAGTTTTATACATAATTTTATTTTCTGAGCAAGTCTTATATATCATTTCACTTCGGTATATATGTGACCGCTAATATCCGGAATAACATATTGTTAAAATTATCTTGCGAATCTTAACAATATCAATCAAACATCAAGCTCGAAAACAATTAGACCGATTTATTCTTATAAGTCGATTCGTAATTGCATACAAAAATACTTGGTAAAAATATGAATATACAAATTTAGGGATAAAAAATTAAAACTCCAATATAGGCCCTTTTCGTAACTTTCATTATTTATCTCCAAAATCTTACAAATGTATTTCCATGACAATATTAATAAGAATTTTAAGATTCTCCATAGCGGTTTTCTCGTAACTGGTACATTTAGTAAAGATACTTTTCAAACAAAAGTTGCGCGAAATATAAATATCTTTTATTATGAACATAACTATTTTGGCCATAAGTGCAACCGCTCCAGTGATAATGAAGATGGTTTAACAACCGAAACTAGTCGTCTCAATAAATTATTTTTGTGAAACTTACACCGAGTGTTTTTATTTTAATTTTTACAAGTCTTTAGTTTGTAGTACCACAACTTTACATTCGACAGTTTCGGCTCTAGAGCGTCCACACAAGCGTCATTCCGAATATAGTTACATTAGATTCAGGCAAGGTATACACGTGTATATCCGTTGATATCTCGAGTTCGATTTTTTTCGTGAGCCCTATTCTTACTAATTACTTCGTAAAAGAAAGTAAAAAGTGTAACAATGTGTCTGTTCATCAATAAACAGTCATTATTCAACGGCATATTTTTTATTGTAGCGTAAAAATAGCTGACATTTAATACTGGTTTTATGAATATTCGAAGCTGATGGTGGCGCCGCCATCAGAAATAGTCAACAATGGAGCGGCATTACTACAAATTAGACGTACTTGATAGTTTGTCTTCAAGATGAAAATTCAAATATGCTTTACTTTTTACTTTCTTTTACAGAGTAATAAGTAAGTATAGGGATCACCAAAAAAATCGAACTCGAGATTTCAACGGATATACACGTTTTCAGCTTCCCTGAATCGAATGTGACTATTTTCGGAGTGACGTCTGTGTGTGTGCGCGTGTGTGTGTGTGTGTGTGCGTGTGTGTGTGTGTGTGTATGTGAACGCTCTAGAGCCGAAACTGTCCAATGTAAAATTATGAGACTTCAAACTTAAGACTTGTATATGGTCTAGTTGTGCACCTCCTATTTTTGAAAAGAATATTCAAACTGGCAGTGCATGTTTACTCTATGCATTTTTTGTTCTATCTCCAATATCACTAGATCGGCTGCACTTACGGCAAAAATAGTTATGTTCATAATGAAAGATATTAATATTTCGCACAACTTTTGTTTGAAAAGTTTCTTCAATAATTGTAGCAGTTACAAGAAAACCACTACCGAAAATTTTAAGAATCTTGTTTACGTTGTCATGGATTCGAATGTAGCTTAATTAATCGGATCATCTGCGCCTGTCAATATTTCCACAAGAAAACAAAATGGTCTGAATTAGATAAATGACATTTCAGAATATTTCGGTAGAGAATTGGTTAATTTTGATAGTTAGTACTTCAAAACCATTACAAATTGGTATTGGTATAATTTTCAACTCATTCATTTATATAAGGTAAGCTTGGTTTTCATATTGTTTCTGTTGGATTATTATTTCCTAATATTATATTTTTATAATCAATAAATATTGATAAAAACTACGTAAAAGAAAGTCATGCGTTGGCCACAACCCATTTTTTACTTTCTTTTACAGAGTAATAAGTAAGTATAGGAATTACCAAAAAAATCAAACTCGAGATTTCAACGGATATACACGTTTTGAGCTTCCCTGAATCGAATGTGACTATTTTCGGAGTGACGTCTGTGTGTGTGTGTGTGTGAGTGTGTGTGTGTATGTGAACGCTCTAGAGCCGAAACTGTCCAACGTAAAATTATGAGACTTCAAACTTAAGACTTGTATATGGTCTAGTTGTGCACCTCCTATTTTTGAAAAGAATATTCAAACCGGCAGTGCATGTTTACTCTATGCATTTTTTGTTCTATCTCCAATATCACTAGAACGGCTGCACTTACGGCAAAAATAGTTATGTTCATAATGAAAGATATTAATATTTTGCACAACTTTTGTTTGAAAAGTTTCTTCAATAAATGTACCAGTTACGAGAAAACCGCTACCGAAAATTTTAAGATTCTTGTTTACGTTGTCATGGATTTGAATGTAGCTTAATTAATCGGATCATCTGCGCCTGTCAATATTTCGACAAGAAAACAAAATGGTCTGAATTAGATAAATGACATTTCAGAATATTTCTGTTGAAAATTGGTTAGTTTTGATAGTTAGTACTTCAAAACCATTTCAAATTGGTATTGGTATAATTTTCAACCCATTCATTTATATAAGGTAAGCTTGGTTTTCATATTGTTTCTGTTGGTTTATTATTTTCTAATATTATATTTTGTAATCAATAAATATTGATGAAAACTACATAAAAGAAAGTCCCGCGTTGGCCACAACCCATTTTTATATTTTGAGATCTTTATTTAAAATACTAGGGTCATCCGTGGGCACCATGTGCCCATATGATATACAGAACATAGGTCAGTTTTGACTGATGGCGAATCTTCATGTAATTTAATAATAATTACACAATACAAGTTTCCACATCGCAAATAATAATAAAGAAAAACTCGAGTCCTTTTTTGAACGCAATTTTGTTTTTAGATCTCTATGCTGAGATTAACTAATCGATCGCTTATCATGCACTGTGTAACATCCGGTAAATTTAAACTAAAATTAATTTAAGCTAAGTTTTGTTAAACTTAGATTTTAACCTTGTATGGTGCAACTGGCCATAAGTGTTGTATCATTAAGACAGATTCCTTAATTGTATTATTACACAAAAAATGGGTTGTGGCCAACGCGGGACTTTCTTTTACGTAGTTTTCATCAATATTTATTGAGTATAAAAATATAATATTAGGAAATATGAATCCAACAGAAACAATATGAATTTTTTTTTTATTTAGATTTTTTCAATATTTACTAATCGATAGGTAATTTACAAAAAAACATTATCTTCTAATTAGTCAGATTAGGTTAGGTTAAGTTAGATTAGGAACAACTAACGTTCGCAGAGATGTTTGACGGGCTTACGCGATACACACGCGTCGGCGGCTTATTTTAACGATTTTCTGGACATTAACCATACTCTACAATACGTTAATATCAACATTAACTAGTTAAAGCCAAGAATAATGTCTTTTTGGAGTTTAACTAAAAGGTGTATTAACACAATTGTCTGGATTCAAAAATTCGTGGTAGACTTATATAACGAGTTGAAGTAATTGTACTACAGACATAAAACATGTTGAATGGCCCGCACTCGACCTTCTTTTACGTTGTCAATAGAAACATAAATCCCAAGATAACTGTCAAAGTATATCAATACTCCACAAGGAGGTTACCATTCATCGACTCGAAATATAGATCGACTTTTTTTATTTGAATATAAAATACCAAAATGGAGTTCACCCACGTATTGTATATTGTTATTCTTTCAATAAATCATTTATATCACGTTGCTATAACAAAAATTGATCGAGTTATTGCAGTTTGAGTAAGGATATGCAGCGCGTGCAGTACTCTGCGCCGAAAAAACTCTAGCCTCTCCTAATAATTAAAAAAAAAATCCAAACAATTATTTTATCATAATATATTAAATTTGGGGGGCTATGAACAATTATTATTGAAATTGAACACGTTCGTTTTCATTCAATTTACCTTAAGCAATCTTAAAAATTAATATTTTTCTCAAATTATAGGTTCATGGCTCCACAAAATGAATAAGCTTTTGGGTTCAAAAAATCCGAAGATGATTGGTTGTTCCGCTAAAACTCTACTATACTCGGCGCGCCGAAAAATGTAGTTTCGAGATAAACTCATCCAGCCGATTCCCGGATACCTGTATTTCAATCGATGCGCACTCGCATTAAATTGACTAACTTTTCCAATACTTCAAATGTCGATTAGCCATTTAGAGGTCGTTCTTCTACTCACTATAGGGATTCAAAAAAAGTATTTCTTTTTTCATCATGGTGATTGGTAATCACCTCTTAAAATTGTGCCAATTAGCTAATTATTTGATAAAGTTATAAAACACTGTTTCTTCAATATAAAATTTAGATTATTTCTATAATATTCACCGTATCAATATATTCAAATATAATTTTTCATACATACTATTATTCGAAATGAATTACAATATTTATCAGCAATAACCATTACGCGAAAACACGATTTCAGTCAATGTATTTGTGTGAATCGCTGGAAAATATACTATATACATAAATAAATTTATTTCAGTCGACTTTTTGTTTCCCTGTTAAAAAATCAGGCATAGTCCATACGACTTTATACAGAAACTATTTCATAATTGCATAACTATGGCAATATAAATAAAATATTTAAGATTTTCCGTAGCAGTTTTTTCGTACATTTTTTGAAGATACATTTTAACAAAAGTTGTGCCAAATATTTATATCTTTCATTGTGAACATAACTATTTTTACCATAAGTGCAACTGTTCAAGTGATATTGAAAATTAGACAAAAAATTCATAGAGTAAACATGCATTTCCGGTTTGAATATTATTTGCATATAGACCATATAGAAGCCTTGAGATTGAAGTTTCGCAATTTTATGTTCGCCAGTTCACAGACAGACACACAGACGTCATTCCGCAATTAGTCGCATTCGATTCAAGGAAGGTCAAAACGTGTATATCCGTTGAAATCGCGATTTGGAAATTTTTCATGATTAAAATATGTATTTATTACTTTGTAAAAAAAATTAAGTAACATTTCCCAAAGGCATGAATAAATCTCAAACAATATAATGGCGTTCTAATAAACGGCATCTTGATGAACATTAGAATCAGTTGGGGGTGCTCTTTGCTTGGTCGACCACACGTGCTGTAATTAATTGTAGATTATTCTTATAGCTATGAAACAAATATGTTATAATAATGTCTACTACCGGCACTCATTATAAAAATTAATTTTAAGGCGTGTTTTAATTGTTTAATAAATTACGATGACTTAGCATCTTGTAAACAAGCTTAAGACATAAATACAGTTTGTCAGATCGATTAGATTCTTATTTTATCATTTTATCCAAGCACGTAGGTCGATGACCTTTCATAGAAAAAATAAAAAACAAAACGCTATATATTGCTTCCTGCATTTGTATTTATAAATACCATTTTATTTGACGGACTTGTATTTGTAATACATCAAGTTAAACATTTCTTCATGGGCGACCTTTTATTTTTCGTGGCGCATCAGAACTGACGATCCCACCCGTTCTTAATCATATTAATTTTTGACACCTGAGGAAATATGCTTACATGATTCAATTTATCAACGTTTTCTTGACTTATGCAAACGGTCGTAACTCACACTCTGATATTTATAAATTTAATTTCACTTTCCCAACAAAAGATGGCTTTTGTTACTCAATAGGCGTGCTCATTTGATCGTTTTACAAAACTAGATAATAATTATAATAATATTTGAAATGATGAAATTTGAGTTATATTATTAGAAGTCTTCGTTTTAGTAAAAATCAAATTCAATTTATATAGTATGATTTCTGACTGATTTTGCTTTTGATTGAATATAATATCTGGTAAATGCTAAGAATTGTGTTTTTACATCATATTTCTGTGATTTCATTACTATCAAAACGCTGAAAAGGATAATCCTGCATGTTGTAGTCCTTAACTACTCTCTTGGTGCTTGGATGAAGTGTAGAAAAAGTATATTGTAGTCATACAGAACTTCAACGGTTTTTGTTATTCCGAAAATGTTGAAAATATAAATAAGAAACAATAAATTTCATTATATTTATCTACAGCAGTTTTTGCTGTAGAGTGTTCACAGGAGCGCACACACCTACACACACACATGCACGTGTATTTCACTTAAAATATTTCTAGCTTATTACCTATAGAGTAATTTGAGAAATTAACAAGTACAGGTACAAGGCACGTATGCCTTCATCTCGTCTTATAAGTAATATATGCGATGCGAGCAGCGGACTTCCTCGTCCTACTTCATGCTTGGCGTATTATAATTTTAAAATAATTGTCTTTAAATAATATGGTGTATGGATTCACAATTTGAAAAAATGTTATAAATATAAGAAGGCCTACAATTTTTGTAGATTTTTTTATTAAAAATAAATATTTTAGTGTAAATTGTAAAATTAAAAATAATCATTTTTACTTTCTTTTACGAAGTAATAAGTAAGTATAGGGATCACCAAAAAAATCGAACTCGAGATTTCAACGGATATACACGTTTTGAGCTTCCCTGAATCGAATGTGACTATTTTCGGATTGACGTCTGTGTGTGTGTGTGTGTGTGTGTGTGTGCGTGTGTGAGTGTGTGTGTGTGTATGTGAACGCTCTAGAGCCGAAGCTGTCCAACGTAAAATTATGAAACTTCAAACTTAAGACTTGTATATGGTCTAGTTGTGCACCTCCTATTTTTGAAAGGAATATTCAAACCGGCAGTGCATGTTTACTCTATGCATTTTTTGTTCTATCTCCAATATCACTAGAACGGCTGCACTTACGGCAAAAATAGTTATGTTCATAATGAAAGATATTAATATTTAGCACAACTTTTGTTTGAAAAGTTTCTTCAATAAATGTACCAGTTACGAGAAAACTGCTACCGAAAATTTTAAGAATCTTATTTACGTTGTCATGGATTCGAATGTAGCTTAATTAATCGGATCATCTGCGCCTGTCAATATTTCGACAAGAAAACAAAATGGTCTGAATTAGATAAATGACATTTCAGAATATTTCTGTAGAGAATTGTTTAGTTTTGATAGTTAGTACTTCGAAACCATTACAAATTGGTATTGGTATAATTTTCAACCCATTCATTTATATAAGGTAAGCAGCTTGCTTTTCATATTGTTTCTGTTGGATTATTATTTCCTAATATTATATTTTTATAATCAATAAATATTGATGAAAACTACGTAAAAGAAAGTCCCGCGTTGGCCACAACCCATTTTTAATAATACCTTATGGCGTTTTGATTGCCAACATAAAGAAATATTATTAAAATAAAATATCTTATAATTTTTTATTAAATTTTAGGTTGCTTTAATTATTTTTCTAAAGACATTATTAAGGGTGTTCTAAATGTTGGGGTCCTATAACTAAAGAGTATACGGTATACGGACGATTCAATTTATACTACGTGCGGAAGTAATTTGGATGGCAAGTAATATGTGTAGCAAATTTAGTGTAAATCGCTTTAGTGAAGGGCACAAATTTGGTATGACCGAGCGAGCGAGCGACGACTTACATCCAAGCATATTTTTTTGGATTCAGGGCGACGATGTAAACATTATTTTGTTAAGGAAATATTTTGATCCGAGAATGCCACGACCGGTTGCTTTTGCTTTTCTATTCTTCGTACGGCGAGCTAAAGATCATTAAAATCTAACGTCTATTTGGATTAAAAATATAAGCATTTTAGTCGCAAATTCGGCCCGAGCAATAAGCGTATATTTTTAATATTCGTTTTAGCTACTATACTAAAATTTAGCTTATCCTAATTTCCATCTAAACGTATTTTATTGTTCTATTGATGTGCAGCGCGTGTTTTGTTTCGACATCGAAATTTGTGCAAAATGTAATTATGTAAACGTGTCATTGAGCAATCAAGCCCAAATAACACAATAATGTACAATGTCGACTTTAATCGCAGCAGTAACTAATTTGGCTCTAAAATAAGGGAACTTCAAGTGCAATTGTTCCGTGAGTGAAATGTGCTATGAAACAACGGAACATCGACACAAAGACGTTGTCACGGACGAACTTCACGTTGAATTAATGTTTCCCGAACATTCGTCTTGTCAGAGGCGCGAGCGTCGTCTAACGTCGTCGTCTCTGCCTGATTTTATTTCGTCGGCGTCGGGTACTGCTTCAGATGTATTTATACAGTCACCGACTAACGACCGTTATACGCTCTCTGTCTATTTATAAATCACCGGCTGCGCGACAGAGATGACAAAACAACGATGAGACAGTCCTGTCTATGACAATTAAATGCATCTGCTTATTGTTGTATCGTGCTGCGCTTTCTTGATCTTCGGTGTAGCTATCAATCTAAATATTTAACATATTTTAAGTTTCTAAAAATACATAATTATCATGTCGGCAAGGTAACACACACACACACTGAATGAAAATAAATATATCTGTCGACTGGTTCTGTAGGAAACAGTTTTACTAAATCTCGTTTGTAATTTAAGAATTTAAATCATAATTTATTGTGACATCTATACCTAATTTAAGAACACTATACGTCACAGTAACACTACTACCGCTTTGACCTATATGTCTAGCCATTACTTTATTATAATACCGAAAATATTCTCTTCTTAGCTCATTGCACAGAAGATACAAAAAAATTATAATATTTGATCTATTTTCGACCCATTCTAAGAAACAAACAAATTTTATACAAACAAATCGTATTACCTATCCCTGGTTCTGACAATGTATATAACTCTTATACTTGGAAGTATGTCGCATGCTCGTAAAAACAAATTTTATGTGTAACATAAATGCACTATTTTATGACGTTGCATTTAAAATTCAATAACCCTTTTACTACCGTTGAGTTTAATTTTATTTATTTGTTTTTGATTAATTAACATAGATTACAAAATACATATACTGTTTCTTACTTATACGAATGTATAAAAGGAAATATTTAAGTCTAGAACATTATAAAGTCGAGTTATTAATGAAAATATACGTTTAGACTAACGTTGAATAGTTTCTAATTATTTTCGATTATTATATACATTAAAATAATAAAAAAATATAGATTTTAAATTTTTGTTTCAATGATGAATTTAAATGTATCTATAAAGCAATTGATTTTATTTTATTTTACAGTCAGTAACAAGTCAATAATTGAATAAAATTAAAAAAGATGTAAAGATTACAAAGAAATTTAGAGAATATTAATGCGAATTAATTATTACATATAAATAACTTATCTGGCCAAAGTGTTTCCTGGCAGTATAGAAATGTATTGTTTAATCTATAGGAAGTTGTAAAACAACAAAACAATCAAGTTGTTGTTGTTCGGCTTTGATGTGCGAGCATTGCATCCCGTAGGCGTTTACAGAATTCGCATTAGCAATACGAAGCTTATAATTTACTTTGCATTACACACATTACCGAACTGCCATGGCGCTTGCTAGATATATAATCTCTATTCAGGTTTTCTAATACACCAGCTCTATTACATACGTTTGGATTGCGTTTACTTTAAATGTCACCAACGTTTATTACTTCTATTTCACATTCTAGATTATAGCTTACGGATAAACACACGTCATATCCATTGCGCTGGTGTATCATTTATGCAAATTTTGTAAACGGTAGTTACGTTCTGTTCGTGCACCCATCGGTACAATTGGACGAAATTCAATAAAAATTAATCTAGATATATTGCATTTAGTATACATTATTTATATAATTTCATATTTATCTTTTAATAAAATATATTATGTAAAAATTATATGCGTATCGTATGTAGAAATTATCGTGATAAAATGAATGCGTTTGAAGCAACTCTTTCTGATTGATAACAGAAGTACCATAAATATAATTGAAGCTTCACGATCACGTATTAACGGAAATTATACAATTGCTCAATACAGCCCAAATTGTGTAGGGCTCGTATATTTCGTATACGAACTATCCAACAACAAAAATAAGAATTATGTTATATCATCAAAATATCATATATTTATTAGATCATGCGTGCACAAATAAAATTTGTATTAATAAAGAATTTAACCCATAAATAATTTGCTACGTGTTAGTCGGAAATTAAAAGAAGTCAACACAAGTGAATGTAGCTCTGTAACGCTGGCACTTACACGGTTGTGCTTAGAATTGCCATCTTCGTAATCTTCATTTATGAGTTACGTTATAGAATCCGTAAGAAAATACACAGAATCGACCTATAAAGCAATAAGCAAATATACCAAGTTCCATAATAATTCCCGTTCTATATAACGGTAGAAAATTATCCTTTTTAATAATTATTATTCATTTTATACTTAATTATATTATTCAAGAATTTGAACTGAGTGAAAAAACTATTCATAAATCAACATATTGTTAAATTGATAATAAACATTAAAATAACCATAATAATTTTATTACTTTCTTTTACAGAGTAATAAGTAAGTATTGTAATCATGAAAATTTTCGAACTCGAGATTTCAACGGATATACACGTTTTGACCTTTTCTGAATCGAATGTGACTATTTTCGGAATGACGTCTGTGTGTCTGTGTGTGTGTGTGTCTGTGTGTGTGTGTGTCTGTGAACGCTCTAGGGCCAAAACTGTCGAACGAAAAATTATGAAACTTCAAACTTAAGACTTGTATATACCCTAGATGTGCACCTCCTATTTTTGAAAAGAATATTCAAACCGGTAGTTCATGTTTACTCTATGCATTTTTTGTTCTATCTCCAATATCACTAGAACGGCTACACTTACGGCAAAAATAGTCATGTTCATAATGAATGATAATAATATTTCGCACAACTTTTGTTTGAAAAGTTTCTTCATAAATTGTACCAGTTATGAGATAACTGCTACGAAAAAACTCAAATATCTTATTTACGTTGCCATAGTTATACCTACACTTGTGAAAATTTTTATTTTCAAATCGGATCAACCATGAGTTACAGCATTTGTTTCTTGTTAATTGAAAACAAGCAAAGCATTACATTGACAGTTATCTTTTTGAATTAATATTTTAAATATTGATTTCTTATTAGAATACATTGTATCAGGTATATTATTATAGAATCAATTTATATTATATATTTGCTAACATAATTAAATAACAATTTTAGGGTTTTGCTAGTGAAAACTGCGTAAAAGAAAGTCGAGTGCAGGCCACTCCAGATATTTACTTTCTTTTACAGAGTAATAAGTAAGTATTGTAATGATGAAAAATTTCGAACTCGAGATTTCAACGGATATACATGTTTTGACCTTCCCTGAATCGAATGTGACTATTTTCGGCATGACGTCTGTGTGTCTGTGTGTGTGTCTGTGAACGCTCTAGGGCCAAAACTGTCGAACGAAAAATTATGAAACTTCAAACTTAAGACTTGTATATACCCTAGATGTGCACCTCCTATTTTTGAAACGAATATTCAAACCGGAAGTGCATGTTTACTCTATGCATTTTTTTATTTTATCTCTAGTAACACAAGAACGGCTGCACTTATGGCAAAAATAGTAATATTCATAATGAAAGATAATAATATTTCGCACAACTTTTGTTTGAAAAGTTTCTTCATAATTTGTACCAGTTATGAGATAACTGCTACGAAAAAACTCAAATATCTTATTTACGTTGCCATGGTGATACCTACAATTGGGACAAATTTTATTATTTTTGAAACGAATAAACCGTGAGTTACATCATTTGTTTCTTGTTTATTGTAAACAAACAAGCATTACATTGACAGTTAACTGTATGAATTAATATTTAAAATATTGATTTCTTATTAGAATAAATTGTATCAGGTAAATTATTATAGAATCAATTTATATTATATATTTGCTGACATAATTAATTGTGAAATTTGACTGTTTAAGAGTGAATACGATAAGGACTTCAAATTCTGATCCATTATAAATTGGTATAATTATCCAGTTATTTTCATTAATTATATATATATATATATATATATATATATATATATATATATATATATATATATATATATATGTATATTAATATATATCTATTGAAAACTACGTAAAAGAAAGTTGAGTGCAGGCCACTCCAGATATTTTTTATAGTTTTTGGGTTCAACCGGTTTAGTCAATTTTGTAATAGTTGTTGAGTAGATTAATCTTAACAAATGATAAATGAAGGAAAATATGTTTTTATTAGATTCACGTGTAGCTTAAATTATGTAAACTGTTAGTATAATATCAAAATCTGAATTATATTTAAGTTGATACTTGCATTATATATGTTTGTTACAATGATACAATTCAAGAGTTAGGAAATAATGAAATTGTGTAGGTCCGTGGGTGTTTCAGTGAGAGGATTAGATATATAAAATGTTTTGAAAGCATTTCATATATATTAAACGTGATTGTTAATATATGCAAATGTAATAGAAATCATACATCTCCCACAGTAATATGCTTCATTACAAATTACTTTGGTAAATGTCATCATTTTTTTTATTTTACTACCCATTACAATCAGAAGCAGATTAAAATACAGACAACCAATTAATCTTGCTTAGACACAAGAAAGTGAGTTATAATTGCATTACTTGTATTTGAAAGTTATTTTAAAATAAATGACTGAATTATAATTTGAAATTTCTTTATTTAGTTTTATTCTTCTTTTTCATTTTCTTAATTTCTTTTTTAATGTAAGATACTTCTTTTAAGTAGTCGATTCTAGTTTACAACAGTTAACCGTATTGATTAGCGAAAGGTATTTATTTACAGTTTGTTGACAAATCATTAGGGACATTTTTATTTGTTACTTAATAACATCTACATTTTAAATAATACTACTCCATAAATTATAAAATACAGACGGCTAATTAGATTTATGGGTCCATTCTGTACACCCCAATAAGCTATGTAGCGCTGTACAGAATTAAACAATTCTGCAAACTTATTTTTATATACTTCTTTCTTATTGATATTTTATTTTTCAGAGTGAAACTGTCTCCTAAAATAGGGTTTGTATGCATTTTACCTATTAAAATTTGTGTGCCAAATAACCAACAAATTTTGACGGCCGCCAGATTTATAATCTGACCGTGCGCCAATTCAACATAGCTCCAAAATATCGATATAACATTTCCATTTCTCGGGTATAATTTTTATTCCACGATTTTTAAAAAGTAATTGCTTTCCAAATAGAGTCCAAATTTACCATAATTAGAGAAGTAAATATTGTGTTACTGCAGATATTATAAAAATACATTTTAGAAAAATTATAGTGCACTTTCTTTTAGAAATCATGTGCTATTAGTTGTGGGCTGTTCTCAATACTATTTTATTTGATAATTCATTCATTCCATTCTCCATGAGTATAAACATCTTCCTCTGTAAGATTTATGAATAATCTTCGTATTGGTCACGGCCTCTATTAAAAGTCCACTTACTCTTCTTTTAGTTGGTTAAGGTAAAAATAGTGGTTACAATTAAAAAAGTAAATATATTTTTTGTTGTTGCCTTATATAATTAAGAATATAATTAAGAATAAGCTACACAGCGATATATATATATATATATATATATATATATATATATATATATATATATATATATATATATATATATCGCTGTTGTTATCTTAATTATATTCTTAATTATATAAGGCAACAACAACAATATATATATATATATATATATATATATATATATATATATATATATATATATATATATATATATAGCTTTGTAGCTTAGTACCTATATATACTCAACAGTAATACTCTGAAGTTGTAGCATTTAGTATCTTATTTTATTACGTTATCAAATACTGTTTCTTCAATGTGAAATCTAGATTGCTTCTTTAATATTCTTCTAACCAATATATTTAAATATATTTATATGTACCGTTTTTCAATATTTATTTCAATTTTTATCTGTAATAACCAATGCGCTCGAAACACGTTCTCATACGATCTATTTGTGATTACCGGTGGCAAATGACAAAATTATTATAGTCTATTTTGTTTCCTTGTGAAAATGTTGTCAGACACGCAGACGTCATTTCAAAAATACTAACATTCGAGTCAAGGAGGGTCAAAACATGTATTTCCGTTGAGAGTTCGAGTTCGAAATTTTTCATGAGTTCAACACTTACTTATTACTGCATATAAGAAAGTAAAAAGAACAAGCATTGATGCAAGCACCAGTGCTTCCAGCTTCAAGTTATATACATTTTCGTATATATATATATATATATATATATATATATATATATATATATATATATATATATATATATATATATATACATTTTCGTATATATATATATATATATATATATATATATATATATATATATATATATATATATATATATATATAATAAAATAAATATCTCGGGCTAGAAATAATATTCTTCAAAAAAACCTTCAGAGATTTGGGATCAATATTATATGAAAATTGAAAAATCGATTTTTTGACCTCAAAAAACCAGAAAGACGCCTTAACATACATGAAGTTATTACTGTAACTACACCGCTAAGGCTAAGATGTAGAGCATCAAACAAATACTCACATAGCACTCGAATTTTCTTTCAAAAATAGTAAGCTAATGTTCTATAAACAAGCATCATTCGTACAAAATAAACAAGTAAACATAACAGTTTTAGTTCAAAATGAAGGAACGTAAATAATTTAACTATGAATTAAAGAGCGCATTTCGAAATGTATAACACGATTAGGTAATGTAACAAATATATCCGCTTTCAAATGTAATCCTCTAGAAAATATCACGCTGTTGGAAATAATTGATGGTGCACATGTTGGTAAAGAATGAAAATAGCTCGGAATACTCATCACCATACATAACCGGGATTCGAATGTGAACCCCATGGAACGTAAACGACGCAGTTAGTTTGGTCGTCTTCGTCCTGTCGCTCGTAGGAAGGAGTCAGCGTGATGATCATCGTGTCGCGGTCCGTCACTCCTCGACACGCTTGGCAATTAATCGCTACTAGAAATGGCTGAACATGAGAGAATCTTTACTTCTGCTCCTGGTCATAGATTTTATAACATGTGGATGAGCTCTAAGGAACTAATAGAATATACCCCTGTTACATGTCGATGTACTTGTATTAGAAAGTATTTAAATATATGTTGCGGTCACCACAATTAATTACGTTACATGCATGTCAAACAATCTCCTAAAATAATACCAAATACATATATGGTTACAATGACAATGTCTATGAAATTCAAACACATTATTCTTACAAATGCAGCCCATTTTCAAAAAACTTCATTGAGAAACACCGAGCTTTATACAAGTTGTAAATTTAGTCATTTACGTCAGGGCTTATCGAAATTCTATAATTGACAAAGTAAAAACAGGAAGCATAATTTGGAATAATCGTTAATATATCCTCAGTTCAGGAATTAGAATTCTGTTTAGATATCAAATTGTGTAAATACTAGTTTAAAATTATGGCACTAGGAGTAGAACAAAATTTATTATAATATAAATATTTCTAGTCAGCCAATCATATCACGAGACTAAAACTTACAAACTTGACTTATCATATACTCGTATTATAAATAATGCCTCTCAAACTATTAATTTCCACTACAGTTACTCCGTCGTTCATACCCAATATTCACATCGTCAACGTAGGCACTATCGCACCCATGCACAGACAAAATCTTGCATCTTTCGAAATACCATATATAATGGAGCCCGATTTCTTAGGGAAATTTGGCCTTTGCAGGAAATAATCTATTAATCTAATATTGGGGTAAATCTTAAATATCCACTGAAAATAATATCTCTGCTCGCGACGGCCGAGCGCGCACACCTTAAACGTTATTATTGTCATCAGTCACTCGGTGGTTTGACATAGGTAATGACAGAAGTTAAAGCGGCACAATAACCCCTTAAGTACGTGTCTAAACAGTTACAGATAGCTCAAACTAAGTAGTAATGAGTCAGAACATTTCGCTCGGTTCGAACATCTCATTCCGCATCTATTCTAAAAATATATCGACACGAAGTTTTTACCGGCTTCCGAAACGGAAATATGGACAGTTTGTCAAGCTATCATGACAAGAACGCTACCCGATTTACCACTGGTAAACATAGCTGTCAACAGGATACACATTACAAGCTTGGAAAGAAAATGAATCCGACCTAAAGGCGCGTTGTATACCTACACCTCAGGCCGGTCGTCATTATCATAATTTTAAGTCAGAACACTGCGGCGAAAAGTGTGATAATTAATTGAGCATCAATAAAGTCATACTCCCTCTGTCCCAAATTATTGCATTAACAGTTATATTTTCGTACAAAATTTAAATATTGGATTTATTATGTTATTCTTCTTAATTAAAATTCAAAATTAATATATTTTGTTTAAATTATAGACAATTTTGGGATCTGGAGTAAACGTTTTGCTTCAATTTTTTTTTTCTCTTTTATATGCTTAGACCGCTAAGTAATATTAGTTCTCTGAGCTTCAGTTATCCCGCTTTACACGTTAACTTAGCATAGAAAATAATTAGTGCTATTGTTGTTAGCTCAGTTTATCATACATATTAGAAAAAGTTAAAGCTTAGTCTAGAAATTATAGACAATTTGGTATATAATATAAACTTTATTTTTTAATATGTATATATCTCGCACTATTTGTAAAGGAGGTGCTCCAGATATTGTAGTGTTTCTTACATATACGACATAACATACACAATCGCTTTTATGCTTCGTTTACGCATGGCTGTTCTATGACAAGTTACGCATATGCGAGCATATGCGCGCATATGCCGTACGTCGACGACCAAGTAACCGTTTATGCATCCGACCAAGTTTTGCCTTGTCGTGGCGATTTTGGTGGCATGTAACTGAACTATATGCTCTTCCCTAACGTCAATATCTGGAACTACTATTAAAAATAAAACCTAATCAATGGTAATTATATCACGGACACTCACAGTTTACTACGTCAATTTGTCGTGTCAGCCTTGATCTTGTATTCTTTGGTATATTTGCATTTAAACTGTTAATTTCTTTAAAATATCATTTTTCTAATTTATTTAAATATTGATTCCCTCTATTCTAATAAATTAACTAAAATAATAAAGGTATCTGTATTACCCAGACTAGGCTGGCCATCTGTGTTCCTATGATATAAGCTTCGCCCATGCGCTATGCCATAAAGTTGAAATATTCACATGCGCGCATATGCGTTACTTGGCATGGAACAGCCATGCGTAAACGAAGCATTATTCCCGCGCATACAGAATACGTCGTATTTCTTATGTCGCAGTTTGCCGGCTGAACGATGCAATTGCACCTAAGTATTTAATGTTATATTTATATTATATAAACAGATAGTAAGCGGATATTCCCATCATAGAAATGCACAGACACTTCACATGGCGTGAATCGCTCTAATACCTTCAGAGGAGTAGAGGGCACAAATTTGGTTTTACGAGCGTCGACTAACATCCAAGTATATAAGTTATATATATTTTGGATCCAGGCCGACGAGACAAACATATTTTGTTAATGAATTTTTTTGATCCGAGAATGCTACAGATACACGAGCGAATGCTTTATGTTAGCTTCTTCGGTGTCATACGGCGAACTAAAAATGAGGAAACGCAATGATAATTTCGGTGCAAATGGTGCTGCTGAAATTAATTTCGAATCCCCTCGAAAACACTTTTTATTGCTTATCGAAATTTTGAATTTGAATAGGGACCCTGGTTACTTCTGGGACAGCTATCAGATTTCGGCGTTGCATTTGATTGTGCATGAACATAATAATTGAAAAATATTATTGTAGAATTATACCTACACAGTAAAAAGTTTTTCTGTAAAAGTCTAGAATGCCATTAACAATTATAGTAAAAATACATACTTATGTAAAATTACATACGTTCAGTAAAATCTCATATCCTTCATTTACATGTTTTTCAAATACATATTTCAGTAAATTTTTACATATACATGTGAATTTATCAATAATCCGCTATGGAAAAATACACACCGCTTTTGTATAATGTTACATAAGCAATTTATAAACATATATAATTATAAAAAATTCTATACATTATTTTGAATTATATCCACAACATTCAGATAAAGATAAAGATACACGACGTCTGATTGGTTGGCTGATTTATATATATATATATATATATATATATATATATATATATATATATATATATATATATGTATATATATATATATATATATATATATATATATATATATATATATATATATATATTTATTTATTTATTTACTTCATACCTTTAATATTTTGAAGATAGTTCTACGGAAAACAGAAGGCCATTTAATTAATGACAATAAATTCAGATCATCATGTAATATATATTGTTAATATAACAATTATTATGTAAAAATATACATATTGATTACGGAAAAGTAATTTTAATTTAAATTTTAAATAATAATTAGAGAATATGAATTTTACATACGCTCTATATATATTTTTACATGATTTATTATACTAAATTCGCGTTTTTTATAGAATTTTCACTTATGTTACGAAAATGTATAGACATTTACATTATACTATGTAAAAATGTGTTTTGCATAATAATTATAGTGTTTTTTTTCTGTAATCTGTATGCAAAATCACTGTAACTTTTTACCGTGTAGGCTAGCCAAATATAATGAACTTAAATTCGTTAAAGAAACCAAGGAAACTTAACCCTATTGTTGCAGAATGTTACTTTTCTTTTAGCCAAATGGTTATTACAATAGGATTTTTAATGAATAATATAGGGAACGTATTCAATCTATAAATATATTAAACTACATAAGGACTCAAATATTTGAATAACAAAGAGAGATAGAAATAGTAACTACTCATCATGCTCTTGAGCATTATTTCATAGATCATATCATGTAACAAGAAGATGTAAGTGTGTAACGTCACAAATTTCTGAACAAACTAACGCAATCAACTATAATTACTCTGAATAAAAATCCCCTTACAGCTTCAACGCTAATGAACTCATACTATAATAAAATATCAATTAAAAAATATTAATCAGTGTTTATTCGCATACGTATTGTGATTGGAAGCAAAAGCAGTATGGATTAAAAATTATTTTCTTTTTTGTTACCTCAAAAAACAATTACCACAAAAAAACAGACATTCAATTTTATAATAACAAATGTAAAATTTATCACGTAATCAGCAAATATTATTCAAGTAAAAAACAAAGAAAAAAGAATCCAATTTGCGGTGTCGAGAAATTTTACTTATATGGAGCCGGCGTATATGTCAAAGCAGAGTACGTGCTGAAGTACATAGACATATTTGGAAATTTGTTCGGAGTACATGTGAGGTTTTTGTGTTGAAGTTGAATAAGCGTTATGATATATTTTTTAAATTTCTATTACAAACAATATCTTCATAATAATTGTAATTGTTTAATACCGCAATATATATTCCATTTTGTCATTTCAAACTGAGTAGCAAGATTAGAGCCACGAACACCATTTTCATGTTTGGCAATCATTTCTTTTTTAGCATCCATCATGATATCTGTATTACTTCTTTTCTCTATGCTGCTACCATAGTCTTTCATGGTGTCCTATTTAATAACTCATAATAAACACAAGATACACTGAAATGCAAAAGAAGGCATAGTGAATTCGTATCAACGAAAGCTACACAGCAACGGTCGATGTTGCTTATTTGGCGTATTTGTTGCGTATTCGTAACTCGAGATACACGACGTCATCCGAGACACGAAAATTGGTTCGTAAACTGAACTGTTCATAAATGTGATTGTGATGAGTTTGTGAGCGCATCTCCATTGAAGGTACCGAGTAGGTTTTAACGAGATTTGGTATACAAGTAATTTGAGTACCCAAAAAGTTTCCGTCGCAGTATAAATTCAATTTGAGCTTACAAATATTTTGTAAATACTAAAAAGAAATAACAAGAGATTCTAAATAAATATTATGTCTATTACGTTTTTTCAAATTGTGTCTAAAAGAAAATATTGAAATTATGAAAATTTTCGAATTGGTGATTATATGGAAACACACGTTTTGATCATCTCTGAATTTAATTTAACTGTATTCATAACGACTTCTGTGTGTATGTATGTGTGTGTGTTTGTGTGTGAGTGCTCTAATATCATAACTATAAACAAATATTAAACATAAAACTGGTGTATGACCCTGTTGTGCACCTTTTATTTTTGAAAACAATATTTCAACCGGATGTAACAGTTTGCTCGGGAAAAGTGATCTCTATAAACATTAATGATATCTAAACTTCAAGCAACCTTTGAAATGTATTTTTCAAAAATTGCACTGAACAGGCAAATAGTTATTATATATTTACATTTCCATACAAAATAAAATATTATAATATATACAGTTAATGAGTGGATCAGAAAGTCAAGTGAACCCAAAACCAAATTATTTGTGATAAACAATTTTTTAATCCGAGAATATTACACAAGACCAAACACTAAAGCTGTTTGTACTATCGTAAGACGAGCTAAAAACATCCCTTGAAATCAGTGAAAATATCTGATACTAATTCAGTAGACTCTAATTTAATTATTTAAGATAACGTTACTTTATATTCACTACTGGTCTTATTATATTTTCGTTAATTACTTACTATATGTATCAATTTAAATGTGTATTAGATATACGTACACGCAGGCATATTAGTAATGCCTGTAAAGTGTGCGTCTCTATATCCCAGTCTATCTCTATATCTCGATCTTTGAGCATACATTTGTGAGTTAATGTGTGTACACATAGATGCATTTTGGTGTTTGTATGTGTGTATAGCGAATGGTTAAATGTACACTTACCATAAATAGCGGGAACGTATCTGAATTAGAGATATACGTTCGGTTTCCACGTCTTAATTAAGCGGTGTAAATACGGTTATTGCTATGCTGTGATGGCGCATGTTGGCGTTGTCCCCAGCATTAATGCGTTCCCTGCATTTACCATGAAATTTTACGAAATCACCGTAAAATTTGCAAAATTATTATATTTACTCTGTTTTCCGACATTACTCATGCAACACTGGAACATTGTAATTTCATTAAATTATAGTCAAATCAGTGGGAATTTATTATTTCGCATTAATAAATAAAGGAGTATTATAATTTATTATTTCTTGCTAACATTCCTTAGCATATGGCCGGTTTCACTAATGGTAATTCAATTTATTCCTTTAATAAATATTTAATAGTATTTTGACAACATTGTTATTTCGTCATTAAAAAATTACTTTTCATCTGTCAATATTTCTGTGAGCTATCTACTCTACAGCAAATATTGTTTAATATAAATTATGAAACTGTAGAAAATCTCCCATTTTTAGCTCACCGGACGAAGTTCAGAAAAGCTGAATCATTTATCTGTAACATATTCGAAATAAAAGATATAATTTGCAAAACTTTCTTGTCTCGTTGCTCCCATCCCAAAATAAAACCCATATATTTGGATGTTAGCCGTTGGTGGCTTGCTCGTAAGATCAAATGTTTAGCCTCTACAATAATAGTACTTTGTAAGGTGATTTATATAAAAATTATATATATATATATATATATATATATATATATATATATATATATATATATATATATATATTTCAAAACTAAATTCAATAAAATCTAGTCAATGATTTTTTTCAACTTTGGCTTTGTATATACATAGATCACATAGAAAGCACTTCGTCAATAAATAATAATTCCTACCTATTTGAAACTGTCTTCAATCCCTTAAATCATTCATTCAGTGTACAGCACAGCCAGCAGCTACCAACTTTTTATGTTAGTTTCATCATGCATGTATATAAATAACCCTGTGTATAGGTTACGTTCTGTTACATTAAATATATCCGTGGGTGCATTTGGTAATCTTGAAAAGTGATATATGAAGCTGGCTAAATAATATGTATTTCAATTAAAATAAACACTTTGAATTCTTAAGGAACATCTCCGAAACACAATAGATTTATTTGGTGAAGATCGTTATCACATTGAGTTATAATAAGAAGAAGAAAAAGTTATCGGAATGCCGTAAATAATCGTAGTAATAATAATAAAGTGTAGATGGTTCTGTGTCGTCATGAACTTCGGTATTAGAGACTAGCAAAGGCCAAACTGAAATTGAATTCAAGATAATCGTGATGGAAATCAGTGGGCAATCATTTTGTCTCTAACCTGTCTATGTTAAAGCGTGCCCTTTGTTTATGTTACGGTATTACCCTCTGGCATACCGCCAGTGGTACCAAACAGTTGTTTACTTCTCATCACATTTTTTGAATAAATACAAGCATATGTACAATGTCTTTAGCCCATCGTATATTTTAATGTTATGAATTATTTTTATGTATGAAGAAAACATTTTATTAGGAAAATGACCAATTCATATCCAGTTGCTTTTGAGATAAAATGATAAAAAATAATCATTAAAATAATAGCAATAGTTTGAATACAAATATAATTGTTGGAATCATGTCACTCAAATTTATTCATTTAACTTATTAATTGTTCACTTTCGGGTTTGCAATCTGCAAATATGTTATAGATATAAATAGTCTTAATTGTTTTGATTTAAATAAATAGATACACAGTAGGCTTCCGTATAACACGAGTTCCTACAACGCGCTAAAAATATTGGGGCATCTTTTATATAACGTTATTCATGTTCAACGCGCAATATAACAAAATGCGGGTATTCCAAGTATACTTTAGTGGAGCATAGCTCTCCATCACTAATTTGATATTTATATTATCCGTGGTATACGAGGAAAATTCTCGTATAACATGATTTCTTAGAACTCGATTTCATACAACGTGTAAGGTATTAACCGCGCTATCCAGGAGTCTCTATAAATCAGGAAGTTATATGCAATGTGTCCACAAAGTTGGTCTTATGCGCGAGCGAGCGACTTAAGGGGAGGTTTACGTCACGCTGCCCAAAAAAGCATGTTTTTCATGATTTTTTTTTTCGTATTGAGTGAATGATATTAACTTCGGGTTTTTTGCATGTTCTTTGTTCATATTTTGACTGAACATTTTGATTTTATTGAATTGTTCTTTGCATATTCTGCCTAGAAATTGCACCCCCAACATCTGCGTGCACACCGTGCACCTCCTCACGGGTGGAATCCTCAAGGTCGACGGGTAGACAAGATTAGACTTGGTTGAGGTCAATTGGACGATAATTGACAAAATAATGGCTGTTCGAAAAAAAGTCATGTTTTTAGTTAGATTTTCTTGACTTTGGAGAGCTGCAAAAAATATTTAATATTGATGAAAATGCGTGAAACTGGTCAAAGCACCAATAAATGTAGTGTACTTTAATATAAAACAAAGAAAACGAAAATCGGACTATAACTTTTTGAGTTATCTTTCTGCCCGATAAAATAAGGCGGTTTCGTGAAAAATACCGTTAAGGTTTTAATATCCATATAACACAAAAATTCAATCAAATTAAAAAATAAATTGAAATATGAATAAGCAACATGCAAAAAACCCGGAGTAGATATCTTTTACCCAATCCGAGAAAAAAAAACTACAAATTTTACTGCGGGATTTATTAGCATCGCGATCTAAGGAGCAAATGTTTGAAATTTCAAATAATCATATAAAAAATAAAATTATTCAGGGCATAACATATTGTGCTTTATGGATCAAATATGTATATTTCAAATAATTAAAATCATAACTGTAGAGGGTATTTCTGTGGGATATACCACCTATACAGATCTAATATTTGATCAATATATGATATTAAAAATATCTTATAATACAAAATGATATTTTAAAACTAATTAATAACCGTGTCGTCTGATTATAAATTAGACTTCTTAGAATGTTTATTGTTTTTTTTTTTTTTTTTTTTTTAGCTAAGATAAGGATATTTGTGCCACAATGTCTTGTGCCAAAATTGGAACAAAACGCTTTAGAGAGGTTAAAATATCATCAATTATTTAGGTATTAACTGAGTATATCAGAATAATTACAAGTACAAAGCCTTTATTCAATTTATATTATCGCCGCCACTGACCATTTCTTTCGTTCCAATGGTCTGCTACACCATATGAGAGAACACGTAAATCATGTCAACGGTATACAGCGCGATTATATATGTTAGCATTCAAATATCTTTCCCATAATGGGCACACAACATATACTTGCGGTTAAGGGTTATATCTGTAGTTTGAATGGAACAAGAAAATATCCTCCCCCATTCCATTTAATCATATAAGCACATGCCGGATATGTTTTCGTAAAGTATTTATAAATAAAATATTAATTTTTAGGCATTTATGTATACTTCTCAGATGAGAATGGCTGTATGTACTGAAAAATAGTTAGATTTTAACAAGCTTTACTTGAAGAATATGTGTGTGTGGATGTGTGAATGTCTGTGAAGAACGTATGTTTATATGTTTCTATGGTTACTACGAATTGAAAGGCTAGACCTTTTTTACAAAGTTTGTTTATAAATAATCTATTCTACGGTGTAAAACGACAAAATAATTATTAAATGTCAAAATTAATATATTGTATAAATGCAAATGAAGAAGCTGTACCTAAGTTTAATATATATTGTGTGTGAATTGTGAAGTGCAGTAAATTTATTTATAATCACCCCAAAATTCAACAGTTTGTTGCATATAGAGTTGGGTAAATAATTAAATAGATAATAATAAAGATAGTTAGATATGAAGAGGAGGAAACCACGATAATACAAAATAGGGCCTACATGAATCTACTTCATATTTCTAATAAATGATTATGAGAATCATTGATTCATTTTACGAATTTAACAAGAAATCACGCAGCTATTAACCTAGCTTCAGTAAGAAGCAAGAAGTTTCTCAAACTTCCAATTTACGATCAATGACAAAGCCACCCTACTAAAGATTCCACAAAGATTTCTATCAAAAATTGATGTTCACGTCGAACCAACACGTTTCTTGAATCGTACTACAGTGGTTCATTACAACTGGTGTTTATTTGCAGTACTAGGACCACAGTACAGTATTGCAATGGACTGCTTTTATGGGAATAATCCCTCCGGTGGGGTACGCCGTCAGTGGCGATGTAATCATGTGAAGCCATCAATCTAACGACGAATACGACAAGACATCGAGATGTCTGTCAGATATACAGAATGCGTTTGATTATATACGAATATGACGATCATTGTTTCTGATCTGATCATCTACTGGGAGGTGCTCGACAATCACATATAGCTATGGACAATCGCCACATGATTTGTACGTTCTTTTTTTGTGGTTATCTTTTTATTTGTCAGTCTCCACTTTGATGCGATTGTTCAGTTTCTTAACGTATAGTAGTTAATGTGCGAAAATGTTGACGGCTGGTGTAAAGTTTATAAATACTTCTGCAAATAGGAGCAACTTTTTGAACAAACAAAAAACTGGGAAAAATTATATATTGCACGGTGTCCACACCTGCTCTCAACTCTGTACATCATCTTTCATTTGAAGAGAACAAGAGTAAAATGACACAAGGAAGGTACATTGACAAATGGTGTATTTGCATTGCTGTCATAACTTAAAAACCAAGTTAAATTAAAGTGATAACTCACTTTGGCGACCATGAATGAGAAAAAGTACAAATTTTTCTTCGTTACAGTTGTAAACGATTTCATTGTTGGATTCAGCATACTTAGCAGCTTTTCTTATCATCAGTTTCTATAATTGGATGGTTGTTCATTTAATGAAGATAAATGTTAAGTTTATTTTTTTCTTGTTATACAATTTTATGGTAACATCCCCGAGAAACACGAGTTTTTCACATAAGGATCATGAAAAAAATGATTACTAGATTTTACTGTATATAGTTGTTTTGTAGTGTGCTTGTGTTTATGTGTGTCGCATCTCGCATTACTTAAAAACTTCTAAGCAGAATTCGGTGATGTTTCGTAAGATTTTCGACTAGATTACGGACCGTCACATTTATTGGTTTTTCAGTATCACCAAAATTTCTGAACTTGCAGAAATATAGTCAGATTCAAAATAAAAGAAATTAATAATTTTAATAACTATTGTTGAAAAGTTTGAAGTCAAAAAGTTTGTTTTTGAAAATGTATTTACATTATTTTATAAGATTACATAAAGTATGACAATCATATTTGACATACAGAAATATTTCATGTGGATTAGTATCAGTTTTTATATGTTAAATTGTACTGGACACAGCTGATATAATTTCTTAGCTCGTCGTACGAAAATACAAGACAGCTATGGTTTTTGGTCGTGTGTCTTTTCGCCCTGAAACCAAAAATATATATAAACTTGGATCCATGTACCTCACACGCTCGCTCGTAAGATATGACTATGTGGGTACCAAACCGTTTTTACTGAAATTCAGTATACATAAAATTTGGGTGGCAAAAAGTTCCTGTCGTATCTAATCGCCTGTACAGGTCAGGACTAATAGGGCCTCAAAATTTGGAGCGCCCCTTTATGCTGCCCATATAAAAAAATAAAAAAACAAATTTAAATTATGTATATATATACACATATATATATATATATATATATATATATATATATATATATATATATATATATATATATATATATATATATACATTATCTATAATTATTATTTTTTAGATTATGAACAAAGCAGCCAGGACAATAATATTACAAAAATATTTTTTAAATTTCATACATTGCAGTGATTGCATTAAAAGACGCTATTGTTGCAATCAATCAGTAACATTGTCTATATAATTATTTTCATTTTATCTATTAATATCTATTAATAATATATAACCAACCAACTATCAAACTAACAAAAACTCTACAGAAATATTCTGAAATGTCATTTATCTAATAGAGTCTATTTTGTTTTCCTGTCAAAATAGCAGATGATCCGATTTTATAAGCTACATGCGTATCCATGGCACGTAAACAAGATATTTATAATGTTTCGTAGAATTTTTCTCGCAACTGGCAAATTTTTTGAAGAAATGTTTCAAACAAAAAATGTGCGAAATATTAATATCTTTCATTATAAACATTACTATTTTTGCCGTAAGTGTAGCCGTTCTAGTGTTATTGCAGATGGAACAAAAATTGTATAGGGTAAACATGCACTTCTAGTTTGAATATTCTTTTCAAAAATAGAAACTGCACATTTAGGGCATATATAAGTCTTAAGTTTTAAGTTTCATAATTTTTCGTTCGACAGTTTTGGCTCTAGAGCGTTCACAGACACACGCACACACAGACACACACACACACAGACAAACAGACGTCATTCCGAAAATAGTCGCATTCAATTCAGGGCACGTCAAAACGTGTATATCCGCTGAAATCTCGAGTTCGAAATTTTTCATGATTACAAGACTTACTTATTACTTCGTAAAAGAAAGTAAAAAATTAAATCATCCACTGAATACCACCTATGCTTGTTTAATATAGATGGGTATATTAAAACTGCAACCTTGGAGAAATGAGCCCATTCTTGACATGCATTACTACAATTTGAGAAATAAGTTCTCCATGTCTCTCTGAAAACGTGAAGAAGTTTCTGAAACCTCATAGCTGCTCATAGCTCTAACGATCTCCGTCGCTTTGTTTCTCTAACTGCCAAAATGAAAAACGGCAAACGAAGAATTGCCAGTCATCTTGTTCCAGCAGTAATTGAGATATATACTGCTGTTATTACATACATTCATACCCAATACAAGCATATACAGGCTTCTGATGACAGATTTGTCGAGTATATGTGTGTGATATGGGCCCGGGCCATTTATTCATGATGAATCCATTCTTCAATGCTGTCATATGTGCTTTATCTTTTTGCAGAGGCACAGTTGCAAACGAACAAATTAGGCAAGCAGATATGAAAATATACGTGTGATTTGTTTCGACACAAAAGCAAAATTGAAAGATTAAAATTGCGTTTCTCTTCCTCTCTACCGTTTGTGTATTTGTTCCGTATTCATAGTCTCTTCTTCCTTTTCCCGTTTTAATAAATGTGAAATGTAGACACTTGCGAACGTATTCGTTATTTTGATTTGCAGATGCGGATTGTAAAGGAGATACGGATATAGCACCGATGTTTCTTTCTCCAAAGAAAATATTAGATGCAAAGTTTCTGTTGTGAAATTCATTGATGATATGTATGTGCCATGCTTGTATTATTTCATATTCGATCGACAAGGAGATATTGATGATTTTTTGAGTATTTATACTTATTGTTTTTTTTTTTATATAAACTCTGCGATACATGCAAAATATCATGTTTTATTACTAATATGAAACAGTAATATTTTGTTGTTGTGATTTTAAATATAAATATTTATGAATCACAAGTACAAGATGAATTCGTAAAATTTCAATTAAAATTAGCAATCGAAATCTAGGCATTATCAGAATCCTAGTAGATTGTGCATTTATTAATTTATAAATATAACAATAGAGGCAAGTATCAATAACAACGTGTTACCATTGAACCTCAAATTTAAGCAATGTAGTTTCTATTTTTACGTTCTTATTAGTTATGTATAATAGAACGTATTGTGATCTCAAATATAAAATATTGACCTCGAAATTTTAATGAAAATAATCGTTTTGAAACCCCTATGGTCATTTCGACTATTTTTGCAATGACGTCTGTGTGTGAGTGTACGTAAATTTGTCTGTGAACGTATTACGACCACTACCATTGAACATAAAATTATGATGTTTTGAATTAAAAGCTTGTATATCCCTGAAAATAATATTTCAACCAGAAGTGCTGGTTTACTCGAGTCATTTTTGCCATGTCTCGAAAACGTCACGAGTTAGAAAAAAAGTAAATCTTATAAAAATTAAATATATTAGAAATTCTAGCAACCAGTGAAAAGTTTGAGTGAATGCCACCCCAGTCTATGTATTACTAGCCTGATTTATTATTTACAAATAAATGTATGAATTTCAATTTGTGTTTCAACTTTCACTGATACAGTGCAATTTATATAACTTGCAATGAAAAATTGATTAAAATATCTGGAGTGGCCTGCACTCAACTTTATTTTACGTAGTTTTCAATAGATAGATATTAATATACATATATATCCCAAACAAACTGTCTACATATATATATATATATATATATATATATATATATATATATATATATATATATATATATAACCTCAAACAAACCGTCAAACTAACTAATACTCTACAGTAATACTCTGAAGTGTCTATTTTGTTTTCCTGGCAAAAACAGGCGCAGATAATAATTATTATTATAAAGTGATAAAAAAATCTTTTGCTGACCCTTATAAAATGAAAATTCAAATTAAATTACTATAACTTAATAATAACTGGATAATTATACCAATTTATAATGGATGTGTATTTGAAGTATGTACTAATCGTATTCACTCTTAAACTGTCAAACTCCACAGTAAAACTCTGAAATTGTTATTTAATTATGTTAGCAAATATATAATATAAATTGTTTCTATAGTAATTTACCTGATACAATTTATTCTAATAAAAAATCAATATTTTATATATTAATTCATACAGATAACTGTCAATGTAATGCTTGTTTGTTTTCAATAAATAAGAAACAAAGATGTAATTAATGGTTGATCCGATTTAAAAATAAAATTTGTCATAAGTGTAGGTATAACTATGGCAACGTAAATAAAATATTTGAGTTTTTTCGTAGCAGTTTTCTCATAACTGGTACAAATTATGAAGAAATGTTTCAAACAAAAATTGTGCGAAATATTAATCTCTTTCATTATAAACATAACTATATTTGCTGTAAGTGAAGCCGTTCTAGTGATATTGGAGATAAAACAAAAAATGTATAGAGTAAACATGCACTACCGGTTTGAATATTCTTTTCAAAAATAGGAGGTGCACATCTAGGATATATACAAGTCTTAAGTTTAAAGTTTCATAATTTTTCGTTAGACAGTTTTGGCCCTAGAGTGTTCACAGACACACACAGACACACAGACGTCATTCCGAAAATAGTCACATTCGATTCAGAGAAGGTCAAAACATGTATATCCGTTGAAATCTCGAGTTCGAAATTTTACATGATTACAATACTTACTTATTACTCTGTAAAAGAAAGTAAAAAGAAAACATCAAAAATAATAAATGCTAATATTATTAGATTGCCTTGATATTCTATTAAATTAACAATAAAACTCAACAAATTATACAAATCTATTAGTATCGTGTGAACGCGTGAAATTTTTTCTCAACAACTTAATTTCTAGCGAGAAACCATAACCGCTGTTTTATTGTGTATTCGTTCAAGGGGAAACGGTAAATTATTGGCAATAAAATTTTGGAATTCCCAAGCGAACACGGATACGTAATCAGCTTGACTCGAATACAAAATTTTCTGTGCGGTATCAACATTGATACCAGAGGGGTGATTTCGTAGATATAAGAATATACGGATTATGGATTCTATGAAGACACGCGTCCTGAACATAGAATTTCAAAGAGTTCATAATTTTAATAATAAACTTAATTACGCTACTGGACGAGTCCCAATTATGGAATACTATTAACACAACACATATACATACAAGTGTAATAGCAAATATGAAATTATAATATATCAAATTTACATGGTAAACTAAACAACAATTTCAAAATCTGTCCAAAAGCCTTATAAGAATTAAATTTGCATGCGATCAGTGCGGCAACTCACTGCCTGTATGATAAAACTAACCACTCTTAGTGTGTGCGTACAAGTTAAAACAAGCATTGGTGCACCAGTGCTTCCAGGTCACCGTACCAGTGATCAACAATCATATGAAATACAATAATGAAAACGATAGCAATTGTTAAGGATTGTTCACAGCGAAACAATCAGTAATTAAGCTTAGAAAATTACAAATAACAAGCTAGTTTGTATTATGACAAGCAATGCTAGCATTCCAAGGAACAAAATTGTATGTCATACAACAAACTAGATTTATTACTTATAATTTCTAAGCTTAATTACTGACTGTTTCGCTGTGAACAATCCTTAAGAGTACAAAATTTATTGTTGCAATCATCTAATCATCAAAAATCCGTTTTGCTTTTTTATTTCATTTAACCCAGCTCGGAGAAATTCTGGGAATCGTGCCCCTGTGTTTTTAAACATGGCCTACGGAAAAGGGTGTAGGGGGCGGAATAAAGGAGTTACAGGGATGAAAAAAATGTTTTTAAAAGAGAAATACATGCTCTATAAACTGGATTCGTCTAAACCTTTTCCTTGTACCAAAAATAAATTCATGAAAACTGGTTACTTTTAGGCGTTAGAAAGCCCCAAACACTTACAATGGTGTAAGGAAGCTTATATGTAAAACAATTAATAATAAAATATATCACAAATATAAACAACAAAATAAACATAGAAAATAAAAGAAAATATAAATAAATATAAACAATACATTATTAACTAAATTACATTTTCCTTAACATGTAATTTTAATTCATTTTTAAAGTGAGAGTAATTTATATGCATATAAATATCTCGGGCTAAAATTAATAATCTTCAAAGAATCCTTCACCAGTATATTCTAGAGAGATGTGGGATCAGTATTATATGAAAATTGAAAAAGCGATTTTTTTACCCCAAAAAACCAGAAAGTCACCTTCGTTCTGGTGCCTTCAGAGGAGTAGAAGGCCAAAATTCGGTCTAACGAACGAACGACGACTAACGTTTAAGTATTTGAGTATACATTTTTGGATTCAGAGCAATGAGGCAAGAATTTTTTATTTAGAAAATTTTTTGATTTGAGAATTTTGCAGACACGCGACAGAATGCATTAAATCTTCTGTACTTCGTACGGCAAGTTAAATACGAACAATATTTAATATATTATTATATATTAATATTTCAGATGAATTCATTGTTGTAAAATAATAATCAAAACTTATGTTCTTTCTCATTGAACAACTGTTGTATTCAGGTAACCATTAATTTTAGAATCTATGGTTAGTGTTCGACAGTCAACCTTCATTGGTTTGGGTCAGGTTGGTTTAGTTTAGTTTGACCGAACCGACCGGTTGCCTATGTAAATAGCGTCGTGCATCGATTTAGGGGTAAACGGAAATTAGTCAGGATGACTGTCACAGTGTTACAGCGGCGGCCTCGTGCTTTCATCTCCCCTCTAATATACGAAAGATAGGTGTATTCAATGGCTATGGAAATGGCATTCTAATAATTGTTACAGCCTAGCCTACTTCAATGTATGTTTATAGAGCCAACCGAATTGTTGTTCTCAATTATAATTAAGATCGATAATAACCTATAATGATGAGTAAGTATTCACAATGAATGACATAGTTGCATCACTGCAGAAATCAATAATTGTGCATTGTGTGTGTGTGTGTGTGTACCTGATTGGATTTTAGTTCTGGCACAGATAACTGCAACAACAACAACAAAATGATATTCATGAAATATTCACGCGGCAATTACATAGTCGCGTCATGCACTCGTTCACGCACAGTCACGCATCTAGTCACGCGTGTGGGACGGACGGGTGCGGACATCACTCATTTCTACATGCCGAGTGCAGAGCTGCCTACAGGACATAAGTGCAAACACACTGCGCTGAAGTGAGCACATCCTGCACACGCATGCATATTATACACTTTCGCACACACATACACATACATATTTGTCGTTTATACGTATTACATATTGTCCATCATAGCATCCCCTTTAGCTGTTACACATACATTAACACACTTACACAAAAATGCGCGTATTCGATATTCGTATTCGTATCTAGATGCGACTGTATGACTGTAAGGGCATTGGAGTGATTTTATGTGTATGTGTGTATGTACACACGTATGTGTGTATTACTATATATAGTTTGTACTAGGTTAGTATGTGCCAATATGTGTCATCGAATACGTCACAATCAGCTGCTAATATTGTCAAACGAATAACAACAGGCTATGAAGGGTCACACATTTGTGTAGAGAGTTACATTCATTGTTTAGCAATTTGAAGCTCAACTTTATTATTTATATTCAGACATCAATATGTTACAACAGGTAGTGATAGCCAGAGATTTCGAATTATTGGAACGCTAATCTAATGATAAAGAACATACCTTTTTTGTATGCTCAGAAATTAAATTGATTGTGGGATAAATACGAAAATATCTGGAACATTTCTTTTCGATATTTATAAGACAAAAGTCAATTTAGTCTGACCTCGCACTAACACTGAACTGATCTATACATTAATTAGAATAATATTTATTTGAAAATTTGAATTTTTCTAAAAAAAATTGCAATTACCTCAAATATTGGAAACGAAACAAACGAGTGAAAATATGCATATGCTTAAAATATGTATAAACAAAATTGAAAACACAATTATGAGCTTGAAAAAATAAAGTTTCATAAATTATGTCCATGCTGTTAATTGCGTCACATCCATATGTTACAAGGTTGAGTATGTTATATAGTACAGAATATGAAGGGCACATACAGGGAATGAGGAATATTGTAAAGAACGACGTGTATAAACGATGATAATCATTTAATAATATCGTAGAAGTGGCGGCAGCAGTTGGCACTGAAAGTGATATATTCGGTGGCGTCTGTCATTAGACCCTCGAGTTATGAATATATTCATACGGGTCACAGAGCTGGCATTAATTCACTTTACTTGAATTATGTATCACAGGATGTGTAGTGCACACGATCCAATCTGTTCTGTGTATCCTGCAAAGAATATTCCACACTGTCTCCCCCGAAGATTCACTTTCACAAACAGCTGCCAAGTCAAGTACATGGTCAATTTGAGAAGCTTATCCAGTAAAACTTTGACGACGCCAAAGCTTATGTTATCAATCCTAAAATACATTCAGTTTTGAGAAATGAAAAATGTTTATAATTCTGTTAAACACACATATAAAATCGTATACACGTATTCATTACGAGATTTAATTTTCTTTTCATAGAATTTAAAATTCAAACTAGAATAATTTCCATAGTAGGTAATATATTATATATACCGACTACTGTCAGTATTATGAAAGTATTTTTAATTATTTTTTATTAGCTAAGATAATTGCACAGAATGTATTTTTTATTCCATAAATAAACCTTATTGAAATAGATTGATTTCTTTGTAGGTCTAATTATAAATTGTGTACTAAAATTTTTTCATCGGTGCAAAATGAAGGTAAGTCCAAGATGTTTTTGCAAAGTATTAATTATACCTGATGCAAATATAATAATTTTATTACATAAAATAATAGATACTGATCACTACAGCAAGCCTGATTAAAGATATTAAATACATTCTAAGAGAAAATTCGTATAACATATTTTTCATTTATCTCTAAACTTCAAATTTAGACTTTTCTTCTTTTGCATAAAATCAACCCTCGGTTAGAGAGACAGATGAAATATTATAATTTCTAAACCAATGTTCTACTGACCAACGTTAATGGGCTCAGTCGGTAATCTTATCGGTTTAAATTCTAAAACATCTTATATAAAAATTCTAATTATATATTGAGCCAAGTGGTAATTGAAGATATAAATTAAACAAAAATATAGATGCAACAATGAATAGTGCAAAAATCAAACATTAAATCATTTGAACGCTATCCAAACTCGATACCAACTTCAACTTATATGTATCAACACCTGTATTCTGATATTAAGACGAAAGAAATATGAGCCAAAGAAAATATAATAGTGATTCAATTAAATATTTATATTTGTATATTGGGAAACGAAAGACGTTTGCTGAACCTGTCTTATTTATATCGGCTGTAGAATCCTCTTACGAACGCAATATTAAATGGCCACTATAGCTGGTCATTAATCAATACTTTTCCGAAGCATTCATTGCAAATGACGTATTGTTTCCTTATGATTGGTTCCGCTTTCGTCCGTATATGCATTTTACGGGTGTGTACACGTTACCTAGGCAGGCATCTGTATTGTCTGTATATGCATGTGTTCATATGTCACCGCCCACTGAGTATGCATGTGTCAGGACGTGTTGCCGAGTATGCAATAAATTAATTAGTTAATCGATCACGTATAGAGCTGACTAATTGATGTTTAAATTAGTATTGACACAGTCCATTGAATTAACTATACATGCAATTTTAATTACGTGCCTTCGTCCCAAGATACTACTTGCGCTTGCTGCAACCACCGTGTTCCTAATCGTTATTTACATGCGTCTACTAATAATTATATTTTGCGGAAGAGACACTGGGGGACTTTTAATAATTGTTATTATAATATTGAGGTATTTGATATGAATGTATAATTAAACCAATGTTAATTAATTGAAAAAAAATTTAAAGTTTTATTTATAAACCAGAACTGGCTTAATCGCAATAAATACAATACTAAAAGCGATAGCAATTCATTATTGGAACATATTCAAATTATTGTTTTATACAATAACGTATTAATATACGACCAGTTTTTAAAATTTGGTTTATGTTGTCTTTAATGATTGTAGACATTTCTTCTGCATTTAATATGAAATAAATGAATTTCTGAGTTTACTTATATAATTCTAAATCATCAACATTATACTCACAGAGCCGACTAAAACCAACCAATTATGATCCCGGGATTTATTTATTCCTGTACCATAACAATATTAATTTCCAAAACCCCATATTTAAAATTATTAATTAAATCACATAAGGAAATAAATAGTTTATATAATGGAAAATATAACTAAAAAAATTACTGTCCTAACTTCTTCGTTTTACTTATTGATGGTGTAAAATGTCTTTATGGCCTAAAGCCTATGGGCTCACAATTTGAAAAAACTTTAATGACATAAAATATCTTACAATTTTTAGTAAAAAATTTTAAAAGTTGACTAACAGCAGTATTTAGAAGGGTTCCAAAAAGCGAGCGAGATACATACATCCAAGTAGGTATATGAGTTATATTTTTGGATTCAGGGCGAAAATACTAGAACTTTTTGTTATGATTATTTTTCGATCCGAGCATGTTACAGACACACGACCGATCACTATAGCTCTTTTGTACATTCTGTACGGCGAGATAAGAATTATCAAATAAAATTCAAAATATCAAATCAAATTGTTCATAGATAACTAATTTATACAATTTATACCTTTACTTTCTTACTTTACTTATACTTTATATATATAATAAAAAAGATAGTTATATGAAAAAAATGACCATGAAATTTTAATGAAAATATCTGGATACCTCCTAGGATTTGAATATCCCTGGAAAGAAATATATTATATTATGAAAAGGATATATCAACCGAAAGTGCTTGTTTACACATGCCATTTTTTGTATATTACGAAAACGACATGAGTTAGGGAAAATTTAATCTTATGAAAGTTGAAAATATGAATTTAATATACACAATATAGTCCAGTCACTTTAGCATTTTATTACGGAACACGTCCCAGAGGGCTGAAATTTGGTACACACGTTCTTTTGGTGATTATAAATGAAATCTAAAAAGTCCCCAATGATTCGAGCTTGGAACCCATGGTATTCAACCATATAGTTTGAAAAAATGCAATTTACTACTACAAAAATGATTTCTTTTTTCTGTAAAACGTGGTACGTATTTTTATCAATATAATCTACAAAAAAATGTAAGACATTTTAGCTCTATAAAATTTTTTCAAATTGTTAACCAAAAGGCCATTATAATTAAGAACCACTGCTCGCAACGCATATCTTACCGAAAGGCGAGCTCTACGCATTGGTGCGTTCGACGCGCACCAAATCTAGTTTACAGACTAGAAGAAGAGGAAGAATGAAATATTCGAAACCCTTACTATTTCTTGGGAAACTATAAATCACAATTTGAGGGGATTATATAATTTTATTTTTGTTTGTGCAGAAATATTAGTTAAAGAAGTCGAGTAAGGACTACTAATTCAGATTGCGTAGAACACAATTTGGTGGCAAGAGTTTATTATGGCTACGTTTTCACTATTTCGAAAAAATAAAATGAAATAGAGAAAGAGTAATACTTACATAGGTTGAAGATTTTAATTATTTTAACAATGAGTCGACAATCCCTAATAATTAGAATTACTAAAGATATGACGGAAAATATTGTATTTTAAATAGCCAACCGCAAATCTCGTTATCTATATGTTCTTTATTACAACCATCTATATTACCCGACTTAGAATACTACACAACATTGTTAAACGATACACAGAGACATTTATTACCATACCAAAGCGGTATTGTTTTGGTTTTGATGCTTCTATTTACATTGTATTATAATTCATCAGATTTGCTGACCATTACGTTCCTCTACCTATTGAAAGTTCTGATACAGGGAGATCCGACGTGAATACACACACTACCCAGGATCCAGAAACCATAATTCTAGTCGCTCTCTTTATGCTTCCTGACGGGTTCGGCCACCGGAAGTGCCATTAATTGTTCGAATGGGATCCCGGAGCGCGGTGGTTTACCAAACAGTGCGTAGAGATACCCTATATATATCTGTTCGCATCTACGCTTTCAAACAATTGGTCAAACTGGTATTTTAGTTCGTTGATAATATGTGTACCGATTTGAGCAAATAAAAATTTGCTTTTGATTATTATTTAATATATAGTTTCATGCGTGTATATTTGGATATTGAAATGACGTTCACATTTCACAGTTGATTTTGTTTGAAACAGTAAGTGAAAATAATGAATATATTATTAAATCATGCATAAATAACTGGATCTGTTATTTAACTTTTAATAGCATTCAAATTGTTTCATTCCGTGTGTCCTGTCATCATATTTGGTTTGGAAAAACTATGTCAACACTTCTGGAGTAAACTAATTGACCCAAATGTGGTTTCTAAAGGTTGTTACTTGTTAATATAAAAATGTTTGTCTTATTCAATATAGAACTAACATCATCATGCTATTTGAATATTTACTGGTAATTGCATATGAACGACTCGGAATATTGTTTCGGGATCCGCACCGAATGCCCAATCGACTTTAGACTACCCGATCATTGTACCTAAACGAAAAATGTTCGTCTCGTCGGCTATCCTTTCGCTATTTGACAATTTCGTCAAACGAACTTCGGAACCATTCGGAATGTATGCGGCATACATTCCGGTTTGAATATTCTTTTCAAAAATAGGAGGTGCACATCTAGGGCATATACAAGTCTTAAGTTTGAAGTTTCATAATTTTTCGTTCGACAGTTTTGGCCGTAGAGCGTTCAGAGACACACAGACAGTCGGCATTCCGAAAATAGTCACATTCGATTCAGGGAAGGTCAAAACTTGTATATCCGTTGAAATCTCGAGTTCGAAATTTCTCATGATTACAATACTTACGTACTACTTCGTAAAAGAAAGTAACAACAATGTTCGGTTGTTGATTTTTTACTATATGATAATCTTATTGTTTTATCCAATACTTCAAAACTTCCTGCAGTCAACAAGTGAGATTTAAAATTTAACAAATATCATCTGCCGAGGTAATGTAGTATCGGGAATGGGGGAGATGTTTCAGATATTCTAATTTACATAGTAGTAGTAAAACAAACATTTAACATTTTCACTAATGTGTGCTAAATATAACTTAGAGTTGATGTAAAACAAACGTGCTATGTGTAATTTAATTTTGCAGTTGCAATAAGAAGTAGAGAAATTTTAATTTGTTTAAGGATTCGTTCATTTATGTTTGTCAAAAAGATGTAGCTGTCAAATTGCCATAAATTTTCAAATTTACTTTCTAAGAGGTCATTGTTTACTTGATTTATTTGACAATTTTATTAGTAGTACAAAATATTAAATAAATATACTTGAACAATAAACATAAGCTGAACAGCATTTTAGTATCAATCAGGTAACAATAATATTAATCATCGAAAAATTGATATATCAAGCGTAATTTGTTCTAGAAATTCAGAGCATTCATTAGCATTTTAAAAGCAGACATATCATTTGTCTCGATATCCATCACATTCACTGAACATAAGTTTATTTGTGCAGCTCCATTTCCTGTGGCCTGCGATCACTATCGTTTCCATGCAATTCGAAAGGTACCTGATTGAGATTAAATAGTCGGTTGTTCAGTTCCTCACTGCAGGATCCACCGCTCCGATCACTCTTGCACTTATTAATTCAAGTTGACAGCTTTATTATGTTTGTAATTTAAAGTATTCAAAGGAGCCCCGGTATTGGTTCCATTGTGCCTTTGATTTCTTATTATAGATATCGTTTTCAAAAGGCGCATCACCGGGAACGACCTCACCGTACGACACACGTGCACACCACGACTGCACCTTTTATCCACAACAGTTTTAATTCATTTACCCCTGTATCTGCTATTGGCAGCCCTGGCGAATGCTGAAGATATTTTTAAAATTAAATGTGCCACTGGGAATAATATTTGGACAAATTGAATTTTCATAGTCATATTAAAAAGAGAAATTTATAGAAGATACGAGTTATAGACATAGAGTGTTCGGTAATTTAATTCGCTAGAGATGACGTATCACTCATCTCGCAGGAAAGACTACAGAATAAGTTGTAATCCTTCGTTTTCGTAATTAGATTGTGGAGTTAACATGTCGTACATACCTATGCGGATTAATGTGTATTTACATTAACGACCAGTTATATAAATTTTTTAAAATATGACTTTCTTATTATAATTAAATATATATATATATATATATATATATATATATATATATATATATATATATATATAAATAAACTAAATTATTATTATTAATTATTTTTAATAGCCCCTGGACTCACAACGGGCAAATTTTTATGGGCAAAAATATCTTAAATTTAAATGCTAAAATTTTCTGATAATAAAATTAAAATTGTCTAGAGCAGTATTATGGAGGGTCCTAAATTTCGGGTCATTTATTAATGTGGACATATAAAACCGATTGACTTTGAAATGCAAAGGGAATTTTTTAGGCATTGAAATTATGTGTACCAAATTTCCAGGATCCACAAATTTGGACGGATAATCCAAGTGTATAAGTTATATACATTTTCATAATAAGGTTGACGAGATAAACCGTATTTGTTAAGATAGGTTTTTTATCCGATAATGTTACAGACACACGACCAAACACTATTGCTGTGGTACATTTGTACGACGAGATAAAAATTAAAGATAGAATTACGAATTATGATAAATAGAAAATATATTCGTTACTATAAATGCTAAGGACACTTTATCGTAAATATATATTTTTTAAATAGTATGAAATTGGCCGGTATACTTATAAATAAAGCTGTATACCAAATGAATTGATCAACCAAAATGAATAATCAGCTGATCGAAATAATAAATGCCATGAACCTTTTGTTATACTTGTTTCTCGACACAAGTATTTGGTTAATCCTAGACTCTAATGTCCTTTCTGTTTATATCTTATTTCTAATACAGCTATTTGACAATAAATATATAAACATGCATTTTTAATGAAATGGTATCAATTCAAAGTAAAGCATGCATTTTTAGTTCATAATTTTGTTACTTAAAATTGCATAGAAATTCGAGATATCAATATTTTTTTTAAATTCTATGTATTTCGATAGGAAAATATGTGACGATTATAAAAAAAAATCAAGGAGCTCAATTGAAAATTGGCGAAGCTACAGTGTCCACCGACTTAGAGAAAGTGGTTTCGGGAAAAACGCTCGAATACACAGCTACAGCGATTATATCCAAGTGTCGGTGATAGCCGTTCTGACACAAACTGTTTAATATAATATTACTAATGCATAACTATTTGGATTATATATTAAATTCAGAGATGCATGATCATTGATTTATTTCGAGGCAACAACCTATTAATGAGTATTCCGGTAAACATGTTCGTTTAAAATATATTTTCTTATTGCAATTTCCCAGAGAAATATTTAGTTGTTCAAGTTAAAATTCTAATTAATATTTACATTCGAGTTTGACAAAACTTTTAATTACTGACTTGCATCAGAAAAGTTTTATTTTTATTACAAAATTTATGGTTTGTTTTTCTACTGCACCGAATACTAATTGCATTGTTATTTATTTTGCAAGTTCTATTCAGTTATCAAAGTTTTCTAATTATTATTTCATAATGTTAATACAAACTTTAGTGGAAGAGATAATATTCTTACTGTAAGCTGGCAGCATTTGTACTTATACTAATGCTTGATAATAAACCCTGTTTGCACTGTCCAATATGACACTATATATTTATTTAAAGATCTTTTTATATAAATTATTGAATTTTTCTTCAAATAAAATTAATGTAGGTAGGTACCTATATTGTTCAATAGCAAGTATACAGGTACAGGCACAAATACCTTCAGCTAGCCGTGTAATCTATTTGGTAGATTTTCATATTTTTATAGAAAACATTTTATTAACCACTGATATTTTTAAGGAAAAACCCCAATTATAATAACTTGTTTTTGTAGTGACATAAGCAATTACAAAAACAGTAGTAATTGTTGGAACACAAAATTTATTGTTGCAATAACCCGAACAACCAACTCAATGAACCAAATTTTAACTATCAATATTATTAATTTTAATTTATTTTTCTGGCTTTCGGGTTTGCAAAAAAAAAAAAGCTGGCGTGGCCTTCACTCGACGATTAACAATTCAACGGGGTTTGCGCTTGTGTGCACACACACACAAACAACATTTTGAGAATTGTCAAACTCGATTCAATGATGATCTAAACGTGTATTTCCGTTAAAATCTCGAGTTTGAAAATTTTCATGATCACAATATATTTTTAGACATCATTTAAAGAAGTAAGAACGTTATAGATATTTAATACCCGGTATTATAAACGTCAAATAACTAATATACTCTGTAGATTTTATTTACTAACCAAGTAAAATACTTTACTCCATAGATTTCCGTATTATAAACGCAATACACACAAATCATCACGAATAACAACTATTATATATTTTATATTATATATAAAATACTATTGATTATATAATATAAAAAATAATACTTAATAAAATAATAACCGCAAAGACCATCAAATAATTAATTATTCCTTAATTTGTTAATAAGAGTTTTTTTTTTTTTCTATTATTAATTCCATTTCTTTTTTTTTTAAGTGATAATATGTCTCTGCTTTATCTGCCTCTCTGTAATTTTTCCCTTTTTCTCGTATTTTATCCATTATGTTTGTCAACAACTAAATTCTACCTTCAAATAATGAACCGTTACTAAATTTGAAATATTTTTCTGCTGTCAGTCCCCTATGAATGAATAGATGAACTAATTTAGTCGGTAAATCTCCCAATAGCTAACAGAAAACAAGTAAATTTACTTGTACGATTCTATTATAACACGCAAAATTATATTAACTTTGTAAGTAAATTTAGTTGCATAGAAACTATTTGACGTTTATTCTGTTCTTTATAATACCGGGCATAAGTCTTATAATTTTTTTAATATCCTTTTTTTTTTTGATATAATAGAAAAATATATGTATATTAATATTTTTTTAATTATGATTTTTAATTAATTTAGTTTAGCTTAGCAAATACGTTATTTCTTTATTTTTTGTATTTTCTGAATTTAAAAGAAAATTCTAAGTATAATAAGGAGCGCTCTAAATTTTGGGGCCCTATTATTTTGGACGTATAAAGCCTATGGGATTTAAATTTCCAAGTCCCAGTCTGATTAACCGAAAATTTTGTTCTACTGTAAAACACTTTACATAACATCAAACAAATTCAAATAAATTTATAATAAAATGTCCCCAGTGACCTATTGTATCTAGAGTATAAATATAGTGAACAAGATAATTTAACGTCCATTGGCATTCGTTGGTTGGGAGACAGCAGCGCAAATAATTACGTTCGCCTGTCTTGTGTGTGTGTGTGCTGTTTATATGATACAAAGCAGAGTTCATCCATTAGCAAACAATGAACATTGCATTGTTGTTTTATGAACTATATCTCATATCGCGAGTTATTACGGAATCTAGACAATGCACAACCTTGGAACAAACGAACGAAAACTTGTTGTTGCACACATGCGTATTTGTATTCTCCATGTATGACTTATGTGCCATTTGGAGACCTATATGGTCATAGCTGTGCTCCCTAGACGTTCACAATTAACGACGTGTACCTAAACGCAACATAACATCATATCGGCAGGAGAATTAAGAAAAATGTGGCATCTTTAAAATTTATTGCGAGTGCATTTTAATTGACAATAGGTCGTTACATACTTGTCATCCATATGCTCGAACATTCCCAGGCCACAATGTTGGTTTACGACATCGTACAGTATCTTTGGACAGTTGTATAATTATGTTGTTTTATCTAAAAGAAATATCTGCAAAATCCAGTGCTGGAATTGAGTGTTTCTTTTTTCAAGATTGTTACAGACCTACTTCCGAATTTTATATCTCTCTTGTACATATACTGTAGAGTGAACATATTCACATGACACTTGCAGTAGAGAACGTTTGCAAATAGCGAAAAACAACTGGCTCCTGCATAATTTTTTTTTTTGTTTTAAACAAGCTTAGGTGCGGGTACCTATGCCTTCAGCTTACTTTATTAATGGAATATGCGATGCGAGCAGCAGACTCTCCATTCAACCTCGTGCTTGGCATATTATTTTAAATTTAATAATAATTGCTTTAATTATTAAGGCCCTTGGGTTCAGATATGAAGAGTCTTACAATTTTGTGTAGCTATATTTTTGACATACTAAAGGAAAAAGAACTTCGTACATATTTTAAAATTCAAAATTATAATTTGTTGAAAGGAGCCCGATTACATTTACATTTTCCTTGATACTGTTTCATGGAAATGACAGAATGCATATAAAATTAAATAGAGCAATGATATATTCATACACTAAGTATATGGAAGTCGAGTGAAGATCACGTTAGATTTTATTGCATAGTAATAGGTATAATAATATAATAACAGACATAAATGCAAGTAGCAATATCTAAAAATCAATTTTCGGTGATTAGTAATCTTATTTTAGTTATACTTATTAATTTGAAGAAGTAAATATTAGTATAGCCAATGTTTCTAGCGCAGTTGATATTTAGGTATTATGTTATAATCCAAATAATGTTTGCGATTTCGGTTCGCAATTCAAGCTTATCAATGAAAGCTATCCGAAATGTGACGGAGCCTAATCTTCGACTTATAATCTTGTGTAATTTGGTTAAAATTAGTTCAGTTACTGTAGAGTAAAATGGGAAACAATTATTGGAGTTATGAGCGAATAATCGACATATTTCAAGTACATATATAAGAAAAAATATATATATTTTTTGCTAACGCATTTGTTGTTTCCGAGAATATTACGGACACGTAACTAAACACTAAGTTCTTACAAACTGTTCGATGAGAAAAAAAATCTACATATTCCTTACTGTCCCTCCTCACAAATTCACGTTAGTACGCCTCTGATTGAACAAACCAAGATGATAAAGATTCCAAATATATGAGCACTAACTGTCGTGGACAAATACACGAAAAATCCTAAAATCCATATTAAACAAGTGTCTGAAGTAATGTGTAATGAATATTTCATTTTCGATGTTTATGTGTGATTTCCCAGCGCATTTAGAAGATTCACTGTCTCCCTTCTTTGTGTACGTTTTTCTACCACATACTCCTGCACTCACATGTTCACACACACACGCGTGCACACTTACACAGATTGTGGTTCACTAATATAGTATGTATGTATGTACATCTCGTTCTGATTCAATACGTAGGTATGTCACGTACGTTCACTGAACATATACATAGTAGCGTTATGCCGCCTAAAATGTAACGACCATATTTATAAATCGTTTGGAATTGTTCATCAAACCTACAATGTACTGCGGAATTTTAATGTACTATATCTGTCAAACTACAACCATATTATTATTATTTGTAATCGTTATAATATCATTAATTCTTTATATATTTTAAGCAGTTTAAGTATTAATTGAAATCAATGCTAAAGCCAAGTTATGTTATTTAACTTATAGCCATTTGCACCAAGTACAGTACACTAAGCGCGACATAAATAATTATAATTTACTGTTTATAGACTACCAAAACGATAATCTGTATAATGTCTGAAGTAACTAACACCATCAATACTTGGTGCAATTGCTATGGAAATGTAGGCATTTACCTTAGGAACTATACCAAATCTCATCAAAGAGTCTTAGTTCAATGCCTTTACTACCAGCAAAGATGATTTGAGTTTTCTTCTTACCTGCTTTATCAATTATAGATATTAGCATCACATGCCAGAAAATAAAATTACATTAATGGCTCAATTATTATTATCTGCAATAATTTTATTACAATTCTTACTTAATTAATTCTTAAATTTTACTTTATTGTCTATATTCAACAAAGATTAAATCTCTGTACTTCACTTTCCAGATATTCTACACTCATGCATCATTATCAATATTCCCCGAAAATACCTGTGTGAGAAAGTAGATCATTTCCACAAACCACCACTCCATCCAGCAGGCAACATTCGGGATTGGAGTCCTCGTATATGCCCTCTTCTCCTCTCGGTTCCATTGGTGCTGCCACTTGATGGACTTTCCCGAATCTATCCTGTATGGGTTGCAGAACACATTCTGCTGTACTTATAACATATGTTGCCGAGTCCAGGCTACTGTCAGCAGCTTCTCCCATACTGAATTGGCAAGTAGCATGATGGAGGTTGATACGCTCCTCAGCACTCTTCATTTACATGTTCAAGCCTTTTGATATTTGGCACTAATCTGCCGATGACTGCAGCAGCCGTCGTTCTACATGCTGCAACTTCCCACACGTGGGGGAATAAATGATTGATCTTATCTTCCCCTAAGTATTTCAGACTTTGGTTCGATGTCCAACCCCAAGACGTTAAATAATCATAGATTCAATCTCCTACTGTCAGTTATTCGTCTTCTCCCGTGTTATTTGCAAGCCCCAAGCTGCGATCCAGTCGCATATCGTGCTGATGGCGGTGTTGGACCTACAGATCTTCTTTGGTTCTACTGACTACCAGCAGTCCCAAGTTATCCGTGAACCCTACCAGAGTTCTCCTTCTGGTAGTTCCAAGCGTACCACCGCACCGTACTGGACTTTCCAAAGTCAGGTGCCAGGACCAATCCTTGTGGCACCCCACACGTGATGGTGGCCTTCTCTTCTCCTTCCTTGCTATTCCCCATGCTATGCCTCTAACTGAGGTAGCTGGTGATGATCCGCCGCAAATAAGAGGCATCCCTCTTCGCGTAGTTCACGCACGACACCTTCAGACTCTTTCTGTCTCTGCACCCTTTCGGCACGGGTTATATTCTGGCACCCTGGGATTGGGAATTTGTTAAAGAGGCATATTCCGCTAACAGTAGCGGGTCTTCGACTCCTCCTACTCACAGCATACCACAATTTTAATCCACAAGAAATATTTGATTTCCCGCTAGCAACCCATATTGCATTGCTCTATCCGCCACCTGAGGAAGCGCCCAGTAGGGGAAATTGTTACCTCTGGGATGGACCTAACCTAACCATACATAATCTAATCTAATCTAATCTAACCTAGCTTATTCCAAACGTTGCTTTCTATCTTTGGCAAGTGGTGCTCAGTATATATAAGGTTTTATATGAATCTTGTTTTCTTGTGATGATTTCTTCAGATATTGTGGTTTTGATGAATTAACTTTGATTTCTAATCGACACATTGTTGTCTAGTACTACACCAATAAGACGAGACTAAAACTAAATTGCCATAAGAATCTTGATCTTGAGAAGACTGATGAAGTCAAGGTAAATTAAGCCCAAGACAAGACTATCCTAGTCTCGTTTGGGTATCGTCTTATCCGAAAACATTAAACCAACACAACATTGAATTAATAAATATTCTAAAAATGAAAATAGGCAAAGATATTAAGTGTTCGTGCATTAATGAACACCAATAGGTATAAAAATCAATTAGTGATAAGGTAATTTCCAGTAATTCAATTAGAAAATAATACCCCTACCAATTTAAGTTTAGTGACGGTATCTACTTAATAACGATCCAGTCCGAGTAGTATATATTAAAATGCGGAGAAAGCGAAATGCACTATTCCATTTAAAATAATGATAATAAGATACGGGCAGGCGACACTCTACTTAGCATCGTATAATGGCATGTTGCAGGCAGCGTGAGAGAGACAGAGAGCAGAGAGCTATTAGGTGTCCGAGATGAACAGAACCGAAAAGTGATACCGTCGTTTGGTCCATTGTCATCGGGTAATGGACTATCATCTGATACTTGTTACACTGGTTGGTCTGTATGTGTGTATTCATATACCGTCTTAGTTATCTAAGAAACGCCTGGTTCGAATTCCAAACGTATTCACACTATGATGAATGACAATAGATTTTTAAACAGTAATCGTTGAAATAGTTTAAAAAAATTATTTATACATATAATACGAGTATCAATTTAGATCCTTCTATTTAAAAACTCCTTATATTTTTGGAACTATGGTATACTATATAATTTAATTTTAAATCCTATTATTTAAACAAAATTAAGAAAAATATGTTAGGAGAAACGTTAGGTAATGAGATTATGTGTATTTCATGGCATTTTACGAGATCTCACTATACGCGTCCGGCAAACATCCCACTCTTCACACACTATGAGGCATTTCCTAATTGGTTACATACATAGCTATTGAAATTGAAATAATGATATCTTCTTGGGATTTCATCGCAAAATTAAAATATTTTCTGCCAAGATTGACTTTTGCAAGTCAGACTGGTTGCATTGGTGCCGGAATCTATGCTTATTTGCTCTTTAATTTATGAAAAAATATTTAAAAAATTCAAAATAATTGCAATGGTTCCAGAACTACGTATTATATTAAATTCTATTCAATGCATTATACACTACTATCAATAAAAATTATATAACTTTTAACCATACATCTTATTTTTCGATTCTGTCTCGTGAAGCTAGAATAGCAAGAAGATCAGAGCGATTGGAAGAGAAAGAATTTTTTGAGGAGACAGAAGGGTTATTATATGATCCAGGAGTAGATGATTACTGGTAAGATACTAAAGAAATTATTTATCAAGAATGATAGTAAAAAAATTAATTTATTAAAATTAGAACTGTTAATAAAGCAGAAGCGTTTTTCCTGAAATAACGTTTTCAAAGTTGGTGCAAATGATTTAGAAAAAAATTGTTTCTAGATTTGAACATTCTTCTCGAAATTGTTCTTATATGCATTGTACCACTAATAGTGCATTTTGAATAAAACCTCGATTTTTGGCACCGATTACAATCGAAAATTTTAACGATTTTGCACACTATTTTTTAATAGAGCGGCAAATATGGGCATTTAAATAAAAAAATACCATAGTGGTTCAGTGTCTAGTATTTTAATGTATCTTTAAAATGTCGTTTACCTGTTTTGTTTCAGACGATCCTGTGACGAGAAATCACTTGCACCGATTATATCTTTTTTTTGGTGCCGTATTTTTACGTAATGGTTCCATTACGTACAAATACGAAAATAGGTTTATTTTTGCATTTAACTTAAACATGGTATAGTCCATTTTTATATAATCTATAAAGATTTCGAAAATGAAATTAATGAATATGATGTAATTACCACCTTTACCTTTTACGTGTTAGTTCTATCATATTTAGGTGGTAATATATTATATATTATTTACAAAAATTTAAATTTAAAAGAAATTAGCATGCATTCTGATGTTACACACTTTCAAGAATGAATTGGTCCCTGTTTGCACTACCAGTATTGATTCAACATTAAGTGAGTAATTCATTTAATTCTTCATTTTGTAGCAATTATATCTATAGATTTGAAATTATCAGTATAATAATGAGTAGAATCATTAACCCTCTGACAAATTTAAAAAAAATCGAATCGAAATATGCAGTAGATACAATGAATTTGAATTATTGTGATCGTTATGGTATCTGTTTTGAAAAATATACAATTTCGAACCATCTGTATTGTATAACCTAGACAAAATTCTTTCTTGAAATAAAGTTTCAATTCATTTTTCTTGTTTGATATGAAATTGAAGAGATATTATTAGATGAAAAGGAATTCCGGAGCACGAGCTTTTGCTTATTATTAATTTAATTACACTTTCTTTGGCAAGTTTTCATCGCATCATATACGTATTCGCATTCCGTAAAAGTTCTTTTCTTTTTGACTCGTACTTTTATCTTTCATAAGTATATATCTTTCAGAAAGAAACAAGAAACTCATCTCTGCGTGTTTTTCTTTTATATATAGAATTAATTATATTTTGTACTATTGTATTCCATAATTATGATTAATTATATCCAAGCATATTTTAACTGATGAATTGATGTTTTGACTTTCTCTTACTCCTGAAAATAAATGCCAAGAAGAATCGAATCTTGGAGCTGAATAGTTTTCAACCGGTTAACCGCTTAGCTAAGTAACCAGTTAGCCAGTTATCGGTTTGCCAAGTAACCGGTTAGTAAGTAACCGGTTGCTAACTAACCGTATAGAAACCGGCTAATCGGTTTTCCAGGTAACCGTTATTTTAATAACCGGTATTTTTCGGCGGTTATTGATAGTAACCTGGGACCAGTATATATTAAATAAAGAATTTCAAAAGTTAATTTCCATTATATATATATACATTTTTCGAATAAACTTGTCAAACAAAAGTTGCTAGAAATTTTTATATCTTTATCATTTATAAGAGTTTTTTTTACTTTAACTCATGCCGTTTCAGAGATATAAAAAAAGTATATATAGTAAATCACTACTTCTGGTTAAAATATTACTAACAAAAATAAAAGTTCTTCTTCCAGGCCCTATACAGGTGTATAGAGTAAGGTTTCATTACCAAGAATCTACTTTAATCTATCTTTAACTAATTATTTGTTTTTGCAGTAAAACTTACATTATTTAATTTCAAAAATCAAACCATGTTTGTTAACGTAAAGCTAATTTAATCCTTAACTGGTGACATGACAAATTTATAATACTATAAAGGACATGACGTCTCACAGGCTACTACTTTTAAATTCATTTTTGTTATGAAAATTAACTTGGGTGTTTCAAAGTCGTCTTAATATTTATTCATCAGTATGTAATGAAAAACACATTAGTAAATCAAATCAACTTTTTTTACAAAATATAAAAAAGAAAGAGTATTAACACTTTGTGGTATTTTTCAGCCTCAATTGGTATGAGATCCTTATTTTACGTTCCAGTCGACCTTATGCGAGAAAAACGATAAAGTTAACACTTTTTACTTAATATCTAGGCGCGACGCCTGTGAGACTCCATGTCACTGGTTAAAGGTTAATATAATGAAAGTACGGCTCTGGAGTCATGATTAATTCAATACTACCGCAAAGCAACTGCTTGGATAATCCTAATGAATTCTACTGATTCCGTCAATAAATCGGCAAATTCGAACATCGCAGGTGGTCCCACTCCTTATCCGGATATCAAACTATTTCGCAAAAACTAAAATATACTTAACTCGTTCCAGGCAAGCTGCTGTACGATGGTAAGGTTATCTTCTTTATAGAAATGTAACTGGTAGCGTTTGATGTGGGTGTACTGAATTCATAAATAACGAACACAGGTCTCTTTCTCCGAGTATTAATACAAAAATCCTTTTTGTATGTCGTTGAATTTATACCTACATTTAGCTTCGAATCGAAGTGTATGTTATCCTTGATTTTCATAATGAAACGTTTTAAAATTAATATAAGTGGGCACTGTAAATGCTAGTAAATTCGCGATTTTATATAATATTTAATATTTTCATTGATATTTAGAGTCTCGCGTCTAGAGTATGAAAATTGTCCATATATATTTGTCTGTTATTACTAATAACTTATTAGTGTATTGCAATGCTACACTTGTGCAATAAAGGAGCAAATTTACACAGAAATTATTGTTATTATTTCGTTAAATATTGTTTATGATTATATTTTTGAACTAAGTATATTATTTTTAAATAATTGAACACGGTTGTCCAATATATTATTACAAACATCCGATATTTACAGCGGGTGTTAGGACATATATCCAATAACAATATTTTATCATATACAATTTATATTCTATTTTGCTTATCTTACGGGACCGAATATAACTTTCAATTTAAAATATCTGAGATTATTGTTTCACTATTGCGTTTGTGAAGTTTGAAAAGGTAAGGAAACTACTAAAACTTATAACAAGCCTATTAGCCACCAATGTGTACAATATATTTACAACCTCTGGTATTTTGAAAAAATAAACCATACATGTTAATGCACCTGATAATTTAAGCATTATTATTTTTATTTGGCTCAGGGTTCTATTTTATTTACTTTCCTATATTTAATGGTTATTTTCGCAATGCCGTCTGTGTTTCTATCAGTACGTGATCGCACTATTGTCTAAATGGTTATGGTTGAACATAAATTTAAGATATATTGAATTTAAGATTTTTATATGATAAGAAAGAAAACCTCTTATTTTTGAAACGGATATTTCAACGGAAAGTGCTTAAATAACCGAGTAATTTTTCAGGTTTCTGATTTGAGTTAGAGAAAAAGATAATATAATATTTCTAGCAACTATCGTTTGAAATGCTTTTTTTCGAATAATGTACTATTTACTAAGAAATTGTCTGAAAATAGACAAGTTACATACGTATCCCTATTTACCACACATATTGATATGGTTTCTTGGCAATGGTATAAGAGAGTCGAGTGAAGGGCACTTCAGATGTTATTTATGATATTAATTGTCACTATAATCTTTCATTAAAGCGCACAAAAAGTTTCTGTTGATATTTATAAGCATACAACGAAATTGCATACATTCACCCTTGACTCAGAGCTTCCGTTTATAATGAAAATTATTTATGAGCCGGACCTGCAGTTCTATTGATTTTGTTTTGTCAGCAAAGTTATAATGTTTTCAATTTCATATTTACTAACTGGAGATTCAACGACGCAAACTTAAATATTTATCATTACAAAATGGCTTGCAGCTATCCATCCAGATATCAAAGTTAATATTTTATTTTATTTGTTTTATGCTATTTATATTTTACGAATAAGTACTGAAAATTCAGTATTTTCTAAATTTTATTACTTATATTCTTTATAGAAAATTCCTTAAAAGGTGACTTGTTTGCGATATTAAATATCAGCCAATGTCAACATTTCAAATCATATTATTAAACTATAAAGTGTTCGGGTAGACAAGCATAGTTCATACATTGTGTATATTATCACTTTTTTAGCTCGCCGATCGCAGTACAAAAAAGCTAAAGCATTCGGTCGTGTGTCTGTGATAAAATCGGATTAAAAAATGCCTTAACAAATAGTTCTTGCCTCGTCGCCCTGAACATGTATAGCTCATATACTTGAATGTTAGTCGTTGCTTGCTCACTCTGTCGTTCGTAAGTTAGTACATACTTATATTCATATTTAACAGTGAGTGCATTGAACAACAATCTAATCTCATGCACATTACCATCAGATCTTGATATCTAGTTGATTTTGTTATTGTTTTTAAATGAATGTTGAACAATTTATTTTAATTTTTAAAGAAATTTCACATTTGTGGAATACATTTTGTAGACATATAATGATGCAAAATATTACCAAACATGTACAACAATATATATTTCTCATTTGTATTTGCATTTGTATAGTCCATCTTTATTTATGTGCTATGTGATTGGTCAATCATTAATTTTAATTAGAATAATAACTAGAAAGATATTGCAAGTTTCATTAAATTACATATTAAGTACACGGGCATGTTCATGTGATAAACCAATAACTATAAGTTAGCTGGATTTCATCGCTATGAATGGCACTTAATACTATAACTAAAATTACTGTAATTTTACTAATTATAGTAAATCTAATTGAATTTTTAGCTAATTCTACAATAGTTCTGTATTATTAAATGTCTTTGAACTGTAAATTTACATTAATTTTTACAGTGTAGCTTTTTCGTGGACGATTCTTTTCGTTTTTATAGTTTAAGTAGCTTCTTGTTTAAGAATATAAAAAATGTGAGGAGGTATAAACATACGTTCAGTGAGCATCGTTGACGCGAGTGGTTTAATCTGTAGCCATGAAGCTCTATCTAAACAGGCAGTGACTGTACTAAAGCGGCGGCGGTGAGCGGTTAGTTTTAGCGGGAACGCCTACAGTCGGTTTTGTCGGGCCGCAAATAAGAAATTCGATTTAGAGCCCGTTGAATTATTCATGACTACCATCGAACGAACGAACGAACGACGAACTGTGGCTGCACTGTGAACTACGAAGCCGGCAGCACACAGACTTTACAACATCCACAAAGACAATTGTTGGCTGCGATTCGCGATTTTTTATTAAGTGGCGTCCATTGCAATAAGGCGAACGTAAATAATGAACTTTTTCTTCAAGTTTTTTCAGTTTGTTTTGCCTGCTTTATGTTTAGAAATCCGCAACAATGGAAACTGCTTCTTAATTAGATTGCGAGGGATATTTTCTCTGCTGTTCGTAGCTGGTACCTGAAGCAGGCTAGTAATTTACGTACTGGCTTCGCTAAAAGAATGGTCGTTAGTGTATTGCTGTTGTACTTTATACATATACGCCTATTGGTACAACATTTACGCACGTCTCTGTAGGCAACGGTACCTCTTTTGGTGCCGCCACCGCCGCTTGAACCAGCGGGCTCTGTTATTAGTGCGATATTTTTAAATTATACCTTAAATCGAATTTCAGTAGCGTAGATACAGCGTAGGACGCAATGGTAATCTCCAATAGCCATTATAACGCTGCTAATAATCTGCAAATTTATTATATGGCCAGCATTTACCTTTCCAGGCGTTGCCCTTTTTTTACGAACAAAATTATTAAATTTAGCAATCTTCATAAATAAGTTTCTGTCTCAGCGTCAATACCTCAATTATTAAAATTATTCGCATACAATTACAATAAAGTTGCGATAAAGTTAACTAATTTTAGCTTTGTCAAGGCTGTTCACTTTTTCGTGGTTAGAAATGATTAGTTAATGAATGACATGAAATTAAACGTTAATTTTAACGTAAAATTAACAAACAATGCCAATACAAATCAAATGAACACTGAAAAGGGAAATTTTAGTGGTGCTGTTTTTCTTTTAATTTAATATGTAACAAATTTTATTTTAAATTATTTAACTCAAGTAAACTCATTGCATCCCAATATAAAACAATGTCAGCCGTATTCATAGTTATATCGTTAAACCTAGTTTAAACAGCCATCATTAAATTAAAATGAAATGTGAGAGAAAATTAAAAAATGCCATTTTTGATGACAACACTAAATGAATTCTATAAAGAACTGAATTAAATTTGATATATTATTCGTCTTAATAAAATCCTAACCTGTATATTTGCTTATATTCTATAAATGTATTTTTGTCGAGTTTTTAATATCAAAATAACGCCTTCTTTTTCTTCTCCTCATATTATTTAGTTATCTTAAATATTGTCGAGTAAATTTTGAAATACATGTAATTCATCCATTATTTCAATAAATCTAGTACTGAAATTAAACTTAGTTTTCCGAACTATGAATACGGTTGTGTTTACTTTATTGGCGAAATTGTGATATTTTATTATTCTTAACATTCTAACTTATTGAATATATATATATATATATATATATATATATATATATATATATATATATATATATATATATATATATACATATACAGTGAAATACTGTATATGTATATATATATATATATATATATATATATATATATATATATATATATATATATATATATATATATATATATATATATATATATATATATATATATATATATATATATATATATATATATATATATATATAAATATATATATATATATATATATATATATATATATATATATATATATATATACATATACAGTGAAATCCAGTGAAGAGCACTTCAGATTTTGTTTGTTTGTTCATTCTCTAATTGAGTTGAGGTGTCAGTAAAAGATTTATTTGGCGATGAATACATTGTATTCCACATAATCATAAAACTATAAAATTCATGTCAAATCACTATATGACCCTTTCTTGTATGCACTCTTGATTTATCGACGTAATTTGTGACGAGCTGTTTAATATTTTCAAACCCCAGCCTCAATCATCCCACCCACCCACTGTTTAAATAATTATTTATAGTGATAGTGTGCGGTGTATTGTTTGGTATGGTATACATAAAACGGTCATGCCTTTATATAATGGTATAGGCGGAAGACATGTCTCTGCATAACTTATAAGTTGAGATGGTTGCCTTATCGACGGGCGCTGATCGATAGGTTTACGAAACAACATTAATCAAGGTTTATTACTTATTTAAGGTGCATGCACTAACGCAAAGGTTATTGCAAAACATTTTACTCCTGATTCCTATACAACTACTTCTTAGCAACCTTATTCTCATGACCATTACATTCGAACAAATTATATTATTTAGCATATACCTGTATTTTGTATTTAAAACAAACTATCAGGTGCATCTAGTTCTAGTAAATGCCTTGCAACTGCAAATATTCATATGAACCAGTTAGAAATAAGCAATTTTCTCGCTACAACCAAAGGTCGAATAATGACTGTTTAAGGGGGAACAACACTGTTACGGTTTAACAAGAAACAATTTTTCATTCTTATATAATTTTAAAGAATGTATCTTTTCGAATATTTCCCTAAAATATTTTGCTGATATTCGTACAAATAACTTGACGCGCACATTGCTGACATTGGTCGTTCATAATAATTTTAGTGTGATTAGTTGAAATTTTAAAGTGAAAATTGATCGAAAAGGTAGTAGATTAACCCCTAAACGACAAAGACAGGACAAAAGAAAACAAATCGTTTTGAAATCGAACAGGACGACACGACACCAAACGTTGCGGCGCAGAAGTTAAAGACATTAAACGCGTTTCTCTCGAAACCCAGTTTTTTGTTATGGACGCCCACGCTACAATTTTACATCTGATATTTAGTTCTTTTGATTTAACTTGAAGCTTATAAAATTAACTTCAGTTGTACGTAGGTTTTTTTTTATATTTAGTTTCTTTTTCAGTCCAAAAAGTGGGGTAAAAAATAGGTAATTTTTTTGCAAAAGTCCACTATTTCGCGAAAAAAAATTCTTTTGCAAATCCTATGTAAAACTGGAATTACATCTATATAGATTAAGAAAAAAATAATTATTTTGTATCAGATGATTACAACCTGCGCTTCATCCATCATCCATAACCATGACGCTACCTCCTCTTAGTGCAAAGAAAGGTATTAAGCTATTATTATTTTTCAATAAAAGAAATCCTAATAAAACTTTGATATATACTTTATTTAATGCAGCAAACCCCATCAATCTACTATTTCTAAGTTCAGAGAGAAAAATTCGAGAAAATGAGAATTTTTTTCGCCCGTCACCGTGTTGTTCCCCCTTAATGCATAAAAAGAAACTTCGGAAACATTGTTGCAGTTTTGGTTATAGTTATACTTCTTAATTCCATGAATATGCTCAAAACCATGCTGAATAGAGAAAATAAGCTGGGGAGACCTTCACTCGACTATCTTAAATACTCTCACCATCTATATATTGATAACATCAAAGTTATTTAATTACTCGTTCTATCAACTAACTTTCAATATTTGTTGTTACGTTTGAGTATATCGAGCCGCTACTGGTCATCCAATGTTTGTAGGCGAATCTTGCATCGCTCAGATTAAACTACTGCTCGCATGAATTGCGATTGTGTGTTTATTATTGTGTTTAAATAAATCATAGAAGTTGGTGCAAACGGTTGTAATTATTAATATAAACACCCAGATGTATATGTTTTTATGTGTGTATGTGTAGAACGTTCTTATTGTAAAAAAAAAAAAAAAAAAAAAGACAAGTGGGATTCGAACTCCCAGAGAGAAGGACGAGAGTCTTAGCCTCTGTGTCAGGCCGACTGTTAAACATATTGTATATAATAGTCAAATAGTCTATATTGAAATAAAACACTACACTACTCTTCTGAAGTTTTTAGGTTGGCAAAACAAATCGCAACATTCAGATCTAATGTGACAGCTAACAGTATATGTTCATAAAGGCAGTTAGATGGATCTTCTCGCGTTCGTAAAATAAATCTGATCAACCAACCCGAGGAATCATTTATCTCACAATTTCCAAAATATTCGTTGTACAAATTACGTGCAATACCTCAAAAATGCTACCACGTGAGGAAGAAATACGTCAAAAACAGTATTTTAATATGAATTAATGAGGTACGAGTTACGGAAACATTGTTTGAACGTTTCGATGGGCATTTATGTTAGTAAAATACAATAATTATTAATTTTCGCTGTTCAAGGTTAACTTGGGGATTTGTAAATCTTTTAATATGCAAAAGAATTAAAAATCTGGCTAATTTAAATAATTTTTAGCAATTACGTATTTCCGTCCATTTATTTTAATGCAGAGTTAATATTTTCACATCAAAAAGGCCAAACAATGATGTTTTTTGAATATATGAGTTGCAGTATGGTTCTATAGGCGATCCAATTATAATAACTGCAAGTAAGTAAATTTGTATAAACGCAAACTCGCATAGGCGAGAATCGAACACCGACCTCCAGAATACCAAATGAAAACAATTTTTAATAATATAATAAACAAAATTTTGAAGAATGAATCCAAACATATTTAGACATTTGATTGACTGGAAAAAATATTTCAAATTATTAATATTTTATTTTTGTAGGTTTATTATCTGTCAAAGGATACAAAGAAAAAACCGTGTAAGGGAAACGCCTTATTTATATATTGTAACTATGATTTAGAAAAAAAATTACAAGAAAATTTGCCCACGTGTGACCCCATTATGTTACCTGTGTACCTTGTTGGATTCAGTTCTTGAATTCTTACAATTGTTACACTTTTTGAGATATCTGATCAAGTTAAATTCTTTAAATCTTTAATTGCGTTCATATTGCATGCAATGATTTTTTTGCATGTGCAGTCTTTTTGGATATACAGAAAGTACAAGCGTATGAGCATAATCAGTGCTTCGCAAATATATTTATTCATATTAAATAGCATACTTTCTTAGAAAAATGTCGCTTCATCTTTATTTTAAAGCGACATTTTTAGAACAAGATGAACACCTAATCTATCCGTAGAAACGTCTTGCAGAAGTGACAAAATGTAATCATCTGCGTGATCGTTGGAAGTATAGTTTAACAAGAAGTGTAGTTCTGAACGCAATCTTTATTTGCGGCGATGGCATTCATATACGATCGATGTATCCTATGTGACTTTTATCATGCGCCCGGGAATCAGAGAACGCATATGCTGGTTGCTAAGAAACAAAAGGGCCGTGTGCGCACTTGAAATATACGTCCACGTCACGCGCGTCACCCTCTATAAGTTTCGCATTATCAGCTCCGAGTCGCGGAAGTTCGCGTATACATCTTATATATCTATCTATCTATCCCACTATTCTCAAGTCGTATTTCAACTGTTATCGTTGCACATCATTTGCTATTTACCGTCTGTGATTTCCAGAAGGCAGACACAAGCAAAAAGTATATCTCCTGCTCCTTTCTTCGTGTTATATACTAAGATATTATACCTTTCCGTTCTACTGTGTGGCCACGTAGGTATCCAAATGCTTCAAAAGAGAGACTTCAGACGTCTTACAAAGTAGAATTTAAATCGTTGCAAATAGATTGACTTTTGAGTAACGATACTTTATGTATGTGTAGTTCGACAAATTGATTTAGAGATTTGGTTTTATTGATTTTCGTTTTGAATGCAAAACTATATACATCCACGTTTGTATTCATTGAAATCAACATCTTACCTGAATTTATAAATAAATCAATCATCATCTGCAACTTTTTAACTCGTCGTACGCTAGATTTTCGTCATTTGTCTGTAACACTGACAGATCATAAAAATTCCATAACACCGAATAATAATCTTGACGCATTGAACCTAAAAATATATATATGTAACCCTTATACCAGTAGCGGCGCCAGAGAGGGGGTCGGGAGCATCGACCTCCAAAATGATCTGTTGCCCACGGTTTGCCCTGCCGTATAATTCCAGAAAAGAAGATGGACTAACATTACGTAAATACGAATATTACATATAAATATAGATGTCTGCCCGCCCTACATTTTTTGCTGGTTCTTCCTGGCCCCACAAATTTTAAAATCTAGCACTACCTTATACATTGATGTAAGTAATTTGGTCTTTTGGTCTTAAGATCAAAATTTGTGTCCGCATCTTCTCTGAAGGTACCGAACCTATATATATATATATATATATATATATATATATATATATATATATATATATATATATATATATATATAATATATATATATATATATATATATATATATATATATATATATATATATATATATATATATATATGTAATTTAATTTTACATTATAGTTATAACCCGGCAAACACATTCTGCAATATGACTGAGATGTCGCCGACACGTAACATACGCATGTTAAGTCGCTGCAACATCACATAGATGTCACAAAATTCAAGTTGTTTGCTGGGAATATGTTATATAATAATGAAATATGAAATTATAAAACTATACCATTGAAATATTATAAATGGTTATTCCTATAAAATTTCAAATTACACGTTTCAACAATTAATTATCTTTTATTAATATTGCTGTCGAATATCAATTACACTGATTTTTCGTTATAGTTATGAAACGTTTTTGTTCAAACTTTAATTAATCTTTGACCATTATGACGTGAACTATTGTTTTATGACAATAAATCACATTCTAGTTAAATATGCACCATCCTACTAATTGGGCCATTTGTACATAATTACACATATCTATATAGATATATGTATAGATAATGCAAATGATGTATTGCTGATACTTTTCTAAATGTCTATAACATGTTTACTATTATTATTATTAATATTATTATAACTAGTTAATATTGTTGTTACAATCATTTTTAACTTCTGCATATGACGTAATCTAGATCGACGTACAATATCATAGCTGGCAACCACTCAAAATAATATTACTGACAAACGAAATAACATCATCACATTCATAGATTTCGCAACATAAATTGAGCGTCGCAAGAATATAACAAGATTTGGTACGCGTAAAACGCACCAACACGCAGGAATAATATGCGTTGCGAGCAGTGGTTATTAATTATTATGGCCTTTTGGTTAACAATCTGAAAAAATGTTATAGATATAAAAAGTCATACAATTTTTTGTAGATTATATTGATAAAAAAATTTTTTTAGTGCATATTTTAAAATTCAAAATTATAATATTTAAAAATATTTTTTGGGCTTTGAGTTAACAATATGAAAAAGTCTTGTAGACATAAGATATCTTAGAATATTTAGTAGAATTTTTAAGGGTTTTAATTAATTTTATAAGGGCAGTATTGAAGGGGTAAGTATGTCTATTAGTAAAGAATAATAAATGCATGTGTCTTTCAACAAAATTAAACTCACTCGCATAATTCTTACTAACAAATTGCTTACGCCACAATTTCATTCTGTACTGTCACGACCGGGGACCCCCCCCCCAAGATGAACTGTTGCCCCCCCCCACCATATAAATCTAGAAAAATCATAGATTTACATTTCGTGAATACGAGTATTACATTTAATTAATAATTAATAATGTGTGCCACTCCTACATTTTTTTCCTGGTCCTTGCTGGCCTCCTTAAAAAGTCTAGCGCCGCCACTGCTGTCTTGGTTCTCTTTTCACAGATATCAGGCTATATCAATGATATCGTGTATCACTAGCTTTCTATAATAATGGTAAATTTGAATATTTACATGTTCGTCGATTTTATATTTTGGTTTGAATATCGGTGGAAGAAAATATTTGGCCGATTTCAGTGGATTAATTTTTTAAATATTTCATGCTCCTGTAGGTCGAATTTTATTATACCTGAGATCACAATAAGAATTTACGTATATAGTAAACAAGTAATGCAAGCATTAGTTTTTCAAAATTTCTATTAGACTAACAATAAATATAGATAATATAAATGATTATTGCGTGCTAAATATGAGCTCAATTTTAAAATACCGGATCTTCTAGGCACACCATCTATAAATAAGTCTAAGGAATATAATTCCAACCAAAATGTCACATGAATATTTTTCTTGTAGTGTTTGGGAAAAAGGTGTGATTTACTAAATTCGCTATTCCACTGTTTACAGCAACAACAACAGCATACAATATACGTGAAACATTTGCTCAATGACGGGGAATAACCGTAAAAGATTGCATGCGGCCCAAAGTCGAAACGGATCAGTAAACGAAATCAATGAATCGACAAACAGGGTGACTGTGTATAAAACAAAGGCAACGTGCGCTCGTCAACAGCTGTACCCATCGTCATTTCACTTCTCCCTTCGCTCGTTGGCACCAATTCTACTTTATGTTTTTCACAACGTATCCATCAGCACGCGTGATTTTGTTGCACGTTCGCATTCAGCGACATCAACGCTGAACGCGTCAATGGGTTTCACTACGTTTTTACTCAATTGTCCAAAACGAATCGCCAACGGGTAATTTTATTTATTCATCTTTTCTTTCTTATACGAATGAAGGAAGAAAATGTTGTGATCATGAACATTTTTTGCTCGCCGTACGAAGTACAGAAGAGCTAAAGTAATCGATTGTTTGTCAGTAGCATTATTGGATCAAAAAATTTCCTTAACAAAAAGTGGCTGTTTCGTCGCCCTGTATTCAAAAATAATTATAAATTTTATACTTGGATGTTAGTCGTCGCTCATAAGACCAAATGTGTGCCTTCTACTTCTCTGAAGGAACCGGAGCGATTTACACCAAATTTGCTACACATAATATTTAGCATCGTATTTAAATTCAATCGCCAGTATACTATAGTACTACAGAAGAGTTGGTATTCACAACATGAATGAAATAAAGCGGAAACTACGGATAAAATAGTCGAGTAAAGGCCACTCCATATTATCTTTATAAATAGAATTGAATCTAAGTAATTGCATTTCTTTTATATACATCTTTCAAACAAACGTAAATTTGCATAATTCACACTAAATCATGTCTGTCCAATTTTACAATGCCTTATCCATATTGAATATGTCTATACCATATACCTATCCATGTAAATGAAATCGGATTTTTCGATATGTAGAACGTGTAAACCATACAAAACCATGTAATAACTATCCCATCGAAATTAAGAAATTAATCAACTTGAAATCATTTAACGTTATCAGTTGATCAGTAAAATGAAATACCGCTCGAAGGTATATAAAAGTGAATCTGTGAAAAGAATTCATTTTGCATGTTAAATAAAGCTAATTTGCATCAAGTGCGCGCCATACACATTTTAATAAATTGAGAAAGAAAATCCGACAGTTATGGTTGGCAATAATTAAAACTTGTTAATAATAACTTCGTTAGCGAAGAGATTAAGTTGTAAAATTTACATATACGTACACCTCTACCATATTCGTAGCATGTAATTAGGTGTATACGAAATAGTATTGCCGGAGTTATGGAATCTTAACCCAGATAAGGCAGATAACATAGGCGACCGGATTACTTTTCATGGTGTAAAGTTAACTATATGGTAAATGCTACAGCAATCACCATTTAGTTAAAACTAAGATAAGAAGGAACATTATTTCAGTTTATTTTTATCTTTATAATATGTTTATTAACGTGTTAGTACTTACAGTAAGGGTCCGATTCTGATAACCCTAGAGGAATCAGCTGTTGTTTTCTCATAAGTCAAAAGTTTATAAATCGGAATAGCAAACCTTTGAAAAATTAATAAGTTAATATGGCTGACTATGGTTACCAGGATTGTGCTCGAACAGTATTAGAAACTATTATGATATGGCAAACACCAATGCTATTTTACTTGAAAGAAAATAAACTTTTCAAATTAACGACTATTCAAAGAAAACATGTATAGTCATATATTTATTTAAAGATAACATCTAATCATAGTCTTGTTTCTAAATATATTATACACATGGTTAGTCGTGATGTAACATAAGAACTGAAGCAATCAGACCAAATGTTCTTTTTAAATTTGGAGTATGACAAACCAGCGTATAATATAGCTGTATATATATATATATATATATATATATATATATATATATATATATATATATATATATATATATATATATATATATATATATATATATATATATATATATATATATATATATATATATATATATATATATATATATATATATATATATATATATATATATATATATATATATATATATATATATATATATATATATATATATATATATATATATATATATATATATATATATATATATATATATATATATATATATATATATATATATATATATATATATATATATATATATATATATATATATATATATATATATATATATATATATATATATATATATATATATATATATATATATATATATATATATATATATATATATATATATATATATATATATATATATATATATATATATATATATATATATATATATATATATATATATATATATATATATATATATATATATATATATATATATATATATATATATATATATATATATATATATATATATATATATATATATATATATATATATATATATATATATATATATATATATATATATATATATATATATATATATATATATATATATATATATATATATAACCAGCTATCAAACTAGCCAATACTCTACAGATATATCCTGAAATGTCATTTATCTAAGTGAGTCTATTTTGTTTTCCTGTCAAAATAGCAGATGATCCGATTTTATAAGCTACATGCGAATCCATGGCAACGTAAACAAGATATTTTATAATGTTTCGTAGCATTTTTCTCGTAGCTGATACATTTTTTGAAAAAATGTTTCAAACGAAAGTTGTGCAAAATATTAATCTCTTTCAGTATAAACCTAACTATATTTGCCGTTAGTGCAGCCGTTCTAGTGATATTGGAGATGTTGAGAGATGATGAGAAAAATGTATAGAGTTAACATGCACTACCGGTTTGAATATTCTTTTCAAAAATAGGAGGTGCACATCTAGGGCATATACAAGTCTTAAGTTTGAAGTTTCACAATTTTACGTTCGACAGTTTTGGCCCTAGAGCGTTCGCAGACACACACACAGACACACGCATACACACACACACATACACACACATATATTCACACACACACACACATACGCACAGACATCATTCCGAAAATAGTCACATTCGATTCAAGGAAGGTCCAAACATTTATATCCGTTGAAATCTCGAGTTCGAAATTTTTCATGATTACAAGACTTACTTATTACTTCGTAAAAGAAAGTAAATAGTAATGCCACATAAGTAATCCCAACTTCACAATGATTTTTTTATTCCGTTATAATTTTCAAACGTGAATTTCTTGATAAGTCTTGGGTTCTCTTGGCAGACTTAAAAACCGAACTAATTAGCATATTCTTAAAAAACATATTTTTAATATGACAAATCTAACAATATTATCAGGTAACCTAGACTAGAGGCGACATTCCTTCTTATCGTTTTTAATAATGGAACATATAAATCAAGCATCCTGAACAACAGAAAGAACAACAGATAAAACAATATCAATATATATTATATAGTAGATACCTGATGGGAGAGAATTATTCTTTATAGATCATTAAGCATTGCTATGTATATGCAAACCTTTAGATGCATGCCGTTGTCAATATAAATTAATGACGCAACAATGACGAGCATTCCCTACTACAATACACACGGTTCACTGAATTACAGAGCAGGACTTAGGCGATTTGTTTTCATTCGTTTTCAAAATTTTTTGCTATAGATTATATAGTGTTTTAAAGATTTATTTCCATTTTGAGTTCACTGAAAATATTCTTATTATATATATATATATATTTAACATTATTAGAAGTTTTTGTAATGTGTTTTACACCACAGACAGACATCATTGAGAAAATAGACAAATCATAAAAAGTAGGTAAACAAACTAATCATCGATTTCTACTTAAAGGCGGAGGATTCCTTGCTATGTTTAATCCGCATATGTGAGTACAAATGCTTCCTTATTGTACTGATGCGCCCCTGTTAGTGCAAGCAACAACAAGACGATGGATGCGATGAAGAGGACGTGACGGTGTAAGCCGTATGCGTATAATCGTACACCGCACAACCAACTCTGATGGATGCTGCGTGCCTTGATTGAGTGCTCTGGCTTATCGGAAAGAACTCTGTCCGCTGCTTATCGTTACTCATTGTTCAACTACCTCTCGTCCCGTGTGTAGACTAGCCGTGATATGAACTTGCTTGTTTTCGTCTAATATGTTTTATGTTTGATTAAATTCAGTGAGAAATTTCTCATATGTTCTGTTTTGTCTATTGCTGCCCGTTGTGATATAAATTATGCTTTCGGTTTTGTGTACGTGTTAACATTGTTGAAAATTTCGATTTGGAATTAGATTTTACCTTGTTTGAACTTCACGAAGGTAGATGTACCCACCTGAATATCTAACATTTAGTACAAATAGTATTTCGAGAGTAACTTCATTCAAAATATAGTATACCTTTTACGACTGCTTTATGCAGTGAAATATGTTTTCAGTTTATGGCATTTCGCCCTTGAAAAAGCTTACTTTTTACCACGGGAAGCAAAATCTATTTCATTATTATATTTAGAAAGGTTCATATAGTCTTGTTAGACGACATCCGTTTCACATAGTCGCAGACACATTCCTTCGGTGCCCATTTCTGATAAAGTAAATCCACTATCTAACTTCTGCAGTATTTTATTAAAATCACTAACTCTGTTCACTCCCTCCGTTATAGGGTCTCGGGGGTTAAGCCGATTACGGTACGACCATGTGTAAACATAACTGTCTTATATTCAAATCGCATTCAGTGTGAATCATGGATAATCGATTTTGAGCGTGCCCGAATATGAATTCTATAAAAACTCACACATCCCCACGTACACATAATATACCAGTGGTACTCCAACCGAACTGCATCCCTATACTTCTGATGTCTAATCCAAAATTAGGAAACTTTGCTATTTTATTTTTCTATTTGCATAATGAAACATTCTTTGGTGGTACTCGATTATTTATTGAAATTTATCTTATCTTCCATTATGATCTTTCATTTATTTTGATTTAATAAAATAAGACGGACCATGTATGTTGTCATTGGTATTGATAACATGCATACATAGTATAATATATTTTTCTAAACTGGCATACCGAATAACTTGTTTCTTTTTCTTCTCCTAAGCTAACTCTGCCCGATTTTAAATGTCATATAAAATCACTTCGACTGAGTCTAGCTAAATATTTTGAGCCACTGGGAGGAAGTGCGTGTGTTCGGTTAGTATGCGTGTACCGTGCGTGCGTGACACGGCGTTTGTCGTGACGTGCTGCTAGCGTCTCTTCACCGTTTTTCTAATGCCCTCACCTTTTCTCTCCTTAAGTTCCTAACGCATACGGTAACAATGTACTGCCTTCACATCAGGAAACGAACTCCTGCAGAGATCTTCTCGTGTTGTACAGTTACGCGCTGAATACTATGTTCTTCTTTCCTTCTTGCACAGCTGTTGTTACTCAGTCGGTAACGTCAACAAGAATACCGGTATATACATGAAATTTATGTTGGAACAATATTTTATTATACACTGAATAGTATACCAGCTTCTTGAATTAGTATACATATATTCTTCCCATCCAATAGAAATTGTTATTCCGGATCCATTGGATCCTAAAATATAGAAAATTATTAAATACCGATCTTATACATTCTTGAGTACATCTACAAATGTTTGAAGATATATGATGTATGTATGTATAAACAAAGTCTAGTCCGTCAAACTGAAAATGTGTGAATTATAATCATTAAAGATTACTATGAAAAACATATTGCAAACATATAATTCAGAAATCATTAATATAATAACCCAGAAATGTTTGTATGTGAGTGTGTATGTGTGTATGTGTGGAACGCTTTTTTGTAAAAATGCAGATTGGCATAGACGGGGATCGAACTCACGACCTCCAGGGTGAAAGGCATGACACTTAGCCACTGCACCATGACGACTGTTAATAATGTTATAAAAAATGGGTTGTGGCCAACGCGGGACTATCTTTTACGTAGTTTTCATCAATATTCATTGATTATAAAAATATAATATTAAGAAATAATAATCCAACAGAAACAATATAAAAAACTTAGCTTACCTTATATAAATGAATGGGTTGAAAATTATACCAATACCAATTTGTAATGGTTTCGAAGTACTAACTATCAAAACTAAACAATTCTCTACAGAATTATTCTGAAATATCATTTATCTAATTCAGACCATTTTGTTTTCTTGTCGAAATATTGACAGGCGCAGATGATCCGATTTATTAAGCTACATTCGAATCCATGACAACGTAAACAAGATTCTCATAATTTTCGGTAGCGGTTTTCTCGTAACTGGTACATTTATTGAAGAAACTTTTCAAACAAAAGTTGTGCGAAATATTAATATCTTTCATTATGAACATAACTATTTTTGCCGTAAGTGCAGCCGTTCTAGTGATATTGGAGATAGAACAAAAAATGCATAGAGTAAACATGCACTGCCGGTTAGAATATTCTTTTCAAAAATAGGAGGTGCACAACTAGACTATATACAAGTCTTATGTTTGAAGTCTCATAATTTTACGTTGGACAGTTTCGGCTCTAGAGCGTTCGCACACACACACACGCAGACACACACACGCACACACACACACACACACACAGACGTCACTCCGAAAATAGTCACATTCGATTCAGGGAAGCTCAAAACGTGTATATCCGTTGAAATCTCGAGTTCGATTTTTTTGGTGATCCCTATACTTACTTATTACTTCGTAAAAGAAAGTAAAAATAATCAAATAGTTTATACTGAAATAAAACAATCACTACGATTCTGAAGTTCAGTCTGCTTTGAAATAGACAAAAACGAATCAAACGTCAGAATGAAATGTCAAATTTGGATTTTGTGTGATAAATCTTCAATTCAAAGTTTAATCTTAAGTTTAAGGGGAGTAGCATGTTATAATTTCAATTTTTAAGTATATAATATGAAATAAGTGCATATTATTGCCTAATTAGCAAATATTTTTAGCCAATACGTGTTTCTGTACATTTATTTTAATTCATAGTTCATATTTTTCACTTCAAAATGGCCAAAAAGCAGTGATTTTTGAAAATATGAGTTGCGGTAAGATTTTATAGTTCGTCAAATTATAATAACTGCAAGTAAGTAAATTTATAATACTGATTATTAGAGAAATAAAATCTTGAAGAGATAATTCAAACATATTTAGAAACATGTTTGGTTGGCAATTTTATTCTTTTATTTTTGATGGCACAATCCATTGTATTTTAGCATATAACTAATTATTATCACTTTTAAAACTGCAGTTTAATACTGCAAAATTCAGAATCTAGCCTGATTATTTAATTCAAAAACAATAATGAATCAAATGTCAAATCATTAAAAATGTTGTGTAAAAAGGATTTGTAATACATATTATTTGAATAATCGATTCAAATAATAAACAGCAATCGTAAGTAAATTTATAATTCCTGTTTATTATATACAATCATAGAAACTGTCTAAATGATACAACACATATGCACCATACAAGGTTAAAATCAAAGTTAAACAAAATTTAGTTTAAATTTATCGGATGTTATAAGCGATCGATTGGTTAATCCCAGCATAGTAATCTAAGAACAAAATAGCGTTCAAAAAAAGGACTCGATTTTTTCTTTATTATTATGTGCGATGTGGAAATTTGTATTACTATTATAGTCAAACGACACAAAATGAAGAAAACCGTGTTTTTATTATTAAATTACATGAAAATTCGGTATCAGTCAAAACTGACCTATGTTCTGTATACCATATGGGCACATGGTGCCCACGGGTGACCCTAGTACTCATAATAATAAATTACTGCGAATAATCGTAATAACAAGCAAACAAACAATTCACTCGGATTTATAATAATTCCGACATTTATATGCGGATCTCGAAAAATCGCTGTATTTGAATAAGTACAAACGTAATGCAACTGCAGCAGCCGTAAGTAATGGCAATTGCTGGAATTTAAATTCAGGACTCAAGCTAATAATTCATCAAAATTCCATAGGGCAGTCTAGCAAAAATTTATATTGTAGCCGTGTTTCATTAATGTAGCACATTATATTTTGTATTACTTCTGTCAACGTAGACATTATACATCTAGTATAATAAGAATACGCTTAGCATAATTTATGTTATTCAAGCTATAGTAGAACATTTTTACTTTCTTTTACGAAGTAATAAGTAAGTCTGGTAAAATATTGAACTCAAGATTTCAACGGATAAACACGTTTTGCCCATCCTTGAATTGAATTAGATTTTTTTCGAAATGCTGTCTTAATTTGTGTTTGTGTGTGTGTATCTATGTGCGCTTGATTGCTAATGCCGTTATTGGAAAAAATATGCATCCTTAAACTTAAATTTGTATATGCCCCGGATGAAAAGCACCTTTTCTGAAAGCACTATCTTAACCGGAAGTAATAGTTTACTCAAATTAGAGAAAAAAGAATCTCATAAAGGATAATAATATTTAAGATTTTTTATTTCGCCTTTTAAACTAGTTATTTTATTTTTACGTTTCCCTAGTTGCAATACATATTGCTACTGCTTCATAGCAATCGTAAGATGAATTTGAAATAAAATAAAGAATTATAAATATAGATAGTGAAAGTACAATTTGCGTTAAGATCTCGAATTCGAAAGAGTAAAAATAAGTTTTGGTTGGAAAGTTTCCTTGAAGAGCATAACGTTTACTGGAAAATTGCTTAGGGATTCCTAAGCAATTTTCCAGTGAACGTTATTTATATTTACCTATATTTAATAATTTAAATTATTAAATATAGGTATGTTGTATCCATGGTTAGCATATTTATTGTAATATTATATGATAATCTTAATATCAATGAATATGAAGATATCCGGCAATAAAATAGTGTAATATGCCACACAACAAATATTCTTTGGTTATACGAACAAGAAACACCAACTTGGAGCACTGTTGATATTTTGTATTACATTATTACAATTTGATATTTATTTATTTATTTATTATTGAAACATCATATTATATTTAAATATTGATATGCGTCTTTTAGTTAGGAGAAATATATGATTTGAATTGGTTGATTTCTTCAACATTAACAGATGTAACCAGAATTCGAACGAGTGCGCTGTAGGACAGTGTAAGCACAAATCAGGCTTTGACACATGTTCACACCATTTAAAGTAAAATAAATCACATTGCAAGCCCTGGTTCCAAATGATACATCATCACTGAATAGATCCATAAATGCCAGAGCACTTCCTTTTGTTGACAATACACCCTATATCATAGAACCTACATAATCAGTGTTATTACAGTACTATATATTCCACAATGAACACAATAATATCGAATGTCATTGTATTCATGTATGTATATGTCCTATGTGCATATGCAGAACATTCAATTCACACAAACATATATACATACATACATATATACAGGTATAGAAGCGACGAATTGTAGCACATATGTTATATATCATCATGGCTGCCTGTTATCACACTGACACACGGGGTATTAATTACCAGTCAAGGCGACATAATACATTCGCGTTCTGTCATATCATGGACGCCGATGAAAGGGTTGGAAATTACAAATTATTATTATTACATATTAACTAGATGACGCGGATTGTGTTGAATGATGAATAATATGCTTATATAATATTAATTAAGCAAATTGGGTACATATTATGTATCTCACTCGTTCGCTCGGTTGGTCGTAAGATCTGATTTATTCACCGCAATTCCTCTGAAGGTACCAACCCGATTTTACTGAAATTTGTTACACACAAAATTTTGGTGGCCAAGAACTTTCAGTTGCATTTTATATCAAATCGTCGGTATTGATGCCCCCCTTAATACTGCTCTTAAGGTATTCTTTTAAATATAGAAAAATTCTAAGATATTTTATGTTTATCAATTTTATTGTGCACCCGAAAGCTATAGAAAATATATATAAAGATATATTTTTGAAATTAAAAATATAAATTTAAAATAAAAATTCTTTAAACTTTATATGACTTTTTATATCTATAACGTTGGTAAGGTGGGTATGAATTTTCGTACAACTGTACTTGCCACACTATGAATCACAGTAGCTTCCTATAATAAGCTAAATTGTGGTATTTTATATATATATATATATATATATATATATATATATATATATATATATATATATATATATATATATATATATATATAGTATTTGGATTCAGTACGAGACAAGGGCATTTGTTAAGGAAATACTTTGATCCGAGAATGTTACAGACACGACTGAATCAGTTTTTTCGTGCTAAAAACTCTAATCTTCTTTCATTTCCCTCAAAATTAAACCTAAAATGCAGCGCTAACTGATCTTGGGTAAGATTCTAAAATGAGTAACGGAATCTAAGTAACTATTGGTTCAGTGAGTGCACTACCATTTAATGTACACTTGCATAAAAATTCTTATCCATTATTTTTCATTGCATCTGAATATATATGGACGTGAAATCAGTTCAGCTAAGATGTTTACTATTAGTTTGCAGGGTTGCCAAAAACATGTTTTTTAAATAAATATAAGAACATGGTTTTATTGTTTTAAACATATTTTCTTGTGTTAAGAACCTTCAAAAAATTACACGTTTAAAACATGTTTTAAACATTTACCATTTACTAAAATCAGAGTAAAATTTTTGTTAATCTATTTTATAAATACAAAATAAATTTTATTTAAATAATTACTTTAATTTCAAATTTAAATAATTTAACATGGCTTTAAACACTTGTTTAAAACCATGTGCTTTAATCAATCCTACCCTGTAATCGTTTGGCATTCTGTATTATATCAAGTTATTCTACTGGCGACATTAAGAAATATAGAAAATATTGTCAAATTCGTTGTACCTGATACAGTAACACAATCATTCTTAAAATATAGAATATTTGAACTTGACCTTTATAATCCCTGCAGAGAACTAGCCGTACAATAGGAGGTGATGGAATAGTATGAAATGAAAACTTTAGGAAGGAGCATGCTTGTGAAATTGAAAGAAAAACATGTATATACAAACTTATACGTGTGTGTGCGCGTGGTTGGGTATTCGGTGCACGTATATGTGAGATGGGGATGACTAAGGGAATGCTATGTATAAATATTTTACTGTTCGTGATTTCCCCCAAGGTGAGGACGTGTTGTCTTAAAAGTGTGTCCCGTTTGCAGTTCCTTTCCCTATTTGTGTTACACGGAAAGAGAAAAGAATGTTTTGCTGGTTTACCTCGACGGCGACGCTAGTGCAAGACCTGCATATGTGATCATTGTTTTATCTATTGGGAACCGATATGTTGACTTTTGAATTCTTTGTCTTCACACTTGGAAACAATCTTACTAACGAAAGGTACACATCTTGCATTTGCAAAAGTAAATACGTTAGATTAGAGGAGAGATTTTTCTCTTTCACACTTAAAGGATGTTATAGCTCGTCATAGTACAAAAGAGAAATTATGTGTCTCAACATTTTTTTGCATAGAAATTTGTTTTATGTTACAGGAAACCACACACCTATCTAACTTATGGAATAATTATAATGATATCTGAGTACTACAATACCTAACTATTCTAGCTATTCCTCGCCACAACCCATAATACATACAACGAAAATAAACACGAAATTACCTGTACATGACTTTCTGTCGTCGATGTCTCCAGCCCAATCGGAGAGTGTATAGGCTGTGAGACACTTACCGGCTTTAGCATAATTAATACTGTGATCTGGAGTCGCTTTTAAGTACCTCAGAACACGTTTTGGAATTGTCCAGTGATCTTTTCCGGGATTAGAACAAAATCTACTCAACGTGCTTGCCGCAAACACTATATCCGGTCGTGTTGCCTTTCCCAAGTAAATTTGACCACCGACCAATTCTCTATGGGGTCGGTTCTTCATCTCGGGTCGGTTCTTCGTTAGTTGTTGGGCTTATTTCTTTTGTTATCTTCGAGTTGGATTCGATGGGAGTCGATACGGGTTTGGCCTGTTCCATCTTAAACTTCTTAAACTTCTGTAGAAGATCTTCAGTGTATTTTTGCTGAGAAAGACGAATGCTTCCAGTAGCTCCATCTCGTTGCACACGGATTCCCAAAATGTCACTGAATTGCCTCAGCATCTTGAATGAAGATTTCAGCTTTGACCTGATGATCTCCAGAGACTTGGCATTCTTTGACGCCAGGATCAAATCATCAACATAGATATTCATGATCACTCGATCTTCTTTTTCGCCAAACACATAAACGCAGGGGTCAGCTGGAGTGCGACCACCACCGTTCTCTATAAGGTATGTGTCCAGTTTCCTGTACCAGTTTCGGCCAGACTACTTTAAGTCGTAAAGCGGTTTCTGTAACTTGCACACTTTTTCCTCTTGATCAGAATCGATAAACATCTCCGGCTGCTCCATATAAACTTCATCGCTGAGGTCTCCCTGAACATAAACTGAAACTACGTCCATTTGATGTACATGCATCTCCTCATTTACAGCTGCAGCGAGCAATGTACGGATCGTTTCATATCTTGCCATGGGCGCAAACACTTCGTCGTAATCAATTCCTTGTTGTTGAGTGTGTCCACGGGCAACGAGCTTTGCCTTGTACTTCTTGATCTCACCTTGTTGGTTAGTTTTTAACTTGAATACCCATCTGCTTGACAGTACCTTTACGTTGTTTAGTCTCGGTACGAGAATCCACGTTTGGTTTTCTTGCAACGTGTTGTACTCCTATCTCATGGCTAGTCAACTTTCTTCATCACTTCGTCCCAAAACTTGAGAAGCCGATTGAGGATCCGACTTTTCCTTTACTACGTTATAAACTTTTGTCGGTCGGCTTCGTTTCCCCGTTCGTACATTTCTAGGCTGACCAGGCGCTCTAAGTGGTGTATCGGGCTCTTCTTCAGACTCGTTGAGTCTGATATTTTCGACTTCGTCCTCTACTTTATCCTTAACATTTTCTCTTGGCTGGCTTCACTTGATTTGCTAATCATAGGGCTAAAATCGTCGCCTTGCTATCGCTCTGTACAAGCTTCGAATGGTGTGATCCTATCAAGACACTTCGTTGCACTCCTGTTCCGGAGATACGTTGCCGTATTGATTGCTTCGGCCCATAAGGAATCTGGTTGACTAGCTTGTAACATGAGACAACTTGCCATCTCCTTCAATTTACGGTTCGCCCGCTCGGCGACGCCATTCTGCTGGGGTGTATACTCGACCGTGAGCTAGTGGAGGATGCCCTCTTCTACAAGAAAGTTCTTGAAGTCGTTTGAAAGATACTCTCTTTCATTATCCGTACGAAGTTTCTTTATTCGCTGTTCAGTCTGATTTTCCATTCTTCGCTTATAATATTTGAAAGCTTGAAGAACATCAGATCGATTACGCAGCATTACTGTTTCCGTGAATCTAGAATAATCATCTATAAATGTAACGAAATACTTAGCACCACCGATTGATTCCGTCTTCATCGGACCACAGGTGTCCGAATGTACTAGTCCCAGGATGACTGTTTCGCGGTGAGTCGATGGTTTAAATGGCTGAACATGAATCTTACATTTTACGCATACCTTGCAATTTATTTCACTAGTCTTCGCCTTAAGATTCATACCATCTATCATGTTATCACTCGCCAGCTTCCTCAAGTCGCTGACGTTTAGATGTCCATAACGCTGGTGCCAGCGAATCAAATTATCTGCTTTTACATCCACGATATAAAAACGATCGTTTCTCATTGCGGTCAACGCAATCGAACCATTTTTCCTATACACCGTTGCACGCAGTTTGTTAAATGTCACCGAAAAACCGTTGTCTGCAATGCTTGCCACAGACACAAGACTGTTACGAAGATCCAGTATATACTAGGCGTTTTGTAATTTTACGGAGTTCGTTTCATCTTTGCTTATTTTCGCGTCTACACAGATATCACCACTGTCATGCGATTTTATAAAACTTTCCGCGGCAGTATAAACTCTCATTTGTTCATTTGTGTCCAATACCGCAAAGCTATGTTTTGTCGTTGCATATATGCCTAGTCGCGCCAATATCTAGGTACCACGATTTCGATTTTGCAGTAAAGTTGGTGTTATACGGAACCGTCGTCATCGCGTCACTCTCGTTATTTTGTTCGTTTTGTTTCGACTTCAACCTGCACTGTTTGCTCATATGCCCGAATTTATGACAGTTAAAAAAATTACCTTTAAATTTACGCGTTTCGTATTTTTGGTTATAATATGGCGGATTTGCACTAAATTGCTTTACTTTACTTGCTCGGAGCGACCTTTTGTAAATAATGCGGAATTTATCTTTTGATTCTCGTTCGATTTTGCGGTGCGGTCGCTTTGTATTGCCTCTTCTTCAATTAATTTCCCCTTCAAATTTTCAAGTGTCGGAATATCATCGCGAGACTCTATCGCAATACTCTCAAACTCGGTCGGCAACGAACTTAGCAACGTTATTGACAACAACTCGTTTGGTATCGCGATCCCAGCCACTTCAAGTTGTTTCGCCTTCTGGAAGAAATCTGTTACGTACTGCGACATCGAGCTCTTAGGGTCTTATTCCATCCTGAGCAACTGTTTATATAAGGCTGCTTTTCTTACCGAGCCTTGGGATTCGAAGATTGTCTGGCGTATCCCAAGTTTCCTTCGACGTCGTGGCCTTCTTCACGTGATTCAGTTGGCTGTGCGTGATACTTTAATTGATAAGTGCCAACGCCTTGTTGTCATTCTTTATCAAATCTGCTGTCTCAACTGCATTGCTTACCAGTTTTACTACTGTGGCAATGCGATGGTAACTCAAACATCCAGTGGCGTACATGTTCGATTTACAATCTCACACTTCATGCAGTGGTACATGTTCGATATACAAATCTCACAATAAATAATTATTCTATAATATTATGGTCTATGGATTCACAATCTAAATAATATAGAGAGGCCTGTAGTCAACTTCCTTATAAGTAGTATTCACTAGAAATATATATCCAAAGTAAACTGTAAATCCAACAAATACTTCACAATAATACCAATTAGCTTACGTTATCAAATAGTATTTCTTCAATATAAAATATAAATTGTTCCTTTAATAATCACCTAATCAATTTATTTAAATATGATATTTATTACGTAGTGTTATTTAATATTTTAGAGAAGTAGAGGTCACAAATTTGGACTTACGAGCGAGCAACGACTTACATATATATATATTTGATTTCAGGACGACGAGACAAGAGGAAATTTTCATGATCCGAGAATGTTACAGATATACGACCGAATATTTTCGCACATCTATACTTTGTACGGCGAGCTAATAAGATTGATGAAAGAGCAACATAAATTTAATGCAATATATTGCATTATATATTTACATTTCTTTAAAAGAATATTTAATTAATGTAACCTTCAAAGTAACATGAGCACAGAAAGCTTTAACTCATTATATACACAAGTATATTTTTCCAGTTTCCATGGAGACCTAGGTCTTTGATGACTGCCTTTCATGGTTTATTCTAGATTTTTATTTATACAAATATTTAGCATTTATTAAAAAATACAATTTTCAATGCGGAACAAGGTTCCTGCTGAAGGGAATTCAACCTTGTTGTGATGGCAGCTTTAATCACAATTGCCGATGTCGTTTGAAATAAATACTGATCAGCATGCTCAAATCTTATATTCTTTAATAATTATTTGATTTTTACTATTTTAGTGGAAAAAGTAATTTTGTGGATCATTTATTCTGACTATTTTCGCAATGACGCCTGTGTGTGTATATGTCTATCTGTGTGTGTGTAAAACCGCTACTTCCTATATCGGTAAATATAGAAATATGATATTTTCAATTTTAGTATTTGTATATCCTGGGAATTAAAACTAATTTTTGAAAAGAATAATTCATTCGGAAACACTTATTTATTCGTTATTTTTTATATATCTCGAGAACAGCACGAAGTAAAGATAATAAAATTTCAAGCAGCATTTATTTGAAAATATCGCTCGAAAACTGTACCATTTACTAAAAAATCGTCGTTGCAAATTTCCATACTACATTTACGTTTCCCTAGTTACCATACATATTGATAATGTTCCATGGCAATGGTAATTGAATTTAAAACATAAAACTATATTACATATATCATTGAAAGCTAATTATTCACGTACGTAAATCACAGTATACCCCCAATAGAAGCCATGTTTGAGTAATGATAATTCTTGAAAATCAACATTATATATTACAAATATGTCCATTTTACCCGGATTTCGAAGATATCATAATATGTTGTGTCGGAATATGTTATAATCATATATGCACGTCCATAATAACATAATGAACACTCGCGTCTAATATATCCAACAAAGTCAGAAGTCTGCCACCAAAGATATTATCAATCGCGAATAAGAAAGTCAAGTGATGGTCACTTAAGTTTTTTTTTAACTGTTTGATCATTACAATAATATAATACATTAATTTTGAAACAACCAAGTGTGTTTTATTCAAATATTCCTTTATTAAATAATACAATATATTTTTTTTTGTAATAACGTTGATATTTAAAATTTTGAATCTCTTGCAGTTATGTGGCAATAGGTTCCCTATATAAAATACAAAATTTCATAATTATGATGATATGCATTTCTAAAATTTTCAATGGAATTTAATTATCATATTTCCATTGCTATCAAACTTTTAAAATTTACATTACCACGTTACATCCAATGGATGATGCACACATGATATAGGGTTAGAAATTTAATTTACATTTCGTTGCTGGTTTTATCATTACTGTATATATGTGCACGTATGAGTGTGTGTGATGCATAGTGCCATTTTGTCCATTGTGCACAATGGTGCTCTCCAATGCTGAATTAATGCATATGTATTTGTTAGTGAGCATACACAGATGCGCTCTCCCACAGGTACAGTGATAGACCTGTATTTATTAAACAATATGTATATCTGCGATTCGTGTGAATGTGTAAGTTCTTTTATACGTATTGCATAGGCTAAAATATCAGCGCGTGTGGCCATGCATGATTAAATTGGAACTGGCCGTTGATAAAGCGTACGTAACTACATAGTAGGTACAGACCGCATTCTATTCATCCCTTTCAAATTACCTTCGTTTCACGTATTAGAATATAAAGTTGTGCTATATATGAGGTTTAGTTCTATCAGTCAGCCCGTTTTGTCACTATTTTTTATTGATATGTTATCAACCGGTCAAATTCAGACAAAATGTATTAAATTATAAGTGAAATATTGGTTGTGACCAACACAAAACTTTCTATTAGATTTTGGTAGTAAGCTATTTTTGATGCAAAATATTTTTTTTAAATTTTACGATATTTCTCGAGCATTGTTATACAAAATATCAAAAATAAAAAAAATAGTCTCAAATTATAAGCTCTCCAAATAACTTAAAAAAAAATTTGTGGCTCTACCACCCTTTAAAAATGAGAAAATAATTATTCTTATTAATCCTGAATTACGAGCTATTTATGAGCTGGTCAGATACGTATGTTTCAATTTTTGAGCTATAGTCCTCTATAAGCCCTAGATACCTATTTTTACTTTCTTTTTACGTGCAACAGTATTGGCTCTCAGACACACACACACACACACAGATAGACAGACAGGTACACGGACGTCATTCCGAAAATAGTCACATTCGATGCAGAGAAGGGCAAGACGTGTAAATCCTTTGATATCTCGTGTTCAACATGTTTCAATACTTATTACTTCGTATACAAAAGTAAAGAATTATAATAATTTTCATATTAATTAATTAGTAAGTAAATTATTGGTGTATTTTTATTTCGAGGTATGGCAACAAAATAGCGTTCTAATTAAATTTTAAGTAATTTTGAGTGCAATATTATGATTTAAAAAAATTATATCTGATACAACTTACAAAATCCAACTGCTCGAAGAAAGTCTTAAATGCAGCACAGTTATATTACTATATTTGCGCATTCACAACCAAAGCTAAAGCTGTCTTGTACTGTATTTCGAGCTAGAAATCTATAAATCATTATGATTTTTTTCTTATTTATCATGAAAATAGGTTTCAAACAGCGCAATAGGACATACATTATTTATATTTTGTTTGTCAAATTTTTTCAAGAATAAGTAATACGACAACTATAAGAAATATTCTTACATATGTATTTCCATGAAAATAAAAATAAGAATATTAAGATTTTCCATAGCAACTTTCTCGTAACTGGTACATTTTTTAAAGAAACTTTTCCAACAAAAGTGCAAATTATTAATATCTATCATTATGAACATAACTATTTTTGCAATAAGTGCTAGCGATATTGGAGATAGAACAAAAAATGCATAGAGTCAACATGCACTTTCGGTTTGAATAGTCTTTTCAAAAATAGGAGGTGCACTTCTAGGGCATATACAATTCTTAAGTTTGATTTTTCATAATTTTACGTCCGACCGTTTTGGCTCTAGAGCGTTCACAGACAGACAGACACACAGACGTCATTCCGAAAATAGTCACGTTCGATTCAGGGAAGATAAAAACGTGTATATGAATTGAAATCACGAGTTCGATTTTTTTGGTGATCCCTATACATACTTATTACTTCCTTAAAGAAAGTAAAAAGTTAAAGTGATCTTCATATGGTTTCTGAGAAATTGAATACGAGGCACGAGTAAACTGTTACATCCGGTTACGATATTGTATTATAAGCGGTGCATACTCGGACTATATACAAGGTTAATAAATTTGCCTTCACCAGCTCTACAACGTTAACACATACACACACACTCACAAACATAAGTTCTCTGTGATGGGAGCTAGATGCATTTGTGCATTTAATTTTTGTATTATTCAGTTATTAGTCATATTACATAGAACCAAATTGTTTGCGGCCAATTTGCTAATAGCTTAATTACAATTTGAATTAAACTGTAATTCTTGCTAGGGAGAAATTAAACATTCATTTACATGTCAGTAACTTTAGTTAGTATGTGGTAAACGCACCATAATATTTATGAAATTTACAACTTCGGCAATGTAACCGATTCCTTGATTACATTTCCATTTTTAACAATGCGTTCAGGTCATTACCGAAACATGTTGCGTAATTCTAGGAAATTTATATTCTAGTGCGCGGTTACAAAGGAATAACCTTTGACCACGAAAGGATAATACCCGATAACGGCCGCAGGATTTGGTAGTCCTGACAGTTTGTCGTATACGCGTATAACCCCTTTCTAAACCGACCCATGTCAGAGGTTAAATCTACAACTCCATTAAAATTCAGGCGCCACACTATAGAACTCTGATAAGAATTACCTACATTTTGTAGGTAGACGTACTACATCAGGAAATGAAATTCTGAAACTTCACTTTCATTTGATATTTAGGCTATTTCGCAATTTTCCAAATATTGTTTTTTTTTTTCATTAACACGAGAATTAAAAAGTTTGGATTCATGTTATGTCTAATTTTGAAGTTTCTGTACAAGTTCTAAATTTAAGGAAAACATTTAGAATGCTTGTCAGCTTGTCTGACCAGATGACGCATGGTTTCCAATGAATAGTGGTCCGAAATATCAAAACAAATTAGGGTTCCATCCAGAAAATTTATCAAAACTCAAAAATATCACATATTTTGAATAAAAATTACGTAACGCACAGTGAAATAACAATTAAAGTCAAATATATATTTACTAGGGTCACCCGTGGGCACCATGTGCCCATATGGTATATAGAACATAGGTCAGTTTTGACTGATGCCGAATTTTCATGTAATTTAATATAATAATTATATAATAATAACACGGTTTTTCTTCATTTTGCATCGTTTGACTATAATAGTAATACAAATTTCCACATCGCAAATAATAATAAAGAAAAAATCGAGTTCTTTCTTTGAACGCTATTATGTTCTTAGATCACTATGCTGAGATTAACTAATCGATCGCTTATCATGCACTGTATAACATCCGATAAATTTAAACTAAATTTTGTTTAACTGATGATAATTAGTTATCTGCTAAAATACAATGGATTGTGCCATCAAAAATAAAAGAATAAAATTGCCAACCAAACATGTTTCTAAATATGTTTGAATTATCTCTTCAAGATTTTATTTCTCTAATAATCAGAATTATAAATTTACTTACTTGCAGTTATTATAATTTGACCAACTATAATATCTTACCGCAACTCATATTTTCAAAAATCACTGCTTCTTGGACATTTTGAAGTGAAAAATATTAACTATGAATTAAAATAAATGTACAGAAACACGTATTTGCTAAAAATATATGCTAATTAGGCAATAATATGCACTAATTTCATATTATATACTTAAAAATTGAAATTATAACATGCTAGTCCCCTTAACCTTAAGATTAAACTTTGAATTGAAGATTTATCACACAAAAACCAATTTTGACATTTCATTCTGACGTTTGATTCGTTTTTGTCTATTTCAAAGCAGACTGAACTTCAGAATCGTAGTGATTGTTTTATTTCAGTATAAACTATTTGATTATTTTTTATAACATTATTAACAGTCGCCATGTTGCAGTGGCTAAGTGTCATGCCTTTCTCCCTGGGAAGTCGTGAGTTCAAACCCCTTCTATGCTAATCTGCATTTTTACAATAAAAAGCGTTCTACACATACACACTCACATACACACTCACTCACATACAAACATTTCTGGGTTATTATATTAATGATTTTCTATACTCATGTTAAAGGGTAAATATAAATATCAAAGTGCTATCTCCTATTATAAAATGACTGTATTCTGTATGTTATGGATTTAGATACCCACGGGCTAACCTGGTTACTAGAGAATTTTGGATGTTACGGTATCCCATCCTAGACTTTATAGGAATACATCTATTATATGTTTGACAAGAATCTAAATCAATATCTGCCAACTATAAAATGTCTTCATTATAACAGAATACATTATTATTATTTATTATAGTAACCAGAGTAGATAACTGATTAAAAATATCTAAAGCTTCCAGCATTGTTTTACATCCACCATATATGATATTCCATTATGCTAATAAGTAAAATCCCGACATACAATGGTAACGAAACTCCGGGCCAGCCCGGTTACTAATTAGTAATTAACATCTACGGTTATATGTGCAGCAACTGTGATGTTTTCGTTATCGACGTTACGCTGCTGCTTACAGACAGGCATTCTTCGATCGAGAAATTGCTGCAGGCAGCCACAGACACTGTACTGACTGAGTGACTGAGACAGTCCATACAGATGCAGTTTATGCTTCTGCAGCTCTGCTGAATTTTAATTATCGTTTTAATTACCCCCGGTAATTTACGGAACTTTTAATTACAAACAAATATAAAATACTGCCGGCTAATGGCTGTTAAATATGACATTTACAGGAACGGACTACCAATGAGTAAAAATAGTGATTTCAAGATTGTTATTTGAATATTTATTCTGTCTCTTTATTGCATTGGCATAACGAATGGTAATTGATAAAGTTAGGTACTTAATTTTAAAATTTCTTTGTTAAAGTTACTGATATATTTCACTTTTAAAAATTGGTTTAAAACTCCTTTTTGTTATATAGTTGGGTCTCTACAACTTATAATTTTGCTTTTTGAAGTAAATGCGCGGTTATATGTTATTTATTTGCCTGAGAATGGTGATAACTATGGCGAAATTTAAAAAAACGTTCATAAACAGAATATAATAACCCATCAAAACATATTGTTAGTTTACTTAGTTTATTGCAACTACTATGTTTAAAGCATGTCTTTTAGAGCAATAATGGTTTTACTTAGAATATATTTACGTCTATACTAATAATTTTTGCTAATAATGCAAATGTAAAGCACATTTTTTTGGACTATATAAATACACTTAGAATATTTATATCACATTTCCGTTTACGTTTTATTGGAAAAGTTTATAACATTTTCTATTAGAAACGAGTAATGACATGAGGGAAAAGTGCACCTCTCAAGAAAGAAGAGGGTTAAATACGAGAAAATGTTTCAAATGATTACTTCATTTTTATTTCTTCTGATGTCTTGGTTCACTCGTCCGCTTGCTGCCATTTCGTATTCTATTGTCATTTTAATTTTTTTATTGTTATTTCTAGAACAAAGAATTTTGGTTTAAAAGTTGTTCCATGGATTTTATTTTATTCATGCGCCTTTCTTTTATTCAAAGTTACCCTAAATTATAAGTAAAATTTACATAAACTACAATTGAGAAGTATTAATCGATCGAATACTTCTAAATATAAAGCAATATAAGTTTCTATACGTAATTTTTATAAATTATCTGTTCTCCACGGATCAAATACATAATTCGTTTAAAATTCTTAAAATCATACTTATCAACAACATTTTACAGTGAGACTTGCATCAGATAACTTGCAAAAATATTTAGAACATGTCACCTGTGTGTTCTATGAATCAAATACGTAATCCATATTCTAAATAAATAAAATTATACTTGTAGAAACTTTTACAAAATAATGCACTGGGCATATTAGCTCACCAGATTTTTAATAGTAATTTTCCAGTAAATAGTACATATTTCTAAAGAAGTTGTTGGAAGTTTTTAGGTTTTTAGTTTTTATAAGGATTAATTTTTCTTTTACAAGTTCCGTTTCAGAGTTACGAAAAAAATATCTAAAGTGAACCATTACTTCCGGTTAAAATATTTCATTCCAAATATAAAAGTTTTCTTCCGGATCCTATACCGGTCAAGTTTAAAATTTAATAATTTTATCATTGCCTTTTTTGCTCTCAACCGAACATAAACAGATAATTTCTCAAATAGTCAGAAATGATTCGTGTATTTCCGTTAAAATCTCGAGTTCGAATTTTTTCATATATTCCTATAAGAAAGTAAGAATATGTTAATTTAATTCATGACGATTTGTGGTTTGAGTTAGCATTTGATTAGTTTGTACAATCAGACTGTTCAATAAAATCTTGAAACAATATTTATAATACTTAATGTCTGATCTGCATCGTTGGACCGTTGCCAGATATGCATCGTAGCATCGTGCGGGTATTTTTTCGAAGTCAAAAAACGGCGTTAAGTACGTGTAAATGATGTAACGCGGATGCTGCGAACGTACAGTTAATTTCTTCATTTTGTCGCCGTGCAGCCGTAAAACCGCGACTAATAAAGACATCAGACAAACTAATATGCATAATCGAATGTACGAACTTCACTTTTACTATCAGTTCTTAAAGATTTTATCACTCGTTGCGCAGATCGTAACTGACTGCCATTCGATTTAAAGCTCTTTTGAAGTGTACTTGCTTGTTTATGCGATATGTGATTTGAATATTTAATATACTGCAAGCTTCAGTTTATATTTTGTTTTATGAACATCTATTTAGCGTTAAGTTGTGCACTTAAATCTGGAGATGAAGTTATTCGTATTATTAATATTTTATGGGTAGTTAACTCTTTTGGATGATTAAATTAAATATTTTATGGACAATCTTATAAACAGAAGAGTAACATCACTCAATACCGAACTAAATTTATTTGAAACTATTATATGATCGTGAAAACTAACGAACTCGAGATTTAATGTTTATTAAGAGTACTTTTTAATTGTACGTAATTTGTCCAAGCTTTTTTCTTGATAAGTAAACGGTTTATTTTTATGATTCTTCTATATTTTTAACAAAAATAAGTTGAAACGTTTACATTATATATGCGCAATATAAATTTGAATATTCATTGATATCCGGAAATCAGAATTTTGGATAATAAAACGGATTCATTCGAATATCCGGGTGGATCCGCATACGTGATCAATAGGATTGTTTCCGGATATATTGTTATATCAAAATATTCGGATATTTTATTATACCTTAATATCTGAAATTAATCTGGAATCCGTATAAATGAAAATATACCTTATTTATTTAATGCAATTATAGTATATATTTTTATTAATACTTGTAGCATTAGCAGTAACAGAATTAACACAATTTATTTTGCAAAAATATTTAATTCAATGCCTTTCATTGCTATAATACAATGTCTTTCATAGCAAAGAATCAGCGAATATGTATTTCACAGGAGAGGATAGATAGTATAATCTTTCAAGAATTTTATTTTTCTTTTATGTGATATGAAATTACTAATATTAGAACGGCTTCTAAATTTTGAATATCACTGAATATATTAAGATTAATCTGGGCATTTGAATGTACAATTATGGCTGGAATAAGAAATAATCCGGATAAATCTGGATTTCTGAATATCCGGATATACAAATGTATCCAGATTTCCGGATATATCCGGATGTTCAGATTTACGGTTATCACAACTTATCCGGATATACGAATATATCCATTGTCAATTTTAATGATAAAATGGGAATATAATAATCGGGATAGCCCTAATGTGTTAAGAAATATTTTCTATAAATTGCATTAAAACTAATTTCATACAATCTGCTATAAGACTGTTGTTGACCTTGCAAGAATTTCCTGATATACATATGAACTCTCGTGCATTTGGTTTACTATAGTGGATAACTTAGTAAATGGTAAAAATAATCAATAAATATAAATTTATATGCACGAAATTCAATTCGGTTAACAGTATTTATTTATAGTATAATATGAGATTTACAACAAAGTTGTTGGATCATAGGTTCTTTCATTGTGTCTGTGATTGTATACATGTCTGAAATTATTTCAGATACCATTAAATTATTTGCTCGAGGGAGTTAACGTTAACAACCCAATTTGTATGAGACTGTATTTGAATAACTACATAGGAAATATTTGTTAACAATATTTTGCAAATTTTTTGATAATAATTGAGAGGGAAATATAAACGACAGTCTATTGCCTATAGTATTTTGTTCAATGTGTCGCATGTAATATGTAAAATTATTTTTATGTATACCTATGTTTTCTTCAATAATAAAATTGGAATTCTGACATACGCAAGATGATAAATTACGCTTTTCATATCACATAAAATGTGCAAAATAACGTATTTTACATGACAAGAAGCTAGAAAATATGTCGAACATTGGTATCATAATATACAATGTTCCGAATCGTTCCGAGACGTACAACGACATCTACCGACAATGATAAATGTATACGTGGCGACTTCGATTGGTTTGTCGGACACAATAAAGACACTTTTTCGCAGACAATATCATAAATCAAATATGTGAAAATCCGCTTTCTTTACTGTTTATTTTGTTATATTTCTCACAAAACGCGACCATTCTCATTCAAGTCGCCCGTGAGAACGACGTAAAATCTGCCGTTTATTGACATTTTATTATTTTGAAAATGTCAACAAAGAAAATGTATATTCTACAGAATGGCTATTATACAAATAATTTGAGTTTTATCAAAACCTAGTAAATCGTTTATGTAGCCATGAGTAGAATTCTGTACATATACATCCATGTTTATTATCTAATGTTTTAAATACCTGTTCACTAATTCTTATCATTTGGACAATGAACAATAAAATAGTTTAAATTCAATTATTAATTAACTTTACAAAATACAAATAAATTTAAATAAATATGAAAATCTTCTATTTGCGAAATGTCACGATGCCACAACTTGCGAGTAGTCTAGGACCAGTTTTATAATGGAAGGAAGAGTCCATCAATTAATATTAATTCTTGAAAAGGTGTTCTTAACACAATTCTTTATTTTTGCTAAGTTATTTGTCTTACTATTCTATATAATACAGCGCAAAATAATGAAACAATAGTCAAGCGTGAATCATGACTAGTATAGTTTTAACTAGTTTGCAAATTCTTATGAGTAAACACCCTGTATACGGTTATGTTTTTTTTTTTTTTTTCGTTTCATCACCTCCTTTTCGGGCAAACACATTCGTATAATATTCGGAAGTGAACCATTTAGAATACTGTCGTCCATCGCAATAAACGAGAAAAGGCTTTGCAGAGTTTAACTGTAGAAATGATAAAAATAAAAGCCATAGCCAAAGCTTTCATCCTATACTGTGTATATATGTGTGTGTGCCTTTCAAATGAAAATATTCCTTTGTGTCATCTCAAACGTCCTTGGAATTTTAAACGTGCGAGTTATTCTCGGAACGAATACTGTTTCAGTCGTATTTATTAGAACAATATTGTATGCTTATATTTTACATGCAAAGCCCTTTCTTTGTATCCTTCAGTGTAGCGTATCTCAGTCATTATGCATTGGTATAATGGTTTTACTTTTAATCAAATTAATTAGAACACATACGAGTTTGCAATTATTTTCAATTGCTGAAAATTTGAATATACTATTAGATTCCCATAAGTTCTCGTAATTACAATGTTTCCTTTTGTACTATGTCCAATATTGAATAAAATTCCAACATAAATAACATGCTAAATTGAAAATCAATTAGTGTTATCTACATATACAAATTTGAATGTAAATAACAATAATAAATATTTAATTATAAGAAACGAAATGTCCTCGCTGTAGTAAATAATATATTTAGTAACTAACGTTCGAATATTTTAAACAATAATTACGTTAGTAATTGAAAAATGTTTATATTAATAGCCAGAGTTATAGCCAGGCCTTCCTATCTCAGAGGTAGAGTAGTCAACGCAAAATCGGAAGGGTCACAGATTCGAGCCTTGGCAAAAACCATTAATTTCTCGCACAATTTTCGAATACTAAATTTACTTCAATCTACGATTTATGACGCAATCCATTTTACGGTACGTATAATTTAATCTAAACAGGTAACGTTCAAATCATCTAAATCTTCTAGAAATGTCACTAAATCAATATCCAATATCCAATAAAAATGCCAGACTCACAATATTATTAATAAAAGCTTAAACTTTAACATCGCCTAAATAAACATTATGATAAATGTGCACATCCGCCCATCCAATTCTCATATATCACACCGAAATCCATATAAACGACGACTATACGTCGAAATGCCAAAGAAAAACACCATCAGCTCATAATCTAGTTCGTATATAAGAACCGCTGCGAAGCCCGCAACTTCCAATAAAATATGAATTCTATTTTCGTTCGGTTCAAATGATGACGAAGATAATAAAATGCCCGGTGCGCTGCCAAGTAAAGAATCGGTAATCGGAGGAACCGATATTATTCGATTTCTCCCAGCGCACTGGTTCCTTTCATTCCGCAATCAATCAGGCTTTACATCTTAGCAAAATCCCCCTAAACTCCCGCTCTCTCACAGAGACACACATACATGCAAAAGTAACGCGAAGAAGACGAAAAAATAGGATAATTTAGTAGCCTAAAATGGAGATGAGAACTAAAATAGAATTTTATTTTTTCGTGAGTCTGTTGGTTTGAATGTAAGCTGACTGATATTTGGTTTGCTTAAAAGAAGATCTCTAAATTATAAGCTTTATATTACCAATAAAGTATCGTTATCAGGAATGGAAGAAAACCTTCTATCTAAGCCAGTAGTTAATGTTAATTCTTACCATTTCTTTAATATCTTGCAAATAGTAAGAATAAGGAAAAAGGTGAAATATATATATATTAAAAATATTTGATGAAATGTTTTCTCAAACAAGATTTGGTACGCGTAAAACACACCAACGCGTGAAGCTCGCCTTTAGGTAAAATATGCTTAGCGAGCAGTGGTTTTTAATTATTATGGCCTATTAGTTAACAATTTGAAAAAATGTAATAGTTATAAAAAGTCTTACAATTTTTTGTAAATTATTTTAATAAAAAAATTTTTTTGTGCATATTTTAAAATTAAAAAAATATAATATTTAATAATATTTGCGGGCTTTGGGTTAACAATATAAAAAATCTTGTGAATTTAAAATATCTTAGAATTTTTAGTAAAAATTTTGAGTGTTTTAATTATTTTTATAAGGGTAGTATTAAGGGGGGCCCTATAACTCGGGAAGTATACGGGCGATTGGATATAAGCTGTGAGAGGATTCAAATGGGATTCCAAATAATATGTGTACCAAATTTGGTGTGAATCGCTCCTTCAGAGGAGTAGAGGGCGCAAATTTCGAAATCTTACGAGCGACGACTAACATCCAAGTATATAAGTTATATACATTTTTGGATTCAGGGCGACGAGACAAACACTTTTCGTTAATGAAATATTTTGATCAGAAAATGCTACAGACACACGACCGAATGCTTTAGCTTCTTCGGTACTACGTACGGCGAGCTAAAAACGTACCACTTACTAGTAAATCCCTTTTGAATTTCGAAAATATATATGTTGTACCCGTGGATATAATAGTAAATAAATTGTTTCATGTTGAACGCAGTATCAACGTATGTCACAATATAATACAAAGGTGAAACAATATTATGAGAATTTTACCGAAATATCAGTTTTCTTTTTTTATATAATAAAATCATGTCAATATATATTCTTTGATTATATGAACTGGAGAGTCTAGTGTAGGGCACTGCAGATTTTTTACTTTACTTCTCTATTTTAATTTTGCACATGCGTAGCTGTGAGCTTTCAAATTTGGTTGGAAATTCGGGCATCTATCTTTTTCGAGTGGCCTATGGCGTGCATTCCTGAAATAACGTGGCTGTCCGAAGTCCACAATGGGGTAGCTTGCAATTATTCAAAATCCATTCCATTTTAGACCCTTGTCCGAAGCAATAAAGAAAGAACACAAAGTGATAGGACAAAGATAGAAATATATCGAAGAAATGTTCATTCTTCGCATATAAGAATAAGTGCAGGGGTCAGCGTCTAGCAATTTCATTTAGTAGCAGCGGACTTTGCAATAAAACTAACATCAGACACAATACCACACCGTGTCATGGCGTTCCGTGTCGTACAACGCCGCCCAACTCTTTTCTAATTTCTTATTTTTCTTGCCAACAGCTTTATCTACTGTGAAAAGATTCGTGTACACTGAAGTTTTCCTACAAGATCCAGAAGGCTTTGTATCGTCTGTCGGTAGCCTTTCTTTTTGCTTTTGCTTCTTTTGTTGTTCAGCAGGTTTTTCGGGAAACACATTGTTACACTTTTTAAATTCTTTCCATGTTGAAGCAATTAAGCACTCTCAATGTTGTAGATTGTGAACGAACCCGGTAGATTTTCAAGTGTTATGAACGGGTTTTATGAGATCTTTTTATTGCTCTCGCTTCCAGGTTTATCTGAATGCAAGAGTATATTTAAGTGTGTATGGCAATTTACAAGAAACGTGAAGCTAGCATTATTCCAAAAGTCAGAATAGGGGGAAACTGAAAATGTAACAAATTTAGTGTTTTCATACAGAGTGTGTTTTTGTGTTGAATTGTGTATTCAATGATTTTCAGATATGAATTCTTCTGCATCCCAGTATACAAAATATGTTATTTATAATACCTACACACAGATGCTTCCGAGAATATATTATTTCTCCGTGGCCAATTCTGCGCAGCCATATCACCACAGTCAATTCGCAGATAGTTCGATTAATTTTTAAGAAAATAAAGTTGCCTTGTAACAATCCAACATATCTTATCTTGCTAAGATCGAACACTAACCCAATATTTTAACTTGTTTGTGTGATTGTAAACGCTCTACAGCAAATATTATTGATAAAATATTATGAAACTATTAATTTAAAAATTTGCTGTAACTCAATTGAAAACCTTCAATTTTTGAAAAAAAAAATCGGTTATTAAAGTTAAGTTGTGCAAATTATTTACAAATTTGAAAATGGCACCAGTTACAAAATAATTATGCAAACAAGCATTAAATTTAATAAAATTTCTTCGAAATTTTGTTGGTAAAACTGCCTTAAAAATATAGTATTTATTTTTACAGGGATACTGATGGAAGCTGATTCTTTTATAAATTAAATTATTTTTCGAGTTACGTTTGCATATTAAAATATATGTGTTTTCAATCTAATCACCAAACTGCATTTCTTTGCAACGATATTTGCAATTTGCTCGCAATGATATTTCTTCTTGTCGAGTAATGAAATATGGTCAAATCATGTTTTTATTTTCTTTTACGATATCTATTAAATCATAGAGCCACTTCAGATGTTCTTGCAACCAGTAAAAATGTGAATATGAGTTTCATACGCTTAAAGTTAACTATTTGAACATTTCCTTAAATAATATGCGTTGTTCACATAATTACCAATAAGGTCAATTCAAATCATGCGAATGTATGGAACTGGAAAATTTTTAATTTTTAAATATCATATGATCAGACCCTGCTGAAAAATCGTTTTAATAATAATGACTGTAAGTTATACCAATGATTACCAATATACTTAATTATTTCATAATTCATTTTTTTTTTTCATAATCAACGAGCATTTAAATCAAATATCAATATTATAATAATATTAATTAAAATACCCTTTACCAGAAAGAATTTTAAAGTGCACAATACGTAATTCGAGAACTACTTGTCATCAGTAGCAAATAATATATAATGAGGGAATGTACCGTAACACCTCTGATTAAGACAAAAACTAAAGAAGACATGTCCTTTACCAGGATATCAAATTGCTACAGATGATGACAAATTATTTGTCGAAATACAAATTTAGCTTTTTAAAATATATTATTGTAAAGAGTGTTCTTTTTACTTTCTTTTACAGAGTAATAAGTAAGTTTCTTAGGAATAGCAGTCGTTTTCATTTAATAATTAATTTTATTCAAACCTGCGTTTCAGCATTCCTTATGTCATCTGCAGGATCATAAGGGAAGCCGAAATGTAGGGTTGAATAAAAATAATTATTAAAAGACGACTGTTTTTCCAAGAAACTATCATTTTTTTTTTTTTCTTCATCGCAAATCCAGTCAAGAAATTACACCGATCTAATACTATTTATATTATATATGTAAAGATAATTTTTATTTCACCCTTTCGGTTTAATGCAATGGATCCAAAGATTCTACTACTGATCAGTTAGTAATGTTTGTTTTGTTGTGGCTTATTAACCTAAATTTTGGAATTTGAAGTAAATATTTTGTACCTACGATGAACAACTAGTATATAATAATAGCCCTTGTGAAATGAATCTAAAAAAGTAATTTTATTTTTTCATTCCTTTTCAAATCCAGGCGTTCCGCATGCATACCCATCTGCCTAAATGAATAACTTCTCAAGTTTAGAAAATAATCTTCCCAATTTCTTATTTAATACACTCTCATCGCGGGTGTCTCTTAAATATAATCGTCTATTTATTTTATTTATATCCGGAATTATAATTGTACATAGACAAGGAAGCTAGGATCAAGGTTATAAAATCGGCAATGCGGTTGAATCGCCACGCGTCACCGGCCACTAATAATAATCCTGGCTCGCAGTACCGGAACTATTAAGTACACGATCTGAGAAACCGCGTGCTCGTGCGCGAATCATTAAACTTTAAATGTCACATTAAATGGCGAAACGCCGCCTGCGGGTCCACCACCGGCAACTACCACGCTAACCACCTCTCTCGGTGTTGCAATAACTTGGTTACTATGACAACGCTCGCTCACCCCAAAACAATCGCCCCAAGATTTATATATTCTCGGCGGACGCCGATTCCAGCAGGGGTGGCGAACTCTACGCTGCCCGACCCCCAAGACGGTCGAGTTTTGCTCCTCTCTAGACGCTGCCGCCGCACGTCTCGACAATATAAGACGATGATGCACACGGGTACAGCACTGGCAATAACACGCCGCCAGTGCAATCTGTTCACAAAACAGTACTTTTTATTCATTTCGGTTCATAATAGGTTGAAAGAATGCTACAAACTGCTTTAAATGTAAACAATTCTTCTAATGTTTAAATCCATTGATACGTAAGCATTGGTTTACATATTCTTGTTTGGCAATAACTATATGTATTTGTTAATCATTATTTCAAAACAAAATGCTAATCAATTGGGACTATTCTACAAGTTCGTTTTAAAAACAATATAAACACTTTTATACAGACTAAGTTTTACATTAACTTCTAATAAGGATTTTTTAAAGAAGACTCATGAAGTCAAGACCAAGACTGGTTTAATCTTATCATGGTCTCTTCCTGTGTAAGCTCTGTTAAAGTACATACTTATATTTGGAAACGTCTAAGAATGCCAAATGCGTTTCTTTAACAAATGGCACAATTTTTCGGATACATTTCAAACAAAACGTTGTTGAAATATTTAAAATCCCTTCAGTTCAATTATTTTCAAGCCACTGATTATAAATCGCATTTCTCAACCAAAAACAAACATAAATACATGTTTACAATGATCTCTTCACAAATCAAACCGATCAAAAAATGGATATGATTAGTAAGGACCGTCGCGTCGGTCGCTGTTATTATTTTATAATCGCCTACGTACTTCCAATGAAGTTAGGTTAATGCGAGAGAGTGATAAAATGCATTTAACTGATCTAGATAAAGCAACACAGTGCATTACACGCCTACGTGTCGAGCAGAAATAATTGAATTACGGTCGCCCGTTTCGGTGCAAATGAAACACAAGCCCGCGAGAACTCTGGCTGAGGAGGATGCAGTAGGTGATATAGAAACTGATGGGCTGCCGGATAAGCCACGCAAACGCTACAAACAAAAAGAAAAAAAAACTATCTAGTAACATTATATTCGCATGTTTTCTACAACTTTCAAATAGTTTGTGTACACATATATTATCCATTTTTATATTATTTTAGGTTAATCAGAGTTATGTTTAATTTATTTTAATCGTTTTGTGAGTTTTATTTTTATGCGAGAACTAAATGGTAACTTATGGGACTTAAGACATGGGATTAAAGTTAAACGATTTGGAAAACTGCCTGTTTTGTTTCTAGAAGAATATTTTTAATAATTTGTAATATGAATGTATTTGATCCGTAGTGGACATGGAGTAAACAAGCACTTCCAGTTTGAATAGTTTTTCAAAAATAAGAGGTGCATATCTAGGGCATATACAAGTCTTAAGTTTGATGTTTCATAATTTTACGCCCGACCGTTTTGGCTCTAGAGCGTTCACAGACACAAAAACACACACACAGACGTCATTCCGAAAATAGTCACAGTCGATTCAGGGAAGGCCAAAACTTGTATATCCGTTGAAATCTCGAGTTCAAAATTTTTCATGATTACAAGACTTATTACTTCGTAATAGAAAGTAAAATATTATGAATATTTTATTGTTCAAGTAATTATTATTCATTATTTTTTACAGTCTCTCTCTTATAGTCTCTCAATTTGAAATAGTATTAAGAAAATCTCCAGAAATATAATGTCGATTTTATACTTAATGGACTCTCATGTAATATGTATACCTGATTTAGTTAAAATCAGTCAGTTCTACGACCGATCAAGCGAGAGCCAAGTATATGAGCCCACGACCAAACACTTTCGCTGCCTTGTACGACTACATTATTTACATCATTAATTCTAGTCAAGAAAAATAAAATTTACTTTACCAAAAACGTTATAAGCTTCATTTTAAACATATTACCAGACCATCTAAATTTTTCTTTTGAATATATAAGCCCAGAAAAGAGAATAAATATTTTCTCTGCTGATTAATTTAAGGGATGCCTTAATAAATGGGCTATCCTTTTTCTCCCTTATCTAAAAGACAAATAACTAGCACGTCCGTAGTTTTGTGGCATGCGTAATAACCCATCTGAAAAACAAAGTAACAGATAAAACCAGCACGTCAATCTATCAAGGCCTACTACTGTTTAATCCTAGTTGCACACGATCCATCAACAAGAGAAACAATACGAGACACGAACGTCCATTCCGATTAGACGCAACGGTACACACGGACATAAATATCGACTACATTTCTTACTCTGGTTTCTCGTATACGAATAGAAGAATGAGCCAATCCTGTAGTCCTGATCGAGGGATAGGTAATATCACGTACCGAGAAGAATAAAAATCGAGGAAAAGTGAAAATTGACGTGTCTCTTTAGGAGACACGTCGCGTTCCATTACCGGCGACCCATTTGTTCCCTGATTGCATGGTAAAGCCATCCATTCCATTCGCGTAGAGTGTTACTTATACACCCTCCAATGTGCTATTATGATTTTTCGTTCGCTGTACGAAGTACAGCAGAGCTAAAGCAATCGGTTGTGTGTCTGTAGCTTTGTCGTATCAAAATATTTCCTTAACACAAAGTGTTTATCTTATCGCCATGAGCCCAAAATCATTATATATAATGAATATACTTGGATGATAGTCTTCGTCGCCTGCTAGTAAGACCAAGGAACCGAAACGATTTGAACCAAATTTTCTACACATTTTATTTAGCTTTCCATTTGTATTCGTTCAGAATTTAAATCCAATTGAGCGTTTATCTCCCGAGTTATAGGGCCCCAAAATGTGGAGCCCCCTTCAATACTGCCCTTATAAAATTAATTAAAACATCCAAAAATTCTAAGATATTTTATATCAACAAAATTTCTTCATATTTGAAACCCAACGGACATGCAAAATTATTAATATTTATAAAGTTGAATTTTAAAAATATATACATACCAATATGTTATCCAAATATATCTACAAAAAATTGTAAGACTTTTTATATCAATTATTTTATTTTTTATTCTAATGTAAGCCAATAGGCCATAATAATTAATAACAATTATTTTTAAATCTTAATATTTTGGCAACCGCGTAGTAGGACTGGGAAATCCCGCTGCTCGCACCGCATATATTTTTTATAACCCGAACTAAAGGCATAAATGAGTTGTACCTAATCTTGTTTTTTTGTGAATTTCGAAATTTCTTACACACTTCTATGATCCAATTATAACAACAAAGAAGTTCTTGATAGTGACCTGGCAATCATCTGAAAATTGAATTCGTTTGGAGAAAACGATGTTCATCATACAGCTTCTGATATATGTAGTAATGACAAAAGTATTGGGTTTCTTTTCAGTTTTGCTGTATGTTTGTCTATATGTTTTGTTTCTATTGGTTGTTTTGTTTGAAAAGTTTTAATATTTCTTCGTGTTCGTTCTGGTTACATCATCTATATTAATGTTGAATAAAACTTTTTAATTCACTTTCATATAAAGATCGTCTTACTGTGATGATGACTGAGAGTCGAGAGGTCGAAATATATGTAGACAAATTAATAAAAATATTGTGTTTTTCTTGTTATAATGTTTAAAAATGTTTCACCTAGTGCCCTTCAACGAAAATGTTGAACTTATTAGGTATACGTTCGTATTATTTTCCTTAACTACTAATTATTTCATGCATTTGTATCAAGTTTTATTTAAGAAAGTCTTGTGTTGGCACAATAGCTATTTGTTCTTACTTTCTTGGGCATAGTACCAATGATGTTATAGTAATAATGAATAACTTTGAACTTCAACAAGTTTACGGCATTTCAAGCAGATTTGTAGAAACCCGAGCAATTCATTTTCTTAAAGCACAATATCTTAGGGAGAAGAAAATCTATTACTTCAAAATGCAAAATATTTCTACCCTAAACTTACAAAATTTCGCGATAAATCCAAGTGGTGCATGACAAGTATGGCTTAGTAGGGTTGCGTATTTCTTCATAAATCCTTCTAGTATATATTAATACCAACACACGCGTTTTACCTATAACATATTATACCCACGTGACTTTACCCAGTTTGGAAAACTTCACCTTCCAGCGTGATACATGCGTACAGTGGACAAGTTGTAACCCGAAATTTTATATGCGCGGCGATCTGTCCCATTTCAAAACCGAGGGTGTAGCAAAACATTTATAGGTACACGGAAACATTCAGCGCATCTCAGAAGCTGTATGCAAACCGCTTAGGGGACACAAACACTAAAAGCAGAGTTGTCTTAAGATGTTTTTGACTGTGGCACATCTCTGTCACACGAATTTTGTAAGCTTGGAAACAAAATTGCCAACCCCTTATGTCGGCACTGACTATAAGACGTGTGGGCAATAATTTCAGACCCCATGGGAAGTAGAAACGCAACGCAGCACGTAATGGGACGCAAAACATACGCGCATGTCAAACTGTCGACATCAACTGACGTGCAATAATTTTCCAGTTTAAATCGAGAACAAGTTTGTGCAGTCTGCTTAGATTATGTCACAAACAGGATGTGCATTTTTATTTTATATGCTAGGGCAAACTTTTGCGAATATTTTAAGAAATGGGGGGAGTTTTTGAAAGAGGAATAATTGCCTATTGCTGTTTATAAAATCTTATATTATTGGTATTATTTGTTACAGTTTACTATAAATTGTAAAACTTATACCAAATAGTTTAAGATATTTTACCCTTGTTAAAGTTATGAAATCCCATTGGATCTATTATTTCATATTTTTAACATTAAATTTCTTCATAAATAGTAACCAGTGCGTAATAATAAAGATATACAAGTATAGGTATAGGCACCTACGCTTTTAGTTAATTGTATAACCATTGTAAATATGTACTGCGTACTACACTGGCCGTTACAAGATGACGTTGTCCAAATTATGGACATTGAGTTCAAAATTTGAAAAAATAATGTAAATATAATTGATATACAATTTTATTTTATTGATTATTGTAAAACTTCAAATTATTATTTAAATCTATCTTCACATTATGAGGAGATGTAGTTACAAAATATTCTAATTTTTTTTTGCCAAATTTTTCGCATAGTACATTTCTAGATCTGAGAATGTTACAGTCACACAAGCAAATGTTTTTGCTCTTCTGTAGTTTGTAAAGCGAGATAAAAATATTCGTTGATTAATCTTGGCCTTACATCCAAAAATATGAATTATTTGTATTTTAGAAACCAGAAAAACATGAAATGAATTACTATGCAAGAATTATTTCATTTCAATAATGTTGTAGGCCCATGACCGAATACTATAGCTCCTTTGTATATTATGTTTTTTTTTTCTTATTAAACGTGTTGTCCATTAAAAAATCATTAAATATGGTATAATTATTTTGCATTGTTCTATGCCCGTCAATGAAGCTTGGATTATCTCTACACCATTATAACAGTTTAATTTTTTTTTGTGGTAAATTAAGGAAAATGTTTATTCATAAATATCAATATTGTATATTCCAATTTATGTGTAGATTTAAAAAAATTATTTGGTGAGTCATGATTGGAACTGTTGTCGTGCTTATGCTTCTGATCGATGTCGCACTTGAAATAATGAACATTCTTTTAAAAACGTAAAGCTCCGTGTATTTAGTCCTTTTCATTTGCTTCCTTCCGCAATTTATAGCTCGCCATTATGCTAAGCACTCTATGCCTTAAAGAGTAAGGTACATCCCCGAGGCGAACTTACTGCGATAAAATCTTTTAAATAAGTGTTTTTGTAAGTAATGAATGAATCGCATCAAGCAAGATTCTCACTGAGTAATTTCCTTCGATTAAATGTGCGCGCATACCCGCCCGTACAAAATTATTTTTGCGGCAAAGAAAAATGTGTGCTCTATAAAGTAGTTATTCGATGTCAACCTTTGCTTCCACTATCAAAATAGACAAATCTTTATTAAAGCTCCGTTCAGACTTACAGTATTCGATCGTGTTACAAAGAAAACCTATTTGATTCTACTGACTTTGAAATAGATTTCAATATTAAACATTGTAACTCTCTGATTTCAATTATTTTATTATTATTCAACTAATAAACTATATTTGGATTACTTTTTGCTTTCAATTTCATTTTGATCAGTGTTGTATATTTCAACACTCTATCCTAGATTGCGCTTGGCCGTATATATTAAAAATAATAATTTTTCATTTTAAATTTTTGTAGCTGGTACGAATGCCCTACGTAATTTCCATGGCCAATGTAGTGCGCAGTTTGCATTACCAATTGTTATACGCGAGCTAAATCATTGGTGCTTTTACTTATGCTTGTTTAACGAGGTTTACTTTTCTCAGTTTAAATTCAATGGCCCGTATAATTCCTGTGTCACAAAATTTGGAGCCCCCTTTAGAAAAATAACTATAACACTCAAGATTTCTATTCTGAGATTTTTATAAATATACACGTTTTTTGCATATTGATGACCCATAGGCCGATAGAATAAATTAAAAAGTATAATTTAGAATATGTAATAATAAAAAATATATATATATCAAAATAATTTACAAAATATTGTATGACTTTTTATATTTAATACATTTTTTCAAATTGTTAACCAATGGGTCATAATATTAATATTTAATTTAAATGGGTCATAATAATTAAAAATATTAATATTTAATTTAAATAGTTCGCTGCTCGCATCGGATATATTACTTATAAGGCGAGCGGGACGCATAGGTGAGTTATATTTTTTATTTTTGTTGAAGAATATATGTAAGTGTAAGAAAAATACACATTCTTTAATTTGCTGAATAATGAATATGCTGAATAAAAAATTTATAATTTGAGGCAATTATGATTGTTTTTGGGTTCAAGCTGAAGAAACTGAAATTTAAAAATACTGTAATTTTTTGTAGATTTATGGATATATTATAACCCTATAAATACAAAAGCTATTAAATTTACCCTATTCCATTAGCATTATAGTTACAGCATCCTAATGTGCAAGTCTTCAACGTTCAGACAACTGGCGCCACATTGAATTTTATTCGATTATAAAGACATTATTGTCCATGTTCAAAATAATCAAACGTCCACATCGAAATACGATCAATGTATAGGTCGCACCGTAAACACAACTCATATAATATATATGTAGCTATAGCTTGGTTTGTCGTTGGTTGGTACCTTATTTACAAGAAAACATTAGCGGTTAAAAGGACGCCATTAATCTCAATTAGAGCGAGCCTGTTGTGCTGCTAAACATGCTACAGGATTGCGCGGGATTCATGCATGTTGTATCTCGCGCATATGTTATGCGTGTATGTGTGTGTGTGTATCAGTAGCGGCTGGTGATTCATAACTATAGAAAGGTATTGCTTCAAATATGATTTAAATGCATGTTACCCTTAATTTGAACTGACTCTAAATTTTAATTTACCTTTAAGAAATATTTGGCTGAGAGCATAGCACGTCCCTCTCGCCGCCACTGGTTGTACATGTTATTATATGCGTGCTAGTGTAGGTATATTGATTTGCGAGATGGCGTTAATTATCGAACGAGATTTTAAATACGAACCGGACACGAATATCGTGTTGCGTTAACATCTCAATGATTGGCATCGTTATGGAGATAGATGTTCTTGACTATATACGAGTACCTACCTTAAATATATACGGAGGTGTCTGTAATGAAATCACTAACGGCGCTTGATTGCACGTAAACGATAAATTGTTTGATAGCACAAATTAACTCGAGAATATACTCTTGTAAACCATTTTTTACCACTACTTTGAATTCCTTTCTTTTCAGTTTTTTCAATGGGATATTTGATATGCATATAGATAACAACAACTTCTGCTTATATTGAATTACGATCCATTAAATATAATTATGCCTTTAAACTCTCATATTTACTATACATTTTTCAATAACAATTTTAAATACTATTCGCAAAGCGAATTATTATCGTATCAGTAAATTTTTGTTTATTCTTAAAATTTTGACTCGGATTCATTCGTGTTTACTTAAAAACCGCGAAATCTTAATATTGCATGATTACAATACTTCTTTTAGTACATCATGAGACAAAATAAAAATCGCACATGTATAACAATTACAACTTCGGATTTTCTGTGTTCTTCGTTGATAATAAGAAAGTTCGATTCAGAGAATTTTACGGCCTCCTTCAGCAGGTAATGTGTCTTTGTGAAGTCCATGATGTGACATCCACAGATTGTTATGTTGCCATTGTCGTAGTTTCTTTGTCAAATCCGCTACATGCATTAACCTAATTGAAGCGTTTCGACAAAACTGAAACAAACTTCTTTTGCACTTCAATCTAATATAGCGAAAGAACAAACAGATTTTCCACTTTCATGTTACAGGATTATTTCGTACGCCGTGTGTAACATGTATCACCGCAGTTACAGGTATATCAACATTATTATTTTAAAAGCCACCAAAGTAAATACAAACTACTCTAGGTAATGCATTATATAGCTGCAAAACATATCTATGCGGAGATATATGTATAGCTATACATATTAGATTTGTTGATTATTTAATTAATAATTGATTGCCTGATGGAAAACTTTTAAGTATCCAGAATAGTATAGCACGTATATTCACAGAATATGGATTTAGAAGATCTAGTATATGAAGTAACTAAGTAAAATGTGAGCTACTTATTTATAATAATTTATTTTACTAATTTATATCCTTTAGCAAATGAAATACCACACCAAAATTAAGATTCAGGTATTTCGGTATATTATTTCTTATAATACCGAAATTCCGATATCATAATGAACTATGAAACTGTAGAAAAGAAAATATAACAATCTTAAATATGCATACGATAGCCTCCGGAATGAAATTAGTCGAGGAACCTGAAAACTTTACATCCGTCTCTGCTGGTACAACAAACAATAGAATAAATTAAGTTAAGCGATGATTCAAAAAACCGATAAGAAATTCAAATAACCAATTACAATATTACCAACACGGTAATAAGTCTATTAAGATAAAAATCAAAGATATTACAAATCGAAATATGTAAAGCAAACAAATACAACTCATATATTTTGTTTCATCAATGAATAATAATGTGATCGTATCGATGTATATAATTTAAAAACATCAGCGTAATATAAGTCACTATCTAATTTAATTTATCAAATATAGGTCCGCAGATGAGATGCCGAATGATTTAATTTTAGGAGGCAAATACGGAAAATATACAAACATAATCTAACCGGATACGCAACTTTGTAACTTTAATTAAAATATTTCCGAAGACCTGAGGAAACCACTACACAGATTGCGATGCAGTTTGTTTATTACAACATCAAACTATATTAATATGTCCGAAATATAACGATTTTCTTATCGGTTTTAGTTTCTTTAAGACAAACCATCAGATACGTTTAGTTCGAAGTATTGCCGCTCTGGGCTATTTCTGATGGCGGCGCCACCATCAACATATAATATGTGTACCAAATTTGGAGTGAATCGCTCCGGTACCTTCAGAGGAGTAGAGGGCACAAAATTTGGTCTTACGAGATACCGAGCGAGCGACGACTAACATCCAAGTATATAAGTTATATACATTTTTGGATTCAGGGCGACGAGACGAACACTTTTTCTCAATGAAATTTTTTGATCCGAGAATGCTACAGACACACGACCGAATGCTTAAGCTTCTTCGGTACTACGTACGGCGAGCTAAGAATGTATATAACTTAAATACTTGGATGTTAGTCGTCGCTCGTTCGTAAGACCAAATTTGTACCCTCTACTCCTCTGAAGGTACCGGAGCGATTCCCTCCAAATTAGGTACACATATTATTTGGCATTTCATTTGAATCCGCTCGCAGTTTAAATCCAATCGCCCGTGTGCTTTTCGAGTTATAAGGCCCCAAATTTTAGAGCCCCTCTTAATAAAAATAATTAAAACACTCAAAAATTTTACTAAAAATTCTAAGATATTTTACGTCTAAAAGATTTTTTCATGTTGTTAACCCAAAGCCCGAAAAAAATTATTAAATATTATATTTTTGAACTTTAAAATATGCACTACATTTCTTTTTATCAATATAATCTACAAAATATTAGAAGACTATTTATATCAATATCATCATTCCAAATTGTTAACCAAAAGGCCATAATAATTAAAAACCACTGCTCGCAACGAATATCTTATCTAAAGGCGAGCTCTACGCGTTGGTGCGTTCTACGCGTATCAAATCTTGTTATTTTCTATCTCTGAAAATGTGAATTGAAAATATGTCTTTTTTACCAGACATTTTTGTGTAATTCCTCATCGACTGATATATTTTTTTATAAAAATAATTCGGGTTAATTTTATGTTTTCGATATTGTTGTTTGACTTTAGGTTAAATATAGCAATATTATAAACGCAGGATTATACAAACAGGCATCTGAACGGATACCAAATCTACAAATTTCGCGTAATCTTCGATCATTACCAAAACTTGTTGGCAGCATCAAAATAATCACGATTACTAATAATACAGGTAAAGAGTCCCCTGGGTTGGTTGTTATTACTTATATACAAGGTATATATTGTACGTGGCATCACAGAAATGGTCTTTATACTAGAGTGTAGATCCTCTTTCCCATAATACATAGTGCCCAAGCGAGACCAATATGCGTCAAAGTTTCAGTACAAGTTCACTTATTGTTAGAGTACTATCTATCTATTAGTAAACCGACATTGAGTGGTCCCAACGGTTTGACATCGTAGCCGCCATATTTGCCGCCTGAACACCTGAGCTGACTCCTAAGACACTTGAGGGAACGACCCAAGTAATTAGTTCTTGTAGTATCCTCACAGGTGTTTGATGCGTTATCAACCTTCTGAAATGATTATATATCTATCTTCTCTCCGTGGATTAATGGTTCACGTCATACCTGGTTCGTTCCATCCATCATGGCGTATTTCATATTTTACACATTTCATGACACGGAAATTATGTGACTGACGCTTGAAAGGAAACTGAAATATTCGCCAAGTTGAAATACCAAGGAGAAAGCGTAAGAAAATAGAAGATGAATCTTTTATACAATTATCCTTTTTCTTATACATTTTACCTTGTATTTTATGAAAGGGACCATATTATACCAGGGTAAAACCGTAAGGGTATTACTGTTTATTTTTTGCCATTAATTAGCTTGTCGTATATTACTTACAAAGAAGCTATAGTGTTTCGTTGGTCATTTAAAGCAATCTCGGAATGAAAAATGCATGCACATATATTTTACTGATATCACATCAGGTCTATCATTTTAGCTCGTCGTACGATAGTACAAGACAGCTATAGTGTTTGGTCTTGTATCTGTAACATGCGCGGATCAAAAAATGTTCTTAACAATAAGTTCTTTTTTTTTCCCTGAATCGAAAAATATAGGTTTCCTTAAATATAAAATTAAACGTGTGAATTAACTTGCAGAGTACAACATAAAGTTACCCGCATCAGAATCGATGAACTCTACTCAAAATGTGAATTTCAGTTGAAATTACTGTAAAAACAGTTTACAAGATTTCATTACTTTCTATCAGTTCGTATGCATATACCACCTGCATGGAAAGGAAAATGACGGCACAGTTCCTATTAGATTTAAGAAACACTGTTGTTAACTTTATTATCCATTTTAAATTTTATGTGGAAAGGAAAATGACGGCACAGTTCCTATTAGATTTAAGAAACACTGTTAACTTTATTATCCATTTTAAATTTTATGTAGGGCAAATTTTAAATTTCATTTTGAGTAAGCTACGCATTATTGTCACTTATCTTGAAGACAAACAACGAATATCAAGAAATTCAATAATTTTCTTCAGAATGATAATATCTTGAGACACTTTTGTTTTTCAATTTACTATCTTGCGCAGAAATTAAGTTAAAAGGTAAACACGATTTCGGAAGTCATAAACTGGAGCAAGAAACTAATATTATTCGTGACAGAAATGAGGAAATTTCATTCCGTTCGAAAACTGTGGATTAGAAAATAATTGAATTTGTGAAATCCTTTATGCCATCGCGGTCTATAGATTATAGACTTCTGGTGTAGATTAAAAGAAAATATGTGACAATGATTACACATTGCTATAAGTCCCAAACGGTTTGAGTATGCGATATTTCTTACTGTTGTAAGTCAGATTAGAAACCCTTTTAAAATAGAATAGAGTAAAATAATACAGAAAATAAAATTTCGGATTTTCTATTTTTAACATGAATTCAAATGTTTATTTTTCTGAAATAATATTTTTACAAAAATTTTAGACACGTTTTCCATATATTTTGGTCTCAATTTGTGTCATTTCTTAAGGAGTCCCCAGGCGTTTCCGTGAAATATTATGGTTTTCAGCCACGTACGGCTGCAATAGAGCTTTTTTTAGTAAATCTTGTTAAAAAATTTTTTTTATAAATTCCTTGAAATAGTCTTCTTTGTTTATTTTGAGGAAATAATTTATAATGTTCGAAAAATATTCTTCTAATTTTTACTTTATTATCACATGCTTATAAGGAAGTATAATAATCACGATAAAATTCGAATTCAAGATTTTGACGTAAATACACGTTTTGACCATAACGGAAATATTTTTGACTATTTTCGTGTGTTTGTGTGCCTGTCTTCTGTCTGTCAGTGTGGTAGACTCTAGGCTAAAACTGTTGAAAGGAAAATTTTGTATAGGGACCGAACGCAAATCTCCAAACTTTAATAACACTATCTCAACCGAAATAAATGGTTTACTCTACTTACTTTTTTCTTTTCTCGGAAGTAGCACGAGCTAGAAGAAAAATATTCACTAAAACATTCTGATTGAAAATTGTTTTTCTCGAAAAAAAATTTCAATCAAAAGTTTTATATGAAATTGTAAAACGCTCTTGAAAACAAAAAGTTAGATTATTGCAGTGTACTCTTTCTTGTTGCATTGCATAGAAAAATGTGTTTATATAATAAACAATTATTGCAAAATGCACGGATTTGTTTTTAAAAATTTCAAATAAACTTTGAAAAATTCAAAATATTGTAATAACACCGAATTTATTACTGAGGGCTATTGATTGATCTTTGGCCTCGAGATTTACGGCGAGTAATACGGGTCTGGTACTCCAGTACCATTATTTAGAAACACATTTAACAAGCATAGGTTCAAGCTCCAATGTCTACAGTTCCCTTTACAAGAAATATATGCGACGCGAGCAGCGGACTTTCTTCCACTCCGCCCATGCGTATAATATTTTAATTTTATTAATAATGGTTTGTAATTATATTGGCCTTTGGGGTACATATTTTGGATAATTTTTTTGAAATACGTACGATAGTACAAGACCGCTCATGTGTCTGTAGCATTCTTGAATCAAAGAATATCCTTAATCCTGAACCTAAATATTTATATATATATATATATATATATATATATATATATATATATATATATATACATATATACATATATATATATATATATATATATATATATATATATATATATATATATACATATATATATATATATATATATATATATATATATATATATATATATATATATATATATATATATATATATATTCTTCTGTACTTCATACGGCGAGCTAGGAATGTTCAGAGAGCATGTACATATTAACTTTAACGTATACCTTGATAAATTTGAAATAGCAAGCGATGTTTTCTTTCTGCGACAAACGTGTTTAAAGTATTTACTTAGCGGGTGCATGTTATGCCAAAGATTCTTCTAGCGTGAGCGATCGTCCCAAATGCATTGGCAGCGTCGCGGCACATCCGTCGCACTGAATTACTGATTTATGAGCCGATATATCAGCTGATGGCTGCTGGCAGACGCGTTACCTGTAATATAAGAAGAAACTTACCTTACGGACTAGCATATCTCGATATATAGTCGAATGTAGCAAAAATAACGTGACACATTTGTCAATTCCTTTCAAGTGTTCTCTTGCTGTTTGGGACCCATTCCATGAAATGCAACTATGTACGTCTTGTCTCTGTGATGTATAGAGAGCAACTTTAATTTACATATTGGATTTTCAATGGAAATTTGAATTTCGCATCGGAAATAACCGAGTTTTATCTATGTCAGGAAAACATTTTTCAACATGTGATACAAATATTTTTTCTTGAATTTCAACGAGAAGCCATGGATGATCTACTGTTGCAATGCGACAATACTTTATGCTGTTGGTAAAAATATCATGAGATATATCACTGTCTACGCATTTATAGATACACTGAATTTCTATTAAATTTTGCACAAAATATGTTCATATTTCGTTATTCAGAAAAAGAAATATTTTTACTTACTTATATGTACGTAATGTATAAAACAAAGAATTGTGCTCACAAAAAAATCGATCTCCAAAATTTTAAGATAATATTCGATTTGATGGATCTTGAATTCATATTGACTATTTTCTCAATGTGTGTCTGTGTGTGTTTATGGTATGTATGTGTGTGTGCATGCATCTTACAACCGGAAGTGCTTGTATATTTGTGTAATTTATATCACATACACTGTAACAAATTAAAATTACAAGATTTCCACTGTAAAATTACGATAATCAATCATGCATATACAGAAATATAGTAAAATTTCATTAAATTTTTCTAAATTCGGTTAACTTACATAGTTATTAATTGTAATTTTATGGGATATTTCTTTTGCTTACCGTGTGTGCTTTACAATTGGTTTAATCCGTAAAGGAAAAATAGATTTTAAGATAACGCCCCATAACTACCCGATAAAGAATACAAAACAAGAATGTCATCATATAGGTAGTGTAATTTATTATTTCGCGTGAGATGACCATGCTATTTGCATAATATGTACGCCGGTAGTTCTCATCGTGCCAAGTGTTAAATCGATGAGAATAGGGGCAATAGGGGCACTATCATATTAAGTGTTTTGAATTATATTTGATATTCTAATAACGCTAATTTTTACTTTATTATACGCAGTAATAAGTAAGTCTTGTAATAATCAAAAATTTTGAAGTTGATATTTCAACGGAAATAACCGTTTTGACCTTCCCTGAATTGGATGTAACTATTTTCGGAATAACGTGTGTGTGATTTTGTATCTGTCTGTGGAATGTAAAATTGTGAAACCTTAAACCTAAGACTTGTATATGGTCTAGATGTGCACCTTTTATTTTTTTAAATAATATTCAAACCGGAAGTGTATGTTTAGTCTATGCATTTTTGGCTCTTCTATAATATCACTAGAAAGGCTGCACTTATGGCTAACATTATTGTTGTTTATATGTTGTAAAAAATGAATGTTTAATATTCCGCACAACGTTGGTTTGAAATGTTTCTTTAAAAATATATCAGGTACGAGAAATCTGCTAGGTAAAATCATAAATTTTGAATTTATGTTGCCATTGATACACATGTATGGGAATTATATCCAATAAATTTGTATGCACTATGCCCTATGTCTGATAGCTGACAACTATATTTGGCATTTGACATTAGTTATCCCTTATCAAGTTATCACAAATAGATCGACTGAAAATGTGTTTCGAGCATATTGTTTATTGAAAATTGCAACGCAAAAGTAACAATGAAATCAACAAATTTGTGATTGATACCTAATGCATAAGAAAGTCTTGTATTGGCCACAAACATTTTTTTTTTTCATATTAATTTTTTTGTTTCTTAATTATTATTCACAAGAATTAGCATTGATAAGATATCCTTAACAAAGGACGTTGGGTACAAATTGTTTAATTCATTCCAGCAATTATATTTATTAATTGTTATTATTAATTTTGCCAACGTTGATTAATGTTAAATTCTGTTATTATATATTGAAAGTTAACTATTTGTGCTTTGGATTTTAATTATTAATAAAAATTATTTCAATATGTTCATTATGGACATGTACATACATATATCAAATTGATATTTAATATTACATGGTTTTTATATTTCATCAAACATCATCCATAATTAATATAAAAATTACATGTTGATTATTAATTGTAGTTTTTGTTTTTTTTCCATTCCAGTAATAATAACATTTCATTTATTATTAAATATGCTTCATACTATATTAATATATTTGTTATTAATTTTAACTGTAGGTATGATTGAAATCAAACTCTTCAGAACAAAATACAAGTATAAGTGCAAGCACCAATGCCTTTGGCGCGCCGTATTATCTATTTATATAGAAAACAATTTTTTAATGACTAATGGTGCGGTTCTGAGCCAGTATTTAGGTCTATAAGGAGAATCAGTAAGATTTTGAAAAAGCTGTAGTTCTTTAATGGAGACATATTTTAGTATTAATTATTACACATATTATGTTCGATGTATCTTAAAGAATCAGTTTAGAAATGATTTGCAATTCAATTAAAACATATATTACACTATCAATATTTTACGAATTGTACTTATAGATGCATAAATTTGCTCATAAATTGCACCATAAGTCAGACTTTGATGTTTTAAATTTCAATAATATATTTTTTAATTTTTTTTTTCTGGCCCTTCGATTTATAATCTAATAGATAGTTTATAAGTCGTTTGATTAATATACATATTTTTAAAGCTATACAAAATTATAAATAATAAATTTGAAATAATTTGAAATATTTTTAATTTCTTTTACTTTTTATATAAATTTATATAAGGTATGGTGATCATGAAAAATTTCAAACTCATAATTTTAACGTAAATACACGTTTTGATCCTCCCTGAATCGATTCTGACTAATTTCTAATTGGAGTCTGTGTGTGTGATGCGTTTAAAATTAGGGGTCAATAGTTAAAAAAATATTTCCTTTACAAATAAAATAATTAAATCATCAACAAATTAGTTTGGAGTCTGTGGCTGATAACTTAAAATAATAATAAAAAAACCTTTACCACAAAGTATTTTTATTGAGATAAATACGTATTTCGTATTTTTTATTATTATTTTAAATTAAATCATCCTCTTTAATAGATAAGTTAAAGGCATTGGTATCTACACCTATATTTGGTATTTGTAAAGTCTGTGTGTGTGACGTGGTTAAAAACTAGGTTTCTTCATTAAATGTCAATTGTTCAAATAGTATTTTCTATATAAATAAATAAATTAAATCATCCTCTTTAGTAGATAATACGGCGAGTTAATGGCATTGGTGGCAGCACCTATGCTTTATATTTCTAGCTAACTTATTTATTATCAGTACTTCGTGAAATTGGTTATCAAAAAAATATCTACCACTACAATGAATCCCATCTGAACAACCATACAACAATTCGTTAAAATATTTCTGTTGATTCATAAATCCTTGATTTTGCAAATAACAAAACAATAAACTAATGTCGTTGACGTAGCAATAGAACAAAAACAACTTGGTTATGTAAAATGTGCCGTGGTTTCGTAACGTGTATATATACTATATACATATATGGTGGCCCCCCTAATGTGCAAGTGAGAGATTAAAATGGTTTTATAATTTCTGCTCGTGGATTGCGGCCTAGACTGGATATTAAATTTCGTACGCTAGGGAAATGAATTCTGCAGCAGAATTTGAGATATCGCTTCGCCTTCCTCTCACGTTACAATTCCTAATATTGAGAGTATGCTTATCTTTTAAATTGGAAATATCGTCAGAATGTATTGACAAAAAATCCTACTTTAATTGAATATGCTGATTGTCAATCTGAACGCGCAAATCCATAAACTGATTCATTCCTGTTTACAGAAATTTTTATGTTACTGTATAAGGTAGGTACATCTATCGAAAGATTTTACTTATTATTTCAAAAGTCTGGTGCATGATTTATTGCATTAACAATGAGTTTCCCAATTATCAGATGAGGATCATTATTTTCTTTGATATACCTGATATGCAATATGTACTTACAATTCAAAATATAATAATCACAAAGTAATAGTATATTTTAATTTGGTAATTGAAAACCAAAAAATGAAAAAGCTGTAGTGATTTTCTTATCAGTATTCCCATGCGGGTGACGTGGTGTATAGAGCTTTAGGCATTAAACTGTTCCGGCGCGGAATTGAATTCGACAGGTCGATGTTTCACAAACCATTGGATTCAAATCACACTGAAGATAACAAAACAATTTAAAATTGTAGCTAACGGAAAAAGGATCGGTGCGACCACATGAGTTATATGCGGGATTCGTTTGGAAACATGGAGCCGCGTCGAGCTCTCGCGTTACCGGTTCCGGTATAGGTACCTATCTACCGGTTGAAATTTATCCCACGGGAAACCTGCGATGCTAAATGCGATGGAACCGTCTGATTGGACCATTTACATTCACGTGGTTTTTATGAACGGGAACTTAATGAAATATTGAGAGCATTACAAATACGCATATTCGTTACCCAACAAACCGAGAAGTCACTATGTGGATTACGTTGGAAAATTGGAAAGTCCATCCACGAATATCTCAATTTGGGGAATACGTAAAGAATTTTCACATACATATACCTGTATAATGCGCAAAATTATGCTGTTTCAATGAGTGATGCATAAATCACCTTAGCCCTGAATTATTTCTAGACATGGCATATTTAGCAGAGCTACATTGTACTTAACATAATTATTATTCGTATTTTTATATTATTGTAGAAAATACAAATTAAGATAGTTAGTCCACGCTTCATGCTGAAATTCTAACTCAGCCACGGTGACAAGCTAACCATTCCTGATTCCAAAAATGATAATAACTTAGATGTATATCGGTCGCTCGCACGTACGGCAAACTTTGTGATTTGATATGTGTTTTGAATGTTCGTATAGATTTTAAAAATTCAATATATTCTTATATTTTTTTATATTGAAGTTCTATAAATATTGGTCCCACATTCTGTAAACGCGTAATTCCGTTAAAATTTCCATTTCAATACATTTCATTTTTACAATACTTCCTTATATGTATTCGCATAAAAAGGTGCGAATTAATCGGTAATGGTTATAGTCCTTATAAGAGAGATTATATACATACTAGATTTTAAATATATTGTTATCTCCAAATGAAAATTGACCCCAGTTCACTATTAATATTTATATATGTATATATAAATATATATATATATATATATATATATATATATATATATATATATATATATATATATATATATATATATATATATATATATATAGCTGCTAGACGTCGCCCTATGGAATAAAGTTAATTAACAACAGTTCCGCATCTTTATTTTACTGCCTCATTGCTATTCAAAGTTCCAATATAAACACTGTTGGTCAGTATACCTATGTATATACTTGCTTATATGATGTCTAGCCCGGCAAAATACTAGCACCGAATGGCGCGCTAACACGTGCAATACACATCACGTGACATCATTGGTTTGCATTATTAAATTTGCAGGCTGCTCACAAATAAGCTTGTTCATTCATACCATTGTTAATAGGAAACTGATGCTGAGGTGATATGCAACAGCGTTCGTGCAATCTACGCGTTGTTTTATTCCTGATTAACCTTTTAATTAAAGCGCTGGTCCGCTGGATTTATGCCCATGGCTTGGCGCACAGAACCGGAGAATTGAACTCGCGTGTGGGAAATTAACTGGTGCCCCCCACTCCAGCACTCCTCCCGCCATCAGGCGGCAGCAACCAAAACCTCTAACCCTTCATCTAGTGCACAACATCCGTTCTCGGTGCCTCGCAAATACAAATATTCACCTACACTCCCACCTACTACGAGACTGTTTGTTTTCCCGTTGATAATTAGTGGTCGCAAGTTATTCCATATGTTGGTTTATTTGTGCATGTGCGATAGAAGATAAGTTTAATTAGAATTGCTAACCTTCTTTGTATATTTCAGGAAGAAGCTGCTTGTGAGAATTCATATTGTTTAATTTAATTTTCTTGGCCATTGGGCAAAGTATATAACATGTTTCTACTTGACGGAGATGCACGAATTCAGTCTTGTTCGTTAGAGGATAAAGTATTATTAATTTGTAAAATATTAAACAAATATAATTTCTGTATCTATCCTTCTTAATATAATGGTATATTTCGTTCAATTGGTTTCCGGATAATTTGCATGTAGAGACGCAATAAAGTACCTACGGCAAATTCGTCGCTGTTATTTTCGCAAAATACGTTGTAAATTAAAACCTAGCTGAATCTTGTAGCAATAAATTTGCAAAACGCGACGCAAGCGAATTGAATACGATAAATCTGATTTTTCAATTCAATTGTTCCCGCGTTGAAAATTATTCACCAATGCGCTTTGCGCTAGTCTGGCATAACAATACACAGACAGTTGGTTTTCCATCAGCTATTCGTAACACACATATATCTGCTTGTTTCAACAAGATAATTAATTTAGTTATACTGTACAATGAGGCAACATAATTGCTTTTGCTATAAAATGCAAGCAACATATTAAAATAATTTATATATATATATATATATATATATATATATATATATATATATATATATATATATATATATATATATATATATATATATATGTACATATATATATACAGTGACTCCCATTAATATTCGGGCAAATGTAATTTAATCAGAAAACGTGTATGAACCCGCTTAAGAAATACACAATGTCATTATTTTATTTTATATTATTATTATTTCAGTCATTTACAATGTATATATTTAAAAAAATGTTTACTTTTTCGTTTAATACGACATAATATTAATTATTAAATAAAGAAATACAAAAAATGAGATCCCGTTAATATTCGGGCAAGCTATAGATGTTGTGACAGTAATAGTAATAATTAAACTAAATAATAATTTAATACTTTGTGGGATAACCCTTATTTTTAATCACTTCTTCACATCTTTTTGACATTGATGAGACAAGTTTATTGGTAGCTTCAAAACCAATTTTATCCCATTTATCGCTTTTTAAAATCAACTTTAACTGCGCTTGACTTGTTATGTTATGTTTTCGAATTCGGATATCCAATTCATGCCACAAATTTTCGATTGGGTTCATGTCCGGTGATCGCGGAGGTGTATCGATCACTTTTGGACAATTATATAACAAATATTGCCGTACAAATGTACTTTATGTTTTGGGTCATTGTCTTGATAAAAATGAAAACTATCACAGTTTCCCAACTTTTCAGCGCTTTACAACAAGTTATCTTTCAAAATACTTAAGTATTTCATTTTGTCCATAATTCCATCAAAAAATACCAGATTTCCAGTGCCCACAGCGCTCATACAGCCCCAAATCATTACAGACCCGCCACCATGTCTTACAGTTGGTTTTAGATTTTTTGGATTCAGCTCTTGATTTGGGTTCCGCTATACATTAACTCGACCATCATTCCCAAATATATTAAATTTGCTTTCATCCGAAAACAGAACGTTATTCCAGGAAGTTTGATCTTTGTTTACGTGTTGTTTTGCAAAGTTGATTCTATTAATTCGATTAACTTTGTTGACAAATGGCTATTTACGTGCAATGCGACCATTGTAACCAACTTTTCTCAATGTTTTTCTTATGGTCTTTGTGCCTACTACTTTGGCTTGAGAATCCTCCAACTCAGATCTAATTTTTGGAGGACTGATCCTGGATGGAAAAACGTTGTATAGTGCGCAAAATAAAGGATATTATTTTGCGCACTATACAACGTTTTTCACGCTCATTTAAAACATTCGGACGACCCTTTTGAGGAATGGAATCGATTTTGTCTTCACATTTGTACCGTTGTATGACACCATTGACAGTACTCTTGCGAATATTCAATAAATAGTGAAAAATTATTAATTGACGCTGCTCAAATGAGGTATTCTTCTCTTTTCGGCCCATTTTCCAAGAATTTAACTTTTTGGTGCTAATGAAAAGGGTTAACAATTCAAACTGACGATTCACAACAAGTGAGACACCTTGTCATTACATACAATGTTGTAGTACATACATTTTTACTTACATATGTAGTCATTTTAGTGTAACAAACTGATTGCCCGAATATTAATGAGACCTAATTTTTTGTATTGTTTTATTTAAAAATTAATATTATGTCGAATTAAACGAAAAAGTAAACTTTTTTAAAAGTATATACATGGTAAATGACTGAAATAATAATAATATAAAATAAAATAATGACATTGTGTATTTCTAAAATGGGTTCATACACGTTTTCTGATTAAATTACTATTGCCCGAATATTAATGGGAGTCACTGTATATATATATATATATATATATATATATATATATATATATATATATATATATATATATATATATATATATATATATATATATATATATATATATATATATATATATATATATATATATATATATATATATATATATATATATATATATATATATATATATATATATATATATATATATATATATATATATATATATATATATATATATATATATATATATATATATATATATATATATATATATATATATATATATATATATATATATATATATATATATATATATATATATATATATATATATATATATATATATATATATATATATATATATATATATATATATATATATATATATATATATATATATATATATATATATATATATATATATATATATATATATATATATATATATATATATATATATATATATATATATATATATATATATATATATATATATATATATATATATATATATATATATATATATATATATATATATATATATATATATATATATATATATATATATATATATATATATATATATATATATATATATATATATATATATATATATATATATATATATATATATATATATATATATATATATATATATATATATATATATATATATATATATATATATATATATATATATATATATATATATATATATATATATATATATATATATATATATATTTCTAATATGTTTGCAGAAATATGAACAATGCCAATAATATGCGTAGCAAATTTAGTTCAAATCGCTCTGGTAGCTTCAGAGGAGTAGAGGGCATACATTTTAGTCTTACGAGCGAGCGAGCGGGCGACGACTAACTTCCAAGTATATACATTTTTGGGTGTAGGGCGACGAGACAAGAAATTTTTGTTAATCACGTTTCGGATGTGAGAATGCAACAGGCACACGACCGAATTCTTTAGCTCTTCTGTACTTCGTGCGGTGGGCTAAAAGTCGATGACTAAAAATGTCTTCTAAATTTATATTTTATCATAAGGCATTTGAGGAATGGGGCGCTGCACCTATATGTTTGTTGTCGTCAATAATAGACTTTAAGAAATAAAGTTCATTCTTTATAGATATAACTTATAACTTGTATTATAATTATTTTTTCCCTCAAACATGATTTGGAAAAGAAATTTCGTAAAATAGAAAAATATGATATGCGCCTACATTACATAGTGCAAGGATTCATTATAATTTAATTACTCATTAGGTATGTAAATACGCATACTTTGTCATTGCATGTATGTTTAAAATTAAAACGAATTGTGTGGAATATATGCATGTTTCTTACATTGCATACTCTACTTAAAATCATTTTATTCTGCGATGCACGAGTAAGGCACGATGAGCAATATACATATATATATATATATATATATATATATATATATATATATATATATATATATATATATATATATATATATATATATTTGCAGAACTATCTGTAATAAACTTGTAATGAATGTTCATTTAAGTTCAGTCATTAATTACAAGTTAATTACACTAATGACATATGCTGTATTTTCACCTGAGGATATCACGTTGACATCTATCTGCCCATAACTGAACTAACGAAAAATACACGCTGCTTATGGTCTGGCTCCACATTGCCTGCGCCATGTATACTTTTCCGTCATTAAACGAAGCCTGCAGCGTTTATAAATGGCAGTTAAATGTAATTGAGATGCCCAATTTTAACGTAAATGGTTCAGAAATTGCAGCCTTATATATATTTTAAATAGATTACTCTTCTGCATGCATTATGTATCAAAAACGGAATATATTTCAAACGAACTTGTTTTTGTGGACATCAAACAAATGTTTCGTTTTAATTCACAAATGATTGTAGTTTTTTAATTTATTCTAAAAATATACTAGGAATTCACTCTGTTTCTATTTAAATTATATATTTGCATAGTGCAGCTGCAGAAATTAACATAAAAATTGTTTCATTATAGTTCATTCAAATTAAATAAATATTTTGAAGTTACAGTCAATATTAGCATATTTCGCTCAAGTATAATTTCTATTTCTAATTTTGTTGCAAATTGATTCTCAGTTAACGTACTATCGTCATGCAGGCAAAATGGGATAATCGTTCGCAAACAAAAGTATCTTAACCCATAGATTCATTATTCAATTTTATTAATTTTCAGTATATGATATCTATTTTATATATATATATATATATATATATATATATATATATATATATATATATATATATATATATATATATACATTTATTTATTTATTTATTATATACATTTATTTATTTATTTATTATATACATAAGAGAGTATTGAAATCACCGAACAATTCGAATTCGAGATATCTTTGGACATCTCTGAATCGTTAATGACCATTTTGGAACTGATGCCTGTGTGTGTCGTCAGTGTGTCTGTGATCGCTCTACAGCAATAACTGTTGTATAGAGTGACCAATATATACAATATGTTTCTTTCCCTCCTATTGTATACAAAAGCTGGTATGGCCTACACTCAATTTTTTTACACTTAGTTGTCACTTATTTATCTATTTAAATTTCAAGGTCACAATTCATTCCTTTTCATAAATCGAATTTGAATATCTTGTAAACAGGCATTTACTTGTTCAATATCAAGAAATTAAATTAAATATACTACTTAACCTAACTATAATTTCGCGAATCTATTTTAAATTGGACATTTCTATAATACATCAAATTCGCCACAAAGTGTATGAAAGAGAAAAACTAAAGTGATAAAATTCGTAAAAAGTGTACCATATCCGTGGCAGAAATAGGGTACAGGAAAGCTAATAAAATTCGCGAGCAATTTAAGAGTAGGAGGAAGCAGCACTATAAAGCATGCAGCAGACCACCAGATACGTGGTTACATTGCAAAAATATGAGTGTAAACTAGCAAATTTGAGGGTGGATGATCGCAATTTATTATCGCATTGCGTTGGTTCCCTTACGCCGTGTGGCGGTTACCGCGCCTCCATTGAACTGGGCGGCCAACAGACCCGGTTTTAATCTGCAGTAATTCGCAACCCGCCGGGGCTGTTCTTTATCACCCCCCTTCTAACCCCGTGCGCACAAGATAATTCCGTTGGATATTTCGCAGATAACACACACGCCATACACTTCTGGTTAGCTTCCTGAATAAAATTGTCTAGATTTATCGCGCAAGGTGTAATTTTCTCCATGTTTGTATGTGTTGGTTGGGTTTACTGTGCCTTGGTCACCTTCCGTTTGCCGTATTAACTAGACAGACATAGATACCGGTAATTGTATTGACCACAGAAATAAATTTAGATTTCACCCGTAATTGTAATCGTAAATTACACGTTGTTACATTAGAACTAGGGGTGATGAAATAATGATATTGCTAAATATACTATATAGAACTTGATCGATTGAACCATAATTTCGTCCTAATTATACTTGCTATTTCTGTTTTATGTTATTTTCTACTCTTAACCGCACATCTAGTGCAAAAAGAACTATAGTATTACTATTCATTATTCGTTCGTGTGTTTTAAATATGATTTCAAGAAATTCTTTTGCGATATCCATGACTCCACTATCGATCGCAGGAACTGAGCTTGTGGATAATAATATAAAATTCATCTAAAGCGTGTCGCAACATATTATACATTTTTCAAAAAATCTACAAAATTATAATTTCTTCATATTCAAATACCTTATAAAGATTAAAAATAATTAATTATTGAAAATATATCACAGTATGTATGTGCAAATTCTTGAGCAGTAAAAAACAGATAATAATAATTATGTAACCAGTGGATAATTAATTAAAAAATTGTGTAAAAAATGAATTACTCCGTCAGGATTTGTACTTGGAACCTCCGAACAAAATTTTCGAATTTAAATCACACGTAGTGAGTTACAAGATTTCAAACTTCATTTGTACTCGTACAGAAATATCTGCAATAGGTGATGTGCACATCATTATCGCACTTAATTTTATGGATGATAAATTCAAAATTACTGTTGGTATTAGTGTTGCCCAATCATTTCGACCACAAGAACTTGAAATGTAGCAGTAGTAAATCTATATTAATATTGATATATTTGAATTAAACAGATTAACAAGAAGTTTAAAAAAATTATGTATATACATTTTAATAAGTCAGAAATTAATTAATATTTATAAAGAATGGAATATAAACAAATCATCATCGCCTATTATTTGTTATTTATTCCAATATCTTAAACTTAATAATAATAATAATTAATGAAGGGAAAAAAATAGAGATTCTTGGGAAAAGCAGTAATTTTTAATAATTAATTTTATTCAACACAACGTTATGGCATCCCTTATGCCATCTTCAGGAGTTGGAAATAGTAAGAATTAAAAAAGAACTGCTGGTTACCACTAGAGAAGTGGTAACCGGCAGTGATGTTATATTCTTATATTTTATTATCTTGGATCCATGTACATCATGAAGTCTTTTTAAAATTCTGATTATATCAAACTCCTTAAGATGGCATAAAGGATGCCAAAACGTTGGGTTGAATACAATTAATTATTAAGAAATTACTGCTTTTCCCAAGAATTTCAATTTTTGTTCCTTCAACAAAAAAACCAGCCAAGAAAATACAAAAAATAATAATTAAGTAACTATATTTTCTATCCCGATCGATTCCAGGCAAGCATGTGGTCTAGAAGCATTGGTGCTTGCATCAATCTTCTTTTGCAAAATGGCTGTAATGAGATTTATTTTAAGATAAGCTGTTTTGAAATAAATGTAAAACAATTGAACTGAGGCGATATAATATCAAGGGAAAAGAGTAGATCAATGTGGATTTAAGAGGATGAGCAACCCGTCTTGCATGCACGTGAGGGACGGGTCGGGTGTTAGGGCAGTATAGCACGTGTAGCTTGTTGGGCGGTGCTAATTGTGTGACGTTGTGGGTCACTCAACGGAGTGGGAGCACAAAGTACACTCAGAATTAAATTGACTCTCCGTATGCTTCGTATCTGATTTTTACACAACTATGCATTATTATTCTACATATACAAATAACGATATCGTTCTAAAATATATAAATAAGAATGCTCATACAATATATTATAACTATTGGAACGTTTTTTTTTTCAGTTTCAGAATAATGAATTATATATTCAATATTGAAAAATACGTTTATTATTTAAAAAAAAAAAAACACATATTTTAATAATAGAATTATATTTACAACAAATAATATTTTTTATATATTATAAGAATAACAACAGAATAGATATGTATATGAATGATAATTGGTCTACCATTTCACTACGAAATTTGTGGCCGCACATCATCTCTGAATGTATGGGGCCGTTTTTAGCCATTTGAGATACAGGAAGATCTGAAGATCCCGGAGCGATTTAAACCAAAGATGGTATTCACATATTCTTTGGCATCCCATTTGAATTCGACCGTAGTCAAAATCCTATCGCCCGTATTTTCCCGGAGTTATAGGACCCCAATATTTAGGTTTAAATATTCAAAAATTTACGATGTTTTTCTTATATGGAAATTTTAAAATAATTTTCGATTAACAGTTTTTTTATTTTCTTTTTCTCTCATTGCTGCAATTATGTAATCAGGATCCCTTATATGTCCGTTACGTGGTATTCGTGGATCTACTAACTCAGGTAGAAGGCAATATGTATAAAATTTAACTAATTTTTCTTCCATGTGCTTCAACCAGAACATGTCATCCCATTTTTTATGTAAAACTAACTTGCTGCTAACAGAGCTAGATACAAAGTGAACTCATAATTTTATAAAATTATAATAGAACATTGTAGTAATTGTTGCGATTTAAAATAATATTTACTTGTGTCGACGAATGTGAGTCATGCTCTTATGCATGGATTCTAAGCACCCTGCTATTACAAATAAACAAAAAAATATAAACAGTTTTGGGCATTATCATTAGTAAAAATATATGATAATATAATAAATATAGGTACCATAGGCACCAATATCTTCGGCTCGCTGTATAAATTATTTGGAAGAATATATATTAATTCCTTGAGCTCAATTTTTTTTGCGGCATGCATATATGAGGGGTGGCTTTAAGAAATATCTTCTCTAATTTATTTTTGGTCACTTTCACGTTAAGCGGAATTGCCGAGTAATATTTCAGATTTAAGTAATTTTTCTAATTTTGTCTTTTTAATGGTAGTGGGTAATCCTAGGAAAATAAGAATGGCAAATTTGAATTCTTTGAGCTCAAATTTGTATACATGGATGTGCGGCATGCATATATGAGGGGTAATTTTTTAAGGGATGAACCTACCCCTCTAAAATATTTTTTTGGTCACTTTCACGTTAAGCGGAATTGCCGAATATTATTTCAGATTTAAGAAGTTTTTCTAATTTTGTCCTTTTAAGGGTAGAGGGTAATCCTAAGAAGTTAAGAATGGCAAATTTGAATTCCTTGAGCTCAAATTTGTATACATAGATGTGCGGCATGCATATATGAGGGGTAATTTTTTAAGGGATGAACCTACCCCCTCTAAAATATTTCTTTGGTCACTTTCACGTTAAGCAGAATTGCCGAATATTATTTCAGATTTAAGAAGTTTTTCTAATTTTGTCCTTTTAAGGGTAGAGGGTAATCCTAGGAAGTTAAGAATGGCAAATTTGAATTCCTTGAGCTCAAATTTGTATACATAGATGTGCGGCATGCATATATGAGGGGTAATTTTTTAAGGGATGAACCTACCCCCTCTAAAATATTTCTTTGGTCACTTTCACGTTAAGCAGAATTGCCGAATATTATTTCAGATTTAAGAAGTTTTTCTAATTTTGTCCTTTTAAGGGTAGAGGGTAATCCAAGGAAGATAACAATGGCAAATTTGAATTCCTTGAGCTCAAATTTGTATACATAGATGTGCGGCATGCATATATGAGGGGCAATTTTTTAAGGGATAAACCTACCCCATCTTAAATATTTCCTAGGTCACTTTCACTTTAAGCGGAATTGCCGAATATTATTTCAGATTTAAGAAATTCTTCTAATTTTGTCCTTTTAAGGGTAGAGGGTAATACTAGCAAATTAAGAATGGCCAATTTGAATTCCTTGCGCTCAAGAGTTCCTTGTATCTGATTCAATATATATATAGATTGTCGAACTCAATTTTTAAGGGTTGAACCAAGGGTAGTTCACTCTGAATTTTAATAAATATATATATAATTAATTCAGGGGCGAGGATTTTATAATGAACTACCCTCTAAATTCAACCTATAAAAAATTAGTGTAACACATTATTGAATAAGACCCTAGAAATTCAAATGTACCACCTTATATAATTCTCGATTGTATAATATTTTATTAGAACAAAATACTACATGCTGTCTATGAAATATATTTCATCGTATAAATACTTTTGAAAATATTGTACTGGGCGGTGCCAATTCACTTCTAGCAATATAGTTAATTTTATAAACGATAGAGGCGCCCTGCAACAGTCACACATTTTAGAGAAATAACACGAAAAAGTACTTTTTCTGCGCCTTCACAGGGAGTTCGTTTTAAATAGAAAAAAATTGAAATTTTCAATGATGTGAAATGAAATAACAAACTTTGAAATGATCGGATTAGATTTTTGAATTTGGCTTACATATATCTGTAAGAATTGTTTAAAAATTGGACATATTTATACATTTTTATTTAAAAAGTGGAACCAAAATTGAAAATTTTAATCCGATCATTTCAGAGTTTCATTCATTCCAAACGTAGAACATTTTTTCAAAATTCGATACTAACAAAAATAAGGGCTGTGTGAAGGCGCAGAAAAACGTCGTTTTTCACATGGGTTTCTCATCGTCTTAAGAACTATATAATACATGAACTTATAAATACTGATTGGTTCTTGATTACACAACTGTTTACTTTTATAACAGCGGTATACCCAGTCATATAAAATACCATTGTGGTTGCATTGAACCCTGTCCACAGAGTCGAGTCGGATGCTTGAGACAACAAGAAATATCAAGAGAACTTTCGAATAACATACTATAATAATAGTAATAAGCAACACACATACACATTACTTGCAATTGTGTATGCACAATGTGAAAATCCGTTAAAAACTGATCACAGTTGGCAATAAAATCATAAGCGAACAAAAAGGAACTCTACTCCAGCACTTCTAAGAGCCATTGTCCTTAGGCAGCTGCGGAATAATTATAACATAGCCAAGGGGAACGAGTGGGCGATAATGAGGTACACAGCCTCTCTGAATAAGGACCGTACTGAACAGAATGGACTTTCAAGTATGCTCGCTCCATTTGAAGATTACAACCACTATATGTTGTATTTATACTTGTTGTTTCGTAACATATTGTTTGTATGTTGCTATACACACAAACATACATATATATATATATATATAATCATAATGACATTGAATTATGTTGCTGAGTTATGTACTCAACGGAATTTATGTCATATTATAATTGTATTTCTTTCAGTAATTGGAACAGATATAATTGAGTACGTATATGTATTTGTTAGACATTGGATTGTATCACATGACTTACTGTTCAATAAAAATGCCAATGTGTCAATTATAAGGTAATTGCTTGAACCTTATTCTAATAAATATTTTATTATTATTACCCGTTACTTTTAATAACGGTTTTTAAGGTGGTTCAATCATGACAGTCTCATAAAAAGCTAAGTAAAATTATGTATAAAGACAAGTTTTTAATTTTTTGGTCGCCGTACGAAGTACAGAAGAGCTATTACATTCGTTCGTCTGTCTGTAATATTCTCGGTTTAAATATTTCCTTCAAAACGTTCTTATCTCGTCGCCCTGAATCCAAAAATTTATATAACTAATATACATACATGAATATTAGTCACATATTTTTCGGCAACGCATTTAAACCTGCTCTCTGTTTAAATCCATGCACACGTATACGTATTGAATTGTAGGTTCCCAAAATTTGGAGTCTATTTTTATACTGTCTTTAGAGAAATTCAAAAATATCCAAAAATTCTACATAATTTCTTCTTATTGTGAATTAAAAGGCTTATGGCCTTCTACAAAAAAATTCCATATTGTAAATTAAAAGGCCATAAATAAATTATTAAATATAATAATTATGAATTTTAAAATGTCAATAAATTTTGTTTACATTGTGAACACAAAAACCATATTAACGCCCTGCGACGATAGCATTTATTCGGCGAGCTGAATGCATAGGTCCCTGTACCTAAAACCTAACCTTGTTTTGTATGGTATGTGGTTTTAACAGAATAAACATTTTGCTGGAAATATTGAATAGTTATATAATGAAGGGTGGCCTGCACTCGATTTTGTATCCAAAACATGCTGTCAAGACTATCAATACCTAACAGTAATACCCTGGAATTGTTACATTTAGCTTATTATCTTATTACGTTATCAAGTACTGTTTCTTCAATATAAAATATAGATTGTCTCTTAAATATTCAACTTATCAATTTAAACAAATATAATATTTAATCTGTACTGTTGTAAATTATTAATTTTCAATAACCAATGCGCTCAAAACACGTTATCAGTTAATATATTGATGTGAAATGCCGAGATTATCTGATCAAATGGCATATCAATGCATTTTAGTCTATTATGTTTCACTGTCAACATATTATCAGGCATAGTTCATACGATTTAATAAAAAGAATCTCATAAATGCATTTCTATGGCAACATAAAAAAGAATTTTAAGATTTTCCATAGTGGTTATCTCATAATTGTTACATTTTTTAAAGAAACAAAAGTGGTGCGAAATATTAATATCTTTCATTATGAACATAACTATTTTTGCCATACATGCATTTCCGGTTTTGAACGTACAACTCATTTTCAAGGAAACTTAAAGTGTTATTGAAAATATCAATACAGGGAAATTATATTCTAATTGTGTTCTAGCACGTTATTTGATTTTTATTTAATTTTTTTTATTGAAAATATCAATACAGGAATATTATCCTCTAATTGTGTTCTATGCACTTTATTTTAATTATTTTTTTCTTCGCGAACTAATTGACAAAAATCAAATATATCTAAAGTTTAATTAAATCAAGTAAAGGAAACCTTGTGTATTCACAGCAACAATTAGTAATTAGGCTTGCAAATTATATGTAATAATTTTAGTTTGTTGTATGACATACAATGTTTACGTTCACAGCAACAAAATATATTAATATTATATTATATAAATATAATTAACATTGTGTTAATTTTGTTGTTTGGAATTTTAGCATTGCTTGTTATAATAAAAACTATATTATTATTTGTAATTTTCTAATCTTAATAACTATAAAGTTCGCTATGAATACATCTTTATACTACCATTTTAGAGCGTTCAAAGTTCGTTATGATATTAACTGTCGTTTCGTAATACACTAATAATAAAAATTATTAGAATATTTTGGAGCATATATCTTTGTAATATATATCCCATTCATTAGTAAGTTTATTGTTATTCGGTTATTAAAATACATAAATCCAGATTTTGAGCTTCGATAATAATGTCGCTAAAATTAATGTATTTCAGCTTACCTGCCTATTTAGTAGTAAAAACTGCACCATATAATATACCAATTATTTTAATCATATAATAATAATAAGATTTCAAAAGATAATATGCATAGCTTGTTCAATATTATACCAAAATTTACTAAGATATATGATCCATATAGCTATACAAGACGATTATAATAATATAGATTGATAAAGAATGTGTATTATATTTAGGTTAAAGGGAGAGTGCGGTGAGTACGAGGCAAAAGATTCTGAACTGGGAACTCTAAATTGGGTTCCCTTTGTTGCTTCGTAATTTAGTTATAAAAGTTACCGCGAACACCGCTGTATGCTACGAGCCGAGACTGCGAGATTCAGTTTCACACAAGATAACGCACACTCACACGCATACAAGTTCAGTAGTTTAGTTATTGAATCGTTATCAAGTTATTTTGTGTAACAAGCCAGCTTCGCCGGTAAAATTGTTGGTGGCGTAGAATTAATAATATGAACATTTTAGCTACCGCGAACATTTCTACTGATATGATGGGCTCGATGTAATCTTATGCAGGAAGCCATTAAAGCCATGCTAATTTGTTTCCTGCTTTGATTTTCTACCAAGTATTAAGTTGTTAAGTTTCGTAAATTATGGGCCATACGTAGAGTACAGCAATTTCCGAAATAAACTTGGTCATTATATTTGATGTAGGCTTTTGGGAATTCACTCATTACTGGTCAGTGGTACAAATTGTTCACCGTTAATAAAGGTAGGATTGTATTTCCTTTTTAATGGAATGAAATAAAAAATATATTTAAAATTGTGCCCGAAAAACAAATTAAGATGAAACTTACATCTTTCCAGTGATTCATAGCTGACATTGTGCATCTATGAATATATATTCAACAATATTGTTCGGTCAATTAGGACTGCTACAGCCAATTAACTTATTATACTTCGTCAAATACTCAAAAACATACGTACGTCTTCCGCGTAAATAGCAGGTGTTTAATTGAATACCGCTACAGGTCATAATTGAAATACGAACTAAACTAAATACCGTTTACTTGTAATTATTGCTACCATCTTTCGTGTGCCGCCAAGACTGATCAAATAAAAGTATCTGCTGAGCACCACCAAAGAAAACAAACATTTTCCGGACTTGGGCCAAAGTCACCAGGCTTGGTCCAATCTCACCCCAGTTTACGGTACTTGGATTATGTCGCTCGGTTGCTCGCCTGTAAGACCTACTTTGTGGACGAATTTTAATGAAATTTAGTACACATTGAACTTGAACGCTCAAAAAGTATCCGTCACATTTTATATCAAATCGTCTGTAAAGGCCGTTTGACACGATGCATAATTTTGTACAAAAATTTTCTACATTTTTGTGTTTTAAAATTTTGTACAAAAAAATGTATAGTAGCATACAGTAAAATGACCTTCAAAAAATTGTTCAAAATAATGTACAAAATTATGTAGAACCAGTCCTACATTCTAGCAAAGTTTCCTTCAAAATCTGCGCAGCGTAGATGCGCATAGTTTCTTTATTGTGTTTGATTGTTTGACAGGTATTATTTGCATTTCATTTTCTTTGTTTATTTTTCAATTGTGTCTTGTGTAATATTACAAAATGTCGTGGTCGCGTAATGATGTTCGGGCATTAATTTCGGGCATTAATGTCTACTCCATATTTTCTTTTTAGCTATTTTCTTCTTTCTTTTTACGCATGAAACTTTTATTATTGTTGATAACAACAATAATAATTTTAAATTTATGTTATTTAAGTTATTTGCATTCATTTTATGCATTGAAATTTAATCACAAAGCACAAACGTCATTATTTGACAGATCTGTCCATCTGTCCTTGGCGTAATACTGTTTGTGCGCATGCGCTATTTCAGAATTATGTACAAAATTATGAAGCAGTGACATACGGTGTTGCAAAATGTTCAAAATATCACGTGCAAACTTTCTTACAAAATTTTGTACAGAATTTTGTACAAAATTATGCACCGTGTCAAACGGCCTTAAGAGTCAGAAGTTATAAAGCCCCAACTTTGGAGCCCTCCTTAACATTTTTTATAATTATTTATGTTTTACCAAAAAACTATAAGGTAATTTATGTTAACACAGTTTCTACAAATTATGAGCCCAGGGGCTATACAATATTATTAAAAATTATTAATAATAATTTAAATTATATAAAAAGAACATTTCATATTTATATCAAATTTTTTTTTTGTAAACCCGAATAAAAGACCAGAAGAGAAATTAATAAAAAATAAAAATATTGCAAATTAAATTGTTGTTGATTATTTGAGTTTATTGTTCGATTGATTGCAACAATAAATTTTGTATTCAAACCATTGCTTACGTTTTCATTATTGTATTTTACCTCTTCAAATATAACTGGTAATACTTAGGATTTCTTCCTAAAATACATCATTTATGCATGTTTTCTACAATTTCTTTTAATCCACCAAATAAAATATACTGCGAGCTGTAGGCACTGGTGCTTGTACTTATGCATGTTTTAATAATTCTATTAGTCTGTAAGATTTAAAAATATATGGAATACACAAATTTAATATGCAGGACTTAAGATACACATATAATAGATTTTTTCCACGGTACTGCATGGTACTTTACGCTAAGTTTCTGCGGAAACCGTGCAGGGACCGTGTGATGATTTACGTGTAAAACGTGGTAACTTTAAAGGGGTTTATAATAGAAGTATGGCAACGTCAATTTATGTCGTCCATCTTGCGACATCAACTTAAACTAAAATGAAGATAAGCCAAGAATTGGTTACATGGTGCGGACTTTCAATTGTTTTTTTTTTTTTAAGGGTCTACCTATTATAATAGCAAAGTGTGGAATATTTTTAATAAGCATAAAACTAAATTCTTTGAATTTCGAAATTATAAGAATTGTTTATTATGATAATTAGATCGATTAACCTAATAGTTGGCATATGTCTTGAACCTCGCTGCCCTCACATAGTCGGCGCTCATGATGTGCTGCCAAGATTTTGTTAACATGAAAGGAATCTGTTTTTCCCCCTTTAGAGGGCCATCTGTAGGCATAAGTTAAACTTGACGTGCCGTAGAAGAAAAACTTGGGAGGGTTATTATAAACGGTAGATAGCATATGCGTGTACTGAACTTTTACACGTATGGCCACGGCACGAAATTTGGCATAAGGCGCCGTGTAGTGCCGTGAAAATATCTATTATAAATGCCCCATTATGTTTGTACGCATAATTGTCGGGTTATTCTTTTTTGAAATATTAGTCATTGAAGAATTCTGGCACCCAAGAGCAAAAGTATAACGCCATTTAATTATTTATTTAATTCCATCAACTTTTTTTTGTATATGCGACCGGTATTTGTGGTTTATTCAGTTGTATGTTTTATTGTTGATAGAGTAATATCTATAACTGTTAACGAAATATAGGTGGCTTGTTTATAAAATAATGTTCTGTAGTAGCACTCGATCAAATTGATAGATACGCCACAGCAGCAAGACGGTGGTATGCGCCAGTATGACAAAACTAAGTAGGTAACATTACGTGTACCTGTCGCGGAATACAGGTCGCAGGTAGCTGTGACAAACGCCTCACCACGTGGGCAACTTAGCAACATTGTTCGTCGATGGTGGGCAGTGCCAGCGACACTCGCGATATTTATCTTTATTGTTTATTACATTTATATTTCGTTATACGGATACATCAGTTTATAGACGTGATAGCTAGCAGCTAAAGCAGATACAGTTGATAACACACACGGCCATTCTGGATTGAATGTGCGAAAAAATACGCGGTGATTTGTGAACCTCAGTCTCACTGTATTAAGGTACAACACATTGTATACGAGTTGTAGCAGGTTGTTGTGAAATTGTTATAGTTTCACACTGCTGCTGATCAGACCCTGTATCTATCACATATCTAAGTACCTACTTGGCTAACAAATGTGCATGCATTTGTTCCAGGCATTATCAACCAATATATGGAAATAGTCAATTGGGCTCAAAGGACCTCGAAACAGCTTTAGCCATTGAAATAGATAGATTTTACTATATGTAATATATCTTTATTGATATATATATATATATATATATATATATATATATATATATATATATATTTAGTGAAAACTGCGTAAAGGAAAGTCGAGTGCAGGCCACTATAGTTACCCAATTCTATGGGATTCAAAGTATGTGTAGAGCGCTTTGTATATGCAAACTAGTATGGACCGGATTTGATTCACTAACCGCGAACATGACCGCATGACCATCGTGGTTATAACCATTATTTTTTTAAAAAAGGTCTTATATTGCAAATATTTAATTTGCCGGTAACAATATTTCAATCTAATTAACATAATACTTTCGTTGGTGGGCACTTGGTGAAACATTTTCAATTATTATAAATTAGAAAAACACACTTGGTAAGTGTCACAAAATCTTTATTAATATACTACAATTATTTCGACCTCTCGGTCATCATCAGGAACTAATACAAAATTATTATAAACATATACTTATATACTAAATCATTCAATGCACCAATTAATGAGGGGTGACAAGTTGACTTCCACAATATTTTTTTACGGTGGACTGCTTTCCTAATTGCAGATTGTTCTAGTAAATTTAATCTATATCGTTTGGTAGCCGTATGTAGGATTTTAAAGTTACCATCATAACTATGTAGATTTTCTATACAATGGTCAGAAAAGCCTGTGGAGTTAATGTTATTGGCTATATTTCAATCTTCAAACTTCGAACCATTGTAAATATTTTAAATAGAGAATAGGTACTTTCTAAAACGTCAAAATAAATATTAAATATCAATATAAATATATAGTGTGACTAAAAAAATAAAATTAGTACCTAATTTAAATAGAGTGATACCCCGACCTACGCTACCCCGCCTTACCCGAACTCGGAATAACGCGGTTCTTCATTTTATGAAACCATCGACATAGAAATAACATTTTTATTTAACTCATAATTTTTTTTAATATTTTGTATTAATTTGAATAAAGAACTGCAATATTATTTAATATTTTTCTTCTAAACTAGTATATTGTTAGACCTTGGTCCCAATTAAACCATATTTATATCTACACCGACTTACGCGACTCTTCGTCGGTCCCACCTATCGATTAACTTCGGGGTATGACTATATATATTAAGTTCGTGAATTGTGAGAAGCTGTGAGTTTATTAATAATCACTGTCAGCGTCCACAGCACATCTATTATTTGGTTCTTGAATAAACGTCAAAATGCCGACAGCTTGTTGCAAATCGTGTTGTGTAAATATTAAAATAGATTATGTCAACATTTCAAACCAAATTTGGATTTGCTTAAAATGAATGCGTTTACTTCATGGATTCTGTATGTTGCTTCGTAAGATTTACTAAGCGTTCCTGATAGAATATTAGAGATACATACACAGATGGATCGGTCAGGAGTGGACTGTATTCTATAAATGATACTTTGTAAACAAAAATTGCAGGAAATTTTAATATCTTTATTTAACTTTTATTAGATAAAGCAAACACTTCGGTTGTAATAATAATAGGTTTTCTTTCCCGGGATATACAAATGTTAAATTCAAAACATCTAATTGTTTATGTTCAATGGCATTGGCTGTAGAGCGTTCACCGACGAACTGGCATGCAATCGTCATGAAGAAAATAGAATAAAGGGACCCTAAACACTAATATTTCCATTAAAATTACGAGGTAATACTAATTGGACAGTTGCATCGTTAAATTATATTTCTTTCGTTGAATTTATAAATACTAATAAGAAGATTTATGTTTTGCTGTAATTTACTATAAGATATTTGTAAGACAAGCTTGAAGCGTTAGAGAGCGCACTGTTTGTTTATATGAAATTCCTTAAGTACTGATGTTTACTTGTATGACAATTTTTCACTAAGTGTAACTCTTTCATTATCTACTCTTATTATTTTAACCCTTAAGAGCGTTTGTTATCGTATCGGTAAGACTGAACTCAGAGCAGAGCACGAGCGTTCAAACCGAATAATAAATTTGGTAGCGATAAGGCCCACGAGGCATACTATGAGGGCACCAACAGGAAGAACCCCCCGAATTACGGAAGGATGTGAGGGCTAAATCTTTGGCTTTACCTGCACGTCTTGCCGCCGTGCAACGTGACCCAGTTCGTTCGTTGCTTCGTACAGGGCGGAAGTTTTGTCTTTCGCGGGAAACAATAAAGAATCGCCGGAAGTTTACATGTTTTGTTAAACCTACACAAAATTGCACCGTGTTATTTTTGGAATTGTTACATTCATTTCCTACTTCCATAAAATTGTATTCGTTTTGTATGTGCATTTCGCCAAATAACATAATCTACATACATGAAAACATAAATACATGTTATCACTTCTCGACAATGTGGCTCTTGGCTCAGAGCTGTCGTGATGTGCTGAATTTTTTTTTTAACCATTTCTCTTATAATTTAAAAATAAATTATTTATACATCAGGGAATCGGAAGTAAATCTTTTTCTATAGTAGAGGTATTAAATACGATGACAATTCATTCAATAGAAAATTCGAATTTAACAAGAATTTATAGTATAAAACGAAATGACCTATTTTTATAATTGAAATGTATATGTCCCTGCTCAACAATCAGGATTCAGTTCAAATATCGGTACCACGTATCAATTTCCGGGGAGTTCTATTCGGGAAATCAACTGATGTATTATGGTTCAACTTCATTCCCCGGCTTACATAACGAAAATGTTTCTTACATCATATATTAACATTTCACACAAATTATAATCTACGTGGTATGACATGATCAATAAACATTAGGGTATCTAAACAAATCGAGCGGCTTAGGGTATTCGTTAGTGTTTCAACGTATTACCAGGAAGATTGCAGGTTTTAATCCCAGCAAAAAACATGGGTATATCTTCGCAATATGCATATAAGTCTGTATTCTAGTGTTCTCAAATATAAAAAATAACTACAAATACTTTATACGAATGTATATAAATATTGAGCTTACGAAAAATGTCGAACTCGGCATTTTAACGGAAACACACGTTTACATCATCTCTGAATGGTTTCTAACTATTTTGAAAGTTATGTCGATGTGTGTGTGTCGGTCCGTGATCGTTCTACAACGAAACCGGCTGATGGTCAAATTATAAAACAATAAACCTGTATATGGCCCAGAAGAAACCCTAGTTTTAAAAACAATAACTGAACCGGAAAAAATGGTTTACTTTTGTTACTTTTTCAATATCTCGTAATTAGCAAAAATTAATTCTGATAGAAGTTAAAGATATATACCAATTGCTGAAATATGCTTGTTATATATATATATATATATATATATATATATATATATATATATATATATATATATATATTTATATATATAAATATATTATATATTAGGTAATATATTTTCCGATATTCCCACTAATTTATCGAATTTAATTAAATGTTTAATTAAATGCTGTACGAGCATTAATAGTTTATACTACAATTTATTACGCTTTATTATAAGTAAACAAGGTGAGACTGCTATTACTTTACCAGTATTGTATGCAAACAATAGAAATACCTTCGTTAGCACATTGTATTAATTCATAGGACACAATATGCATGAATATGGTACACACAGCATCAGTCGGTTCATGTAGAATGTTTGCATTTATGCCAGCTATATATGGTTATATCAGTGCTGTATATATACATATATATATATATATATATATATATATATATATATATATATATATATATAAACATAAGAGCATATAATAAAATGCAACTAAATAACATTTTCTTGCAAAACGGATAATTGGCGGACCAAAATAAAGGTATACATTTGTCCATATCTTTCATTTTGTATTATATTCATGATTGCACTGATTTATGACGATGATATGACTTCACTATTTATCTTATAATAACTATGAATTTTTATATCAAATGTAAATTATTTAATTTCCAATAGACAGTTCTTTTGAAATTCACATAAGGTACGATTCTTTACTGACAAACATTTTCTTACTGGTTCCAGAAGTATCAAAACAGTTGTTCAAGTTGTGTAGCGCGAGGGAATAAATCGGCATTGAACCTTCTACATATATTCAAAGAATATGTTTTGATACTTCGTGGTATATGTATATTATTTAATTACTAAAAGACAAGATGCAACTACTCCATTAAGACTCTGAGAATATTGTGATACTTTTGTTTTAAATTTTTACGATCGTTGATACTGCAATTATCATGACACCATTTAGTAATACGTATTTATGAATACAGCAACTATATTTACCAATTATAAAATGCGACTTTGCAGTAAATGCTTTTAAACAGCTAGTAATTTTATAACCCAACTGTTTTAGCTTTTGCACTGGTTATTGGTTAAAATATACTTTTCTTCCAATATGAATATAATAATTTTCAATTCCTGTCATGAATTTCAGTCTGAAGCAAAATGTCGTACATAATACTTTGTTTCATGGCAAGACGAATATTGATATATTACTCTTAAGTTGCATAATTCCATCGAGAGTTAAATATTTCATTCATTCTTAAATCTGTAATGGAAATTATTGTATTTCGCACCACTGAGTCCATACAGATTATAATCAAGGAGAATAAAAGTTTTAAAAGTTGAATGAATGCCTTTGGAGATATATAATTTCTAAGACCCGACACTCAATTCTTCGCTTTAACAACAAAACTCAATTAATAAATCAATACGAGTTAACGCTGTATTCTGGTTCATGAACTTGCGTTTATAAAAACCACTTCTGGATTAAGAAAGAAAAGAGCAAAACTTCGACAGATGCTTGAAAGGTTGAAGAACAGCAGACTTTTAATTTCTGATTCTCATACATTTTAGCAGAGATTTATATAATACTAGCCGTGCCCGCGATTATTTCAAGATGGATTAAACATAGAATGGTAAACGGTTCCATGATATTATAAACTACCTACCCCTTCCATTTCTTAACTTTTCTCTCCCTGGCGCTACCCGCCACTTTATATATATTTTAAGGGCGAGTTCGAGAGAGTTGTACCACGTTATACTTTTCTATTTAGTTTAATGTAGGCAGTAAAAAATAAATGAAAATCTTCATCGCTATTACAAGCAAAAAATACATTAATATACAATAAATTTACAAAATTCGGTAAATTTTATATATATATATATATATATATATATATATATATATATATATATATATATATTCATTTTTGGTCCAGAACAAGAAATTAACAGAAATACACGTTTTGGCCATCCCTGAATCGAATCTAACTATTTTCGGAATAATTACATTTGCGTAACAGAGCTTATCCTTTTCTAACTTACTATATGCCTCGGAAAAAAAAACTACTTTTTGAAAATTTCGAGTTTAACAAGTTATTTTTGAAATATGTAACATTCCTTCGTTACAATACATATTGACATTATTTCATAGCTATCGCAGAGTGAATTTATAGCATAATTAAACTTTATTTTTAATATGGATGATGAAAGTATAAGAAAAACAAGTGAAGGCCACTCCTACTTTTTTATGCATTTCCAAGTAAAGCCTTATTATATGGCTACTATATTTGAACTTTGAAATTTTAATCAACTTAAAAACGTAAGTGTAATAATTTTAAAAGAACAAGATTTGGGTCATCTCTCAGCAAAGGGCCCTGGGAGACAGATTTGACTATACACTATCTACAAGCAAGAGCAACAAAAGATAAAAGAAAATCTATGACGATATATTTTATAAATATTCATAACAAAAAAAATTATTAATATGGAACTTCTCATACATATAAATTAATTTAAAATAAATCATTTTTAAATCAATCATTCATCAACTAAATAATTTCAAATATTTAACAGCTGTAACATTAACATTACTAAAAATAATCACATGAATTGACATTTATCCTATTTAATCATTATTCTGCCTGAATGGGACATGCCTTTTCCAATATTTTCTAACGCATTCTTCAACGCCTGTTTATGTTTCCAAGTTATTACCTCTTTTGATTTGTATCGAAATGGCGTCATGTCTTTCAGAATTATATAATTTTATATATTAATTAATAATATTAGAAAGATAGAAATATGTATAGATAAAAAAGGAGATAGTTAATTCACTGGTTATCTTTTCCCAATTCGGGCGGCTCAAATGTTGCACTCTGGACTTGGTTACAGTGTTGTAGAAACAGTATAAATAATAGAATAAAAACACTAACATTTCAATAGTCGGTTACTTTATTTCAGACAAAATCATTTCCTTTCGCAGTTTTATAGTGCATGGCAAATGATATAATATATTTAAGAGTTTAATATAGAAATAGATTGAATTCCTAACCAGTTAAAAATAAATAAAAATGTAACGATTTACAGAAAATTGTTTATATAAAAAACTTTGAAGCAAAAAGTGATTTTCTGCAGCAGATTGGGTTTTTCCAATAATATAAATTTTATATCCGTTTTCGTAAGAAAGACAATTTTACTACAAATCACAATTCCGCTATCAGGACAATCGCAAACTCCATTGTCGTCACAGAATGAGCAAAAGGAAAGGAGAGAAAAAAAAACTAATAACGCTAAAAATTCACATAAAATACATCAGAAATCCGCTCCGTACGTAAAAATCTCCAAAGAAAGGTCGTAAGGAAATTGCATTTTCACCCCGACCCTTCACGTAATACAATTTCCATTACTTGATGGGCTGACTCTTAGATTGCCAGCTACGTAGTGGAAAACTAGTGGTAGGTATATGTCGCGTTGGTTCCCAACAAGACAGACACATACATACAGATTCGCACTGTTGGGTGAACAAGAACAGCAATACAGTGCTTTCTTCGCGAGGGCAAAAAGAAATATCACCGGGACAGGAGGACGTAATGAAGAAGGGATGTGAACTTTACTGCATCATGTAGAGTACTGTATAGTACGAACAGCGACAGAAATAACTTTTATGGGGTGTTCTTGACGTTTGCAATACACGCACTTTCTCCCTTTTTTAATATAAAAATACATAAAACTTGTTATGACATTGATAGGTGGTTACACCCATAACATATTAACTTTGAGACACATAGAATTAAAAGTGCAATCAATTGATTATTATCAAAATTGACTAATTAATTTTAATCTCAAACTAATTTCCGTTAATGTGCATAATGAATGAGTATTTTATCAAGGAAAGTGTGTGTATACGTGTATGTGTGTGATTGTGTGTCTGTGAATGATCTAACTTAAAAACTATTGATAATATAATTCTGAAAGCTTAAATATATAGTTTAAATATTTTCTAGAAATCGTTCGATATTCTATATTTGTATCTAAATCCAAACCGATAGTTAAGATTTACTCTTTCTACATATTTAATTATCAATAAATAGTTTTTTAAAATCTACATTAAATATTTACTTATAAATAAAAAATCTGAAAAATCATCAGAAACTATAAAATTGATAGATACGATCAACATAATGTATATAAGTTTCGTAACAAGACTATAATAATAACACCTACAGAGCCGACATGTATTTTACGTTTTTCGCTATAAAACATTGACGGCTTTTTGACATGCTTGTCTCGTGTACTACGATGGAAATGACGAGTACTTTCCTTTGTTTTATATTTTCGCGGATATTGAGGTCTAGCGCCCTCAGGAATCATAAACGATAGACCGGAGACCCACCAAACGGTTGTTCTGTACATGGTAGTTTGGAAACCCTACACTAAATCGTGGGGCGAATTGCACGTCAATTTTTTTACGTGCAATGATTGTTAACGCATATTTTTACGTTTTCAACAAGGTATACTACATGCCGTCATAAATGTTGAAAGGTATTGCTCAACGTGAAATGAACTTGAATATTTATAAATATACTTGGTTTTTGTATATATTTTTATTGGAAGTTATATTTATACGAGAACTAAACCACGTTAACAATCTGGTAGACACAAAGTTGACAGTCTCATGTGCAGTCATATAGTATCTATTTAATTGCACATGAGACATACAATTTTGTAATTATTATCAACCTTATAATGTATGCAGTTAATTGTACATTCTTAACTCTTCAAATTTAAAACTTCAATGACTACACGGCAATTATTAATAATCAATAAGCCGACCTTTTTTTAGTCGAAGTCTTAAAGGAAGTATTGTAATCATGAAAATTTTCGAACTCGAGATTGATAATGTGTAAACGTATAAACTTCAAAACCATGCAAAAGTAATTCAGTAAGTAATATTTAAAAAGAAAGTCGCAATGGATGTACAGTCTAGTGTACGATATTTTACTAATGATTTACCCCTTGTTATCATATTTAACATATTTCAATAGAATACAGCCGCTCGATTATTTCTAACAGTTAAACAAGCAGATAATTCGCGTTAAGGTAATTATCAATGCTTGGGTTTACCATGGATGTTTCTGACAGTATTTTGGATAGGTTTGCAGTGCTAACTAAAGCACGAATAATATAATACAATCTTGCATTTTCTCCTTCTTCCTGAATGCGCGTCAGTTTGCGTTACAAAGCCCGAAGCTGGGACAGCTACGGCTTTAAGAAATGAAGACCCCAGCTCTAGGTATCCTGCCTATTGTCTCACACCAACAACAGAACAATGCATTGTCGGCGAACCCCTAGGGTTATTAAAAAACAACTCATTATTCCGTGTGCGTTATGCAGCGGCGTACTATTCGCGAACTTGCAGATCAAAACTTTTCATTCTATTTATTTATTTTTGTTTGATTTAACAGAAATAGTTAGTTTGTCAAAATCATTAAATTAGAACGAACTTTTTTTTTTTTCGGAGATAGATGAAGGCACACAGCGGACCGACTATTATAGTCATATGCCACTGTGTGCTTCCGGGGTGAAGGTATGAAGGAGAATCATTTATAAACAACCATGCCATGCCGTATCATCGGAGCGGAGACTCGAACCCTAACCGCCAGACCAGGCTTGAGTCGGATGGCTCTAATCATTTAATTTGTTCCTTGTTATATTAATTTTTATTATTTCTATAATAGATATTTGTATGTAACAGTGGTCAAGATCCAGGTGTATACCTATGTTAATAAAAGTTGTACTTGTAATCGGCATATTTTATTACAATATAATGTTAAATTTATATATATATATATATATATATATATATATATATATATATATATATATATATATATATATATATATATATATATATATACATATATATCCTTTGCCAAAAATTTGTTGGAATTTCAATGAAATATACTTAGTTTGGTCAATAAGGTAATATATAATAAAATGCTACTAATATAACCAGTAAAGAAATGTCTCATTCTCTGTAACGAACAGGTTCTAAAGTAAACATATGAGTTACACAAAATCATGATTTTTAACATGTTTCAAATCAAGTAGGCACGTTTGTTAGTTTGAAGTGTTGTAAGAACGGAGAATATTCGAAAATACATTATTCTAGTTTAATAATACCAAGTGATATTGAAAAAGCCGCACAAAATTCGCTACAATTCGTAATTCCGAAAATAACGTAAGCAGAAAATGATAATTTTTGTGTTTTTGTATTTTCATTACTAGTATTAGAATTTGCTTTTCATCGGCAGGTGCGATTTTCTTTTTCATTTCCTAACTAATTTAGCAACTGCAGTCAGGTGTAAAAAATTACACTTTATATGTCATAATTAGAAAATATATATTATTGACTACTTTGCCTTGGTTGGTTATTGATGCACAAACGATTTTTAACTAAGATATTGTTGAGAATTATCTAAAAAAACAATCTATTCATAGTATATTGTTCACTCCTAATGCTAAGGCTTAGTAGAATTTCCAAGCGATACTTTTGTAATGTGCACCCTATTATATTGTGCGGTTTCTTCCCCCAAGAGTCCTAGTGCCTGCCATAATAATTAAAAACTTTCGAAAAGAATACGGGCAATTGATTATGCTTATAATTGCATGGCTTAACAATCTCATTGCGCGTTTGTGAGCGCAGTGTAATCTGTCTCCAAGTACCAACAGTAGCAACCGGGTGAGCAGAACCGTATTCCTTTGAAAATTGATTCTTCTTGACAACGAAGGGTAAAGCGTAATAAGCGTTCCATGATTTTATGTGCTTGTATCGCTGCAATAGGCCATCGACTATACCTACGTCACCCTGGAAGGAATATACTCGGAGAACATACGACCAAAGTAAATGAAGGTATGCATTCGCCTGATCAGTTGAAATCAAGAACTTTATTTTGCCGCACGTATAGTTCCCAATCTTACCGTCAATGCATCCGGCGGCGCTGCAATCTTTCGCCGCCTGCGTGATCGGCCTCCAGAGGACCATAGAACGCAACCCGGCCCCTTTCACGAATACCCCGAACGAGCGCTTGTCGTCCTTTTTTACAACGCTAGTTTCTCCGATTCCGGATCGGATTCCGCCAAGGTGTTCGAATTTACAACTTTACTCCAATCGTTATTGACTTGTTTCTGTTTTGTTCCAGACACAACCAACTTCATGTATAGTTTTCTGATTTGCGTTTAGACCGATGTTATTGACCACTCGTTCCGAAAAGTTTTCCCAGACACTCATGCACTATTTTGCGACTAACTTACAACAGTTTTTACCCTCTTCTGCTCACGTCTTCAAATTTCATACCAATTTAATGTTATTGTTTTGGTATACGTTTTTTATTTCTTCTTCAAATACTAATTCCAACATTCATCAAGTGTAGCTTTCGTACTCATATCCGTAATATTGCCAATTTCTCGTTCGGGTGCTAAAAATGTTATCATGCTGATTTGTGAAACATGGTTTGCACGACCTCGCTACATTTTCTAGAAGAACCAAACGATAACCTTATTAAATCGCAAAAATACATGTTACATTTATGTCTGAAAGTGTCTGGCAAATTGGACGTTTTAATAAAAATACACCCCAAGAAATGTTATCGTCAAAATCCAAAAAAGGCGATTGATCAAATTTGAATTACATAAAAAGGTTCTTTGTCGTTTTCTCGCATGAAAGCTCCTTTATGCTCCAAGTGACTGAGAGATTGGACTTTTTGTATATAAAGGATTTTGTAAAATTACAGCACTTGGACATGTTACCTTCGTGCTGCAAGGGCATAGATAACATATACAAAAGTTCATAATAAAAATCTTATATTGGAGCAGATCACCTTCATATTCCAAGGGAATTAATCGCATTATGATTTAGTATTGTTTGTTCGCGGTACGTTTCGGCTCGCCCCCTCCCGCACTCCATCTGCGATAATTATTGTTACATCTTTAACACTTATATGCCAATTTTATTAAATTATGAAATAAAACCTGACCACAAAAAGTACCTAAAAATGAAATAGAAAAGTTTTTCATTCAAGGAAGAGAGAATAAATATGAATTATTTTGATGAAATTGAAGCCAAGATACTTACAGAATAAACCCTTAAATTAATCTGAAATTATTTCTCACGCAATTACGTGGAACTTTTCTGAGTAATTTCCCAATAACAAAAATATTCAAACGATTATATCAACTGGGTGGAGAATTCAAAACACTGGAGCAAACTTGAAGGGAAAGATTTTTCTGATTTTAGAACTACCGTTGTAGACGACCAATGGCTGCTCGAGTAAATTAAGGAAGACCAACAAAACGACCCCGACTTGAATCCTTTGAATGGAAAGTGGCAGATCAAAGACCAACTACGGAGGAAGTCACTCCAAAGTCACCGAATGTTCAATCTTACTAGGCAATGTGCAAATCAATATTCGTGGATTATTCTAAAACCATGCGGAGGGACAGCGTTTTGTATTCGATAAATACGCTTGCTATTCTGGTAGAGGGCCAGAAATAAATAGACCGCTAACGAGTCAATCAGAAATTAATAGTTGAAGAGAGACAGATAAATAGTTCGTGAGAAATCAATAAGTGAAGTGAATATAAGTTAATATTGGTGTAAAATATATATTTTATGGTTAAAATAAATATCCTATGTTAAAATAAATATTATTGTAGTATAAGGCTCAATATTATAGTGGAGGTTTATGTTTTACTCTTATGTTTCTATAATTACGTTATTTGTTAAACAATGGGAGCTAAAAACAAAATGTTGAACATAAACTAAAACTGGAGCTTAAACTATGACTGTAATACCAGGCCTTAGTGTTATAAATAAATAAAGTCAGAAGCGATTTAGTAAAATTGTTTTCCACCAAGTCTATAAACGTTACTATATTGAAACCTATAAAAATGGATTCAATTTAAAAGACAATATATGTTTTCTGGACATTTAATTTTGATAAATCAAGATAATTAATATACAGTAAAAAAAAAATTCTTTGGCCGCTGAGGATCTTCATAAATATCATGAGGTGTTGTGTGACGTGACAACCACTGAAAATATAATCAACGAAAACCCGTGAGATACTAAGAGTGGAACTTTCATCATATCTGAACTGAATCACGACAACGGTAGTGTATATTTTTGTCACTAGATGTCAGCTCGATCTCAGCGTACATCCAAGAATAATCTGTTGTTATTTCGCAACATAAATCATCCAGTTTTTTTGAGAAGCTCTTGCTTAGCTGCACTGCTCAGGAAACTGAAGGATTTCGTTTATATCCAATTTCGTCCACATATTTTTCCTCATATATCACACCGCGACACCTCTCTTCTGGAGAGACTTACATGCGTTCATATTCGAGCACATTTTGTCATTCGGAACCCACTTAAAAGGAACGTTTGAAACGAGACACTAGAGTACGAGTACTTGTACATTTTCAGACATTGAAAATCCAAAATGTATGTATCTTATAATATTATATAAGCAATAAATAATATAACAATATCACATATAAATACCAGTTTTCTCTGTCTTATCAAGAAAGTATAGATATCATAAAAAATATGTTTTAATTTTTTCTTATAGTTATAGCCGTTTTGATATACATTAAGTACTACGACTTATTATTTTTTCAAAAATTTCTGTATATGTGCGTCTGGATGAGTTGCACTACTTTAAAATTAATTAATTAAAGAAATTTCGTATTTGGCACAAAAACCTGTTTCCATTTTGGGCAAAATAGCACATTAGAGCGGGAGAGCTACTTTTTTCAAAAAAAATCTCTAAAGTAACCACATTAAATTAAAAATGAACAATATTAGCTTATAACAACTTTTATTTGAAAAGCTGTATTTTGCTTTATTTTGTTTAACTATGACACAATAAATTTGATTAGATCATTTTTAGAAAAAAAAAAACATTGTTAGCAAAAATTGCTAGAATTATTTATTTCTATAACTCATACAGAAATTGAAACAGTAGCAATGAAACCATTACTTCCGGTTAAGATATTGTTCTCAAAATAGAAGTTTTTCTTCCGAGCCCTATACAGGTCTTAAGTTTAAAGTTTTATAATTTTATCATCCACAAAAAAATAGCGATCAAAAACAGACAAGCAGACAGGCATACACCGAGACATTCACACAGACATCATTTCGATAATAGTCAGACATGATTCAGTAATAGACATATGTGTGTTTCCGTTAAAAGCTCGAGTTCGAAATGACGATACTTCTCATAGAAATCGTATAGGTAAAAAGTGTATCATTTATAATAAATAGTACGATTCCATAGCGTATTTTATTGGCCACAACAGATAATTTGTATTTGTAATATTGTCTAGGATCGGGGAATTAATCAGTGATATTAATTTACATAGAGCAAACAATGTTTTATGACAGAAATGTTATAGCAATTCTAAATTCAACTTCTTTTTAAATTATGACGCGTATATTCTATACCAATAGCAGCAGTATGCTATCAACACCTGTGTTGTGTTGTTATCCTGAAATACGTCTTCAATTTCAGGAACAGATCGAATCGATTCGAAACGCCTTTCCATTCAATCATGAAATGTTCGTAGTGCGGGTAAAAATTGAACGAAATATTGCTCGGTGATCGTTTCCCTTATACCTATACTTGTCAAGAGTAACACACAATCGTGCACTGAAATTTGTTTCTTAGAAAATAAAACCAAAAGCAGTCGGTACCGTTTTACTACCAGCAGTGTGTAATATATACATCCATTGAAGAAGTCGTTAAATAAATACTATAACCCAGTTGTTACACAGGGAACATATGATGTGTTATCAAATAAATACCCAATCTAAATGGAACGATTTATTTATTATATACGATTTGAAACGTTTCCCATTATCAATATATAAACACCCAGATGTATTTGTATGTAAGTGTGTTTGTATGTGAGTTAATATGTGTAGAATGCTTTTTTTTTTAAATTGCAAATTGGCATAGACAAGATTTGAACTCCCGACCCCCAGGGGGAAAAATGAGGGTCTTAACCATTACACTATGGCTTATTAATTGATTTTCCGTGTTTACTCAAGAAAACTGTCCAGATATTGAGATATTGAAAGCATTTGTATTTTAGTAGCGATAAAATATCTTATATTACAAAATGATTATTTTTAATGGCTTGAGCAATTGTATTTTAGCATATGGCCATTAATCAGTCTTCTTTGAATGGAAGGTCAAAACATGTATATCCGTTGAAATCTCTAGTTCGAAATTTTTCATGATTACAAGACTTACTTATTACTTCGTAAAAGAAAGTAAAAATGATTATAAAATATTTGGAGTGGCATGCTCTCGATTTTTTTTTTCGCAGTTTAGATATATATATATATATATATATATATATATATATATATATATATATATATATATATATATATATATTCAGTGTTGAAGTAGTGTACAACTATAAAAATAGGCATCGTTCACATATGATTAGTGCGAATTAGTGTATTTGAATTATTTTACGAACTGTCACTTTTATTAGGTTAGTTTGAAAGAGGATATCAAAATAATGTTACTGTATATTTATTTTTGAAAAATATTAAAATTAATTAGGATGCAGCAGTAATGAATGTATTATGTTTGGGAGCTGCAATTTTAATCTTGGCAGCGCAAAAAACTTTTGTAGGTTAGATATCTGTCAAAAGATACAAACTTAATGCGCGTGCGCTAAAATGAGACCGTCCTATTGGTTGGATTAAAGCAAAAGTTTAGTGCTTGTAAACTTTCGCACTATTGTTGCAATAGCAACTGCACTATGTTTTTATGTGAATGATGAAACTGGGTACGCATAAGACAAACTTTTACCGCTACACTAACTTCTGCACTGCAACCGCACTAATCTTTCACAAAGCTTTATTTATATATTGTAACTATGATTTAAAGAAAATTTGCCTCCCGTCAAAATTGTACTATATTCTATATACAATATGGGCACATGGTGCCCACAGGTTACCCTAGTATATCTAATAGTTTCTTCAAAATTACTCCTTCATTATTGCATTTTTCTACTATTTATGAACTATTACTTGTAGAGAGAAAATAATTATTTTTGTCAAACAATAGCGACAATATCATTTTTCTAACATAAAATGAAAAACTTATTAGCTTTAAATATTTTAACCAGTTGCTTTTGATCAAATTCTTGAGTAATATAAAACTATCGGTGACATTGAACAATAATTAGATAGTATATGTATAATAATACGTCGTTACAATTTTAATATTCATATAAGTAATACATATTATATAATAAACTTTTGTTTGAAAGATTTCTTCAAAAATTGCACCAGTTACAAGAAAGCTGCTACGGAATATCTAATATTTCTTATTTATATTGCCATAGATACGCATGTATGGTGATAATATTTAATTAATCGTATGAACTCTGCCTGGCAACATTTTGACAGGGAAACAAAATAGATTCAAATAATATGATATATGTCATTAGACATCTTATAATAAACCTACCATAACGCACCTAACGTATAAGTGTCTTTTTTATAATAAAACCATTTAAATGGCAAATAAAATAATTTCGAATAAACGTACAAAATAATCCAGTATAGAGTATTCCAGATTTATTTTATTTAGTTTTTATACCGTAATCTAAGGCAATTTATGTAAATTAAAAACAGCCGACTATAGACTGCTGTGCACTCAATATATATTCGAAAACGAACACATCAATTTTGCACAGAAAAAAGCTACAGTTGATACAGACCGTTGCCCCTGTTGTGAGGCAGTGTCGCAATTTTCCGGTGGAGTTTCTTCGTGCCGATCCGATACCAAGCTGGGCCACACGGTGCCTTATCTCACGTAGCCTGGTCAATTCCGAGAGCTGTCTGCTTCGGTGAGCTTTCTCTCGATTGTACCGCACACCATTAGAATATCTAATGTCCGAAGCAACGATGTGTAAACTTTCCGGGTACGCTGCTGTATAATACGGTTGGCTCATGGCTGTGTGTGTGCGTCACCACCAGATGGCTGCTAATGCCAATACAACGGGCATTATCATTACATCTCACGGTACGCATAATACCCACCTGCTTAATTGAATTTTTAGACTTGGATTTTACTGTCTCACAAAATTAGGTTATCGGAATGATATGAATATAAGAGAATCTTGAAATAAATTGAGGAACTGGGTATCCTAGTCGTTTACAAAATATGTTTACTTATATACAAATACACTAAAGGAGCCTTGAATCGACATTCACATTTATAATTTATACATGGAACAATTTCAAATTGAATGGTAGTCAGGTAAATTTAAATAAAAAATAACATTTTTTATACGCGATTTTTCAGAAAAGAAAATTCAATAGCTTCGACTATTATGAAATAGCCTTTTCCATAACTCACGTTCAGGCCATGCACAAGCCTTATGTTTGTAGGAAAATAATATCGAGGAATCCCCATACCCGCTGCAAACATAGCAAAACAAGGTTTCGTCGAACCCTTAAAACTACTTTATTAAAACATTAAAATGAATGAAATTTTTATTTTTCAGATAGCCAATACTTCGCTCTATGCTTCTCTAGTTTTTGATTTTCAATATTTTGCTTAGATTTTTTTTTATATTGTTCTATATTTACCCTATTTTCAAATGACCATAGTTTTTATTGAGATGACAAATTTAAAAATTCAAAACTAGACAAGCGTATATTGACTATTTTTCTACCGGAATATAATAAAAGTTTTATTCAAAGAAATGAATTAGCAAGTATTTTAAGGGTCAAACGAACGCTTCAACTAGAACGCTTCAAGTAGTAAATAGCATTGGCTCTTATGGAGCTACGATATTCGTGCGCTTCCCCCTTTACACCGACCTGTAAGGACGGGCAACCATGGGGATTCCTCTTAATCAGATTTGGCTATAGAGCATTTACAAACAAACACACAGACATCACTCCAAAAATAATTAGATTCAATTTAAGCATTGTTAAAATGTGTATTTTTGTTAAAATCTCAAGTTAAAATTTTTCTTGATTAAAATACTTCCATATACGGTACCTGGTGCAACTTTTATATTTCTACCTGTGTTAGAAGTAACATAAGCACGTTGCAGAAATACATTTTTTTGCCATTGGACCGAGGTATGAAGAAGTTTTGTATATAAAATATCTTTTAGAATTAATTGAAATAATTTCGTTCTTTTTTGTTAAGTACGGTATTAAGGAGCACTTTAAATTTGAGGGCCCAATAACTCCGGAAGTATACGGGTAATTTGAAACTGCGAACGGTTTCAAATGGGATGCCAAAGAATATGTGTAAGAAATTTGGTTCAGAGGACACAAATTTGGTCTTACGAGCGACGACTAACATCCAAGTATATGAGTTATATATTTTTGGATTCCAGCCGACAAGACAAGATATTTTTATTCAAGGTAATCCGAAAATGCCACAAACACAGGACCCAATAATTTAGCTATTCTGCAGACACCCGGCATACATTTGTATAAGATAGCTAAAAGTAAAATGAGAACTCTGGGGTGCATATTATTTAGGTTTAGAACCACTGCTATAAAGTAATACTTTTCGAGTTATTGACTCCGGTCCATATCTCCTCGACTTGCCCTATATTGCTTCAATCATATGTAGAAATTTAATAGTTATATTGCTATTATTGTTGATATTGCTAAGCCAAACTGCCAATTGTTTCCAGACAGTAACACCACATATATTTTAGTTAAAGTATGGTAACCACATTGCAACCTATAAATGTGTGTTTTCCATTTGGTGTAAAAGCAAATGTCACTAGCAAACCGAAACTAGGTACATACAAAATGAATAATTAATATATCGTTCTAATTACAGAACAATTCGGCAGTATCACAAATTGTCATATATATGAAGCCAAATGCATGCTTTGATATTACATTTGCAATTATTATTTATGTTCTTCATTCAATTTGAATCGATAACTGATTACTACTGCACTGAGAATGTAATCGAGTACACATCATACATACAGCCAACATTGGGTGCTGTTGCAATTGTACATGCGACAATACTGTCAATAATTCATATGCGAGATTATTATTTACCCTGGTCCACTACGGTTTCAATTAATGCTGCTTTATGGTGTGTATGTTGTTAACAATTAAACTGACACGAAATAACATTATTTGCATGGTTTAATACGTTCAGTTGGTTATTGCAAATGTCATGTAATTAAAATTGTTTTTCCTGTTAGTTCTCGGGCTGTACTACCAACAAACCCATGCATTGTCAATTCGTACATCCTATATACGTATGTTATATCTTTAACAAGCCATTTATGGTTTATTACTATTGTATATTTGGGAAAAATGACACTGGTTAAATGTTATATATTTTAGAACAATATTCCGCACTATATCTGCATTGTGATGATAGCGAATATCAGAGATATAAAATTGAACAAGCATAGGTGCAAATTGCCTTATAATCTATTTAGTGATTTAAAATATAAATATATATATATATATATATATATATATATATATATATATATATATATATACATATATATATATATATATATATATATATATATATATATATATATATATATAATTATGTTATAAGCAAAATGCAGAAATATATTTGTAAACCTAAACATTATATTTGAGATAATTCTCAAATTATTATCTTTATGTTCATACTTACATCTCTATTTATTTATCATCTTTTAGGATATTGTAAGTACTAATATAACTCTATAATACTGAGGAATGATTCGTGAAAATGCGCTATATTTCAGAATTAAATTTAAATTGAAGGAGACAACTGTTAACATTTCAATCATCTTTCGAGTACTTATTATAAGTAATTTTGAAAATATGTAACCGAATGCATGTTAAAAGTAAATAAAGTTCATATATAAATGTAGGAGAAATAAATGGTTTGTTTTTGAATGTGGAAGCATATTTGAGTGATGTCCTTTGTTCCAGTTTAATAATTTCATCTGATGCAGCGTATTCAACAGGCACCTCATTGTCTGCCGTCTGGAAATATTATGAGAAATTCATAACGACATTAAATTATTCAGACAAATTAAACTTGTCGACTTATCTCTAATTCACACTTGCTCGTCAATTTCGACGGTAATGAACTTGTTAATAATTCATGTTGATAATATATATATATATATATATATATATATATATATATATATATATATATATATATATATATATATATATATATATATATATATATCGTCTGAAGTGTTTCAATATTTTTCTGGCGTTATCCATCTCCGATGAACCATCCTTCTCCATAAAATTACTGGATACAATCATAAATTTTTATTATATTATATATATACTATATATATATATATATATATATATATATATATATATATATATATATATATATATATATATATATATATATATATATATATATATAACCTTTAAATGTAAAAGTGACAAAACTCATTTTAACAATAAGTAGAGTAAATATGCATTTCCGTTGCGTAATAAATTATATTAATACATTTCCATATGTTGCAATCTATCCTCATTTTCAGGGAACCAAGAGTATTAGTTAAGTCAACATGCGTTATTATATGTTAAAGATAAGTAAAAATTTGTTTACATTTCCATTTCTTGTTCGCACAAATCGATTATGAAAATGTAATGAGTTGCGAAGAGCTGTGTGTGTTTGTTATATTTGACCAGAATATAAATGAATAAATAAACAAAGACTTAATTATATGCGGAATTAGAGTCACGCGGACACACAGAAAAACCACTATTATACAATTGATAAACAACCGACTATCACGGCATCATACTTCGACTGGGCAAAAATAATATAATAATATAGGTATTTTCTATGGCAGTGCACGCGTTCAATATGAAGCTAAACGGGTATTGTTAACTTTCAGTCCCTAATTTATGGGCACCTACTGTGATTATACGTGAAATTTGTAATTGCACAGCAAATGCCTGCAGAATTACTAAATACATTTCCATGCAAAATGCATTTGGAATAATTAAACGATGAAACTTGCAATACATTGTATGATTCGTTCATTTGTTTTACTTTTACAGCAATTTCGTAAAGTGTATTATATATAGAATTATTACTGGTTTTACTAAACATGGTGATATTATTAGTGATAATTATATGACTATTATATTTTGCACAGACAAGTTTAATTAATATGGCGAGACAATAAACTTTACTGTAGAATACTTGGACATCGAATTATAGATATTTTTAATATTTATTAAAATTGACACTTCTATATCTTATTAGAACAAAAGAAAAATAGGAAAGTCGATTGCAGGGTACAACAAATTTTGATTTTGAAGTAGGCTTGTTGAGTGGTACTTGCTACAAATTTTAATTTCTTCAAATGGTATAGCAGGATATGATAGTGAAAAGTCTCCCCAAACGGATTGAGGGTCAAGATAGATCATTCGATTCATCTTCGAGAGAAAATCCTATCCCTAAATTTTCAGCTTCGAAATTATCCCTAGCGCCCATAACCTCAAAAATACGATTTTTCCTTCTCTCTCAAATATCTCCGGTTCTACTCAACCTTTTGACATACGGTTTGATGCAGTCTTTCAAAGTAGACAATTCAATATATTTTTTGATTCAGGGTTACGAGACAAGTATTTATCTGTAAGTAAACTTATTGATCTGATAATGTTACAGTTGCACAACCGAATGCTACAATCTCTAAGACAACCCACAAGATTCAATTACTTTAAAAACTAAATCCAACCAAAGAAAAATAATTGGACCATGAACCAATAAAGCATCAGGCAATTAAAAACAACAATCACAAACTCAATAATGTATTGTATAGATAAGGATTCCTTATCCTTACTGGTTTGTCCGAGAATGAAAACCAACAGCTAAACGTGTACAACTGTACACTCATTGGCCTCTTCATCAGTTCATCTAGTTAACTGCGTAACTTTAAGTTACACGTTCAATTATTTGGCAAATAAAAGAAAACAGAGTAAAAAATCGATGTACGTTGACAAGGTAGCCACATCTGCTGTCTAGCTCCATGTACTCAATTCCACTTGGATTGTACACCATTTATTGTCCCAACAAGTACTTGTGATTTTGAACATTTTGTTGAAATTAATTAAAAGGTTACTTTTTTATTTTTTTAGATATATATTATCTTCAATTATCTTTAGATTGAAGACAATACAAAATTTTATAATTTCAAATTAATTAAGGAATATATTTCAATCGGACAGTAAAATGGCACAATGTAGAAAATTAAATATTATTAAATTTGTATAATTACCACCACAAGGCAAGCTGGACACACTGCCCCAATGCTTGTTTAATATATTTATGTATATAATACTTTATTAAATAAAATCATATAATTATCATGAATCCAGTACTTTTTGAACAAGAACGAATATTCCATAAAGAAATAGATAAAATCATACTAGAATCTTCTGAACTCAACTTTATTATAGTATTCATCTATTTAATGTAATGTTATTTTAAATTCGTCCTAAAAATTTCCGTGCAACAATATCAAATTACTAGGGTCACCCGTGGGCACCATGTGCCCATATAGTATACAGAACATAGGTCAGTTTTGACTGATGCCGAATTTTCATGTAATTTAATAATAATAACACGGTTTTTCTTCATTTTGTATCGTTTCACTATAATAGTAATACAAATTTCCACATCGCAAATAATAATAAAGAAAAAATCGAGTTCTTTCTTTGAACGCTATTTTGTTCTTAGATCACTATGCTGAGATTAACTAATCGATCGCTTATCATGCACTGTGTAACATCTGATAAATTTAAACTAAATTTTGTTTAACTTTGATTTTAACCTTGTATGGTGCATATGTGTTGTATCATTTAGACAGTTTCTATGATTGTATATAAAAAACAGGATTATAAATTTACTTACGATTTCTGTTTATTATTTGAATCGATTATTCTAATACTATGTATTACAAATCCTTTTTACACAACATTTTTAATGATTTGACATTTGATTCATTATTGTTTTTTAATTAAATAATCAGGCTAGATTCTGAATTTTGCAGTATTAAACTGCAGTTTTAAAAGTGATAATAATTAGTTATATGCTAAAATACAATGGATTGTGCCATCAAAAATAAAAGAATAAAATTGCCAACCAAACATGTTTCTAAATATGTTTGAATTATCTCTTCAAGATTTTATTTCTCTAATAATCAGAATTATAAATTTACTTACTTGCAGTTATTATAATTTGACGAACTATAAAATCTTACCGCAACTCATATTTTCAAAAATCACTGCTTCTTGGCCATTTTGAAGTGAAAAATATTAACTATGAATTAAAATAAATGTACAGAAACACGTATTTGCTAAAAATATATGCTAATTAGGCAATAATATGCACTTATTTCATATTATATACTTAAAAATTGAAATTATAGCATGATACTCCCCTTAAACTTAAGATTAAACTTTGAATTGAAGATTTATCACACAAAAACCAATTTTGACTGATTTCATTCTGACGTTTGATTCGTTTTTGTCTATTTCAAAGCAGACTGAACTTCAGAATCGTAGTGATTGTTTTATTTCAGTATAAACTATTTGATTATTTTTTATAACATAATTAACAGTCGCCATGGTGCAGTGGCTAAGTGTCATGCCTTTCACCCTGGAGGTCGTGAGTTCGATCCCCGTCTATGCCAATCAGCATTTTTTCAAAAAAGCGTTCCACACATACACACATACACACTCACATACACACTCACATACAAACATTTCTGGGTTATTATATTAATGATATGGTAACCAAAGAAACGTAAATGTAAAATATACGATTTCTCAGTAAATGGTAAATTTTTCGAGTGAACTTTTCAAACAAAAGTTGCTAGAAATTTTAATATCTTTAACTTTTTATAATATTCATCAAGAGACAACGAAATCAATATCTTAAAAGGATGTAATCCTGATATTGTTTTCGTAAATAAAAAGTATTCTTCCGGTGCATATACAAGTCTTAAGTTTAATTACTCATATTTTTTCCTTCAACGGGCTTAGGGACATAGGTGCCTTGTATCTAAGCTTGTTATTTTTACTATCTAATAACGCTAGGCATTATGAGAATTGCGTTGTCTCTCTTGCGATTAATGTAAACATTATGTTACAACCAAGAGTCAATCTTCTCCTTGACTTTGCTGTATTGACCTTGACAATGGTACAAAGAAATAGTGGAATCACGTATAGGGAATCTAGATCGCGTCTGGCCTACCGTCCAATTACTCGACTCCTGTCTTCAGGACCAAAGACGGTTCCGGTTCGTCTCGGGGAGGAGCTGAACGCTGTGAACCGTGAGCGTCTAGTTTTCCGCTTCGGGAAATAGATTTTTCCACGGTGATTATGCTAACGTACCGTACGCTATCTACCCTGCTGATCTTATTACGACATTAGATAAGTTCTTTCTCCTTTTCTTTCCACTATAGACGCATCTCTGTTTTTTTTTCTACAAACAAAAACGGAATGTAGCTGAAGAATACATTTAGCCAATTAGGATTTCACAAATGGTTTAATAATTATTAGAAATAATGTTGATAATCTTTTATATAACTAGAAATGTCGAAGAATAAGAGCAGGACTTATTATATCAATAACATTTTTCAGATTGTAAACCCAAAAGCCATAATAATTAAAAATAATTATTAATTAAATTAAAATATTTTACGTTAATGCATGAGCGGAGTCCATATCTTACAACGGGCAGTATAGTGACGCACTGCTCCCATATACTTCTTATATGGCCAACTGAAGACTGTACCTGTATGATACAAGTATACCTAAAAATAGTACAAAAGAGCTAAAGCGATCAATCGGGTGTCTGAAGCGTTCTCGAATCAAAAAATTTCCTTTACAAAAAGTGTTTGACTTATCACCTTGTTTTCAAAAATATATATAACTCATAAACTTGGATGTAAGTCGTCGCTCGCTCGCTCGTAAGATCAAATTTGTGCACTCTACTCCTCTGCAGGTACTGGAGCGATTTACACCAAATTTGCTACACAAATTATTTGGCAACCCATTTGAATCCGTTTCCAGTTCTTATCCAATCCAATGTATAGTTTCCGAGTTATAGGGTCCCAAAATTTAGAACCCCTTTTAATACCGCTTTTCGCATCGCATATATTACTTATAAAGCAAGCTGGAGGCATAGGTGCGTTGTACCTAAGCTTGTTTTATATAAAAACAGTTCTTTTACAATCTTGGCTTTTAAAGAGCAAACATTGTTAGTTATATATTTACTAACCCATTCTGAGAAAATACGAGCCACCACTGACTATAATAAACCGTTTGAAAAGTAAACGCGAATATGACTGACAACGCTTATCCCGTTGGGATTTCACGAAAGACAAAATGATATTCATTAATTGGAAAAAACAAAGGTCTGGAACTGATTACTCGGTCGGATTTTCGTTTTGAAAACTGAAATGAATATAACTGTCAGTTTTTAAGCCAGACAATGCAATTTTTTCGTCTGTATTATTCGCATGTTGGGCTTTACGTCGGTCGGTTCTTCGTTAATCCATCCAGGGTAGCTTTTCCGCATCAGTTTGAATTCGGATCCGAGTGTTTATGTCCATTTAACATTATTTGACGCGTACGGCGACATTTATTTATGTTCGCAGCTATACCGCCCGTAATAATTTAACCCCTTTCGTAGGTTGAACGTGCGATGCCTGGCTCGGGTCAAGATATATGGGATACGTTACATTTGTTACGGTCATTCTATTCCCTTTGCCGTCGCCTGACCGCGCAACACCACGCTGACCAGCCGGTGTTCGCGGTCGTTATCGTTACTTAAAAATACTACACGCTATATGTGTTTTATTTTCTTCACATGTACAGAAATGTATTCGAACGAGCTTGATATTAATTCCACACGTTGTTGAAATGAATATCATACTTTCGCAATATGTTTCATACCTGAATACTATATTTTATTATAGTTGAAAGCTGTATGTTATATGTTAACTCTTTGGAGTTAGGGGTGTTAAAAACTATGTCACCTACTACTTAACTTTTTATGTATTGTGGGAAATATTTTAACCCACTTCGAAAAATTAATGTTGCTCATAATCATACATTTTAATATTTTACTTAGTATTTCATTCAGTTGGTTAAGCTATAAACCAACGGTAAATGCGTAATTAAGTGAAAACAAAAATGTATACAAAGTCAAAACGTATTGGTAAGTTGTTGACAATGTTGTTGGCGAATTGTGAGGAGCAATGAATTTTTGTCTTTCATAACGGTATGTTGTATCTTTTCTTAAAATTTATTATGAGTGAATAAATAGTTTTATAATAATATAAAAACATTATTTGCTGTATTATTACATTTTTATTAATTTTGAGGCTGAAATAGTGATGGGATTAAATGTATCCCAGCATGCAGTTTTTAAAAATAATAAAGAAATTGAAATGTTATTATTTTCTTCTCATTTTGAATAATATTATATGTTAAATAATTAAAATGCACGTTGTTTTCTTTTTATATTTTAATAATTATGTGTAACTTGTGTTTCTTTTTAAATCTAATGCGTTTTGAGAATGCTACACACGGCCGAATACTCTAGCTCTTCTGTACTTCGTACGGCGAGCTAAAAAACATATTCACTAATTTATAAACCGGACAAATAAATTATGAAATTTAAACTGGAAATGTAAAAGTACAACTGAAGGTTCTAGTAGTGGGTTGGTAGAATATAGGAAAGTAGTTGCTTTTGCGATTCATGTATCAGGGATTTCCGGTTTTCAATTTGTGAACAGCGGCTTAGCGTTCTACATAACACAGAGTATGGGCAACTAGAGAAGCAGGCAACCAGGCAGACAGATTCAGTCGAGCAGTTCAGTGGTGCAGGTTGCATAGCATGCTGGGGACGTTGTGGATGCGCGTGGTGTTACTATGGTTACGCTCTACTCCCTATATCTCTCTCGGGAGACCTAGTAGGGACTCTGCACCTATATGCGCGTCCGGGACCCTATATACTATAATACATTCCACTTTATCATTGATTTTGTTTAAGAAGCTTTGGCACGGTCTGAATTTCTGGAACAAATTGCGCTTGATATAGTAATATTTAACGGTGAAGTATTTATTTTTTTATATATTTATATATATATATATATATATATATATATATATATATATATATATATCTACTAATGATAAAATAATTAAGAATATCTAAATTATTAACAAAATGATTATGTAAAGTTAATTAAAATACAACTTAATTGATTAAAATGTAACCTAATTTAATTTCCAAATAATTAACTTTAAACTTAACCTATGCATCGTTATAAATAGTGGAAGGAGCAGGAAGAGACCCCCTATTCTAAAATCGAGGGAAAACATACTACACACGCTTCAAAACGGCTATATATTCATAAAATCCCGCATGCAATTTTCTTCATGATCCCTAAACTTTCATTATTAGAACATAATATATTTCATTTATTCTGATGAAGGAGCAATATAACTCCAAAACTTGGACAACTGTGGAATTAAATGTACCTAATTCTTTCATGGAAATTCATCGTTCAAAACAATTAAATGATTGTACCGAAATCAATGTGGCATCAAGTATAGATGAGAACGCGAATGTCCGGGACCCTAGTAGCACGTGCGTAAACGATGTCCATACCTTTAGTGTACGCCAAAAAATCCATAGATACGTAGGGGTACGAACTCTACATACGTATATACATTGGAATCCAAATTGGGGGATTTACATGTTTGATTACAGTTTGTGTTCATGTGATATTGATTGAAAGGCACCACCGTTAGCGTTGAATGGCCATTATTTCATCTTATATCTTTCGTTTGTCATTCTGTCGCGCTGACTTATGCAGCACTCGTGTTAAGAGCTGAATAAATTATTTTCGATTTGAATACATTGGTACGTGAAAATCAATTTGAATTATATTAAAGTTCTTAATGCAATTACAATGTGAATCGATAGTTATTTTACTGTTTATTTCATGAATATAAATTATTGTCATTTCTTAGACAGGAACAAGTTTACTTACTTTCTTCTAATCGAAGAAAGTATAACAAATTCATACCAAAATTTACCTATGTACATATTTGAATTACTAAATACTAAATACCCCAGTAGCACCATATGTCAAAACTATATCGTATAAATATTGGTTAAATATTGTATCTTGGCTAAATATGGTATATGGAAAACCCATATTGGTTATATATTGTATGTCAATATTTAACTCCTAAAAATTATTTCAATATTGGTACAATATGGAAAAAACAATATTGTATTCTCTATCAAAAACTATATTATACCAATATTGTAAATAATATGTTTGTGATTCTCATGGATTTGGTATATGGGTTACATATTGATTTGCCAATATTGAATATACATATTGGTACAATATAAATAAAATATTTTTAAGAACTTTTAGTATGTATATCGAACAACAATTTTCTAGTAATCATGAAATATTTCGAACTCAAGATTTCAACGGATATACATCGTTGGACATTCCCTGAATCGAATGTGACTATTTTCGGAGTGACATCTGTGTGTATGTGAACGCTCTAGAGCCGAAACTGTGCAACGAAAAATTATGAAACTTCAAACTTAAGACTTGCATATGGATTTAATGTGAACCTTCTATTTTTGAAAAGAATATTCAAACCGGAAGTGCATGTTTACTCTATGAATTTTTTGTCCTTTCTCCAATATCACTAGAACGGCTGCCCTTATGGCAAAAATAGTTATGTTCATAATGAAAGCTATGAATATTTCGCACAACTTTTGTTTGAGAAGTTTCTCCCAAAAATGTACCAGTTACGAGAAAACTGCTACGAAAAATCATACATATCTTAAGATAGTGATTTCAATATTAATACAATATGGGATAAACAATATTGTATTTTCAGTCAAAAACCATATTATACCAATATTGGCAAAATGATGTACCATCGCGCATGCGCGCTCCATTGCAATGCATAGAGGGAATGACAGTGGCGTATTACTTTTAGCCTGCTGCTATTAAATAAGAATATTTTTTATGTCGGTTTTCAAAACGCAAACAAGACATTTACATTTAATACCCAATTCTGATATTGTTTTCTTGCTTAACTTTCTAACTACTTTATCATTTGACGAGTGGAACTCAGAAACGATGAATAGATACAAACAGCACGCCACTGTTAAATAATTCCTATGATCCTATAGGATAGGGCCTGTCACTTTTTCGTTTCAATTTGGTTCCTTCATTGTATCATTTCTTGGTCGTGTTATCTTGCGGTATTTTGTATTATCGTGTTTAAAATTGAAATCAATATTGATCATCTTATTCGTAAATCGAATGTCATATTTTACACATTAAGGTAAGTCATATTTTACTTGTAAATTGAACAATTTATATCTGCTTTAGCTTGGTCTCCTTATCATTTATCCAGAAGCAATACACAATCGCATCTATCATGGGACAGAACATGAAATATCAAAAATAGGATCTATGTACCTGGCAACGGCTAGGGATCGCAATGTTGGAAAAAAGAAAAGATCGCCCAACCCTAATTCTGTATTTTATAACAGTGTACTAATATATATATATATATATATATATATATGTGTGTGAATATATTTACTATATATTTTTTTTATTAACAATTTTTATATATTTACACTATAACACTATATATGTTTTATATCTCTGATGTGCAATAAACTTTATTAAATATATCTATTATTAATTTTGAGTTTTTATTATATTTTTAAATCAAAATATATATTATAGAATAAATATTTCATTTACATATTGGGTAAATATGGAGATGTTATATTTATACAATATTGGTTTGCAATATTCTGCCAATATTGGTTTGCAATATTCTGCCAATATACAATATATACAATATTGTAGTAATCTAGTACTATGTTAACCCAAACCACATTGCGCCAATATGGCAAACAATATTGGTACTATATCGTTGTGCTACTGGGGTAGTAACAACATCGAAATCAAGCATAATCACCAGTCCAAGTTCAAACTAACAGTTTGACACGAAATTCTGCAAGGCGACTCCACCAATGTGCATAACCGTGCCGTTGGCGGTATTAAATACCTCGGACAAGATCTCAAGTCAATCAAGCAACGCCACGTTTCTCCCCACCGCCGCTGACATGTCGGGTTGCAGGCCCCATCCTGTTTACTGCTCCATAGAACCACAGTAAAACACCCTGATACTATAGTGTCTTCACCATCTACACGATGCTCCAGTAATGAGAAAGGATGCGCGCGCACCAACCCAAGGCAGATTTATGAGCTTGCTGAAGCTTGCACCGTTCTATTTTTTTTACGATTGTATACAAAAAAGTATTGTAATCATGAAACTTTCAAACTCGAGATATTAACAAATATACACAAAATGACAGACGAAACAATTAATAGTAGTCTAAGAAAGTAAAAATTAAAACCACATCCGATATTTTGTTCCGAGAATATTTCAAACACACAATCGAACACTATAGATCTTTATGTTCATTATTGTACGATAAGATTTAAGAAACGCCACGTAGAGTAAATCTTTCATCAAACATAAAGCACGAAAAGGAAATTTACCCGAATTATTTTTTTAAAAGAATATCAGTAATTATTTAAAATGTGTCTGGTAAAGATATGATTTTCTTTTTTGAATATACAGTTTTGGAGATAATAACATATTTATAGCTTACATCAAAACTGTGTATTCAAAAAAAAATTAATATGTTAACAAAGGATTTTTTATGTAAATATCCATTGACTGATAAGACCAAAAATATAATAATGTGTCTGAAATACCTTTTGTTAAATAATCAGTCATTATTCGACAGAATATCTTTGATTGTAGCATAAAAATATTTTATTTCTAATACTGGCTGTATGAATATTCGAAGTTGATGGTGGCGCCACCAACAGAAATAGCCCAGAGCGGAATGGCATTACTTCGCACTAGACGTACCTGATGCTTTGTCTTAAACCTAGTCCTAGACTACATAAGACATTAGCCTCAAAAAGTGATATATTTGGCCTTCTTCTGCAAATTCAGAACGTGATATTGGCATCGATTATAAGTTATCTTTATCGTATTGATGTCGAATAATACGTCACCAAAACCAAAAGATTATCGTAAAGCAAAAATACAATCCGTTGAATGTTTAATGGTATAATGAATGACCCTGTTACAAATGTTGAAAAACAAGAAACTAGTAACGTGTTATTAAAGTATATTGTCAAAGTGACAGAGCACAAATGTACAAAAAACAATATCTTATACTTAATCGAACATCTGCTATATGCGTAAATCTGATAATCATTTTGAGGCCGTCTGCACGTGTGGGCTAACATCAACATGGAGAAAAGAAATCCAATGCCCACTGCGAATGTTGAACCTAGATTTATTAAAATTAGTAGGCGTTAAACTCGATACTATCTGCATAATGTTTTCCATACATTACACGATTTTTACATTCATTTGTAACACATATAAATACATACCATCGAATATATACATGTAGGTATGTTCCTTTATGTATTTTTTTTTTCTTTTTATAAATGCAAGGTTGACTATGTGACCAGACGATTCGACGCCAACTCTACGCCACCCTTTTATGTATATATTTCTAGATTGTTGCGATTGGATGAGATTATAAGGTATACATTAAATCACATATTGCGTTAAGTAAGGGATGCATGTTCTATGATTATTTGATTCCAAAAGTTTCCTTTTTTATGCGAATATATATATAAGAAATATTGTAATCAAGAAACACGAGAAACATGTTTTAACTATACCTGAATCGTTTTTGCAATTTTTTTTAGAATTAATGTCCGTGTGCGTGTGTCTGTCTGTGATCGCTCTAGAGCAAAAACTGTTGAAAGTAAAATATTGAATCTTTAAACTTTTATAGGGCGCGGAAGAAAACCTAGTTTTGAAAAGAACTCACAACCAAAAATTGTATTTATTATAGCTATTTTTTTATTATTATTCCGGAAATTAGAGAAGCCATATAAATACGAATAAATAACTGTATTTACTTATCATCATCTTTGAGTTCACAATCTGAAAAAAACATTAATATAATTACCCAGAAATGTTTGTATGTGTACAACGCTTTTTTTTGTAAAAATACAAATTGGCATAGACGGGGATCGAACTCACGACAAAGACCAAGGAACAAATATAAATAAAATTGCTACCACGTGAGCGTCAAAACCGGATTTCAATGTGAATTAGTGACGTACGACTTACGGAATGGCCAAAAAGCAGTGATTTTTGAAAATATGACTTGCGGTAAGATTCTATAGTTGGTCAAATTATAATAACTGCAAGTAAGTAAATTTATAATTCTGATTATTAGAGAAATAAAATCTTGAAGAGATAATTCAAACATATTTAGAAACATGATTGGTTGGCAATTTTATTTTTTATTTTTGATGGCACAATCCATTGTATTTTAGCATATACTAATTATCACTTTCAAAACTGCTGTAGTTTTAAGCAGATCTCGAAATGTTGGGGCCCTATAGCTATAGATGTTTAAGGGCGATCGAATTTAACTGTGAGCGGATTCAAATAGGATACCAACAAATATGTGATGCAAATTTGGTTCAAATCGCACATTTGATCTTACGAACGAGCGGCGACTAAAATCAATGTATATAATTTTGGATTTAGGGCGACCAGACAAACACTTTTTGTTATGGAATTTTTTTGATCCGATAATGTTAGACACACGACCGAATGCTACAGGTATTCTACACGGCTAAAAATCTAATTTAATACGTATTTTAAGTATAAATAAATATTTAAGTAATTGATTAAGTTGAACCACAACTAAGAATTTGTTGCTAAACACTGCATAGATATAATTCCTTCCAAGTCAAGTCGCAAATATCCTGTGAATTATAGAAAGAAAATGCTAAAAATAAAAAGAGCAACCTATAAACTAGAATAGTTGCATTATTTCCATTGAAGGAATGAAAGTATTCCATTCTATATGTGTGTGCATCACCGAACAGTCCATTTTTGCATATCTCTTTCCACATCGTTGAATGCGACACAGCGAATTCTGTATTCGGTCCCCCTATGGCCCATTAGCCATCAGGATATCGACATGCACACGGAGGCTAATGCTTATATGCGATATTTGGCACCCCTGGTCTTCAGTAGTTCTCAAACTCTTAGTACCAAAATCCCATGAGAACGGATTTACACATTGGCAAAAATTAAATTGCAATATTGAAAAGTTCTTAATTTTAACAAGATAACTAATTTTTTGTTGTTAATTAGTTGTCTAAATTTATAAGTAGGCATATAAATAAAGTAATTCAGAGTTAAAGTAAAATTAATACTTGTAAAGAACATTTTTATAACAATGTACTTATTTTCAGATGGTGAATCAAATGGCCATTATAATTAAAAATAATTATATTTAAAATATTGCAGCGCGTTTGCTCTCATAACAATCAGTGTAGTGCGCAATTCGCATTTACTATTGTGAAACGGTAAGCTGAAGGCATTGGTGACTGTACCTATGCATGTTATAAATAAGTATTGTGCTGATAACAACATATATTTAATATTGTAGTGTCTAAAAGTAATTTGTAAAACTAATCTATAATTCTATGAAATACTAAGGCTCAAATGTTCTTAAATATGTTTGTGAGAATCACTGGTTTAAATGTTATCAAACTGAATCAGTAAACGCAGTCATATGAAATGGCAAGCCAGTGGTACCACAGTAAGTGATCAGCAACATATAAAACCATGTCCGTAAATCAGAATGTTTGTGCATACAGCTCTATATCTTCATTGCCGATCTCTTTTTCATGAATGCTTATTTATATACGATTTGAGAAAGGTGGCTTTTGGGGGAAACTTACTTCTGATATTTTTCTATATCATAGCTTAGAATTCTAAAGTATTTTATGTATAGTATAAATTCACATTTTGTCATAGTAAATTCAATTTGCTCGAAAAATTCTAAACCTTACCTATCTTCTTCTTCGCCGACTGAATCCGTGTCTATGACCAACGGCCTATGACTTTCAATTGAAATATTTTGAATACTTATTTTTAAATATAAGTGCATCGTCAAATCATTTTTCGACTTAAAGGACGAATATAGAAAAAAGCAACGAACTGTAAGTAATATAATTTGCAGATATTTAATATTAACAAAACAAACGATTACTTCTCCAGTGAATTGCACATGTCTGCAAATATATGATATACACAAATTAATATCAAATGACTTTTTGAAATTATTTAAATAAATATTCCTAATGTTTTAGCTATATTAATATACTCGTATATATACATTCAATAAAATACCTTAGATATTTTGTCAATAAATTATTTTAATATCGGAAACACAAAGTTCATAAAAAATATGTCGGAAATAATTTTTTTAAATTTAAAATATTCATAATTTACTTGAAATTATAAAAATTATATATCATTATTATTTTTTCAGATTACAAAATTAAGTTCAAAGGTAAGTTGTAACGGCAAATGCAGTGTGCAGTTCGCACTTGTAATTGTTGCAAACAATTTTATATTTCAAGTTTGTCAATCAATAAAAATGTCTTTCATTATTATCAACATTTTATCTCTTAAATAATCAGTAGCTTCATTTTCATTTTTATATAAAAAGTTCAGTGATTAAAACATAATTCATTTTTTAACAAAATTCACCAAATAGATTGAGCTTCAGGCATTGGCATTGGCACCTATGTTTGTTAAATAATAAATATTTTTATGTTGACCGCAACGTTGTATTTGCAAAATAACAATTTGAATAAATGGGAACTAATTGAAAAAATAAACACTTTTATATAATACATGTATGTATGTCATTAGTTGGGTTATTTTTGAATAATTAGAATAATCAATTAACTAGTATCATATCTTTACGTTGTTACATGCTATATATACTACATTACGTAAGTTACCGATAAAATCGTAAAACAATTTGAATACGCTCGCAGTTAAAATCCAATCGCGTATACTTCCCGAGTTATAGGGCCCCAAAATTTGATGTCCCCTTAATACTGCCCTAAGAATAATAATTTAAAAATCAAAAAATTCTACAAACAATTCTAAGAGATTTTATATCAACAAGATTTCTTCATATTGGTAACCCAAATGCTATAATAAAATATAGAAAATTATAATTTTGAATTTTAAAATTTGCACTATTTCTTGTTTTGGAATATCAAAATTATTTACAAATAATATAAATATTATGAATTTATATCATAAACGAGTTCAGGTTTGTAAAATATGTGTCTACTGTTCAAATAAATAATTTATATTAAAATTTCTAAAAAATATGAATTTGAAGATTTGAAAAAATGACATTACGAAAAAAGTGCCGTGCGGATTATTTTAATTTTAGTCTCTTCTTACTCCTGAATGATGAAAATATCAATTAAATGAAAATATAAACCCTAGTCGTTAACTTCATTATTTTTTTTTTTCAGGTAGACCGTGTTCAACTTTAAGGTGTTACAAAATTGCAAAATTTTGTTTTATGAAAATTATTCTAGTTCATGCGATGGCCATATTCTTATACTTTAATTACCTTTTTGAATTATTGCTTCCGACAACTGTATCGGACGGAATCGTATCAACCGTCAAAGATAGTTCGAACGAAATTGACCGCAAATATCAGAATTCCGAAATTTCATATTGATTTTTACTTAAAATATCTAGAAAATTGGGTAAATAATCTAGCGCTCACACTAGAATCGTCAAACACGAAACATATTTAAGTTCAGCCCGTATACCGGTTATGATATAAATACCAACATTTATTGTTATTGAATGTAAAACAATGATAAATATGTGTACATTTCAATTCATAATTAATTTCATTCATGTTTATATATTTCATTAATTATTAAGAACTTCAAATAATTATTACAACAAATTTGTTCACATAATAAACAAATATATATTTGTTTCATTTGTACACATATTTTCTTATCTTCATTTTATATTTCTACATTCAAAAATGCTGGAATGACCTTCACTCGACTTTCTTATACTTTCAGTAACTATATTTATAATATTGTTAATATTTTGTTTGACATTGTTTCTTAGATTGCTTTGAAACAATTTGTATTACAACTAGGTAACTAGGCGACATTTCGGTAAATGGTAAATTTTCGAAAAACTTTGTTTACAAATGCTATACATTTGCTTACTTTAACTATTATTAGATTAACTTCTATTCTATCTAATGCCATTGAAAAGTCATTTAAAAACTAACAAAATTAAACTATTTAAGGATACTATTTTCAAAAATTTGCGGCTATAAAGGTTTTATTTTAAAGTATTAAAATTATATCATCAACAGTTTTTACTACAAACACACACACCAAATTTAGTCAGAAACGATTCAGGGGTGTTCAAAATTTAAATTTCCTTTAAAATTACGAGTTAATTTTTTCGAAATTACAATACTTCCTTATTTACGTTCGTATAAGAAAGTTAAAACTCGCAGCGAAACTATAATAATATGCTAGATGGTAAAATTTGCCTACAGGCTTAAATATATATATATATATATATATATATATATATATATATATATATATATATATATAATCAATTAATAATATAAATTAAAGCCACACTTACCTTTAAGTGCAAACGGAACTGAAATTATTTACTTTTGTCACTCAAATTAGCTAGAATTAATTTGTGGTGTTGTTTGTAATTAATGGAGAGCAATGAACAAGAATATAAATAATTAAACAATATTGTATGTATGTTAGTAATTTTATATTTTTTTATTCATTTTCAAAATATGCAGAATATCAAACTATACATTTATCATATAAGAAATATCATAATACTTATTTGGATTACATTACTAAATAGACAAATTTAAATGTTTAACGTATTGATGACAAACAAAATTTATGGAAATGAAAACATATCCAAATTAATTCGAATTTTATATCTAAATTTATAATATAAAACTAATATAATCAAAATAGTTAATAATATATCCTGAGTACATAATAGGTTATAATTTTCAAGTCGTAAATTTAAATTAGCCATATTTATTTTATGTTAACAAGTCACACTCACGAAGTTAGTCGAGTAAATAAAGGTAGTTCTTCTGGTAGGCGCCAGTAGGGTCGTATTTGGCAATAATCAGTTTCCAGTCATCTTTCCTCTTGTTCATCAAATGTTTGATCACTTTTTTGGATCCCTCGCGTTGTTTGTCACTGCATTTACTACATCCAGTCTCCAGGGCGTCAGGAAGAAGCCTTTTCAATTCGGTCGCATCGGCGGTACATTTGCCACCACGTACAAGACAATTGATATAATTTGTCACCAGACGGTCATTCTTGATCAAATCATCGATATTGATGCTATCAAACTGGGTTGTGTACTGAGCAGATACTGCGGCCACTGCAACCAAGAGTACAACTGCGACTAACTTCATTGTGCTTATGGTTTTTACTGACTTGTTGACTGTATACTATTCTGAGATTTATTTCTGTATTTATACAAAATAAATAATCCATATTTAACTTATTTCAGGTAACCGTTATTGGGGAACTTTTCGTTTTCCTGGAATGCGCTCATTTAAGTCTCATTAGTATTCATATAGAAGCGATGCGTTTCTAGTTATCTTAAATGCTTGGAATACCAAATTATGTTTGATTAAATTGATATATGATATAAATTTTAAATTTTATTCGTAGTTGATAATCAATTCAAAATTTCCATTACATATTTTAATACCTCCAGATGGTTTGTTGTATTATAAATCTATTGCTGTTTTATCATGCTAATTTTATCAAATGCGTATTTCAAATAGCGCTCAGTCGTATTATATATTTTAAACGAATAATTCTTAAATAGGTAACTCTACGATTGCTATGAAACAAAATATTATTATAACTATGGAAACGTAAATATAAAATAAATGCTAGATTACTGTGAAATAATATCAGTATGTGTGGAACCAAGTAAACGTAAATGTAACATTGCTATTTTCAAAGGTGATTTTACAGTAAACAGTTATTTTAGCTCACCGTACAGAATGTACAAATGAGCTATAGTGATCAGTCGTGTGTCTGTAACATGCTCGGATTAAAAAAATATATACAAAAAGATCTTGTATTTTCGCCCTGAATCCAAAAATATATATAACTCATATACTTGGATATAGTGATGCCGCGAGAGTCGAGACTTGTCTCGTCTCGTCTCGTCTCGTCTCGAGATTTCGAGACGAGACTGTCTGAAAAGTCTCGTCTCGAATTTACGAGACGAGACGAGAGTTTTGCCGCGAGACTGCAACGAGACGAGACTTAAATTCTCGAGACTCTCGAGTTTCAAGTTTCAAGTCTTGAGTCTCGAAGTCTCGAGTCTCGATGTCTCGAGTCTCGAAATGTCTCGAGTCTCGAAGTCTCGAGTCTCGAAACGTCTCGAGTCTCGAAGTCTCGAGTCTCGAAAAGTCTCGAAGTCTCAAGTCTCGTAAACTCTCGAGTCTCGAAGTCTCGAGTCTCGAAAAGTCTCGAGTCTCGAAAGGTCTCGAGTCTCGAAAAGTCTCGAGGCTAAAAAGTCTCGAGTCTCGATAATTTAACATTTAGAAAATGACGTTTTCACAATCCATAAAGGTTTTTACAGTGAATATTTTCATTAAAAAATGCAGAATCTCGGATCAAAAAATTTCATTAACAAAAAGTGTTTGTCTCGTCCCCTGAATCTAAAAATATATACAACTTATATACTTGGATGTTAGTCGACGCTCGTAAGACCAAATTTGTGCCCTCTACTCCTTTGAAGGTACCGGAGCGATTCACACCAAATTTGGTACACATATTATTTGGCATCCCATTTGAATCCGCTCGCAGTTTAAATGCAATCGTCCGTATACTTCCCGAATTATAGGGCCCCAAAATATGGAGCCCCCCTTAATACTGCCCTTATAAAAATAATTGAAGCAATTAAAAATTCTAAGATATTTTATATCTACAAGATTTTTAAATTTTGTTAACCCAAAGCCCGAAAAAAATTATTAAATATAATTTTGAATTTTAAATTATGCACTAAAAGTTTTTTTTAACAATATAATCTAAAATTAAATGTAAGACTTTTTATATCTATAACATTTTTTCAAATTGTTAACCAAAAGGCCAAAACCACTGCTCGCAACGTATATTTTACCTAAGGGCGAGCTCTGCGCGTTGGTGCGTTTTACGCGTACCAAATCTTGTTTCTCAACTATTCAAGATATTCTAAATTTAAACCTATATTTCAAAAAATTTCTTTTAAATTTCTCTAAATAATAATTGCAATTGATTTATATATACATATATGTCAAAAGAAATTCTTAAAAATTAGAATTGAACCTGAGACGGACACGGAACCGTAACCGAAATTCATTTGAAAACCCATATATATTTTTTTAAATTCGTAAGCGTCTCGCTGTATGTGTGTATGCAACAATGTACTATATTCACTCTTACATTTATTACATGTAGTTAGTTACATTGATGCATATTATACAGTGTGCTATATTGTATGTATGTCCCGTTCGGCGCATATCACTATCATGATAAAATAGAAAATAAATTCTGATATAAACTAGTATTACAGATAAATAAAATATGTTTTGTCCTTTGTTCAATATCTTATAAACGGCTGCGAAAATAGTTAGGTATGTTCATATTTTCAAGATCCGCCCCTGCCAGTAACGGAAATGTTTTTTTTTTTTTTTTGTTAATTTTGTTTTAATATACAGTGCGTAATTTATATTATATATACTGACATTAGGAATGCAATGTTTTTTTTTTTTTTCATAAAGCGATATTTCGTTCAAGTTGGATGAATGAATGAGAAATAGATATCTGTATGGAATTTTCCACTTTACGAATGAAATTTCGTTATGCCATATTGTAGTCATTCAATGGTTCTAGACGGCGCATTTTACGAAATAATTTATATAAAGATTAATATGTAATAAATTAATAAATAAGACCAAAATATGAGTGCCAAAACGGTTCCCGTCAACATAAAAAAATTATTAATTATGAAATTTTAAATATACCAGATTTTATTCTTTATATCAATAATACCATTAATATTTATTTGTTTTTATGTATAATTGCTTGAAATTTGATAACATAATGTTTTTGGGGTCGCAGATTACCAATTTAGCTTTAAAATTGGTCTAAAAACAAAATGGTGTTGAAAATATAGTAGTTCAAATCAAAGTTAAAACATATAAAAGTTAAAAGTTCCACGACATCCCACTCCTATATACTATATAACCGTTTCTTAATTACATAGAAACGAAACATTCATTTTATTTTAAATTTTATGTTAAATGATTCCAATATTATATTCATCATAATAATATATAATATACAAATCCGTGTAAATACAAACTAGTTTACGTCTTTAAATTTACTATTTTATATTATTATTTTAGTTTTTAAAATTCGTGCTCTAATATATAATCTAAATCTAAAATAGAAACCTGTATAATATTATCGACAATTGCAGATTATAAGATTTTATTTGATACATTGGCTATTTTGAGATTCAATACTTTTCGAGAAATACAACATTTCCATGACTTGAGACTAGTTCGATTCGAGAATTTACGAAATTCAAGATTATTCGATACACGAGACTTCGAGACACAAAACATTTCGAGACTTTTCGAGACTCGAGACTTCGAGACTCGAGACTTTTCGAGACTCGAGACTTTTCGAGACTTTGAGACTCGAGACTTTTCGAGACTCGAGACTTCGAGACTCGAGACTTCGAGACTCGAGACTTTTCGAGACTCGAGACTTCGAGACTCGAGACTTTTCGAGACACGAAAATTTCGAGACTCGAGATTCGAGACCGAGACGAGAAGAGAAAAGCATTATACGCGAGACTCATCATTAAGTCTCGTCTCGAATTTTTCGAGACAAGACCGACTCTATTTCTCGTCTCGAAAAGACGAGACGAGACGAGACTGCCGTAGTCTCGTCTCGAGTCTCGTCTCGCGGCATCACTACTTGGATATATGTATCTCGCTCGCTCGCTCGGTCGTAAGACCTGAGTTAGTGACCGCAACTCATCTGAAGGTACCAGGCCGATTTTAATGAAATATACATAAGATCCAATCGTCTGCACAGGTCCGGAGTTATAGGGCCCCAAAATTTAGAGCCCTCCTAAATACAGCCCGTAGTCAACTTTTAAAATATCCTACTTGCAAGTTTAGTCAACGATATACTAAAATTGCAACAAAAATAAATAAAAATTATAATATTTATTTATTATATCAAAAAAATCCACATAAAAATATAACACAATAAATGTTGTACTCTAACAATTATTATCACTTCTAGTATTGTATTTATAGCGATCTAGCTCACCGGAACGGCGAGCTGGGAGCACTGGCGCTTGCACCAGTACTTGTTTAAATAATAGTAGCTAGAAAATTTTGTTTCTTCAACTTTCAATTTTTTTTTTTTTACCTCATGCCATTTACGAGATATTAAAAAAGAAGCAGGAGTAAACTGTTATTTCCAGTCAAGATATTGCTATCAAGAATAGTAGGTGCACACCAGGACTATATACATGCAAGTTTAAAGTTCTATTGTTTTTTCTTCAATAGACTGTTAACACACACACACATACAGAGTCGCCTTTCAAAAATAGTCAGAATTGATTCAGGGATGGCCAAAATGTACATTTCCGTGAAAGTGGCAAATTTGAAAGAATTAATGATTGTAACTTGTAGAAAATTAACATATTTTAGGTAAAACTATTTCATATTTTTAATAGCAAATTTGACAAATTTTCTACAGCACCGTGTAGTTACCTGCGTATTCAGTGTATAACGGCAATGAAAGTTGAATTTCAGCCCACGTGCCACATTCATTCGGTTTCTTTTCGCATATAATTCAAAGACCCGAATGTCCACCGGTAGTTTGTGCATGCCTGGGCTAAATGGATTTTAGTAATATAACTGTGGATTGCTAATTTCGAATAACTTATACAAATAATTCTGTGTATGAAGAATCATATACATCCCATTTGGTAATATATATATATATATATATATATATATATATATATATATATATATATATATATATATATATATATATATATATATATATATATATATATATATATATATATATATATATATATATATATATATATATATATATATATATATATATATATATATATATATATATATATATATTTGTATAATAATTATAAACAATAAACAATATTCGAAGCGCAATTTAAAGTAAGCGCCTTGTTTTCATTTAATGTAGCATTTTATTTAGGTATTAGTATTTTTGATTAATCTTTACTTTGTGTAAAATATTGATAAACTTTCTCTTTACTTTCTTATAAGAGAAAGAACGTAAATATCTGTTCTGAGGGTCCCTGAATCCATTTTGACTATTTTCCCAATGATGCCTGTTCAATACAGATCAACATAAGAATATGATGTGTAGAATTTAAGATTTGTATATCCCGGGAAAACCCCTTCTATATTAGAAAAAGATATTTCAACCAGATGTGCTTGTTTGGTCTTTCTTTTTTGCGCATCTCAACAGTACATGAGTAAAAAGAAAATTGAATCTAATAAAAGTTAAAGATATTAAAATATTCAACAACTATGATATGATTTTTTTTTTTTTCGGACAATGTACCAATGTTACCATACAACATGTTGATATGGTTTCATGACAATGGTAGAATGAATATAAAACATATAACTATAGGTATTACATAATATGTATATAGTGAAAATAAGTATAAGAAAGTCGAGTGACGGGCACATTTTTTGTGCAGTTTTATTTTGAATTACTGTTAGATAATGTTAGTATGTAACTTTGTACAAATAAAAACTATATTTAAATTTGTCACACCGTTAATTTCATGGAAATTAACATTACGTGTAGAAGTTACTATCAGGGAATATTCAAAAACCCATTGTGTTTGCAATAATTCCCTTTTGTTTGCCAAATGGAAAATACCTGGTTTCTTTCCGTACCATAAGCATCATTAAGTAACGCATCAATTACGTTTTGAGTCTCATCACGAATATCAATGAATTCCGCGTGAGTGCCGCCACCATCAACCGTAACGTAGACAACGTAAAGGCCCACCGTAAAACGCAAGCAACCGAGGGGACAGATTTCTTCAAATGAGCTAAACTTAATTCCTATCTGTGCACAGGACATCTCATTACGTTTTGAATATTGAACCAGCGAACGTTGAATACGACAACGGCGAAGCCCGGAGGACCCGATACCTTTCTCCAATAGTCCGGATAGAAAATTCAATCTTCAATTGAAATGTGTGTGTGCGTATGTGTGTGATCAGATTTACGGCTGCCATTTCCTGCGATCTCTACGCGGCCCGATCATTCCTTTTCTACAGAATCGTATAAAGATCGTTTTTAGTCCCTGCCCGTATTAGTTATCATAATTTTGAAGTCTGAATTCACTATATCCTCTGAAGGTACAGCAGCGATTCACACCAAATTTGGTACACATTTTATTTGGCATCCCATTTGAATCCACTCGCAGTTTAAATCCAATCGCCCGTGTACTTTTCGAGTTATAAGGCCCCAAAATTTGGAGCCCCCTTAATACTGCCCTTATAAAAATAATTAAAACACTTAAAAATTCTAAGATATTCTACGTCTAAAAGATTTTTTCATTTTGTTAACCCAAAGCCCAAAAAAAAATGATTGAATATTATAATTTTGAATTTTGAAATATGCAGTAAAGTTTTCTTTTATCAATATAATTTACAAAAAATTAGAAGACATTTTATATCAATAACATTTTTTCAAATTGTTAACCAAAAGGACATAATAATTAAAAACCACTGCTCGCAACTATTATCTTACCTAAAGGCGAGCTCTGCGCGTTGGTGCGTTTTACGCGTACCAAATCTTGTTAATTATTATGGCCTTTTGGTTAACAATTTGAAAAAATGTTATAGATATAAAGAGTATTACAATTTTTTGTAGATTATATTGATAAAAAAAAAATTTTGTGCATATTTCAAAATTAAAAATTATAATATTTAATAATTGTTTTCGGGCTTTGGGTTAACAATATGAAAGAATCTAGTAGATATAAAATATCTTAGAATTTATAGTAGAATTTTTGGGTGTTTTAATTATTTTTATTAGGGCAGTATTAAGGGGGACTCAAAATTTTGGGGCCCTATAACTCGGGAAGTATACGGGAGATTGGATTTAAACTGCGAGCGGATTCAAATTGAATGCCAAATAATATGTGTACCAAATTTAGTGTGAATTGCTTTGGTACCTTCAGAGGAGTAGAGCACACAAATTTGGTCTTACGAGCGACCGGACCAAATGTCTTTGTCTCGTCGCCAAAAATTACTAATATACTTCGATGTTAGTCGTCGCTCGTAAGACCAAATTTTATCTGCAACAGTTTTTGTTGTAGAGCCTCAGAGACACACACACACAGACGAAAATAATAAATATTAATACAGAATAGTTCAAAGCGTGTATTTCCGTTAAAGTCTTGTGATCACAATTTTTCATGATTATAAAATTTCATGTTAGACTCCGTACAAGAATATTATAGGACTATAAATTATGTATATTATTGTAGCATTAAATTTGAACTCCCAATTGCGTATTGCGTTCTTATTCGCAAACTATATCTGGCTAGATTAATGGTTATTCAATTCTCTCGCAAACTCCAACTGATTTATCCCGTGCAACTCTGAATTATGACGTAATTTTATATAAGTTATTGGCAAGTGATATTGGACGCACACCTGTCTTCACAATATCGTTCATATCAAGTGAAACTTTTTATTTATCGTATGGCATTTTTTACCCTATTCTTTATAACGCGGCGAATTTTATATTTATCTGATATAATGCTTTTTTTATTTTTATAAAAGAAAGTTTGTTCAAATATCATTTTCGAGAGGGTGTATTTTAATAAAAGAACATAATATCTAGCATGTTTCATATTATACTACTACAAAATCCAAATTTAAATCAGTGGTACCATTTTACTTTTTTAGTATCTTGGGTTCTTTTAGTTGAAAAATATTCTATTCTATACGGTGTATGTGGAAGAACGTTTGAAAATTATAAACATGCAATTATAAACAGTAACTTTATTACATGCAATTATAAACAGTAACTTTATTTTATAAAGAATAATACACAAAATATAAAAACGTCAATTCAAAAATATTTTTATAACTACAACTGAAAATAACTATGGCAACTAATTATTATTATAAATATCTGCAGATCGTAATTCTAATATATTCCGACAATAATTTTTTTAAAGGGTCAAGAAAATGTAGAAATTTAATTGATCCCGCCTATAATAAAGATTTTACAGCGCGCCCGAGTCCCAAAATTCGTCCCTCTCTTTCACTTTTTGAAGACCTTGAGTAAATGAATGTAGTAGTATGTGTGTGTGTGTGTGTATATGTATGTGAGTGTATATAGTATATATATATATATATATATATATATATATATATATATATATATATATATATATATATATATATGTATATACATATAAACGTATAACACGTGGAGAAAATAAAATGTTAACAGTTCTGTTTTAAATGCGTTTATCTCAGAACATACTTTTTGAAAACGGCGGTGGCGATTGCGGAAAAACTAATAAATAGATTTTCAATTCATTTTTAGTTATTTTTTATGCATTTCTCAAGAGATTGGACTATAATGAACCCATTCGGATTATTTTTCTAGCCCTCACACGCTATTTTAAAGGAAAATATAAGTGGCCTGCAATCAACTTTCTTTTACGCAATTTTCACTGATTATTGATGATAAAAATATAAAATTAGAAAATAATAATCCAACAGAAACAATATGAAAACCATATAAATGAATGGGTGGAAAATGATACCAATACCAATTTGTAATGGTTTTGAAGTACTAGCTATCAAAACTAACCAATACTCTACAGAAATATTCTGAAATGTCATTTATCTAATTGGGTCTATTTAGTTTTCCTGTCAAAATAGCAGATGATCCGATTTTATAAGCTACATGCGAATCCATGGCAACGTAAACAAGATATTTATAATGTTTTGTAGCATTTTTCTCGCAACTGGTACATTTTATGAAGAAATGTTTCAAACAAAAATTGTGCAAAATATTAATATCTTTCATTATGAGCATAACTATTTTTGCCGTTAGTCTAGTCGTGCTAGTGATATTGGAGATAGAACAAAAAATGTATAGAGTAAACATGCACTACCGGTTTGAATATTCTTTTCAAAAATAAGAGGTGCACATCTAGGGCATATACAAGTCTTAAGTTTGAAGTGTCATAATTTTTCGTTCGACAGTTTTGGCGCTAAAGCGTTCACAGACACACACACAGACACACAGAATCCAATAAAAATAGTTTCTTGATTGTATAGAAAATCCAAGTGAGGGCCACTCCGACTTTATTACGATTTAGAGAGAAAGTGAAAGAAAGAGATGAATATTTCTTACATTTTATATTTTAAAAGTTTTTCTCAAAAAATGTACCGTTTAGAGGAAAAACTCTTTTGAAATTAAATCATTTATTGTATCCATGGTTACTTAATTGTATAGCGAAATTCGCAATGCCGGAGGAACAATCAATTTACTATCAACTTAGTTAATCGTTAACTGACATCACGCAAACTTAAACAATGCATTCACCGGGGAGTCCATTATGAATATTTCCGCTACATTTGTCATCTTGTGTACCGAATTGTCCGCAGTCAACTGACTGAACCACACAGATATTATTCGGGACTTCTGCCCGATATCGATCACTCATTCACTTGCTCTCAAATACAAACATGGATGATTCTATCAAGTAGAGTGCGTTTGTCGTGCATATATCACTTACACACTGTCCTATGAGTTGCAACAATTAATGCAACCACAATATACACAATCTGTTCATGTCATACACATATTCCAGTTGGTCTGTTGGTACCTTGTCACAATTGGTGTTATACCAAACATTAAATAATCAAATGTAGTTTAGTTGGGCGACTGTTTTAGGACAACATAGAGTGCCAACAACAGCCTGACCGCGTGTAAATTCGGCAAGAGAGTATACAGTATATACAACCAGCCACAGATGTCTCTGACGCGGGATATACTATTGTTTGTTCATTTAACCTAACTTTGTGAAGTTACCCACCGAGAATTTATGGTCATTATTGTTAGATTATGTGCTACTAATTTCCTGGAAACGGTTCACTTCTAATTAGCACAAAGGCGCATACAAATTTAACGATTGCAAACAATACATTCGCGATTCGAAGAACAAAAACTCTGCAGTACTCGCACTCAACTTATACTTGTAATATAGCATTACTTTGGTTATAAATTCACACCGTGATGGCCATGAAACAATATCAAATATATGTAGAAACCATGGAAAGTAAAAAAAAGTAAAATCTTACTACCTGTATATATATATATTGCTTTCAAGAATAATAAGTTATCTTCCGGGCCCTATACAAGCCTTAAGTTTAACGTATAAAATTTTTATCATCAACAGCGATCACAGTAAAACTGATTTACCTTCTATATATGTAACTTATGCCTAATCAGTTTTTATTGTATGTTTAAACACCGTTCGAAAAATGATCCTGTACACAGTGCAACACAACCAACCCAAATATTCCCCACCAATATGGATCCCGGGACCCTTACATTTAAATTTTTGCCATTATTATAGGTTTAATTTGGGCTGGGCACAAAACATTATTCAAATTTAAAATTAATAATTCTGGAATTACGTTATTTATATAGCAATACTTAGATTTTTATTGTAATTATAATAATAATGGTATTACACATCAATAATAGTTTTCTTTATTACTTTCAAATAATTATATATGCTATTAATATATATTGAATTATTCACATTAATGTTAAATAATTAACACGCACATTATATTATTATTTAAATAACTGATAACCATATTTGATTGTTATACATCGTATAATATAAGTATTATTAATTGAAAGAAAACAATACATACAACGTACCGGTGCGTCCAGCCCGTACATAGGTAAGGGTAAGATATGCGATGCGAGCAGCGGTTTTAAATTATAATGGCCTTTTGGTTAATAAATTGAAAAAATGTTATAGATATAAAAAGTCTTATTATTATTATTTTGATAAAAAAAAATTTTAGTACATATTTAAAAAAATTAAATTATAATATTAAATAATTTTTATGGCCGTTGGGTTAACAATATGAAAAAATCTTATAGATATAAAATATCTTAGAATCATTTGTGTTTAAATTATTTTTTAAAGGCAGCATTATGGGGGGCTTCAAATTTTGGGGCCCTATAACTCGGGAAGTATACGGGCGATTGGATTTGAACTGCGAACGGATCCAAATGGAATGCCAAATAATATGTATAGCAAATTTAGTTTAAATCGCTTCGGTACTTTCCGAGGAGTACATGTCACAAATTTGGTCGAGCGATCGAGCGACGACGAACATCCAAGTATATAAGTTATATATATTTTTGGATTCAGGGCGACGGGACAAACACTTTTTGTTAATGACATTTTTTGATCCGATAATGCTACAGACACACGGCCGAATGCTTTAGCTTCTTCGGCACTTCGAGCTAATAAGAAAAATTATAAGCACATTTAATTATCTTACAATATCCAAATTTAAATAAGTTACTGCCATAATATTGAAAGTTTTCGGAAACTTTTACTTTATTCTTTCGATTCATACAAAATACGTAACTGTTCTCTAAGAACCCTACACAGAATGCAACAATTTACGGAAATTATATATCGTCAAGCAACTATATCCTACATCGTTAGATTTCGACCAATAACAACTACTGATTTATCTTAAATTCAGCACTAACTGCAAAATTTAAATTTGTAATATAGTAATAATAATAGACATTCTAAATGATTTCACACTTTCCCTGGGTATTTTCTACAATTTACCATATGCGTTGTCATGTCGCATTGCTTAAATATTGCTTGTGGCAAGAATTAAAGAAAGTATATAAAACAGAACTATAACCTCTACAAATCCAATTTTGTAAATAAATTCCGTAAATTATTATTATTATCATAAATTTCTTTATTCTTTTAGTAAATGCAATACTTATTAATTAATTATTGTATTATCAATAACATGTGCAAAAATACGTTAGAAATTTTAATAAAATTGTGTGACCAAACACGTTTTCACCTTCCCTGAATCGAATGTGATTATTTTCGGAATGATTAAGACTTGTATATGGTCTAGATGTGTACCTCTTATTTTTGAAAAGCATATTCAAATCGGAAGTGCATGTTTACTCTATGCATTTTTGGTTCTATCTACAGTATTACTAGAGCGGCTGCACTTATGGCAAACATATTTATGCATATAATGAAAATATTAATATTTCGCACAACTTTTGTTTGAAAAGTTTCTTCAAAAAATGTTTTATTTATATGGCCATGGAAATGCTTTTGCGATAATTTTCATGAAAGATATTGTATTACTTATGCCTGAAATAAATTTGACAGATAAACAAAATATAAATATTGTCATTTTACTCACAAATAGAACGACTGAGAAGGTGAATTTTAAAGAAGCAACATCTATGTTTCATATTGAAGATACAATAATAAAATAATAAGCTAATTTGTACAATTTCAGGGTATTACTGTGAAGTATTAGTGTTTTTTAACAGTTTGTTTGGAATATATATTTCTTCTGTCTTGGCCACAACCGATTTTTTTTAATTGAAAACTTTTTAAAATTGAAAACTACTTTTTAAATTTGACCTTTTCGTTAAATATCCGTTATCTTTCTTTTCCGGAAATTTAGAATACTCGCATCATAATATTAACAAAGATAAATATTTATATATAGACGCCCATTCAATTCACTTTTAAAAACCATGAATGGAATAGGATACTGCTATAAATTTAACGGAAAAAAAATTTAATTGACAAATTTCTCAAAATACCGAAGATTATCTAGTTGTAGTATTAAGGGGATGATATATAATAAATGTTCACGTACAAATTGGAAGGCACATATAAATTAAGTCATAAGCTATAACGGATTAAGTGGGCAATATATTCGTTTCATCAACCCTTCCGTTTCACAAGTTCCGGCTAGCTTCCCGATAAATACCGTTTCGGTATTTACTCGGGAACCGGTAATTTAGCATCTACATATTTGTATATATGTATAACGTACATACGTATGCCTATTTGTATACAAGCACAACGGACGCGTGTCCGACGAAGGGATTGCCTCGTCTATATGTATTCAGCCTTTATTAAACAAACTAAATCCGCCCCCAAGTGAGGCCGGCAATGCTGCTAAACTTACAATTATATATCACTACTAATCTACAACTATCGTTTTGATTGATATGTATACCATTCCAAGTTTTTAATTTGCCTTCAAATTATACGTAACCTTGTGATCGTTCGTCAGATAGGAGCAGAATAATGTATCTTCGATAGTGTATGAATCTTAGAGTCAATCAAGAATAGGTAATGGCACCAATGCCTTCAACTCGCCATATATTCTATTTTATGGATATTTATATTTTATTATTTATGTAGAAAACATTATTTTAACCGCTGATGTTTTTAAAGAAATCTTATTTATAACTACTTAGTTTTGAACAGACAAAATGGTAAACAAGCATTGGTGCAAGCACCATTACATACAGCTCACCGTACCGGCAAGCAACAATCACAATAAATACAATAATAAAAACGATAGCAATTGTTAGAGTATAAAATTTATTGTTGTAATTATCCAAATATCAATTAATCAACAACACTTTAAATTCAAATTATTATTATTAAAAACGTTATTAATACAAATTATCTTATAATTTTTTGAAGATTATCTAGATATAACAAAAAAAAAATTATGATTTTTTTTATAGCCCCTGAGGTTACAATTTGAAAAATCTTATAAAATAAAATATCTTAGAATTTTTAGTAAAAAATTCGTTTTCTTTTTTTAAATTGATTAATGGCAGTATTAGAAGGGCTTCAAATTTTAGGGCACTATAACTCCGGACCTGTACAGACAATTGGATTTAAAATGCGGACGGAACTTCATGGACGCGGAAATTATATGTATATCAAATTTCATTAAAATCGGACTGGTACCTTCAGAGGAGATACGTCCACAACGTTGGTCTTACGAACGAGCGAGCGACATAAACCAATGATATAAGTAATATACATTTTCGTAATTATATATATATATATATATATATATATATATATATATATATATATATATATATATATGTATATTTATATATATATATATACATATATATATATATGTATATATATATATATATATATATATATATATATATATATATATATATATGTATATTTATATATATATATATACATATATATATATATATGTATATATATATATATATATATATATATATATATATATATATATATATATATATATATAATCATAAAACTATCTTCCTAATGCAGAAAAATAACATAAAATGAGGTATAGAAGTGGATGTTGCCGTCTGGCGGTGATATACCAAGCCGATGCAATAACCGTTACATTTAACGCAGTCAATTCCGCGTCTAACGATAATGGGCGCTGAACTATTGGCCGCAGGACGAACAGGGTCCGTGTCCATCTCTATGGTTCGGCCCTACTGGTGTTCACGCGTATTGCTAAACACCAAGGGCTGTTCGACACGCTTAAAACTGCACGTAAACTGTTCAATATTCAACTGTCTATGCCTTGCGGTCACTCCTTTTTATTTTAATCCTGTTGCACTGTTCAGCTCTATATGACCCGAAACGAATTAAAATTGTTTGTAAAAACTATATCCTGAAAAATGAAATGTTATGGTATTTCATGATCTTACTTTTTAGATAGCATTTATTGGACCTCGGTATTTTAAAATTCTATTTTAATATTTTTCGTTTTCTTGGTCTCACATCATACTCTTAATATTACGTTCGGGTCAGTATGATCCGATTCTTAAATATAATGTCATTTTCGGTTTACTTATTATAAAGATGAATTATTATTTATAATTTGTTAACTGCTGAACATCTCTATTCATTGACTGGTTCAAATTCGCAAATATCGCATTAAGGGGGTATATACCTTTGGTACAAGGAAAAGGTTTAGATGAATAAAATTTTTGCAGTTTATAGAGCATGTATTGATCTTTTAAAAAACATTTCTTTCGTCCCGGTAACTATGCTAAAAGGTTGTGCTAATACATATGAGTAAAATATGACAAACCGGAGAGAATCTAAAGCTGAGTTAGTTGCATGAGTTAAAAACATCACACTTTCACGGTAGCGGTGAGATGTGTGTCGTGCACGATGCAAATTATGTTCATCTAAAAATGAGAACAAGACAAATATGTTGTGTGCTTAATGTAATTAACACATCTCATTTATCCTATTGTCCTAATTATAAAAATAAGTAAAATCATCAAAAATGTATTAAAATTTATAGAATAAGTTTTCTTTAATTTTCCATACATATATTTTTAATTTAATTTAATATGTTCAATAAAATTGTCATATATAATAAATATTTTATTATTTATATCGTTTTACAAGTTTCACACAACCCTGAATTTAGAATAATATTACTGGGGTCATATAGACCCAAACGTTACAAGTGTATAGTAAATGCGAACAGTGCAACCAACAAGCCAACAGTAAAACCTGTCCAATATTACAACAAAAATGGATTTGGTAATTTCAATATAAATTATTGAATTTTTATTGAGCATAGGCACTAAATGCCATGGTGAAATTATGTGATATTAAGTGTTACCAACTTTATTGATTTTGATAGCTGTAATTGCTGAACTGTAACTGTATTAACATAATATTATTCATTAATCAAAAAAGATACGTGATTTAATAAATTACTTGCTAAGGAAACAAACATTCTCCTCATTAAATGCCAAGCAGAAGAACTTTTGGTTTTCTCATATTGATACATATACCTGGTCGACGTGTGCATGCGTCTGAGTATTCTTGGATTCATTAAAAACTGGAAATTGGTAGAATTTTTTATTTTCACTATCGCCATTTAACTACTTAAACTCAGATTGCTATAATAAGCATTTTTACTTTCTTATACGAATGTGTATAAGGAAGTATTGTAATCATGATATTATAACGGAAACACATTTTGGCCATCCTTGAAGCATTTCTGACTCTATTCAAAATTATATGGATGTGAGTCTATTTGTCTATCTATCTATCTATCTATCTATCTATCTGTCTGTCTGTTTGTCAGTCAGTCTGTCTGTCTATGATCGCTCTAAAGCAAAAACTGTTGATGATAAAATTATAAACATAAGGCAAATACAGGCCCGGAAGAATTTTTTATTTTTGAAAACTATATCTTAACCGGAAGTAATGATTTATTTATACTATTTATCAATAAATGGCATGAGTTAGAAAAATAATATCCTTATACAATCTAAAGATATAAAAATATTTAAAACTTTGTTTAAGAAAATGTACTAATAACTGAAAATGAATATACGTATCCTTAGTTAGATATTACATTGATTCATTATAATCGTGGAATTAATTTAAAGCAAAATGGTCACTCCAACTGTAAGTCATTTAATATAATACTATCATAATGCTAGAATGTATAACAAAACTCAATTTTGATAAAGTATGTCTATATCATTCTAAGGTCTTCATATGATAAAATATCGAAATAACCATTGACACTGTTTTTATAACAAAATAGCAATGCATATTCTTTGAATATACTAAAAGTCCAGACTATAGATTTTGTGTTTGATGTGTATCAAACAATATTATAATCGAAACCAGTATTGGATTCGCGAATATTCGCTGCAGATTTCATTTTTTTTTCAATTATCTAACATATCTCTTTATCATATCTTTGAAGAGATAAAGGATAAATTAATCTTAATAACGTATCTTTATAGGTAAAGTTTCAAAATAAAAGCTTCAAAACTGTTCCTTCTAATGCTAATGGTTCGAACTTCTAGAATAAGTATCTGATCTTAAATAGCACGAGAATTATAAGAAATCATTACCAAATACAGATAAGTATTGGTAAGTGTATACGAGCTAATTCTCACTAATTAGATTCTCACAGCTAGCAAAGTATACAAGATAATATTCTCCCCACATTTTCAGTATCTGTCTGTAATTTAAGTACAAACAAAACAATATAACCCCTCAACAACTCAGCTAGGGGCCACGGTCTCGTATCAAAATTTACTACTAACACCGTTCGCGTAGATTAGTTGGCGTTGGCGTTGGCGACACAAGGAAACCAAATGTTAATCCAGCATGGCAATCACTAGAGTAAATGTATCTTCCCCTGTTAGTCTTACCACCATCACTACACCACCCTAGCACGTCAACCCTGCGGCTCGACCACGTCCCATAGGCGTGCGTTCTTAATTAACACTGGGGTAACATTATTCACCGGCATTCTTTTAAGTCATTTGCTTACCTAGATTTTAACAACACCCAGCGTACATATACGTACATGAGCTGTAATCTATCATACATAACTTTCGTTTATTTATGCATTTATTAAAGATGAATAAGTTGATTAACATACATATTTAAGATGACACCAATACATTTCTCTGGTTCAAGAGTTCTAGTGAATTATTTGGTAGCTATGGAAACTAATATGGGAAAGTATTTTAATAAGCTAAATACGTATTTCGACAAGTAAATTGTCATCATCAGTAGCAATGGGAGTATAACTCTGGCTAAGGCAAGAAAAAAAGATGTGCTCTTTACCAGGATATCAAGGTTACACTGCACAACTTAGTTGTCGAAATACGTATTTAGCTTATTAAAATACTTTGTGGTAAAGGGTTTTTTTATTATTATTTTAAGTTATCAGCCAAACTAATTTGTTAAATTTGTTCAAATCTTTAATATCTTTCATTTAGAAACCATTTTTCTAATAGTGCAACCATTTTGAAGACACTAAAAAATCGACTAATGGTCAAAACAAAAATATTGCCCTATAATATGGGGTTCACATTAAATTTATCGAATTCGTGCAATAAAAAAATTCTTAAATATATTATATATTTATTTCAAAATTATGGGTACATATCTCCAACCAGTCTTAACATGTCTCATTTATACAAATTAGTGAGCCATATCATAGATGATCCGTGTTCTTTATTTTTTTCTAAACTTCTAGGCCCCAAATAGTCGTACCTAATCCTCTAATACTTTTTACCTTCCGTCTGCTAATACCAATGTGATAGTAGACTATCCTATTTTAATGTGTTCACTATATAATAAATTTGATGTAAATGCTGACTTGTTTTCCCAATCACATGAATTATTTTGTATAACTAAATAATAATTCCACACATTAGGCTCATCTATTGTTAAATAATTTGTTTTTACTTTCTTTTTACAAAGTAATAAGTAAGTATAGGGATCACCAAAAAAATCGAACTCGAGATTTCAACGAATATACACGTAATGAGCTTCCCTGAATCGAATGTGACTATTTTCGGAGTGACGTCTGTGTGTGTGTGTAAACGCTCTAGAGCCGAAACTTTCGAACGTAAAATTATGAAACTTCAAACTTAAGACTTGTATATGGTCTAGTTGTGCACCTCCTATTTTTGAAAATTCTATGCATTTTTTGTTCTATCTCCAATTTCACTAGAACGGCTGCACTTACGGCAAAAATAGTTATATTCATAATGAAAGATATTAATATTTCACACCACTTTTGTTTGAAAAGTTTCTTCAATAAATGTACCAGTTACGAGAAAATTGCTACTAAAAATCATAAGTATCTTGTTTACGTTGTCATGAATTCGAATGTAGCTTAATTAATCGGATTATCTGCGCCTGTCAATATTTCGACAAGAAAACAAAATAGACTGAATTAGATAAATGACATTTCAGAATATTTCTGTAGAGAATTGTTTAGTTTTGATAGTTGATAGTACTTCAAAACCATTATAAATTGGTATTGGTATAATTATCCACCCATTCATTTATATTAGGTAAGCTTGATTTTCATATTGTTTCTGTTGGATTATTATTTCCCAATATTATATTTTTAAAATCAATAAATATTAATGATACAATATTTGATAACATACTAAAATAATAAGATAATTGGTACAATTGCAGTGTACTACTGTAAAATATTGGTATTTTTAACAGTTTGTTTGGAATATATATATATATATATATATATATATATATATATATATATATATATATATATATATATATATATGTATATATATATATATATATATATATATATATATATATATATATATATATATATATATATATATATATATATATAAAATGAAAACTACGTAAAAGAAAGTCCCGGGTTGGCCACAACCAATTTTGTAGTTTTATTATTTTGTATTTTCATACCTTGTTATCAGGATATCATAGATTAAAAATATAAAATATATTATAATCTGCTTTTGACAAATACGAAATTTCACTGTTCAGAACTTAGAAGTTTTTAAGTAATGCAACTCACACACACACACACACACATGGATACACAAACTCAGACACAGTCGCACAGAAAGAAATCATTGTTAAAATAGTGATATCGTATGCAACCACAAGATATGTGTCCATATTCTTTGATTATGTATAAGGTACACTCCAGATAATTTTCATTTCATGAAATAGTCAAATTGAGCATTTTATTGGTACACCTACGTTATTCATATATTTTGGGATAGAAAGAACATATTCTGTGCAAGAAACCATTTACCGTCAAAATTTGTTTCCTCCCTATGTCCATGGCAATGCCCACGAAAACTAGATGAAGAAGAGCAACGACTGACGATGTCTTGAGACGAACCCAAGAGAACCAGTCTATACGATTACAAGTAGAAACACATATACACATTCATCCCCGTCGACCAGACGACGGATGATATGAATCCCTGGGGGCTGGCTGGAAAACCGTCTAGTAACCATGGTTATTACATTACCGCCGTTTCTAACTGATAAAAACTGTCAATATTATGTCGGACGTACGCTCGTAATTAGATTATAAGGATTGTATTTCTGTTTGAAACATGCGGAGGCTTGTGCTATACGATCTCATGCAGTGCTTTGTGTGTTTTAATAAATGTCCATGTTGCAATTAATTTTCGACAAAGTTTGACAGATAATTTTTGTATTGTTTTGGTTTGGAATAACTATAAGCTAACGGTTTTTGATTTCATATAATTTATTTCATTTGTACTAGGTACGTGTTTGTGACTAACTTTAGCAACATTGGTTAACCGTTAACCCATATCATCCCAATGGTGCGTCAGCGCACCAGCTCAATTTTACTTTTTAGCTCGCCGTACGTAGTACCGAAGAGGCTAAAGCATTCGGTCGTGTGTCTGTAGCATTCTCGGATCAAAAAATTTCATTAAGAAAAAGTGTTCGTCTCGTCGCCCTGATTCCGAAAATGTATATAACTTATATACTTGGATGTTAGTCGTCGCTCGCTCGCTCGGTATCTCGTAAGACCAAATTTGTGCCCTCTACTCCTCTGAAGGTACCGGAGCGATTCACTCCAAATTTGGTACACATATTATTTGGCATCCCATTTGAATCCGCTCGCAGTTTAAATCCAATCGCCCGTATACTTCCCGAGTTATTGGGCCCCAAAATTTGGAGCCCCCCTTAATACTGCCCTTATAAAAATAATTGAAACACTTAAGAATTCTACTAAAAATTCTAAGATATTTTTTGTCTACAAGATTTTTTTATTTTGTTAACCCAAAGCCCGAAAAAAATTATTAAATATTATAATTTTGAATTTTAAAATATGCACTAAATTATTTTTTTATCAATATAATCTAAATTTGGTACACATATTATTTGGCATCCCATTTGAATCCGCTCGCAGTATTAATCCAATCGCCCGTATACTTCCCGAGTTATAGGGCCCCAAAATTTAGAGCCCCCCTTAATACTGCCCTTATAAAAATAATTAATACACTTAAAAATTCTACTAAAAATTCTAAGATATTTTATATCTATAAGATTTTTTCATTTTGTTAATCCAAAGCCCGAAAAAAATTATTAAATATTATGATTTTTAATTTTAAAGTATGAACTAAAATTTTATTTTATCAATATAATCTAAAATTAAATGCAAGACTTTTTACACCTATAACATATTTTCAAATTGTTAACCAAAAGGCCATAATAATTAAAAACCACTGTTCGCAACGCATATTTTACCTAAGGGCGAGCTCTGCGCGTTGGTGCGTTTTACGCGTACCAAATCTTGTTGTTTCTTAAATGTATTAAATTGTGAAACAATTGCCATCCAGACGCACTTTACAGGTAAGGATCAATTTCGAAAAAAATATTTCATTCAAATATGCCACCACTGCTCGCAACGCATATCTTACCTAAAGGCGAGCTTTACGCGTTGGTGCGTTTTACGCGTACCAAGTCTTGTTTTGGTTCTATCTTCATAATTACATGTTCTAGATATAATAAATAATATATTCATAATTTTCTTCTTCCATTGTTTTCACCCTTGGGATGATATGGGTTAAATCAATATTCTTCTTCCAAGTTATTTCAATGCTATTTTGCTCGCATTTAATTTTACTAAAGATATTTAATCCACTATAATAACATAATGTTCCTTCTTCAGCGTGCTGTATGGCGTCAATGCTGATATGGTATACGATATTGAAAAAGTAGCAATAATCAATTTTTACAATTGACTTAGATTTTGTTTTCAAAATAATAGTTCTATACAAAACATTTTAAGTTTAGTAATTTTATCTTAGATTTTGCAGTAGTGTTCACAGATACGCAGTAATCAAACACAGTTTATGTAAGCTCAAAACTTGTATTTTCCGTTATTATCCCGAGTTTCATATTTTTTCATCATTACAAGAAATTATAAACGATAAAAAATTGAAATTTATAAAATAGCGAATTGGAAATGAACCAATTTGCTTAATATCGAAACATTAACACATCATGAATCATATTGAATCCTCGATTATAGGAATAGCATGGAAGCCATTACTTGTATTGGAAGCACCACATTGTGCCGTAACAAAATGGCCAAAAGCAATAATATTAACAGAATGTGCATCTCAATATCAGTTGTAATAACAATAAATCTCTCTGTGCGCATAAATACATTAGTGAAATGTCATTCCTGATAACTCAATCACGAATGATAATTGCTTAATGGAGCCTGATGAGTTTCCACTAATGCAGGGGATGGACTCGACTCGCACTCACGCGTCTCTCTGTGATCTCCAATTTCTCTTCTTGTTTTTATAGAAACAAGAATTACTTACAGATATTCGATATCTCACAGCATTTAACATTATATTCAGTATTCAGTCTTTCTTTGAACGAAAGATTTTCTTTTCAAACTTTGAAGTCCATAATTGCACAAATAACTTTTTATGGAACTACTTAGGAAATGCCTCATATTGTGAAAAAAAGCGGATTCACACAAATTACAAAAAATCTCATTTCTTAACGTTTTTCATACAAGTTGTTTTCCAATTTTGGATTTTTAACAGATGCATTTATGAATTACACATACCATGGGTTGCGAAATGCTGTAAAGACTGTAAAACCAATCATCTATAATACGATTCGATGATAAAAGATTTTATAATTTTCTTTTCATTGAAATTTTAGGTTGTGTAAATATGCCGGCCGTTTCAATGAAAAGTTAACCATTTACTATTGTCGTTAGTCTACAAATTGCACACATCTACAATAAGGAATCGATAGCACCTTTTGTGTAAGCGATTCTATCAATTTCCCGAAGAATGTTCATTATACCCCATACCTAGGGAAAAGATAAAGCCGCCTGGTCTGACCCAGAAACATTTGCTACAACCAATTACGGCAATAATGAAGTAAATCTCCTGTAATATCGAAAAGTTAGATAGCAAAGAATTCTAACATTAAGACGACAAATCGTCCGTGAAATTGGTTTGGCAGATAAAGAAACTTGGATATGACAGAAAATAAAACTGTCTAGCAACGAACCAGAACCAGAGACGAAACTTTGTTAGATAGTTTGATCTTAGAAAAATCCCAAGGAACATCTTCGCTTCTCGTGCTTGTCTCTATACTTTCCTAATTACTTCAGCAAATGCAATTCTTTAATTGCACTTTTCTTTGCATACTCTATATTTCTTTCTTTCTATTTTGCTTGTTCCAATTTATAGCTAAACCAACCATTACATTAATGTAATTACATGTCGAAAAAAATTGGTAGTGGAGAAAATAAACACTTATTTCTAACTTAAACGCTACGAAATTTATTTATTTATACAATTATATTACAACCACTATATCCAGAGAGTCCATCCCAGTCAGAGAATATAAAGAACAAATACAATAACAACGGGTCCGGTTTCAGAAACGACGCGGACTACAGACACACGAGACACTCAACAATCTCAATTACATAACCAAGATTTGGAAAACAAGCACAGTTGGCAGACACCAATGCCTTTAGCTCATCTATTCAGAGGATGGCTTAATTTTTAGCTCGCCGTACAAAATACAGAAGAGCTATAGAATTCGGTCGTGCATCTGTAGCATTCTAGGATCAAATAAATTCCTTTACAAAAAGTTCTAGTTCTTATGACCTTGAATCCATATATATATATATATATATATATATATATATATATATATATATATATATATATATATATATATATATAAATATATATATATATATATATATATATATATATATATATATATATATATACATATATATATATATATATATATATATATATATATATATATATATATGTATACATACATATATATACGCATTATATATACGAAAATAATGGCCTGTGTTCACAATTTGAAAAAATATTATTGATATAATAAACCTTACATTTTTTGCTCGCCGTACGAAGATAAATAATACTACATCTCTACAAGCTTACTTTAAAATCAAAATATGTAGTACCCTGCATTCGACTGTCATGTTTTTAGCTCGCCGTTTCTTTAGCAAAAAGTATTTGTCTCATCGCCCTGAATCCAAAAATGTATATAACTCATATACTTGGTCAAATCGTAGAACCCCGGAGCGTAAATCCAATATATATATATATATATATATATATATATATATATATATATATATATATATATATATATATATATATATATATATGTGTGTACCTGAAATATATTAAAATTTATAACTTCCTTCTGTGTATAACAGTACAAATAAAATCAATGAACAAATGCAACACGCTCGATGATATTGACGATTACAGTTCAATTTCCAAATCTTAACCGGTATTTATAGTTTACTTTTGTTGCTTTTTACAGGTGTTTCGTGTATAATTTAAACAATTAATTGAAAGAAAACTAAAATATAATTAAAATAATAAAAACACAATTGGTCCTAGGCCGGGAAAATATACTAGTAATTATATTATAATATGAGACCTGATGGCTTAGACTTTATGGCAGCATACTGTAGAGTCGCTTAAGTTTAGATGTATCCTATTAGGCCATATTTTGATTTAAAGGGCGTTGATACTTTGGTGCCTATAATAGAGAATTGGATCGCGGTGGGAACGATGATAATATTGGATTTGTGGAAAGCATACGATTGTTTGAGCAGGGAGGGGTACGAACATCTAAAAGTGAACCATTCACTTCACTTGAAAGATCCAGAAACCGAGGCCCAAACGCATTCAATCGAATCCTCGTGGCGTGCGGCAAAATCAGCGATGTCCTCATCGGGTCGCAGGAAGGCACATATTACAGGGAATCTGGCGCGGTATATTTTTACAAAAGCTGCAACGAACGCAAGGTGGATCGAATGATAGAATTTTTGCAATTGGCGAGTGATTGTGTAAAATCCTCTGTCGCAGTATGAATCGGAAAAACAATTTTTTAGTGATGAGCTGTTGATTGAAGCCTCGTCGAGTTCTACCAAAATATGTGTCATTTGCTAATTTTGGTTTGGTACACATATTCACCAAAAATTCCACGAGTTGGTCGGGAGCGAGTTGATCGGGAACGACTTAATTGGGGGCGAGTTGTGCGGGAGCAAGTTTCAGGAATACAGTTATGCGAAATGGGTTGCTGGAAGCGAGTTGACATGGAAGCCAGTTGTCCGGACTCCGGATACCAATTGAGCGGAGCGAGTTAAGCGGCGCGAGTTGTCCTTATGCCGTCCAGTTACTGCGTTTGCACATAAATTTAAACGTTTAATAAATATATGTTCAATTGCTTTCATGGGCTTCTCTTAGACATTGAAAGTTTATTAACGGTTATTATATTGTACTTCGCACAATGATGGATTATTCATATAGTAATCCATAAATCAAGTATTAAAACCAGAAAAATATTTATTTAAACTATACGTAACTACAATTTATTGAAATATAAAAACAAAGTACACAATTGCATATTATTAGCCCCAGACATCACTTCCTCCGCTGGTTTTAATTGCGTCCAAATTGTCTCTTCGACTTCTTGTAGTTGCACTTGCCTCACCTTTAGCAACGCATTTTTTTCTGTGTTCTTTCCTCCGCTTATTATGCATTTGCTTCTTAACCCTATTTTTGACTTCATCCGGATGAATCGTAGTAGCCATGGAGATCATACTACCAGTTTCAAACACATCATAATTTGAGGTGTCATCAAAATCACTGCTGACATCTGAACCCGCTTTTGTCATCCCATTATTTTCTATACTGTTTTCAACTTTTTCGTTAGCTGTTAAAGACTCGAATGTTTCATTCAATTTTTCTACATTTTCTTCAGGTTTATTTGTTGCTGGAATTCCTTCGGCATCATAAAATATTTCACATACTTCATCATCGTTTATTCTAGCATCTGTTTCATCGTTATCTTCTTCATCTTCTGACTTACTACTTAGATACCCTAATTCTATGTTAATATCTTTCGCCATTTGTTTTGTAAAGCCTGAAACTAATAATTCGGCGTCTATGTCATCGTTTCTTTTAATATCGCTAAATTTCGGGTATAGTTCGCTTTCGAAGTTGAAACGCTTTTTGAAGAAATCTCGAATACACGCAACATCTCGGTTAAAATATCTGAAATATTATTTTTAATCTCATAAAAATAAAGAAATAAGTGGACAATATTTACATTTCGGCATTTTCATGTTCTGTAGACACCATCTGTGGGAAATCGATTATTATGGGTTTTTCGTCTTCGGTGAGCATGATGTTAAATTCATTAAAATCTCCGTGTATGACACCGGAATCAGCAAAACGTAAGATAAGGTTCATGAGTTCATCGTATAGGTCTTCCACATTATTAACTTCCATTATATGTGTCCTGAAATGTTCAAAATAATAAACAATAAAAATATTCACATATTTAGGCAATTATTCTTTTAGTTTAGAAACTACAACTTACAACGGTTTTCCATGCACTAAATCCATGATCACACAATGTCGATTAAAATCATAGGGTTTCGGAACCGGAAACTTTCTATCGTACAAAGCTTTCATATATGCGAATTCCTTAGTAGCTGAAATCCTAGAGAGGTACAACCATCCAATAGATTTTCGATGTTTATGATAATCCCTTTTGTCCTTTATATTTCGGAAACAAATTCGACCCAATCTATCAAAAAAAAAAAAAAAATGGGTTGTGGCCAACGCGGGACTTTCTTTTACGTAGTTTTCATCAATGTTTATTGATTTTAAAAATATAATATTAGGAAATATTAATCCAGCAGAAAAAAATTGAAAACCAAGCTTACCTTACATAAATGAATGGGTTGAAAATTATTCCAATACCAATTTGTAATGGTTTTCAAGTACTAACTTTCAAAACTAACCAATACCCTACAGAAATATTCTGAATTTAACTAATTCAGACCATTTTGTTTTCTTGTCGAAATATTGACAGGCGCAGTTTATTTGATTAATTAAGCTACATTCGAATCCATGACAACGTAAACAAGATTTTTTAAATTTTCGGTAGCGGTTTTCTCGTAACTGGTACATTTATTGAAGAAACTTTTCAAACAAAAGTTGAGCAAAATATTAATATCTTTCATTATGAACATAACTATTTTTATCGTAAGTGCAGCCGTTCTAGTGATTTTGGAGATAGAACAAAAAATGCAGAGTAAACATGCACTACCCGTTTGAATAATCTTTTCAAAAATAGGAGGTGCACAACTAGACCATATACAAGTTTTAAGTTTGAAGTTTCATAATTTTACGTTCGACAGTTTCGGCTCTAGAGCGTACGCGCGCGCGCGCACACACACACACACACGCACACACACACACAGACGTCACTCTGAAAATAGTCACATTCGATTCAGGAAGCTCAAAACGTGTATATCCGTTAAAATCTCTATTTCTATTTTTTTGGTGATCCTTATACTTACTTATTACTTTGTAAAAAAAAAAGTAAAAAGATAAATATGAATTATTAAAGGAAGTAATGTAATGATAATTTCGAACTCGATATTTCAACGGAAATACACGTTTTGACCCTCCCTGAATTGAATGCGACTATTTTCGGAATAATGTGTGTGCGCGCGCTTTAGCACAAAGACCGTCGAAGGAAAAATAATGAAACTTTAAACTAAAGACTTGTATATGCCGCAGAAGTAAACCTCTTATCTTTGAAAACAATATCAACCAGAAGTAATGATTTACTCTTGCAATTTTGTCAATATCTTGAAAGCGCTATGATAGTACATATAAAAATTAAATATATTAAAGTTTCTAGTAACTTTTCCAAACAATTTTTTTTTTTATACCACTTACTGAGAAATCGCTTATTAAAGTGACGATACATTTACATATTCCTAGTTATTAAATTGACATTGTTTCGAAGCACTCGTAGTATCAATTTAATACAAAATAAAGCATTATACATAAGCATACAAGCGGCTAATTTTCAATGGTTTTTAGGTATTGTTGTGAAAACGTTCCGACTAGATAACTTTAAGAGTTGACTAAGTAAACAGCTGAAAGGGTCATGGTTACCAGGATACCGTCCGAGAAATAACATAAACTTACCTGTGTAATTTCAAACAAAGTGGTTCCCCCTCAGGATTACAAACTGTATAAATGTTACTCTCTTTTCCAACGCCAATTTGATTACCGAACGAATCAATCACACCTCTAGCGGTTAGCGTTTTAAGTGCCAAAAAATCATACCCCATATTTGTCAATCGATAACCATCATCTATAATAAATATTCAATTAAATTAGTGAGAAATTACACGCAATAAAATAACTTACATTTTTTGCCTCTTTCATAACTAAGTAACTTATGTTTACACAGATCTCTCAACAATTTATGAACACCACCGTGTTGTAAATTGGCAAGTGATGCAGCTAACGCTCCTGGCACCAGTTCGTGATTTTTCATCCCCATTTCAATCTGTGAAACGATTAAATAGATGTTATTTTGAATTTCATTTGGATCGTACATAACCTCAATATGTTTCGTACCGCTGTCAGCACTCGGAAATCTTCTCTGGTCATATATCTCAACACAGCTACGTTTAGTTTACCCATTTTGATATCGTACGTTTATGCTTATAATAAGTTTATGCTTTAAATGAGTTTAGATAAAATAGTTTGACATGTGGAAAAGTTGATTTTTATAGAATGTGCGTGCACATCGGCGCACGCGCACGGTCCAGTCTTTGACAAAGATATTTCACGACTAGTTCGGACCACTTCGGACCAATTCAGACAGCTGCGTTTTGCGTTGTGTTTTTGCTCGTCGTAGTACAAGACTGCTATAGTGTTTGGTCATGTATCTGTAACATTCTCGGATCAAAGAAAATTCTTAACAAAAAGTTTTTGTCTTGTCACCCTGATTACGGAAATGTATATAACTTATATCATTAGATTATGTCGTTCGCTCGTCCGTAAGACCAACTTTATGGTCTCGGGCTGATTTTAAGGGGGCATTCACCTTTAGCGGTTTCAAAAAATCTTTTTTTTTTTTTGCAAAATCGGACACTTTGAAGTGTTGACTATGGGTTTCTGAAGCCGTTTTTCGAAATTCGAGTTGGAAATATGTGAAATTGCGATTTAAACAAAACGATGTTTTTGCTCAAACACGGCGTTTTCGCGCGCGTCATTCTGAAGTTGAAACTTTAAGCGCGTTTTTCTCGAAACCATATTTTTTAAATCACGCGGTAGAATATCTCGACAACGAATTAACCGATTTAACTCTCGATAAGCGCATCTTAAAGGTAATAAAATTCTCTAGGAGTTGATTCTCGACGAAGTTTGTCCGACAATTATTAATATTTTTTAAGGCCCGCCAAAGTAGAAAAAAAGTGGCAAAAAATGACACTTTTCGTACGATGGTCGCCATTTTGCTAATTATGGTCCAAATGGACCACCCGAGGGTCAATTCCTAGACAATTTAATATACTTTAAAACCCTTTTTTTTTTGTTTCAAACAACTGAGACCAGAGTTATGTTACCGCGCACCTAAATTGAGCTGCCCACTTTGGACCGGGACATCTTCGCCGGGGCTGAATGTACCTGACTTTGGGGCCCTATAACTCGGGAAGTATACGGGCGATTGGATTTAAACTGCGAGCGGATTCGAATGGGATGCCAAAAAATATGTGTACCAAATTTGGAGTAAATCGCTCTGGTACCTTCAGAGGAGTAGGGGGCACAAAATTTGGTCTTACGAGATACCGAGCGAGCGACGACTAACATCCAAGTACCTATATAAGTTATATACATTTTTGGATTCAAAGCGACGGGACTAACACTTTTTCTTAATGAAATTTTGTGACCCGAGAATGCTACAGACACACGACCGAATGCTTAAGCTTCTTCGGTACTACGTACGGCGAGCTAAGAATGATGCACTTAGAAGTTAGCCTTTTATTTAAAAAAAAAATCAATTTTTGGCGGTTGTTTGAAGTCAAAACCACGATATTTAACCTTAAAAGTGGCACCATTTTGTAGCTGTAAAATTGGTCTCAAGGAAAAAAAACACATTGCGACCTAGTAAAATATGTATTATATAACTGTGTTCAAGATAAATCGTATCAGTACAGAAGTTTTTGAGATATCGTGCTCACCGACTTCAATGAAGTCGTTTCGAGAAAAACACGTTTAAAGTTTTAAACTATAAACATTTTTTGGTCTGCATATGTTAGCGTAATGCTCCTTTCGATTCTCTCTAGTAATTTTTTTGGGTTTTTTTTTTTTTTTTTTTAAGATATAACTTCAGAATTATAAGAATAACTGCTCAAAATCACAAAGTATACGACAATATATATAGCAATTATCATATTATTTTCTTATATTATCAAATATTGTATCATCAATATTCATTGACTATAAAAATGCTTACCCTATATAAATGAATGGGTGGAAATTTATACCAATACCAATTTGTAATGGTTTTGAAGTACTAGCTATCACAACTAACCAATATTCTGAAATGTCATTTATCTAATTCATACCATTTTGTTTTCTTGTCGAAATATTGACAGGCGCAGATGATCCGATTAATTAAGCTACATTCGAATCCATGACAACGTAAACAAGATACTTATGATTTTTAGTAGCAATTTTCTCGTAACTGGTACATTTATTGAAGAAACTTTTCAAACAAAAGTTGTGCGAAATATTAATATCTTTCATTATGAACGTAACTAATTTTTGCCGTAAGCGCAGCCGTTCTAGTGACATTGGAGATAGAACAAAAAATGCATAGAGTAAACATGCGCTGCCGGTTTGAATATTCTTTTCAAAAGTAAGAGGTGCACAACTAGACTATATACAAGTCTTAAGTTTGAAGTTTCATAATTTTATGTTCGACAGTCTCGGCTTTAGGGCGTTCACACACACACACGTCACTCCGAAAATAGTCACATGCGATTCAGGGAAGCTCAAAACGTGTATATCCGTTGAAATGTCGAGTTCGATTTTTTGGTGATCCCTATACTTACTTATTAATTCTTAAAAGAAAGTAAAAACCAGTCAAGAAAATTCACCACTATATTTTTTATACTTTTTTGATATTCACGCAAATTTCGTAAGTCGTTGGACATCGCATGCATATAGCCAAACGACAATAAGTCCAACCGTTCTAGTGATATTGGAGAAAGGACAAAAATGCATAGGGCAAACAAGCACTTCCGGTTTGAATATTCATTTCAAACAGGAGATGTACATTAAGTCCATATGCAAGTCTTTAGTTTGAAGTTTCACAATTTTACGGTCGATAGATTTGGCTCTAGATCGTTTACCAGACAGACGCACAGACGTCATTCCGAAAATAGTCGCATTTACGGAGGGTCAAAACGTGTATACCCGTTGAAATCTCGTGTTCGAAAGCTTTCATAATTAGTACCTAGTTGCAAATATATATGCGTGTGTTTCTCGTAATTAATATACTTGTGAATAGTAACATAAATTATCATAGAATTATTCGTAAAATGTTTTAATTATTTTTATAAGAACAGTTTTAAATGGGGTTCCATATTTTGAGGCCCTATTACTTGGGAAGTATACGGGCGATTGGATTTAAAATGCGACCCGAGAATGCTGCAGGCACACAACCGATTGCTTTAGCTTCCCCACAATGCTAACTAGTTTCTTGAGAAATATATATTCAGCCTCAAAAATGTATTAAAAAATAAGCCATTGTTGTTCTTACGGGACACATATGATAATGGAAGAAGAATGGTTTTGTTTAATATCAGTTTATTGATAATAGAGCGAGTATGTTGTATTTTGCATCAGAACAAGCGATAAGCGTCATCATAATGTCCTTTCAAATTTCCACAGTTCAAGTTCGTCATTTATATAAATCGACAATATAGTTTGATGGTAAACTTTTTGTTAAGTATGAAATTAAATCATAATTATATTTATTAGTGTAATACAGAGATAAATTGACATTCAATTATGCCTGTTAACAGCAATTCTTTTTCTTCATAGAAATAAAGAGTGATTTTCCAGTAGTGACCATGAATTGGAAACAAATTAAAGATATCTGCGTCGAAATAGAGATTTCTACCACTATAATTTCCCTGCGAATAAATGATAGCGTATTTATATTGCACTTAGTACACTAATTAAATGTTACCTTAGTGAATGGACAAATTAAGGGTGGCGAAAAATTATAAATAAGGTGTTCCCAACCCATTCCCTTGGATTTTAAAAAGAAACACACATTTGATGGTTTCAAATTTGCGAAAAATTCACATGTATCCAATGCTTCCTTATTCGCACATCGAGTTACTCCCAGGTTAAACTGAAATTTATAAGTAAAATATATTACATTACTGAACTTTAATATTAATCCTATTCTTCTAGCTATATGTTTTAAATTCATATTTTTGTCTTTAATTGTGTTAAACTAATATCATTTGATTAGATTTTTACGTGATATGGGAGAAACATTTTATGATACATTTACATAGATGGATTGTGGAATGCAAAAGAACAAAAAAAATTGCGTATAGACAGTCATCCAATAATATTGAATATATAATACGTCACAAAACAACCAAGTTAAACTATAATTAATACTAGGGTCACCCGTGGGCACCATGTGCCCATATAGTATACAGAACATAGGTCAGTTTTGACTGATGCCGAATTTTCATGTAATTTAATAATAATAACACGGTTTTTCTTCATTTTGTATCGTTTGACTATAATAGTAATACAAATGTCCACATTGCAAATAATAATAAAGAAAAAATCGAGTCCTTTTTTTGAACGCTATTTTGTTCTTAGATCACTATGCTGAGATTAACTAATCGATCGCTTATCATGCACTGTGTAACATCCGATAAATTTAAACAAAATTTTGTTTAACTTTGATTTTAACCTTGTATGGTGCATATGTGTTGTATCATTTAGACAGTTTCTATGATTGTATATAAAAAACAGGTTTATAAATTTACTTACGATTGCTGTTTATTATTTGAATAATCGATTCAAATAATAAACAGCAACAATTATTATATTAATGATAATAACCCAGAAATGTTTGTATGTGAGTGTGTATGTGAGTGTGTATGTATGTGAGTGTGTTTGTGAGTGAGTGTGTATGTGTAGAACGCTTTTTTTGTAAAAATGCAGATTGGCATAGACGGGGATCGAACTCACGACCTCCAGGGTGAAAGGCATGACACTTAGCCACTGCACCATGGCGACTGTTAATAATGTTATTAAAAATAATCAAATAGTTTATACTGAAATAAAACAATCACTACGATTCTGAAGTTCAATCTGCTTTGAAATAGACAAAAACGAATCAAACGTCAGAATGAAATGTCAAAAAAGTTTTTGTGATAAATCTTCAATTCAAAGTTTAATCTTAAGTTTAAGGGGAGTAGCATGCTATAATTTCAATTTTTAAGTATATAGTATGAAATAAGTGCATATTATTGCCAAATTAGCATATATTTTTAGCAAATACGTGTTTCTGTACATTTATTTTAATTCATAGTTAATATTTTTCACTTCAAAATGGCCAAGAAGCAGTGATTTTTGAAAATATGAGTTGCGGTAAGATTTTATTGTTCGTCAAATTATAATACCTGCAAGTAAGTAAATTTATAATTCTGATTATTAGAGAAATAAAATCTTGAAGAGATAATTCAAACATATTTAGAAACATGTTTGGTTGGCAATTTTATTCTTTTATTTTTGATGGCACAATCCATTGTATTTTAGCATATAACTAATTATCATCACTTTTAAAACTGCCGTTGTGACACTGCATCAGTTTAATACTGCAAAATTCAGAATCAAGCCTGATTATTTAATTCAAAAACAATAATGAATCAAATGTCAAATCATTAAAATTGTTGTGTAAAAAGGATTTGTAATACATATTATTTGAATAATCGATTCAAATAATAAACAGCAATCGTAAGTAAATTTATAATCCTGTTTTTTATATACAATCATGGAAACTGTCTAAATGATACAACACATATGCACCATACAAGGTTAAAATCAAAGTTAAACAAAATTTTGTTTAAATTTATCGGATGTTACACAGTGCATGATAAGCGATCGATTAGTTAATCTCAGCATAGTGATCTAAGAACAAAATAGCGTTCAAAGAAAGAAATCGATTTTTTCTTTATTATTATTTGCGATGTGGAAATTTGTATTACTATTATAGTCAAACGATAGAAAATGAAGAAAAACCACGTTATTATTATTAAATTACATGAAAATTCGCCATCAGTCAAAACTGACCTATGTTCTGTATACCATATGGGCACATGGTGCCCACGGGTGACCCTAGTTATGAATAAAAGAATACATTAATTTAAAATATAATTAAATTGAAGAACAACTAGCCAAAGAAGGAAATCGCAAAAGAAGCGCTAATAGATACATCTAATGCAGTAAAACTAATTTGTAGGTAAATCAAGCATAAGTCGAACCATTGTGAATGTGTTCAGTTATAATAACGAAGGGGTTGTACCTGAATTTTGGAGGTATCGAGGTCACGGAATAACAGTATATCTATATTACATGTAGTTCCATGGACTTCATTATAGTAAAGTTGTATATTCTCAACTGTGATTGGTGAATTTTCTGTAGCATTGAACGTTTCTATTCTGTCCGCTTTTAAAAGCCATCTCTGTAAGTAACTCAACAAACAAACATTATTTACGATATCATCAATCAATTATTAAAATAGTTTATTTTACTGTACATATTTCTGATTTGTTCTTCATTTAATGATATTTTACCTTTGCAATACATAAAGTGCAACAATGTAGTAAAATAATTAAAACATGTATATTCATTTTGATTTCAAATGTTTCACAAATTTTGAATCCTGTCAACTTCCTATCAAATGTATCACAAACTGAGTTTCCCAGAATAAATACTGTTTATATAGTTATTTCAACTATATATTTATAGCAAATTATACATATTATATGTATATTTTGGTTAATGTAGCGTAAGAGAATGATATAAATATTCACAACAATGGTAAAATTAATTGATTGTCCTATAATAAATTATTATTCCCGAGGATTTTTTGATAAAAATAATAGGTTTAGTCAGGCACATATACCGGATGATCTACTGATACTTGACAACAATAGATATATCAGAAAATTACTAGTCGTTATTATTAGTAGAGTTGCTAATCATAGACGAAACCATAACCGGTTAACTGGTTATTGAAGTAATGGTTACCTGAAAAACCGCTAAGCTGATTCTTACAGATACAAAAAAATTTCTTCGATTCCACATCTGTATCTGGCTATCATTTTTATTGTGTATTTGTTTTCTTCCTGCTGAAGATATTTTGGAATCCCCGTTGTAATTATTTTGATGTAATCTGGGTTATAATTTGACATTTCTATTTTGTTCATTTGTGTTTGTTGTTGTATTTCCTGTCTCCTTCTCTCCACCTCTGTTGTAGAATATCCATTCTTCTCGTAGTACTTCTTCTCCCATTTACTTAACTCAATTTTGTTCTTCCCATTAAATAACTGTTCCCTTCTACATTCATATAATGACTCTTTATCCGTTCTGGTACTTATGTTCTCTTCGTATTTTACTGCTTTCTCCCTGCTTCTATTCTCATTTTATCTCTTTTCATTTTTTTACTTACTCATTACTCGTCAAGTAATTTGGTGTTCACGAGCGCCAAACTGAGTTGATCTTCATCGCGACTTTCTAGCGCGGTCACCAACCCATTGTAGCTGTCTGGTAGACTGGCTAGGAGCGCTGCAATTTCGTCTCCGGGTTCCAATTTGATGTTGGCCGTTCTTAGCTGACTGGCCATATTCTGCATTCTTCCGGTTTAACTTTGATAATTGCATCTCAGGCCTTTTCTTTCATTAAAGCCCATTTGATTGTGGCTTTCCAATTCGCATAATTCTTCGAATTTAAAAACAGTAACTTACGTTTTCTGTCCTGGGCCATGTTTACTCTGTAATTTATATATTAACTAATATATATCATTCGCGCCTGGGCCCATAACCTGATGGAATATTTTAGGTGATGAAATATTTCTATCTTAATATATAACGCGTTTTTATATTCACACAGCCAACTTAATAATAAAGAAAACAAAATATACACTCTAGCTTTGTATACTCCAACATTTTCATATCAGATAACGCTTTTCGTACTTACCTTCTTCACTTTTATGATAACTCCTACCCTCTCCTTATTTACCGGCTGTATACTACTTTTTAATACGTTTCTTTAACAGTTTTCAACCAGACACGCCCTCACTCAATGTCACTAATAATATCTTAAGTCTTATGTAATAAGTCTTGTATATGGTCTAGATGTTATAAATATTTTGTTCTATCTCCAATATCACTAGAACGGTTGCACATATGGCAAAAATAATTATGTTCATAATAAAAGATATTAATATAATGGACAACTTTTGTTTAAAAGTTTCTTTAGAAAATGTACCAGTTACGAGAAAACCGCTACCGAAAACTTTGAGAATCTTATTTATGTTGCCATAGTACTTATTATGTTGCCATAGTTTATGGAAATTTTTAATTTTATTATATCAAATATACTATGAGTGACAGAATTTGCTTCTTGTACCAATATTAACACCCAGATGTATATGTATGTGCATATGTGAGTGTATGTGGAGAACGCTATTTTTTTGTATAAATGCAAATTGGCATAGGCGGGAATCGAACTCACGACCTTTAGGGTGAAAGACAAGAGTCTTAACCTCTGCGCCATGGCGACGATTAATATTGTTATATATATTAAGAGGAGAATAGCTGTGAGGAGTAAACCGATGGATTTAGATTATCTGTCAGGAATTTATCTAAAACATGTATAAAGAAATATAAGTGCGAACACAGAGAAATTGTAACAAGTGTATTAAAACAAATATTACACACAAAAATAATAATAATCATAAATGTAAAATAAGAAAACAATGGTATCGCTTGGTCGACGCTGATTGGGCTCCGGCAAGACTACGGCATGTTCTGAAATTAGTAATTAAAGAAGGACTTGAGTATTGACAATATACTCAGTAAGTAGCTCAACAATAAAAGTATTACATTGATTAGTTAGTCAAAATCTTGACATGTCTTTAGCGGATTTTAATCTCCTCACGTCATACAAGCCGCACTTGTACAACGGGTATCAAACAAATCGAGAGTGATCGCTCCGATACAACTGTTACAACGACGTGGTGATAAAACAATATTGGGCCCCAAACAATGCATATTATGAGCTCAGTTGAATCTGACGATTGCTTCTCATAGAACAATTAACATTAACTAAATGTGGTCAGTTATTACCGATACTACACATTTTATGAGGTCGACTACAAGAGACGATTGCTTCTCATTTAAATAAACAATATGGGGTTGACTCTACGAGACGATTGCTACCCATTAGACTAAACAATATGGGGTCGACTACAAGAGACGATTGCTTCCCATTATCAAAATATGAGGTTGACTAGATACAACTGATGACACACAGCAACCCATAATAAACAACAGGCCATAAAACACCAAATACAAAATAAACTCTACATATGAAATAATCAAATAGTCTATATTGAAATAAAACAATCACTACTTTCCTGATGTTACTAGGTTGGCGAAACAAATCGAAAATGACAATGCGGATATAACCTCAAATATTATCAATTGACATTTATTTTCTGTTAATGCCAATAATTGTGAGTCACTATTAAGCATTTATGTAAAATAACTGATCAAAGAACAAATATAAATAAAAGTGCTACCATGTGATCAAGGAATACGTTAAAAACAGTATTTCAATGTGAATTAGTGACATACGAGTTACGGAAACATTGTTTGAACTGTAAATCTTAAGTAACATGCTTTTATTCAATTTTGAAGTATTTAATATGAAAGAACTGCATATGTTTGCCTAATTTGCATATATTTTTAGCAAATACGTGTTTCCGTCCATATATTTCAATTCCGAGTAAATAATTTCATTTCAAATTGGCCAAATAATATAATACTAGGGTCACCCTTGGGCACCGTGTGCCCATATGGTACACTATAGGTCAGTTTGGACGAGTGGAGAATTTTCTTGTAAATCATAGTTACAATATAAAAATAAGGGATTACACGCTTTTTCCTTCAGTTTGTATCGCTTAACAAACCTAAAAGAAATAAAATATTCATAATTTGATATATTTTATTGACAGATGTACCTTAGTTAAAAAACCGGCGCTAGATTTGCTACCTCTTCAAAAATCTAATATTATTTCATAATATGTCTATTGCTTTTATTAGATGTTGTAACTGCGGTATTACTGCGAACAATATTTGTACACGTGCATTAAAACAGTCTCCATGCATGTATTATTACACAAAAATCGGGATTATAAATTTACTTACGGTTTCTGTTTTCTAATTGAATCGATTATTCCAAAAATATGTGTATTACAAACCTTTTTACACAACACTTTCAATGATTTGACATTTGATTCGTTATTATTTTTGAATCAAATAATCAGGCTAGATTCTGAATTTTGCAGTGCCACGGCAGTTTTAAAAGTAATAATGGGTCCTATGTTAACACACAATGTACACAACTCGATATGCATTTTTCAGATTCGGAATATATTTAAAATTGACATTTGAATTATTCTGACGTATAACCTTTTATTTTTACGTAGGACAGATTACTTGATTAGAAATTTATTCATTGCTGTTGTGTAGTCTTTTATTTCAGTATAAACTATTTGATATTATATACAAAATTCTTATCTGTCGCCATGGCATGGTGCCTAAGACACTCGCCTCTTACCCTGGAGGTCGTGAGTTCAATCCCCGTCTATGCCAATCTACATTTTTCCAAAAAAGCGTTCTACATATACACACTCACTCACATAAACATTTCTGGGTTATTATATTAATGATATAATTCAGAATCAAGCATGTTTATCGTTTTTTTTTTGTTTTTTTTTATTATTATTTGTGATGTGGAATTTTGTATTAATATTATAATAATAATAATATATATATATATATATATATATATATATATATATATATATATATATATATTATTATTATTATTATATATATATATATATATATATATATATATATATATATATATATATATATATATATATATTATTATTATTATTATATATATATATATATATATATATATATATATATATATATATATATATATATATTATTATTATTATATATATATATATATATATATATATATATATATATATATATATATATATATATATATATATATATATATGACTCCAACGAAAGAGTCTACCACTTGCAATTTGAGATTTTTAATACCAAGAGTTCAGATATGCAAGTATCGCAATGTTAGGATTTCTAACAAGCCCTTGTATAGTCAGAAATTGTAAGATAGTTAGATATTATTTGAAATTTAAGAATATTTTTTAATTTTAATACTGTGATATTTATTATGAATTATATATATATATATATATATATATATATATATATATATATATATATATATATATCTCAAACAAACTGTCAAAACAAAATATCTTTCATTATGAACTTAACTATTATTGCAATAAGTGTAGCCGTTCTAGTGATATTGGAGATAGAACAAAAAATGTATAGAGTAAACATGCACTTCCGGTGTGAATATTCTTTTCAAGAATAGGAGGTACACATCTAAGGCATATACAAGTCTTAAGTTTGAAATTTCATAATTTTACGTTTAACAGTTTTGGCACTAGAGCGTTCAAAGACAGACAGACAGACTCACAAACAGACAGACCTCATTCCGAAAATAGTCACATTTTACAGTTTTTGTAGATTTTTTTTGAAATACCAATACAAAGAAAAGTTATTGCTAATTTTAATATTCGTAATTACTATTATTAATAAAGTTATATGACAATATGAAAAAATATTGATGTTCATTTTTTTTTTCAAATGGTAATATTAGAGGAGCGTTCCAAATTTTGGGGCTCTATAACGTCGAAAGTATAAGGGTAATTGAATTTAAACTGCGAACGGTTTCTAATGGGATACCAAAATATATGGTGTAATAAATGTTTGATTTAAATCGCTCCAGAATCTTCATAGGCGTAGAGGGCACACATTTGGTCTTACGAGCGAGCAACCACTAACAAACAAGTGTGTTATATATAATTTTGGATTTAGGAAGACGAGACAAGGACTATTTGCTATGGACATTTTTTAATTCGACAATGTTACAGGCACACGAACACGACCAAATGCTGTAGCTGTTCTGTACTTTGTACGGCGAGCTAAATAATACACAGTATATTGTGTAATCTCTATTTATAAATAAAGACAAGTTATCCTTTTGCAATTACGTATAAACTATATAAATATACCATCTATATATTCATAGACGATTTAAAATTATCTGTTGTCTCGGGTGGAGTTAAAATAAATAAATTTGGCAAGTAAAATACAAATTCTTAGGAGTGGTTTTAAATATGTAAACCAAAAATTCTAGATTTTGATAGTAAACACATGATTTGGTATAAATATATTGCCCTAAATAATAATCAATACGCTGAATCATACCTGAACATAATTCTATTACTTTTGACAGAGGAGTAAGTGAGCAGTTGATTCTGTTATGGTTTTCAGGATCACGCCCATACTATACTGAAGTATGATATTATAATATTATGGAAAATAAATGTTGGTACAAATATATTTATTGATTTTAATTAATATGTATAAACAAAATGTATAAACAGCACTCGTATATCATTCCTATGAAAACATTGAAAATATATACACAAATGGACACAAATAATATTCAGTACTGTACCCGAATAACAACAATCAAATATACTATGATATATACTACTACTACTACTATAAACGGGTGTTTGATATAAATGTTAGTCTATTTCAAGATTAACAAACTAGTCCTGTGATGAGATGATGGGCGATTTAATTTTGTCCATAATAATTATGTTCCTACGTTATATAAGTTACCAAGGTTATGTATTTGTTACCAATGTAAAACAAATGGCACTACAAACATTCATAACCATACCAATAGTTAATTATTGTCATTAGGAGTTATAGAATCCCATCCAGGAGGAGTTACTTTTTGATCGTAAAATATAGGCTATATTGATGAGACTCTGCTCATTCGCGATGCAATCGCATTACGTCATTATGACGTATTTTTGCGTATTCTCACGAAGATATCCGACGAGTCGTACTCATTCTGCTGTAGTATACAAAATTCAAAAGCGATCGCATGACGTCATAAAAATGCGATGCGACAAGACGGAGTTCCAGCACAGGAAAGCAAATATGAAAAATGATGAGATGATCTATGGATGTGAATAAGAGGCATTTTGATATTTGTATAAATTTTCAATTTTTTAAATATTAGCGTTGATTAATACAATTATTATTATTTAACCAACGATGTTACACTAAACTTATTCTTCTTTTTATGCGAATTCATACAACGCCCTTGTGCATTAACCCACATTTATCTTATTGTATCTTTTTATTTATTTCTTTAAAGTAACATATTTGCATAGCTATTAATTTACTTAGGTCACCCTGCCATTTTAAGTCATGTATATTAATATTACGAATATGTAACCATAATATTCTGTAATAGAAAAATCCTCAATGAATAATTTATAGTTTAAATAAGTCAAATATTGTGCAAATTTAAATCAGTAACAATTAAAAATAAATAATACTTCAATAAATAAGTGAAAATCTTATGAATACGATATTTATGTTTTAAAAGACTTTTGTTGAAACAAAGAAAGTAACTAATTAAGTGGTACCGTCACAACAACAAGTATGTCTCCACACCAAAAGTACTATAGTGCGCAACTTTAATACATAATTTATTGCCATAATATTCTGCAAACCAACATATATCTAAAATCAGTGATGTATTATATCACACATCACTGATACAAATTCTCAGAGAAACCAGAATACAGTATAGTAATATGTAACGCACCACTTTTCTTGTCTATAAACAACAAAAGAATATTTATACCTTAAATTTACGAAATCACATGTCTTCAAAATTTAAGAAGAAAACTGGAACATAATACTAAATTACTTACTGATCGATCTACCTGTTGAATTACTCATACTCGATGTGCTTTTTTCTTCGAAGCTTCCATAAGCTTCGAACCTTTCTTTCATTGGTTTCTTCTTAAAAGAATTCTTCAGATTCGTTGCGTTTTCCTTGCCTTTATTCCTATTTTCAACCAAACTAGCATTTATTTGTGGCCTTTCCATCAGATGTTTATGCCCAATTTGTGCTCTTCCTTCATTGGCAACTACTTGATAATTGCCATTTTGTTTTGGTGGTGATGCTTCTTTTTTAATATCATTCGATGCAACTTCGTATTGTTTCGGGGGCGAAACATCCTTTTTAGCCGGATTTGTAACAACTTCATAGTGGTTTCCATTTTGTTGTGGCGGTAATACTTCATGCTTAACTACTTCATTAGACAAGCCATTTTGTTTTGGTGGTGACATCTCTTTTTTTACCTCAACATTCATTGCACTCAGATTTCGAAACGGGAGTGCATGTTTAAGATCAACAGGTTTCACATCCGGTTTATACTCAACTGGTTTGTTAAAATATTTAACGCCTGAATCATCTTTTATTTGAGGCTCATTATTCACATATTTATCCGATGATATTGGATTAAACTTTTTATGAAGATCAACCTCAGACCTGCTAAATCTTTGTTGGTCCAATGGAATTCTAGGATCTATAGGGGGCGTGTATACATCGGAAGTTTTTCTTTTTATAACAGAATTCCGTCTTTCTCTTCTTTTCTGTCTTTCCATTCTTGCTATATCTTTTACTAACTGACTACGTTTGTCTTCCACTGGTCCACGGTTCATTCGTTCGCCAACTGGTCCCGTTTCCCTGTCCATCATTCCAACATGTTCATCATCTTCATCGTCCGATATATCTTCGTCACCTTCACCGATGTCTTCTTCTTCCTCTTCTATCACACTGCACTCAATCCAAGCTTTGATTCTGTCTTTCTTTGCACCTCTGTCCACTGTGGTTTCGATACCGTATTGTGTCAGGGAATGAAGTAGTTTATTCTTTTCTTCTGGGCTGCTGTGATAACTGTACATGGATGGGCATAGTCCATCATCTTCCGTAGACAAACCTGAATAATTGGATTTGATAACTAAACTAACATGTTATCCTCAATTACTTATTTTAACTTATTGCTATAGCTAAATAGTGCCATTCGTTTGTTTGAGCGAGTTACGTAAGTTGGTAAAATGGATAAACTATGGCATTTTAATATTGACTCATCGTTTATGTTTTCTTTTTAACTCGATAATACGGACTTTTATCGTATTTTTGAACATTTGTATAGATTATTTAATTAATGGTTTTTTATTTCAATAAATATTTATTTTCGTGTATTTATAACTAATATTTTGATCTAATGGTCACCACTGTATAATATATACATAGAATGACTTATGGAAGTAGGAAAATTTGTTATTCTACACAATATAATAATTTATCTATATTTTTAATCCCTATGTGTGCGTTTCCCGAGTTCCATGCTATACTTTTACTAGGTATGCTAGAAATTCAAATAAAAATGGTCTCCAACAGCAGTTGTTTACGACTGGACTATAAATGTCAGCCCAAAATAGAACCAACAGTCAAATTTACAACATATGTACAGTTGTAAATATTCATTTTAAAATTTCCTAATTATACTTAAACTGATATACCAAGAACCTACCGTACCATTATTTTTCTCCAAACTGTTCTTTGCCAACCACCGGTCATCCAGGAATTTTTGTACGTCAGTCAGAGTCACTGGCCTCTTGTCGGTCCGGGGTTCTAGGAATTTTCGGAATAAACGTTGTGCTTTTGAAGATACTAGTTTGAAGAGTTTCGGTTGTTTCCTAATTGGCATAGAGCTGCAATGCCATGAGATGTAACGTGAATATCGTGGATCGTCCGTTGCCGCTTTTTGCCACGGGAGACATCCCGTCAGACAGACAAACACCACAATGGCAAATTGCCATACGTCATGGGATGTCACTGTTCTGAAAATTAATTTTAATTTATAGGGAAGTAGTCTCAATATTAATGATGAAATATTTCGTTTACTCATTACGAATTTAACATGTGGCTACAAGCAGGTTCGTTGTCCTATACGCAGATTTTATTTTAAGAATGGAACTAAACATTATAGTTGGCTAAATACAGGTATAATTTGCAATTCTATGATATCTGGACATTTTATGCATAGTAATAATCTTTTAAATGGTAACTAACTTATGTAATACGTATTGTGTACTGTACAACCTCAGCAATACGAGGATGACAGATACACATAATCACGGAATTCGTTCATAAACAAAGAATTGACTGCATAGATAAAAATCTTAATTCACAAATAAAACTTTTGAAAAACATACTGTATTTTCAGCATGTTTCTGCTTCTTTTTACCTTCTTATACAAATGAAGTATTTAAATCATGCAAATTTTCGAACCCCGAGATTTTAACGAAAATACACGTTTTGATCATCTAATCTGACTACTTTCGGTATGATATCTGTGTGTGTGAACATTGTAGAGTGAAAATTGTTGAAGGTAAAATGATGTCACTTTAGTTTTGAGACTAGTATATGGCCCTGGTGTGCAGATTCTATTTTTAAAACCATATCTTAACCAGAAGGAACATTATACTCTTGTTACACTTTTACCATATTGAAAATGGCAAAAATTAGAGAGAAAATATTTTTTATAAAAGTTGGAGATATTAAAATTTCTAGTAACTTAAAATGTTACAAAATTTTGTATAAAAGGTTATTTCGCAAAATGCACCATTTATTGAAAATTCGCTATTGAAAATAGCAATGGTAAATTTACGTTTCCCTAGTTACCACACATATTGACATTATTTTACAGCAATCTAGCATAAATTTAAAACATAATAAAGCAATATTATATTACATGGATAGTGAAATATAAGAAAGTCGAGAACCACTTTAGCTTTATATTTTGTCAACCAGATTGAATTTAGAATGTATCTAGTCCTTACTTGTACGTATCGTCATTGGGCAACCGTAGGACCTCTGGTGGTGCGTAAGGTAACCATTCATTATGTCTTCGCACTATGGAACCGGATCGTCTAGTTTCACCGAAATCACACAGTTTAACACGCGAAAAGTCTGACTTGAACACAAGAATATTGTCTAATTTAACATCACGATGCACTAAATCCCTGCTATGTAAATGTTCCAATGCTGCAGCTAACTGGCGCGCTACTCGTTTCGTATGTAGCTCACCGATACCTGTTTCGGACACGTTTGATGTCAGGTCACCTAAACATACAAATTTATTTCAACTGAATATTCACGTCTATACATTTATTAATCAAACAAATGAATCATTACATTTGTAATAACAGTCAAATTTTCACAAGTCGAGCTCCGAAAGTGATGCCAAAATACTTCCAGATATAGAAAATTAGAGTAATAGAGAAATAGTTTTAAATATATAATGATATACAGAATATACAAATATCACCCATAAAAATTTGACTTAAGGAAGTGCGAAATGGTTAAAAAAGTTTAAACTTTAGTATCTTGGCTCTCAGCTGGTAATTAACCTATAGTCAACTATATAAGGAAAAGGAAATAATACAAAGATTTGGATTTATATTTTCACCAATGTAGTCATCTGCAGATGTATATAGTAATTGGCGACGATGTGATAAGACATCATCATCGATATTCTTTGATTATACGAAAAATGAAAGTTCAGTGTAGGGCTCTGCAGATTTTTAGCTCGCCGTACGAAATACAGAAGAGCTAAAGTAATCGATCGTGGAGCATTCTCGGATCATAAAATTTGCATAACCAAAAATTTGTTTCGACGTCTCATTTGCTTGGATGTTAATCGTCGCTCGTAAGAAGGGCTTCGAACCGGAACTGAACCGAAAACCGGAAACCAGAAAGAACCGTCATTTTGGTCAGAAGGAAAACCGGAGCTGAATCGAAAAAAAAATATCGGTAAATTTCGGTTAGGAACATGTTAAAAAAAATCTTTTTGTATTTTCTTAATTACACTTTTGGAGCTGAACCGAAGACCGAAAACTGAAAACCGGTAAAAACCATTACTTTTTCCGGAACGAAAACCGAAACCGAACTGATATATATATTTCAAATTAAACCGGAACGAAAACCGAAACGAAAAAAAGCCCTGCTCGTAAGACCAAAATTGTGTTCTCTACTCCTCTGAAGGTACCAACGCGATTTAAAACCAAATTTACTATACATTTTATATGGCATCCCATTTAAATTTATTCGGAGTTTAAATCCTATCGCCTGAATATTTCCGGAGTTATAGTGACCCAAAATTTGGAGCCCCTTAATACTGCCCTTATAAAAATATTTATAACATCCAAAATTTTTACAAAATAATCTATGAAATTTTCTATCTACAATTTTTTTTATATTGGGAACCCAAAGGCCATAAAAAATTATTAAAAATTATTTTAAAATATGCTCCAAATTTTTCTTGTCTATCAAAAATAAATCTACAAAACATTGTAAGACTTTTTATATCCATATATATAAAAACATTTTTTTTAATTTTATACGTGCGGAGTAGGAGAGTGGAGTTCTGTTCGCATCGCATATATTTCCTATAAGGCGAGCTGAATGCATAGGTGCCTGTACCTAATCTTGTTATTATGCTTTTAGATCTTTTGACGAAAATAGAAGTAAATTAACTAATTACGAAAAGTTCCTGTGAATTGTTGAGCACGGGGCAAATAAAAATAACTTTTATTTGTCTCAATGACAATGTTTACGTATTGTGCAGTGTAGACAATAGACCAAAGATGCTGTAAATATAGAATATGCCTAATGCGATTCGATTTTATATTGTTTCTTTTAGTCTGGTTGTAAAAAACGCCGCAAAAAAAATCTTGCAGAGCCACGTGCTTGTATAAGGAACTAGGCGGACGTGACGATACAATAAAGGTACATTTGAATGTGCTATAAATCGTATGCGATAACAAAATTATAAGATTTTCTTTGATTTATATATATGATAAAATAAATGTATTAGTTTCCGTAAATAATCATGGATATCACTCATAGGTAAATCCCTCATGCTAAAATGGTGACATGAGGAAATTTATTGTTTCTATAAATATTCAAAATATTCAAGTTGTATATGGACTATTTTTGGAAACCTTTGTAAGTTTTATTAGAAAATTCAACTTATTGAACAGTATTTGGACTAACCCATGTTGGCAATAGAGCCGGGTAACTTACGTCAATTCAGAAATTATTACAAAAGTCGGCATGTAAAAAAAAATTAATTTTCCATTATATTGCACGTGTACATTTGGCAACTATGGAGGTTCGTTCAAAATCCTCATATTTAATAATATTTTCGGGCTTTGGGTTAACAATATAAAAAAAATCATATAGATATAAAATATCTTAGAATTTTTAGTAGAATTTTTGTGTGTTCTAATTATTTTTATAAGGGCAGTATTAAGAGTGGCTCAAAATGTTGGGGTCCTATAACTCGGGAAGTATACAGGCGATTGCATTTAAACTGCGAGCGGATTCAAATGGAATACCAAATAATATGTGTACCAAATTTGGTGTGAATCGCTCCGGTACCTTCAGAGGAGTAGAGGGCGCAAATTTCGTCTTACGAGCGACGACTAACATCCAAGTATATAAGTTATATATAAATTTCTGGATTCAGAGTGACGAGAAAAAGCAGTTTTTTAAATGAAATGTTTTTGATCCGAAAAATCTACAGACACACGGCCGAATGCTTTAGCTTCTTTGGTACTTCGTACGGCGAGCTAAAAATAAACAATTATTTGACGTTTCTTTACAATGTATGTATTTATTTCATGTTTTATATGTGTGTTACTTTGTAATATTTACATAGTGTTACGGACAGAAAGTTAGATACATAGACATATAAACTGAATATTAATATTATTAAAATGTCCATTATTATTATAATATCGGCAAGAAGTGGATTGTATTCTGTACATGATATGGGCACATGGTTCACCTAGTTATGGTATAATAAAATACTTAATTATATAATTACCTAATGGTGCATATTCTTGAGAAAATACGTAAAATCCCGCTGTTTCGAATGCAACATCATATGTGGTGATGATATTTCGATGAGCTCCTAAATGAAGACCGTAGTGAAATTCTCTATAAAAGTCCCGGATTGCTGTGTAGGGTTTTGGTAGAGCTTTTAATACCATTTCGGTATCGGTAGCTTTGTGCTCCACTAGCAAGATTTTGCCGAACCATCCTTCACCGACTATTTGTAGAATGTCGAATTCTTCTGCAAGACTAACCTAACAAATAAACACACCAATATTAATATAATCACATCACTCTTCACCTACAATGTATTTCGAACAGAAATGATAATTTACAAAAGCAAATCTGAATAACTTTCTTATAAAAGCTGATACAAAATTCAAGTGAAATAGTTGGATATGTCAAATATGTAACTAATATAAAAATATATATCTTAGCATTCGTCAATTGGTTTTGTTATACATTCTGATACTTAGGGGACCAAGAAAAGGCTATATTCATAAACACTAGTAATTTTTACTTTCTTTTACAGAGTAATAAGTAAGTATTGTAATCATGAAAATTTTCGAACTCGAGATTTCAACGGATATACACGTTTTGACCTTTTCTGAATCGAATGTGACTATTTTCGGAATGACGTCTGTGTGTCTGTGTGTGTGTGTGTGTGTGTGTGTGTGTGTGTGTGTGAACGCTCTAGGGCCAAAACTGTCGAACGAAAAATTATGAAACTTCAAACTTAAGACTTGTATATACCCTAGATGTGCACCTCCTATTTTTGAAAAGAATATTCAAACCGCTAGTGCATGTTTACTCTATACATTTTTTGTTCTATCTCCAATATCACTAGAACGGCTACACTTACGGCAAAAATAGTTATGTTCATAATGAATGATATTAATATTTCGCACAACTTTTGTTTGAAAAGTTTCTTCATAAATTGTACCAGTTATGAGATAACTGCTACGAAAAAACTCAAATATCTTATTTACGTTGCCATAGTTATACCTACACTTGTGACAAATTTTATTTTCAAATCGGATCAACCATGAGTTACAGCATTTGTTTCTTGTTAATTGAAAACAAGCAAAGCATTACATTGACAGTTATCTTTTTGAATTAATATTTTAAATATTAATTTCTTATTAGAATACATTGTATAAGGTATATTATTATAGAATCAATTTATATTATATATTTGCTAACATAATTAAACAACAATTTTAGGGTTTTGCTAGTGAAAACTGCGTAAAAGAAAGTCGAGTGCAGGCCACTCCAGATATTTTTTTTTTTTGTGATCCTCATACTTTATTTATAAGAAAGTAAAATAAGCATCATGTATTAATATTATGTAAATATTTTTCCTCTATTAAGAAATCGCCGATCAAAAATACATATACTTTTGACCTCTAACTATATACTTGATAATCGAGAATCGAGAATATATAGGCAGTTACAATATGCTTTATAAAAGATTGTTACTACAAGGTCTTTGATGAAATCGAACAAATTTGTTTAGGAAATAAGTTGCATCGTCCATAACGCAATAATAATTATATCGATGGAAAACAAAACATCTTTTATTATTCAAGTGGTAAACGGCGCGCCATTGTCCTTCGCCAAGTATTTCTATTTTCGTGATTTAAGCGTGGCCTTTGGCAATGTCGGTACTATCGGACGGTCCCAAATCATTCAATTGCACCTTTGTACATATATGCATTCCAACGAAACCAACCGAATTGATTTTATTGCCGGTTAATAAACTGTGACGATATCGTCATCATCAGACAGACAAGAATATTTCGCGGAAATCATGTGTCATATAAATACATACAATCTTTCTTTCATCATTTATGAGTTCTAAAGACTGATTGGCTATGTAGTATGAGAAAGTTTCTGGCATCATACCAGCACGTTCAAATTTGTATCTTAATTCACAATGTACACAAAATTAATTTTGTGAAATCGAAATGAATGGTGTTCAAATTCTCCCCTATCCAATTTAATTAAGTAGTGTATATTATTTAGTTTATAAATGTTATGCGTGTCTGTAGTATTCACAGAATCAAAAACGTTGTTGCTGCAAATGTATATTGAATGAGTTTTCGATCTGTAGAAATGTATAGATCTCGAGAATCTTTAGTAATCCTACAGTTTTTGGTGGAGGAGCTGAACAAGTATTCTCTTACAAGACAAATATTTTCATCACAGCTCCAAATGTTACAACCAGAAAAATATCACAAACACTGTGAAGAAATTGATGTAAATTTATAAGGCTTCCAATATAAAATTACAGTTAAAAATCATGTGATTATACAGAATTATAGTAAAATTACATTAAAATTAAATTAAATTTGGTATTATTGCTTTGATTTTAATAATTGTGACTTAACCCGTCGATTAAATGTGTCCACTGCAGTGGACGCAATTTATAACTTATTTACTATAAACAAGTTAATTAAATAATATATATATATATATATATATATATATATATATATATATATATATTTACGTAGAATTATTAATTAGATATCTTAGAATAGAAAAATTACAACTGCAAGAAAGAAACTTTCTTTTTGTGTGAGAAAGGTCAAGTAAGTTTATGCATTACGACAGAAACCAAATGTTTCAGGGATTTTCACGTATCGCAAGTTGAATAGTTTAATGTCTCTTTTTGTTTTTTATTAGCTCGCCGTACGTAGTACCGAAGAGGCTAAAGCATTCGGTCGTGTGTCTGTAGCATTCTCGGATCAAAAAATTTCATTAAGAAAAAGTGTTCCTCTCGTTGCCCTGATTCCGAAAATGTATATAACTTATATACTTGGATGTTAGTCGTCGCTCGCTCGGTATCTCGTAAGACCAAATTTGTGCCCTCTACTCCTCTGAAGGTACCGGAGCGATTCACTCCAAATTTGGTACACATATTATTTGGCATCCCATTTGAATCCGCTCGCAGTTTAAATCCAATCGCCCGTATACTTCCCGAGTTATAGGGCCCCAAAATTTGGAGCCCCCCTTAATACTGCCCTTATAAAAATAATTGAAACACTTAAAAATTCTACTAAAAATTCTAAGATATTTTTTGTCTACAAGATTTTTTCATTTTGTTAACCCAAAGCCCGAAAAAAATTATTAAATATTATAATTTTGAATTTCAAAATTTGAACATTTTTTTTTTTTTTAATATAATCTAAAATTAAATGTAAGACTTTTTATATCTATAACATTTTTTCAATTAGTTAACCAAAAGGCCATAATTATTAAAAACTGCTCGCATCGCATATATTACTTATAAGGCGAGCTGGACGCATAGGTGCGTTGTACCTAAGCTTGTTGTTTATTGTAAAAATTATATTTGTATTTTATATATATATACTAATGCAAAAGATCTTTAAATTAAACAAAAATGTAAAATAAGTTTATGTTAAATAAAGTGTGGTTACCCCGTCATCTTTATTTGTCCACTGCAGTAGACAATTCATATCTCAATATTGCAAAAATTGAAACTCGATATAAGTTGACTGATATATCTTAAATATGCGTATTCTTTATATTTCTGGTGAAATAATATATTTATCTAGCAAATTAAAAAAGGTAGAGTCAACGGCGGTTCACAGTATAAGTGATGTACATTTACATCCATTTTTTACAGTGTATATTACGATAACACCAAACTACCAATTTGATAACATCATTGATTTCGTGTATAAAACCAATTACTTGTTTTAAAAGTTGTTCCGAATTTATAGTTCAAGTTATTTTTAAAATAGATTACCCTTGGTCTTGAACTACAGGAATTAAACAAAATTTTATTATAGTTCTTTTAATTTGACTCAAGGATTATTTTTAAAACATGTGGCATTGTTTATGAGCGGTTTTTAAAAGTCGCCTATTTATTAACTCTCTCTCTATTTCTCTCACACACTCTTTTTCTACTACTATACGATTGCATTATACATCCGAATAAAACATAATAATGTGATAATCCTAATGGTTGAATATTTGATTGTGCTTAGTGGCGTAGCTACAGGAATTGCAATGCAACTCGACGCCGCAGTTTTGTAGACGCCGGCGCCGGTAGGCGTACTCATGATGTGACATTTAAAAAATATAGACGACAAAAAATTCTGGTTCCATATGCCACTGATTGTGGTATCATACCATTTGTAACCAATCCATAATTATAAATATAATTTTGTTTATTTATGCCATATGAATCGGACATTATAATTAGGAAAACGCTTACTGATGACATTACTGTATTACACAAAACGTACTATGTACAGAAGAGCTACAGCAATTGGTCGTCTGTTCTCTTTCTCGGATCAAAAAATATCCTTAGCAAAAAGTGTTTGTCTTGCGCCCTGAATCCAAAAATACATATAATTCATATGCTTGGATGTTAGTCGCCGTTCGCTCGGTAGCTCGTAAGACCAAATCTATGCCTTTGATGGTACCGAAGCGATTTGAACAAAAAAATTGTTAACCATATTATTTGGCATCTCATTTTAATTCGCTCAGAATATTAAATCCAATGGCCCGTATACTTCCTCAGTTATAATGCCCCAAAATTTGGAACCCCCTTAATACTGCTCTTAGAATAATTATTAAAACATCCAAAAATTCTAAGATATTTTATATATATATATATATAAGTTTTCTTCATATTGGTAACTCAAAGACCATAAAAATATATTAAAAATTATAAATTTTAAATTTTAAAATTTGCACTTATTTTCTATATATATATATATATATATAACCAAAAGCTGTCAAACTAACCAATACTCTACAGAAATAATCTGAAATGTCATTTAACTAATTGAGTCTATTTTGTTTTCTTGCCAAAATATTGATAGGCGCAGATGATCCGATTTTATAAGCTAACCAATACTCTACAGAAATATTCTGAAATCTAATTGGGTCTATTTGGTTTTCCTGTCAAAATAGCAGATGATCCGATTTTATGAGCTACATGCGAATCCATGGCAACGTAAACAACATATTTATAATGTTTCGTAGCATTTTTCTCGCAACTGGCACATTTTTTGAAGAAACTATTCAAACGAAAGTTGTGCGAAATATTAATATCTTTCATTATGAACATAACTATTTTTGTCGTAAGTGTAGCCGTTCTAGTGATATTGGAGGTAGAATAAAAAATGTATAGAGTAAGCATGCACTTCAGGTTTGAATATTCTTTTCAAAAATAGGAGGTCCACATCTAGGGCATATACAAGTCTTAAGATTGATGTTTCATACTTTTTCGTTATATATATATATATATATATATATATATATTTGGCACATTATAAATTGGCGAGACTCGTTTCTATGTAGGTGGGCTAATACACTATTCCATATTTAATTTCTGATGCCAGTTTTAAAATGTATATCGTCTAGAATGACGTAGCCCATAGCGGATAGTTGTACTAATATAGTTTAATTTTAATTTTCCGTATACAATCTTGACTTCTTGAGAAACCTGCTACCATCATTGATTGATGTTTTCATATTACGAATAATTTTTGATATCTCTATCAATAGACGTTAGCCAAGAATTTGCATATTTTTACTTTCGTATACGCAGTAATAACCGTCTTGAAAATAAATAAGAAAATTACAATCTCAGGATTTCAACGGAAATACACGATAAATCGAATATGAAGATGTTCGGAATGACGTCTATGTGTCTGTCTGTCTGTGAACGCTCTAGAGCCAAACTGTCGATCCTAATTATTGTGAAACTTAAGACATGTATATAGTTTCCACAATATCACTAGAACGGCTGCACTTATGGCAAAAATAGTTATATTCATAATGAAAGATATTAATATTTCGCACAACTTTTGTTTGTAAAGTTTCATCAAAAAATGTACCAGTTACGAGAAAACTGCTATGGAAAATCTTAAAATTTCTTATTTATGTATTCATAAATACGCACAAATGGGGAATATATTTAATGAATTGTATGAACTATGCCTGACAACAAAATAAACTAAAATAATTTTATATTTATCATTTGAAATCGGTTATTACAAATACATCGATTGAAAACGTGTTTTGTTTTGTTATTGAGAATAAAAAATAAAAATTGATGAACAGTACATATTGAATTTTATATATGGATATATTGATGAGGTGAATAGATACAATCATTATTTTAAATTGAAGAAGCAGTATTTGATAACGTAATAATTAATAAGCTAAATAGAACTATTTCAGAGTACTACTGTGGAGTATTGGTTGGTTTGGAATTTTGCTTGGGATATATATTTCTAGAGATAACTACGTATAATAAAATCGAGTGCAGGCCACTCCAATTTTTTCTTTATAATATTTAACATGCATAGGAAGTAGAGTATAACTTCATTATGCATCTGTATTACATATTTGTAAAAGTATTTGTTGTGTTACAGTTTTTAAAAATATATTATTTTTCTTACTAATTATAATTATGTTAATTTTCTATTTAGCAAAACAGTTTTCCATACATCACCTACCTGATTATGTTAAGAATAGACAATGAATATTTAAAATTATTTATTTTATGTATTATTTAGGTGGGTTCTGGGTTCTGGGTTTCAAAAAATCAGCATTTTGCGGCACTTTTAGCTTTATATTAGACAAAGTTCACTTCCGGCGTTGTTTAATCTTGAATGCACACAGGACCGCGGCAAGCTTGGGTGTTAACTTTTTTTTTTTTTTTTTTTTTTTTTTTTTAGTGGCGGTAAATTTGTCTGGCCATAGTACCTTGGCGTGACCCTGAATGTATAGGTCCTTTTGATTCGAAAATGTATTTAGCTATATATATATACACAATACTATTTTTATAAGCATAATTAATATATTTTAATTAAACAAAATAGTATCTGTTATGAAATGGCCATTGGTTAACCAACATAATTAAATTCTGCCCAGAAAACACCCAGCTAACAATTTGAATCTTGTGACATCTATGTGATGTTGCAGTACCTTAACATGCGTATGTTTCATCTCGGCTACATCTCAGGGAAGTTATATTAAAGAATGTGTTTGCTGGGCACATTCTTTAATATGACTTCCCTGAGATGTCGCCGAGATGTAACACGCATGTTAAGTCGCTGCAACATCACATAGATGTGCATAGAACGAAAACGAAAGCCATTTTAGCGGCCCCTTTTGAGTGAGTTACTTAAGAAACCGCACTTAAGTTGTTTAATACGACTTATTTAGGGGAGGTGAGTTTGAAGCTTCTATGTTAAAAGAATATATCGCCATTTCTGTGTAAGATAAAATACATAATTAATTACTTACTTTTTCAAGTTCAAATTCTCTTATTTTATGAATGCTGCCACCAATTGCTTTTCTCGCAAGACTTCCCATATCGTATTATCTATAAAAATAAACGGAAAAAATGTTGTTATAATGTTAAATTAACAATTTAACATAAATACATATATTACTTGATACACAGAGAAAAAATTTAATTGGAATCAAAAATTATATTTTCTCAGTGTGCTTTTGTCATAAAATGGGGTGGTTATCCAACCCGATTTCGTGTTATAAAAATCTAATAATATTTCTTCATTTAACATATAATAATCTTGCTCTTTTCACTTGTTCTATTTTAACTTCATATATATTCATACATGCTCTTTTAATCCACTGATTTATGGTTTGCAATAATAATTAATAATGCGTAGAATTTCAAATATCTAGGCACACTATTTAATTATATTTCATATTTTCACGTCTCTGGTGTCTGTTTTTGTCTATACAACAAAGTCTTTATACAACACTGAACAATTGTTATTAATAACCTCTTTTTACCTCGCCGTATGAAGTACAAAAGAGCTAAAGCATTCGGTCGTATGTCTGTAGCATTCTTGCATCGAAAAAAATCTTTATCAAAAAGTGTCGCCCTGATTACAAAAATATATGATTTATATACTTGAATGTTAGTCGTCGCTCGCGCGTCAGACCAAATTTCTGCGCTCTACTTCTCTGAAGGTAATAAAGCGATTTGAACCAAATTTACTACATATTTTATTTGGTATCCCAATTGAATCTGCTCGCAGTTTAAATCCAATCGCCCGTATACTGCCCTTAGTAAAATTATTAAAACACCCAATAATTCTGCAAAGGGATTCTTTCTACAAGATTTCTTCATATTGTTAACCCAAAGGCCATAAAGAGTTATAATTTTGAATTTTAAAATTTGCACTAATTTTTCTACAAAAAATTGTAAGACTTTTTATGTTTATTACATTTTTTCAAATTGTGAACCCATAATCCATAATTAAAAACATTGTTTTTTAAATATTAATGCCAAGCGCGGAGTAGAAAGGGGAAATCCGCTGCGCTATTACTTATAAGGTGAGCTGAAAGCATAGGTGCCTTGTACCTAATCTTGTTCATTTACAGAGTGTCTTCATTTGAAGCACAAACCAGAACGAAAATAAAACATAATTAGAATAGCTTTGTCGTTAACATTTTCCACAAAAGATAATGAGAATATATTTATAAAATTTAATTGTTATAATATATATTATATTTTTAGAAGATCTTGAATGAAATTCATACATTGAAACAGTATTGGACAATATTGTATGGTTGTTTGAGCACTAGCCAAAATAATCCAAAAATATGATTTTAAGTTAGTGTTCAGAATCAGTGAAACAACATATACAAATTGCCGGTATAATTACAATTTAGTTGAAAAATACAAAATACAAGATCATTTTGTATTTAATTTATTTTTTTATATATATTTGCTGTGAACGACGGTCCACACATAATATTTTGTATATAATTAAAGTTAGGGAAACGTAAATGTAAAATAGTTATTTTCAATAGCGACTTTTCTGTAAATGCTAAATTTTTCAGAAAAACAAAAGTTGCTATAAAATTCAATATCTTCAACATTTATAAGAATCAGTATTTCTCTTGCCATTTTTGAGATATTGTAAAAGTTGCAAATTATCGTATGAGAATGCAAAAATGCAACTGGAATTTACTTTATTGTCCAAAGTATTCATTGTTATTACATTTTTTCATTACAGAACAAAAGAGCGAAATTAGCACAAATCAACATATTTAAAATATCAATCAGTCAATTTAAATATTTTTGTCGAACGAAAAACTAAGATGAGTTAAACTGGATTAATCTGGATTAAAAAAAAAATTAATATCGCTTAGGTTTTTCATAGCGTAATATTAATCCTGGTGGTTTAGTACAATTTTTTGTTTTTCAAAAAACCTGTGATTAATAATTTATGAACCCTGCAAACACAACATAATATCATATAATTGTAATAAATCTAGCATATACCCTAAGCATTGCTAATTTAATGTAACAGATATGTAATATACATATAACAAGTGCATTTCCTTAATCGGTTATAGATTTGCAGTAAATTAATATGGTTAATATAATCAATTTAAATCAATATTTGCAAAATTAAACTGATGCATCTAGTGTTCACTCTTCTGTTCTATGAATTCAGATTTAACAAATTATGTATGAAAAACTTGATTAGATATATTACTATTACTAAACTTACCTAATATAATAATTATAAGTTATAACTGCAAATTTAACACTTGTTTATACTATAAAATCACGATACACAATATTTTATCCCATTTTTTTTTTTACAACGCTAATTATCACCATAAACTAATTAGTCACAGAGAATTAACATGAAACACGAAGTATAACGTTTATTTGATGTATGAACCCGAATAAGAGTTTTGAACTTGGTAAAAAGTCACATATTTTAAATAATAGCGCACTATTTTTAGCACTTCCTTATTTTCGTATCCACAAAACTTGGTATACCAAAATAACTTTGGTATTTATCTAGTAAACTTACAATAAAATATATCACAATAAACAATAGTATTAAGATAAGAAATTCGTACGTCAGTTTATTTGCAATTGGTAAGAACTGTTTGGGTGCTTAATAAATCTAGACTAGCCCAAACGATGCGATACTTGACTAGAATATATTTTGGCTACGGCGCCTGACCAACAGAACAACAATCTCGTATCCCGGGCGTATTCAGTACGTACGAACGCAGATCGCAGAGCCGATCCAATACTCAGACTTGTATCCAAGACTAGATGAGATTGGTGTCATTATACTATTTATATTTGTCATACTGACACACAGAAAAATTCGATGAAATACATCGAAATCAACACCTTTATTTCACGTTTCTTTCAGTCAAGGAAACATTTCATCGCTGCAGATTGAGATTTCTTAATTTAGCTGCAGCGAACATATATTTACGGAGATACTATATTTTAGTAGGTATATGTAAACACGATACATGAGTTTCTATATGGTAACAAACAATGCTTTAATGCTGTTCAATTTCAATTTAGTTTATTATTTTATTTGTAAAAACAATAATCATTTTTGTTACTAACATTCACAAAAAATGATCTGAAATTTTCCTAATTTTCTATCGAATTTATATAAGATTTTTTTATGTAATGGCAGACTGCCATATCTTCTTTGTTTGACAATATTCCATAGAAAAGACGCGGTATTACACTTAAAATTGTAATTACTCTATATCATTTCTGTTGTGGCCAGCATAAAACTTATAAAAGCGGATGCAAGTTCACGTAGTCATACTGTTGTTATGGAAACGTCAATGAATTTAAAATGAGTTTTTCTTACAAATGGTACACGTTTTAAGATTTTTTTTTTAACTAAAATGGTTCAAAGTTTTATTATCGTTCATACTGAATTAACTATTTGTGCAGCCATTTTGGAGATACTGAAAAGCCAACTGTGCGATTACGCCCAAAATCTAAACAGATTTTCGTAAATAAATTTCAAATACGCAATTCTGCCGTTTAGTGCTTAGTAATGTAAAATTATTATTGAGAAAATTGTACTCAGTGAACCTGGAAACGACTATATTCATTAAATTCTAGCAATCGATTTTTTCATGATCCTATGCTCTCTTTATAAGTAATAAAACATTTACATATTAAATATGTGGAGTGGCCTGCACTCGACTTTCTTTTACGCAGATTTCACTAGATATATATATATATATATATATATATATATATATATATATATATATATATATATAACCAAAACCAACTATCAAACTAACCAATACTCTACAGAAATATTCTGAAATGTCATTTATCTAATTGAGTCTATTTTGTTTTCCTATCAAAGACGCAGATGATCCGATTTATTAAGCTACATGCGAATCCATGGCAACGTAAACAAGATATGTGTAATGTTTCGTAGCATTTTTCTCGCAACTGGTAAATTTTTTGAAGAAATATTTCAAACAAAAGTTGTGCGAAATATTAATATCCTTTATTATGAACGTAACTATATTTGCCGTAAGTGTAGCCGTTCAAGTGATATTGGAGATAGAACAAAAAATGTATAGAGTAAACATGCACTACCGGTTTGAATATTCTTTTCAAAATAGGAGGTGCACATCTAGGGCATATACAAGTCTTAAGTTTGAAGTTTCATAATCTTAGGTTCGACAGTTTTAGCTCTAGAGCGTTCACAAACACACAGACAGACAGACGAAAATAGTCACATTCGATTCAGGGAAGGTCGAAACGTGTAAATCCGTTGAAATCTCGAGTTCGATATTTTTCATGATTACAATACTTATTTAGTAAAAGAAAGTAAAAAGAGAATATTTACAGGCTACATTTAGTCTTTTGGAAGAATAATAAAATTAATATATTAAATAAATAATTGACATGTATTTTTCTGTTTTATCACATATTTTTGTTACATTTATCGTAATATTTCATAGAATAAATATTTAGGTAAATAATTATTTTCTTTTTAAATGTACAGTTTTCGCTTTCAAGTGCGTTTTTAAAGCTTCAATAATATTTTTGGACTCTTGTTTGAAAATATCCGATTTTGAAATTTCAGTCATCGTTCTCAGAAAAGGTGATTGCGTTTTATACGTGTTTTTATCTTGTAAATCGCATTTTTCATTATTTTCAGTTAGTACTTCACCGTTTTCAATTTCTCGTTTTAATCGATTTATATTTTCAGTATTTTCATTAATATTTGATAATATATCACGTTTCGCAGGATTTAAACTATCATTATCAGCTAATTTAAGAGCTTTTTCCTGTTTCTCCTCCACTTTATTACTTTCCACTGGTGCAATAGCTACATTGTCAATTAGTATCTTCGGTTTTAAATGTTCTTGCTTTATATTATCATTATTTATTTCTTTGATATTTGCATTTAAATCAATTTTATTTACTTTCTCATCAATGGATTTTAATGCTGTTTCTTTGATATCTTGATCATTTGTTTTCTGATATAATATTTCATTTAAAGTTTTATTTTTAACCATCGGCAACGGTAACATACGATCATTAGGTATATTCTTATTTATACTATTGGTTATATTGGAAGTCTTATTTATTTTTAACAACTGTCTCGCAATTGGATCATTAATAATCACTTCACTCAACTTATCGCTAATCTTATTTTCAACATCAACGTTATTAATTTTCAGTACTTCATTCGCGTTCTCTGGAACCAGTTTTTCGATTGCTTTTTTGGCAACTTCTAATATTTGATTAGCTGCTTTGCGCCTAGCTTCATTCTGCACTTTTTGTTCTATTTCCTGTTTTTCTTTTAACTCCTTATTTTCCTTCTTCAACTCTTGCAGTAATTCTTTTTGCTCTTCGATCATTTCCTGTTGTTTTTCTTTGTGTTTTTCAAGTGTTTCTAGGAATTCCGCTTTGACCTTTTCTTCTTCTCTCTGTTTGCTTTTCTCCTCCTCTTGTAATTCTTTATCTTCCTTTTTGATTGCGTCTATATCCACTTCTTCTGCTTTTTTAGCTTCAGCAATCGATTGCTCAAGTTTCGAATTTGTCGTTTCAGGTTTTTTCTCGAATGATTTGTTAATTTTATTTTCGCTATTTTCCTTTTTCGACTTGTTCGGTGTTTCAACTATTGCCTCAGTTTGCTGTTCAACTTCATTTGCTTTATATGGAGGTGGATCTGTTTTAATTATATTTTCGTCTGGTTCTATGGGTTGTGGAGGCTCAAGACGAACATCTTCCGGCTTTTGTTCCACTACAATTGTTTCTTTTAAAATAGGAGTTTTAATGACTTCGAGTTTTATTGGTTTTGGTTCTACAAAAAATTATTATAATGAAAATTTAATAACCGATGTGTGAGCGTCAACTTTCAATGTCGCAGATTTGTCCAAGAAGATAAATGAACATATATTGATTTACCGTTTACATTTATGTGAAATATATTATTATCAATGGGTTTCTGCTAGTTTAATACTTTTCTGGAATTAAAAATATATATATATATACCTTCATCTAATTTAATTTTTAGGAACATTTTCGGTTCAACCATTTGAACATCACTTTCAATTGAAATCGCTGATTTCACAAAGGTAGGATTTCTTTCTGTGGCAACGTTGGTATTAATTTCCTCCATTGCATATAGATTGGCGTACGTTCCCAATACCATTACAATTACTCCCACAAACAATAAAATCTACAATATACAATTGTTATAAATGCAATTGTACAGATTAAAAAAATATATATTTAGTTACCTGAGCTAAAAGTCTTTCATTTGTATTTTTTGTCGAAATGCAAATGAAACAAGTAACAGGGAATATTAGGCATATCATTATGCCTATAGTTGATCCAACAAGACCTAAGACAACTTCAATATTTGGTATTAGAATTCCTATTACTAGCGATGTAGTAATTATAATAAAAGTTAAAAATTTAAATTTTGACTCAGGTATATAGTTACTTGTTCCTTCATATGGAGTATAACCCTGCAAAAATATAACACAATCAATAAGAAAACAAATACGATTAAAACTTTGTGAAATTAAATAAAATGAATAATTTAATGCCATACATTAGCACTCGAAAAAATGTTTCTTTTTTTTACAGTATTCTTTTTAGGACAGAAAATCAAATACATTTTAAAAGAATTCAAAATCTAATAAGATACACTGATTTTAAACAAAAATTGGCGTTATAAGTTTTTAGCTCGCCGTACGAAGTACCGAAGAAGCTAAAGCATTCAGTCGTGTGTCTGTAGCATTCTCGGATCAAAAAAATTCATTAACAAAAAGTGTTTGTCGCGTCGCCCTGAATCCAAAAATGTATATAACTTATATACTTGGATGTTAGACGTCGCTCGCTCGCTCGGTATCTCGTAAGACAAAATTTGTGCCCTCTACTCCTCTGAAGGTACCGGAACGATTCACACCAAATTTTGTACAAATATTATTTGGCACCCCATTGGAATTCGCTCGCAGTTTAAATCCAATCGCCCGAGTTATAGGCCCCCAAAATTTAGAGCCCCCCTTAATACTGCCCTTATGAAAATAATTAAAACACTCAAAAATTTTACTAAAAATTCTAAGATATTTTATGTCCACATGATTTTTTCATATTGTTAACCCAAAGCCCGAAAAAAATTATTAAATATTATAATTTTGAATTTTAAAATAAGCACAAAATTTCTTTTTATCTACAAATAATTGTAATTCTTTATATATGTATAACATATTTTCAAATTGTTAACCAAAAGGCCATAATAATTAAAAACCACTGCTCGCAACGCATATCTTATCTAAAGGAGAGCTCTACGCGTTGGTGCATTTTACGCGCTCCAAATCTTGCTATTTATGGTTTTTGTAATTACGGAAAGTATATATTCTTTTAATTACCCTTTTAAAAAGAAGTGAGTTTAAGCTCGCCCTGCATGGAAATATCACAAGAGGAAAGCTAAATGCAACAGACAACACAAATCCAATCTTCATAACATCCGTCATCACAGATGGTTTAAAACTCATCAGAATATTGCCAGTAAATGGTTGCGATGAAAATGCAATGTATCCAAAGAATCCCACACTTACGTAGACAGCTACGCAAATATTCACAGCGACACGTACAATATAATTCATACTGTCCAACGTTGGGTTTGCAACAATTTCATATATTTCAAACAATTGTCTGGAATGTAATACAATTCATTATTCAATTATCTGTTTGAAAAAATAGTTTTTATTTACGTTTGACAGGAGAGCGCCATAGAGAAAATCGGTAAACATTGTAATATTCCCGCTGGACGCCAAAGTTCAACTTTATCCATCCAATTATCCAATACAAAACGTGAAGCTGATTCTGACATTGTCTACGCAGTTATTAACTTTTTAACATTATAATCATTTTATTTCAAAGGTGGGCAATAGATATTTTGTATTTGTTACACAGTTTTATTTATGACATCAATAACTATTTCAAATAATGTTACGAAGTATATATTGCCCACCTCTGCAATATTTAAAATAGTAATACCTTCAGAACTAAACAAAAGTAAAATCCTATGGTAGCAGTACAGACACTGTGTAAACTATCAACATTTTTTAATAATCCTAAAGGTAAAACACAGAATATCGCCACCCCAACTAAAATAATTATGCGTAAATTATCGGTTGGTTTTGTTCCCATCATTTTAGCGATTATAGCTGGTCCCAAATCACCAATAATCACAAAAAACGCAATACACGTTCCCATTAGAAATCCAATGATTCCCAATTCAACTACAAATTTTCCAGTTGTTCCAAAGGCATGAAATGCTAAAAATCAACAAACTTTTAAGTAAATTACATTAAGTCGTGCGTTTTACCATCATTTTAATAATAAACAATGCCAATACACTCGGCTTAATACACTCGGCTTAAATTAGTGGGGCACTTATATAACCAAGCCGCAAAATGGCCTTTAGGGTTACAATCTAAAAAATGTTACTGATATAAAAAGTCTTAGATTATTTTCTAGTATTAAAAAAAAAATTAAATTCATATTTATTGTCTTTAGATAAAAATCGAAGATATTTTGTCTACCAAATTTCTGTAAATTGGTAACCCGAAGGCGATAAAAAAATTAAAAACAATAATTATGAAGTTTAAAATATATATATTTTTTTTAATACTACAAAGTAATATATATATATATATATATATATTTACTTATTTATAAATATATATCTTTTTATTATAATGGTCCTTTGGGTTCACAACCAAAAGAATGTTACTCATACAAAAAGCCTTAGACTACTTTGTAGTATTAAAAATATATATATATTTTAAACTTCATAATTATTGTTTTTAATTTTTTTCTTTGTACAAATGCATAAGATTTTATAAAAAACAAGATTTGGTACGCGTAAAACGCACCAACGCGCACAGCTCGCCTTTAGGTAAGATATGCGTTGCGAGCAGTGGTTTTTAATTATTATGGCCCTTTGGTTAACAACTTGAAAAAATATTATAGATATAAAAAGTCTTACTTTTTTTTTAGATTATATTGATAAAAAAAAACTTTTAGTGCATAATTTAAAATTCAAAATTATATTTAATAATTTTTTTCGGGCTTTGGGTTAACAATATGAAAAAATCATGTAAACATAAATATCTTAGAATTTGCAGTAGAATTTTTGAGTATTTTAATAATTTTTATAAGGGCAATATTAAGGGAGGCTCCAAATGTTGGGGCCCTATAACACGGGAAGTATATGGACGATTGGATTTAAACTGCGAGCGGATTTAAATGGGATAATATATGTAGTAAATTTGGTTCAAATCGCTTCGGTACCTTCCGAGTATGTATACCAAATTTAGATTATATTGATTATAAAAAAAAAATTTTTTTGGTGTGAATCGCTCCGGTACCATCAGAAGAGGACAAATTTGATCTTACGAGCGAGCGACGACTAACATCCAAGTATATAAGTTATATATATGTTTGGATTCAGGGCGGCGAGACAAACACTTTTTGTTAATGAAACTTTTTCATCCGAGAATGCTACAGACACACGACTGAATGCTTTAGCTTCTTCGGTACTTCGTATAGCGAGCTAATAACACCATAACAAATTAAAATATACAATATGTGCAAATGAGTTTACCTAGTAATTCGAAAGTCCTTCGTCTAGCAATTATAGCAGATTTCACTAAAAAATGACTCGTAAATCGAGTAACAATACTGCTGATTATCAACATTAATGTTGCAAGTATAATGCCACACTGAAAACAATTTCATTTATTTTTTTTAAACAAATTTGTATTACATTAGTTTTACACATGAATTTACCTGTTTAAAACAAAATGGCATTGCTAATATACTAACACCAATAATACTATTAGATAAGGTCATTATATTGCCGGTATACGATTCCATTTTACTGCCTTTAACAATTATCCGAACAGACTGCCTCCAAATTCTTATTATAATTGTATTGATTCGTATGCTTGTACCTTTCTTTTAAATACTTCACAAAATATACTCTCATATCATACATATATATCATTTATAACTAAAAAAATACGTATACGACATTCATTTGCTACATGAAATCAAATGTCAAAATATTGAAACGTCAAATCAAAAATGTCAACAACGTCAAAAACGAATCTAGCAAAATATCCCTAAACCTAAAATTCGTTAGAAATAAAAATAACTAATGTGTGACTCCTTTGATATGTAATACTGAAATCCTTGGGTAGACGCCATCTTGTGAAATATAAAACTCGATTTACACAACTTAAGGTGGCATTCACCTTTTGAGCACAAAAAAAAGCTGTTTTTTAACATTTTTTTTCTCAGGGTACGTTTGAGATATTCGCATGCGGTTTTTTGTATCGTATTTATTCAACTTTTCTCTTTCATAAGGTATTTTTTAAAGTCAGGTACGTTTAGCCCCGGCGAAGATGTCCAGGTCCAAAGTGGGCAGCTCAATTTAGGCGCGCGGTAGCAGAACTCTGGTCCCAGTTGTTTGAAAAAAAAAAAAGAAATAAGGGTTTTAAAGTATATTAAATTGTCTAGGAATTGATTTTCGGGTGGTCCATTTGGACCATAATTAGCAAAATAGCGACCATCGTACGAAAAAAGTTATGTTTTGCCACTTTTTTTCTCCTTTGGCGGGCCTTAAAAAATATTAACAACTGTCGGACACACTTCGTCGAGAATCAACTTCTAGAAAATTTTATTACCTTTAAGATGCACTTATCGAGAGTTAAATCGGTTAATTTGTTGTTGAGATATTCTACCGCGCGACTTAAAAAATATGGTTTCGAGAAAAACGCGTTTAAAGTTTCAGCTTCAGACTGACGCGCGCGAAAACGCCGTGCTTGAGCAAAAACATTGTTTTGTTTAAATCGCAATTTCACATATTTCCAACTCGAATTTCAAAAAACGGCTTCAGAGACTTATAGTCAACACTTCAAAGTGTCCTATTCTGCAAAAAAAAAATATATCGATTTTTTGAATCCGCAAAAGGTGAATGCCCTCTTAAATCAGACAGTATACTTATGGAGAGATATTTTCTGTTTATTAATAAACTGTAACAAGTCATGTACAGAATGTTCAGAAATTATTTAGATGCCCTTGTCAAGAAGAAACCTCTATTGTTGGTATTTTTAGCTCACCGTACGAAGTACTGAAGAAGCTAAAGCATTCGGTCGTGTGTCTGTAGCATTCTTGGATCAAAAAATGTATGTAGCAAAAAGTGTTTGTCTCGTCGCTCTGAATCCAAATATATATATAACTTATATACTTGGTTGTTACTCGTCGCGCGTTTGCTCATAAAATTAAATTTGTTCCGGAATTATAGGGCCCCAAAATTTGAAGCCCCCCTTAATACTGCCCTTATAAAAATAATTAAAACACCCAAAAGATCTACTAAAAATTCTAAGATATTTTATATCTACAAGATTATTCTATATTGTTAATCCAAAGGCCATAAAAAATTATTAAATATTTTAATTTTGAATTTTAAAATATGCACTAAAATATATTTTTATCAATATAATCTACAAAAATCGACTTTTAATATCCATAAAAATTTTCATATTTCTAGCCTAATATTTAGTTTTTAATTAGTGCCTATTAGTGCTACAAGAATTAGTTTCTTATCCATTATATTAAAGATATTTATTTATTGATTATAAAAATATAATATTAGGAAATAATTATCCAACAGAAACAATATGAAAACCAAGCTTACCTTATATAAATGAATGGGTTGAAAATTATACCAATACCAATTTGTAATGGTTTTGAAGTACTAGCTATCAAAACTAACCAATTCTCTACAGAAATATTCTGAAATGTCATTTATCTAATTCAGACCATTTTGTTTTCTTGTCGAAATATTGACAGGCGCAGATGATCCGATTAATTAAGCTACATTCAAATCCATGACAACGTAAACAAGAATCTTAAAATTTTCGGTAGCGGTTTTCTCGTAACTGGTACATTTATTGAAGAAACTTTTCAAACAAAAGTTGTGCGAAATATTAATATCTTTCATTATGAACATAACTATTTTTGCCGTTCTAGTGATATTAGAGATAGAACAAAAATTGCATAGAGTAAACATGCACTGCCGGTTTGAATATTCTTTTCAAAAATGGGAGGTGCACAACTAGACCATATACAAGTCTTAAGTTTGAAGTCTCATAATTTTACGTTTGACAGTTTCGGCTCTAGAGCGTGCACATACGCACACACACACACACACACACACACACGCACGCACACACACACACACAGACGTCACTCCGAAAATAGTCACATTCAATTCAGTTAAGCTCAAAACGTGTATATCCGTTGAAATCTCGAGTTCGATTTTTTTGGTGATCCCTATACTTACTTATTACTCTGTAAAAGAAAGTAATAATCATTATGAAAGCAACAATTTTTAGCAATAAGGCGAGGTGGACGCATTGGTGCATTGTACGTACCACAGCTCTTCTGTACTAGACAATGTCTCAAATCACCATATATATTTAAAATCGTGAATACGTAACTATAATGTAGAAACATTTTAATGACTAGTTTCATTAACAGAATGTGATCACATAATTAATGAATGTGTGTGTTTATGTCGAAAAACTTGATTTTTATAAATTGAACCAGCCCTATAGTTATAATGAATATTTATAAACAGTATTGAAACAGTATTCAAGCCAAGCAGTCGAATGTGTGCCAGTTCCAGTCGAGGTATTTATTCATTATCACCGTGAGTATTATTTACGATATCGATATCGACGATTTAAAAGCGCTAATTGTTAACATTCCTATACCCAAATAAACAAACAGCAATATTTACAATGTGTCCGTTCTGTTTTGTTGTCCTGAAACATTTGCGCGCGTGTCCTGTGGGACGAAACACAGGACACTTTCTTTTTCGTCATCGTCAGGTTCTTCTTCGTTGAATCGTGCTTCAACGAAGTTCGTTCTGTATGTTATGTGTGGTATGCTGTGTGTGGTATGCTGTGTATGGTATGCTGTGTGTGGTATGCTGTGTGTGGTATGCTGTGTGTGGTATGCTGTTGTGGTATGCTGTTGTGGTATAAATGACGAGTGAACCTAGCAGCTCGATCTAGCAGCCGATTCTTAGAAGCGTATAACCAAGGCAAACTAGATCACATTAACTAAAAATTGCAAAATAAGGTATCCCTTAAATATTCTGCCCTTTAAACTTTTACCCCTTATTTATTACAGGCAGGGGCTCCTATTACGGGTTAAATTTTTAGCATACGTGCTACAGGAAATGAAAAAAATTATTATATAACACTTACATTTTGCTTAAAATTTTAAAAGTTCATTTTGTTTATTAACAATTGTGCGTTGTTCATAATTTCAGGCCTTATCCAGAATGTTATAGAGATCATTTTTAAAGTAAAATGAATTCCTGAAATTCTTCAGGAGACATGAAAGAAACTAAACACTCTAAAGTTTGTAAATAGTTTAAACAAGATAAACTAGTTTAATAACAATTGTGCGTTGTTCATAAATTCAGACCTTCTTCAGTATGACATTAGACATATTAAAAAAATTTAAAAGATTTCATGGTACCTTCAGGAATCATGAAAAGAAATATCAAACTCGGACGTGTGTCAATAGCCTTTAGTTTAAACAAGATAAACTAGTTTAATAACAATTAACATAATACTTTCGTTGGTGGGCACTTGGTGAAACATTTTCAATTATAATAAATTAGAAAAACACACTTGGTAAGTTTCACAAAATCTTTATTATCGCTCTATAATTGTTTCGACCTCTCGGTCATCATCAGGAACTAATACAATATTATTATAAACATGTACTTATATACTAAATTATTCAATGCATAAATTAATGAGAGGTGACGAGTTGACATCCACTTGGTTATTTACAATATTTTTCTTACGGTGGACTGCTTTCCTAATTGCAGATTGTTTTAGCAAATTTAATCTATATCCTTTGGTAGCCGTATGTAGGATTTTAATGTTACCATCATAACTATGTAGATTTTCTATACAATGGTCAGAAAAGCCAGTAGAGTTAATGTTGTTGGTTATTGACTTCTGATGTTCTTTAATTCTTATTTTAAAACTTCTACCACTCTGTCCAATGTATATTGCATCACATTTATTACAATTTATTTCATAAATTCCAGTTTGTTCTTCTTTTTTGTTTTTAGGTTTATTATTTATTAGTAGACGTCCCAAAGTTAATTTATTAGTAGCTATTGAATTGATTTGCAAAGATTTTAATTTTGCAGCAATGTTTTCAGTGATAGTTGGTATATAATTTAAATAAAAGTAATTTGGGTTGGAAGTTAATGTGGTTTGATTATAAATTTGATTTAAAAGAAGTTTTCGGTTTTTCTTTTTTAGGAGGTTATCAATAATGGCTGTTCTGTAACCGTTATTGTGTTTATTGTATTTAATTCTAACTCAAAGTTTGTTTTATTTAATGGAATTTTTGTTAGTCTATGAATTAAACTGTGGAAAGAAGACATTTTAATTGATCTTGATTGGTTGGACGAATTAGGAATTATGGTGTATGTGAAGGTTGGTTTGCGGAAAATTTAATATTCGAGGTTTTTATTGTTTTTTGTTATCGTTAAATCTAAGAAGTTAATAGAGTTGTTATTTTCTTTTTCTAGAATAAATTGTATATTTTTGTTTATTCCATTTATATAATTAAAGAATTTATCCAATTGCCTATCCGTACCGATCCAAATACGTAATATGTCATCCACATAGCGTTTTCAAAATTTAATTTTATCCAAAAATTTATTTTCTGGGCAGAATTTTTTTTCTTCAAAATTGTTCATAAATATTTCGGCAAGCAATGGAGATAGTGGGGAACCCATAGGTAAACCACTGTTTTGATTATAAAATTTATCATTGAATTTACAATAGTTTTGTTTAAGGCATAAGTTAATGAATTAGGTAGTTCAATTCTTCTGCTAACTGATTATTTAATTCACTGTTGTTAATGTGGTTATTTAATATAGTTTTAAGTTCTTCTATAGGAATCGCCGTAAATAAACTTTTAACATCAAATGATACAAATTTCCTGTTTGGTTCAATTTTTATATTTAGCTGTTCTACTAACTCAAACGAATTCTTAATTGAATATATGGATTTAAAGTTAAGGGAGGCTGGTATTATATGATTGAGTTTTTTACACAATTTATATGCTGGAGCGTTTATGTATGAAACAACTGGTCTCATTGGGTGGTCTTTTTTATGCAGTTTAGGTAAAGTATATAAAATTGGAGCCTTTGGGTTCATATTTTTAAGAATGCATCTTTCATTATCATTTATTATATTATGGCATTTTTCTAAACTATTAATTAATTCACTTTGACATTTAGCTGTTGGGTCTGTTTTTAGTTCAATACATTCACATTCCTTTATAAATGTGAATGTATTGAACTAAAAACAGACCCAACAGCTAAATATCAAAGTGAATTAATTAATAGTTTAGAAAAATGCCATAATATAATAAATGATAATGAAAGATGCATTCTTAAAAATATGAACCCAAAGGCTCCAATTTTATATACTTTACCTAAACTGCATAAAAAAGACCACCCAATGAGACCAGTTGTTTCATACATAAACGCTCCAGCATATAAATTGTGTAAAAAACTCAATCATATAATACCAGCCTCCCTTAACTTTAAATCCATATATTCAATTAAGAATTCGTTTGAGTTAGTAGAACAGCTAAATATAAAAATTGAACCAAACAGGAAATTTGTATCATTTGATGTTAAAAGTTTATTTACGGCGATTCCTATAGAAGAACTTAAAACTATATTAAATAACCACATTAACAACAGTGAATTAAATTATCAGTTAGCAGAAGAATTGAACTACCTAATTCATTAACTTATGCCTTAAACAAAACTATTGTAAATTCAATGATAAATTTTATAATCAAAACAGTGGTTTACCTATGGGTTCCCCACTATCTCCATTGCTTGCCGAAATATTTATGAACAATTTTGAAGAAAAAAAATTCTGCCCAGAAAATAAATTTTTGGATAAAATTAAATTTTGAAAACGCTATGTGGATGACATATTACGTATTTGGATCGGTACGGATAGGCAATTGGATAAATTCTTTAATTATATAAATGGAATAAACAAAAATATACAATTTATTCTAGAAAAAGAAAATAACAACTCTATTAACTTCTTAGATTTAACGATAACAAAAAACAATAAAAACCTCGAATATTAAATTTTCCGCAAACCAACCTTCACATACACCATAATTCCTAATTCGTCCAACCAATCAAGATCAATTAAAATGTCTTCTTTCCACAGTTTAATTCATAGACTAACAAAAATTCCATTAAATAAAACAAACTTTGAGTTAGAATTAAATACAATAAACACAATAACGGTTACAGAACAGCCATTATTGATAACCTCCTAAAAAAGAAAAACCGAAAACTTCTTTTAAATCAAATTTATAATCAAACCACATTAACTTCCAACCCAAATTACTTTTATTTAAATTATATACCAACTATCACAGAAAACATTGCTGCAAAATTAAAATCTTTGCAAATCAATTCAATAGCTACTAATAAATTAACTTTGGGACGTCTACTAATAAATAATAAACCTAAAAACAAAAAAGAAGAACAAACTGGAATTTATGAAATAAATTGTAATAAATGTGATGCAATATACATTGGACAGAGTGGTAGAAGTTTTAAAATAAGAATTAAAGAACATCAGAAGTCAATAACCAACAACATTAACTCCACTGGCTTTTCTGACCATTGTATAGAAAATCTACATAGTTATGGTGGTAACATTAAAATCCTACATACGGCTACCAAAGGATATAGATTAAATTTGCTAAAACAATCTGCAATTAGGAAAGCAGTCCACCGTAAGAAAAATATTGTAAATGACCAAGTGGATGTCAACTCGTAACCCCTGATTAATTTGTGCATTGAATAATTTAGTATATAAGTACATGTTTATAATAATTTTGTATTAGTTCCTGATGATGACCGAGATGTTGAAACAATTGTAGAGCGATAATAAAGATTTTGTGAAACTTACCAAGTGTGTTTTTCTAATTTATTATAATTGAAAATGTTTCACCAAGTGCCCACCAACGAAAGTATTATGTTAATTGTTATTAAACTAGTTTATCTTGTTTAAACTAAAGGCTATTGACACACGTCCGAGTTTGATATTTCTTTTCATGTTTCCTGAAGGTACCATGAAATCTTTTAAAAAAATTTAATATGTCTAATGTCATACTGAAGAAGGTCTGAATTTATGAACAACGCACAATTGTTATTAAACTAGTTTATCTTGTTTAAACTATTTACAAACTTTAGAGTGTTTATTTTCTTTCATGTCTCCTGAAGAATTTCAGGAATTCATCTTACTTTAAAAATGATCTCTATAACATTCTGGATAAGGCCTGAAATTATGAACAACGCAAAATTGTTAATAAACAAAATGAACTTTTAAAATTTTAAGCAAAATGTAAGTGTTATATAATTATTTTTTTCATTTCCTGTAGCACGTAGGCTAAAAATTTAACCCGTAATAGGAGCCCGTGCCTGTAATAAACAAGGGGTAAAAGTTTAAAGGGCAGAATATTTAAGGGATACCATATTTTGCAATTTTTAGTTAATGTGATCTAGTTTGCCTTGGTTATACGTTTCTACGAATCGGCTGCTAGATCGAGCTGCTAGCTTCACTATCGTGTATAAATGGGAATGATTGCGGTTTTAAGGCCACTTATTTCAGTTACAACCGAATTTGATCGAACACTTTGTAATGATTGCTCAAAAATATTTCCCAAACCCCAACTTCAAATTATTAAATTATGTTTTAGGTCTACAGTAGGGCCCTACGAGTATTTAATTTAATTTTTATTAATATATATTATTATTTTACAGCTAATAAGTATCAGGGGCGGTCGCCGTTTCTTTTTCAGGTCTACAGTAGGGGCCTACGAGAATTTCCCGCTCCTGAATACTATTTAATTTGTATTAATTTGTATAATTATTTTACAGCTGTGTATGGTGCACCAAATGTTTGAACTTTAAGGGGTATTCACACTTATGTAACTGTTTGCAAACCAAAGTTACTCAAAATATTCAGTGGCCCCGTGTGATCTCCTGCTGGAGTATAAAATCATATCGTCGCGCGCAAAAAGACCACAGAATTTGGGTATTCCGAGGTTGGAAGAAACAAACTCTTACTTAAGTGTTGAATAAATGGATTTAAATGTAATAGTGGGCACCCAACGAGCGACGAATAATAATTCGCACTGTAGTAACGCTTCAAACAAAGGTACTCGTTCACCAGTTGGCGGCCGGCAGCGCTTCCTGTACTGATCCAAGTCCGGTAAGTCCTTTGTAAAACGAACTTTAAGTTTGATCGACGTGCTTATCCTTAAATGGATTAGCGTCGTTGAGGCGTCGACTAGATCAGAAGAAGCAGGGGGTCTGTTCGGTGGGGCTCGCGCGATAGTTAAGTCCAAGTCTGCGGCGAGTACTCGCGATTGCAACTCTTACTAAAGTGACGAATTTCAGGGGGGAGGCGGGTCCCTGCCGACGTGGAACCGACCTTGTCGAGGTGGCAGGGCTTAAGCATCAATCACTATTATTCATTATAGCAATTCAAATACTGATTGATGCAACTAACAGGTTTCATAAAAATCACTTCTTTTTCTTTCTAAAAACTACATTCCAAATATTGATTTTGAATATTCAATTAATATTTTAATAATCATTTTGTAAAATATGATTTTTAAAAGACAGCAACACCATGTAAATAATGGATACAAATTTACAAGTCCATGTAAAGTTACAATTATAAATCATGTAATTATAAGCAGAAATATAGTAAAATTACATTGCAATTCAGGTAAATTAAGTAAAACTAGAATTACATAATTTATTGTTGTAGTTTATCAGTAAATGTTTTAGTTTTATTTGCTTTAAATAATTTTTATATTGAATATTTTTGCGATTAGCGTTCTGAGAGTTTGAATAATTTTTAAGTAAATATTTTGTACATGGAATAATTCTGTTTGTTCTAAATCATTGTGGCTTCAAAGTATTTTTATAATTTGTTCAATTTACCTAAACTTTTTATTTGTCTTGCTTAACATTTATTAAATATAAATCTGTGATTATTAATGTATATTTTATCTGAATTTAATTAATGTTTTGTTAACTATATTTTATTTTATTTGTGTATTTTATTTCCAATAATCCACATAACATTCAAAAAGGCGAACTGGTGAACAGTAACCATCAGTTACATGTTCACATAAGAACGGTCGACGTAAAGATAAAGATATTTCTTCATATTGTGAACCCAAGGTCCATAAAAACATATTTGAATATAATAATTATTAATTTTAAAATATGCAATTTGTTTTTATGTATAACAAAAACTCGACAAAAGATAACTATACTGTCAAAGTTATGTCGCTATTTTTACAAGTTTGCCAAGTTTCTTAAATCTTAAATGAGTTTAACTTTGCATAAAATATATTTGGTTTATTAAGGGGGTATTCACATTGTGAAAAGAAAAAGAATTGTTTTTTTTTTTTGTATTTCAATATGTCTAGAATATAGGTGCGTGAATATATAATAATATATGTGTAAATATAAATGTATATAAATATATATATATATATATATATATATATATATATATATATATATATATATATATATATATATATATATATGTATATCTATTTATTACAATATAATTAGTAAAAAATTGCAATCCTCTGCAAATCTTCGTAGTAGAATTTCGGATAACACAAAATTCAAATAAAATAATTTTAATTTGGGCAACAATTCTTCCGACCAAAGTTTGGAATCTATTGGAATTTGTATGTCAGTAAAGTTATCCACAGTTTTCTCCGGCCCCGATTTCTGTAACCAACCTAAAAATAACAAAATCCCCTTGATTGATTTTCGCGCTACTATTAAAACCAAAATTACTTCCCATCACTTAAAAATTAAACAACCACAAACAGCGAAAATGTATATAATCCGTTTGTACACAAAATCGCTGTTAGTGGTTACGTTGTGGTTGTCTAATTTTTAAGTGATGGGAAGTAATTTTGTTGTAATAGTAGCGCCAAAATCAATCAAGGGGATTTTGTTATTTTTAGGTTGGTAACAGAAATTGTGGCCGGAGAAAACTGTGGATAACTGTACTGACATGAATTTGTTCTATTGCGTACTTTTCGTTAGAAATATATTTTCCGTACAAACTGTCAAAAAATACCAATACTCCACAGTAATACAAAAACAGTTCTCCCTTGTTTCTTAGACATTTAGATTTTTTGTAAATCAGGGAAACGTCGAACTATGTACTGTTTGTTCCTATGAGCCGGGGGTTTTTAATGATAATTCATAATTCCTGAACATATTTCTACAGTTTTTGATTATATATAGCTAATTATTGATATTCTACACAAAATGAAACACAATTGAGGTCTTAATACCACGTATTAAGCGAAATAAAAATCTAGGGGATTTTTAGTTTTTTATGTGGGCAACAAAAAATGGATGCTGTAGAAAACTGTGGATAACTTTACCTACATTCATTCTAAGTCTCTCAATCTCCAAGCAGTGGCATTTCATATTCAAATTGTATATAAAATTAAATTATTTTTCAACTAAATTATAAATATTATTATTATTGTAACTCAATACTGGTATAAATACCATTATAATATTGTTATTTGATATTCACTAAATAAAACAAGAATAGGTACAACGTACCTAAGCTCGCCGTATCTGCGCATGTACAAAGATGTAATGGCGCACACTTTATCTAATAATATACATTTTCAATTTGAAAATATACCTTTATTCAAGGTGTTCGTGCATAATTTTATGAAATATACTCAATTTGCCACTATTAGATTTTTTATTATTATTAACCTTTGCATAAAGGCGTGATGTATTACAACAAAAATCGTCGCCAATGCACGCCATAAGAATAACATGTCTCGCAGCGTTGACCGCGATCAGTTTGCTTTCCCGCGCAGGGAATGACGTACCCACTTCTTTCGCCTATGGCAAGTGCCGCGTCAAAGTTGTTGCTTCTGAGTTTAGAATACCATTCCATAAAAATTAAAGTTACTGGTGTTGGCGCCAGAAACCATTGTTTTATTAAAGGTTAAGTTTCTCGGTTTACCTATATCCAACTATCCTGTTATTCGTGCGTTTTTATTTATTTCATAAGTGTAATACATATATCTATTTTATAATATATAATGGATTTCAAATCTATCACATCACAGTATTGGATTGAAAACAAAGATGTGTGTACAGAAAAAATCAATGAAGAATATATTTGGGATTCGGTATATATATAACACACATTCTAGTTATTTAAGATATATTTGTTTATACATTTATTTTTAAACAAAGATTCCGTTATTAAATGCTAACGAGCTACATGATTTAAAAGACAATTGTCTTGTACGATTTCATGGTATGATTCAAGATATGTATAATCCTGAATATTACTATGATAAATACGAAGTGCAGAATCAAAATACTAAAACATCATATGTAAAATGTGGTAGATATCGTGATACAACAGATTTAGCAGTACGTAACAACTAGATTTCATTCGTTTCTCCAATTTTAATTGTCTTAATCACAAATTTGTTCGATAAGAAATATAATAACAAACCTACTTATACTCATTTGTAACGTATTACGTTCAAAAAATTAATACACTTGTAATCCAATGCTCATATTAGCTTCTGTAAAAGTATCGCTTCTAACAAAAATAAGATTTAAACAAAACACTTCTAATTCCAACATTTTCAAAAATTAAAATATCTATTATCTATTCAGTGGGTGTTTTTAGCTCGCCGTACGAGGTACCGAAGAAGCTAATGTATTCGGTCGTGTGTCTGTAGCACTCTCGGATCAAAATTTTTCATTAACAAAATGTGTTTGTCTCGTCGCCCTGAATCCAAAAATATATATAACTTATATACTTGGATGTTAGTCGTCGCTCGTAAGACTAAATTGCCCCTCTTCTGAAGGTACCGGAGCGATTCACACATCAAATTTGGTACACATATTATTTGGCACCCAATTTGAATCCGCTCGCAGTTTAAATCCAATCGCCCGTATACTTCCCGACTTATAGGGCCCCAAAATTTAGAGCCCCCCTTAATACTGCCCTTATAAAAATAATTAAAACACTCAAAAATTCTACTAGAAATTCTAAGATATTTTATGTCTACAAGATTTTTACATATTGTTAACCCAAAGCCCGAAAAAAATATTAAATATTATAATTTTGAATTTTAAAATATGCACTAAAATTTTTTTTTATCAATATAATCAAAAAAAAAATTGTAGCTCCAAAATTTAGAGCCCCCCTTAATACTGCCCTTATAAAAATAATTCAAACATCCAAAAATTCTACTAGAAATTCTAAGATATCTTATGTCTACAAATTTTTTTCATATTGTTAACCCAAAGCCCGAAAGAAATTTATTAAATATAATTTTGAATCTTAAAATATGCACTAATTTTTTTATATTTATTAATATCTACAAAAAATTCTAAGACTTTATATACATAACATTTTTTCAAATTGTTAACCAAAAGGCCATAATAACCACTACTCGCAACGCATATGTTACCTAAAGGCGAGCTCTACGCATTGGTGCGTTTTACACGTACCAAATCTATTAAGACCGATTTTCCAATAAATGGTACAATTTTCGAAAAAACTCTGAATAAAGTTGCTATGAGTATTGATATCTGAAACTTATAAGAAAAAGTCATGCCATTGCCGAGATATTGTAAAAGTAGCATGAATAAACTGTTACTTTCGGTTAATATACTTTTTTCCACCCGGGCAATATACATGTATTAAGTTTTTTTTTTTTCTAAATCAGTTTTTCTTTGGAGCAGTTATAAATAGCCGTAATTTCGAAAATTGTCTGATACGATTCAGGGATGCTCAAAACGTGTATTTCCGTAAATATCGCGAGTTTAAACATTATTATGATTATAATACTTCTACTTCTAGATTTCATCCAAGAACATAATTCATATAATGTATTTGAAATGAATAAAAATGATACAGATACGTTTTACATTTTCCTTAATTGTCTATAAAAACTACGTACCTCTTCAACCAATAAGAATTTAGAAAAGACATTGCTTACATTTGCTACAACTTTTCATCGAATAATAATTGAATTCTATGTTTCGGTAAATATTCTAATAAAAAAAAACGACTTGGGTAAATTTACGATTCAGGCAAAAAAAGTTTGGACAAATTATGCTTCCCTGATTTAATCAATTCACTATGATAAAACATTTAAATTCTTAGGAAAACGAAGTAATAAATTTTCACAGTTGCGCAAATAAAACAGGCGAAAGAGACACAATGGTTGTGATTACATTCCCGGGTTTAAACGATTGGGTGTATGAGGTATTTTTTCAATAAATTGTAATATAAATATGAATCTAAAAAAATCAAACTTGAATAACTTGGTTACTTAGCTCGAAAATGAACAAAAAAAAATTAGCAAACCAGTCATTTTTGATTGTCCCGACGTAATAAATAAATCTGCAAAACGTTCGTATGAAAGTGAACCAATGGAAACAGAATCTACGCCAGATGTTTCTACAGACAATAAAAAGCTATGCGTACAAAACAAAGGCACATTTACGGGTATCGTGTCAAAATCTCATATTCTTAATTTACCGCTTCCAGATCCAAAGGCAAAATGCTGCCTTGTCAAGGTAAGACAATCTGAGCAATTACGTATTATTTTTGTTGGCAGTTAATCAAATTTTGGTTTGGTATATTTATTTTCTTTGATTCATAATGTTATTGATAATTGATATCATTGCTTTTAAAATTAAGTTTCCTTATACTCTTTATGCTTAGACTTAAGAAGAATTAAAATGAAATTGTTCATTTAAATGTATAGGTTTACGAAAACGCGAATAATTTCAAATTAAATGAAATGATAGAAGTCGCTGGTTTTCTCTCGGTCGATCCATTACTAACTGATCCAATGTATCATAATAATGATAACGATAATGAATTGGAAGTTCAAACACACAATCCACCGCCTTCGTTAGTGCCTCGAATTCATTGTGTTGGGCACAGAAAACTTAAATATTGCAATCCCTTAATAAAAATGATTTCATTAGACAATAATGATGTAATGGTCCTAAGAAAGGAATTACGCGTTGTTTTATCACAGCTTCTGTTCGGCGATAAACTAGCAGCTGACTACCTCATCTGCCACTTGATTTCCAGTGTGTAAGTACAATTTTTACGTTCTTATATAGAAAGTATAGAGGCAATAATTTAAAAAAAATGTTCGAAGGGAATCTTTACTCTTATAGTGTTTTTAGTATCTTAAAAATGATTGTATTTACAGACAAATAATTAGACTCAAAATGAACGATATAATAAAATTTAATAATTTGTGTGTACCATTTGGTCCATTTGAAAGTCATAGACGTTTCAATAGCAAGCGTTTATGTTTTAATAAAATAGATCCGTGTAGTTGTGTACATACACAACTACACGGATGTATTAAACGGATCGCTACGTATATATTTTGTAACCAATCGCAATCGCGGCATCGAATATCAAAATATTAAACAAAATTATACAATTGCTAGGTTAAGGTCAAACATCAAGCTCTAAAAAAAAAAAAGCGACTAACCCTTATAAAAAAATATATCAGTGAATTCGTAATTGCATAAATAATGTCTGGTAAAAATGTTTATTTTTTGAAACGTACAGTTTCGAAGATAAAAAATAAAAACTATAAAAAATGACCTATTTTTGGGATCTTTATTTTTTATCTTCGAAACTGTACGTTTCAAAAAATAAACATTTTTACCAGGCCTTATTTATGCAATTACAAATTCACTGATATTTTTTTTTAGTAAGGGTGAGTCGGTTTTTTTTGCGTAATCGAGGTTTGTTTAATCATGATAGGTTTTGAGTAGTTTTATGTAATTAAGAAATATAACTTTGACCAAAAGTGTAACAATGTGCCCGTAATGCCTTTATATTCAATGCCTGGTAAAAATGATATTCTTTTTGTATTTACAGTTTCAGAGATAAAAAATAAAAACCTCCAAAATAGGTCATTTATTATAGTTTTAATTTTTTATCTCCTAAACTGTAAATACAAAAAGAATATCATTTTTACCAAGCATTATTTATGCAATTACGAATTTACTGATATTTTTTTTCTTTAAAAAGTAGGGAGGTTTTTGCGTAATCGAGGTTTGTTTAATCATGATAGGTTTTGAGTAGTTTTATGTAATTAAGAAATATAACTTTGCGCAAAAGTGTAACAATGTGTCCGTAATGCCTTTATATTCAATTAACAGTCATTATTCGATGGAATATCTTTGATTATAGCGTAAAAATAGCTAATTTCTAATACTGTGCGCATGATTTCTATCACTGGTTGCTTGAACATTCAAAGTCGATGGTAGCGCCACCATCTAAAATAGCCGAGAGCGGAGCGACATTACTTCGAACTAGATGGACCTGATGGTTTTTCTTAACCTGTGGGAACCATGTGCCCATATCATATACACAATGCAGTTCACTCCTGACCGATCCATCTGTCTAATTGAATAATTTGACTGGTTGCTAATTTACATAAAATTATTTTGAAAATGTGGATCTAATCATGGTTACACTATATAGATAAGGCATTTCCCTTACCCGGTTTTCCTTGTGAGCACGGTTTTGAATTTTCGTTATTTTACCTATAAGTCGTTTATATTAATGTATAAAATAAGTACATGAAATATTTGCTATTATATTTGTCATTGGCATACACTATCAATATAATATATCAGATGGCACTATCTGCAAATTTCACAACAACAACAAATACACGTCTAATCTTCAAATTAATATTTGAATAGATTTTTCACATTCATATTATTTACTTTGACATTTCATTATGGAGTTTGGTTCGTTTTTGTCTATTTATCTTTTTTTGGACTTTAAATGCTGTAGTCACAGCATTTTTTAAAAGTGGTAATTGTCCATAAGTTAAAATACAATTGCTCAAGCCATTAAAAATCTAAAGTATTTTAGCCCGCCAATAAAATGTTTATACATTTTTTGAATATCTCAAGATAGTAGGACAGTTTTCTTAAGTAAATACAGAAATTACAATAGAAGCGTTCTACACATATAAACATATACATCTGAATTTTTTTTTAGTCACTATTTTTAAATTTAATTCACTATATTTACTATATTCATGTCATAAATGTATGAAAAGTATTAAAAACGCTAAAAATTTGTCAATGTTCTGGTTGACTCAAAACCGATTTTTACATAGAGCAAATACTGTCAAACGTTAAATTGTGAAACTTCAAACTTAAGAAACCGGAAGTGCATGTTTACTCTATGCATTTTTGTTCTTTTTCCAATATCACTAGAACGGCTGCACTTATGGTAAAAATAGTTATATTCATAATGATAGATATTAATATTTCACACAATTTTTGTTTTAAAAGTTACTTCAAAAAATGTACCAGTTACGAGAAAACTGCTACGGAAAATCTTAAATATCTTATTTATGTTGCCATGTATTTGCATATAGTTTAATCAATCATATTATGATTAGTACCTGTCAATATTTTGATTTTTCTAGTAAGCATTATGTAAAAGAAAGTCGAGTGCATGCCACTCTAGCTTTTTTAATACACTCTTAATTAAAATATGTATAACTCTTTTATTTATTTAATCAATTGCCTGAACACATAGTCTATGGGGTCGCAGATTACGAATCTGGCTTCAAAATCGGTCTAAAAACAAAATGGCGTCTACAAAATGAATATTTTATTCACTATTAAGCACTTTTTTTATCTATTTTCAGTCACTTATTTCACTTTTATCCTTTAAAAACTACACTATTTCACTTTTTTTTGTACAAAATTGGTGTGTAAGCCCTCCAAATAATATCATTTATATGCGAGCTATATATGTTTTGAATGAAAGTGTACAATATTATAATATCAGTGAGTGGACTATATATGATATGGGCACATTGTGTCTACGGGCGCCCCTAGTTTTATAAGAAAGTCATGATATTTGATTTTGTTGATATAAAATATAATAAATACATGTAAAATGTAAATATACCTACGGCCTTTATCGATTGGGTTACGTTATTTCAATGCGAAACTAAATTGTTCGAACGTTTACGTTTACTTTTGTCAATCGATCTAAAAGGCCTAGAATAAAATTTGTAACTCAGGTGCAGCCTTCTTATTAAGCTTCAACGTGCTGTGTACAAAGTTTCAAACATTTTTACTTACTAATACAATACTTTTGTGCTCCTGATAACAATAGCTAAATCGACTGTTGATTGTCAAAAGTTAGATATCCCAACTAATTTTGGCATCTGACTTATGGTTATCAGGATTTCGTCCGTACTGTATTGTATTTAATTTAATTTCTAATTTTTTAAAATAATAATTCAATTATTACTGTCTTAGATATTTGAAGAACGATACAATGACATTGGGAAAATTTTGTTTAAACTTGTCAAACATTCCGACAGAACAGCATCCAAATTACGGCGAAGAGTTATACGAATTCATAAAATTACTAGTGCCTAAGAGTCATTATTTACCAATGACTTTGGATAATATGAATGATTTAGCATTTGCACCAAAGTAATATATCTTAAAACCAAGGACTTGAACCGACACAGATTATTGTTTTTAAATTATTTCTTATAAGGAGTTTCGGTTGTTTAAATGTATCAAAACCGGTCAAAGTTTACGGATTGGTTTATTATTTTTACGATTTTCAGTTAACGTTGGGTTCATTACTTTTAATTTTTAGTTACGACTCGTCTCATAACGATTTTTACTGTTTCGTTCCGGTTCAAGTTCCTGCTTAACACTTTAATATATGTAATACAATTTTAAATGCATATATTTGGTGTTTTTAGGAAAGATTATGAATGTAATAGATTAACCAGTGGTATTTTACAACTAAGTAATAATACACATTTGATTCTGGATGAAACGAAACTTCAGCCTGGTCACTTAAATCGGGCTGGTTGCAATGCAGTTTCTGCGTTGGCAACTACGATTATAAACCAAAAAGTTGGTTATGACTTCCACTATTACCAAATGGCTTTTGATTGTGATATTCCTATATTATCACTTTCCGAGGGCAAGTCGATGTTACCTGTACGTTTCTCGCTGTATTCTTGCAAATTCAACCTACACAATCATATGTAACAATATTACATCTCTATTTTAATAGAAGGATATACAACTACCACTGGCACCCGACGAAGATTGCCTCAAAACTTATACGGAAATTAAAGAGGCAGCCAAGCATTTTTTGCAACCAGAATTACTAAATAGGTTTAGAGTATATCTAACAAAAGCTCGACATTCTGAATACAAACTCTCCGATGATGCTACAAACGTATGTATAATATATCCATATTTATTATGACATGTTATTTTATTTTATTGAATTACAGTTGGTACAAACAGCTTTTGTTCAACTTCGGCAAGGCAAGAATATAACAGCCGAGGATTTACATGAACTTCTCGTCTTGGCAAGGCTTCTTTGTCTGTCCAAAGGTAGAGAGTCACTAGACGAAGAAAGCTGGAGGGAAGCATACGAAATGGAGAACGAACGAAAAATGAGAATTGAGAATCGACCAAGAAATTAAAATATTTTGTTTTGTACTCTTTCTATGATAAATCGAATAAACTATTTATATATTTCACTGTTTTGTTATACGGGGATTTTCTTTTCAGAAATATTCCTCTTCAAAGTAAAATTTTTTTACTAAAATAATTTCAATACAACCTTTGTTATTGAATAATTCTGCTTCTTGTACAATTTGCTATTAAAACAATACAATCACATTCGGTCAAACTGCCCACGCGCATGTACTGAGTATTTTCTTTGTACACATCAAGGAGACAAAAATTAGAATAGAGCGATAGGTTCAATCATTGTTGATCGGTTTCGGTTTTCATTAGTCGATTTCCTCGTGATAATCGACTATGAGTAGATAAGAATACAATTCAATCATAGATTTTACTGAATCGAATACTAAGAACAGCCTATGTTAGGCATAATTCATACGATTTATTATATATAATCCTAATACATGCGTATCCATGGCAACATAACGAAAAAATTTAAGATATTCCATAGCAGTTTTCTTATAACTAGTACAATTTTTGCAAAAACTTTTCAAACAAGAGTTGTGCGATAGTTTTGGCTCTATAGCGTAACGCATATCAAAACAGCGATGGCATTAAAAGACTGGTTATTATTGCAATCAATCAATAACAATGTCATTACAATCAATTTCATATTATCTTTTCAAAATTTAGTTGTAAATAGATTTTCTTCTTTAAAAACCCTAGTAGTTAGTAATAACTATTTTCTTTATAAATAAGAATATCTGGAGTGGCCTGCACTCTGCCTCTGTGTGTGTCTGTGAACGCTCTAGAGCCAAAACTGTCGAACGAAAAATTATGAAACTTCAAACATAAGCTTTGTATATGCCCTAGATGTGCACCTCTTATTTTTGAATAGAATATTCAAACCGGAAGTGCATGTTTACTCTATGCATTTTTTGTTCTATCTCCAATATCACTAGAACGGCTACACTTACGACAAATATAGTTATATTCATAATGAAAGATATTAATATTTTGCACAACTTTTGTTTGAAACATTTCTTCAAAAAATGTACCAGTTGCGAGAAAAATGCTACGAAACATTATAAATATCTTGTTTACGTTGCCATGGATTCGCATGTAGCTTATAAAATCGGATCATCTGCTTTTTTGTCAGGAAAACAAAAGACTCTATTAGATAAATGACATTTCAGAATATTTCAGTAGAGTATTGGTTAGTTTGACAGCAGATTTTGAATATATATATATTTATATCTAGTGAAAACTGCGTAAAAGAAAGTGGAGTGCAGACCACTCCAGATATTTTAATATAGCTTACGGCTCATAATTTTTAGATTTTTAAAAAGAATTCTATAGGGCAGTTTTAAGGGGTGCTCTAAATTTTGGGGCTCTATTACTCCGGACCTGTACGGAGGATTCAATTTAAAATGCGATGGGAACCTTTTGGCCATCCAGTTAAATATCGGCTTGGTACCTTCAGAGGAATTGCGATTATAAACTCAAGTCTTACGAGCGAGCGACGACTAACATGCAAGTATATGAGTTATATATATTTTTAAATTCAGAACGACGAGACAATTTTTTTTTTGTTAAGAACATTTTTTGTTCCGAGAATTGTATAGACACACGACCAGTTACAATAGCTCCTTTGTACATTGTACGACGAGCTAAAAATGTGTATGTAGCTTGTATCAGGGTTCAGGAATAAAGTGAATATTTTGCACAATTTTATTTTCCAAAATATACATGTAACAATCAACAATATTTTACAACAGAGTACATACATTTAAGGGGGTGTTAAAAGAATATTCCGGGATCATATTTTTCGGTCTTACCGCGGCGTTGACAATAATTTATTTACTTTTGTTATTGTCGTATTTTATGAATAAATAGTTTTCATATAAGGCCTCAAGATCCGATATAATATTGTCGATATTTGATGAATATTTACCGGCGACTTTATATATTTGAAGCACAACTGGCTAAATGAAATGAATTGTAATTTTATTTACCACCATTTGAAAAATAAAATACTGAGTCACCTGTATAAGATACCATGATTGCAAATTTTGAATCACAATATCTAGAGCAAATGTATCGTTTCTCATACGATTATTAATGCAAGTGATATATTTGTTTCTATTGTAATAATACTTGCTAATATTTGGAAAGAATTCGTTCGTTGGCTATAAAATCAATATTACTTTTTACATGTATTATGGATTTAAATCTATACACATAGATAAAAAAAAATATTTTTCAATCTTCTACATCCAGCAGTAAACTGAGCATGTGGAAAATCAAAAAATGTTCACCAGGCCGCCACGGCACTGAGCGGATTTCCAAAATTTGATTGAAAACTTTAGCATGAATTGAATATATCTTACCAGCATTAGTCTATGAAATAATTGTATCTCCAAGTCTGTCATTGATTTTATCGTCGCCCTTATAATACTTCTTATCATCGATATTCGCTCCTACAAAACACCAATTTTACTAAAAACTATATTTACAAATCGGCATTACATTACAGACACTTCTATTTCTCTTAATCTCTTAGTATTCCAAAGTTTTACAATAATCGATCTAGCATTTCCATCGGTAGTTTGCTTTGTGATATACGAGGTAAACAAATCAGTTGTATCCGTCATAACTTTTCTAGAAAAAATCTAAATACAATTGAATACTCAAGCTATAAAATGAACAGCTTGGCGTCGAATAAAAACTATTTAATGAAGGCAGCTGTGTGTCCTAATTGATATTTTGCAAAAAGTGAAAAATGTAATATAACTTGTTGCATTTATGGATGTAAAACACGAACGATGTAAAACGGAGTTTGTTTCATATTTCTAAAATGTCATAAAGTTGAAGATATCTAAATATATCCGTTACGCACAGGTACATGATTTATTATTTGTACATAAAATTGTATCTAAGTGCAGTTCAACACATGAAAAATTGCCTTCATTTCTCTGGCATGACACCGTTTGCAGCACCGCGATCGGTGATGTCAGTCGACACTAAAACTGATGTATATTTAGACAATACCGTATATTAAGAAATACATATTTCTCCATATGATCTTTTATTGGTGAAATAATTTTTAATTTTGTGTATAAGTAATCTGTTGCACTTTTTGAATACGCTGACAATGTATCCATGATTGTTTTACGAACAGTTCCAATTCCTTGTTCTACAATTCCGAAAGAAAGACCCTTTACAACGTTCATTAAACGGGACAGGTATGTCTTGTCTTGATTTAGGGCGATTTTTTTAACGACATTTATTCTCCGAATTGGTTTAGTTTTCATTAGTGTTCTATTCGTAGACTTTCCATATTTACAAGATTTACGCTTACAAGACATATTTAGAATTTTGACATTTCTTTCAAATACATTTACCGGATGACAGACACGTTTTTAGATCGCTTTTTGTTTTGTGTTAAAATGCATACTATAGACAGTCGATTATGTTAAGTATTTGTCAAACCATGGATCGCAACCCAAAGTTTAGTCACGGAAGATCTTCGAAGAGAGTTTTTATTATTAAAACAAAAATAAATTTACTATTGAGGTTTTACGCTATTTCAAAAACGAAACAGGTAAAACATTTTCAAATCAAGTGTTTGTACTTATTCAATATTATTATAATACTGATAAGTATTGTTATTCTATAAGTTCCACAGGACTAATTATCAAAACAATTATTTCGTAATCACTATCAATATTTATGCATAGTTAGATGTGCTTTGACGTTGTAAAAATAAAAAATAAAATTTTAAAGATTAATCATGTGTCAATAAATTAAACGGCACATATATATTCGATAGCAATGTTAAGTATAATGTCCTATTAACTATTTATATTTGTTTTCTTGATCATTAAGTATATTTTTAATTTTCTTCTCGACGTCCGTTATCTTATTTCGTCTGCTTCGGTCTTCTTGTAATAATGTTAGTCCTTTTTGAGCGACACAGTAATATCGTTGTGACAATGATGCTTCATTACCGTTGACGCGGGGAATGTGGCCGGTATAGCCTGCTATCGGTGGGTTTTCAGGAGATATCGTTCTTCCTGCAATATAATATTAAAAAATAATATAGTATATATATATATATATATATATATATAAAAATTAAATAATCTACAGAGAGGACTTAGTAATAATTCACTGCATCCTTTAAAAAGATCAGGACCAAATGACAAGGTATTTTCCACAGTTTTGATAGCGTTGGAAATTTCAGATGTACTTATATAAAAATATGAACATTATGATAATTTGTATTAAGTATATTAACATTGCAAGGGTGATGAGTTTGATACACACTTTCAAAGTAATTAGCGAAGGCATCTGCAATCGCTTAACCACCTTCATAGTTGTTATCATTAGTATCGTACATAGTCGTAGGAATTGGATGAAAACCCTTTTTATTTTTAATATAAGTCCAGAAATATTTTGGATCAAAGTTAATCTTGTCCTCAATTAGAGACATGTATGAAACAAAACAACGTTTTATTTCTGATCTTACATTGCACCTTAACATTTTAAATTCTTTATAGTAGTTTCCAAGACCAAAATAAAAATAAAGTTTCCTATATTGGTTTTTAACTTTATTTTATGCAGATATCAATAATATATTGTCGAATAAAAACGATTGACGGCTTCATTAACATTGTTGCAGTCTTCAAATCATTGCCAGTCAACCGCAGAAAGTAAATTGTATAGATAATCAAAATTGCCATTTTTAAAAATTATAGTAGATTTCCGGCATACAAGAATTTTTATCCTTACGCTGCTCGAGAAATTCATATTTTAAGATAAGAGATGGATGATGCTTATCTTCAGGTAGTAAATTATCGATACTTTTTTGTACCAAGCAATTTATTTTGGAAACAACAACATCAAGGAGGTTACCATTCTCATTAGGAATATCAATTAAGTAAGTGGATAAAATTATTGAAAATGCATACATTGTTATCAAAACATTATTAGAATAAAAAAGATTTAGATTAGGCAAATTAAAATCACCGACAATGACAACATTCGAATCGTAGATAAACGATAGTGAAGTAATAGCATCATAACATTGAATGTATTCAGAACGATCAGTATTGGGTGCTGGATATAAACAGCAATAATATAAATAAATGAAGTTATTAAGCATAATTTTATTCAAGTTAAATCAATATTATTAAAATCGCAGCTGATAACTTGACGTTGAGCATCGAAAGGGTCATTGATCGCAATAAGTACACCACTTTTCCAAGATCTTGCACGATTTCGATCATTCTTGAATATCGAGTAGCGAGAATAATCTCCAAGCCATGATTCAGTAAATGCGATGTCATATGTACTAGATTCATTTAGATATAGTTCTACCAGCTTGGAATTTAAACTTTATGGTAATATAACGAAAAAGAATATGTAGTATTGTTTTTAGTTTTCTTGCGACAATATTCGCGGTGTACCATTTATATATTTGATGAACAAGCCATCCTCACCGTCAGTTCTACGACGCGTAAGTTCAGAACGTAATTCTGTATAGTATTCACGTATTCTTTAGTATATCTCGGACTTGCGAAGTATTCTTGAGTACAATTTTTATTGGTCTAGGTTTTCTATTTTGGACATTGGAATGCCTGCCCAAGCGAAAGATCATGTAATCTTCGGATAAAATTGGTTTTGTAGAAACCCAGTGGCTCCGGAAAAGCGGGGCAGGGTAGACGCAAGCAGGTTGCTTGTAGCGGGGGGCTTTGCCCCCCCCCCCTCCCTTAAGAACCCCATAATAGCTTCAAAAAATATTCCAATAAATTTCAACAATGTGGATTTCTGATGCTTTCAACGGGGGAGGGGGGAAGGAAGTTTCCTCTGTATATATACAATCAACTCCCCAAAGAATTTTTTTGGGAATCTTTCCTATCTACCACTGTAAAGATCCAAAAATGGCATAATTTACAGAAAATACAATTAATATTGTTAATAACAATCGTAATATCATTATAAAAATTGTAATCTTAATGGGATTAACTACATATTCCTAAACGTGCGAGTAATTGATACGATTAATTTCATAAAAAAAAATAATTTCAGAAATAGTTTGGTAAATATATATTGCCATCAAAATAATTTCAACATGGTAATATATATTTACCAAATTATTTCGGAAAATACTTTTTATATGAAATTAATCGTATCAGTTACTTTACAGGAATATTCTGAAATGTATTTTATCTAATTGATTATATTTCCCGGTCAAAATATTGACAGGCAAAGAACAAAAATGGTGCGAAATATTAATGTCTTGCTTTATGAACATAACTATTTTTGCCATAAGTAAGTGCAGCTGTTAGTGATATTGAAGATTGAACAAAAAATGCATAGAGTAAACATGCACTACAGGTTTGATTTTTTTTTACAAAAATAGGAGGTGCACATCTAACTATATACTATATACTTAAGTTTGAAGTTTCTCAATTTTATGTTCGACAGTTTTGGCTTTAGAGCGTTCACAAACAGACAGGCAGACACACATACGTGATTTCAAAAATAGTCAAATTCGATTCACGAACGTGAAAACGTGTATATACGTTAAAATCTCGAGTTCGAAATGATTACAATATTTACTTATTACTTCGTAAACAAAAATAAAAATTCTCCCAATAAATTTTAAAACCATATTATATTTGTCGTACTTAATTAACCTATAAGATGATAAGCAATGTTTATTGATAAATAATTAAAAAATATTGTGAATATTTGATAAGAAAATACATATTAAGTTACGTTTCAAACGCGATTATAATAAATATGAGTCATAGAGACGTGGAATTACATTATGCTTTTAGATTAGCGTGGAATTTTGTGTGGGAGCGACAACTAAATCTAAGTATATAAGTTATATATATTTTTGAATTCAAGGCGACGAGACAAACACTTTTTGTTCAGGAATTTTTTTGATTCGAGAATGCTACAGACACATGACCGATTACTTTAGCTTGGTCGGTACTTCGTACGGCGAGCTAAAAACCCAAGTGCACATCAATTAATACAAACCTCTAAATTTTACATCTTCTTCGTAGTCTTTTAGCGACCGAGATACGTCATCCCTAGCCCGAATTGAGCTCATTCTTGGTGCGCTAGTAGTCCGGTATAATTGATCAGCTTCCCATTTTCTTCTAAGTTCGCCCTGTCGCTCTCCAAATTCATACATACTATCATCTGCTGAACGGCTGTACGATTTTCCATATCGAAAATTTAATCCAGGAATGTAACCTATTCAAAAATAGTAAATAAATAAATATCCATTGCGCACATTGAATTGCGTATTCGTTCTTGCTTGTTGTCGTGCAATAAGCCGTTATTTGGTGACACTGGCTTGAAAACGGTTCATTATCTAGAGTGCGTTATATGACGTCACTGGTATCGTCACTATCTTATATTACTCAATAACGTTACGTCTCTAGTATATGAACCGTTTACAAACCAGTGCGTCGCTAAAAAACGGCCATTGTTGGTGAAATGTTTTACCTGTATAGCCTAGGATATATTTTGCGCCCCTACATTTTATTTCGGCTGCTGCATCCCTGCTTTGGTCGTGTGTGTATTTTATTGGCGAAAGAATGGCTTGTCCGAAATCATTCGGCCGATATTGTTCTCTGCGAACATTTTTCAGAACACCCTTGTCTCGAAGTTCCTATAAAAGAATTATTTGATTTCATGTATGTACTTCCAAAAAAATTTGTTACAAATTGAGGATTCAAAAATTATTTATTTTCGTATTGTCTAATTAGATTTTAAAGTATACAAAATATCGCTAACTCGAATCGTTTGGGACTTATAGCCTTTTGAAAATTTCGGTCATATTAAAAATTAAACTAGCAAACATAATATATTTTCATTAGAATTTTCATGAAATTAATAATTTATCGAAGACTAATATAATTTTAGGGAAATGTATTAGTATATATTACGATAATTATTTTAATGAGTTTTGAAAATAGCAAACTTTTATAATTAAAACGCGTACGAATATTTTTTGATCCGAGAATGCTACAGACACACGACCGAATTCGTTCAAAGGTGTTAACCGTTAAGAAATTCTTTATACTCGGTAGATAAAATAATTTTTAGCTCGTCGTACGATAGTACAAGACAGCTATAGTGTTTGGTCATGTGTTTGTAACATTCTCGGGTCAAAAAATATATTAAGAAAAAGTGTTTGTCTCGTCTCCCTGATTACGAAAATGTATATAACTTATATCATTGGATTATGTCGTTCGCTCGCTCGTCCGTAAGACTTTGACTTTGTGGACTGAACATATAATTTCCGTGTCCGTGAAGTTCCGCTCGCATTTTAAATCCAATCATCTGTACAGGTTCGGAGTTATAAGGCCTCAAAATTTGGAGCCTTCCTAAATACTGCCCTTGGACTTTTAAAATTTTTAGATATTTTATATTGACGAAGTTTCTCCAAATTGTGAGCCCAGGGGCTATAATTTTTTTTATATCAAAATAATCTTTAAAAATTATAAGACATTTTATATTTATAATGTTTTTACAGATTGTGAATCTGAAGGTCAAAAAAATATTAATAATAATAATTATGAAATTTAAAATGTTTATTGATTGTTGGATAATTACAACAATAAATTTTGTACTCTAACAATTGCTATCGCTTTTAGTATTGTATATATTGTGACCGCAGAAGCTAAAACAATCGGTCGTGTGTCTGTAGCAATCTCGAATCATAGATTTCCTTAACAAAAAGTTTTTGTCTCGTCGCCCTGAACCCAAAAATAAATATAACTTATATACTTGAAGGGCAGTCGTCGCTCGGTCGCTCTTAAGACCAAATTTGTGCCTTCTACTCCTCTAAAGGTACCAGAGCGAGTTGCAAAAAAAAAAAAATATATATATATATATATATATATATATATATATATATATACATATACATATATATCTTTATCTAGTGAAAACTGCGTAAAAGAAAGTCGAGTGCAGGCCACTCCAGATTTTTTCAGATTGTGAACCTATAGGCCATAATAATTAAAAACAATTATTTTTCAATTTTAATGCCAAGCGTGAAGTAGGAGGGAGACGTCCACTGTTCTCAATGCGTATGTTACCTAAGGCGAGCTGGACGCATCGGTGCGTTGTACGTACACATAATTTCCATTCCCATGAAGCTGCTACCGCATTTTAAATACAATCATCCCCTGATTACCTATACCAGATAGACCAAACGTATGGAGTGAATGGCTGCGCGTGATATCGAATAAGTGTAGTTCAAAATATGTCTACTAGATGGAGAAGTCGGTACTCCAATTCTACTGTCGTGTATCTAACACCGACAAACCCTGATTACATTGTATATACTTATGCTAGGCCAAATATTACAAAGGAATTAAAGTGATTTTAATTTAATTATTATTTTAATAAAATGAACAAATAAATATATTGAGCAATCATTTGTTAACTTATTTGCTACATTTGCAACTAAATTGTATTATTTATTATAAGCAAATGTAAACATCATAAGTAATACTTCGTCGCGTCGACTAATAAATTATATCTTATAACTTAGGCACTGTATATACAAATAGAACATTTAGCAGAAAATAAGAACAATATTAGTAATATTTCTAATCGACGCTATGCTTTGGTTGAGTTATAGTTTCGTATGCGCTGTTATACTGTGTTTGTGTCTTAAGAAACAATATAGTTATTTTCCCTTAAATACGCTCTTGTAAATAATAAACGAATTAGTTTGTGCATAATATTTAATATGCCTAACATATGTGAATATTACAACTGTAGGCGCCGTAAGACTGCCAAGTCGAATATCAAAATGTATCGTTTTCCGGTGAATAATCCCGAAATAACGAAGAAGTGGATAATAAATTCTGGTAATATATGTAATATGCATATATATATATATATATATATATATATATATATATATATATATATATATATATATATATATATATATATATACATATATATATAACAAATATAACAAAATATATATATATAGATATATATATATATATATATATATATATATATATATATATATATATATATATATATATATATATTATTATATATGTATGTATATATACGAGTATATAATGCAAAATTTTAATACATCGTATATAAACAGTGCATGTAAAATTTAAATGCAAGTATAAAGGAATAAGCTATATTAAGGGGGTATTAACATCATATTACCAAAAATACGGTTGTGGCCAACACAGGACTTTCTTTTACGTAGCTATAGAAATTAATTATTTTCCAAACAAACTGTCAAAAAATACTAATATTCCACAGGAATACCCTGAAATTATACCAATTAGTTTTTTTTTAAATCAAATATTGTTTCTTCAATATGAAACATAGATGTTGATTCTTTAAGTTTCACAATTTTACGTTCGACAGTTTCGGCTCTAGAGCGTTCACACACAGACACACTAGTCATATATGATTCAGGGAAGGCGAAAACGTGTATATCCGTTGACATCTAGAGTTCGATTTTTTGATGATCCTTATACTTACTTATTACTTCGTAAAAGAAAGTAAAAAGGCTCATTTATATAATTTTTTTCGAAATCTTTATTGTTTATATAAAAATGAATTATACCATGTTTATGTTAAACGCTTAAAGTTTAAAATATATTTATATATATATATATATATATATATATATATATATATATATATATATATATATATATATATATATATACATATATATATTTTACTTCATGGCTCCCGTACGCGCATTTTATTACGGCACCAAGAAATAAAAAGATTTAAATTTTGCAAGTAATATCTCGTCACAGGATCGTTTGAAAAAAATATGAAAACGGGATTTTAAAGATACATTAAAATACTGAACCTCTAATGTGAATTTTTTATTGAAATACCCATATTTGACACAACAATTACAATCGAGTTTATATATCTTGTATATATCGATATGTATCAAATATTCGTTTGGATAATCGGTGCCTATATATATAATTAAATTTACAGGAAACGTAAAGTTGCTCGATCTGGACCCTAAAACTTTGCATTCCCGTTACATTTGTGAACTGCATTTTTCAAACGATGCTTTTATTAATGAAACCAAGCACCGATTGACGAATTTTGCAGTGCCGATCAAGTACATTAATATAGAAACACAGATTCATTCTGATAATATTGAATCACCGCCAAAGAAATCCCAAAAACTCGAAACAACTGTTGCAACACCAACTTTGAATATAAGAACTCCCAAAAATAAGTATGAAAGAAAAGCAAAGGTTGGTAGGAAATTATTTCCAAATATCGATACATCACCGTCAGACACGGATACGAACTTTTTAGAAGAAATAATAAATCTACCCTCTACATCTACATATCTAAATGAAGTTACACCTCGAAAGCAGAAATTAAGAAAACTAGTACATAAGAAACGATCTCATATTTCAAAATTGAAAAAGAAAATAAAATATATCAAATATGTTAATTCTATTGAGAACACATTGGCATCATATAATTTTCCATCAGCTTATGCAAAAACAATTGCCAAAATGCAGTTCAAAAAGAAGCAACGAAAATGGACGATCCAAGAGAAAAATCTTTCTCTTCTTTTATTTTATAAATCTCCCGCTGCTTTTAAATTTATGAAAGACTTAGGAATCGTTTTACCAGGGACATCTTCCATTCGGCGCTGGTTAGGTTCATCAAGTTGCATGCCAGGATGTGACTCTAAAATATTATTGGAAATCAAAAATAAATTTCAATACAAAACCGATATGGAGAAGTCTTGCGTCGTTTGTTTCGATGAAATGTCAATTATGAACTGTTTAGAATATTCAAAAGATAAAGATATAATTGAAGGATTAGAAGATCTAGGGCATCTAGGTAGAAAACCAATTTTAGCAAGCCATGCACTGGTATTTATGGCAAGAGGACTTCATTATTCGTGGAAGGTACCTATCTGCTATTTTCTAACCGGTTCTGGAATAAAAACTAAAGATTTGCTAACTATAATTAAAGAAGTAATAAGTAAACTCTTTGAAAATGGATTAATACCTAAAGTGCTAGTGTGTGACCAAGGACCAAGTAACCAAAGTGCTATAAAACAATTAGAAGTTACACCTAATAAACCATACTTTTTTGAAAATAACAAGAAAATTTTTGCTTTCTTCGATGTTCCACATCTTTTAAAAAATTTCCGCAACAATTTATTAACGGCTGACTTTGAATTGGAAGGAAAAAGAATTTCTTTCAATGATATACGGAAAGTGTGTGAGGTGGATAAAAAAAATTTAAAAAGTAAAATGCTACCAAAAATAACACAACAGCATATTGAACCAAATACATACCTAAAAATGAATGTAAAATTAGCTGCGCAAATTTTGAGCCACTCTGTTGCAGCAGCAATAAAAACATGTATTAGAACCAAAGAAATTGCAACTGACACTGCAAATAATACTGCCGATTTTGTAGAGTTTTTAAATAATCTCTTTGATGTGTTAAACAGCAGAACACTCTTCTCGAAAAATCCATATCATTCCGCGCTCTCCTATACAAATACCAGTGCAATAACTGTTTTAAATGAAGCTAAAGGGCTTTTGCCAAAATTACTAAAAATTAACAATAAAAATAATAAGACAACAACCCCACCATGTTTCTCTGGCATGATTCAAACCGTGAACGGCGTTATGGAGTTGTTTGAAGAGGAAAGTGAAAAATATAATGTACAATTCCTTTTTACAAATAGGCTAAATCAAGATGTTCTAGAAAATTTATTTTCAATCTATAGGCAAAAAGGTGGATACAATAGAAACCCGACATCACGAATATTCCGAACATTATTTAGGTCAAATCTTATAAATTCCTTAATGAAACCATCACCTACTTCCAACTGTGAACCGGATGAGGATGTAAATATTTTAATCGAACCAACAGAGTCAATACATACAGAGACAATAAATACAGAGACGCATACTATAATTGAATCGAACACAATATCCGATAATATTGCAACTTCATCAACTTTTCCAACTGGAAATCTCACGACAATATGGACAGCAACATCAGAAGATTGTTCTGTTGTATATTTTGCTGGATATCTTGCAAAAAAATGCCTAGATGAATTTAATTGTAATGAATGCAAAAATCATTTAACAAAAAAATCTAATTTACAGGATCCGAAAGAAATGTTACTTTTATATAAAACATATGAAAATATTAAATCTACGGATGATGGACTAACTGCTCCTAGTGATGAATTTTATAACATAATTTCACAATGTTTAGAAATATTTGAGAAATATTTTTCTGAAGTGTTTTTTGAGCCAAAATTAAAACAGAAAATTTTTGACCGAATACAAATTGTTGTTAATAAGTGGTTCGACAGTATTGCAGACTGCAAGATGCACAAAATTTATATAATAGAAAAACTAGTAATTTGCAAAATTTTCTACAAAGTAAAAATTAGTTACAGCAAGAAGAATTTGGAGAGAGGAAAAAATAAAACCCGCATTTTAAAACATATGTAGAGTGTGTAGCATTTTTCAATTGTATGTATGTGTAGAACGCTTTTTTTTTTTGTAAAAATGGAAATTGGTGTAGACGGAGATCGAACTCACGACCTACAGGGTGAAAGGCAAGAATTTAAACCACTGTGCCATGGCGACTGCTAATGGAGTGGTCTGCACTCAACTTTCTTTTACGCAGTTTTCACTAGATATAAATATATGTATATATATATATCCAAAACCTGCTGTCAAACTAATCAATACTCTACTGAAATATTCTGAAATGTCATTCATCTAATAGAGTCTTTTGTTTTTCTGACAAAAAAGCAGATGATCCGATTTTATAAGCTACATGCGAATCCATGCCAACGTAAACAAGATATTTATAATGTTTCGTAGCATTTTTCTCGCAACTGGTACATTTTTTGAAGAAATGTTTCAAACAAAACTTGTGCAAAATATTAATATCTTTCATTATGAATAAAACTATATTTGTCGTAAGTGTAGCCGTTCTAGTGATATTGGAGATAGAACAAAAAATGCATAGAATAAACATGCACTTCCGGTTTGAATATTCTTTTCAAAAATAGGAGGTGCACATCTAGGGCATATACAAAGCTTAAGTTTGAAGTTTCATAATTTTTCGTTCGACAGTTTTGGCTCTAGAGCGTTCACAGACACACACACACACACAGACGTCATTCCCAAAACAGTCACATTCGATTCAGAATAGGTCAAAACGTGTATATCCGTTGAAATCTCGAGTTCGAAATTTTTCATGATTACAATACTTACTTATTACTCAGTAAAAGAAAGTAATAATCAAATAATTTATACTGAAATAAAACAATCTCTACTCTTCTGAAGTTCAGTCTGCTTTGAAATAGACAAAAACAAATCAAACGTCAAAATGAAATGTCAAAAAAGTTTTTGTAATAAATCTTCTATATTATATTGATATTGTATGTCAATGAGAAATATAAATAATTGTTGGTTAATAAAATTAAGTTCTATTTATTCTAATTTGAAGTGTGAGTCGCAATTTTGCATTTATGTTAAAATGACCGACCAAAGAACAAATATAAATAAAAATGCCACCACGTGAGCGTCAAATACAGTATTTCAATGTGAATTAGTGACGTACGTTTATTCTTATGATTTTTTTTTATAATTTGTTCAAAAGATTTACTTTTATATGTCATAACTTAGAATAAACCATATTTATTTATTTTGTGAAAAAAAAAATCCAAAAAATAGTGTTTTATTTTTATTTTCAAAACCCATGTAATCCCTTAAGTGGTTTGTATTTTTTTCATTTTTCTTTTGTACTAGCTAAGTATATTAAAATATATATATTTATTCTTATTTAATTTCCAAAATATAAACCCTATAAACATTTTGCATAGTAATTATATGACAAATATGTACTGCGCGACAGAAAACACCGCCAAGTTTCAAATTCTGTAATCTTTTGCCACTAGCGCCTCTGGCAGTTGAAGGCAAAACTACAAATGACAAGTGTTGGCTCCTGGTGCTTGAAGGCACCGAAGCGCAGCCATACGATATATGGACTTGGTATATCTGGTATAGGTAATCAGGGCAATCATCTGTACAGACTTTTCTAATCTATCTATATATGGTCTAGGGAACTTCTATGTTGCGCACTACGAGACGACCAAAGACGAATGACTCATACTCCCTCCACCTTTTTTCATTTATGTTTGAGGGGAATCCCCGCTATATCACATTCGTTGCGATCAGTTGCGATATATCTCGGTTCGAATTCAAGGCGAATTTCCAGTTTGTTATCATTTTGCATATTCGAGGATAGACTAGTGATTAGTGCATTCAGATTTGCGGCGGATGAAAATTTATTACCTACATGCAGTGCAATTATTAATATTTAAAATGGATTCAACGACTCCAACCGAATCAAAAGGTAATAATTGAATTGAATTGAAATAAATCATCGGTAAACGATAGTAATATATGAGACAAACCAAACTTAGATTTTTGTGCATGAACGAAAAAAAAAAATTATTAAGTTTCTGGCACACAATCAAGCGTAATTTACATTTGAAATATGAACTTGGCCGTTTTTGAAACTCATCAATTAGATCTTGGCCTATTTGGAAACTAACAAATGAATTTGGCCATATTTGAAAGTCATCATTTAAATCCAGGCCAATTTTGAAACAGGAATCAATGAAACTTATATTTGAAGAAAGATTCTTGATCTTGAATGATGTTGTTCTTTACTTTGTAAACTCCATATGAAAATTTGGAAATGTAACAAATAATACAATGTTTCAGTTTTACTATATTTATTTAGTAAGTTATTAGTTTGACCACATTGTGGGATCGTTGACAAAGTGTGGTATAACTAAAAAATATATAGATAAAACTTATATTTAAGAAGAACGATATATTGTTCTTGGTCTTTACTTCATAAAACTCCATATTAAAATATGAAAACGTAATAAATAGTATAATGTTTCTGTTAATCTATTTATTTTTTTAGTTTTAGTTCTAGTTTTTCCACACTGTGTCAATGGCTGACGATGCTACAATGTAGTATAACTACTAACTAATACTAAATAAATTTAGTAAAACTGAAACATTGTATTATTTATTACATTTCCAAAACATCTAGATATTTTTAAATTGTCGAAATACGTAAAAGGAGTCATTATAAATATAAGTTTTCAATATTAAATAATATAATATATGGATTTGGCCGTGTTTGATGTAAACTTCATATTTCCTAAACTAGTTTAACTGGCATTTCGCTGTTTTTGAAACTTAAATGTAGTATAAGGTGACAGAAGATACATTATAAATCAGAATCCATACTCAAAATGTGATGTAATTTGGCTCTGTTTGTTACTAGATGCCACATATACATCATTATTTGGTGAAGATTTCAATTTTGCAGAAGATGTTTCTGCTAAAGCTGTTGGAACTCTTCCAAAACGCATTTCTCAAGTGCAACTCGATAGACATCCATCTAAATATTGGACCGGAAGAAATGGACAGTCTAGTAACAAAACTGTTGAGACTAGAAACAAATGTTGGCGTTCCTCAGCAACGAGCACTGTTCATGGTTGGTATCAAAGTAGAATTATTATTTGTTCATCTGGTTGTAATGGAACACCGAAAAACGGATGTGATCAGGCCTGTCTTTGGCCGATTTGCACCCCTTGGTGTTTTCAGTTTCACAAAAATTTCAATTTGTCAAAACATAATTACTTTGGAAAAACAAGCATAGGTGCTGGCCAAATACTTTTAGCTAATCGTATTATCTATTCAGTGGGTGTTTTTAGCTCGCCGTACGAAGTACCGAAGAAGCTAAAGCATTCGGTCGTGTGTCTGTAGCATTCTCAGATCAAAACATTTCATTAACAAAAAGTGTTTACCTCGTTGCCCTAACTCCAAAAATATATATAACTTTTAATTAAAATATTTTATTGAAATCAGAAAAATGTCAATAATCATAATTTTTTACATAATTTCTCTGATTTCAATAAAATAACTTAAATAACCTTTTGGGTATTTACATATTATATTATATTAAGATATATAGAATAATGTTGATAGATATGACTAAAAACCGTGCTTTAATTAATTTTGTAAATTAAAATGAACTGTCAGTTAAAGGCAGCCAATCACAAGACCGGATAAAAGTTCTGCGCGTGTCATTTATCGCGAATATGTAGGGACTTTTCGCCAACACTAAATGGTATTTTCCCATAATGACGCTATTTATTAATTACAAACTAATTAGTTATGGTCGCCCTAGTTTAAATACATGAATCTATAGTTGAAGCTTGAGCCTATTTTTAAACAAATAACTCATACCCACCAGTTTTACATTAAGAAACGGTAGAAACTTACAAACTTCATCTCTATGTTAAATCCCATAGGAACCAAATTTCAACTCGGCCGCAATTGAATTATGCCGCCATTTCCGCGTCCTCCCTTTTGTAGTCCATTATTCCTACCCAGTAAATACACAATGTCAGTAAAGTTATCCACACTTTTCTCCAGCCACGATTTCTGTTACCAACCTAAAAATAACAAAATCCCCTTGATTGATTTTGGCGCTACTATTAAAACCAAAATTACTTCCCATCACTTAAAAATGAGACAACCACAATCCTTGATTTTGTGTACAAACGGATTATTTACATTTTCGCTGTTTGTGGTTACGTTGTGGTTGTCTAATTTTTAAGTGATGGGAAGTAATTTTGTTTTAATAGTAGCGCCAAAATCAATCAAGGGGATTTTGTTATTTTTAAGTTGGTAACAGAAATCGTGGCTGAAGAAAAGTGTGGATAACTATACTGACATAATACACATGTATATGTTACGTATCGGATACCTTACATTTAGAGAACAAAGCTCATATGTATCAAATACATGTTTTTCCAATCTGTGTTTGCTGGGTAGCATTATAAAAATATCGATAATATTACTAATATTCTGTAATCATTACGAATTAAAAAGCCTATCTACTAAATAGCATAAAGGAGCATTTATAATCGTCTTGCTTTACGTCAAGTTTTTCGTGTACAAATTGGCTATCTTTATCTAACGCGCCAAAATGGACAACCTGTCCTACTCCCACTTGGTTTAGTAACATAATATTACATTTATTTTGTGACTTACAGTAGAATATATCATAATTTATTTTTAAAATTTTGAGAGTAATAACATTTAATAGGATTGTAAGTTATTCAAAAAGTAACTGGCGTGTAAAAAAATTTTTTTTTGTGATTACAATACTTCCTTATATACATTCGTATAAGAAAGTAAAAAATTATAATTTGGTAAATATTTTTAAGTATGATTACAATATCAGTATGTAATGTAACTAGGGAATCGTAAATGTAACAAGTCTTTATTTAAAAACGATTTTACATTATATGGCTGGTTTGTCGAAAAAAACTCTTAACACAAAAGTTGTTAGAAATTTTAATATCTTCAACTTTTATAATTTGCACTTTTTCTCTATGGTCAACAGTTTTTGCTGTAGAGCGATCACAGTAGAGCTTCGACGAGAAGAGAATTAGCCAGTCTTGGTATTGGCTTAGTTTTGATTTCATGAGTCTTGTCTTGCTCTTGAGTGAGTCTTGATTTTGCAAGTCTTGGTTTCAAAATATAAAATATGAAGTTAAATAAACAGTTATAACACTGTAAGATATAACTTATATCTTACAATTTATTTCCAGTAAAATATTAGAAAAAAAAACAAGAACTGGCGCTAGCGCCAGTGCTACCAGCTCGCCGGTCCGGCGAGCCCAATCGCAATGCATACAATACTAAAACCGATAGCTATTCATTATTGGAACATATTCAAATTATTGTTTTATACAATAATGTAATAATATACGACGAGTCTCTAAAATTTGGTTTATGTTGTCTTGAATGTTTGATGACATTTCTTTTGCATTTAATATAAAATAGATGAATTTCTGAGTTTACGTATATGATTCTAAATCATCAATATTATACTCACAGTGCTAACCAATTATGATCCCGAGATTTATTTATTCCTGTACCATAACAGTTTGAATTTCAATAACCCCACATTTAAAATTTGCACACTTGCGTAACGTTTATATTGTTCGTTTCGTAATTAGCCAAGGATATTGAAAATTATTTGATGAACATTTCCTAATTTTATTAATTAAAACACAGAAGCAAAATATTGGAAAATATAACCAAAAGAATTACTGTCACATAACTTCTTCATTTTACTTACATGTCTTAATGTCTGATACACTTCAAAATATATTTATATTATTTAATTAAGCCTATGGGCTCACAATTTAAAAAAACTTTAATGATATAAAATATCTTAGAATTTTTAGCAGAAAATTCTAAAAATTTTAAAAGGTGACTACTAAGGGCAATATTTAGGAGTGTTCCAAATTTTGGGGCCCTATAACGTCGGCCCTGTACTGACGAATGGATTTAAAATGCGACGGGAACTTCACGGACGTGGAAATTATATGTATACCAAATTTCATTAAAATCGGCCCGGTACCTTCAAACGAGTTGCGGTCACAAACTCAGGTCTTACGTATGTGAGTTATATATATTTTTGGATTCAGGGCGATACAAGAGCTTTTTGTTAAGATTATTTTTCGATCCGAACATGTTACAGACACACGACCGATCATTATAGCTCTTTTGTACATTCTGTACGGCGAGCTAATAATATTCAATGTAATACATATAGACAACAACGTTATTCAGTAAAAACACACATTTAAATCTGTTTGACTTTGCGGACGATTGTTTTTATATTTCTTGTGGCACAAAATGTTTATTCGTTTACTTTAATAACATATATTTTTAAATATTCGAGTTCCATTTTAAATTGACATTCTCATTTCAGATGAAGTGCCAGTAACTGCAAAAAGGAGCAATTGGAGAAATAAATCTGGACAGATACATGAACCCCTCACAGAGCGTTGGCGTAAATCATCCACGAACAATGATCATGGTATGTATGCTTTAGATGAATATATATGAATATACATGTATAATATAATATATATAATATAATATATATATATGTCACGGATTGTGAACAATATTGTCAGGCATGCCGAAAAAATGTCATCAGGGTCCGTATTGCGGGTCACTTAAATGCCTGAAAATAGGCCAATTTGGGTCTATGTTTAAAAATTCATATATCATTACCCTCTCAATAAAAATAATCCGTGACATACGTGCGTCCAGTTTTTACAAAAAGTAATGGAACTGCTTATATATATATATATATATATATATATATATATATATATATATATATATATATATTATATAACGTTATTTAAATTATAGGTGTCAAAAAGAAAATATTTGAAGGTGATAGAACTCGTCAAATTTCTGAAAATGTACCAAGATCTTACCCATATGAAAAACGAAATGAGAACGTATCTCAAATAAATATTGAACCAAAAGCGCACATCACATACAAAGTATTATCAGAAATCTATAATATGAATCGTGAAAAAATTATTATAATATTAACAGACCAAGCATCTGCTATTGACGAATTATTAGACAGTGATATAAAATTAAACGATTTGATTCTATTATTACGTATCATTGTCAAACTGTGCGACTCCAGCTTTCCTTCAAACATAACAAATATATTAAATGCGGTTTTCGTCAAAAAATTCTTGGTCAAAATTAAATTGCACATAAGTACATTGGCTACGCAGAATACTGATGAAAAACCAATGAATCTCTTATTTTGGCTAGACTCTGAAATGTTCTGGAAGAATTTACTTAGTTTTTTTGAATCCGTTTTTACCTTAATGTCGAATACAGCATGTGACTTATTGCCAAAAATAACAAAATCAATTATAATCATTATTGATAATATACAAAAGCTTCATGGATTATCCGTATCAAGTAATCTGGTAAATGAATATGTGACGTTTACTGAAAAACTAACTTTATTTGCAAGTAGGCCGGACAAAAAAGTGAATATCAATTTATTGCAACCACCCGATAATTTCAGAGACTATGCCATTTACCCAACATTGACTGAACTTACAACCAGAGACTATCCATTCATACGACCGATTTTAAAAGAAGGTGCCTACCAATCTGTCGAACATTACCTGGACGTGCAATTTCGTTTGCTCCGCGAGGATTTCGTTGCATCGTTACGTGATGGTATTTGCACTTATTTGGAAAATAAAGCAACTGAAACGAAATTTAAACAAATGTTTGATGTAGCTGTTTATGAAAAAGTTCAAAGTGTAGGGCCTTATGTAACACATGATAGAATTGCAACATTGATACAGTATACAAAGACGCCAAGCAAATCTAATATTGAAAATTCTAATACATTTATATATGGATCACTGGTTTGTTTCTCACGGGATAATTTTAAAAATATTATATTTGGAACAATAGTTGAAAGTGATTATATGTGTGCTCGAAGAGGTCGAATTGCTGTTCATATGAAAAGTAGCGTATATTATGGCGAAGAATTAACCATGGTTGTATGTAAGGTATTCTTTGAACCTTATTTACAAACTTTAACAGCTCTGCAGGGTATGAATGAAAGCAATTTTCCATTCAAAAAATATATTATTGATGTAAGCTCTGAAGTTGAACATCCAGGATATATAAATAGATCAACTACGGTATATACAAAAAAAGATAATACACATTTATATCTTTGGGATGACATATACGAATCGTTCAGTTTTGAATTTGATACAGATGATATTTGTAGAGATAACTCAGGAAAAAGATTCAAAATATTATCCCCGGCAACTTGGCCTTCGCCAGATGAATTGAACTTGAATTCATCACAGTTCAAAGCGTTCAAAAATGCGTTGACTAGAGAATTTTGCGTGATTCAGGGGCCACCTGGCACAGGGAAAACTTATACAACTCATCGGATAGTTGAATTTATGTTGCATAATAAAGGCAGCATGAATTTCCAAGGTCCTATACTGGTTATTTGTTTCACAAATCACGCATTAGATCAGTTTCTTGAAGGTATATTACCATATACTAAGAAATTGGTACGAGTTGGAGGCCAATCAAAAAGTAAAAAGTTAGATAATTATAATTTAAAAGAGCACCGAAATAATCAATTTCGAATAATGAAAGAAAAATTGAAACCTGGAAAGAAAAGAAGAACACATTTATTTTATGATTATGACAGTCTAGAGGGAGATGAAGGTTTTCATTTTGTTTCCGACCCAAGCTATTACATTTCGGGCCTTGAAAGAATAATAGATAGCAGTAGAGCAGAAGTACGTGGAATTAAATTAACTATTAAAACATATGAACACCTTCTCGAAGACATAATGTCTAAAACCGGAATTATTCGATTGGAATTCTTTAAGCAAATTTCTAATAGGTTTGATGGTAGTTACTTAGACTATCTTCCCGACGAACGCATCGCTGACTGGCTATTGGAAGGGCAGATTTTGGAAAATAATTTAGAAATAGTAGAAGTAAGTTTGAATTAAATAATCGTTGAATAAAAATTTTTAAATATATCTGTTTAGGAACAACATCTAAATAATGATATTGATTATCAAGAAGATCAGACCAGAGAATTTATGAAAACAGGATTTGTTTACAACGCCGATGAATTTGCACTAACAAGAGAAAATAATTTCATAATTACTGTAACAGATATTAGACAAAAAATTTATAATACTGAACGTGACATACAAGTATTGTCTAAAACAATTGGAAACGATCGTGCGATATTAAATCTCAGAAGATATGCAGATAAGATGTCCGAGAAATTACAATATCTTCAAGTATGTTAAATATTGGCATTTTTATAAGCGTAAGATATTTGTGAAGAGAATTTGAGCATAATCACACTGTTGAATTTTTATTATACATATCTTACAAGAAAAAAGTTACATTCAAAATATTCGATATTAATAATTTTAGGAAATTTAGTTTGAAAAGTTTTCTCACAAATGCACCATTTGTAAGATAAATACACCTTAAATTTATTGACGTTTCTATAGCAATCTTACATCACACTAACAATGTACTACAAAAGTGTGTCGTCATAAAATTCAATTGTGGCCGCCTTGTTATTTTTAGCTCGCCGCACGAAGTAACGAAGAAGCTAAAGCACAAATTTGGTCATACTTATATATATTTTTGGATTCAGGGCGACAAGACAAATACTTTTTGTTAATGAAATTTTTTGATCCGAGAATGCTACAGACACACGACCGAATGCTTTAGCTTCTTCGGTACTTCGTACGGCGAGCTAAAAAACAAGATTCGGCGAGCTGGACGCATCAGTGCGTTGTACGTACCGAATCTTGTTAATTCAAACTCTCGTCCGAATAACTATAAAATCCTATAGATTGTAGGACAGTGTTGGGCATTAATCCATAAATTTTTCAATCAATGAATTAAATGAAGAAAAATCTAATTGTTCCAATTAAATTGCAATTAAATTTATTTAAACAGATTAATTGCAGGTCGCAATTAAAAACAATTGCAATTACTTTTTCAATTGCTTGTTGCAATGAAATTTAGTTACAATTAAGAACAATTGCAATTACGTGCAAAAAAGAACATATTTTATAGGTGCCAGTATTTCGGTTTCAGAAATAAATTATCTTTTGAATATCATTATTTGTTTTGATACGTCATATTCGTCGTTTGCACTCTTGTATCGCCCACTGAGTGGGTATATCAGAATGTCGTGAAAGAGACACTGTAAGGAATATATTAGTTTATGATTGAATGATCAACTCAGTTGTGGTGGTTTATAACGAAAGGTAAAAATGACAAACGTCTTTTATCCACAACGTTCAAATTTTATCCCTAATGGAAATACATTTTCCTCCATTAGGAATAAAATTTGAACGTTGTGGGTAGAAGATCTTTATTTTCACATTTCCTTATACTAATTTAGTTAAAAATTGATCAAACAATGTATTTATAATCAGAATTAATCATTTTCGATACACAAAAATGTCCTTTCTCTCACTCATATTAAATACCCACACTTTCGCAATAGATGTACACATTATTAGATAATAATATTAATTGTTATCGTTAATTATTAATTGTCAAAACAATTTAATTAATTTGTAGATGATTTGTAAAAATTATTTTTAGTGGAGGTTACATCAAAAGATTGATCATCAACCAAATGATATTTATAATGATATTTATTTCCTATCACCCGACAATCGTTGGCAACTGTATCGATATTGTCTGGATATACTAACGGAAACAATTTGTACTGCATTAAATGATCTCGATGAGAAATATAGAGTAGCATATGCTAGATACAAGGAAATTTTAAACATTGTTGATATTAATATTATGCAAGATATGAATGTAATAGGGATGACTACAACAGGAGCCGCAAGACTTCATGATATCTTAAATACATTAAATTGTCCCATTGGTTCGTAGTATATTATTTATTATATTTTATATTGGTGACATACATATTTCAAATTTATTTTTCAGTTATTGTTGAAGAAGCTGCAGAAGTTCTGGAAGCACATGTGGTGGTTTCGGTAACAGAAACATGTCAACATTTAATTTTGATTGGTAATTATTCAATTTGTTTATATATGATTTAGTTTTACATTCCTATAAATAAAGTATAGGGAACCTTTGCTTTTGTCGTTTATCAGTATTTCCATAATAGCTGCACTTACAGAAATATAGTTAGATTCAAAATTAACTACATTAATGATTTAAAGAACTTTTGCTTGAAAGATTTCCTCAAAACGTTTAACATTTTTAAGAAAATTGTATTTGTAATTTCGAGTCTTTTCCATAGCAACTATATGCTAATATTAGTTTTTATGGACAATTCTTGAACTTGAGTTTATTGTGATACAATTAATGATTTTGAATGTTAATCAAAACTTTTTACTTTCTTCAACAAAATCCAAAAGGAAGTATTACTGTCATGAACATTTCCAAATTTTACATTTTAGCGGAAATACACATTTTTATTATCGCTGAATCGAATCTGACTATTTTTGGAATGACGTGTGTGTGAGTAATTGTGTGTGAACGCTCTGGAGCCAAAACTGTTGAAGGCAAAATTATGAAACTTTAAAAGTTAGACTTGTATGTAGCCCGGATGTACATCTCGTATTTTTGAAAGCAATATCTTAACCGAAAGCAACACTTTACTTCTGCTACGTTTTTAATATCTCGGAAATAACGAGTTGGAGATATAAAATTCTAATTAATATTTCTCCCAACTTATATTTAAAAAGTTTTTCCAAAAACTGTACCATTTAATAGTAAATCGCTTTTGAAAATTGTTATTTTATATTTACGATTCCCTAGTTACAATATATATTGAATTTTGTTTCATAGATATCGTAGGATGAATTTAGAACTAAATTAAGCAGTATTATAAAGTAGAAAGACAACAAAGTCGAGTGAAGGCCACTCTAGCTGTATCTTATTATGTTTCTGTAATTATTGTTATAGTGACTCCCGATGAAGCGGTAAAAATTGTCTGCGAAATACTGGAACATTAAATTATTAGTATAAATCAGTATTACTCTTTGATAATCGCTAGTCCAACTAGTCGAGTTGAGTAGTTATCAAAAAAATGCACACCGCATCACCATAAAAGCACTGCGTCTGCTACCACATTGCTGAGAAAAATCGTAACGTTTTGTATATATGTTTCAGGTGATCACAAACAACTGCGGCCGAATACAGCACAATATGAGCTAGCAAAGAAATACAACTTAGACATTTCATTATTTGAACGAATGGTTAACAATGATGTATTTTGTCAACAATTGGATGTTCAGCATCGCATGCGCCCAGAGTTTGCAAAACTTTTAGTGCCGACTATATATTCACATTTGGATAATCATCAAAGTGTAACAGAATACCCTCCAGTATTAGGTGTCACCAAAAACTTATTTTTTATTAACCATTCACATTATGAAGAGAACAACGTTGATAGTACCAGCCACATAAATAAATACGAAGCGAAATATTTGTTAAAATTGGCCAGATATTTTTTACTACAGGGGTACCAAGATGAAGATATAGCTATATTAGCTACGTATAATGGACAAATATCTTACATGTTGAAGGTAGATATTTAAAATCAAGGTGCTATACTTTTAGTCGCGGACCGAGAAGTTTATCACATAATTCCTATATACATAATTATACCAGCACACGTTTTTTATGACAAATATAGTGTTTCAATTTAGTGTACTCCTTTCGATTGTACAAATTTCATCGTATATTTTAGATTAGAGATCGATATCCTGAGCTAAAAGGAATAAATATCATAACGGTTGATAATTTCCAAGGCGAAGAGAGTAAAATCATACTACTCTCCTTAGTAAGAAGTAATGAACAAGCTAAAATTGGTTTTCTTAAAACTGAAAACCGAGTTTGTGTTGCATTATCGAGAGCTAGAGAAGGTACTGTTTCATGAAACAATATTAAAACTTAAATATTATTTAATTATTTATTAAATTACGGCTTTAGGTTTCTTCATAATTGGAAATATGGATAATTTGTCGCATAGTAGCACTCTTTGGCAACGAATCAAAAAAGTGTTAGTAGAAGAAGAATCAATGGGATCCACCCTTGTGCTACAATGTAAAAACCATGAAAAACAAACCAAAATAGAAACGAATTTAGATTTTGATAATATTGACGGTGGTTGTAATATAATATGTAATGAGCTATTGGATTGTGGCCATAATTGTTTTCGTTTGTGTCATCCATTGGATATGGACCATTTGAAATATGAATGCCAGGAACAATGTACTAGGTAGTATTAAATTATATATCCAGATACATCTTATAACTTCTACTAAACCTGGTTCATACTGTCCAAGATTATAAGTTTATTTGCATATTTTACTATATAAATTGTTGAATTTTGCATCAAATAAAATGAACATAGGCACTAAATTCCATGGTGAAATTATGTGATTAACAGTATTAAATTACATTATAGTTATTGATTTGCATCTAGTAATCTTGGATCCAATAGAACCTTGGAAATGGGACGATTTGCATTTGCCTCTAATATCCTGTTCAACATATGGTGTGAAAATTAAATTCTACATTATTAAACTTTACAATATATATCGTATCATACAAATTGAAATAAATACATATATGATAAAATATTGGACAGTGTCAAAGCTGGCTTTATACTTAATATTCCTTTAAATTGCACTAATAATTATTCATTTTAAATTAAAAACGATTGCAGAAAGTTATGTGAAGAACACAATTGTACAAAACTATGCAACGTGGTGTGTGGGAACTGTGAAGTTCTCGTAGTAAAAGCTTTACCATGCGGACATACAGATGCCATACCATGTCATTTAAAGCCAGAGTTATACGAATGTGTTACACTTATATTCAAAAAATTATCATGTGACCACGAAGCTAATATTCAGTGTTCCAAAAAACCAAATGAAGTTACATGTCCAAATATATGTGAAAAACCATTATCTTGTGGCCATGTCTGTAAAAAAGAATGTCACAGTAAGACAGATCCCCAACATGTGCAGGTAATATAATTTGGAAATTAGGAATTAGGGCCATACATACATAAGTAATCTATGCATGCGAGCAGCGGCCTTGCTAAATTAAAAAATAATTGTTTTTAATTATTATGGCCTTTTGGTTAACAATTTGAAAAATGTTATGATTATAAAAAATCTTACAATTTTTTGTAGATTTTGATATGATAAAAAGAGAGTTTTTTGTATATATTTGAAAATTCAAAATTATATATTTTTTATGACCGTTGGGTTACAAATATGCAAAAAAAATTATAAACATAAAATATATTTGAATTTTTTGTAGAATTTTTGGGTGTTTCAATTATTTATATAACGGCAGTATTAAGCATATAACATTTTTTAGCTCGCCGTACGAAATACAAAAGAGCTAAAGCAATCGGTTGTGCGTCTGTAGCATTCTGGATTCAAATAATGTTTTTAACAAAAAGGGTTTGTCTCGTCGCCCTGAATCAAAAAGAAAAAACTCATATGCTTGAATGTTAGTCGTCGCTCGCTCGTAACACCAAATATGTGCCCTCTACTCTGAAGGTACCGAAGCGATTTGAACCAAATTTTGGGGACTTACAATTCCGGAAGTATACGGGCGATGGGATTTAAACTGCGAGGGGATTCAAATGGAAAGCCAAAGAATATGAATAACAAATTTGGTTTAAATCGATCCGGTACCTTAAGAGGCGTAGAGGGCACAAATTAGATCTTACGAGGGTTCGACAACTAACATCCAAGTAAATGAGTTAAATATATTTTTGGATTCAGGGAGATGAAACAATAACTTTTTGTTAAGGAACATCTTTGATCCGAGAATGTTAGAGACACACGACTGCTTTCGCTCTTCTGTATTTCGTACGGGGAGCTAAAAACTCGCCTATTTAGTGACTCTTTTTTAACTACACTAAATTATGAACAGTAGAAATTGCGTAATAACAAACACAAAATTGTGTTGAAAATTGTTTCGGGAATTTAAGAAGCAAGACAATACGTACCTATATAACAATACTTCAAACAATTTGTTATTTATTACTACGCAGTTTAGATTGTTGAAGATCATGTTCAACATTTAGTGTAATTTTAAGTCGACTTAAAAAATGTAAAAGACCAATCGAGAGCGACCAAAAACTGACACAATATAACCTGATAAATAAAGATTCAATATATTTGTAATTCAAGTGTATATTTTTAGTATGTTTGCGAAGAAGCGTGCAACAAGTGTAAGGAAGGCTGCAGTACCCAGGAGCACGCATGTCCGAAGTTGTGTTTTGAGCAATGTCCACCGTGCAATGAATTTATTAAAAAGAGACGAACTCGCTGCACTCACATGCATTCTGTTATGTGCAATGAAAATGTTGACAAACTAATCTGCACACAGAAATGTCGTAAAATGTTACCATGTGGACATCATTGCCAAAACAAATGTTTTGAGGATTGTGGTGGTTGTAACGTTATGGTATGTTTAATTTTTAATTTATACTTTGTGGGTATATATTACGAATTTGGATGTATTGTGTCAAAAAATACCTATACTCCACAGTAATACCCTGAAATTGTACCATTTAACTTATTATTACATTATCAAATACTGTTTCCGCAATATAAAATATATTCAATATATTCAAATATAATTTTTAATACGTACTATTTTTCAAAATATTAATGTTTTTGTATTTGTAGGTAACAAAAATAATTGATATCTGTGGACATTCTATCAAAATCAATTGTTCTATAACACCGGATCGAAAACTATGCAAAACTAACTGCCATTTGACAAAATCATGTGGGCACCCCTGCAACCACAAATGCAATGAACCATGTTCAGACGATTGCATAGAAATTGTGACGTTCCTTGATGGCAATAGCGAAATTATAACTCTACCATGCAACTTGAAGTCAAAACGTGCAACCTTGTTTGAAACAAATCCAAATACAACATAAATCAATTTATTTTAGTTTAAAAAGACGCATGGCTGCGTGCAGTAATTCAAAATGATGTACTTTTCAATCCTGGTTATCTAACGTTCGAATATTGTATCTAAATATATAAAATATCCGAATAGTTCGAAGAATGTACATTGTTTTGAGTGGCTATAGTGTAAAATATAATCTATCAATTTTTTTAATTTGTTTTGTAAGAATATCAGTTTTGTTTTTTTGTTATACTATCACAATAAGTTTTATATCTTTTTTATCTTATATTTAAATAAATTATAACCATATATCCGACAACTTTTCTTTGTTTTGACTAATTTTCAAATAAAAATCAACATAATATATACCAAAAATCTGTAGTATCCTACACTAGACTTTCTTGTAAGCTCAAAACGTGTATTTCTATTAAAATATCGAGTTTGAACTATTTCATGATTACATTTCGTCCTTTTTGACTTCGCCTAAGAAAGTAAAACCTACACTGTTTGAGTGACAATATTAACTAGAGTTTGGACAATAACCGTGATTGGTCGGTGCCATTAATATGCTAAATATTCAAACCGAATGCATAGTGTTATATGGAGCGAGGGGCTCATATTGCAATGCATTCGATTTTAACGTTTAGCAAATTAATGGCGATCCCGAGTCAGTTGTCCACATTCAAGTCCTGAAATCATTTTATTTTTCTAGAATAAACTATTACGTATACAATAGACACAAACCTGCATTATGTCCTTTGTATTCGCACCATAACATCGCCCAAATCGAAACTTCAGTGTGGGGCAGTGGCCCGTATAACTGAAAGGGAACACAAAAGGACTTGTCAGATAGCAAGAAACGGAAATGAAATAACATTCATGATGTGATGATGATGGTACATTATAACTACTGTGCACAATACTGTTTGTGAGATAAATGGATTGTCTCAGAAATTATAAGAAATATGAATGCATGTTTTCTCTTTCGTTTCACTTCGCCATTAAATCTTATCCAAACCAATGCCTGTAGCTTGCTTATAAATCACGAGATCGGTTAGATGTTCTATACCTTATTGATAATATCATTTTTGCAAATATATTTCTTTAAATGTTGGTAATCTGGTAAACGAACCTAATTCTACATTTAAAAAAAATTATATGTATTATATTATGGCTAATAAGTAACAATGTATGACGACATCTCACTATGTGGCGTCAATTTGTAGTACTATTTAAGTCATAAGTAGTCCAAAATCTAAGGCGACTATATAGTTGTCATTTGACGTTAAAAGTTGCACTTTATCACGGTTAGTTAGTAATTTCTCGTTTATATGTTACATAACATAGATATGTGGAGCACAAATTAAGTTAAATAACTATCAAAGACTAAAATCCAAAATCAACATAAAAGTAATTTTAAATTAAGGGGGTATTACTCTTCCGAGGGTCAAAAAAATCGATTTTTCAAATTTTGCATTTTTCGAAACTTTATAATATGTAGTTTATTCCCCCAAAGTCGTTTTACCGTAGGGGATTTCCTTCATAAGTTTTTCGCTCCTCAGAGCCAACAGTGTCGCGCGCTGAAACACTTGTCCCGAAACTTCAAACGCATTTTTCTCGAAACCACATTTCTCCTGCTGGCCGGAAAGATTTTTTTTTTGTATCCAATGAATCAACTTGCGGTTTCGGTATAATGTTCTCCACACTTTTCTACGGAAATTGAACCTCTGTCGTTGCAAAATATTGAAAATTGGATTTTTCAGAGCGCCTCAAAGTTGAAAAAAACAGGCGAAAATCGACTTTTTTGTTCAGACGGCTGCAATTTTCTTATTTTTTGATAAAATGTTTCGCCCGAGGGTCAATTTCCGTAGAATTTAATGCAGATTAATAATACCTACTCGATTTTATGTTTCAAATAGCGAAAAGTGCCAAAACCTTTTCGGCCGCACAGGCTGAGGCGCCAGACATGGTTGCCATTTTGGGACGGATCGACATGGACCACATACATAAAAAAATACATTTTGTACTCCAAGAATTAATAAACAAGATGCAAAAAAGCTCAAGGTCCCAAGTGTTTTAGTTTACCCACAAATTTTTTTTCCTGAAAACCGTCTGAAATAGACCTTCGAAACCCCCTTAACATAAAATGGAACAAATTAAAATTTCAAATAAATTATATATAATAAATATATATATTTTATTTTATATATTTAAATTAATAAAGGTTTAATTATTTTTGTTATTTATTTATTTTATTAATAAATTGCCATGGGTATCAGTACTCTTAAATATTATTTATATATATATATATATATATATATATATATATATATATATATATATATATATATATATATAATCATGCTTTTCTTTCTTTTGTAAAAATGCAAATTGGCATGGGCATGCATCGAACCCCAACTTTCACCGTGAACCTTGAGAATTCAATATTTAATTAAGAAAACTGTCAATGACAATTTGAAAAAATGTTATACAAATAAAAGGTCTAACAATTTTATGTAGATTATTTCTCAAAAAAAAGGTCTAAATTTTAATATTAAAAATTTAAAAAAAATTATGGCCTTTAGGTTACCAGTAAGAAGAATCTTGTAGATATAAAATATCTTAGAATATCTTGTAGAATTATTAAGTGTTTTAATTATTTTTATAAGGGTAGTATTAAGGGGGAACCACATTTTGATACCCTATAACTCGGGAAGTATACGGGCGATTGGATTTAAACTGCGAGCGGATTCACATGGGATGCCAAATAATATGTGTAGCAAATTTGGGGTAAATCGCATCTGATCCTTCAGAGGAGTACGGGGCAACAAATTTGGTCTTATGGTTAATGTTACATTTTTAGCTCGTCGTACGATAGTACAAAACAGCTATAGTGTTTCGACGTGTGTCTCTAACATGTTCGAATTAAAAGATAATTATAACAAAAAAAATCTTGTATTTTCGCCCTCAATCCAAAAATATATATATGGATGTATGTATCACGCTCGGTTGGTCGTAAGATCTGAATTTGTGACCGCGACTCCTCTGAAAGGTACTGGGTCGATTTTCCTGAAATTTGGTACACATAAAATTTGGGTGACCAAGAAGCTTCGGTCGCATTATAAATCTAATCGTGGGTACAGATCCGGAATAAAGGGTTCCAAAATGTATGTAAACAAAATTGGTTTGAAATCAGCATGGTATCTTCAGAGAAGTTACAGTGACAAACTCTTAAAAAAATCTTACTACCGACCGAGCGAGAGACATACATCCAAGTATGTGAGTTATATATATATATATATATTTTTTGATTCAGGGCGAGAGACGATTTTTTTTAAAAGGAAATTTTTTGATCCGTGAATGTTACAGACACGATCGTTCACTATAATTTTTTTATCTGAATATTCAAGAATTTTATTTATAAGAATATTATTCTGTATTATATTTTTAGGTAGAGATATTATATCAATTTTTTTTTTAAATAGTAGCACTTTTGTACATTCTGTACGACGAGCTAAAAATGGGCATTGGAAAGTTAAAATTTTCGAATACTGTCGAAATAAACGTGCCACAATGCGAGAAGTATTTCTAAAGGGATTTCTATAAGTCGCTTCAGAGAAATCCGTAAATCCTCCACGGATATACAACATATGAATATATTCTTTCTTCGTACTAATACTTTAAAAGTATCTCATGTAAAAGAAATAAATGGAAAAGTACGTCTATATTGCGAGGGATTGTTGCATTTACCTATACATACAGTCGATTATCGGGTGTAGTACATAGTGTAGGCAGCATTGATACATGATGAAATCAGTACCTGTCGGCTCCAGGCACTGTGGGATAATAAGGGACTCCTACACAAATCCAACACGCAAATACACGTGGTCTTTTGCGTATATTTTCTCAACTCACCCCTCACAAACTTTTGTTCAATGCTGTCCGTTATACACTAATATCATTTTCCCTTCGCCGTCTTTAGTAATATTAGACACGACCATCTTAACAACCTATATATCTTTTGACAAACATTTAAACTCGTCATTTATCTTTCACGACAGTTTATTTGCGATTTGCTTTGTTATAATTAAATTGCTGCTTTTAGTAAATTGTAAATACTCATTACCATTACCTAGAAATTGTTCGTGATGTTAATATTACAGAGCATTATTTTATTTGCAAATTATTGATGTTAGTTTTGTTAAGTATATTTTGTATACGCTATATGTATTTCAATGGAACTTGTTGAATGCAATTGATTTAAGGGGTAAAGCCACTTTAGAACTTTTTGAAAATACATTTTTCTTTCTTTCGATAAAATTGTGTATTAACATCTAGAGAATGTAAAAAAAATGTTTTAACACAAATTATCAATCGACGAAATCCGAACATGATAACTTGTCACCTGGTAATGATTCGTGGTGTACGTGGCAAATATCAAATGCGTTCAATTGTATTGATTTTTTTCGAGCAATCCTTAAGAGATAAGACAAAACAGGAGAGGTTGGTGCATAAATCGGCTAAAAAGGAAGAGAAAGAGGCGAATATACTTCTGGAAGGTCAATTATATGGAGCAGACATCGCAGAAACGTAGAGTAACATAAATTATACTTTTTCGCTTACTACAACTGTAAACGTGTTTATCTCGAACCATGTCTTTCAAATCTGGCGAAAACAGAACTCGTTCAATTTATAACGGATCGATTTGAAATTTTAACTTATATTCCTTGATAGTTTCTCTATACGATGACGTAGGATTTTTACAATATCTTGAAAATTGTTGATTTTATAAGGGATTTCTCACGAAATTATCACTCGAAAATCGATACTTTTACTTCAAATACATACCATTTTGTCAAAAATCAATATTTAAAAAAAAATCGTACGTCATCGTATAGATTAAATGTTGTAGATGAACGTGCTTTTTGGTTTTTAGCTCGCCGTACGTAGTACCGAAGAGGCTAAAGCATTCGGTCGTGTGTCTGTAGCATTCTCTGATCAAAAAATTTCATTAAGAAAAAGTGTTCGTCTCGTCGCCTTGATTCCGAAAATGTATATAACTTATATACTTGGATGTTAGTCGTCGCTCGTTCGCTCGGTATCTCGTAAGACCAAATTTGTGCCCTCTACTCCTCTGAAGGTACCTGAGCGATTCACTCCAAATTTGGTACACATATTATTTGGCATCCCATTTGAATCCGCTCGCAGTTTAAATCCAATCGCCCGTATACTTCCCGAGTTATAGGGCCCCAAAATTTGGAGCCCCCCTTAATACTGCCCTTATAAAAATAATTGAAACACTTAAAAATTTTACTACATATTTTAAGATATTTTTTGTCTGCAAGATTTTTTCATTTTGTTAACCCAAAGCCCGAAAAAAATTATTAAATATTATAATTTTGAATTTTAAAATATGCAGTAAATTATTTTTTTATCAATATAATCTAAATTTGGTACACATATTATTTGGCATCCCATTTGAATCCGCTCGCAGTATAAATCCAATCGCCCGTATACTTTCCGAGTTATAGGGCCCCAAAATTTAGACCCCCCCCCCTTAATACTGCCCTTATAAAAATAATTAATACACTTAAAAATTTTACTAAAAATTCTAAGATATTTTATATCTACAAGATTTTTTCATTTTGTTAATCCAAAGCCCGAAAAAAATTATTAAATATTATAATTTTGAATTTTAAAGTACTTTTTTTTATCAATATAATCTAAAATTAAATGTAAGACTTTTTACAGCAATAACATATTTTCAAATTGTTAACCAAATGGCCATAATAATTAAAAACCACTACTCGCAACGCATATTTTACCTAAGGGCGAGTTCTGCGCGTTGGTGCGTTTTACGCGTACCAAATCTTGTTTGTTCTAAGTTCAATACTGTCGGAGATACGTTTTCGCCCGTTAAGAGCCGAAAAAGAAAAGACTGTTTACATATGACTGTGAAAGCCGCCATTTTGTATTTTTTCTATTATAAAAATAATATTTTGTGAACTCTAATACATGTATAATGCAGTGCTCTAATCAGAGTATTCATTTATTTTGTTAAATTCCCAAAAAAATTTTCTTGAAATTTGCATAATTTTCAGGCCTCTAGAGTGGCTTTACCCCTTAAATTGGCAAGGAACAGGTTTGAATTTCTAGAGAAAATATCGCTAGATCAGTTTAGGACGATTACAGCAAATCACATTTTACATTGAAACCAGATTAAGGGGGCATATACCTTTTGCATACAAATAACGTTTATATTATTTTACATATTCTTTTAGAAGAACTATTTAAGAATTCGATTTTCGAAGCCGTTTATCGAAATTCGAATTATTACAAAAGTTACAGCGGTTTAGGTCGAGCAACCTACGAGCGCTACCTATGCGCGTTCTCCAGTTGGCGCTGTTTGCTTTGTTTTGAGATTACCTATCAGTGAAATTCAAACACGCATCACGATGAGCACGCGTAAAGGTTTGTGGTTATTAAAAATGTCGGTACATTTCGAACTGATAAACCGGACAAACGTAAGCCACCGCAAAGATTGATCGGAATCCGAGACGACTTTAAATGCGTTTTTATTTATGGTTACTAGGATATTTCTTGTACGGTTTATCCAATCGTTTTAATATTTTTTTTTACCCCCTTGTAGCTTATAAAATTTGTCATCGTTTGATGGATTTTTTCAGAAATTTCAATTTTTTCTATTTCTTAAACACAAATGAATACGAAACAAGATTTGGTACGCGTAAAACGCACCAACGCGTAGAGCTCACCTTAATTTTTATGGCCTTTTGGTAAAGAAATTGAAAAAATGTTATAGATATAAAAAGTCTTAGGATTTTTTTTTGAATATATTGATAAAAAAAAATTTTTTAGTGCATTTTTAAAAATTCAGAATTATAATATTTAATTTTTTTTTTTCGGGCTTTGGGTTAACAATATGAAAAAATCTTAAAAACATAAAATATCTTAGAATTTCTAGTAGAATTTTTGAGTGTTTTAATTATTTTTATAAGGGCATTATTAAGGGAGGCTTTACATTTTGGGGCCCTATACTCGGGAAGTAGAGCGCACAAATTTGGTCTTACGAGCGACTGACGACTAACATCCAAGTATATAAGTTATATATATTTTTGGATTCAGGGCGACGAGACAAACACTTTTTGTTAATGAAATTTTTTGATCCGAGAATGCAACAGACACACGACCGAATGCTTTAGCTTCTTCGGTACTTCGTACAGCGAGCTAAAAAATATATGTACATCCATAACGTTTTTCGGATTGTGGATCCAAGGACCAGAAAAATTAAATAAAAATAATAAGTTTGAAAAACATTGTAGTGATTGCATTAAAAGTCGTTGCAATCAATCAATAAAAATGTCAATAGTATTATTTTATATTATAACTCTTCAAAATATAGGGTCGTCTTCCTTAAACATCAGTGGTTAAGGAAATGTATTCTATATTAAGGTCAAACATCAAGCTCGAAAAAATAAAAATACCGACTAACCCTTATAAAAAAAAATATCAGTGAATTTGTAATTGCATAAATAATGCCTGGTAAAAATATTAATTTTTTTGATCGCACAGTTTCGAAGATAAAAAATAAAAACTATAAAAAATGACCTATTTTTGGGATTTTTATTTTTTATCTTCGAAACTGTGCGATCAAAAAAATATACATTTTTACCAGGCCTTATTTATGCAATTACAAATTCACTGATATTTTTTTTTATAAGGGTGAGTCGGGTTTTTTTTGCGTAATCGAGGTTTGTTTAATCATGATAGATTTTGAGTAGTTTTATGTAATTAAGAATATAACTTTGACCAAAAGTGTAACAATGTGTCCGTAATTCCTTCATATACAATAAACAGTCATTATTCAGCAGAATTTCTTTATTTTCGAGTAAAAACAGGTAATTTCTGATCTGGAGAATTTATCAGCGTTTTAATATGCATCGAATTTACATAGCTGCATAGTAGCGCCCCTGTGTCCAATAGCACAACAAGGATCTAACGAATTTGGTTCGAGTATATGGTGTCAACTTGTGAATTTCACAGATAGATGACCGTTTTACGGGTATCGCTTTGTTTACTAACAGTATTTCTAAGAAACCAGAGTCCTTGGTTTATTTTATATTTTAATATGTATGCACAGTTTGAATGCGTCATTACAAGACTATGATGTGAGGGGTGAAATCAGTATATTTTCTAGTTGAGTTTAGCTATAAAAAACGTAGAAAAGTCGGTCGGTGGTTCTTACGTGTGTGAATTTATGGTTTAAACGTTTTGGAATCATTTTTTGTGTTTTACTCTTGGGACTTAGAGTAATTTTTTATTGAAACGTTTACGGAATTTTTTTGTTTGAATAGTTGAATAGTTTTGTTTTATTTAAATCTTTTGAACTTTGAATATTTTTGCTTTCGTCTTGTGAAAATGGTTTTATTTGGTTTAAATCATTTTTATATGGATTATTTTTTTCGTTTATGTCGTGAGACAGAATAGATTTGAAGTAAATGTTTTGTATTTGTAATAATTTTGTTTGTTTAAAATCATTGTGACGTCAAAGTCTTTTTATAATTTGTTCAATCTACCTAAGCATATTATTTGTTTTGCTTAACTTTTATTAAATATAACTCTGTGATTATTAATTTATAACATATGTAGTATATCTTATAACTAAATTTTCTTTTGTTATAACTTATAAACAAGTGTTTCACCGACTGCTAAGCGTAACCACAGATATCAGTGTGTTTATCTTTTGGCGTAACTAAAATAATTTTGATTTATTGTATTATGGAACATTAAACAAATTTTAAAATTAAAACATTTGGATATATTTGACTATTTTAAGCTAATTTTATCATTTTAAACCCCAATTTGAAGTAGAAGTAAGAATTGGTTACTTTTCTATATAAAAATTTTAATTTATGTAATTTATAAATTTTCGATGATTAGATTATTTTATCCTAAAATGAAAGTGGCCGTTATTATGCGTATATATATGAATTATTAATAGTGTTTTACTTTCTTTTACGGAGTAATAAAGTAATAAAAATCAACCTCGAGATTTTAATGGAAATATCCATTTTGAGGATACCTGAATTTGACTGTTTTCTCAATGATGTTGGTGTGTCTGTTTGTGTGTGTGTGCGAACGAGCTACAGCCTATACTGTTCAACGTAAAAATATGATGTATTGAATTTAAGATTTTTGTACCTCAGAATAGAAAACGTCCTATTTTGAAAAGAATATTTCAACCGGAAGTGCTCGTTTACTCGTGTCATTTTCTAACTATTCAAGATATTCTAATTTTAAACAAGTTTTTTTTCAAAAAATTTCTTCTAAACTGTATCATTCTCTAAATAATAGTTGCAATTGATTTTTTTAATATATATCATAGTTAGCTATTACTGGTATGTATTTGTAATTTTTTCAAATTAAAAAAAAAATTAAAAATTAGCATTGAACCTGCAACGGAACCGTAATCGAAATTCACTTGAAAAGCCATATATTTGTCCAAATTTGTAAGCGTCTCGCTGTCTGTATGCAACAATGTATTATATTCACTCTTACATTTATTACGTGTAGTTACATTGATACATATTATTCAGTGTGCTATATTGTATGTATGTCTCGTTCGGCGCCTACACCATGATAAAATAAATAAATATACCAAATCAATCAAATTTTCTGATGGATAAATAAAATAAATTCTTTCCTTTGTTCAATATCTTATAAACAGCTGCAAAAATAGTTTGGTATGTTCATATTTTCAAGATCCGCTTCTGCCAGTAACGGAAATGTTTTTTTTTTTGTTAATTTTGCTAATTTTGTTTTTATATACAGTGCGTAATTTATATTATATATATCTTCATTAGGAATGCAATGTTTTATTTGTCAAAAAGCGATATTTTGTTCAAGATTGAAAAAAGAATGAGAAATAGAATTTTTCACTTTACGAATAAAATTTCGTTATGCCATATTGTAGTCATTGAATGGTTCTAGACGGCGCATTTTACGAAATTATTTATACAAAGTTTTAATATGTAATAAATTAATAAATAAGACCAAAATATGACTGCCTAAAAGGTTCCCGTCAACATAAAAAAATTATTAAGATAAATTATGAAATTTAAAATATACCATAACTTTTTTTTTTTTTTTATCAAAAACATTATTTCAGATTGTAAGCTACGTATAAGAACTAAGAACCTATCGAACCTAATAATTATAAAAATGTTTATATGTAAAGCCTGAAAATATTGTATATTGTGGAATTTTATTTATACTTTATATACAAACAGAAACAAAGCAAAAAAATTAAACGGGGCGGCGGCGACGGACGAGGCTGTCAAGGAGGGGCAAAGGGAGTCGTGGTGCGGGACGAGGCCGTGAAGCTTATAGCCTCGACAAAATAATAAATATCATCCCATTGCTACAATAATTATGTAATTTATTTATTGTATTCATTTTAATTTGTTTTATATTAAAAGAAAATTATATTTACTTTTATTATACTTTATTTATATTATTTGTTTTTTAATTTTTTTTATTTCCATATTACCAATAAATTCAAACTGCCTTCAAATAATTATGGATGTACTTTTCTTTTTCGTAGTATATGGTCCATTTAGTAAACGCTAAAAGTTTTAATTTAATCAAAGTCGATTTTGATCATTTTTTTAAAGTTATCAGAAAAAGTTTATAGAAAAGTTCCCCATAGATGATTTTATTTTTTCAATTGTTATTAACAAATAAGTGTTTCTATAAAACACTCTTAATTTAGAAAATGTATAATTCCTTTATTTATACAATTGCCTGAAATTTGGCAACAAGGTTTTTCTGGTTGCAGATTATGATATTGGATTTAAAATAGATCTAAAAACAAAATGGCGTCGAAAATATTTAAATCGTTAAGTTAAAACATACAAAAGTTATTATATTAATAGAATTAAACAATTAATTTTATTATTAAACTATAATAATGCATTATTTTTAACAAATTATTATTTTAAATTATTTTAATAATAAATTCTTAATCAGCGATCTCAAAAAACTCTATTTCCGAAATTTCATGAAAATATGACTATTTTTATACTTTTTCCCCCGTCATTTTGGATCCGCCATATCTAATATATACTAATTTTCATATAAATCAGACAACGCCTTCATATTATGGCCTGGTGTTCGGGATTTCGAACCACTGTGCAACGCCGAGTTTTGAACGGCGGTGCGTCGAATTTAGTTTATCAATTCTATAACTAAGTCTTGTAACGCTCATACTTACACTGAAATGTAGATTCTGGTACAAGGTCCGACTCACGGTACATTTTCTGGAGAAAAAGTAACGAATTTTGTATGTTGAAACTTGTACTAGTCGAACGCAGTCAATCGGTAATCATTTACTTTGTAATAAACTTGTTTTACGCATTAGGAAACACAGTTGGTTTGGGATATATAATTCTAGTGAAAACTACGTATGTATATGAAAGTCGAGTGCAGGCCACTATACATTTTATTTCTTTGTAAACTGATGACGTTCTAAATGCAATAAAAATTAATTTACTTGTGATCAAAATGCCCTTTACGAAAACATTTATTAAAAATACATAGTTACAGTAAAGTAAAATGTGCCGCCGTAATAAGTGAGGGCGAGTGCCGCCAGCCACCGTAAATTATTTTACATCTCGCTGCCGCTGTATAATATTTGTTGGCGCACAAACCTACACCAGAACAAAAAAAATCACGCAATTTTGTTTTTAGACCAATTTTGAGGCCAAATTCGAAATCTGCGACCCCATAAACCTGGTTTTATAAAATTTCAGGCAATTATATACATAAATTAAAAAACACTTATTTTTTAATAACAATTGAAATAATATAAAGCACACCTTCTCACCTACGGGGAACTTTTCTATAAACATTTTCCGGTATTTAAAAAAGAAAATGATCAAAATCGGCTTTGAGTCATCTGAGTATATATTTTTATTTTAATATTTAAAATATACATATACATACTTTTCACTAACTCGGACATCTAAATTTGTTGTAAAATTGTTAATATATTATTTTAATTTTTAAAATTCGCGCTCTAATATCTAATCTAAATTTGAAATAGAAACCTATATAATATTATCGGCAATGGCAGAGTATAAGATTTTAGTTGATACATTGGCTACCAGAGGCACAGTTCTGTGACCACAGCCAAACTTTCAGTTTGCAATGCCCCCATAGTGGATTTTCCGCGAACTAGATAGACCTGATGGTTTTTCTTAATAAATGAATTAGAACATTCACTGAATAGTTAATACGGTGAGCTACAGGCATTAGTGCCTGCACCTATGCTTGTTTTTATATATAGCGCATAGGAAAATATAAATGCAATAGTAATAAATGTGTTTAATAACAAGCGCGTTGCGGTTTATTTGTTTTAATATCCCGGTTGTGACCATGAACATGATATATTACTTATGTTCGATCGCACTAGCATGTATATTTTCTCTGAGCATTTTACAGATGTCTGCCGTACAGTGCACGTCTATACTATCAAAGTTGCGTCTTTAATAACTGTTTAAAACCATAGTGCTAACCCTACAAGGATACTCTTCAGAGCAATAGATGTAAGTACTCAATAATATATTTGTTTTCGTGTATTAATATGCATTTAATAAAAAGTAGGGCAGATATTATGCTTATCATTATAATACACCGAATATCTGCTGTTGCTGGTATTATATTGCGCATGTCAATACAGTCTGACCATGCGCAGTACGTAGTTAGGACGGAGTACGAAGTTCTGTTTTATTATACTTGGTTATTAACTGTATACTCCCAGGCATAAGTATTGTAAATACACGAGCCACTAGCTTACGTGTTACTAGTTCAGTAGCGTAGTCAGATTTTATTTCTTGGCTAGAAATGCATTTCTTGTCCCCTTTGCTTTAAAGAAGTCTATCTATGCTTGTATATTACAATTTAGACCGCGGTGGGTGGTGCGAGCCAAACAGCACTATAGGTACTGTTTATTTTTGTATACAGAAAGTTATCATTTTTGACTTTCTTGGACGTAGTAGTAAAAGAAGAAGTGCAATCATACAAAGATATAGAACTCGAGATAATAACCGCAATCGATATTTTGAGGTTTCCTGAATGATTGCTTGCTGATTTCTAAGTGTCTGTGAACGACCTCATTGGTTCCCAAACGTTTTCGGTTGCCTGCGCCCTTAAGGGGGTATTACTCTTTCGACGGCCTATTTCAGACGGTTTTCAGGAAATTTTTTTGTGGGTAAACTAAAACACATGGGACCTTGGGATTTTTTGCATTTTGTTTATTAATTCATGAAGTACAAAATGTATTTTTTTTTATGTATGTGGTCCATGTCGATCCGTCTCAAAATGGCGACCATGTCCGGCGCCTCAGTCTGTGCGGCCGGAAAGGTTTTGGCACTTTCCGCTATTTGAAACATAAAATCGAGTAGGTATTATTAATCTGCATTAAATTCTACGGAAATTGACCCTCGGGCGAAACATTTTATCGAAAAATGAGAAAATTGCAGCCGTCTGAACAAAAAGTTCAATTTTCGTCTGTTTTTTTCAACTTTGAGGCGCTTTGAAAAATCCAATTTTCAATATTTTGCAACGACAGAGGTTCAATTTCCGTAGAATTTAATACAGATTAATAATACCTAGTCGATTTTATGTTTCAAATAGCGGAAAGTGCCAAAACCTTTCCGGCCGCACAGACTGAGGCGCCGGACATGGTCGCCATTTTGAGACGGATCGACATGGACCACATACATAAAAAAATACATTTTGTACTCCAAGAATTAATAAACAAGATGCAAAAAAGCTCAAAGTCCCAAGTGTTTTAGTTTACCCACAAAAAAAAAATCCTGAAAACCGTCTGAAATAGGCCGTCGAAAGAGTAATACCCCCTTAAGGGTGGCATTCACCTGTAGAGCACGAAAAAAAGGCTGTTTTTTGACATTTCTTTCTCAGGGTACGTTTGAGATATTCGCACGCGGTTTTTTGTATCGTATTTATTCAACTTTTCTCTTTAATAAGGTATTTTTTAAAGTCGGATACGTTCAGCCCCGGCGAAGATGTCCAGGTCCAAAGTGGGCAGCTCAATTTAGCATTGGTTAGCGCGCGGTTGCATAACTCTGGTCCCAGTTGTTAAAAAAAAAAAAAGATTTTAAAGTATATTAAATTGTCTAAGAATTGACTCTCGGGTGGTCCATCTGGAGCATAATTAGCAAAATGGCGACCATCGTACGAAAAGTGTCATTTTTTGCCATTTTTTTCTCCTTTGGCGGGCCTTAAAAAATATAAATAATTGTCGGACACACTTCGTCGAGGATCAACTTCTAGAGAATTTTATTACCTTTAAGATGCGCTTATCGAGAGTTAAATCGGATAATTTGTTGTCGAGATATTCTACCGCGCGATTTAAAAAATATGGTTTCGAGAGAAACGCGGTTAAAGTTTCAACTTCAGACTGACGCGCGCGAAAACGCCGTGTTTGAGCAAAAACATTGTTTTGTTTAAATCGCAATTTCACATATTTCCAACTCGAATTTCGAAAAACGGCTTCAAAAACCCATAGTCAAAACTTCAAAGTGTCCGATTCTGCAAAAAAAAAAAAAAAAAAATCGATTTTTTTAACCCGCTAAAAGTGAATGCCCTTTTAATCTTAAATCAGAATTTTCCATGACGCGACGCCCCTAGTCCAAACATTGGTCTAATTAACGCAGTTGCAGTGGGTATTTGGGTCCAGGGACGCCGCGGCGAACATTTTATGAATCTACCTTATAAACTGTTCAAAATAAAGAAATATAATGTTTGTATTATATTTTTGCAAACAAAATATAAATTGTTGTAAAAGTTTACTCTTGCTACGGCTTGAAAACAACACAAATAAGAGAAATATATTTGTTCACAAATAGGTAAATAATATAAAGCGTATTTATGTAAATGAAAATGTAGATAAGGCGAATCATTTATCAATTACCGAACTAACGCTCGCTGTTAAGCACAGGCTGTACAAAAGTTAATAATCGAACGCTTACTGTGCAAGTTATTCAAATGTGGTTGGTGCACAGTCTGATTAACCGAACAGTGGAAGTGTGGACGAACAATCCTGTGTTGTTTGTAGAGCGTAATTATTTTATTGCAATAGTTATTATCTTATAATTTGTACCTGAATATCTGTTTTAAACAATTCATAAAAAGAGCATGGTTTTAAACACTTGTTTAAAACATGTTAAAAACCATGCATTTTAAACATACCAACCCTGCTTGGCGCGGTTAATATAAACACTTTATATACATATGTGGCTATTTTGTTTTGCAGAATGGCAGATGATTTTGTGAGGACTTTGCTTCATCAATGGAATTTAGGTGATCTTATTCCAGTTTTTGCAAGTAAGATAAACCACACCATATACTAATTTTCAGTTAGTTATTAAATTAATAAAAAATGTGGAGTGGTCTGCATTTGACTTTCTTATACGTAGTATTCGCTAAAATATATATTTTAAATATATTGTCAAACCAACCAATACTCCACAGTAATATACTGAAATTGTACAGCCAGCGTATTATTTTATTACGTTATCAATATAAAATATAGATTATTTTATTATTCACCTTATCAATATATATAAATATAATATTTAATATGTACTGTTTTTCAACATATCGATATTTATTTGCAATAATAATTAAATATGTTCATTCGATCTATTTGTGATAATCGATGTCAAATGACAATTTTTTAATTATTTGAGTCAATTTTGCATTTCCGTTAAAATGTTGTCAGGCATAGTTCATACGATTTATTAAATATAATCCCTATGGTAACAAATAAGAAATTTAAGATTTTCCGTATCAGTTTTCTCGTAACTGGTACATTTTTTGAAGAAACTTTTCAAACAAAGGGTGTGCGAAATATTAATATCTTTCATTATGAACTTGACTATTTTTGTCATAAGTGCAACCGTTCTAGTGAAATTGGAGAAAGGACGAAAAATGCATGGAGTAAACATGCACATCCGGTTTGAATATTATTTTCAAAAATAGGAGGTGCACTCCTAGACCTAGACAAGTCTTAAGATTGAAGTTTTACAATTTTACGTTCAACAATAGTATTCACAGGCGTCATTTCGAAAATAGTCACATTCGATTCTAGATGGGCCAAAAAGTGTATTTCCGTTGAAATTTGAGAGTTAGAAAATTTTCATGATAACAAGAATAACTTATTTTTGCGTAAAAGAAAGCAAAGAGATTGTTATTTTTTGGTTTTCACATAAATGTAAACGTTAAATCAATATTTGTTATCATGGACTACTCTGCGGCACGCGCGCGTTCACACACACACAACGGTTATTATATTACTTTCATTACATTGAATACACTTATTTTTAGATGAATGTATTGACGAAGAAGCTCTTTTTCTATTGGACGAGGAAAATATCGGACTTATAATTAAAAAGATAGGATTAAAAATTAAATTTCAGCACAGATTCAAATTACTTAAAAAATCAAGGCAATCATATCAAGTACTCGGAATTGGAGATGAGGTATCTATGCATTCTTACACTGTTACGAATAACAAATATGGAGAAAATCCTGTTTCCGTTGAAATTTAAATTAAATTTGTATTTTAGTGTCAAGAGCCAAACTATTCTTCTGAACCAGTTTATGAATTTCAAAATGATTGTGGAAATCAATCTGAGAATCTCTCTGAAATACATTCTAAAGAACAAGATAGTGTCAATCTCGCATCACGGTCATCATACGAACCGAAACCTACTCATATGATATGCTTGCCAGAAATAAAAACAGAACCAGCACAATGTTCATTTGAGTCGCAGCCTTTTCCTTTAGGTATGCTGCTTTTCTTTATATTATCTGATTAGCAATGCTATATTACTCAATATATTAAATACTTTTGTATAAATTGTATTTCACAAATTACTTCTTTTTTGTATAGCAGCAACACCACAACATGACTCAGATCCATCATATGAAGAATATATACCAAAAGCAAAATACAGACGTTCAGAACCTATTGTTTTCCCACAAGTAAGTCCAATAATGTACAAAAAAGCTATACTGTTCGATTTTGTGCCTGTAACATTTGCATAATCAAAGTATTTCTTCAATGCTCAATTTATAATAAGGTTTTCATTTTAAAATAGCTATAATTCCGAAACTTTTCTCGGTGCCCACATTTCGTACTATTAAAAATTCGATTTAATTTTTTTTTAAATTAAATTTTGCATGTTCTATTAGCTCGCCGTACGTAGTACCGAAGAGGCTAAAGCATTCGGTCGTGTGTCTGTAGCATTCTCGGATCAAAAAATTTCATTAAAAACAAGTGTTCGTCTCGTCGCCCTGATGCCGAAAATGTATATAACTTATATACTTGGATGTTAGTCGTCGCTCGCTCGGTCGCTCGTAAGACCAAATTTGTGCCCTCTACTCCTCTGAAGGTACCGGAGCGATTAACTCCAAATTTGGTACACATATTATTTGGCATCCCATTTGAATCCGCTCGCAGTTTAAATCCAATCGCCCGTATACTTCCCGAGTTATAGGGCCCCAAAATTTAGAGCCCCCCTTAATACTGCCCTTATAAAAATAATTGAAACACTTAAAAATTCTACTAAAAATTCTAAGATATTTTTTGTCTACAAGATTTTTTTATTTTGTTAACCCAAAGGCCGAAAAAAATTATTAAATATAATTTTGAATTTTCAAATATGCACTAAATTATTTTTTATCAATATAATCTAAATTTGGTACACATATTATTTGGCATCCCATTTGAATCCGCTCGCAGTATAAATCCAATCGCCCGTATACTTCCCGAGTTATAGGGCCCCAAAATTTAGAGCCCCCCTTAATACTGCCCTTATAATAATAATTAATACCTCTAAAAATTCTACTAAAAATTCTAAGGTATTTTATATCTATAAGATTTTTTCATTTTGTTAATCCAAAGCCCGAAAAAAATTATTAAATATTATAATTTTGAATTTTAAAGTATGATTAAATTTTTTTTTTATCAATATAATCTAAAATTAAATGTAAGACTTTTTACACCTATAACATATTTTCAAATTGTTAACCAAAAGGCCATAATAATTAAAAAGCACTGCTCGCAACGCATATTTTACCTAAGGGCGAGCTCTGCGCGTTGGTGCGTTTTACGCGTACCAAATCTTGTTTTTAATATAGATTTAATTTTTAAATTGCTATATGACCGGAATGGTTCAAGTGAGAATATTACTTTTGAATATCGATTTAATTTAATTTCTTGGCTGTCAGCAAAATTATACTCAAAATAAATAATGTTTGCATGTTTAATTTTTAATATACACTAAAACTAAAAGGTACATTTACATCGAGCCAATTAGAAATTAAGATTCGAAATTGAAATTAATAATCCAGATTATTTTATGACAAATATAGCTATCGTTCACAGCAACAAAATGTATAATTAATGTGCTAATTTTGTGTAGTTATGTTCTTAATGAAAGATACTAATATATCGCATAACTTTTGTTAAAAAAGTTTCTTTAGAAAATGTACCAGTTACGAGAAAACCGATATGGAAAATCTTAAATATCTTCTTTATGTTGCTATAGTTATGCAATTTTGAGAAATTTTAATTTTATACCGTATATGCTATGACTGACTTAATTTGTGACTTATTTATATACTATATAATTGCAAAACAAAAACAAACGATTAAATAGATAAATATCTGAAGTATTTTATAAAGTGATTTAATATTTGAATACTTGATAAGGTAAATTATTATAGAATCAATCTATATTATATATATATTTGCTAACATAATTAAATAATAAGCTAATTGGTACAATTTCGGAGTTTTACTGTTGAGTTTGATGATGTATTGGTATTTTTTGACAGTTTGTGTGTTCTAATGAAAACTACATAAAATAAAATATTTCTTTTTACGACAATTCTGCGCACAACTTGGAAATCAGCATATTCAAATTGTGTTCGTTATATATTTAGGTCTCAATCTGAGTTCGAAACATATTTTTTTAATATTTGTAGGATATATTAATGCAAAATTGAATGCGCGTATAAGTAAAAATGTTCAATTATGTTTGGGTAAATTAAACATTTTATGAAAACAGTGTATTTTTACTGAGAGCACTTGGACATAAGGCTCTTGTGAATTTAACCATAAAAATACACCAATTGAAGTGTTAATATTTTTCAAGGGCCTAACGTATGTACTACAAAATGAAATCGAAGGAAAAATGATATTATCTAGAAAGAATAATCTGGACAATGCACTCCGACAGAAGTTATCGAAAATAGTTGTGGATCATCTATTAAAAATTAATGGGGAAGATTCGTAAGTTATTTCTAGTAATTTCACGTTTAATAATCGAGAATGAATACAAATTGTTTGATAGTGTGACGGAATATCAGTTCATTATTGCTGCTATGGAAATAGGTCGATTATTTCCTAGTGAAAAACCCGAAGTCTATTTTAGACCGTATAAGAAGGCAACGAAATTCAGCCCAAAAATATTATCCTGTGGAAAACTACGTTCAAGATATGTCAACGTCAAACAAGCTCTGAAGAAATCGAAACAGTTTAACTTTGACGATTCTGATAATAGTAATGATAATGATGCTAAGCATAGAAAGACGACACCGCCATCTAGTCCGTTGCCAACTTTTGTCAACAATTAAGTTCTATATAAGTATATATATATTTTATATGACACCTGTATATAAATGCTGTATCTTAAGTTATTTTTAATTCATAAATTATGTTAACAAAGTTAAGTTTATTTAAGATATATATATATTTTGTTCTGTACCTATGTATGTTAGTTATTTAAATACACAATATATTTGATAAATTATTTTACTTTTATTGGTTAACTTTAAATTATTTATTTGTCACTAATTGCATCATCGAGCCCAACTCCAAATGTATTGAATCGGGTATATTGACTCAATATCTTTTATAGACAAATTAAATTCAAATATTTATTATGAAATATGGATAACTAAAATTCTATTTGATTGTTATTAGAACAAGCACTGGCGCTAGCGCCAGTGCTACCAGCTCGCCGTTCCGGTGAGCCCGGTCACAACAATAAATACAAAACTAAAAGCGATAGCAATTATTATAGTACAAAATTTATTGTTGTTATGACATTTCATCGGCATTTAATATGAAATGAATAAATTTCTAAGTTTACGTATATAATTCTAAATCATCGACATTATACTCACATTGCCCATTGAACCAATCTAACCAATTATGATCCCGACATTTATTTATTCCTGTACCATAACAGTTTTAATTTCCAAAAACCCTACATTAAAAATTGCACACATCCACATGGGTAACGTTAATATCGTTCGTTTCGTGATTAGCCAATGATATTGAAAATTATTTGATGAACATTTCCTAATTTTATTAATTAAAACACAGAAGCAAATGGCTTATACATTGGAAAATATAACCAAACAAATTACTGTCACAGACATAACTTCTTCATTTCACTAACAGATGGCGATCAATGTCTGATATACTTCAAAATATATTTATATTATTTTTTTAAGCCTATGGGCTCACAATTTGAAAAAACTTTAATCACATAAAATATCTTAGAATTTTTAGTAGAAAATTCTAAATTTTTTAAAAGTTGTCTAAGAGCAGTATTTAGGAGGGTTCCAAATTTTGGGGGCCTAAATGCGACGGGAACATCACGGGCATAGAAATTATATGTATACCAAATTTCATTAAAATCGGCCGGGTACCTTCAGACGAGTTGCAGTCACAAACTCAGGTCTTACGACGGACCGACCGAGCGAGCGAGCGAGATACATACATCCAAGTATATGAGTTATATATATTTATGGATTCAGGGCGAAAATACAAGAACATTTTGTTAAGATTTTTTTCGTTCCGAGCATGTTACAGACACACGACCAATCACTATAGCTCTTTTGTACTTACTGTACGGCGAGCTAAAAACGATCACCTAATTTATTTATAGCCTGTATTGTATACTTTCGGAATTTCTACAAAAACTTCTAAGATATTTTATAACTACCAGGTATTTACATATTGATAACTCAAAGGCCGTAAAAAATATTTAAAATTATAATTTACAATTTTAAATTATGCACTAAATATTTTATATTATATCAAAATAATCTGCAAATAATTGTAAAACTATTTATATCTATAACATTTGTTCAAATTGTTAACCAAAAGGCCATAATAATTAAAATCAAGTATTATAAATTTAAAAAGTTCGCTGCTCGCATCGCATATATTATTATATATGCGAGCAGGACGCATAGGTGCGTTGTACCTAAGCTTGTTCTAAAGAACATTTTAATTCACACATTTTCTGACCTGTAAAAACAGGGATACAAAATTGATGCTGAATCATGTTTATGTTGTGTAGTGTATAAATTAATAAACAATATTTTAATTTAATAATAAGTTAATAAACAGGAAATTCGAGTGAGGGCCACTCCCGTTTGCTTTTTCTCTTAAAAGTTTCTAGAAAAATACAAAACAATACACACAAAATCTTGAAATAAATAAGCGTTTCCAGCGCAATGAAATATGAACAATGCAAGTATATAGTAAATGTTTATATCGAATAATGGCAGCTAGAAACATAATTGAATCATGAATTTATTAGTAAAAAGATATTGATTTGAACTCCATCGGTGTTCCATAAATATCTCATCTTATTTAAAGTTCGTCTGATAGTTAGATCATTATCGTAATAATTACGCAATATCATTGTTAGATAACACCGAAATCAAACGGCGTAAACTGCAATTGTACACGAACGTTTTGTCTAAATATAGAAATAATCCACAACTGTGTATTATATGAAACGATATACATACAGTATACAAATTTACAAATCACATCAATGCAATAATGAGGTAACACATAAGTGCCATGTTTTGTGATGTTGAGCACGTACACGTGATGGAGAAGACTAAAATATAAACTGAATTGAATTGAGTTCAATTTATTTTGTTTTACTAATTTACTATTTAGACCAAATTATACAAGTCCTTTTTTGAACGCTATTTTGTTTTTAGATCACAATGCTGAGATTAACTCATCGATCGCTTATCATGCACTGTGTAACATCCGATAAATTTAAACTAAGATTTATTTAAACTACGTTTTGTTAAACTTTGATTTTAACCTTGTATGGTGCAACTGGCCAGAATTTTGCAGTATTAAACTGCTGCAGTGTCACGGCAGATTTAAAAGTGATAATTAGTTATATGCTAAAATATAAAGGAATTGTGCTTAAAAAAAAAATTGCCATCCAGACATGTTTCAAAATAAGCTTGAATTATCCCTTCATGATTTTATTTCTTTAATAATCAGAATTATAAATTTACTTACTTGCAGTTATTATAATTTGCCTAACTATAGAATCTTACCGCAACTCATATTTTCACAAATCACTGCTTTTCGGCCATTGTGATGTGAAAATATTAACTATGAATTAAAATAAATGGACGGAAACACGTATTTGCTAAAAATATATGCAAATTAGACAAAAATATGCACATTTTTCATATGAAATACTTCAAAATTGAATAATAACATGTTACTCTCCTTAAACTTAAGATTTACAATTCAAACAATGTTTCCGTAACTGATTCACATTGAAATACTGTTTTTGACGCTCACGTGGTAGCACTTTTATTTATATTTGTTCTTTGGTCGGTTATTTTAACATAAATGCTTAATAGCGACTCACAATTATTGACATTGACATATAATAAATGTCAATTGTTAATATTTGATTTTTATCCGTATTGTCACTTTTGATTTGTTTTCCCAACCTAGCAAGTTCAGAAGTGTAGTGATTGTTTTATTGCAGTATAAACTATTTGATTATTTTTTATAACATTATTAACAGTCGCCATGGCGCAGAGGTTAAGAGTCTTGCCTTTCACCCTGGAGGTCGTAAGTTTGATCCCCGTCTATGCCAATTTGCATTTTTACAAAAAATGCGTTCTACACACTCTCACATACAAACATTTCTGGGTAATTATATATATATATATATATATATATATATATATATATATATATATATATATATATATATAAATATATATATATATATATATATATATATATATATATATATATATATATATATATATATATATATATATATATGATGTGCAGAGCTACAGGATTTAATATGCGAAGGGAATACATTGGAAACTCATATTATAGGAGTTCTGAATTTAGGACCTGGTGTTTCAACCACAAAAGATATTTACTTACTGGATACAATTTTTTTTTTATTCAATAGCTTTTCTACATACATATAATATGTATCCGTCAATCTTATATATTGATTTTAGTATAAAGGAAGCATGTCCTAACTTTTGTATAGTAATTGAATATGATGTTCATGTTATGTACACAAAATTTGATATTTCATATATTCTTAGATTTTATAAAGTACTAGCGGATACATGAACGTTTTGTTGTCAATTTCGCATATATCGGTTTGATAAATTAATATATTATCATTTGCTATTCCGGACCACTCTACTACATTGAAATTTTACGCGCACGCACGCACATACAATGGTCATTATATTATTTGAATAGCATTCTTTAAATACCTGGAGTGGCCTGCACTCGATTTTCTTTTACGTAGTTTGCACTAGATATATATATATATATATATATATATATATATATATATATATATATATATATATGTATATATATATATATATATATATATATATATATATATATATATATATATATATATATATATATATATATATATATATATATATGTATATATATATATATATATATATATATATATATATATATATATATATATATATATATATATATATATATATATATATATATATATATATACATAAATGCTTTTGATAAAAATGTTCTTGTTTGTTTTCTGATACAATGAGTTTATAATTTAATATTAAAAATTAACAAATTAAACTATACTAGGTAAGATAAAAGTAATAATTGCTAGTTAAATATCGTTATCAACTATTTATCTACGGTAAAATTTAGTTTGAAATTCATTTATCATAATTTTAATCATTTATTAATATTTTATTAATGACTCCGCTTTTATAGTCTTTGAATAACATTCTAAATAGTTAATAAAGCGATAAAAATATCAGGTAATAAAATTTCACAAATTGTATGTTATTCAGGACTAGATTTGTAACATGGAATAAATTGCATAGCATATAGGAATTCTGTTATGTTTTAACAGACGGTTTGGTTAAATGGGAGACATAATATGCGAAACATCATTGTTGTTAGATGAAATAATACTGAATATAGTTCATTCAACTATGTTGCATAAATATATAGTGTTGCTATTTTAAGAAATGACAACCATCATAAAACGATATAACCGCTCCTTAGTGAGGCGCACAATGAAAGCGGCAATATACCCAGTTATAAAACTATTCGATCAGAGAATTAGTAGTAAGTATTGAAATCATGAAAAATTTTGAACATCGGATATACACGTTTTGACCTTCCCTGAATCGAATGTGACTATATTTGGAATGACGTCTGTGTGTGTGTGTCTGTGAACGCTCTAGAACCAAAACTGTCGAACCTAAAATTGTGAAAGATTTGTATATGATCTAGATGTGCACTTTTTATTTTAGAAAATAATATTCAAACTGGAAGTGCATGTTTACTCTATGCATTTTTTGTCCTTTCTCCAATATCATCAGAACACTGAACTTATGACAAAAATAGTAAAATTTTTAATGAAAGATATTAATATTTTGCACAACTTTTGTTTGAAAAGTTTCTTTAATAAATGTACCAGTTACGAAAAACCGCAATAGGAAATCTTAAAATTCTTATTTACGTTGCCATGGATTTGCTGTTGTCATAGAAATTAATTTAAGAGATATTATTTTATTAAATCGTATGAAAATATTTTGACAGAAACAAAATAGACTGAAATAATTTATGTCATTATCCACCGGTACACACAAATAAATCGACTGAGAAGTGTAATAGTTATTGCAGTTAAATATTGAAATTTATTTTGGAAAACAATACGTATTAATATTTATATTTGAATACATTGATAAAGTGAATATTATAGAAACAATCTATATTTTATATTGAAGAAACAATTTCAGGGAATCACTATGGATTTTTGGTATTTTTTGATTGTTTGGGATATATATTTTTAATGAAAGAAAGTCGAATGCAGGCCACTCCTCATTATGATTAATACCTATACATATAATAATGAATTATAGCTAATGGAAACATAGGTATTTCTAATACAAAATTACATATAATTGATTAATTAATACGGTTACTTTCAAGCAGTTATTCTTATAATTAAGTAAGCTAAACATTACTTGTGCTAGTTTTCCAACAGAAACTTCTCTTTTGATTCTAGTTTAAATTAAAATTAAAATCAATAGTTCACCTGTATGTATTTCGTGGTTCACCACTTTTATGTTTATGTCCCACAATTAAGTCACGCACTAAAACAAAAATTTTATTATACCATCCACCACGAATTATTCACTTTCATTCGTCATGTTAATATTATTAATATATATAATTAAATTTTCTATATAATTTAAAAGTATATTTTCGGACCAATTAATATCGTCTAGCAACAGTGAAAGGTAAGTAAGCACTGACTTATCTGTCAAAATCACATTGAATTAAATTGATAAATTTTCGTGAGATATCTATAACATAATAACTATATATAACTGCATACATAAGTATGTGTTAATTGACACTTGTATACTAATGTATGTACTTGTTTTCCAAACCAGTGAATCAAATGTTGTCGCGTTTTCGTTAGAATTAGATTTAGATAATTATAATTCACAGACCATTAATTTGGATAATTCTGGTATTAAAATTTCTCTATAATGTGGTGAGAATTTATTTATATTGTATTCAGATTTCAGTCAACACATTATTATTTAAACATGTGAAATTACCGAAACAAAATAATAGTTCTGGTTCTGAATTACCAATAAAACATTTCAAACAAAAACCTATAAGATATTTTAATATTTATAATAAATATAAACAATATTAAAATACAAATTTACAAAATATATTGACGTAATCATCCGAACAATCAATCAATCAACTTCGGGTTCAAAGTCTGTGAAAACGTTATTCATGTAAAATGTCTTATAATTTTTTGAAAGCGAGCTGCTTCGTAAGTGAGATTGACTGTAGCTTACAAATTACAATTCAACCGATTCGAAGCTGAAACATGAACGTTATTATAACGATATCCGTAAAAATAATTTAATACAGTGAATTATTTTTCTTGCATTTCTTTATTTTCTTAAAAATAATTAACTTTGACAAATATTATGTTCTAAATTTAGAACTGCATTGCGCATTAAATTATAATAGTATCTATATGTATGTAAGTATTTTAATATTCTAATTGAAATATATTGATTTAGTTGTCAACTTAGTCTGTTTTTGATGTCTACACCATTTACATAAAAATATCCCATTGCATTATATAATATTATAATTACTTCAAAATTAAAGCATATATATATATATATATATATATATATATATATATATATATATATATATATATAAAATATTTGCAAGACTCCACCATTTCTCAATGTATTGTGAAATTAGATTATAAATAAAGTAAATATTACAAAATTTTATTTAACTATTTAAGGTCAATAAACAGTGTTATAATAAAATTAGCTTTAAATTTCATTCGGCTCCAACGACAGATTTTCTAAAAGTTATCTATACATTAAAGTCCCTTTAGTTCTTATTTTCTTCAGGCGCATATAAGTAACAATGACATTGTATTCATTTATCGTATTTTCATGTCAAGGCAAAATTATAAATTACTTATAAATCAACAATTCGAAATAATTTAGTTCAATAAATGTGAAATACCATCATAAAACAATAAAACTAACTAATTTAAGAGAACATACCCTGGTATAAGGCTACCGGATGTTTGTGACAGAAAGGCTTGTCTTTCCGGGTTCGTCAATGGAACGAACATCCTATTCCCCGAAATGGTTTTATCACTGCACACTACACTGTAACTCTGTTTACCTGGTCACAACACAACCAACTAACATCAAACAAACTAGTAGGGACAGGTGACCGAACATGTGCCGCTTCTGTACGTCTGCGCATAAACAATAATGCATTTCAAACCGAATTAAGTTTTTCATGGTTCAATATGAATATAAATTTTAATAAAATAGCATATTTTCTAATTAATATTTATCTTTACATAAAATGTCACTGTTGACCGTGAATTATTAAATATGTGTACTTTTATACTGTTAGGATATATTGATTTCAAATTGGAGTAACACATTAGAACAATTGATGAATTATGTAACTGGCTGTACCGAAACGCGAGTGTGGTTAAAATTGCATGTTAGGTGGGAATAAATTATTAGTTATTTCTTTGAGCATGTCTAATATCGTTTTCGGTATTTAACTATAAAGATAACACATAATTTTAGTTGTCAAATTTATTATTGCGCATTTATTAACCTAAACGAAAAAATCTTTTTCTAAAGAAAAATAGTAGTAGTTTCTGCATTCTGGAAGAACCCAAAACTTTAGCAAACTCCCATCATTGTTTTCATTTTCACGCTTATGTAACCCGCGCTACATGTGTGATACGTTACCGACCGGTAGCTTGGCTATGTCTGCCATAGTTGTGCGATCAAACCAAACGGGATAAATCTAGTCTAGTATGTGTACTGGATATGTAGATCTGAGATATTTGAGAAAATGCTTTACTGCAAATAACAGGATAATTTTGTAAAATTCTGTTTATGCTAATAAATAATGTTTAGAAATTAATGAGGTGTTAATTTCGACAATATGTAGAAATAAAACAGTTTTTGTATCATTCGTAAGACAAAATAAATGTTCTCAGTTTTGTTTCATTTAAAAACAATATATACCTGTTTGAATGAATAACATTAGTTTTTGTACTGATTTGTTGTATGAAACAAAATTAGGCACAGCCTTCAGCTCGCTTTATAAACAAGATTTGGTACGCGTAAAACGCACCAACGCGTAGAGCCCGCCTTTAGGTAACATATGCGTTGCGTGCAGTGGTTTTTAATTATTATGTCCTTTTGGTTAACAATTTAAAAAAATGTTATAAATATAAAAAGTCTTGCAATTTTTTGTAGATTATATTGCTAAAAATTAAAATTCTTTGTGCATATTTTAAAATTCAACTCCGGAAGTATACGGGCGATTGGATTTAAACTGCGAGCAGATTCAAATGGGATGCCAAATAATATGTGTACCAAATTTGGTGTGAATCGCTTTGGTACCTTCAGAGGAACAGAGGGCACAAATTTGGTCTTACGAGCGACGACTAACATCCAAGTATATAAGTTATATATATATATATATATATATATATATATATATATATATATATATTTTTTTTGGATTCAGGGCGATGAGACAAACACTTTTTGTTAATGAAATTTTTTGATCCGAGAATGCTACAGACACACGACCGAATGCTTTAGCTTCTTCGGTACGGCGAGCTAACAAAATATTGAATCAACAATATTTGTGAAAGATAATCAAAATATTGTACAATTTTAGTGATCTACATTATTAATTGGTATAATAATACAGTCATTCATTAATTTAATGTAAACTTCGTTTTCATTTTACTTAGATTATTATTTCTAGTAATAACTACGTAAAAGACAAGCTTAGGTACAACGCACCTATGCGTCCAGCTCGCCTTATAAGTAATATATGCGATGCGAGCAGTTTTTAATAATTATGGCCTTTTGGTTAACTAATTGAAAAAATGTTATAGATATAAAAAGTCTTACATTTAATTTTAGATTATATTAAAAAAAAAATTGTTCAAAATTTGAAATTCAAAATTATAATATTTAATAATTTTTTTCGGGCTTTGGGTTAACAAAATGAAAAAATCTTGTAGACAAAAAATATCTTAGAATTTTTAGTAGAATTTTTAAGTGTTTCAGTTACTTTTATAAAGGCCCTATAACTCGGGAAGTATACGGACGATTGGATTTAAACTGCGAGCGGATTCAAATGGGATGCCAAATATTATGTGTACCAAATTTGGAGTGAATCGCTTCGGTACCTTCAGAGGAGTAGAGGGCACAAATTTGGTCTTACGAGATACCGAGCGAGCGAGCGACGATTAACATCCAAGTATATAAGTTATATACATTTTCGGAATCAGGGCGACGAGACGAACACTTTTTCTTAATGAAATTTTTTGATCCGAGAATGCTACAGACACACGACCGAATGCTTTATCCTCTTCGGTACTACGTACGGCGAGCTAAAAATCGAGTACAGGCCACTCCAAATATTTCATAAGAATCTCAAGTTTCATGAAATTTCATTTTATGCAATTGGCAACCCTGAATTGAATTTGATCTAGCTGTCAACCTTGCTTGTCGGCTTACATCTGTACTTTTCCACGTGTTATAAATATAGTATTGTTAAACTAATTTTTAAGAAAGAAAGTGTCACTTTTTTTAACTACCTAATCATGAGTACGATACTAGAAAAAATTGCGGCCATCGAGTCTGAGGTAAATACGCTAAAATCAACGCAGTTCAAGAATATAACCTTAAAATATGTTTGCAGATGGCCAGAACGCAAAAAAATAAAGCAACAGCTGGTCATTTAGGTTTACTAAAGGCTCGACTGGCGAAACTAAGACGTGAATTGATTAGTCCGAAGGGTGGCGGCGGGGGTGCTGGCGAAGGGTTCGACGTAGCGAAAACTGGGGATGCTCGAATTGGATTTGTTGGCTTTCCATCGGTTGGCAAATCGACGTTACTAAGTACGTTAGCGGGGGTTTACTCGGAAGTGGCCGCGTATGAATTCACCACATTGACAACGGTGCCAGGGTGCATCAAATACAAAGGAGCGAAGATTCAAGTAATTTATTTTTCTTTATTCTATAATAGATAACAGGCAAATTCACTTAAACCTGTTACACATTGCCAATATCACAATATTTATTTATTTGAAGATTATATTATGTAAATTATTGAATTTTGCATTAAGGTGGCATTCACCTTTAGAGCACAAAAAAATGCTGTTTTTTAACATGTTTTTTCTCAGGGTACGTTCGAGATATTCGCACGCGGTTTTTCGTATCGTATTTATTCAACTTTTCTCTTTAATAAGGTATTTTTTAAAGTCGGGTACGTTCAGCCCCGGCGAAGATGTCCAGGTCCAAAGTGGGCAGCTCAATTTAGGCGCGCGGTAGCATAACTCTGGTACCAGTTATTTGAATTAAAAAAAAAAATGGTTGTAAAGTATATTAAATTGTCTAGGAATTGACCCTCGGGTGGTCCATTTGGACCATAATTAGCAAAATCCCATCGTACGAAAAATGTCATTTTTTGCCACTTTTTTTCTTCTTTGGCGTGCCTTAAAAAATATTAATAATTGTCGGACACACTTCGTCGAGGATCAACTCCTAGAGAATTTTATTACCTTTAAGATGCGCTTATTGAGAGTTAAATCGGTTAATTCGTTGTCGAGATATTCTACCGCGCGATTTAAAAAATATAGTTTCGAGAAAAACGCGTTTAAAGTTACAACTTCAGACTGACGCGCGCGAAAACGCCGTGTTTGAGCAAAAACATTGTTTTGTTTAAATCACAATTTCACATATTTCCAACTCGAATTTCGAAAAACGGCTTCAGAAACCTATAGTCAACACTTCAAAGTGTCCGATTCTGCAAAAAAAAAAAACGATTTTTTGAATCCGCTAAAGGTGAATGCCTTAAGTAAATTTAACATGTGTACTAAATTGCATGGTGAAATTATGTAATAAATAGTATTGTTTTTACCTCGCCGTACGATGTACCGAAGTGGCTAAAGCATTCAGTCGTGTGTCTGTAGCATTCTCGGATCAAAAAATTTCATTAACAAAAAGTATTTGTCTCGTCGCCCTGAATCCAAAAATATATATAACTTATATACTTGGATGTTAGTCGACGCTCGTAAGACCAAATTTGTGCCCTCTACTGCTCTGAAGGTACCGGAGCGATTCACACCAAATTTGGTACACATATTATTTGAATCCACTCGCAGTTTAAATCCAATCGCCCGTATACTTCCCGAGTTATAGGGCCCCAAAATTTGGAGCCCACCTTAATATTGCCCTTATAAAAATAATTAAAACACCCAAAAGATTCAAATGGGATGCCAAATAATATGTGTACCAAATTCGGTGTGAATCGCTCAGGTACCTTCAGAGGAGTAAAGGGCACAAATTTGGTCTTACGAGCGACCAAGCGACGACTAACATCCAAGTATATAAGTTATATATATTTTTGGAATCTGGGCGACGAGACAAACACTTTTTGTTAATGAAAAATTTTGATCCGAGAATGCTACAGACTCACGACCGAATGCTTTAGATTCTTCGGTACTTCGTACGGCGAGCTAAAAAGTAATTCTAGAATTTTAAAATCTTGCATTAAAAAAGGTAGCATTGTTTGTCATAAAACAAACTGGATTATTAATTATTATGAATTGGTTCGCTGTGAATGGACCTGTTTAGATTGTAATTCGTAATTTAGTTGCTAGATTTACCTGGTATTATCGAAGGTGCGAAAGATGGCAAAGGTAGAGGTCGACAAGTAATTGCAGTCGCACGTACATGTAGTTTGATTTTTATTGTGTTGGATGTTTTAAAACCATTGCAACACAAAAAATTAATAGAACATGAATTGGAAGGATTCGGATTGCGGTTAAACAAACAGCCTCCTAACATAAATTTTCGGAAAAAAGATAAAGGGGGCATCAATTTAAATGTTATGGTAAATAAACTAATTTACAATGGTCACATTCATTTGATTCCACAGTTGAATCGGGTGAACGCGGCCAATATTTCATTATTATATTTGTAGTGTGCGCAATCTGAATTAGACTCGGACACTGTTAAAACTATTTTATCCGAATATAAAATACACAATGCTGATATTACTCTGCGATATGATGCTACCAGTGATGATTTAATTGATATTATTGAAGGAAATCGTATTTATGTACCAGTTATTTACTTGCTGAACAAAATTGGTAAATATATGTATATAGATGCTCAGAAATGTCCGAGATGACCTTAAAACAGTGTTACTAATTGAATGAATCAAACTTTCTAACCGTAACTATTACACATACTGTAATACCTCGCTTTACGTAACCTCTGAAAATGATACCTCGTTATAACCGGTACCTCCAGAGCAGTAGAGGACACAAATTTGGTCTTACGAGATACCGAGCGAGCGACGACTAACAACCAAATATGTATATGTATGTATATATATATATATATATATATATATATATATATATATATATATATATATATATATATATATATATTTAATAGTTCATAGGTGTGCGTTAGTGTTTCAAGTTAATTCATCTAAACAGTCGCCACTGTGCATTATCTGATGAATTTTGTATACAATAGTTCCAATTTTGTATGGTGTGTTTCTTAAGCTTCCATCTCGAACATTTCTGAACCCTATATAATAGAACGCAATTAACTCTTATTATCCGATAAATAAATTTCAGATCAAATTAGCATCGAAGAATTGGATGTCATTTATAAAATCCCACATTGCGTACCAATTTCTGCGCATCACAGATGGAATTTTGATGATTTACTCGAGAAAATGTGGGAATATTTAAAACTGGTTCGAATGTAAGATTTTCTTTTCTTTTTTAATTTTCTTGCAAGGATATGAATGTTAATTTTAATTTCTAGTTACACTAAACCAAAAGGACAACTCCCGGATTACAGTTCGCCTATTGTATTGCACTCTGAACATACAACTGTTGAAGACTTCTGTAATAAATTGCATCGAACCATCGCTAAAGAATTTAAATAGTAAGTCGATCCTTTATATTTAATGATTCCAAATTTATTAAAGGATTTACGATAAACATTGGCATTCTTAGCATACATTTGATACTAGATTGCTCTGCCATTCGTTAAAGTTAAAACGGAAATAATTCTTTGGGAAAGACTTGAATGTTTGTTTTTATCTAATTACAGTGCACTTGTATGGGGATCTTCAGTGAAACATCTGCCACAAAAAGTCGGAAAAGATCACGTTCTAAACGACGAAGATGTTGTGCAAATTGTTAAGAAAGTGTGAAAGTGTATAAGTTAAATAATAAAATAAATTTAAGGACATATTAAATTTTCAAAATATATATTTAACTCATTGGAAACTACTCGTACAGCTTTGTTTTGATTTGCAAGGACATTATTATTATTGTACATTGAAATTTATTCTGAAAAATAAACGTATTGTATAATTTTACTTTGTTGCTTTCCTAAACCACAATATATCTTTTACGAAGTACTAAGTAAGTCTTGTAATCCAGAACTCCAGATTTGGATATACACGTGTTGACCTTCCCTGAATCGAATGTGACTATTTTCGGAATGATGTCTGCGTGTGTATGTGTGAACGCTCTAGATCCAAAACTTGTGAAACTTAAGACTTGTATATGGTCTAGAAGTGCACCTCCTATTTTTGAAAAGAATATAGTCTCAAGTTTGAAGTTTCATAATTTTACGTTCACATTCGATTCAGGAAAGGTCAAAACATGTATATCCGTTGAAATCTCGAGTTCGAAATTTTTCACGATTGCAAGACTTACTTATTATTTCGTAAAAGAAAGTAAAAATGTACCAGTTACGAGAAAACTGTTTCGGAAAATAATAAATATCTTATTTATCTTGCCAAGTTATGCATTTATGAGATATTTAAAAAGAAAATCGTATCTGTCAGAAAATATTTTGACAGAAACAAAATAAAAATAATTTGTCATTGTCCACCGGTTAACACAAATAGAACGACTGGGTGTTTGTAATGGTTATTGCAGATAAATATTGAAATATATTTTGAAAAACAGTACATATTAAAAGTAATATTTGAATATATTTTCTGAATTTTAAAGAATCAACATCTATGTTTCATATTGAAGATACAGTATTTGATAACAATGGTACAATTTCAGGGAATTACTATGGATTATTGGTATTTTTTGACAGTAGATTTGGAATATATATCTATAATGAAATTACGTAAAAGAAAGTTGAGTGCAGGCCACTCTTCATATTTGTTGTATGTAGTACATACATTATTCAGATTAAATTTGCAACGATAGCTATTGGTACTGGCCCAATAGCGGACTGGAAAATTCCATCGGCCCGGAAAAATCTACAGAAATAAAATATATAAAAAATTACTCTCTCTAAAAATAAATTAAAATTTTATGTTAAGGAAAATGTATTTTAGTTGTAGTTAATGTTCTATTTATATTTTATTTTCTACGTTATTTTGTTGTTTATTTGTATTATATTTTATTATTAATTGTTTTACAAAAAGCTTCCTTATACCATGTAAATGTTTGCAGCTTAAATAAATAATAATAATAATTATAATGGTTAACCGGCCCATCGAGAATTTCCCCGGTGTCCCGCCGGAGCAGTCCGCCACTGTACTGGCCCCTAATAAAGTCCTGGTCATGGAGTAACTTTCCTTGTTCACTACCAAGAAATATTGTGGGTATTGCTGTTGCCGTGCAAGCAATACAAATCATTTGATAAACACTTTTTATATGCAAAATATATACTGTTTCTTTAAATATTTTCTGAATATTAATATATTATACGCAATAATAAATTAATGTATCATACGTCAGAAGGCAAATCGTATATGCAATCATTCAATTTATATTAAATTATCTTGTTAATACTTTATTATTTTGGTTGCATTGAATAAAAATTTGCATTTATAATAAATCTTGGATGTGTGACATACTTTTAGGAGACCCTGTCCTATATAACTCCATCAAATGTTATAGAAATGTATCTACACGTATGTTTTATATAAAATAATATAATTTTAGAGAAAACAATGAGACGCGTTATATGTAAACAAGATTTGGTACGCGTAAAACGCATCAACGCGTAGAGCTCGCCTTTAGGTTAGATATGCGTTGCGAGCAGTGGTTTTTAATTATTATGGCCTTTTGGTTAACAATTTGAAAAAATGTTATAGATACAATTTTTTTGTAGATTATATTGATAAAAAAAAATTTAGTGCATATTTTAAAATTCAAAATTATAATATTTAATCATTTTTTTCGGGCAAACACTTTTTGTTAATGACATTTTTTGATCCGAGCTTCTTCGGTACTTCGTACGGCGAACTAAAAATCTGCAGTGCCCTATACTGAATTTTCCTGTTCGTATAAATAATGATTAATGATATTGATATGTTTTGGTTATAAAAATAAAATATTCCGATTGTATTTTTACTTTCTTTTACGAAGTAATAAGTAAGTATAGGGATCACCAAAAAAATCGAACTCGAGATTTCAACGGATATACACGTTTTGAGCTTCCCTGAATCGAATGTGACTATTTTCGGAGTGACGTCTGTGTGTGTGTGTGAACGCTCTAGAGCCGAAACTGTCCAACGTAAAATTATGAGACTTCAAACTTAAGACTTGTATATGGTCTAGTTGTGCACCTCCTATTTTTGAAAGATAGATATTTGGTAGATAGACTATAAATGGTAATACGTTCTGAAATAAAGAATTAAAGAAGTCGGGTGCTGATATAATATCCTATTTAATAAACGGATATATATATATATATATATATATATATATATATATATATATATATATATAATTATTTTTGCGGAAATGAATATTCAAACCGGCAGTGCATGTTTACTCTATGCATTTTTTGTTCTATCTCCAGTATCACTAGAACGGCTGCACTTACGGCAAAAATAGTTATGTTCATAATGAAAGATATTAATATTTCGCACAACTTTTGTTTGAAAAGTTTCTTCAATAAATGTACCAGTTACGAGAAAACTGCTACCGAAAATTATGAGAATCTTGTTTACGTTGTCATGGATTCGAATGTAGCTTAATAAATCGGATCATCTGCGCCTCTCAATATTTCGACAAGAAAACAAAATGGTCTGAATTAGATAAATGACATTTCAGAATATTTCTGTAGAGAATTGTTTAGTTTTGATAGTTAGTTAGTTCAAAACCATTACAAATTGGTATTGGTATAATTTTCAACCCATTCATTTATATAAGGTAAGCTTGGTTTTCATATTGTTTCTGTTGGATTATTATTTCTTTATATTATATTTTTATAATCAATAAATATTGATGAAAACTACGTAAAAGAAAGTCTCGCGTTGGCCACAACCCATTTTTTAAATATTGTTTTTAATTTTGACTCTCGTTACTGCGATTATCGTGAAACATTTAAGTAAATACGGTAACCATCAATACATTATTTACTTTTACCAACTCCATAAGTGATTTTTCAGTAAATGGTACTATTTTAACTATTACATTTATTTATTTTTATTTGGTTCGTTTCGTTTTCGAGACTAGCAGGAGTTTTCATAAATGGAGGCTACTTATAAATTTTTAATTTAAGGCTTCAAAATTATAACTTCAACAGTTTTTACTGTAAAATGCTCACACAAACTTTGTTCAAGAAAGTTATCACATTAAATTTAGTTTTGAAAATACAAACTTTAAGTTTTGATTCATTATGAACATATAGCAATATTTTGGGTGGCAAATCATTTAAAAATACATCAGTTTGTTTGGGATATATATTTCTAGTGAAAACTACATAAGAATGTCGAGTGCACACCACTTCACATTTATTGTATTGCAAATACTGAGGACTCCAAATTGTTGAGGCGAATTCTAACAGCGACCTTACTATAGAAAATACATATTTTCTAATCAAAGAAATGAGCGTCATTTCATAAAGCGCAAATTAGGCTTCTTATTTGCAAAGATTATATTAGTGGGCGGAAGTCTCATTAATTATTTTTTTCAAAATAATTAACAAATTATACTAAATATTTTTCTAAGCAAAGTAATGAACGTCATTTCATATAAGCAGCGCTCAGTAAAGCGCAAATTAGGCTTCTTATTTGCAAAGGTAATATTAGTGGGCGGAAGTCTCATTAATATATTTCTTTTTTCAAAATAATTAACGAAGTATATTAAATATATCTGTTGCAGTAGTTTTTCAGACGACCTTAACACTATATACTTATTTAACAATCTCAATCAAAGTTTATTAACAATCTTGTATGAAAAATACCCAATTATGATTGTGGTGACGGTATAAAAGACCGGTCGCGCACATCGCATCCTTATTTTGTTAGTAGTGCAGTAGTGCGGCTGTTGCTATAGAAACAATAACGAATGGTGCGTCCAAAATGTTGTTTACCATTCTCTTTTCAATATTGTTCGGGTCAATTGTTGCAATTCCCGATGCAAAAACCGTCGCCGCAAAAAGTGCACAACCGACTGTTGTAACTCCCCTAGGAACAATTCAAGGATCGACGATGAAAACGCGATCTGGGAAAACTATATTCGCATTCCGAGGTGTACCTTACGCGAAGCCGCCTGTCGGGGAGCTCAGATTTCAGGTATGTATATTTAATTTGAATTGAGAAATTTATTTAAATCAGATCCTTTGAAACATTTGTAGCTAAATAATCATTATATTAATGTAATTGCACATCTGAAATATTTATTTGTATAATAAAGAGCAAAGAATATGGTTAATTACTGTATAAATAAATCTGTAGTGCCTTACACTTAGAGACGGATTTATGATTTTGTCGTCCCAAGTCTACAGCTCATTTAGGTCTTGTGTTTTGATCTAAACTTCATCTTGTCGCCGCTGTATGTCGTACCATATTACACTTACGTTAAAAATATAAATACAATAACTGTGGGAAATTTAATCAGCTTCAACTTTGTACTGAACATATTTTCCCATAGGATCAACTGTTTCCGATTTATTTCGTAAAAACCTATGTTTTGACCTTTCATTCAAGATGGCGGCTCGCGCGGACCTCTTCCAAGGTCGAAAACTTGTATTTTTCATCAGGGTCACTATTTGAACAACATATCTCAAAATCATTTCTACCCCATCTTTTGCAAGGCAAAAACACCTACTGACTGGACTAACGTTACATTTACGTTTTGCTAGTTGCAATCCATATTGACAATATTTCTAGTATTCGTAGGATCAATTTAAAACAAAATCAACCAATATTATAAACTAGGGTCACCCGTGGGCACCATGTGCCCATATGGTATACAGAACATAGGTCAGTTTTGACTGATGGCGAATTTTCATGTAATAATAATAACACGGTTTTTCTTCATTTTGTATCGTTTGACTATAATAGTAATACAAATTTCCATATCGCAAATAATAATAAAGAAAAAATGGAGTTCTTTCTTTGAACGCTATTTTGTTCTTAGATGCTGAGATTAACTAATCGATCGCTTATCATGCACTGTGTAATATCCGATAAATTCAAACAAAATTTTGTTTAACTTTGATTTTAATCTTGTATGGTGCATATGTGTTGTATCATTTAGACAGTTTCTATGATTGTATATAAAAAACAGGATTATAAATTTAATTACGATTGCTGTTTATTATTTGAATCGATTATTCAAATAATATGTATTACAAATCCTTTTTACACAACATTTTTAATGATTTGACATTTGATTCATTATTGTTTTTGAATTAAATAATCAGGCTAGATTCTGAATTTTGCAGTATTAATCTGATGCAGTGTCACAACGGCAGTTTTAAAAGTAATGATAATTAGTTATATGCTAAAATACAATGGATTGTGCCATCAAAAATAAAAGAATAAAATTGCCAACCAAACATGTTTCTAAATATGTTTGAATTATCTCTTCAAGATTTTATTTTTCTAATAATCAGAATTATAAATTTACTTACTTGCAGTTATTATAATTTGACGAACTATAAAATCTTAGGCAATAATATGCACTTATTTCATATTATATACTTAAAAATTGAAATTATAGCATGCTACTCCCCTTAAACTTAAGATTAAACTTTGAATTGAAGATTGATCACAAAAACTTTTTTGACATTTCATTCTGACGTTTGATTCGTTTTTGTCTATTTCAAAGCAGGCTGAACTTCAGAATCGTAGTGATTGTTTTATTTCAGTATAAACTATTTGATTATTTTTTATAACATTATTAACAGTCGCCATGGTGCAGTGGCTAAGTGTCATGCCTTTCACTCTGGAGGTCGTGAGTTCGATCCCCGTCTATGCCAATCTGCATTTTTACAAAATAGCGTTCCACACATACACACTCACTCACATATACACTCACATATACACTCACATACACACTCACATACACACATTTCTGGGTTATTATATTAATGATATAGATACTGAAACTATAAGAAAATCGAGTGAAGGTCAATCCAGCTTTTTTTTTTATTGTTTTTAAGTTTGCGGTATGGTGAGTTGAAGGCCTTGGTACCTGCAACCTTTGTTTGTTTATATTATATTTTATTATTTTCCATCTTACCGCTAAAACCGGTATCACTAGCTAATTATAATAATTAATTCAAAAGTGGATGACATTAAAAAAGTTATTCTTTTATTTGTTATTCAATAACCTATTACTATATCTTGCAGCTAATTAATTTAGTTAAAATAATTATTAATCGATAAATATGTATTATTTCAGGCCCCCGAACCGGTAGAAAAATGGGAAAACGCATTGGATTGTAGCAAAGATGGACTTGCATGTCCTCAACTAACCAACGACCCCGTTTCTGAAGACTGTTTAGTTTTAAACGTTTATTCTACATCAGTAAGTTAATTTCGGTCAGAATTAATATGGCCCTACAAAATATTAATAAATACATATTAAATATATTAACATATTAATCACAACGTCTGATAAATTTAATACAAATTAAATGAAATTTCACAAAAACTTAATTATTTTTGCAGTTGCCGAAAGGTGATAAAAATCCCAAACGACCAGTCATTGTATTTTTCCATGCTGGAGGATTTTACGGAGTATCTGGACAAAGTGTTTGGGAAGGACCGCAGTATTTAATGGATAAAGAAATTGTATTAGTCACACCAAATTATCGACTTGGATCATTAGGTATTCAGAACTTTTTCAATACGTTTTTCTGAATAAGTTTTGCAGAATTAAACATTATTAGCCAAATGAAAACTATTATATGTTGTTAATTAATATAGAGCCCGAACCATTATTGAGCAGACGATTAAAGAGACAAATATTGTTTCTATACAAATCAATTAACCCTCGACGTTCTCAAACTTTTTAGTGCTCGATTTCTAGAACTAATTTGCACCTTTATTCGACTGCAAATAAAGTATGTTTAAACAATAAATTTGGATCTCATTTAAATTTTACTGACTCTCTTTTTGTCTTTAAAAACAGTCAATAATTGTTGACATAGTTATTTAATAAAAGATTATACTGTAATCGAAATTTGTTTTGCTGTAGAATAATAAAGATTATTATTATATATTATATGTTAGGTTTTCTAAGTACTGGTACGAAAGAGGCACCAGGTAACAATGGACTAAAAGATCAAGTCCAAGTATTACGATGGATAAAACAAAATATAGAGTCCTTTGGTGGCGATCCAGATTTGGTTACAATTTCTGGATATAGTGCAGGAGGTGCTAGTGTTACCTTGCATATGGTCTCGCCTATGTCACGAGGTATTTTACACATTTGTATATTTATTGAAAATAAAAAATATGTTTGATTGCATGTCTATTTTCCAGGATTATTTCACCGAGCAATCGCAATGAGTGGTTCAGCCGTTGGCAACTGGCCAATTTCAAATCATCAGCTTGGCCTTGCTCAAAAACAAGCCCGCTTACTAGGTTGCCCTGATACAACTTCCGAAGAAATAATAAAATGTTTAAAAACGAAACCAGCCGAAGAGATAGGCAAGTCATTTCCAGGATTTAAGGTTAATACTAATAGAAACAAGAATAATTTGAAAATTAACAAAATTTATGTTTAAAGGAATGGGGTACAGATCCTATTTTAATCTGGACCCCTGTGATTGAGCCTGATTTTGGACAAGAAAGGTTTTTAGCAGAAGACCCAACGGAATTATTCCATAAAGGAGAACATGCAGTAGTACCCTTTATGACTGGAATTACTACGGATGAGTTTGCAGGTCCTGCATTTAGTAAGTCTGGCATTATAGATTTAAATTAATGTACAATAATTGAAGACTAAGATATTGTGATTTCTTTTAGCTGTCGTGAATAATGCTACACTTCTTGAAGAAATTAATGAAGATTTTGAGCGAGTTGCTCCAATCGCATTTATTTATGAACGAGATTCAAATAGATCCCATGAAATCAGTCAGGCATTGAGACAGTTCTATTTTGGTGATAAGACTATTGATAATACTACTATTACTGATTTGGCTCATGTAAGTATTGGATATTCAACTATATAATAGTATACATACAAATATTATAGTAAGGAAATTTAAATCATGTTCTGAATGACTAAGATTTTCAGAGTTATAACTATGTTAACGAATATCAATATAATAACACCACATAATTCATTATTCATAATTTTATTGATTTAAACAATTTCTCTATATTGCATGAATTAACTCGCCTAGATTCTTCCCTAAATATATATATATATATATATATATATATATATATATATATATATATATATATATATATATACTTATATATTTTCCATCAAAATATATCCAACAGAAATCTTGTTTTATGTATTGAAGAACTGCAAACCTTTGAAAATGTTCCTCTTATAGAGTTATGGACTATCTCAGAAGCACAATATATTTCTATCTCTTTCGCATTCTAAACAATGTATATTTTTATTTAACAGTTATACGCTGATGGTCTTATTGGTTTCGGAGTGCACCGAATTGCACAAATGGTAGCATCATCGAATAACGTTCAAGTATACTATTATAAATTTGCGTATAAAGGAAGATACAGTCATTTCTATTTACCCGATACAAATAACACTGTTCCATACGGTAAAAATATAAATAAAATCAGGATTTCAAAAATAAAATTAATTTATTAACAGGTGTAGTACATCATGATGACTTGATATATCTTTTCTGGGGCTCAAAACTATTTCCAAAATTCACGGAATCCGATCCAGAAACAAAGATTGTAGATCACATGACTACAATGTGGGCAAATTTTGCAAGAACAGGGTATGAAAAGCTATATGCCACAAATAATAGCCTCAGATTACTATTTGAAAAACACACAACTGTTTCTCGTAAACATATTAATATTTCAATTAAAAACATTCATTTATATATATATATATATATATATATATATATATATATATATATATATATATATATAAATAAATAAATTACCGATTGTTGTTTAGAAATCCTACACCGGAAGCACCGCAACTCTGGAAACGAATGACAGCGGAAAACAAGAAGTACATGATCATTGACGAAACGTTAAGTATGGAAGAAGGATTGTATGAAGAACGATACGAAGTATGGGATAAACTGTTTCCACTAGCAGAACACCAACATCAGAAGCATGAGACATCACATGCCAATCATGGAAAATAAGTAACAACTGATCCATTGACCATTTGACCAACTGATGACAAATTAAATCTTTTCAATTTTTTATAATAATATTTTAATAAAGAAAAGTATTTTACAAATATATAGTATAATAAAATAGTGATTATTAAAATATGTTTCAATCTTATTTTATCAAATAGTCTTTCCGTTGTTGTTCTAATAGATTTTCAAGTAGTGTACATTTTTCTTGAAGGTTCGTATTGGTTTTAGTCAGTTCTGACAAAAGTTCGTCTTTATGTGCAACTGTTAATTTAACTCTGGAAATAAGTTATAAATAGTAAAATATAAATTGGAAAACTGTTCTGAAATAATTACTTGGAGAAGATTTTATGCATATCATCATCTTTGCTAGTTTTCAATAATTTTACTTCATTCTCTAATGATTGGATATTGGCTATGAATTCTTCCTTAATTTGTTTCTTTAGTTGGTTCTTATCCATTGTAAATGTATCAGTTACCTATAAAAAGTAATTCCATGTAATACACAGTTATTAAATAAGTTTAAATATAAAAAAGTGAACATAGCAGTGTCTGTGACGATTAGAACAAAATATACAAACATCGTTAATTAGTGTGATTATGAAATGCAATTGCACATTAAGGTACATATGTAAATATTAAATATATCTTTGTTATTGCATATCGATTCATTGTATTTTAAACCAGGAAAGAACTTTATACTAATGATACAAAAATATTATTTTTAGGATATATTTTGACTTTGTTAATGTATTCATTGCAATATTTGTTAATAAGAGTGAAATTGATAAATACTTCTTTGGCTTGTTGAAGTTGATTCTGTAGCTGTTTCATGGATGTACTCAAATTAATAACAGTATCTTCAACCTTCATCAACTTTTCTTTGGTTTCGCTATATTTGCCTTTATATTCATTGCTAGATTTTTCTAAATCCTTAATCTCTTCCTCATATGTTTCTTTCATCCGCCTGAGTCTATTTTCAGCAGCTTGTTCTGTCTGCTCTTTCGTATCAGTCGCTTCTTGCTCTAATCGTTCAATAACAATTTCAATTTCTCTGTCTCTCTCTTTCTTGCACATGTCTCGCATTTGGCTTTCAATCTCAGCGAATTTGATTGATTGCTGCTTTTTGTAATTGTTTTTCCACACTTCAAATTCCAAATCGTTGGTTTCGCGTACATTTTTCAGTTCGGTTTTGTGTCGACGCAAAGCGTTTTGCAGTTTGTCTTCGTACTCGAGTTTCATTGCTTCAATACTTCGGTCTCGTTCGCCGGCCATTGCGATGATCCGCTGTTCGCAATCGGCCGTTCGAGATGCATGTTCGGCGTTCAGGCGACGGCGTTGTTCTTGGTATCCTTTTTCTTCAGATTCCACTAGTTTTTCTAATCTAAAATTCAATAATAATGAAAGTTGGCCTAAATTCTTTATAATGTACAATGTTACAATTTCTATAGGATCTATAATATGTAGGAAAAAGGCATGAATAAAATGTTTGAGTACTACTAAGAGCAAAAACAAATAACTCAATATATTAATGTACTAAGGGCATGTAATAAAACATTGTAAACTACACTTTTGATTAATTGAACAATTCGAGTTTATGAATAACCTTGGTTTCTATTAGTATACATAATCGAGAGCCTACAGTATCACCTATTTATTGAGAGTATATACTCTCGGCCCTTACCGTTGACGTAAAATATCCCGCTCATGCGCAATAGCCGTCTCACGTTCCGTTGTTAATTGTTGCCGTAATGCTTCGCATTGCTGTTGCGTTTTACGTGCCGCTCGTAACTCTAAATCCTCTAATTCCCGTTTATGTAAAGACCGCAAATCAGAGAGTTCATGTTGTTGTCTGGAAGCCATATTTTGCAACTCAGGTTCTAGACTTTTTACAGTCATTTCCTAAAATTCAAAACAAACATAATAAAACGAAAATGTACCAAACGTTTCATAATACTTTTATCTTTTGGGTTTTCCCTTCAATCCATTTATCCCTGCGCATTTTCTCCGCGGCCATATGCATGTCCTTTGCTTTTTGTAGCTCGATCTTGTGCCGTTGCTCAGTGGCTCTGGTGTTTGTATTAAACCGATCTTCTAACACTTTCATCTCGCTGATTAAACCTTCACATTGTACGTTAAGTTGCTTTTTATCAGCGATTAATTGGTCTATGAATTTCTGGTGTCTTTTTATTACGGCTTCGTACTCTTCTTTTTGTACGCGTAATTTTTGTTTGAGTGATTTTTCAAATTCATCGGTTTTTGAATTTAATAGGATACGGAATTTTGATAATTCGGTTTGGAGGACAGACGTACAAGAAGATTTTTCTTTGTAACGTAGTGATATGTCGACAACATAATGTGCTAGTTCAACATTGGAATAACTTAGGAGATCTTCAAGTCTGATGAAGTAGATATATGATTAGTCCACAATTTAAATTTGCATGGAATGTAACTTACTTGGGAATAGTGTCTACGCTTATAGCTGCATTGGTAACCTTTGTAACCGTTCTTACACGATCCTTTGCTGTTTTTAAAGTTTTTACACAATTTTGATCGACTTCATCTAAATATGATAAAACTTCACTATAAACAAAATAATTAGGAATTATAACATACTTCCAATTCATATTATTGTTTTAATTTTGAGAAAATTATTACAGCAAATGCAGATTGTAAGAACGTGAATAGTCAAAACAGAGGTTCTCCCATGATATTCGAACGTAAAGAGATCATAATATGTATACATGGCGATATTTAACATTAAAAAAACTAGTTTTAATATACATTCTCAAAACGTAAACGCCATCCAGAGCTATTTGTCAATGCTTACTTGTAGTTAGAAGATGCCAAAGATGATGTAGAACTACTGCGTGTTTCATAATTCCTTACCGAAATATTTGAATCTGATAGTTCGTTATTAATAATTTCTTTTAACGATTCTATACTTTTTTCTGGAATTATTTAAAAATGCATTAATTATAATAAGGTAAAAGTTCATTTTTCACAGTGGAATCTAAATGTTAGTTCTAATGATATTCGTATTAATAACTGGTTAAAGTATATCTTTGAATAAAGTTCTCAAAAGTGATTTGTGAAATACATAAAATTCGATGATTTATTTATTACGTGATTTCAAGTCTTCCTTTTCTAAAACTTCAAGTATTGATGTTATATCATCATAATCCGCTGTATTTTGAATTCCAGTGTCTCGTTCAGGAACATGTTCATCAATTTCAGTAATAATATCATCGTTTATTTCAGGTTGCTCCAAGTTATCTAATTTATTCAGGAAATCCAAGAAATTTTCATGAGACCCATTTGTAGACATCCATGATTTGACATTATCATCAATTGTCTCTGTACGATATTGGTTACATGGTTTCAATTCAATTTTCTTTTGTATAGAAGCAACTTTGTGATTATGTTCAACTGGTGAATCCCTTCTAGATTTCGTACCAGCTTTCAAAATACTTTTCGGTTGTTTTTTCATATCTTTTGGTATTTTCGTATTGTTTTTGTTTGTGAGATTAGTTTTGATCGCCTCATTTTTGTTTATCAACTTATTATTGTTACTTTTACTTATTTTGTTTGGTTTCTCAATGATATCACTAGGATTATTTTTCGTGTAATTTGTACTGTTCGATGGTCTGTTGTCTTCTTGTTCAATGCAACGTTTATTTGTTATATTTTCCGTGTTTTCAAATAGAGTGTCGATGCTGTAGAAGCTTTCTGATAAGTCTTCTTGTTGTTTTCGTAAATTATCTAATTCTTTATCAGTTTGGTTTTCATATTCTATTGTCTCATTGAATAATAGGGCATTGTTTTCTTGTAACCAATTTCTAAAGGTATTGTTTGACAAATCTTCTGCTTTTTTCATTTCGGATATTATGGAAGTATTATTTTCTTTAGCATCATTACAATTGACAGGTTTACCTAAAAATCGAACTATGTGTAGTTTATAATATATTCATCTAGTATTGGTTATTGTTAACAATAATATATCAATAGCATATTTAAAAGCTGGAGTAGCTTTCACTCGACTTTCTTGTACTTTACAATCTATTATATATAAAGTAAATAATATTAATATGAAAAATCTATTAAAATATTTATTTTGTTTGTTGTGTAGTTTGCAGATAGTGGTATCTGATTATTATATTGTACGCCAATGACAAATATAATGGCAAATCTTACGAAAAACTAACGAAAATACAAAACTGTGGTCACAAGGTAAAACCGTGTAAGAGAAATGTCTTATTTATAATGTGTAACCATAATTAGATCTATATTTTGAAATAAATTACAAGAAAATTCGCCACCCGTCAAATAGTTCAATTATACAGTTGGATCGGTGAGAAGATCGGTACAAGATATGGGCACATGGTGCCCACGAGTTAATCTAGTATTTATAGAATTTACGAATATGTATTATTAATATTTTAAGTGTGCTGTTTGAACACTATCGGATGAAAGCTTGCTTACCTATTTCTTCTAAATCTTCAAGGAAGCACGAATTATTTAATTCATCCACACTATTTAAACTATTTAGTTGACATGTTTCATAATTTTTCTCAAATCGTTCATTGCTTTCTATAGCAAAATCACCCGCCGATTCGTTCGGTTGGAACAGATTTATGTGAATTGAATTCATGTGATCGGAGTTATAATTTTCAAATTTCCGCCTAGCTCTTTCGGGTAGGGGAGGTTTAGTTTTGATACCCGGAAGTAGCACTCCGCGTTCCATTGACGATCGTTTCACGAATTCCTGTATTTTCGTACCCAGACTTTTTTCAGAATCAATTGAATTTGAATCCTCAAAATGCGCTGTTACTTTCTCGATATTACCATTCCATGTTCTGTCCAGTGGCTCGGAGAGTAGCGATTTTAAAATGTCTGAGGATGGTAAATTTGGTATTTCACTATCGATATTTTCTAGAAATAAATTATTTGTGATGAATGATGATCAAAAAGAGATCGAATAAAACATGAGGTTTATTTTTTAATTCGCATTCACAATTACAAAGGAGATGTTTACATTTATTATGAAATGTACGAATTTTCAGTGGGTTGCCAAAATAATAGGGACACTGTAACCTTCTATTGCATTTCGTTTTCATATAGGAACACACCTTTTATACGAAAATTCAAAGCAAAATTCGGATTCTCCAATTCAGTAATACACGGTGTATGTAAATTTTGGTAAAATGTTGATAATTAGAGCATAATGGGTCATATGTCTCCCGTATAATTTTGTAAAATTTTCCACAAATATGATTTTAATTGTTTTTTATATGAATTTGATCGATAGAGCACAAAAGTGTCATGTCCTGAATAATTTTTCAAATTCTCACTATTTTATGTATATATTTTCCTTGCACATTAGTGATTAATTACACTGTAAAATATTGCAATTTTTTCAATAAATATGATTTTAGTAATTTGATATATGTATTATGTATTTGATCTGTAGGGTATACAGCTCTGAATAAAAAGCGATAATGTAAGAATTTGAATCCTATTAAGGGGGCATTCACCTTTTGCGGAATCAAAAAATCGGTATATTTTTTTTTGCAGAATAGGACACTTTGAAGTGTTGACTATAAGTCTCTGAAGCCGTTTTTTGAAATTCGAGTTGGAAATATGTGAAATTGCGATTTAAACAAAACAATGTTAATGCTCAAGCACGGCGTTTTCGCGCGCGTCAGTCTGAAGGTGAAACTTTAAACGCGTTTTTCTCGAAACCATATTTTTTAAGTCGCGCGGTATAATATCTCGACAACAAATTAACCGATTTAACTCTCGATAAGTGCATCTTAAAGGTAATAAAATTTTCTAGAAGTTGATCCTCGACGAAGTGTGTCCGACAGTTGTTAATATTTTTTAAGGCCCGCCAAAAGAGAAAAAAAGTGGCAAAACATAACTTTTTTCGTACGATGGTCGTCATTTTGCTAATTATGGTCCAAATGGACCACCCGAGGATCAATTCCTAGACAATTTAATATACTTTAAAACCCTTATTTCTTTTTTTTTTTCACACAACTAGGACCAGAATTATGCTACCGCGCGCTTAAATTGAGCTGCCCACTTTGGACCTGGACATCTTCGCCGGGGCTGAACGTACCCGACTTTAAAAAATACCTTATGAAAGAGAAAAGTTGAATAAATACGATACAAAAACCGCATGCGAATATCTCAAACGTACCCTGAGAAAATAAATGTTAAAAAACAGCTTTTTTTTGTGCTCAAAAGGTGAATGCCCCTTTAATTTGGAAAACCATTGTATATATTGAATGCTTAATTTGAGTACCTTTCGTTTGTAATGATTCACGAAAATTAATTCTGTCCAGTTTATCATATGTCACTTCTTCAAACTTTTTCTCGGTGCAAAATATCGTATCAGCCGATAAAGGTCTTTTTATTAATAAATTCTCTTTCTAAAACAATGTTTTAAATAAATTTTAGATTAAATATCTGTGTGGAATCAATTATAAACCTTGTAACTACGTTGATTTGATACAGCCGAATAAGGCCGAGTTGACATAATAGAATTATGACAATTTTTTCGATCTTTTGGCTGTGATCGTTGAATGAAATTTACCTAAAATTATATTTATAAACAGAAAAGAAAATAATCAAATTTTAACTCCGCTTAAAATGGAAATAATCACTACGATTGTGAGATTCAGTTAGTAGACCTTATGATTAGCGTTTGCAAGGTCCCAGGACTGGGTCGTTAATTTTCCACACAATTTTCGAATATAGAAATGTAATAACTTGTGACTTTTGGTGGAGGTGTTTATTTAAAGTTATTTGTTATATATTTTCAACTTATAATAATGTAAATATCAGTATAAAAAAAAACATGTATAATTGCCAATATAAAAATTTATTTGGAACTTGTATTTCAAGAAATTAGTCAAATAATGGTTACGACTGTGGGTAATAAATTGTGTATCATATAGACCGGAAATTCGGAATTATATGTTTCATCAGGGTAAATGGTAAAATACGTAGACCCCAAATAAATCTCTTTCCTCCAAAGACCCTAATATGTTGTTGAAGTGGTTATTGACTAGAGTTCGCGCCGTATCATGTGCTTGGTTGGCTGTTAGTGTATTAAATTTGTCCTATACGGACTTTGACTGGGTGGGTCTCACGTAATCCAGGACAGAGTACTATTAGGTAGCCAGCTCAGATTAGTTCAATTTAAACAAAATATAAATGTTTAAATTAACAAAACTTATTTCTCGTATTTTAGAAATTTCCTTATTGTTGAATAATACCACAAGAAGTTCCAGAATAAAACTTGGTTTATTATATGCGTATAGCCTAAGTGCAGAATATGTATATACTTTATTTATTAGTCTAGAAATCTGAATATTTTACATCGAACCAAATATTTTAAGCAAATATTTTCGTTGCTGAATATAAGATATACTGTAATCAACAATTGAAAAAATGTGCACTTCGTTAGAAGAAAATCAATGGTTGTGTGCACTTACCTGAGTTCCTTGCAGTAAAAACTCGTCAACCGGGTCACTTCTTGCAGTACACATTGAAACAAACACTTTTTGTAGCACTGAACTACCGCAAAACAATTGTGTGCTTAGGGGTTTGACGGATCGATAATTGACAAGAACATAAACAAAACAAATGCTCGCATTCACCTGTGAGGGTAACTCCCTCTTCGTCTCTACAGAAACAAGCGAGTGTAAATCGCAGGTGTGCGATGTCTAAACCGTTTATACTTGAATTAATTTCCCACTTCCTGTTGATACGTTTGTTATTACACACGAAGTTTGGTGCGGTTCATTGTATTTTGCGGAACTAACGTGAAGTTCAGATCAGGTTTACAGGATTTGTCAAAATGTTTGTTCAGGAATATAGTAGGGGAAAACAGGAAAAAGAATTATTTAAAAAGGAAACTATGTTTATACTTTCTTAATCACTTAGGTTATAAAAAAAAAAATGTTAGCTCCAGACAATGTAAACCAAGAAAAATATTATTTAAAAACTTAATAAGTCAAATATCGTAAACCAGATTCTAGTTTATTGATATTTATCAGAAATGTGTGAACTATCAGAACAGGGTCATTTCCTTTAGATATAAATCCTCCAAAGTTTGAAAATGATATTTCAACCTGAAATAACTCTTGCTTTTTACTTTCTTTTACAGAGTAATAAGTAAGTATAGGGATCACCAAAAAAATCGAACTCGAGATTTCAATGGATATACACGTTTTGAGCTTCCCTGAATCGAATGTGACTATTTTCGGAGTGACGTCTGTGTGTGTGTGTGTGTGTGTGTGTGCGTGTGTGCGTGTGTGTGTATGTGAACGCTCTAGAGCCGAAACTGTCCAATGTAAAATTATGAGACTTCAAACTTAAGACTTGTATATGGTCTAGTTGTGCACCTCCTATTTTTGAAAAGAATATTCAAACCGGCAGTGCATGTTTACTCTATGCATTTTTGTTCTATCTCCAATATCACTAGAACGGCTGCACTTACGGCAAAAATAGTTATGTTCATAATGAAAGATATTAATATTTTGCACAACTTTTGTTTGAAAAGTTTCTTCAATAAATGTACCAGTTACGAGAAAACCGCTACCGAAAATGTTAAGAATCTTGTTTAAGTCATGGATTCGAATGTAGCTTAATTAATCGGATCATCTGCGCCTGTCAATATTTCGACAAGAAAACAAAATGGTCTGAATTAGATAAATGACATTTCAGAATATTTTTGTAAAGAATTGGTTAGTTTTGATAGTTAGTACTTCAAAACCATTACAAATTGGTATTGGTATAAATTTCAACGCATTATTTATATAAGGTAAGCTTGGTTTTCATATTGTTTCTGTTGGATTATTATTTCCTAATATTATATTTTTATAATCAATAAATATTGATAAAACTACGTAAAAGAAAGTCCCGCGTTGGCCACAACCCATTTTTTTTAAATATTTCGAACATGGTATGAATTATAGAAATAGTGATTCTTATAAAAGTTTTAGATATACACAATGCTAGCAAATTCTGTTAAGATAGTTTTCTCGAGATATATAAAATTTCCTATTATCTATTTTGCGATATAGTCGATACGAGTTTCTCAACGATGCGATGTCCGTCTGATCCTTTGTGTTTCCGGGGAATGTCTTATTACTTAATAGCTACTAAGCGCAGAACAGAAAGAAAAAAAGATTTGACCATGTAATATATTTGCCGATGAGAGTTTTGAACTAATTTTGTTTGAAATATTTATCAGAATCATATTAGTTTTCATAGCTATCAAATATTTTACGAGCATTTGTATCAATTATTATAAGAAAATCTTGTCTTGACCCAACAGATATTTGTTGAGTATTATGTTACGATTACGATATAAATTTTCTAAAAAAAGGAAAAATTCTACCGCAGAAATAAAAGAACAACAGTATCTCATTCTCATCAGTTAAAGATAAATTTAATGAACTATTTAGAATAATACATTATTTTATTAAACAAAGTAATTTTGCAATACATATAATTATAAATACAAAATGTTCACCAATATTATTAATCATTATTATTATATTCATAATTTTATCTTAAACGTAAAGTCCCTCTTCTCCAAGTCCATAAGGAGACCTGTCTCCAGTTTTCAAATAGTAGGTACCATTAGCCCTACAAATAAAAATTAATGTTAGTAAAATGTATTCGATTTAGAAGATGAACAAACATTTCGAGAGATTCAAGTTAATAACGCTGAACATCAGTGTGTAGGACTATGAAAATCTCTGGTTATCCCAGAATCTATATATGTATAATTACATTCTATTTACGCCTGCGCCCATATAAACAATCGGACTATTCGTACAGCAGCAACTTATACCGCACAACGAACAGAATGAATTCACCAGACAACTGTTTGCCGGGAATGCAGTTGGATTTCTAATTGATTCGGCGTAGTAGTGCCAAGCTATTGCGTGACTGCAACCAACTAAAACATAAAATGCATCATATTCATAATACATAATTATATTATCTATATGTTGTGTCCTATTAATTAAAAATTAATCGACTTTCAAGGATTATAACCATCATTGGCTGAATTTATTTTATGTGATTTTTCTATTTGCTTTTGAAGTGGATGTAGACTTAAGAGAAATCCCTACCGAGCTCACTTTTTGCTATCAGCATTATTCAGTAGCACAAATATAACAATATATAACATACATAAAAACCAGATATTGAAATGCTTGCGTTTCAACTGTACCGCAGTGTTTACAAATGTTACCGCTAGAGGCATTAGCTAGATTAGAATACAGTTACCTTGAAAATGCTCCTACCGTTTTTCAAAATATGACTATAAAATGTATTTTTATAAAATATTTCTGTTAATAATTGCAAGTTAAAAGTTCAATCTAGGCATGTACAGCCGTAAATTGCGAATATCGTTCTTCAATTCATAATAAACCTCTTATGAAAATCATCAATTTTTGGAAAATGTTTCATTTATTTTTATATGTAAAATATATAAATTTTTGTAAAATTTCGTCTGTACAGTCGTGCATTAGATCATACTTAAGCGACATATATTTTTTTGGTACGATTATATTTTAATTTAGGATCAGAAAACGTCAAGAGCGGAACGATGATTTTTGATTTCATGCTACTGGGTAGGGATTCCTTTTAATAGAAGAAATATTATCAAGATTGTTGCATATTAAACTTAAAAATGGGAATTCGGTCTGAGCTTAGTATATTACGTTAATTTTACAATAGCTATAGAAGTGCTGATTTCTTATGATTTTTATAGTTTCTTCACCAACTACGGAATTTTCAAATAATCCTTTATTAATAATTGTTCTGTAGTCGTTGCAGTTTATATCATTAGAGAAATAGTTCTTATAGAAATTGGGCAGTTTGTTGAATTATAGTGCCATGGTTATTATGGTTCTATTTTCAAGATGGTAAATGGTAAATATCCTAAATATTTGACAACTAATTTGCAATGTGTAAATAATATTCACAGTTATAATGCTAGACAAGTTAATCAGTTTGATATAAATAATAAAAATAAAATAAATACTTCTGTTTAAATGTTTGATAAAGGATTAATTGCTTACCAATTATGATATAAATTTAGCATTATAAGTTGCTATGTGCTGTGTTGAATACATTAACAATTAAGGACTTTAAAAGAAAGTTAAAATTATTTATGTATAATACAGCTTAGTTATTAATATTAATAGGTAATATTTATATTTCGTTTGTTACAAATTATTATATTTTTGTTTTTGTAATAGTATTCCTTGCTAAATAAAAGTCTATTCTATTCTATAGATTGTTAGGGTAATTGCAATGTTTGTAAGTGGGCTGCATTTTACTGTATAAAAATACCGACTGTACACTATTTGCACAGCAGATTACAAGAGTGGTTTACCGCTCAGATTTAGATAATCGTCACCTGCTGTCAAATGTACTCTTCTCTCTATATCAGCTATTTTGTGCAGCAGGTAGTTTTGTTTTGTTTTTATACAAACTTTAAATGTATAGTTGCGATATTTAATTTTCAAGGTGTATACCATCTGATGTGTTCCTATAACAAGCCGGTTGAATCCTTATTCCTAAATTTGCGAAAAAATCTACGTGACCATATGTTCGGCTGTAACCCAAACAACCGCCGTCTGTATGAATTGTGTCCACAAATTGACCATCTTCCTTTACCAAATGATCACTGTTTGGATCACTGAAAAGTGGCCCAGCTGCATCTAAAGCTATGTAAAAAAAAATTATGAATTACCATCATTTCTTTTTCATAGATTAATCATAAATATTCAAAAGTTCTGCTTTAATTGTAATATAGAGTGGCCATGAAATAATATCAATACGTGTGGTAACTCGGGAAACGTAAATGTAATATGGTTATTATCAAAGGCGCTTTTTCAATTAATGGTGCATTGGTTAAAAAAAAAAAATCGAACAAAAGTTGCACGTAATTTTAATATCTTTAACTTTTCTGAGCTTCACTAATTCGATTTCCTTTATCTGGATATACAATTCTGAAATTCAAAACATCATATCTCTTTGTTCAACGATATTGGCTGTATAGCGTTCACACACAGTAACGCACACAGAAACGTCATTCAGAATTTAGTCAAAATGATTCAGGTAACCATTAAAATTTTGAGGTCAAGTTATTTGTGATCAATGATCATACTACTTTAATTTATACCTTATGCATAAAATAGTAAAAATAACTATCGCAAGTCGTATGAAATTGAAAATGAAACAGTGTACATACCAGTAAGCCAGTATAGCTGTCCTTGACCGTAAGCATTTGCAGTTCTCGACATGACTTGACCACCCAAACTGAGACCAACTAAGTGCACCTTTTCATTTGGCTGCACTGCTGGAATGTAGTGTTTCAAGAAATTACCTAGTGCAGCACCAATAATTGTGATATTCTTGACTGCAGATGCATATTCATCTAAATTATCTAATTCACTGCGTTTTACCAGTGGAGAATAATCAATAACAACCAGATTTTGCATTTCCGATGAATCCAAATATGCTGTTGAACAAAACAAAATTTAATTGTCGTTTACCATTACCATCATTTTATCGTGTCTTATATTACAGTGGTCATATACATTTCAAATCGTTGCAGATATTGTGAATACTAGACCAAGGAATCTTGAATATAGCTCCAAGGCAAGATTCATATAATTAGCTGCAAACCAGGGACGATATCAAAATAGTTCAAATCTCGTCTTGTCTCTGCGACCGTATATTTATGAAAAATGTATCTATGTATATTGAAATGAATAATTGCAATGTAACAATTATTTTAAAAGTATTATTGTTAATTATTTTACATTATTTGTAATTTACAAAACTGTCCATTTTTAGAGATACTATATTTATGATACTGTAGTTCGAAACATGCTTCTATAAAAACTAAATTAAACATTTACTATAAGCCGAATATATCTATGTATTTCAAATAGATAAACCCGTGAGCACTATGTGCCCATATCATATATAATCTATTCTTCATCGATTTAATAATAAAAATGTAAATGCTAATAAACTTGAATTCATATTTGAATTTATGTCAGTTGCGTATCTACAGACGTGCATTTAGGTTCGATTACACAGTGTATATAAATAGGATATAAATCGATTTAAAATATAGCAATTTTAGGAAATGCTTTGTATTATTTATATTCTGTATACTTATTTATTATTATCTTTAAAATACCAAGAATTTCTTTTATTTTATATCTTCAAAAATCAATATTATACATTTACTTCCTGCATTTCTTTTTTATTTAAGTAGTTTGTTTGATTTGCCTGGGTTCCTTAATTATTGTATTAATATACCAATAAGCTCAACCGTAAAATGCGATGTAAATTCATATTTCTATCTTGAATTATGAGGTTAATTTTCAAAGCGTCAGTTTTGTACTTTCAAATAGACCAAATAGATTCAGGGACTCTTAAAACGGATATCACCATTATCAAAATTTGGTACGCGTAATACGCACCAACGCGTTGAGCTCGCCTTTAGGTAAGTTATGCGTTGCGAGCAGTGGTTTTTAATTATTATGGCGTTTTGGTAAACAATTTGAAATAATGTTATAGATATAAAAAGTCTTACAATGTTTAATAGATTATTTTAATTTAAAAAATAGTGTACATTTTAAAATTTGAAATGAAAACATTTAATATTTTTTATGGCCTTTGGGATAAAAATATGAAAAAAATCTTGTAGATTTAACATAATATTTAGTAAAATTTGTGGGTGTTTTAATTATTTTTATAAGGGCAGTATTAAGGGGGGCTCCGAATTTTGGGGCCCTATAACTCGGAAAATATACGGGCGATTGGATTGAAATTGCGAGTAGATTCAAATGGGATGTCAAATAATATGTGTACCAAATTTGGTATAAATCGCCACGATACCTTCACATTAATAGTATCATCAAAAATAATTACTTTTATTTTGACATTTCATAAGTCAGTCGTTTTCTATAATCAGTAATGTTTTGCAATAATACTGTTAAAAAATCTGGGTGAAAATTTAAATGCATGTATACCAACCGTAGAGGTTCCTCCTTGACAAGGTCATCTCAATAATTTCTAATAACCTGTACATGTTTTACGATATCGAGAAGAACTAAACAAGGATAGAACTTCTGGTCGAACAAGCCTATTTGTTATAATATACCTTGAGCAAGTGTGTTCACACTTTCAATACTAGTCTGTGGCATATCGCCCCATCCAGGCATGTAGAATACTGTTGTTTTTTGCGCATTGAAATTTTCTTGCGCTGATATAGATAAAGCATCTTTATATGGTATGACAATATAGTCATTTATAGTTGGACTAAAATTGAAACAAATAGTTTTTATTTTATTTCGCTAATGCATTAGATTGTTGCAAATATACATTATAAATTATGGCTGCATACCCTTTAAAATATAAGAAGAAAATCAAGTTGGTTATATTGTCTGGGACGTCTGAATTGATTTTTTCATATCCCACAACTATAAACAATAAAAATTAATTAATAAACATCTTCTTACTTGTGGTGAGATTAGATCTCTTTCCTCTACAAGTCGTTTTGCGCATATTTTCTATAACTTGAACAAGTTCTATTCTTCAAATGTTTCGCTATAGATACACATGCTTGCAAACTTTGTTATAGAATAATTGAAAGATACTTTTAGATAACGAAGCTTTAAAATTACAGTGAAAAAGATAAACATAAATTATTTGATAATTTCTATACTGGTTTTATTCAAAAGCTGTTTATTTCACTTCTTAAGATAAACGATCTATCTAGTTCGAAGATATCCGCTCTGTGATGAGATATTTTTGTAGACCACTATTGAACTTCGAATGTTCATACAGACTAGGTATTAGAAAAATTTAAAAAATCTTGTATACTATGCAATTGTTCTCTGTCTAGCAACGGAAAATATCTTTTACAATAAAGTTTTATTTAAATAATTTCGTAAATATTATTTTATAACTTCAATTTTTATAATGAAATTTTATTATTGCAGCTGTAAAGTCCAAAAAATATTTTTTTACCATTTTCTAGACGCTATGTTTTACGAAATTATTTATATAAAGCTTATATGTTATAAATTAGTAGATATTTATTGTTGCTGGACAGAGAACGGGTGTCTTTAGTGAGGTTGTTGTTATATTTTAATTTAGTTCAAATTAACATATTTGATGTAAATGTCAGTAATATCTATTCATCAAATTAGTTTTTAAAAGAGTCGAAACTTACCTGCAACAATGATTTGAAGGAATATTGACAATATAACAAATAGTAGCACCATTTTGGAAACTAATAATAATTCCCGATTTGCACACCTATTTATATGACATTAGCAAAAGTTTTTGCAATATTTAAATGTAGCAATATTTGTTTATTATCTTATGAATACTAATTTTGAACAGATAATGAATTTGTTACATATTTAAAAATGCAGATTGGTGGCCAAATTTAAATAATAAAAGAACAATTTTTACGTTAATTGTTTATTAAAACATCATTTTGACAGCTGTTATAATACATACGATGCGAGCAGTGGTTTTTAATTATTATGGCCTTATCGTTAACAATTTGAAAAAATGTAATATATATACAAAATATCTTACAATTTTGTTTACATTATTTTAGTATAATAAATAAAAAGTATAGTGCATCTTCTAATATTCGAAATTATAATATATATATTTTTTTTATGGTCTTTTGGTTAACAATATTAACAAATCTTGTGAACATAAAATATTTTAGAATTACTAGTAGAAGTATTGAGTGTTTTAATTATTTTTATAAGGGTATTATTAAGGGGAGGCTCTAAATTTTGGGGCCCTATAACTCGGGAAGTACAGGGGTGATTGGATGTAAACTGCGAGCGGATTCAAATGTGAAGCCAAATAATACGTGTAGCAAATTTAGTGTAAATTGTTTAATGTTTTGTTTTATATTTAACTGCAAAATTGTAGAAAATCAGTAATTGAACTCATCCTTAGTGAAGTATTCTTATAATAATAATTAAGTCGGAAATGCTCTTTCACTTTGACTTTATTTTGAAAAAAATAGCTTTAATACCTATGCCTTCAGCACGCTTTTTAAGTAATATATGCGAGCAGCGGACTTCCTCGTCCTACTCCACGCTTGGCATAATATTAAAAATAATTGTGCCCTATGGATTATGAATGTATATATATTATACAAATAAAAAGTCTTATAATTTTTGGTAGATTTTATTGATATATATATATATATATATATATATATATATATATATATATATACAAATAAATATGGGGAGTGGCCTGCACTCGACTTTCCTTTACGCAGTTTTCACTAGATAGAACAAGCAGTCAAACTAACCAATACTCTACAGAAATATGCTGAAATGTCATTTATCTAATTGAGTCTATTTTATTTTCCTGCCAAAAACAGGCGCAGATGATCAGATTTATTAAGCTACATGCCAATCCATGGCAATGTAAATAAGATATTTATAATTTTTCGTAGCATTTTTCTAGCAACTGGCACATTTTTTGATGAAACTTTTCTAACAAAAGTTGTGCGAAATATTAATGCTTTCATTATGAACGTAACTATTTTTGCCGTAAGTGTAGCCGTTCTAGTGATATTGGAGATAGAACAAAAAATGTATAGAGTAAACATGCACTTCCGGTTTGAATATTCATTTCCGGCAAAAATAATTATTTATATATATATATATATATATATATATATATATATATATATATATATCCGTTTATTAAATAGGATATTATATCAGCACCCGACTTCTTTAATTCTATATTTCAGAACGTATTACCATTTATAGTCTATCTACCAGTAAAATAGGTCGTATATTGAGAGTGATTCAATGAGTTACAAAAGTGTTGTGAATTATTATTTAAGTTGAGGTTGATAGCTAATCTATAACGTATTATGATATTTGGGTATTCCATTATTTGTATTAATGTTGAAGTATATGCAGTATATATAGGTATGAATCAATGTGTGAAGTTATACTAATTTGTAGAAGTGTTATTGATATTAATATTTGGACGTTGGGAGGAAGTGCCCGGATTGATATTGAAATATAATTATGGAGTAAAGTAAAGAAAAAGAACTAGACATATTAAATGAGTTTTGAGATAATACTAAAGAGTTGAATATATATGATATGAGTTGTGTTGAATATGTGAGGACGATGACTATTGACAACGGCCTGGCTGGCGGTGTGTCCGGGGGCCCAACATTGGTCTGGCTGTTGCCTCCGAGGGCCCAACGGTGGCCTGGCTGGTGTGTCCGGGGGTCAACGGCGGCCTGTCTGGTGTGTCCGGGGGACTCAACGAGACGCCACTGATTCGTTCATCAGGGGGTAGTCGCAACGGTGACACCACTGGTTGAAGTGTTCTTCAAGGGTTCTTATTCCTTTACTTTACTCTATAATTATACTTCAATATCAATCCGGACACTTCGTCCCATCGTCCAACGACGGTCAGAGTGTGGCGTGTGTCGTCCACGGAAGACCCCTCATACGTAACCTATACGCTTAAGTAAGAGGTTGACTACTTGACTTGCGTTGACGATTGGGGGTTAAATATATGGGGTTTTGGTATGACTTTGTGTGAGTGGGTGTGTGTGTGAGAGAGAGAGAGAATTATAGACTCACTCCTCACTGATTTTATACTCAAACCTGTATTCTAATTTCAGAGCCTAAATAAATGGATAGCCCGGATTCCGCGGGCCGTATATTTATACTTATGTAATTGTATGATAATATTATTGGTTTCCATGAAATACAGTGCCATACAGGAAAGGTAACAGTGTTTAAATATTGTCGATAACCTTCCGACTACAACAAATGTACAAGTAAGTTCAAGCCATCTTTAACAAACACACACACACACACACATATATATATATATATATATATATATATATATATATATATATAAAAGAAAATTGGATTGCAATCAAATCATTACACAAGTGCGGCAATATAAAATACTGACATTTTGAACCTGTTGAAACCTATAAATATATAAAAAAATAAAAATATTTTCCGTGCATTCAATCGGAATAACGAACTATTATCAATAGATGATAGACCGGAAGTGGACATCCACGAACCGCATGAACTCCTGGGGCTGTTAAAGCAGTTCGAGAACGAATTCAGAGGAATCCATTGTGTAAGCAAGTTATAATGACTAGGGAAATCAAAATATCGAAACGAAGTATGTCGCAATTAATTAGGGATGACCTGAAACTTAGAGCTTACCACCGAGCAACAGGTCAGCCTCTAACGATGGTCTTGAAAAAATTAGAAGGGTGAGATCAAAGTACCAACTTCAGCGGCACGCTAACAGTAACCATAGAAATATGTTGAGATAGATTGCAGAAAATCTCACAGAAATATCGGGCATCTAAAACAAGATATAGAGCAAGCACTGTAAATCCGGCTCTGCGAACAAGAATGAAAGTGAAAGCAGTGATGATTTCAAATGTTTGGAATTAATTTGTTTTAGAACTAGAAAAATCTTACTGGAAAAATTAAAGAACAATATTGTCTGTCTCATTCTCATTAATTTAAGTTTAATTTAGAATAATGAATTATTTAATTAAACAAAGTAATTTTTCAATTCTTTCGTTTATGAATGCATAATTTTCACCAATAATTTTATTTTGAGTATTGCTTAAGTTTATATCTATGCAAACATTAAATTGAGCAATAAATATATTATTATTCAACATTATAATTATATATATATTTTTATCTTAAACGTAAAGTCCATTATCTCCAAGTCCATAAGGAGACCTTTCTCCAGTTTTCAAATAGTATGTACCACTAGCCCTACAAATAAAAATGAATGTTAGTAAAATATTTTTAGTAAATTACACCGTAGGTTAGACGATTCAAAAAAATTTCGAGGGATTCAAGATAATATCGCTGGATTTACTTTTAAACTCCAGTGAATATGACTATGAGAATCTCTGGAAATCTCAGAATTTATATATAATTACAGTCTATTTGCGCCTGCGCCCATATAAGCAATCTGACTATTTGTAAGACAGCAGTAACTCAAACCGAACAAGGAACAGAATAAATTCACCGAACATCTTTTCGCCGGAAATGCCGTTGGATTTCTTATTGATTCGGCGTAGTAGCGCCAAGATATTGCGTGACTGCAAAAGTCTAAAACATCAAATGCATCAGATTCACAATTAATAATTCAATGTAGTATATGTAATTTTGTATTTATTTTACGTCCTAATTAATAAGCTTAGGTACAACGCACCTATGCGTTCAGCTCGCTTTATAAGTAATATATGCGATGCGAGCAGCGAACGTTATAAATAAAATATTATTGTTTTTAATTATTATGGCCATTTGGTTATTAATTTGAAAATAATGTTATATATATCCTTATATCTTATAATTCTTTGTAGATTATTTTAATATAATAATTAAAAAAATTAGTGCATATTTTAAAATTCTAAATTATAGTAATTAATAATTTTTTACGGCCTTTGGGTTATCAATATGCAAAAATATTATAGATATAGAATATCTTAGAATTTTTTGTTGAAATTTTGGGTGTTTTAATTATTTTTAAGGGCAGTATTAAGGGGGCACCAAATTTTAAGGCTATATGACTTGGGAAGTATACGAGTGATTGGATTTAAACTGAGAATGGATTCAAATATATATATATATATAATATATAATAGGTCTTATAATTCTTTGTAGATTATTTTAATATAATAATTAAAAAAATTAGTGCATATTATAAAATTCTAAATTATAGTAATTAATAATTTTTTACGGCCTTGGGGTTATCAATATGCAAAAATATTATAGATATAAAATATCTTAGAATTTTTTGTTGAAATTTTGGGTGTTTTAATTATTTTTAAGGGCAGTATTAAGGGGGCACCAAATTTTAAGGCTTTATGACTTGGGAAGTATACGAGTGATTGAATTTAAACTGAGAATGGATTCAAATGGGATGCCAAATAATATGTGTAGCAAATTTGCTGTGAATCGCTCCGGTACCTTCAGAGGTGTAGAGGGTACAAATTTGGTCTTACGAGCGAGCGGGGTAACGAGCGACGACTAACATCCACGGCGAGCTAAAAATTAATCGACTTTCAAAGATTATTACCATCACTTGGTGAATTAACTGTATATGGGTTTCTATTTCAATTTTGTAGTGGATGTTGACATAATAGATGAAACATTATATAAATTGAAGGTTTATTTGTTGCATTATTAATCTAATAAATGTAAATTCTGTCTGAGATTATTATATTATGTTTATTTTGCAATAGCTATAAAAGTGCTGATTTCTTATAACTTTTATAGTTTCTCCACCAACTACGGAATTTTCACCGGATTATAAGAGTGATAGATCAGATTTAGATAATCGTCACTTGTCAAATGTACTCTTCTGGATATATCACTTATTTAGTAAACCAAAAGGTTTTGTTTTGATTTATATACAAACTTTAAAATTCTCTATAAGGATGTACCTTGTGATATGTTCTTTTGGCAAGCCGGTTGAACTCTTGTTCCTAAATTTGGGAAAAAATCTGCGTGACCGTATGCTCGGGCGTCACCATAAAAATAGCCATCTGTATGGATTGTATCCACAAAGAGACCGTCTTCCTTTACCAAATGATCACCTTTTGAGTCACCGAAAAGTGGTCCAGCTGCATCTAAAGCTATGCGAATAAGATATTTAGTAAATAATAATCATGTCTTTTACATAAATTAATCAAAAATACTCGTTAATTCTGCTCTAATTATAATAATCTAAAGTTGCCTTCATATGTGTGGTACCTAGGGAAACGTAAATGTAAAATGGCTATTATCAAAGGAGATTTTTCAGTAAATGCTATATTTGTTGAAAATATTTTCAAACCAAAGATGCTAGAAATGTTTATATCTTTAACATTTATAAGATTCATTTCGCTTTCGAGAAAGCCAAAAAATGACCGGTTGAAATAACTTATTCAAAAACATAATGTTTTCTTTCTGAGGATATACAAATCTTAATTTCAAAACATCATATTTTATGTTTAATGGTATTAGTTGTAGAGCATTCACACACAAGCACAAACACACACACACACACTCTCAGACTTCATTAAAAAAATAGCTAAAATTAATTCAGGGACTCTAAAAACGAAGGTTTTCATTCTTTTGTTATAATAATACATTCATTTATACATTACGTATAAGACAGTAAAAGTTGCTATCGCTATTCATATAAAATGCATAATAAAACATAGTGTACATACCAGTAAGCCAATATAGTTGTCCTTGACCATAAGCCTTTGCAGTTTTTGACATGATTTGACAGCCCAAACTATGACTAACTAAGTGCACCATTTCATTGGGCTGCACTGCTGGAATGTAGTGTTTCAAGAAATTACCTAGTGCAGCACCAATAATTGTAGTATTCTTGACTGCAGATACATATTCATCTAATTCATCGCTTTTTACCAGATGAGAATAATCCAATATAACCAGATTTTGCATTTGTGATGTATCCATATATGCTTTAAAATAAAATAAAATTTTATTGCCTTTTAAATTATATACTAGCTTTCCGCTCACGACATTGTCCGCGTGAATCTCGAAATAAATAGAAATTGAAAACTTAAAAGAAATAAGTAGAAATTAGTGAGCTGGTTATCTTAGCTTAACACCTCTTTGCAAACTATGTTTGTGGTGCCCCTTTTGGGGCTATGATGACCAGATTACTGGTGGAGCACACCCATTAAAAAAGGATTCTTCATCTTCTAACAGGGTAAAATGGAAGTCGGTTATTTTATAAGTTAGAGACGTTTAATTCGGTATGCAGACTAATGGTTTGAAATTAAGTATAACATGTTTCAGGGTATTAGGAAAAAAAATGGGGGGTAAAATAAGGATGGAAGTTTGAATAGGAATTCCGTTATTTTTGTAGTTATAACCATGAAAATTGGTATGGTAATAATGGAATTCCCATACAAACTTCCATTCTCTATTTTACCGCCGAAGGGAATGATATCCAAAAATCCTGAAATACATCTTTCTTAATTCCCAACCAAAAGTCAAATACCAATATTCCCGCTTTTGGGATGATTTTGTAAAAATGTTGATAAAAGTCCTTCTTATTTTCCAACCAAATACCAGTACTATTTATTATATTATTATACCAACTATAAAAAGTGTCATCCCCTATTTTACCCCCTTAGACGAAGAATTAGCTTCAGCGGTTTCAGCTCACCACCTGTATATAGATTTCAGTGGTAGTATACTGGGTCTCGTTCGGAATCGATACAGAAATCATGAATACAAGACCGACTGAATCACGAATTCAAACGCAATTCATATAAGTATCTGCAAACCAGGACGAGATTGAAATAGTTCGAATCTTGTCTCGTACATAACTGCGACCGAACCACTAGTTTTGAAAGCAATATATGTTATTGAATTGCATAATTTCAATGCAACAATTATTTCAAAAATATTATTGTTAATATTTAGACATTCTTTGTAATTAACAAATATTACAATTATATAATATCTACGGAGAGCTGTATGAACTGTCATTGCTATTGTTTCTTTTATTAGAATATATATTATGTTATTTTAACTTGGAACGTTTATGCGTGAATTATGTTGAAAATATTTGGGAATATAAAAGCAAGAATACCAACCGTAGTGGTTTCACCTTACAATGTCAACTCAATAATTTCTCATTAATCTATGCCAAACATACATAAATACGGTTGAATATTGTTTCCTATCCAGTCATTGGTGATTTTGTGTAGGCGGTTGTGCTTGCCAGGGATGTACTCAATATTTTTGAATTATATTCTTAGAAAAAATATATTTTGAAAATAGTGGCGTTTACTGCTCGCTAACTATTATACAATTATATTATTTGTTTTAATCCAAATCCGTAACCCTTTTATTATTGTACATATTTAAACTTAAAAATCATAATTTTTACTAAATTTATTATGGTCTTTAGGTTACTAATATGAAAAGAATCTTGCAGATTTAAAATATCCCAGAATTTTTTGTAAAATTTTGAGCATTTTAATTATTTATATTAAGTCAGTATAATAGAGGGCTCTACATTTTGGGGCCCTATAACTCGGGAAGTATACAGGCGACTGGCTTTAAACAGCGAGCGAATTTAAATGGGATACCAAATAATATGTGTAGCAAATTCGTTGTGAATCGCTCGGGTACTTTCAGAGGAGTAGAGGGCACAAAACCAGCGGCGACTATTATCAAAGTATATGAGTTATATATTTTTTTGGACTAAAAATTGAGTACATCTCTGGCAGGCCTATGACAAAGCCGCATATGGTTGGACCTCATCTTGGATAGAGGAAACCATTACCATGTTCACATGGAGGATTGTATACGGTATTGAATCCCGTGTGTGAACACAAAAACAAGGATTGGATTGACTCATTCCAGTCTCATTTTTAGTGGGACTGGATTGAAAACTTGATTTCAATTTTACCTTGTGAACGCATCGGATTGATATGAGACATGCGCTGTATCAGTAACAGGAGGAGCGTCGTTAGGCTATTTCAGAGGGGCGTGCACCCTTTTTCTTTTAAACTGCGCCCTCCTCCTGTTTTTCCCTAATATTTAATCTTTAAATATAGACACCTGCGGAATATCACCACAAATTCACATTTTGTATGACATAGCTGAATTTTTGCACCCCCTCCTGAATTGAGATCCTATCCACGCCCCTGAATGACAGCTGTCATCAGCCGACGACAGCGCACCTATCGGGATTTTAAAGAATTTTTAATTGTATTGAAACTCAAATTCAATCCCGAGCATGTGAACACATGAGGAACGTATTCAGTTCAATCTCATTCCAGTATTAAATCCTCCATGTGAACATGGTAAATATTCAATCGCATTTATATAAGCTTAGTTTTATATGGGTTTTTGACGATTTTCCTATGAACGTTTTTGTATATAGCCATTGTTACATTTATGGCACTCGTTATGCGGTGATCAGTAGAAAAGGCTTATGAAATCTGCGACTACTTTACTTGTTATACGATATCGAGAAGAACTGCAAAAATCGAACTTCGGGTCGAACTAGCAACCTTTAGTAAAGTCAGACGCGCAGTTCGCATAGCCAAGCTATGTGTTATAATATACCTTGAGCAATTGTGTTCACACTGTCAATACTATCTTGTGGATTTTCACCCCATCCAGGCAAGTAAAATACAGTTACTTTATGCACATTGAAATTTTCTTGCTCTGGTATAGATAGAGCATCTTCATATGGTATGACAATATAGTCTTTTATAGTTGGACTAAAATAGAAAAAATATTGTTTTTATTTTATTTGTATAATACATTAAATTGTTGCATATATACAGTAAATATGCATAATACATTATGGCGCATACCCTTTAACAAATAAGAAGAAAATTACGTTGGTTGCATTATCTGGGACTTCTGATATGATTTTATCATATCCCACAACTATAAAAAATAAATATTAATAAATAACTTCTTGTTGTGAGATTAGTATCTCTTTCCCCTACAAGTCGTTTCGCGCATATTTGCTATACCTAACTTGAATAATTTCTACTCATCGAATTTTTCGCAATGCGTGTGCTTACAAACGCCTTTACATAAAAGTAAATTTTAATTATTAGGCAATATATATATATACATGTTTGGTTCAAAAGTTGTTTATTTCGCTTCTTAAGATTAACCATCAGGTCTATTTTGTTTGAAGACCACTTCAATTTCGAATATTCATATTAAATTGTATTAGAAATGCAATTTTTACGGTACATTCAAAGATATATCGCGAAATATTTACTGTTTTATTAATAATAATAATGTATTTCGAATACTGTTTACTTTCTTTTACGAAGTAATAAGTAAGTATTGTAATCATGAATAATATCGAACTCGAGATTTCAACGGATATATACGTTTTGACTTTCCTTGAATCGAATGTGACTTTATTCGGAATGATGTCTGTGTGTCTGTCTGTGAACGCTCTAGAGTCAAATCTGTCGAAACTAAAACTGTGAAACTTCAATCTTGTCTGGTATATGGTGGTAATGGGTGCAGACGGAATGTCCCGTGTACGGTGACGAAATGGAAAAAGATTAAATCTCATAAATTGTAACAAAACTGTGAAATATGGAGGTGGTAATATAATGGTCTAGGGATCTTCTACTGCCTGCAACCTTGCCCTGATGTAGTAGTCTTTAAACGGAACAGAAGACTCCAGGACAATTGCAACGCCACCATTGGCTCGAGAAATAGGGTCAACATCTTTGCGGAAGATATTATATTCCCGCATCTCTTGGATGCAAATAACTCTGGGGTTATGATCAGCCAATAAGAGTTTTAATTCAGCTAGGTGGTTAAGAAAAATTGTAATAAAAAAGTCAGAAAGAAGGCTGACTAGTGAGAAGAACTCGAAAAATGTTACGTTTTCGGTTTCCTCGGAATGTCCTTAACCCACCCACGCCTGTTCTTGGGTGTTCGGGCATTTTCTACTGCCTCATTGTCAATCAACATAACATTCTGAATCAAATAAAGCTATGTTTGTGTCCTGTCCTGATGGAACAGAAGCAGGTGATTGCATGACATTAACGTTGGGCAGTTTGATTGGAGGTTGGGAAGTACCTGGCAGAATAGGTATTGGCACAGTTGGTAGAGACGGTTTCGCAGATATACATGTGGGTATGGTAGTGGAAGATAAGACAGCGCTCAATATGGTGCCTAGATTTGTGGTAATAGTTTCTGTAATAATCTTTTTGATTTCGGGAATGAGAAGAGCAGCCATATCGTTTACAGATGGAGTGGGAGATGCAGGCTTAGCTGCAGCAACTTTAGCGAAGCTTAGCGCCGGAACTGGAGAGTTCTGAGGCTCTAGCCTCCGAGTAACTGCAGTTATTTAATGTACTTCACGATAGCATGCTCCTCATTGAGCTTAGAGCAGTTTCTCGACAGAGCGAGATGACTCGCTCTGCAATTCACACATTTTACCGGATCGGTAAATCGCTCTTCTTCATGTCGTGCAAATTTGTCCTTACAAGTTTTGGAAGAGTGACCTAATTTTTGGCAATTAAAACACCACATAGGATTCGGAAAGTGTGGCCTGACAGGAAAACTGTACATGGCCACACGATTTTTTTCTGGTAACTTATGGAGAGAAAACGTAACTATTATGGACGCAGTGTCATCCACTACACCAATGGCATTGCGGGTAATCCGCCTGACCTCAGAAACACCTTGGGACTTAAGTTCAAAGAAGAGGTAGTGCAATTTATTAAATTCCGACACGTTATTACTCCCTTAACAGTGTTTAGGGTTGAGTGGGACGAAACGTCTACAGGAATATCAGAAAAAAGAGTTGTTTGCAGCAATCGAGTTGCTTGTTTAGTCGTTATCGTTTCAACCAACAGACCATCTTTAATTTTTTTCACAGACTGAACTTCACCAACAAGTCTGTTTGGTGATTAAAAAAGGACTGACCTTGAAAAAATCATGTCCATCCTTTTCTTTGATGACCAGAAACCGGAGGCTTTAATCCACCGTCAACTGGCTCATCACTTTCTGCTTTTTAGCAAGATTACTAACGGAGGGGTCGTCCCCTCCGTTGAACGTGGACAATTAAGAAAAAATTAAAAACTAACCTGAAAAGAAGAAAATGTAGCCCAAAACCACGAAGAAAAAGCAATATTCAGGCGAAATAAACAAAATTCCGAATGAAATTAGACGAAAATCGACCGATACAATACCATAAATAAAAACAAACACAAACGAACAAGAAAAAACCACGGTTTGGACTTGAAATATGTTAGTTTACAAAAACAATGTATGCGCACAGAGCTCACGCAAAGTACGTCCGATCACTCTGGAATGTAGTGCACGACTGATTTAAATTATTAATAAGCGATATGTTAAATAGTAAGTTTTTATTTATAAAACATGTTAAATTATAGGATTAAAAATAAATTAGTTCAAACAGATCTCATTTGGTGTTATTCCATTAATAAAGTATCAAATATGTATTTAAGTTGCTTTAGTTTTGGCCTATACTGAATATATAATTATAAAGGTTAGCCGGTCCACCGGGAATTCTCTCGGTGTCTCGCGCGCCCAGTCCGCCAATGCTATTTTCCAATACGATTTTACATTTTATAATTAGGACTTAAGGTTTTGGAATTGAATTAATTTGGAATAATAGATTTGAATATATGAATGAATCAAAGGTCTCAAAAGGTTTTCAAGTCCTCAAAAGGCTTAAAAGGCTTCAAGCCATCCAAATTCATAAATGTTAATATGGCTGAATGGTTTCAAACCATATTTCAAGTTGAAAGTTACATAAATGATTCCTAATTGATAAATATAAAATAGATAATAATTCCTTTTGATTGTAGATTTATAATACAAAATCACATACAAGGCTTGTAATTGTCAATAAGGATTCAATTCCTTTTGAATTATAAAAAAATTGTAATTGTAAACAGGTCTTAATTCCACTTAATTTATAATACAAAATTACATAAAAGGTTTGTAATTGTGTAAATGGCTTTAATTCGTTTTGAATGAAAGCAGATTGGTAATTGGTAAATAGGCTTTAATTCCCTTTGATTATAATCTTTGAACACAAATTCACATTAAAGACATGTAATTGTCAAAAACGATTCAATTCATTTTGAAATTTGATTTGAAATCAATAAATTGTAGGTGATTTGAAATTGTGAATTATCGAAATAATTTTTAAGGTGAATTGTGAATTATGAATTCAATTTCACAATAGTAATTTATTTTACCCAGCTTTGGGCATATACAAGTCTTAAGTTTATAGAGTATGTACTTCCGATTTGATTATTATTTTCAAAAATTTACAAGTATTAAGTTTCACAATTTTAGGATTGACAGTTATGGTTCTAGAGCGTTTACAGACAGACAGACTCACACACAGATACAGACGTCATTCCCAAAATAGTCACATTAGATTCAGGGAAGGTCAAAACTTGTATGTCCGTTGAAATTTCGAGTTCGACATTTTTATGATTACAATACATACTTATTACTTTGTAAAAGAAAGTAAAAAGAAAATTTTCAACGATGTTAATTTGCGTAAAGAATGTAAAAATATATATTATTTTTATATTTTTCTTGGTCGGTGGTAAAAACTTTCGAAATTGGTATTTTAATATTTTATACAATATGCAAATACGGATCGATAACTTAAAAAATACATCTTGTGTACGAGGTTATATCTATAGATACATATATATATATATATATATATATATATATATATATATATATATATATATATATAAAAATTGTTCTCTTTCTAACAACGGAATATATCTATTAATTTCTTACAATTATGCTTTATTTAAATAATTTCATAAAATTTGCCGTCTAGAGCCTTACACAGTGGCGGCGCTAGACTATAAAATTGGGGGGGAGGGGGTCAGCAAGGACCAGGAAAAAAATTAGGGGGGCTCATATCTATATTTATATGTAATACTCGTATTTACGTATTGTATATTCATTGTTTTTCTGTAATTATACGGGGGCCAAACCGGGAGCAACATCATTTTGGGGGACCTGTGGACGCCCGGCCCGCCCGCTGGCGCTGCCACTGACCATACAATAACTCCAATATGGCAAATATTTTTGCAACGAAATGTTATGATTGAAGCTGTAAATTCCAAAAAAATATCTATTTGTCATTTTCTAGACGGCATGTTTTACGAAATTATTTATATAATGTTAATATGTCATAAATTTATAGATATTTACAATTGCTAAACAGAAAATGTGATATATACTGTGGTGTCTTAAAGTAAGGTTGTACAAAGTTCGCAAAACCATTAGATTGCACGTTTCAGATTAACGGTTTTGATTTAAATGTCTGTAATTTTGTAACTTCTAAATACTGTAGTTTTTAAAAAAGTTGAAACTTACCTGCAACAATGAATTGAAGGAATATTGACAATATAACAAATAGTAGCACCATTTTGGAAAGCAATAATGGTCCTCGAGTTGCATACCTATTTATATGACACTATCAAAAGTATTCGCAATAATTAAGTGTATCAATTTTTGTTTATCACAACTAACGATATCTCATGTTTGCAGACTTAATTTAAATTATAGTAATTAGTATTAGCACAGATAATTGTATTTGTTACATATTTAAAAATGCAGATAGCTGGTCAAATTTAAATAATAAACGAACTATTAATTACGTTAATTGCTTATTAAAACATTACTTTGACAGCTGTTATGATATAGTGAAAATATGTGAAACAGATAATTTTTATAATTATTTCACATATTTACGAAATGCATCGCAAATCACAATGCAGTATATATATATATATATATATATATATATATATATATATATATATATATATATATATATATATATATATATATATATATATATATATATATAATAAATATCTCCTATTTTCGAAAATAATATTCAAACCGAAAGTGCATGTTTACTCTAAGAATTTTTTATTCTAGCTAAAAAAAAAAAAAATGTTCATAATAAAAGGTATAATTACTTCGCACAACTTTTGGTTGACAAGTTTCTTCAAAAAAATGTACCAATCTTACATTTCTTATAAATGTTTTGCATAGATACGCATGTACGGAATTGCAATTAATAAAACATATGAACTATTCATGACAATATGTTGATAAGAAAATTACATACACTCTAATAATTTGATATTTGATATTTTACACCGGTTATCACAAATATATCGACTGAGAACGTGTTGGAGTGTATTGATTATTGAAAATAAATATTGAAAAATTGTACATATTAAATAAATTTTAATATATTGATAAGGTGAATATTATAGAAGCAACCTATATTTTATATTGAAGAAACAGATAACGTTATTAAATAATATACTAAATGGTACAATTTCAGAGTATTGCCGTTGATTGAATATCATTATTCAACCAACGGTATTACTATGGAGTATTGATTGGCTTGAGATAAACTTATTGTGAAGACTTTTTATATCAATTACATTTTTTCAAATTATGAGCCCATAGGCCATAATAATTAAAGACAATTATTTTTAAATTGTAATATTTTGCCAATCGTAGTGTAGGAAGAATAAAATTATTATTTAAATTAACAGAAAATATTTTTATTTAAATTTACAGAAAAACTTTTATTGACAGATCAGATCAAGTTATACATTAAGGGTAAACAACACGGTGACGGTCGAAAAAATTGCTTATTTTCTCGATTATTTTTCTCTGAACTTAGAATTAGTAGATAAATGGGGTTTGCTGCATTAAATAAGATATATATATATATATATATATATATATATATATATATATATATATATCAAAGTTCTTTCAGGATTATTTTAATTGAAAAATAATAATAGCTTGATGCCTTTCTTTGCGTTCTACAGAGGCAGCTCAAGACAGAAGTAGCGTCATAGTTATGGATGTATCGCAGGTTGTAATCATCTGATACAAAAATTCTTTTTTTTTCTTAATCTTTATAGATGAAATTTCAGTTGTACGTAGAATTTTGCGAAAAAAAATTTTTTTTGCAAAAAACTGTATGCATCGGTGCGTTGTACGTACCGAATCTTGTTTTAAATTGTTGACTGTCCTGAATCCTGATATTCATTTGATATTTGTCGGGCGTGATGGGATAAACAAACATTTCTTTTAATATCGGTCAACAAAAGAAATGTTGGGTAAATAATTACAATATATTGAATAACACACAAATAATTTATATTTTAATACATTTATAGTCAAATTTCTGACAGAATTGGTATTTGTATAAGTGCTTTTGTGCATCCTGAATATGTTGACGAATGTGTTCTTGGTTCAATATAATCGAAAAAGACATACATAATATTCTATTAAAATAAAATTACTATTTCTAATTCTTTAAATAACTCAAGCCTTCTTTCATCGATACGCCTAATAAAGTAATTGTACCAATCTTAAATACAGTGTCTAAATTTGATGTTAATAATATAAATAATATATTAAAAAAAAAAAATTGAGCTTAGGCACCATTGCCTTCAGCTCGGCGTAAGTGGATTCATATATATTTTTATTTATTTATTTATAAAGAAAACATTTTATTGAAGTCTGATGCTTAAATAAAGAAAACTTATATATATTCACCAAATTTTGAAAAGAAAATGATAAAATACATTAATATTATTGGAGCAATAGCTAGTTAATGCGCTACAATATCTTAAATTTCAAAAATATAATATTAATAATTTTTTCTGCCCTTTGAATTCATAATTGGAAAAAAGTTACACATATTTAAAGAACTCTTAATATTCTTCTATGAATTTTTTTGATATAATAAATAAAAAATTATATATTTTGATAATTCATGTCTAATACCAAATTTCTACAAATTGTGAGCCGAAAGGCTAAAATAATATTAAATTTATAATTTTGAAATTAAGAATAATCGTATATTTTTTTGTTATATAAAGAAGAAAGAAAAATATTACCCAATGGTTATAAAAAATAATATTTTGAATTTTAAAATATGTAATTTATTCAAAAAATAATAAAATATTTTATATTCCTTATATTTTTTCAGATTGTGAACCCAAATGCCGTAATAATTAAAAATATACTTTTTGTAAATATACCGAGTGCCGGCGGGTACGCATGCGCTAATAGGCGTCAAGCGGTTTTAACCGAGTCTTATAGCGACCAGTGTATTCTGCTTTGCTCTGTATGCATTTATGGGGTGAGCTGAAGGCATAGGCGCCTGCACCTATGCTTGTTTTTACTTTCTTGGACGAAGTCTACAAGGAAGTATAGACGAAAGAAGTGACCATGTCACATCCGCCCGCGAAATACGATAATGGATCTGCTCAACACTCACGCGTCCACGTATCCCTGGGTTATTCTTATGGGACGCACTGATAACCGATACTATATAGGCCGACATTCTCTTATGTGTTAAGTTATTGAAAATTTGAGAAATCTGATTGTGACAAATTTAAACAGCTTCAATACAGTGTCGGGAACATTGAGGAACATGTTTAATAAGTGTGCATTTCTAAATTAAAGATAAATGCAAATTCTTTCTTTCATAACTTGCATCGACAATGCAATGCGCAATTGAATTACCGAAAGTGGCTCTCTGATTCGTCCATTCAAAATGTATGACTTGCCGAACATGCAGATTTCAGGTTTCGCCTGATTTTGGCTCGTTTCGGTTGTCAAAACGAGCTGTCATGGCTGACTCACTTACTTTCTGTTCTGTCGTGTTTGTTTGTTGTTAGAAATGCACACATATTAAGTATGTTCCCCAATGTTCCCGACATTACATTAAAGCTGTATAAATTGGTCACTATCAGATTTCTCAAATTTTCATTAACTTAACACATAAGAGAATTTCGGCCTAAATTAATAGTCCCATAAGCATAACGCAGGATCACGCGTTGAGCGGACCAATTCTTGTATTTCGTGGGCTGAAATATACGGATATGACGTGGTCACTTTTCCAGTCTATTGTAATCAAGAAACATTTTATTTTGTAATATTATATATTATGTGAGTAACTCTATAACTAATTGTTAATATTATATATAATATTGCGTAATTTGCAATTACAATAGTTATTTTATTTAAATATAGGCATCGTACAGGTATTTCTTGTAGAAACCATTAGTGAGAACAACATTTCAAACGTGCATGTGCATATTATTTTCAAAATATTGAATTTTGGTATCAATTTATAACTTTGGTATAACGTATAGTCATTGAAATCTCTTTAATTTAAGTTAAGTCCAGCATCTCCAAGTCCATAAGAATAAGTGCTACCAGTTTTCAAATTGTACTTGCCTCGAGCCCTGCAAATAGAAAAATAATTTAAAAAGGTATAGTGGGATACAGAAAATGATATGTGTTCTTTGATAGATTCCATATAGTAACGCTATTCTACTCTAATTTAGATGGTAATAATTTGACAAACGCCTAATATATATAAAAAAAAAAGGAATGATAGTTTGAAACTGCAATAAGTATATTATAGGCGTTTTCCTTTCATAAGTTAAATGATCCGAGTTGAACTGATTTCACGTGAATTAACTGCTTAAATGACATACTAATCCGATGCAACTTTTGGGAAATAATACTGAAAGCAGATCAGTTAGCACCGTATTTTTGGTTCAGTTTTGAGAATAAATACGGGAAGCAAGAGTTAGTACTAGATCATGGTATATAGCTCGTTATACGATAGTATACATCACATATAGTGTTTGGACGTATGTCTGTTACACTTATATATTTGGATTAGCTCGCTCGGCCGGTCGTATGACCTGAGTTTGTGACTCCTCTGAAGATACCGGTTTTTCCGAAATTTGCTGTACGTCTAATTTAAATTGGCGCAATATAAATCCAACCGCCTCTATACTTCCAAAGTTATAGGGTCCCATCATTCGGAACGAAAAATTACTAGATATTTTATTAACTAAATTTCTTCAAATTGCCCAAAGGCTATACAAATAATTGAAGAAGAATTAAAAAATAATATGTTTGTAATTTAAAATATTCATAATTCTATGTATTACATTTTTGGGCGAAGTCCAAAAGGAATTATTGTGAATATTTTCGCACTCGAGACTTTAACGGAAATACATATTTTGAACATCCCTAATTCGAATTTAACTACTCTCGGAATGACGGTGTGTGTGTGAACACTCTAGAGCCAAAACTATTGAAAGTAGAAGTAGTAAACTTAAAATTTAAGATTTGAATATAGCCCGAGTATGCACCTCCTATTATTGATATCAATATCGTAACTAGAAGTAATACTTTACTCTTGCCATTTTTTCAATATCTCGCATTGACTTGAGCAATCGTATAATAAAACTGGCTATAGTTGTATTTAATCGATAATAATTGTCAGTTTTTCATAAAGTAGTGGTTAAATAAATGTATTTTTTATGTATATTTTGAACCACTAAACTATGTCTGTTATATTTGAATGGAATGTATAATTATAGAGTAAATCAGTTTGGATCAACTCGGTGCTGAACTGGTCGTTGAAAGAAAAACGCCTTAAGTGTACATTTCTAGAGCCCGTGCCAAATTGAAATGTGCATGCGCAAAAGACATATTTGAGTATTGCTCCTCCTTCTTTCCTAAAGGGCCATATGCAATGCAGTCAGCCTTGTTGGACTCAGTGCGTGCGATTGATTTTACCCAAATAGTATTGAAAATTATTGTGTGTTATTAAGCTCGTTAGTAAACATGGTTTTAAACAGTAAAAGTAGGTGTTTGGTGTTTAAAGTAATAAAGTTTATGGAAGAAGAAGCTAGTAATATTTAATGTAGGCATAAACGAAAAATATTTTGTAAAGTTCACGCCGCTGGGGCCACTGTAGGCGGGACCTCGTTCATAGTAGCTGCGCAAGAAATGATTGACGTGCACATTTCTATTTGGCACGGGCTCTAAAACAATGTATGCTCCGAGTTCATTTATATTTACGATCTATTGACGCCTGCGCCCATGTATTCGATTGGGTTGGTAGATGGATCACAGCAAGTAATTTTGAGCAGAGTACATAATACACCCGGTTCACATTGAGTCGCCGGAAATATTGTTTCATTTGTAATTGATGCAGCATAATAGCGCCATGACATATGATGACTACAAAACTCTGAAAATAAAAATAGAATATAGAATAAGAATAGAAAATAGAAATGTAGCAGGTAAAGATGGGCTGCAATTGTTGTGTAAGTCACAGTTATAAGATGTTCTTAAGCGCTTGTTATATTAATATAAGTATAGAAAAATATATATTTGTACCATCTGTCTTGTTTTCTTTACACGCAGGTTGATATCTTGTTCCTGAATTCGGGTAGAAATCTACGTGACCAATTTCTCGACTTTCTCCAAAAAAACCGCCATCTGTATGAATCACATCCACAAATTGTGCATCATCTTTTGACAAGTGATCTACTAGTGGAAAGTTGAAGATTGGTCCAGCTGCATCCAAACCTTTGTAAATAAAATAATTCCTTATAGTAGGTAGGAAGAACCGATTCTGGTGCACTTCAAGGTAACCAGAAACGTCCAATAAACATCCTCGAAACAACTTGTAACTTCGGTACAACAGTTTTGAATATCTCTAAAGCAGCATTCAAGTTTTAAGAACACTAAAACAGCTCTTAACAATAGAGTTATTTGCTATTTTAAAAATCTTAAAATTGGTTTTGGATATATTAAAAACTGTATTGGAGATGTCAAGAACTGTATTCGAGATCCTAAAACTTGTTTGAGAGATGTTATTAGCTGTATTTATATTTCTGACATAAGTTATGAAGTGCAACTGTTCAAAACTGATCGCAGTTCCGAAACGACTCACTTTTTGTTACAAACAAATTTTGCAACTTGTGATGCAAAATTTATTTCACCACTAGTTAAATATATATATTGTAACGTTTATATTAACTCGTTGGAGAATTGAAACACTTATTTTTAACTAAACGCTACGAAATTGATTTATTTATAACTATATACTATAATAATGTATATCTAAATAATGATATTTATATCTGCTATAAAATATTTATATTACACCACTATTCACTTGGTTATTGATTTCTCATTAACTATATCTCTGTTTCCCTCGCACTATTGATTTCTGAGTCACATACAAAGATTGTAATTTTTCATGGATTTAGGGTAATTGGGGCTATTACTGCAGACCAGAATTTCGATACCGGAGTGCTTGAAGACTATTTCAATTATACTCTCCTTATTCTTCGCCAGTCCAAATCATAAAGTTCACAACCAATACTATCTATACTAGGTTGCCGTCGTCTTAGTTCTTCGTGTTGGCCGAATCTACTCTTAAAGGTGGTTGCAATTTCCCGGCTCATATTAAGGTCTTTTACAACACAATGCGCAAGCGAGTATTCTGATGGTGCTTATAATATATTTAGTTATTTCACGGTTGATACACCAATTTGCGCTCTTTGAATGGCATACAGAGGCATATCATCTTCACGATCGTGGGCTTTGGGGTTATTTTCGTTCTTTCCAGCGTATGGTTCTAATCTATTGAAATGGATAACTCTTGGCTTACCATGTGGTAATTTTCGAGTCCTATAGATTACATAGTTTATTCGTCTGGAGACTTCAAACGGACCTTCTCAAAAAATTTACAGCTTCGGGGAACAACCACGACGACTCTTTAGGTAGTAATGCGACCAAGGCCCCTGATTGGTATCCACCATTTTCGGCTTTAATGTCGTAGTGTTGCTTTATTCTGTTACTTTCGCTTTGGATGTTCGCACGCACGTGTTTGTAAATGTCATCGATCCTCCTAGGCAAGTCACTAACGATATCATCCTGGGTTATATCCTCGCCCTGCTTGCTACCAAGTATCAAAAACCTGACAACCCGTCCAAATACTGCACTCGCAGCAGTTTGTCCAGTTGTCTCATAAATGGATGACCGGTACTCAAAGAAGAATAGATTCAGATAACGATCCCAGTCCTTCTGCTGATTGGAGACGATCTTCGACAAATATCTGTTAATGGGTTTATTCATTCGTTCGACCATCTCGTCCGACTGTGGGTGTAGAGTAGTCGTTCTTTTATTTCCAGCAGTTGGGAGAGGCTTTGTAATAGTTTCGATTCGAATTTTCACCCTTGATCAAAATGTAACTCCAATGGTACAGCAAATCCGCTTATCCATTCCCTCATTTATAAAACCATATTTATTTCTACTATATAGTATTTATTTTACACCACTATTTACATATATTCACTTGGTTATTGATTTCTCACGACATCTATTTTTCTTTTACGAAGTAAAATAATTACTTATTACTACGTTATAATCTTGTAGTCTTGTAATCAAGAACAAATTTGGACTCGACATTTCAATGGATTCACACGTTTTAACCTTCCATGAATCGAATGTGACTATTTTCGGAATGACATCTGTATGTCACTCGGTGTGTGTGTGTGTTTGTCTGCTTGTCTGTCAGTCTGTCTCTCTGTGAACGCCTAGAGCCAAAACTGTCGAACTTAAAATTGTGAAACTTCAAACTTGTTTTAGATATACACTTCATATTTTTGAAAAAAATATTCAATAAACTCTATGCATTTTTCAATTGTATATACTATGAGTGACATCATTTGTAACTTGTTTATTGAAAATTTGCGAAACAAAAACCAACCATTAGATCGACGAATTTCTGATTGAATTAATATTTTAAATATTGATTTATTATTTAAATAAATTGATCAGGTAAATTATTATAGAATCAATCTATATTATATATTTGCTACCATAATTAAGTAATAAGCTAATTGGTACAATTTCAAAGTTTTACTGTTGAGTTTGACAGTTCGAAGTGAAGATTTTGGTTGATATTGTTTAATAATTTATCGGAATTTTGGTTTGAAAATTTTTACTGTAATAAATATAAAAAATGTATTTCAAACATATCATATTCGAATTCTTCAGGATATGTTACGTTAGTAAAGTCAAGATAATAAAGTGATTTAACCCATCTTACTACTTTAAAATATAAATGTCTTTATATATGCCCCAAGTCGCTCTAAAATTGATAGAGAGAGTAATAAAATTACTTTAAGGGCCGGTATTTTAAGCATTTTTGTTTTACAGGCACTTTACTATTACTAAGGGCTGGGATAAATTATACAATTTGAAATTGTTATACGGATTGGGGAACTAAGAAGTTCTTTTTAGCTTTTGATATATATATATATATATATATATATATATATATATATATATATATATATATATATATATGTATATATATATATATATATATATATATATATATATATATGGTGAACCTTGCGATGTGCTACTTCACCACCGATTTGGATGAAACTTTGTGTAAAGGACCGTTTTAGCATCCTAAATAAGGGAAAAATAATAACTATTGGCGGTCGGATTGTTTTTCCCAAATAACAAAATCCCCTAGATTGATTTTGGCGCTACTATTAAAACAAAATTACTTCCCATCACTTAAAAATTAGACAACCACAACGTAACCACAAACAGCGAAAATGTAAATAATCCGTTTGTATACAAAATCAAGGATTGTGGTTACGTTGTGGTTGTCTCATTTTTAAGTTATGGGAAGTAATTTTGGTTTTAATATTCCGACCGCCAATAGTTATTATTTTTCCCTTATTTAGGATGCTAAAACGGTCCTTTACACAAAGTATCATCCAAATCGGAGGTGAAGTAGCACATCGCAAGGTTCACCATATATATATATATATATATATATATATATATATATATATATATATATATATATATATATATATATATATATATATATATATATAATTATGTACACGAAAGTTTTAAAATGAAATTATATTGTCAATTATAAATATTTGTAACGATTTCTGGTCATTGTTTTCAAAAATAGGTTTTTTTCCGGGTTCTATACAGGTCTTAAGAATAGAGTTATATAATTTTACAATGAAATTTTTTGCTGTAGAGTAGTATATATATATATATATGGTGAACCTTGCGATGTGCTACTTCACCTCCGATTTGGATGATACTTTGTGTAAAGGACCGTTTTAGCATCCTAAATAAGGGAAAAATAATAACTATTGGCGGTCGGATTGTTTTTCCCAAATAACAAAATCCCCTAGATTGATTTTGGCGCTACTATTAAAACAAAATTACTTCCCATCACTTAAAAATTAGACAACCACAACGTAACCACAAACAGCGAAAATGTAAATAATCCGTTTGTATACAAAATCAAGGATTGTGGTTACGTTGTGGTTGTCTCATTTTTAAGTTATGGGAAGTAATTTTGGTTTTAATATTCCGACCGCCAATAGTTATTATTTTTCCCTTATTTAGGATGCTAAAACGGTCCTTTACACAAAGTATCATCCAAATCGGAGGTGAAGTAGCACATCGCAAGGTTCACCATATATATATATATATATATATATATATATATATATATATATATATATATATATATATATATATATATATATATATATGTATATATATATATATATATATATATATATATATATATATATATATATATATATATAATTATGTACACGAAAGTTTTAAAATGAAATTATATTGTCAATTATAAATATTTGTAACGATTTCTGGTCATTGTTTTCAAAAATAGGTTTTTTTCCGGGTTCTATACAGGTCTTAAGAATAGAGTTATATAATTTTACAATGAAATTTTTTGCTGTAGAGCGGTCACAGACATCAGTTCGAAACTAGTCAGAAACGATTCAGGGAAGGTTAGAACGTGTATTTTCGTTAAAACCTCGAGTTTGAAATTTTTTTGTGATTACAATACATCCTTATAAACATTCGTATAAGAAAGTAAAAATATTGCATTTATGACCATGACTACGAACGGAACTTAAAGATAAGGATGCCATTGAAATATTATGGAATCAGCCGTGTGTGTACATATTGAATTAAATTTGTTGGCAGTACATACCAGTAAGCCAGTAAAGTAATCCTTGACCATAAGCTGACGCAGTTTTCGACATGATTTGACTGCCCAAACTGTGGCTAACTAAATGCACTTTTTCAATTGGTTGCACTGCGGGAATGTATTGCTCCAAGAAATAACCAAGTGCACTACCAATATTTGTGATATTTGTAACTGCTAATATGTATTTGTAGAGTTGATCGCTTTGTATTAATTGAGAATAATCCAAAACAACCAAATTTTCTTTCGATACATCCAGATATGCTTTTAAACAAATAAAATTTCACAGTTGAGGTTGAATAATAATCTTGTCAAAGCGATTTAATAATAAATTAGGACTAATAATAACCAATTATTCTGTACTTAGCACGGCGGGCTAAACATTAATACATGTATAGGTCCATTCACGGCGAACCAATTAGAAACTAAGATTTTAATTTCAAATTATTAATCTAGTTTGTTTATGACAAACAATGCTAGTATTTGCAGCAACTAAATAACGCATTTTGTTACTGTAAATGCAAGAACATTATTTGTCATAAAACAAACTGCATTATGAATTGTATTTTCTAAATTAAACTTCTAATTGACTCGCTGGGAAAGGACTATAAATCTGCATTCACAGCGAGCCAATTTGTAACTAAGATTAGAAATTACAATTAATAATCCAGTTTGCTTTATGCCAAACAATGGTAGCATTCACAGTAGCAAAATTAACGCATTTATTATACATTTTGTTGATGAAAAAACTAGAATTCTTTGTGAATAAGTTGTAACCTTAATTACTAATTGTCTCGCTGTGAATGGACTTTAAGAGTTGAAATTCTTATTGTAATATTAGTCAAAATATATATGTCGACCTACAGAAGCACGAATAATTCAATAAAATATTATCAAAGTTTTTATATTATTACTGAGAAACCACATAAGAAAGAAAGCTGCCCTTTTCAGGGATTCATAACTAAACTATTGTTTATCCCAAAATATATATTTGAACAAAATCTGTGCTCATTTTTCGCAGCGAAACGCCCCCTGTAGTGTAGCGCTGGTTTGCTATAATTTATTTATAAATACCTTGTGCAATTGTGTTTATACTATCAATATTATTTTGTGGCTTTTCACCCCATCCAGGCATATAAAATACAGTTGTTTTATTTTTGTTGAAATTTTCTTGATCTGGTATAGATAAACCATCTTCATATGGTATGACAATATAATCATGTATAGTAGGCCTAATCGGATTGTTTAAATATATATAATTTATTTATTAATTCGCACACATTGAGATAAACATAAACTATGAATAATAAATTATAGTATCCTTACCCTTTAAAATATAAGAAGGATATGTAGTGAGTGACATCCTCTGATACGTTCGATTTTAGTTTATCATATCCTACAACTGCAATTAAAGTTATAAATGTTAACGCCACCGATAACGTGCTCAAATTTGTGTATTATATTTTATTTGTAAACTGATTTGATTATCAATTCTTATTGTTTTCATAATCAGGTAGAGACAGAATTAAATGAATATTTTATGGCCAGCATTGAATACTTCCAAATACATGTTTTTGCATCAATTTAATGTTTGATAGGGCTCAGTTGGCACAATTTAATAGACTAAATAATATTTGACTAAAGTCGAGACTTACCTGCAGCTATAATTTGAAGCAGTATCGATAATAAAAGTATGTGTCGCACCATTTTGTATGCAAATAATCGATGTACACCCTAATGTATTTCTATATATAATATATATATATGACGTTATCAAATAATGTATCAACTATAGCTTATCACAATTAACGACCTCATGTAACATATTCTATAAAAAATTATATTTAAATAAAGCAAGTCATATTTGAATTGATAAATGGGCCTATTGATAGTTGTAAAAAGCAGGTACCTGTCCAAATTTTAAAATATCACCAATGTATAATTCACTACTGCGTACATATTTCTCTGACGTGGGTAGTATTCATAATAACAAAATTATTTCAAACCAAATTGGCTCTCAATCATTCAATCTTTCTCCATTCCACTCTGATCTGACGATATATTTATATATATATATATATATATATATATATATATATATATATATATATATATATATATATAAAACGCAGGAATAGATAATAAGGAATTTTAATTATTTAGCCTACTTAAAGAAATTCAAAGCTGAGTAAAAATGTAATACCAAAGGGTATTTTTGGAAACACCAACATGGCGTTTCCAATATGGTGTCCGAAATGGAAAATTCCATGAATTCAAATGGTCAATTATGACAATGTTCTAGCAAAATAGCGTTTCATTTCTTTGACATTCGATATGAAAACAAATAATTTTTGAGGTTGGATTGGCTTGGACAAGGTTCAATTCAAAACAAATTAGAACCTATATAAATCAATTATTTCCAAGTTTTAACTATATGTTCGTAACTACTATTAATACAAACAAGATTTGGTACGCGTAAAACGCACCAACGCGTAGAGCTCGCCCTTAGGTAAAATATGCGTTGCGAGCAGTGGTTTTTAATTATTATGGCCTTTTGGATAACAAATTGAAAATATGTTATAGATATAAAAAGTCTTACATTTAATTTTAGATTATATTGATAAAATAAACTTTTAGTGCATATTTTAAAATTCAAAATTATAATATTTAATTTTTTTTTTGGGGCTTTGGGTTAACAAAATGAAAAAATCTTATAGATATAAAATATCTTAGAATTTTTAGTAGAATTTTTAAGTGTATTAATTATTTTTATAAGGGCAGTATTAAGGGGGCTCTAAATTTTGGGGCCCTATAACTCGGGAAGTATACAGGCGATTGTATTTATACTGCGAGCGGATTCAAATGGGATGCCAAATAATATGTGTACCAAATTTAGATTATATTGATAAAAAAATAATTTAGTTTATACTTTAAAATTCAAAATTATAATATTCAATAATTTTTTTCGGGCTTTGGGTTAACAATATAAAAAAATCTTGTAGACATAAAATATCTTAGAATTTATAGTATAATTTTTGAGTAATTTAATTATTTTTATAAGGGCAGTATTAAGGGGGGCTCCAAATTTTGGGGCCGTATAACTCGGGAAGTATACGGGCGATTGGATTTAAACTGCGAGCGGATTCAAATGGGATGCCAAATAATATGTGTACCAAATTTGGAGTGAATCGCTCCGGTACCTTCAGAGGAGTAGAGGGCACAAATTTGGTCTTACGAGCGAACGACGACTAACACCCAAGTATATAAGTTATATACATTTTCGGAATCAGGGCGACGAGACGAACACTTTTTCTTAATGAAATTTTTTGATCCGAGAATGCTGCAGACACACGACCGAATGCTTTAGCCTCTTCGGTACTACGTACGGCGAGCAAAAAATATGAGTCCAATATTTTGTTATATAATTACAAAATATTTGACACTCATAAGAAATAGTTTTATTATATAGCACAGTCTAATATTATACTATGCTATATGCTATGGTATACAATAAAACTATTTCTCGTTTATCGCTGGCGCCTTCACCATGCCCATCTATAGATGTCTACATCAAATAGAAAAAGATAATGGATGTAGTTTCTTTATATCTTTCAAATGTTTAGCTCGTCGTACGATAGTACAGCTATAGTGTTTGGTTTTGTGTCTGTAACAATCTCGGATCAAAATTTTTCTTTAAGAAAAAGTGTGTCTTGTCACCCTGATTACGAAAATGCTTTTAAATTATATCATTGGATTATGTTGCTCGGTCGCTCGTGAAATTTGATATACATTTAACTTCCATGCCGTGAAGTTCCGTGAGCGTCAAAAACAGTATTTCAATGTGAATTAGTGACGTACGAGTTACGGAAACATTGTTTGAATTGTAAATCTTAAGTTTAAGGGGAGTAACATGTTATTATTCAATTTTTAAGTATTTAATATGAAATAAGTGCAAATTATTGCCTAATTTGCATATATTTTTAGCAAATACGTGTTTTTGTCCATTTATTTTAATTCATAGATAATATTTTCTCATTTAAATGGCCAAAAAGCAGTGATTTTTGAAAATATGAGTTGCGGTAAGATTCTATAGTTGGTCAAATTATAATAACTGCAAGTAAATAAATTTATAATTCTGATTATTAGAGAAATAAAATCTTGAAGAAATAATTCAAACATATTTAGAAACATGATTGGTTGTCAATTTTATTCTTTTATTTTTGATGGCACAATCCATTGTATTTTAGCATATAACTAATTATCACTTTTAAAACTGCTGTTGTGACACTGCAGCAGTTAAATACTGCAAAATTCAGTATCTAGCCTGATTATTTAATTCAAAAACAATAATGAATCAAATGTCAAATCATTAAAAATATTGTGTAAATATCTGGAGTGGCCTGCACTCAACTTTCTTTTACGCAGTTTTCACTGATTATTGATTATAAAAATATAAAATTAGAAAATAATAATCCAACAGAAACAATATGAAAACCAAGGTACCTTATATAAATGAATGGGTGGAAAATGATACCAATACCAATTTGTAATGGTTTTGAAGTACAAGCTATCAAAATTAACCAATAGTCTACAGAAATATTTTGAAATGTCATTTATCTAATTGCCTCTATTTTGTTTTCTTGTCAAAATAGCAGATGATCCGATTTTATAAGCTACATGCGAATCCATGGCAACGTAAACACGATATTTATAATGTTTTGTAGCATCTTTCTCACAACTGGTAAAATTTTTGAAGAAATGTTTCAAACAAAAATTGTGCGATATATTAATATCTTTCATTATGAACATAACTATCTTTGCTGTAAGTATAGCCGTTCTAGTGATATTGGAGATAGAACAAAAAATGTATGGAGTAAACATGCACTACCGGTTTGAATATTCTTTTCAAAAATAGGAGGTGCACATCTAGGGCATATACAAATTTTAAGTTTAATATTTCACAATTTTACGTTCGACAGTTTCGGCTCTAAAGCGTTCACAGACACACACACACACACACACACACACACAGACAGATAGACGTCATTCCGAAAATAGTCAGATTCGATTCAGGGAAGGTCAAAACATGTATATCCGTTGAAATCTCGAGTTCGAAATTTTTCATGATTAAAATACTTACTTATTACTCTGTAAAAGAAAGTAAAAAGGGTTTGTAATACATATTTTTGGAATAATCGAATCAAATAATTAACAGCAAAAATAAGTAAATTTATAATCCTGTTTTTTGTGTAATAATACAATTAAGGAAACTGTCTTAATGATACACAACACTTATTGTGCCAGTTGCACCATACAAGGTTAAAATCAAAGTTTAACAAAACTTAGTTTAAATAAATCTTAGTTTAAATTTATCGGATGTTACACAGTACATGATAAGCGATCGATTAGTTAATCTCAGCATTATGATCTATAAACAAAATAGCGTTCAAAAAAAGGACTCGATTTTTTCTTTATTATTATTTGCGATGTGGAAATTTGTATTACTATTATAGTCAAACGATACAAAATGAAGAAAAACCGTGTAATTATTATTAAATTACAGGAAAATTCGCCATCAGTCAAAAGTGACCTATGGTGCCCATGGGTGACCCTATTCTTTGATCCGTTTACTTGAGCAAAAGAACACGACTCATGTTTGAAAATATTTCCCCTATATTGGCAACACTGCATTCGTTCAATTGTGTTCCGTCTGTCGTGCGGCGCTGTAGTGCCATTCAAATATTTGTAACTGCCGTTGCAGCATTTTTGTTTATGTATAAGAATTAATCTGCATTCAGAAAAATGATTACGGTAAGTAGATTTATAAGTCGCACCAGGACTATATATATATATATTTAAATTTAATGGTTTTTTTGTTACAGGAAGAACGATGTCTCATGTTACTTGAGAAAAAACGATTGGAGTCGTTTAAATATTGGCCTTATAGTAACAAACAAAAATGCAACACTCAAAGAGTAAGTTTTTTTTTTTAAATTTAAAATATATTAAATTATATATTTATGTTTTACATTAACCAAACTTTGTGTTATTGGAGTGAAATGTTGCTATGCCAGATTTCAGTGGCGGCTCGTGAGAAATATTATGTTTTATTGTAGATGGCCGAAGCAGGTTTTTTTTGGACTGGCAGTGAAGAGGACTCAGATTCAGCGCAGTGTTTCGCTTGTAACAAACAATTGGATGGCTGGGATGCAACAGATGATCCGTGGGAAGAACATAAGAGTCATGCTCCGCGTTGCCCATTTGTTGTGGTAGGAAAACCGGAAGAATCCCTAACTATTACACAATTGATGCAAATGTGGATGAATGGTCTTAGAAGTCTTTCAGAGAACATTTATGAAAACGATAGAAAACGAATCATAGAACAAACAAATTTGTTTAGAGAAAAAATGTTAAAACAGAGAAAGAAAATGTGACAAAATAATTTAATTATATTTTATAAGATTAATTTATAAGTTTTGTACTCGAATGTAATAAATTTTGTATTCGCGACAAATTAAGTCCTTACTACCGATACACGTGTTCATATGGTTCTTATGAAGTGAATTTCTTGAATTAGGACTTTATTAACGCGTTTCGGTAGTAAGGGCTTTATTAACATTCATCATGAATTACGACTTTCTTCTTAGAGACCAGCTATTTGGTTCATTTATAAATCCGATTCTGTGTAAGTCACTCTAAACAAATATTTGCCTTAAATTACTATATTTTATAATACATGTTGGTACAAATGATAAAAACTGAGAAATACTAATTTTGGAAAATATGTAAAATATACATTAAAAATATATTGATATGGATGTCACATTTTTGATATGATGTATGTCTGTAATTGTTAAATTATTATACTAGTAGGCATCCGTTATAACGTTTTTATTGAACATTTTGTCAATACTGTTGCATATATATTCCGCACGCGAAATTATGCTTCTCTTGGGCCAAACCATACTTAGGGCCGGTTGTACAATAGCAGTTTAAACTCAGTTCATTTGTAATCTTAGTTCATTGTGAAAAAGTTGTTGTACATCAACAGTTTAGTAGTAAATCCAACGTTGATCTTTAGTTCTACTGAACCGTCACGATCGACCGTTTAAACCCTAGTTCAACTTTTTGACAGCTGACATATACAATTCATCAGTTATTCTAATAATTATGGAAGCCTTAGATTACATAACAGATGATGAAGACTTTCTTGAGCTAATAGGAATAGTAGAAAATCCTTGAAAACCCCAACTATATTGAGAAAGATCAATTCATTTTGTGAAATGGGATGAAGACACGGGCGTCGAAGTTATGTTTTTCCATGCGCACAGGGATTTGATTATTTACTACACAAAAACCGGCCAACTTATAACAAATTTGTTACTTTTGAAATAAATTATGCATAAAATAAACCAAACACTCATATATATTATATCTTTATAATAATACTGTTTTTATTTGACAGCGATGACATATATTTTAAAAAACAAGTGCCAATAACAGTTGCAGTCAAAGCTAACTATGTAAAATGTATAACTTCTTTATTCACTTCTTATAACAAAACGTAGTTCAGGAGATCTGACACTGAACTAAGAATGTACAACAACTGCGTGTATAAACTAAGTTCAAAGTTAATCTATCGGTTATCTGATCTGGAGATTAAACTGCTATTGTACAACCGGCCCTAAGAGAAATCACTAGCTCGTTTTTCGACAATTCATAAGATATTGAAATGCTTGCGTTTCAAACTACAACAGTGTGTACAAATATTACCGCTACATTCGAAACAGTTTACTTGAAAATGCTCTTACTATTTTCGAAATATGACTATAAAATGTATTTTTAATAAATATTTGTTAAATAATTACAAGTTTAAAGTTTAATCTAGGCGAATTGTCGAAATCGTTGTTCAATTCATAATAAACTTTTTGTGAAAATCAATTTTTGGCAAATGTTTCATTTATTTTTATAAGTAAAATACATAGATTTCGACAAATTTCGGCTTTACACTTGTGCATAGATCATACTTATGCGACATATATTTTTTTGGAACGAATATATTTAAATTTAGGATTAGAAAACGTCAAAAGTGGAACGATGACATTGGTTTTCACGCTATTGGGTGGGGATTCCTCTAAATTAAAATATTGTTCCCTTTTGATTTGCACATAAATATATATATGTTGAATCAATATATGTTAATTTGTTTACGTGGATTAATCTGCGACATTGAGTTTCCACGCACGCAGTTACACATACAATGGTTATATTATTTTAATAATTTTTCTTTTATGACAATTTTTAATTTGTGTGTTTTGTGACTATTTACAAGGGTTGTTTTGCTTCAAGCATGTAGAATATACAAACTATAAATATATATTTGTAATAGCGTGTTTATTTAAATTAAGTACTACAAAGATGTGTAAGCTGCCAATTACTAAGGACTACATATTCTTGTATATCTATTAGTGTTTTCAATTAACATTCGATTCGTGACACTTGAAACATTATGACAATAGTGATCTTGTCTTTAAATATCTTATTGATAATATGATAATAAAATTGAGTGATGTGTGATGCGAGGCAGAACTAGAAGGTATTAGTTCAACTGCAAAATGCGTGAATATCTTGAAATTATTCGTCTTCATTCATAGCTCTCAGTAAGGTTATACAAGAAAACATTAATTTGTAAACCTGAAAACAAAGGTGAATCCAAATTGTAGTCAGTTCGCAAATATAAATTCTACTCCAATATTAAATTTCGCTGTTCTGCGCTTAGTAGTAATGCGACTCACACACAAAATGTGCATATCTTTAATATCGTCCATTTTATTTGATTATTTTTGAATAAGGTGCACTCGTATAATTACCATCCATACAATGTTGACTGTGTATAGTGTCAACTTTTACATTCTTGATACTTATTCTATGACCATAACGTGTCATAGTCCAGCGGAAATGTAAAAAGAACTGGTAGCCTGCACTCGACTTTCTTATAAAAACAAGGTTTGGTACGCGTAAAACGCACCAATTCGTAGAACTCGCCTTTAGGTAAGATATGCGATGCGAGCAGGGGTTTATAATAATTATGGTCTTTTGGTTAACAATTTGAAAAAAATGTTATAAATATAAAAAGTCTTACAATTTTTTGTAGATTATTTTGATTAAAAAAAATAAAAATTAGCGCATATTTTAAAATTCAAAATTAAAATATTTAATATTTTTTATGGCCTTTGGGATAACAATATGAAAAAATTATGTGGATAATTTTTTTTAGAATATTTAGTAGCATTTTTGGGTGTTTTAATTATTTTTATAAGGGCAGTATTAAGGGGGGTTCCAAATTTTCGAGGCCCTATAACGTAAGTTATATATATATTTTTGGATTCAGGGCGACGAGACAAACACTTTTTTGTTGGTGAAATTTTTTGATCCGGGAATGCTACAGACACAACCGAATGCTTAAGCTTCTTCTTGGTAGTTTTTAAGTAACGAAAGCCAGACATTGAGTAAATAATCAAATCGTACGGAGGGAACCTCAAAACGACTATATCCATTAAAATCATGCGTACAAATAGCCTTCGGTTTACGTGGCAGTTACGTTCATAGACGAATTATTGGCAGAAGGCGAATTGACGTAAAAGGAAACTAATTGTAAAATGTAGAGTAAATTTCCACGACCACGAATAATAGGCACAACTAATATAATACTAGGGTCACCCGTGGGCACCGTGTGCCCATATGGTACACAGAATATAGGTCAGTTTTGACGGATGGAGAATTGTCTTGTAATTTTCTTGTAAATCGTAGTTACAATATAAAAATAAGGGATTACCCTTACACGGTTTTTCCTTCAGTTTGTATCGTTTAACAGGTAACAATTCTAAAAATAATTAAATATTCATAATTTTATATATTTTTCCAGCCAATCAGGTGTCTAAATATGTTTGAATTAACTCTTCAACATTTTGTTTATTATTTAATTTATAAATTTATTTACTGCATCTATTTGTAGTTAAATATATTGTACAATGCACATTCTATATTATTTAATAATTTGATGCATGTTTTTATTAATTTTTAAATGACTAAGAATTATAGAATATAATAAAATAAATAAAGATTTTGAAATTTGGACAGTTAATTAAAATTGTTAATAATCATTATTTGCATAAATGTATGAAATTGAAACAATTCATTCTGATAACAAAGTCGGAAAAAGCGCTGTAACTTTGAAGTACTACTTGATGGCACTTCATACTTCAAACACTTGGCTGAAGTTTATAGTTTGAATTTACGATATTTGTCAACATGTATAAAAAGGTTGTGTTATTCGAATTTCTGAATGACGATGCAACGTCAAAAATAGTTGTACAACTGGCAGACTGTATTAATTTGCAGAAATAAATAACAAATTCTGTATTAATACATAAAAATAATCAAGATATTTACGTAGATTTAATAAGTCTATGCGTGTATTATTACACAAAATTCGGGAATATAAATTTACTTACGGATTCTGTTTACTAATTGAATCGATTAATCAAAAAAGATGTGTATTACAAACCTTTATACACAACACTTTCAAGGATTTGACATTTGATTCGTTATTATTTTTGAATCAAATAATCAGGCTAGATTCTAAATATTGCAGTGCCACGGCAGTTTTAAAAGTGATAATGGGTCCTATGCTAAAACACAATGGTATAATGTACACAACTTGATATGCATTTTGAAGATTTGGAATATATTTAAAATTTACCTTTGAATTATTCTGACGTATAACCTTTTATTTTTACGTCGGGCAGATTACTTGATTAGAAATTTATTCATTGTTGTTGTGTAGTCTTTTATTTCAGTACAAACTATTTGATATTATATATAAAATTCTTATCTGTCGCTACAGCATGGTGGCTAAGACTCTCGCCTCTTACCCTGGAGGTCGTGAGTTCGATCCCCGTCTATACTAATTTGCATTTTTACAAAAACAGCGTTCTACACACACTCACATACACACTACATACAAACAAACATTTCTGGGTAATTATATTAATGATTATATAAAAATACAATAATATATATATATATATATATATATATATATATATATATATATATATATATATATATATATTTTTATATTCACATATTATATTAAATATTAGAACAAAATTAGTATTACGTAATACACAAGGCAGGATGGGTTTTATTATATTGTGAATTTGCATAGGTCCATTAGGGAAATTATGACATTACTTTACTAATTATTACCAACCTGTATCACACATTGATTGTTTAACATAACCATACCAAATATAGATATTATTGAAGGTTTTTCCTGGATCACTCGTAACACAAACACTACAGCTTGGCGAAATTTTGTATTTCCAAGGTACCAATTGCAACTATATAATGAATCCATTAGCTGTTCACTCTGGAAAAATATGCAAAAGCTATAAAAATAAGCATAGGTACAAGACACCTATGCCTTCAGCTCTTCTTATAAGTAATATATTTATACGAGATGCGAGCAGCGGTCTTCTGCGTCCTGTACCACGCTTGGCATAATATTATAAAAATATATTTTTTAATTATTATGGCCTATGGGTTTACAATTTGGAAAAAATGTTAAAAATATAAAAAGTCTTACAATTTTTTGAAAATTTCTTTTGAAATACAAAATAAAGAAATAAGTGTAAATTTTAAAATTAGAAATTATAAATTTTATTATTCTTTATGACCTTTAGACGATTGGATTTAAACTGCGAGCGGAATCAAATTAGATGCCAAATAATACGTGTAACAAATTTGGTTCAAATCGCTTTGGTACCTTCCGAGGAGTACAGGGCATATATAACAAGAAACAATTTTTTATTCTTCATATATTCGTATGTATATCTGTAACGTTTTGACGAAAATATTAAATGTTTAATAGCATATTTTGTTTGTTTTCATTTTTATAAGGCATTATAAAAATTTTTAAAGCGCTTGAAACTGATTTTTTAGAGCATATTTCTGGTTGCCCTAGTTATATATATTCTTGAATTCAAGGCGTCGAGACAAACACTTTTCGAATTTTTTTTAACCGAGAATTCTACAGACATTCGATCGATTGCTCTAGCTCTTCTGTACTTCGTACGGCGAGCAAAAAAGCTAGAGTAGTCTTCATTCGAATTTATTGAATTTTTACTATCTATATTTATAATAATGCTTTGTTTTGTTTTAAATGCATTCTCCGATGTAATGGTATATTTTCCAAAAAAGTTGCTAGAAAGTTCAATATCTTGTTCTTGAGATATGCAAAGAGTAGCAAAGCAAGAGTAAACCATTACATTTGGTTTAGCTATTGATTTTCAAAATAGATAGTTTATTTCAGGGGTATATGTATGTCTTAAGTTAAAAGATTCATAATTTTCCTTCAACGGGCTTAGATCTTAGAGTGCGAATAGTCAGATTCGATTCAGGGAGGGTCAAAACGTGTTTTTCCGTTATAATCTCGTGTTCAGACATTATCATGATTACAATACGTCTTTTTAGAATTCTTCCAAGAAAGTAAAAATAAACCATTTATGTTTAGCAATAAGAACCTGAGATTCCAAATATCCTCCGGGTAAACAGTATAATATCATTTCTGTTGATAATGTAATAAAGTAACCACACCATTTCATTAATCTTATCGGATCTGTTTCCTAAAATTATTATTATTTTTTTAATTTGTTTTAGTTTAATATATTAGTTGAGGAAATATTCGCAAGAGAAATAGCTTTGCTTATGTTCGCCATATTTATCTATTCTTTCTTGTCTGTGCATCTCACACGCAAAGCTATTCCTAGCAAGTGTTATGTAACTGTTTGTATTTCGTAACCAGAAGCAACTAAGCAACACACTGAACCAAATAATTGTAATGCACATGGGATATTGAATAAGGTCTGAAGTTTCTCAGCAAACCTGAAAATAAGTATTAACCAAGCATTGGTACCACTATATTGAATTTAGTTTAATAAACTAAAAACAATGAATAGTTGATACATATAAATGTAATAAAGGTGTACCAACCACATCAATCTGCCATGATGAACAATGCATATTATCAATCTTTCATAGTTCATGTCCTGGAACTCTTTACATTCAATCAAACCCAAATCTTCTACTCCCTCCATGTTGGTAGCATTTAAATTCTCAAGTAGTTTTTTCAAGATTTTGAATTGAATACAAAGATGTGCAATGAAATAGACAAATAGAAAATCATAAAAAAATAATATCCACAAGCAAAGTGTTCCATTGATCAACATGGTATAAAGCAGTATATCATGTGGGATTGGTTTATTCGGATTGAAAGGATACCACACTTTCATCGGTAGTGGTAATTCGCCTTCCTCGTATGTGATTAACGAATTCAAACAACAATAGATAGTTATAATTGTAGAGCTTATCAGATGACAGATCAAAATTCTTTCTAGATATTTTGTTTTTCTTTTGATATCTTTTACAAATTTTTCGTCATCTACAAATTCTATTGACCAAAAATATTTATCGATATAAGCTTTCATTTCCTCGATGGTATCATATTTGAAAGACCATAACAGATTTTTAACTCCCATCTAGAACATGAATCAATTTGAATATTTTTATCATAAATACTGCATAATAGAACTTTGAATTTGTGCTAAAATAATATAAATCATGGTGGGCCAATAGGTTTTAGAGGGTCAAATGCTTTTATTTTAGAAAATTAATAGGAAATGCTTTTAGACAATGATTAGAACAATATTTTACTAAACGAAGGTCAAACAATATTTAGTACGCGTAAAACGCACCAACGCGGAGAGCTCGCGTTTAGGTAAGATATGCGTTGCGAGCAGTGGTTTTTAATTATTATGGCCTTTTGGTTAACAATTTGAAATAATGTTAAAGATATAAAAAGGCTTACAATTATTTGTAGATTATATTAATAAAAGGATTTTTTTGTGCATATTTTAAAATTCAAAATTATAGTATTTAATAATTTCTTTTAGGCTTTGGGTTAACAATATGAAAAAATCTTAGAATTTTTAGTAGAATTTTTGAGTGTTTTAAATATTTTTATAAGGGCAGTATTAAGGAGGGCTCCAAATTTTGGGGCCCTATAACTTGGGAAGTATACAGGCGATTGGATTTGAACAGCGGGCGAATTCAAATGGGATGCCAAATAATATGTGTACCAAATTTGGTGTGAATCGCTCCGGTACCTTCAGAGGAGTAGAGGGCGCAAATTTGGTCTTACGAGCGAGCGACGACTAACATCCAAGTATATAAGTTATATACATTTTTGGATTCAGAGCGACGAGACAAACACTTTTGGTTAATGAAATTTTTTGATCCGAGAATGCTTTAGCTTCTTCGGTACTTCGTACCGAATTTGGAATTTGAAAGGGTGTTTAATAACTGTATATAGTATCCAATATAAATTAAATAATTATCATTTATTTACCTGTGTAACTAAAGCAAGAGTTGCTGCACTTTCAATTATAGTTTGTAGTTTAGTTGCTGGATCTACAAATAGTATAAACTGCGCAATACAAAGATAAATTATAATAAATCTTGAGATTGTTAGAATAAAATACTGCACAGGATGTGACCTATGAAACTGAACTTGAATCATTGCTTTTAGTTTGGTTAAATAATCAATATCTGAAACATAAGCATCTACAAAGATTCTTTCATCATAAAGTTGGTCGTGCAGTTCGAGCCTCGTCCTTGCAAAAATGATATTAAATAGTTAACAGAATTGAATATCGAATCAATAAACTACTATCCCATAGATTGGTGAATTATGGTGTATAATTATACTGCGAGTCTATCTTGCATTACGGTTATTGCATTTGTTAATTTATCTAAATTGTAACTTATTGAAAATAGATAAGATTGTATATTGATTTATTTCACATTTTAGTAATATTAGACATTTAATCAGGGTCAAAGCAGTAGTTAATTTATTATGTTAAATTGCAATAAGTGATAAATATGATAACAAATAAGGGATATACATTAAACTGACAGTAGAATTGTTAAATTAAATCCTCCATATAATGTATATGGTCTGCTTGAATTTGTGGTTAAACATTTATTTTGAATTGACATTAGGTCCGTGAAAGGACAATCAGATTATTTACTGAAAGTGGACCTATTTTAAAACGAGATTGTAAATATATATATATAGAATTTTGTAATTGTGATAGATAAATAAACAAATGCAATTTAATATATTAATTATACTTTATAATTATAGTGTATTTATTTGCAAAAGTACGTAAAGAAATGTGAATATTAATATACCTGTAAGATGATACTCTTCTGTTGTATAAATCATTTTCTTAAGTACTTTTGAAATGTCTATCTCTCATGAATTTTGTTCAATAACTGTTCAACCTTTTATATGAAATAAATATAATTGGATTTATTTGAAATTATAGTTAAGTTAACATTTGATAATTTTAACGTATAATTTAGTTGAAAAATGTTTGAAATGGAGCAGGATTATATGACATTATCTAAATTAAACGAGTATTGATTTAAAACTTATATTATTCTCTAAACTCTTGGTGAAAGTTCAATGGAAAAGTGTTATTAGACATCTAAAATGCATGGGGGCCAGGAGAATTATATTAATGCATAGTCACATCTGACTATGGCTATTTTAAGATAGAATATGATTCCAGGGCAACAGATAAAACAATTCGGGCACTCATATTCTATGTATACCAAATTTTGTTAAAATCGGCCTGGTACCATCAGAGAAGATGCGACTTCAAACTCAGTCCTTACGACCGACCGACGTAAATCCAATTACACGAGTTATACATATTTCGAAATCAGGAAGACGTAAAACGGTTGTCTGTGGAAATATTGTTTTGAATTCGCCAATGCTACAGACGCTCGACCGAACAATATAACTCTTCTGAAATACCGTACGACGCACAGTGTTTCAATACGCTTAAAAACATGGCCAAAATAAAATAAATCAAAGTGCGTGTTCGGTCATTAGTACTATCAAATATTGTATAGATGCCATTGGTGCACAATGTTCCAGCGTGACTAAGAAATTCGAACCATATTTCTATCATATACGGGCTTGTAAAATCAACGTTAGTCAAATTTCTCAATTTTAACAGTTCATTAACGCGACAATTGTGTTTTGAAAAAAGTGTTTTATTTAGATCTATTATGCAGTTTTTTGGCAATTTCAAATGGAAAGCACTTTTTAAGGTAAATCAAACATATTTTTGAAGTTAAGTTTCTCATATATTCTTGTTTAAAATGAGTGCGAATTATAAGCTTCACCGCGTCATAACGATATTGGTGAAGATTATGGTTTATATTTTTAGTTTCACGAAATACCTCTTAAAAAAATGGTTGTGGCCAACGCAGGACTTTCTTTTACGTATTTTTAGTAGCCATTTTCTCGTAACTGGTACATTTATTGAAGAAACTTTTCAAACAAAAGTTGTGTGAAATAATAATATCTTTCATTATAAACATAACAATTTTTGCCATAAGTGTAGCCGTTCTAGTGATATTGGAGATAGAACAAAAAATGTATGGAGTAAACATGCACTACCGGTTTAAATTATATATATATATATATATATATATATATATATATATAAATATATTTATATATATATATATATATATATATATATATATATATATATATATATATATATGTATACCATTTAAAAGGGTTGTTTTGTTTCAAACATGTAGAATATACAAACTATAAATATATATTGTTAATAGCGTGTTTATTTAAATTAAATACTACAAAGATTTTGTAAGCTGCCAATTACTAACAACTACATACTCTTGTATATCAATTAGTGTTTTCAATTAACATTTCATTAGTGATCTTGTCTTTAAATATCTTATTGATTATATGATAATAAAATTGAGTGATGTGTGAAGCGAGGCAGAACTAGAAGGTATAAATTCAACTGCAAAATTCGTGAATATCTTGAAATTATTCGTCTTCATTCATAGCTCTCAGTAAGGTTATACAAGAAAACATTAATTTGTAAACCTGAAAACAAAGGTGAATCCAAATTGTAGTCAGTTCGCAAATATAAATTCTACTCCAATACTAAATTTCGCTGTTCTGCGCTTAGTAGTAATGCGACTCCCACACAAAATGTGCATATCTTTAATGTCGTCCATTTTATTTGATTATTTTTGAATAAGGTGCACTCGTATAATTACCATCCATACAATGTTGTCTGTAAATAGTGTCCACTTTTACATTCTTGATACTTATTCTATGACCATAACGTGTCTGTCCAGCGGAAATGTAATAAGAACGGGTGACCTGCACTCGACTTTCTTATAAAAATTATAACAGGCTTATTCTTTGACTGAACTATAACGTGGCACAGTTTTATTAATAAACTGAGGTGATCTGCACTCGACTTTATTATATTCAAATATTCACCAAACGTAACTCCTGACACAAATTCCTTGGCCGGACCATAACATGGACCATTATGCACAGTGGGTAATTTATACAATACTGGACAATATGGACCAAAAAAGTGGCGCCGATATAAGTGTGATCGCGTTGATTTTTTTTTCTTATGAGATTTAACATAGAGGTGATGTTTGCTACTATCTTATTTTTCTTATTAAAAGTTACAGCGGTTTAGGTCGAGCAAGCACCGAGCGCTACCTACGCGCGCTCTCCAGTTGGCGCTGTGTTTAGAGGATTCCTATCAGTGAAATTCAGAGACGCATCGCGATAAGCACGCGTAAAGGTTTGCGGTTATTAAAAAATGTCGGTACATTTCGAACCGATACACCGGACAAACGTAAGCCGCCGCAAAGATGGACAAAACTTGGAATCGGAATTCGAGACGACTTTAAATGCGTATTTTACAAAACTATGTTTTTATTTACGGTTCCCTGGATATTTTTTGAACGGTTTTTCCAATCGTTTTGATTTTTCCCCATTGTAGCTTATAAAATTAGTCATCGTTTGATGGATTTTTTTCAAGAATTTTCATATTTACTATTTTTTAACACAAATGAATACCAAAAAATAAGACGATAAATCGATTTTTTTGTATTATGAAAAAAAGTTTCATAAACCTTTTCCTTGTACCAAAAAACGAATAAAATAATCATGAAAATAGGCTACTTTTCGGCGTTAGAAAGGTATATGCCCCCTTAATAAAAAACTGGTAGTTAAATTTTTTTTTAGTAATAACTTTCAACTATAGATTCATGTGTTTATACTAGGGCGCCCATAACATAGTTTGCAATTAAATATTAGCGATTGTGTTACCCTATAGTCCTTGTATATTTGCGTAAGATGGCACTCGCGGCATCCAAAACTGTGATTGGTTGCGTGTAACTACAGGTCATATATTGTACAATATTTATAAAAATACGGTTTTTAACATATTTATGAACATTATTTAACATATATTTTTATTTTACATAGATTTTGTTTTTAAAACAATGAACGTTTTTCTGAACAAACGATATACAACCGTTTAATTTCCATATTTTTGATTTAACTGGTATTGTGGTAGTTTTTAAACTTCGTCAACCAATGCACCCCTCTAGTTATGCACAAATTTATACAAATATAAATTGGGTTGTATTATTATTAGAGTTAGTCATATTAAGTACGTGCTATTGCATTTGTATTGGTCAGAACATTATTTTATACAACAATTAAATATAAAAATACAATAATAAATAAATAAATATATATATATATATATATATATATATATATATATATATATATATATATATATATATATATATATATATATATATATTTTATTCGCATATTATATTATATATTTGAACAAAATTAGTATTACGTAATACACAAGGCGGGATGCGGTTTTATTATATTGTGAATTTGCTTAAGACAAACCGTCGCAATCCGAAGGCTACCTGTGTTTTATTTACATAGGTCCGTTTGGGAAATTATGACATTACTTTACTAATTATTACCAACCTGTATCATACATTCATTGTTTAACATAACCACACCAAATATAGATATTATTGAAGGTTTTTCCTGCATCACTTGTAACACAAACACTACAGCTTGGCGAAATTTTGTATTTCCAAGGTACCAATTGCAACTATATAATGAATCCATTAGCTGTTCACTCTGGAAAAATATGCAAAAGCTATAAAAATAAGCTTAGGTACAAGACACCTATGCCTACAGCTCGCCGTATAAGTAATATATTTATACGCGATGTGAGTAGCGGTCTTCTGCGTCCTGCACCACGCTTGGCATAATATTATTTATTTATTTATATATTTTTGATGACTGAGAAGTCGAAACACGTGTCGTAATAAATTAAAATATTGTGAAACAACCAAGTGTTCTTTTATTTAAATATTAACATGTTTCACCAAGTGCCAACCACTATTTCCATTAATAATATATTTTTGAATTCAATTTTCGTTAAGGATTTTTTTTAACCGAGAATTCTACAGACATACGATCGATTGCTTTAGCTTTGTTGTACTTCGTACGGCGAGCAAAATAGCTGGAGTGGTCTTCATTCGAATTTATTGAATTTTTACTATCTATATTTATAATATTGCTTTGTTTTGTTTTAAATGCATTCTCCGATTTCCATGATACAATGGCTTAGTAATACGATAATTTAGTAATGGTATATTTTCTAAAAACGTTCAATATCTTGTTTGTGTTTGTGAGTGGCAAAGCAAGAGTAAACCATTACATTTGGTTTAGCTATTGATTTTCAAAATAGATAGTTTTTTTCAGGGGTATATGTAAGTCTTAAGTTAAAAGATTCATAATTTTTCCTTCAACGGGCTTAGATCTTAGAGTGCGAATAGTCAGATTCGATTCAGGGAGGGTCAAAACGTGTTTTTCCGTTATAATCTCGAGTTTGGACATTATCATGATTACAATACTTCTTTTTAGAATTCGTCCAAGAAAGTAAAAATAAACTATTTATTTTTAGCAATAAGAACCTGATATTCTAAATATCCTCCGGGTAAACAGTATAAAATCATTTCTATAGATAATGCAATAAAATAACCACACCATTTCATTAATCTCATCGGATCTGTTTCCTAAAATAAATTTTAAATCGATTTAGTTTAATATATAGGTTGAGGGAATACTCGCAAGAGAAATAGCTTTGCTTATGTTCGCCATATTTATCTATTCTTTCTTGTCTGTGCATCTCACACGCAAAGTTATTCCTAGCAAGTGTTATGTAACTGTTTGTATTTCGTAACCAGAAGCAACTAAGCAACACACTGAACCAAATAATTGTAATGCACATGGAATATTGAATAATGTCTGAAGTTTTTCAGCAAACCTGAAAATAATGATTAACCAAGCATTGGTACCACTATATTGAATTTGGTTTAATAAACTAAAAACAATGAATAGTTGATACATATAAATGTAATAAAGGTGTACCAACCACATCAATCTGCCATGATGATCAATGCATATTATCAATCTTTCATAGTTCATGTCCTGGAACTCTTTACATTCAATCAAACCCAAATCTTCTACTCCCTCCATGTTGGTAGCATTTAAATTGTCAAGTAGTTTTTTCAAGATTTTGAATTGAATACAAAGATGTGCAATAAAATAGACAAATAGAAAATCATAAAAAAATAATATCCACAAGCAAAATGTTCCATTGATCAACATGGTATAAAACAGTATATCATGTGGGATTGGTTTATTCGGATTGAAAGGAAACCACACTTTCATCGGTAGTGGTAATTCGCCTTCTTCGTATGTGATTAACGAATTAAAACAACAATAGATAGTTATAATTGTGGAGCTTATCAGATGACCGATCAAAGTTCTTTCTAGATATTTTGTTTCTTTTTTGATATCTTTTACAAATTTTTCGTCATCTACAAATTCTATAGACCAAAAATACTTATCGATATAAGCTTTCATTTCCTCGATGGTATCATATTTGAAAGACCATAACAGATTTTTAACTCCCATCTAGAACATGAATAAATTTGAATATTTTTATCATAAATACTACATAGCAGAACTTTAAATTTGTGTGAAAATAAACGTTAAACTTGTTTCTGGTGGGGCAATAGGTTTTTGGAGGGTCAAATGCTTTTATTTTACAGAATTAATAGAAATGCTTTTAAACATTGATTGGAACAATATTTTACTAAACGAAGGTCAAATAACTAATTACTAGGTGGACCAAATTGTTACAGTAAGGATAAATTGTACAATTGGAATATAAATAGGTGTTTAATAACTATATATAGTATCCAATGTAAATTAAATAATTATCTTTTATTTACCTGTGTAACTAAAGCAAGAGTTGCTGCACTTTCAATTATAGTTTGTAGTTTAGTTGCCGGATCTACAAATAGTATAAACTGCGCCACACAAAGGTAAATTATAATAATTCTTGCGATTGTTAGAATAAAATACTGCACAGGATGTGATCTGTGAAAATGAACCTGAATCATCGCTTGCAGTTTGGTTAAATAATCAATATCTGAAACATAAGCATCTACAAAGTTTAGATTCTTCCATCATAAAGTTGGAAGTGCAATTCGAGCCTCGTCCTTGCAAAAATGTTTTTTAATAGTAAACAGAATTGAATATCGAATCAATAAACTACTATCCCGTAGATTGGTGGATATTTTTTAGTTAACAGAATTGATTATCGATTCAATAAATTGTTAACCAAAAGATTGGTGAATTATGGTGTATAATTATACTGCGAAACTATCTTGCATGCATCGGTAATTGCATTTGTTAATATCACAATTTGTCAAAATTGTAACATATTGAAATTAAATAAGATTGTATATTAATTTATTTCACATTTTAGTATTATTAGACATTTAATCAGGGTCAAAGCAGTAGTTAATTTTTTATGTTAAATTGCAATAAGTGATAAATATGATAATAAATAAAAGATATACATTAAACTGATAGTAGAATTGTTAAATTAAATGCCCATATAATGTATATGCTCTGCTTGAATTTATGGTTAAACAGTTATTTTGAATTGACATTAGTTCCGTGAAAGGACAAACAGATTATTTACTGAAAGTGGACATTTGTATCAAATGTATAACTGTCAGAAATTGATTAGGCTATTGCGAAATTATCGCTTTCGAACTATCGACAAATTCGAGGTACTAGGTATAACAGATGTGATGAGTAGATCTATTTTTAAACCAAATGTAAATATATATATATATATATATATATATATATATATATATATATATATATATATATATATATATATATATATATATATATATATATATAGAATTTTGTGATTGTGATAGATAAATAAACAAATGCAATTTAATACATTAATTATACTGCATAATTATGGTGTACTTATTTGCAAAAGTACGCAAAGAAATGTGAATATTAATATACCTTTAAGATGATACTCTTCTGTTGTATAAATCATTTTCTTAAGTACTTTTGAAATGTCTATCTCTCATGAATTTTGTTCAATAACTGTTCAACCTTTTATATGAAATAAATATAATTGGATTTATTTGAAATTATAGTTAAGTTAACATTTGATAATTTTAACGTATAATTTAGTTGAAAAATGTTTGAAATGGAGCAGGATTATATGACATTATCTAAATTATACGACTATTGATTTAAAACTTATATTTGTATTCTCTGGTGAAAGTTCAATGGAAAAGTGTTATTAGACATCTAAAATGCATGGGGGCTAGGAGAATTATATTAATGCATGTAAAGCACGTGTAACGAGCTCAGCGAAATTGAAATTGAGCAGGGCTTGAATAATTTTTGACGATGTTGTAATGGCAATGGAAAGAAAAAGAGTATATGCTTACTTACTTATCCGATACTAGCGCCTCTACTGCCTATTTTGGATACTAATTTTCACTTCAATTAGGAACGTCCAGGGTCGCATATACATCCGTGCCCCCCCACTAATTCACGTGCAATAGAGAAATATCCAGAGAAATGGGTCAAAAATGATATATTCAAATTGAACTGAAATTGTACCAATTATTTTATTATATTATTATGTTATCTAATATTGTATCATCAATATTTATTGTTTATAAAAATATAATATTAGGAAATAATAATCCAACAGAAACAATAGGCATCTTTTTTTGGCCTAACCACAGCTAACTGGGTTGGTGCTTTCAGTAACTTGTGCCTTCGAGTGGCGGGTTACTCCAAAGAGGTTAGCGCTGGGTTACTGATAAGTCTAACCCTGCTCTGCAGTAGGGTTACGCATGCTGGGTTACGGGTTGCTGCATTTGCCGCCATTTGACAGTTCTATTTGAAATGGCATCAGTAAATAGTGAATATATTTGTGAAAAATGTGGAGTGCAAGGAGATCTTGGTTTTATTGAGAGGCATATTCAAACATTTCAAATCTTTGAGGGTAAGCTTATATATAGCTAAGTATATTTATAGCTTATATATAGATATTGGAGGTTATGTTTTGTTTGTTATTTATTATAGGAGCTGATGAGAATCAAACGAATGCTGTAAACATTCAAATCAATAGTAATGGTATGTAATTATTCAGAAACAAAAAAAGAAATTATATATTTATTTTGTAGTTGAAAATGATGTTGAAGCAAGTTCTTTCTTAATTTGGCCGCAAAAATTAAAGCCAAGAGTCCTCATCATCAGATATTGTAATAATATGATATGTTGTAATAATAATTCAAGATCAAATGTATTTAAAAGTATAGAAAATAAAAACATAAGCCTACTTTTTGAAAACATTTAGCGCTTAAATTTAAATTGAATCTTTCAATAACCTGTCCATTTCCCTGGGGTTACTGACGGGTTACCGCCATATTGTAACCCGTGCCAACCACTTCTCCAACCAAATCCTACCCGGGTTGGCCCAAAAAAAGATGCCTAATATGAAAACCAAGCTTACCTTATATAAATGAATGGGTGGAAAATTATACCAATACCTATTTGTAATGGTTTTGAAGTACTAACTAGCAATACTAACCAATACTCTACAGAAATATTCTGAAATATCAGTATATTCAGTTTATTTTGTTTTCGTGTCGAAATATTGACAGTCGCAGATGATCCGATTAATTAAGCTACATTCGAATTCATGACAACGTAAACAAGATACTTATGATTTTTAGTAGCAATTTTCTCGTAACTGGTACATTTATTGAAGAAACTTTTCAAACAAAAGTTGTGCGAAATATTAATATCTTTCATTATAAACATAACAATTTTTGCCATAAGTGATATTGGAGATTGAACAAAAAATGTATAGAGTAAACATGCACTACCGGTTTAAATATTCTTTTCAAAAATAAGAGGTGCACGTCTTGGGCATATATATATATATATATATATATATATATATATATATATATATATTTATATACTATTTAAAATAATATATATATATATATATATATATATATATATATATATATATTTATATACTATTTAAAATAATATATATATATATATATATATATATATATATATATATATATATATATATATATATATATATATATATATATATTTATATATATATATATATATATATATATATATATATATATATGTATATATATATATATATATATATATATATATATATATATATATATATATATATATATATTTATAAGGGTTGTTTTGTTTTAAACATGTAGAATATACAAACTATAAATATATATTTTTAATAGCGTGTTTATTTAAATTAAATACTACAAAGATGTGTAAACTGCCAATTACTAAGAACTACATATTCTTGTATATCTATTAGTATTTTCAATTAACATTCGATTCGTGACACGTGAAACATGATAATAGTGATCTTGTCTTTAAATATCTTATTGATAATAAAATTGAGTGATGTGTGAAGCGAGGCAGAACTACAAGGTATAAATTCAACTGCAAAATTCGTGAATATCTTGAAATTATTCGTCTTCATTCATAGCTCTCAGTAAGGTTATACAAGAAAACATTAATTTGTAAACCTGAAAACAAAGGTGAATCCAAAATGTAGTCAGTTCGCAAATACAAATTCTACTCCAATATTAAATTTTGCTGTTCTGCGCTTAGTAGTAATGCGACTCCCACACAAAATGTGCATATCTTTAATATCGTCCAATTTATTTGATTATTTTTGAATAAGGTGCACTCGTATAATTACCATCCATACAATGTTGTCTGTGAATAGTGTCCGTGGCCGTGTTGATTTTATTTATCTTATGAGATTTAATATAGAGGTGATGTTTGCTACTATCTTAAGGGGGCATATACCATTTGCATTTTCAAAAAATCGTTTTATTTTTCTTATCAAAAGTTACAGTGGTTTAGATCGAGCAACCACCGAGCGCTACCTACGCGTGCTCTCCAGTTGGCGCTGTTTGCTTTGTTTTGAGTATGCCTATCAGTGAAATTCAGACACGCATCGCGATAAGCACGCGTAAAGGTTGGCGGATATTAAAAAATGTCGGTACATTTCGAACCGATACATCGGACAAACGTAAGCCGCCGCAAAGATGGAGAAAGTTTGGAATCGGAATCCGATAAGACTTTAAATGCGTATTTCACAAAACTATGTTTTAATTTACGGTTCCCTGGATATTTTTTGAACGGTTTTTGCAATCGTTTTGATTTTTCCCCATTGTAGCTTATAAAATTTGTCTTCGTTTGATGGATATTTTTCAGAAATTTTCATTTTTTCTATTTTTTAACACAAATGAATACCAAAAAATAAGATGATAAATCGACTTTTTTGTATTATGAAAAAAGTTTCATTCATCTCAACCTTTTCCTTGTACCAAAAAAAGAAAAAAATCATGAAAATAGGCTACTTTTCGGCGTTAGAAAGGTATATGCCCCGTTAATAAAAAACTGGTATTTATAACTTCTTTTTTTTTAGTAATAAGTTAAACTTTCACCTATAGATTCATGTGTTTATACTAGGGCGACCATAACTTAGTTTGCAAATAAATATTAGCGATTGTGTTACCCAATAGTCCTTGTATATTTGCGTTACTCTCGCGGCACCCAAAACTGGCATTGTGTTTGGTTGCGTGTAACTACAGTTCATATATTTTACAATATTTATAATAATACGGATTTTAGTATATATATGAACATTATTCAACATATATATTTTTTTTACATGCTTTAGCTTTTTCGGTACTTCGTACGGCGAGCTAAAAACAGTTTTTCTGAACAAACGATATACAACCGTTTCATTTCCATATTTTTTATTTAACTGGTATTGTGATAGAGCGTTCACAGATTCACATACATAATATGTCATGTCGAATATATTGTCAATATCAATTTAGGACAGCTTATATCTTGTGTGTCAATTAAACTCGTCCACCAATGCACCCTTCTAGTTATGCACAAATTTATACAAATATAAATTGCGTTGTATTATTAAAGAGTTGCTGCATTTTCAATTATAGTTTGTAGTTTAGTTGCCGGATCTACAAATAATATAAACTGCGCAACACAAAGGTAAATTATAATAATTCTTGAGATTGTTAGAATAAAATACTGCACAGGATGTGATCTGTGAAAATGAACCTGAATCATCGCTTTCAGTTTGGTTAAATAATCAATATCTGAAACATAAGCATCTACAAAGTTTAGATTCTTACATCAAAAAGTTGGACGTGCAATTCGAGCCTCGTCCTTGCAAAAATGTTTTTTAATAGTAAACAGAATTGAATATCGAATCAATAAACTACTATCCCGTAGATTGGTGAATTATGGTGTATAATTATACTGCGAAACTATCTTGCACGCATCGGTAATTGCATTTGTTAATATCACAATTTGTCAAAATTGTAACTTATTGAAAATAAATAAGATTGTATATTGATTTATTTCACATTTTAGTAATATTAGACATAAAATCAGGGTCAAAGCAGAAGCTAATTTATTATGTTACATTGCAATAAGTGATATAAGTGATATACATTAAACTGACAGTAGAATTGTTAAATTAAATGCTCCATATAATGTATATGTTCTTCTTGAATTTAAGGTTAAACATTTATTTTGAATTGACAATAGCTCCGTGAAAGAACAATCAGATTATTAACTGAAAGTGGACATTTGTATCAAATGTATAACTGTCAGAATTTTATTAGACTATTGGCGAAATTATCGCTTTCGAACTATCGACAATTTCGAGGTACTAGGTATAACAGACGTGATGAGTAGACCTATTTTAAAACCAAATGTAAATATATATATGTATATAGAATTTTGTAATTGTGATAGATAAATAAACAAATGCAATTTAATATATTAATTATACTTTATAATTATGGTGTTTTTATTTGCAAAAGTGCATAAAGAAATGTGAATATTAATATACCTTTAAGATGATACTCTTCTGTTGTATAAATCATTTTCTTAAATACTTTTGAAGAGGCTCTCTCATGAATTTTGTTCAATAACTGTTCAACCTTTTATAGGAAATAAATATAATTGGTTTTATTTGAAATTATAGTTAAGTTAACATTTGATAATTTTAACGTATAATTTAGTTGAAAAATGTTAGAAATGGAGCAGGATTATATGACATTATCTAAATTATACGATTATTGATTTGAAACTTATATTTGTATTCTCTGGTGAAAATTCAATGGAATAGTGTTATTAGACATCTTAAATGCTTGGGGGCCAGGAGAATTATATTAATGCATAGTCACATCTGACTATGGCTATTTTAAGATAGAATATGATTCCAGGGCAACAGATAAAACAATTCGGGCACTCATATTATATATATACCAAATTTTGTTAAAATCGGCCTGGTACCATCAGAGACATGTGACTTTCAACTCAGTTCTTACGACCGACCGACGCACAGTGGAGTATTTCTATGTAAAACCTGGCCAAAAGTCGAAAAATTAAACTATCGTAAAAAATCCAACATATTTTTTTTAAGATAGTTCGATAAATTTACCACACTACCCAATACATTTTGCTGCCCTAACTGTAATAATAACAATTCAAATTGAGCATTTGCGCGAACCGCACCTCTTTGCATTTGCTGCTGTAGCCGCGCTGTTGTTTTTACAGTCCCTAGTAACTATTCCAATTTGTGTGAGTGTGCAGTAAAATTCTGGAATTAAAATGTTGGAAAATGTTGAAGAAGGTATAAATAGTATTATATACAATAAAAAGTTTGTTGTTTTATAAATATAAATTCGTTTTCTGTGTCATTTTATTTGAGGTTATTAATAAAATAGTTGAATGTCATTGTACTTGTACAGAAAATAGTGTTTTCGTAATGTTGTCGGGCCATGTCGGGCAACAACTCTTACACAAATAAAAAATAGAAATGTTCCTATAGCTGATTCAAAAAAAAAAAAAAATTCCACCCATGTATACACATTTATTTTTGGCAATGATTTTAACCCTATCACTATCAGTGATGCATATAAGCGCAAATACACAATCACAATTTCATTGTGCGTGGGTCTCATAGGGTATCATGTTTGAGGTCGGAGAATCCGAATTTGACATCAATTTTTCAAAATTCAAAATGGCGTATCCAATATGGCGGATCGAAATTTGATAAATCGATATGGATTTAAATTAAAATCGCTATTGTATGGATTATTACGTCTCGTCGCTGAATTTGTCAATCTATGTAATATTTTTAATTGATTATTAAATAATATAATTTACCAAAAATATTGAGCATTTTCTCTCGAACCTCTGACCATTAGTTAAATAATAGAACTCATTTGCTGGGTCAAAAATGATATATTCAAATTGAACTGAAATTGTACCAATTATTTTATTATATTATTATGTTATCTAATATTGTATCATCAATATTTATTGATTATAAAAATATAATATTAACAATTAATAATCCAACAGAAACAATATGAAAACCAAGCTTACCTTATATAAATGAATAGGTGGAAAATTATACCAATACCTATTTGTAATGGTTTTGAAGTACTAACTAGCAATACTAACCAATACTCTACAGAAATATTCTGAAATATCAGTCTATTCAGTTTATTTTGTTTTCTTGCCGAAATATTGACAGTCGCAGATGATGCGATTAATTAAGTTACATTCGAATTCATGACAACGTAAACAAGATACTTATGATTTTTAGTAGCAATTTTCTCGTAACTGGTACATTTATTGAAGAAACTTTTCAAACAAAAGTTGTGCGAAATATTAATATCTTTCATTATAAACATAACAATTTTTGCCATAAGTAATATTGAAGATAGAACAAAAAATGTATAGAGTAAACATGCACTATCGGTTTAAATATTCTTTTCAAAAATAAGAGGTGCACGTCTAGGGCATATATATATATATATATATATATATATATATATATATACTATTTATAAGGGTTGTTTTGTTTCAAACATGTAGAATATACAAACTATAAATATATATTTTTAATAGCGTGTTTATTTAAATTAAATACTACAAAGATGTGTAAACTGCCAATTACTAAGAACTACATATTCTTGTATATAAATTAGTGTTTTCAATTAACATTTCATTAGTGATCTTGTCTTTAAATATCTTATTGATTATATGATAATAAAATTGAGTGATGTGTGAAGCGAGGCAGAACTAGAAGGTATAAATTCAACTGCAAAATTCGTGAATATCTTCAAATTATTCCTCTTCATTCACAGCTCTCAGTAAGGTTATACAAGAAAATATTAATTTGTAAACCTGAAAACAAAGGCGAATCCAAATTGTAGTCAGCTCGCAAATACAAATTCCACTCCAATATTAAATTTCGCTGTTCTGGGCTTACTAGTATTGCGACTCACACACAAAATGTGCATATCTTTAATATCGTCCAATTTATTTGATTATTTTTGAATATGGTGCACTCGTATAATTACCATACATACAATGTTGACTGTGAATAGTGTCCACTTTTACATTCTTGATACTTATTCTATGACCATAACGTGTCTGTCTAGCGGAAATGTAAAAAGAACGGGTGACCTGCTCTCGACTTTCTTATAAAAATTAAAACCAGGCTTATTCTTTGACTGAACTATAACGTTGCCTAGTTTTATTAATAAACTGAGGTGACCTGCACTCGACTTTATTATAAACAAATATTCACCAAACGTAACTCCTGATACAAATCCCTTGACCGGACCATAACATGAACCATTATTCACAGTGGGTATTATCTACCATGCAAAAGTCGTGAAGGTAATTTATACAACAGTGGAAAATATGGATCAAAAAAGTGGCGCCGATATAAGCATGGCCGGGTTGATTTATTTTTCTTATGAGATTTAACATAGAGGTGATGTTTACTAGTATCTTATTTTTCTTATTAATAGTTACAGCGGTTTAGGTCGAGCAACCACCGAGCGCTACCTACGCGCGCTCTCCAGTTGGCGCTGTTTGCTTTGTTTTGAGTATGCCTATCAGTGAAATTCAGATACGCATCGCGATAAGCACGCGTAAAGGTTTGCGGTTATTAAAAAATGTCGGTACATTTCGAACCGATACACCGGACAAACGTAAGCCGCCGCAAAGATGGAAAAAGCTTGGAATCGGAATCCGATACGACTTTAAATGCGTATTTCACAAAACAATGTTTTTATTTACGGTTCCCTGGATATTTTTTGAACGGTTTTTCCAATCGTTTTGATTTTTCCCCATTGTAGCTTATAAAATTTGTCTTCGTTTGATGGATATTTTTCAGAAAATTTCAAATTTTTTTATCACAAATGAATACCAAAAAATAAGATGATAAATCGACTTTTTTGTATTATGATAAAAAGTTTCATTCATCTCAACCTTTTCCTTGTACCAAAAAAAGAAAAAAAATCATGAAAATAGGCTACTTTTCGGCGTTAGAAAGGTATATGCCCCCTTAATAAAAAACTGGTATTTATAACTTCTTTTTTTTTAGTAATAAGTTAAACTTTCACCTATAGATTCATGTGTTTATACTAGGGCGACCATAACTTACTCCTTGTATATTTGCGTTAGATGGCACTCGCGGCATCCAAAACTGGCCTTGTGATTGGTTGCGTGTAACTACAGTTCATATATTTTACAATATTTATAATAATACGGTTTTTTGCATATATATGAACATTATTCAACATATATATAATTTTTTACATGCTTTAGCTTCTTCGGTACTTCGTACGGCGAGCTAAAAACAGTGAACGTTTTTCTGAACAAACGATATACAACCGTTTCATTTCCATATTTTTTATTTAACTGGTATTGTGATAGAGCGTTCACAGATTCACATACATAATATGTCATGTCGAATATATTGTCAATATCAATTTAGGACAGCTTATATCTTGTGTGTCAATTAAACTCGTCCACCAATGCACCCTTCTAGTTATGCACAAATTTATACAAATATAAATTGCGTTGTATTATTATTAGATTTAATCATATTAAGTACGTGCTATTGCATTTGTATTGGTCTGAACATTATTTTATACAACAATTAAATATAAAAATACAATACTAATTATTACCAACCTGTATCATACATTCATTGTTTAACATAACCACACCAAATATAGATATTATTGAAGGTTTTTCCTGCATCACTTGTAACACAAACACTACAGCTTGGCGAAATTTTGTATTTCCAAGGTACCAATTGCAACTATATAATGAGTCCATTAGCTGTTCACTCTGGAAAAATATGCAGGTATAAGACACCTATGCCTTCAGCTCGCCTTATAAGTAATATATTTATACGCAATGCGAGCAGCGGTCTTCTGCGTGTTGCACCACGCTTGGCATAATATTATAAAAATAATTTTTTAAATTATTATGGACCATGTGTTCACAATTTGAAAAAAAATTATAAATATAAAAAGTCTTACAATTTTTTGAAGATTTCGTTTGAAATACGAAATAAAGAAATTAGTGCAAATTTTAAAATTAAGAATTATAAATTTTAGTATTCATTATGACGTTCAGGTTACCAATATATAGAAATCTTGTTGACATAAAATATCTTTAATTTTTTGTAAATTTTTTGGATGTTTTTATTATTTTCTATGGGTAGTATTAAGAGGGGCATCAAATTTTGGGGCCCTTTAACTCGGGAAGTATACAGACGATTGGACTTAAACTTGCGAGCGGATTCAAATGAGATACCAAATAATACCTGTAACAAATTTGGTTCAAATCGCTTTGGTACCTTCCGAGGAGAAGAAGGCACAAATTTGGTCTTACGAGCGAGTAACGAGTGAGCGACGACTAACATTCTAGCATATGAGTTATATATATTTTTGAATTCAAGGCGTCGAGACAAACACTTTTCGTTAAGGATTTTTTTTTAATCGAGAATTCTACAGACATACGGTCGATTGCTTTGGCTTTGTTGTACTTCGTACGGCGAGCAAAATAGCTGAAGTGGTCTTCATTCGAATTTATTGAATTTTTACTATCTATATTTATAATAATGCTTTGTATTGTTTTAAATGCAGTCTCCGATTTCCATGATACCATGGCTTAGTAATACGATAATTATGTAATGGTATATTTTCCAAAAAAGTTCAATATCTTGTTTTTGAGATATACAAAGAGTGGCAAAGCAAGAGTAAACCATTACATTTGGTTTAGCTACTGATTTTCAAAATAGATAGTTTTCTTCAAGGGTATATGTAAGTCTTAAGTTAAAAGATTTATAATTTTTCCTTCAACGGGCTTAGATCTTAGAGTGCGAATAGTCAGATTCGATTCAGGGAGGGTCAAAACGTGTTTTTCCGTTATAATTTCGAGTTTGGACATTATCATGATTACAATACTTCTTTTTAGAATTCGTCCAAGAACGTAAAAATAAACTATTTATTTTTAGCAATAAGAACCTGATATTCCAAATATCCTCCGGGTATACAGTATAATATCATTTCTGTTGATAATGCAATAAAATAACCCCACCATTTCAATAATCTCATCGGATCTGTTTCCTAAAATAAATTTTAAATCGATTTAGTTTAATATATCGTTTGAGGAAGTACTCGCAAGAGAAATAGCTTTGCTTATGTTCGCCATATTTATCTATTCTTTCTTGTCTGTGCATCTCACACGCAAAGTTATTCCTAGCAAGTGTTATGTAACTGTTTGTATTTCGTAACCAGAAGCAACTAAGCAACACACTGAACCAAATAATTGTAATGCACATGGAATATTGAATAATGTCTGAAGTTTTTCAGCAAACCTGAAAATAATGATTAACCAAGCATTGGTACCACTATATTGAATTTGGTTTAATAAACTAAAAACAATGAATAGTTGATACATATAAATGTAATAAAAGTGTACCAACCACATCAACCTGCCATGATGATCAATGCATATTATCAATCTTTCATAGTTCATGTCCTGGAACTCTTTACATTCAATCAAACCCAAATCTTCTACTCCCTCCATGTTGGTAGCATTCAAATTCTCAAGTAGTTTTTTCAAGATTTTGAATTGAATACAAAGATGTGCAATGAAATAGACAAATAGAAAATCATAAAAAAATAAAATCCACAAGCAAAATATAGTATTGATCAACATGGTATAAAGCAGTATATTATGTGGGATTGGTTTATTCGGATTGAAAGGAAACCACACTTTCATCGGTAGTGGTAATTCGCCTTCCTCGTACGTGATTAACGAATTCAAACAACAATAGATAGTTATAATTGTGGAGCTTATCAGATGGCCGATCAAAGTTCTTTCTAGATATTTTGTTTCTTTTTTGATATCTTTTACAAATTTTTCGTCATCTACAAATTCTATTGACCAAAAATACTTATCGATATAAGCTTTCATTTCCTCGATGGTGTCATATTTGAAAGACCATAACAGATTTTTAACTCCCATCTAGAACATGAATCAATTTGAATATTTTTATCATAAATACTGCGTAATAGAACTTTAAATTTGTGTGAAAATGAACGTTAAACTTGTTTCTGGTGGGGCAATAGGTTTTTGGAGGGTCAAATGCTTTTATTTTAGTGAATTAATAGAAATGCTTTTAAACATTGATTGGAACAATATTTTACTAAACGAAGGTCAAATAACTAATTAATAGGTGGACCAAATTGTTACACTAAGGATAAATTGTAAAATTGGAATTTAAAAAGGTGTTTAATAACTGTATATAGTATAATTATCATTTATTTACTTGTATATAGTATCCAATATAAATTAAATAATAATTATTTATTTACTTGTGTAACTAAAGCAAGAGTTGCTGCACTTTCAATTATAGTTTGTAGTTTAGTTGCCGGATCTACAAATATTATAGTTTGTGCCACACAAAGATAAATTATACTAATTCTTGCGATTGTTAGAATAAAATACTGCACAGGATGTGATCTGTGAAAATGAACCTGAATCATCGCTTTTAGTTTGGTTAAATAGTCAATATCTGAAACATAAGCATCTACAAAGTTAAGATTCTTTCATCATAAAATTGGACGTGCAGGTCGAGCCTCGTCCTTGCAAAAATGTTATTTAATAGTTAACAGAATTGAATATCGATTCAATAAATTGTTATCCAAAAGATTGGTGAATTATGGTGTATAATTATACTGCGAAACTATCTTGCACGCATCGGTAATTGCATTTGTTAATATCACAATTTATCAAAATTGTAACTTATTGAAAATAAGATTGTATATTAATTTATTTCACTTTTTAGTATTATTAGACATTTAAACAAGGTCAAAACAGTAGTTAATTTATTATGTTAAATTGCAATAAGTGATAAATATGATAATAAATATAAGGTATTCATTAAACTGATAGTATAATTGTTAAATTAAATGCCCATATAATGTATATGCTCTGCTTGAATTTATTGTTAAACATTTATTTTGAATTGACATTAGTTCCGTGAAAGGACAAACAGATTATTTACTGAAAGTGGACATTTGTATCAAATGTATAACTGTCAGAAATTGATTAGGCTATTGCGAAATTATCGCTTTCGAACTATCGACAAATTCGAGGTACTAGGTATAACAGATGTGATGAGTAGATCTATTTTTAAACCAAATGTAAATATATATATATATATATATATATATATATATATATATATATATATATATATATATATATATGTATATATATATATATAGAATTTTGTGATTGTGATAGATAAATAAACAAATGCAATTTAATACATTAATTATACTGCATAATTATGGTGTACTTATTTGCAAAAGTATGCAAAGAAATGTGAATATTAATTTACCTTTAAGATGATACTCTTCTGCTGTATAAATCATTTTCTTAAATACTTTTGAAGAGTCTATCCCTCATGAATTTTGTTCAATAACTGATCTACCTTTTATATGAAATAAATATAATTGGCTTTATTTGAAATTATAGTTAAGTTAATATTTGATAATTTTAACGTATAATTTAGTTGAAAAATATTAGAAATGGAGCAGGATTATATGACATTATCTAAATTATACGAGTATTGATTTAAAACTTATATATGTATTCTCTAAACTCATGGTGAAAGTTCAATGGAAAAGTGTTATTAGACATCTAAAATGCATGGGGACCAGAAGAATTATATTAATGCATAGTAACATCTGTCTATGGCTATTTTAGATAGAATATGATTCAAGGGCAACAGATAAAACAATTCGGGCACTCCTATTATATGTATACCAAATTTTGTTAAAATCGGCCTGGTACCATCAGGGACTTTAAACTCAGTTCTTACGACCGACCGACGTACATCCAATTACACGAGTTATATATCAAGGAAATCAATAAAATCAGGAAGACGTAAAACGATTGTCTGTGCAAATATATTTTTGAATTCGCCAATGCTACATACGCTCGACCGAACAATATAACTCTTCTGAAATATCGTGCGACGCACAGTGTATCAATACGCTCAAAAACATGACCAAAATGAAAAAAATCAAAATGCGTGTTCGGACTTTAGTACTATCAAATATTGTATAGATGCCATTGGTGCACAATGCTCCAGCGTGACTAAGAAATTCGAACCATATTTCAATCATATACGGGTTTGTAAAATTAACGTTAGTCAAATTTCTCAAATTTAACAGTTCATTAACGCGACAAATGTGTTCTGAAAAAAGTATTTTATTTAGATCTATTATGCAGTTTTTTGGCAATTCCAAATGGAAAGCACTTTTTAAGGTAAATCAAACATATTTTTGAAGTTAAGTTTCTCATATATTGTTGTTTAAAATGAGTACGAATTATAAGCTTTACCGCCTCATAACGATATTTGTGAAGATTGTGGTTTATATTTTTAGTTTCACGAAGTACCTCTTACAAAAATGGTTGTTGCCAACTCAGGACTTTCTTTTACGTTGTTTTCATTATATATACATATACATATATATATATATATATATATATATATATATATATATATATATATATATATATATATATATATATATATATATTGTGACGATATCGGGCCAATCTCGCCAAAATGGGCTAATCGGGAACCACTAGATCCATCTGCGTTATTTTTCCCGAACTACAAACAGGTGCGGCAAGGTCAGGGGTCGGTTGGAGGTCACTTAGGCTGAGACACTTGAAAGGGCCAGACGTGGCTCATCCGCACTTAAGTCGTCGACTTTTGGTTTTCTTCGCGTGCTAGAAGTGGTTGATCCTGTCGAAATCCGTATACCATCTTCGTCGAAGCTTCCTTCTAAGTTAAGTACCATTTTTTTATTTACTTTGCTTGCCGAGGTACTTAACTAGAAGGTCAGTTCGACTCTGGCCGCCATCCTCCTCTTTCGCGATCGAAATCGCCAGTCCAGCCTATTATTTATTTCGCTTATTTATTTTGTTTATCTAATTTATTGTTACCTAATTTATTGTTATCTATTGTTGTTATTTAGTCATAATTCGTACTGTCTTTGCATGTAGTTGGGTAGGCCACCCGCTTGGCATACCGGTACGTTGGGCTGCATACGTGCCTAGGGGCCTGTCAAACATATTCCCCTGTTTATTCCTTTTAAGCCTGGTAAAGATAATCCCCTGATTTTCACTGTCACTTCACCATGAGAGGTGCGAGTTCTTAGTTCCCTGTTTTCGATCCACATTAGTATACGATTATGTCAAATTCAAAAAAGAACCCTAACCTTACTTGGATTAGGTTTCTAAACCGGCATCTTTCGCATTGATTCTGTTTATGTGTCACTGTTTCTTCCCCATTCTAGGTACTGGGAAGTGGGTCCGATCAGTGGTGGCGCCGAATTACCCATAATTCGGCTGGCGCTCTCCATTACACCGGAGAAAAGCTACCACTGATTTCTTTTGAGCACGTACACGGACCATTCGTCACCGCCAGTATCAAAGAACGGATACGGTTTTTACAACTGCACCTACCCGGTATCATTTTAATTAATATATATAGTGGCTTCACCCTAGAACTGTTAAATGTAAACCATACTAACTTAAATTCAGAATTGTGTATTATTTTTTTAATACAACTACAGGTTGTAATTGGTGAAAGATTGCGTTCTTATTTATCCGGTGTGTAGGTTCCTTTCGTTTCCTCTCCTACCCGCGACCACCCCGCTCAGCTAGCCGTCCCCTTACTATTCCTAATTAACCGTTCCCGTTCTGAACCCTTCTTGTACCTTACAGCTATCATTACCCTATGCACCTGCACAGCTTGGATAAATAACACAATATATGTTTGATTGTTTTATTATTATTAGTTTGTTACAATTTCGCTCGCACGTAACTGCTTTACCAGGCTAAAAGCAAGCGGATATATTAATTTTTTATGTGGCTATAAGTAATAGCTACTAGTTTCGTTTTTTTTTGATTTTGTACGGCGTCGGTCGGCCTGATGGCGACCGACTACGATGGCTTGACACTTGATGAGTTGTCCTTTGAACTCATGCTTCGGGGGTTACAGAACACGAGTAATCTGACTACCCGGCAAGCGCGGTGTAAATTAAATATCCTTGCTGACGCTGAGGAAAAGGAATTAATTTTGAACGCCACGGGCGAATTAGCGGTATGCCAACAGAAGTTGCAAACCCTTACCCACTTGCTGCCGTCGGTGACGGGTCCGGCAGACAACCCAGCGTTCGTCATGTTTGACAACCGCGTTGCTCATGTTTTACGCCGTACCCTTCGCATCACCGATGACACCCTAGCTGACCAATGTCGGCTGCTGTTAAAGGATCTTCGTTCCTTAGACACGACGCTTTCAGCCAAGCTTGTTTCTGCTCCGGCGCCGAAACCGGTCCGTGGTTCCATAGTGCGTGAAGTCCAACGTCACTATGTTCCCATTTATAAGTGGGATGTAATGTTTGACGGGGTGACCTCTGTTGTGGAGTTTTTGGAGCGCATCGCCGAATTGCAGCAATCGCGCAACGCTACGAAGGAGGACCTTTTTCTGGCGGCCAGTGACCTTTTCACTGATTCCGCGCTACTGTGGTATCGCGCTAATAAACCCCTAGTTAGCGACTGGGATATGTTGGTTGATAGATTGAAATCCAACTATCAACCGGTCGACTTCGAGAACCGCCTCTGGCAACAAATTTTATAGCGGAAACAATCGGCGTCTGAGCGACCGAACGATTTCATTACGGAGATGCAAATACTGTTTTCCCGCTTGGGTGAAAAGGTGATCGAAGAAAAGCAATTAGCTACTATTAAGTATAATTTGGCTTTATACTATGCTGAACATGTCGCCACTCAGGATTTCAAGTCGATCGACCAATTGCGCCACATATGTCAGCGCTTAGAGGCGGTCAAACTGAATGCCTGCCAAACTCCACCGCCCTTATTCCCATCCGACCGCCCGGGCCTATCGCAACCCGCATCGAACCCTTTTCGTGCTTGATCGCCCTCGCCGGTTTCCTCCCGGCAAACAACGCCAGAGAGGCGCGTCACCTTTGCCATCCAGTGTTGGAACTGCCACCAAGACGGTCACGTTTACTCGAAGTGTCCTGTAACGCAGAAACTATTTTGTCATAAGTGTGGCAAGCCCGAAGTTACTACTCGTACCTGTTTATGTTTGGGAAAATAATCACTCAAATCCTGTCGAATCGCCAGATACCTCGGGTTAGAGTAAAACCCCAGCCGATTCAGCATGATGACCCAGAGTAGACATCATGGCTTCGCACAATCGCCGAATTCACTTCGCGGCCGGTGGATTATGCTATGCGCTCTATTTCCGCTGATCCTCGACCGTACCTACCGGTCTCTATTGGGGAAGTGTCCCTGAAGGGATTAATGGATTCCGGCTCTTCAAGCACCCTGATCGGGCTCAAAACATATCAGCGCATAAAATGTTTAGCTCTGTCAGTCCAAACCAGTTTGTCGGATCAGAGTATCACCACGGCGGATGGTACTCCGTGTCGCATAGAGTGTGTCCTGTCTATCCCGTTCACGGTAGAAGGGCGAGTGCGAGTTATCGACACCTTGGTAGTTCCCGCACTGGCGTCCGACCTAATTTTAGGTGTGGATTTCTTGCGCAAATTCGAAATCACTTCGAACTTTGCGCGGAGGACATTCTAGTTTGCCACCGCCCCTCGCCGAACCTCGGCTATCCTGGACATGTCCTCGCTGTCTCCCAAGGACAATGCCGCACTGTCACGACTGACGAGCGTGTACCTCACGCCCAAAGGTACTACGATCGGAGTGACTAACGTCTTGGAGCACAAGATTGACACGAGCGACGCGGAACCCGTCAAACAACGGTACTATCCTGTTTCACCGAACATCCAAAAGTTCATTCATACTGAACTCGACGACATGCTGAAACAGGGCATAGTAGAACCCTCTCAGAGTCCTTGGAGCTCCCCGATTGTAGTCGTTAACAAGTCATCGGGAGACTACCGGTTCTGTATTGACTTCCGTAGGGTAAATAGCGTTACCAAAAAGGATGCCTACCCTCTTCCGTACATCTCTCAGATTTTAGATCGCCTCGGAGGTGCACAATTTCTGTCCTCGCTCGATTTAAAATCCGCTTTTTGGCAGATTCCGCTGTAAAAATCGAGCAGGGAGAAAACGGCATTCACGGTTCCGGGAAGGGGTTTGTTTCACTTCAACCGCATGAGTTTCGGCCTCTGCGGAGCACCAGCGTCGTTTCAACGCTTAGTGGACCGCGTACTGGGACCTGACCTGGAACCGTATGTGTTTGTGTACCTTGACGATATTGTCATAGCTACGCCAGATTTTAAAACGCACCTGGAAGTCCTGGAGAAGGTACTCCAGCGTCTTCAAACGGCCAACTTATCTCTTAACTCTGACAAGTGCTTATTCGCCCGACACGAGCATATTTGGGTTACATTGTGGATCGGGTTGGACTGCGCGTAGACCCGGACAAGGTAGCTTCTATCGTCGATTTAGTTTAATATATAGGTTGAGGAAATATTCGCAAGAGAAATAGCTTTGCTTATGTTCGCCATATTTATCTATTCTTTCTTGTCTGTGCATCTCACACGCAAAGTTATTCCTTGCAAGTGTTATGTAACTGTTTGTATTTCGTAACCAGAAGCAACTAAGCAACACACTGAACCAAATAATTGTAATGCACATGGGATATTGAATAATGTCTGAAGTTTTTCAGCAAACCTGAAATTAATTATTAACCAAGCATTGGAATTTGGTTTAATAAACTAAATACAATGAATAGTTGATACATATAAATGTAATAAAAGTGTACCAACCACATCAATCTGCCATGATGAACAATGCATATTATAAATCTTTCATAGTTCATGTCCTGGAACTCTTTACATTCAATCAAACCCAAATCTTCTACTCCCTCCATGTTGGTAGCATTTAAATTATCAAGTAGTTTTTTCAAGATTTTGAATTGAATACAAAGATGTGCAATGAAATAGCCAAATAGAAAATCATAAAAAAATAATATCCACAAGCAAAATGTAGTATTGATCAACATGGTATAAAGCAGTATATTATGTGGGATTGGTTTATTTGGATTGAAAGGAAACCACACTTTCATCGGTAGTGGTAATTCGCCTTCCTCGTATGTGATTAACGAATTCATACAACAATAGATAGTTATAATTGTGGAGCTTATCAGATGACTGATCAAAGTTCTTTCTAGATATTTTGTTTCTTTTTGATATCTTTTACACATTTTTCGTCATTTACAAATTCTATTGACCAAAAATACTTATCGATATAAGCTTTCATTTCCTCGATGTTGTCATATTTGAAAGACCATAACAGATTTTTAACTCCCATCTAGAACATGAATCAATTTGAATATTTTTATCATAAATACTACATAGCAGAACTTTAAATTTGTGTGAAAATGAACGTTAAACTTGTTTCTGGTGGGGCAATAGGTTTTTGGAGGGTCAAATGCTTTTATTTTAGAGAATTAATAGAAATGCTTTTAAACATTGATTATAACAATATTTTACTAAACGAAGGTCAAATAACTAATTACTAGGTGGACCAAATTGTTACACTAAGGATAAATTGTAAAATTGGAATTTAAAAAGGTGTTTAATAACTGTATATAGTATAATTATCATTTATTTACTTGTATATAGTATCCAATATAAATTAAATAATTATCATTTATTTACCTGTGTAACTAAAGCAAGAGTTGCTGCACTTTCAATTATAGTTTGTAGTTTAGTTGCCGGATCTGCAAATATTATAAACTGTGCCACACAAAGATAAATTATACTAATTCTTGAGATTGTTAAAATAAAATATTGCACAGGATGTGATCTATGAAAATGAACCTGAATCATCGCTTGCAGTTTGGTTAAATAATCAATATCTGAAACATAAGCATCTACAAAGTTTAGATTCTTTCATCATAAAGTTGGACTTTTGTGATTGTGATAGATATATAAACAAATGCAATTTAATACATTAATTATATTGCATAATTATGGTGTACTTATTTGCAAAAGTGCGCAAAGAAATGTGAATATTAATATACCTTTAAGATGATACTCTTCTGCTGTATAAATCATTTTCTTAAATACTTTTGAAGAGTCTATCCCTCATGAATTTTGTTCAATAACTGTTCAACCTTTTATATGAAATAAATATAATTGGCTTTATTTGAAATTATAGTTAAGTTAATATTTGATAATTTTAACGTATAATTCATTTGAAAAATATTAGAAATGGAGCAGGATTATATGACATTATCTAAATTATACGAGTATTGATTTAAAACTTTTATATGTATTCTCTAAACTCATGGTGAAAGTTCAATGGAGAAGTGTTATTAGACATCTAAAATGCATGGGGGCCAGAAGAATTATATTAATGCATAGTAACATCTGTCTTTGGCTATTTTAGATAGAATATGATTCAAGGGCAACAGATAAAACAATTCGGGCACTCATATTATATGTATACCAAATTTTGTTAAAATTGGCCTGGTACCATCAGAGACTTTAAACTCAGTTCTTACGACCGACCGATGTACATCCAATTACACGAGTTATATATCAAGGAAATCAATAAAATCAGGAAGACGTAAAACGATTGTCTGTGCCAATATATTTTTGAATTCGCCAATGCTACATACGCTCGACCGAACAATATAACTCTTCTGAAATATCGTACGACGCACAGTGTATCAATACGCTCAATAACATGACCAAAATGAAAAAAATCAAAATGCGTGTTCGGACTTTAGTACTATCAAATATTGTATAGATGCCATTGGTGCACAATGCTCCAGCGTGACTAAGAAATTCGAACCATATTTCTATCATACACGGGCTTGTAAAATCAACGTTAGTCAAATTTCTCAATTTTAACAGTTCATTAACGCGACAAATGGAAAGCACTTTTTAAGGTAAATCAAACATATTTATGAAGTTAAGTTGCTCAAATATTCATGTTTAAAATGATTTCGAATTATAAGCTTTGCCGCGTCATAATGATATTCGTAAAGATTGTGGTTTATATTTTTAGTTACACGTAGTACCACTTAAAGAAACAGATGACTTGATGTAATAGAATGTCCTTCATCAAAATATCAAAAAATTAGCTGCTAGTATCGGGTAGGTTAGTCTTACATATGGAGGCTATTAGTAAAAAAGTAAAACGTTTTTTATGTAAAGCACGTGTAACGAGCTCAGCGAAATTGAAATTGAGCAGGGCTTGAATAATTTTTGACGATGTTGTAATGGCAATGGTAAGAAAAAGAGTATATTCGTCGTGCGCAAAACTTGCTTACTTACTTACCCGATACTAGCGCCTCTACTGCCTATTTTGGATACTAATTTTCACTTCAATTAGGAACGTCCAGGGTCGTATATACATCCGTGGCCCCCCCCCCCCAATTCACGTGCAATAGAGAAAAATTAAGAGAAATGGGTCAAAAATGATATATTCAAATTTTTGTGGCCCAAATCTACGAAAACCAGATTGGGTACGCGTAAAACGCACCAATACGTAGAGCTCGCCTTTAGGTAAGATATGCGTTGCGAGCAGTATTTTTTAATTATTATAGCCCTTTTGGTTAGCAATTTGAAAAACTGTTAGAAATATAAAAAGTCTTACAATTCTTAGGTCGCCGTACGAAATACCGATTAGCTAAAGCATTCGGCTGTGTGTCTGTAGCATTCTCGTTTTAAAAAAATCAATAACATAATGTGTTTGTCTCGTCGCCCTGAATCCAAAGAAATATATAACTTATATACTTGGATGTTAGTTGTCGTTCGCTCGCTCGGTCGTTCGTAAGACCAAATTTGTGCCCTCTACTCCTCTGAAGCGATTCACACCAAATTTGGTACACATTTCGTTAAAATTGGTAGGCAACACTGGCTCATGGTACATAACCTCAAAAAACAAAGAATGTCGTGGGCACGCGCTGTTATTGTTATTGTCTGGAGGTCTTCTTTCCAAGCTAAGTGGATGCCTAGCAGTACCGTTGGAAGAATCTCCGTCCAGCGAACGTTCTAATGACATTTGATGGCTGCTTAGTAATGATGAAAACGCTCCACCATACCGTTTGCTGCTGGATGATATGCTGTATTATGAAGATGAATCGAACCTATCAGGCGATTTAAAAGCTTGAATAAGTGTGACTCAAATTGTCCTCCTTAATCTGTTGTGATGCGGAGAGAAGTGCCGAAGCGTGAGATCCAGTTATCATAGATTTCACGGGCGATGGAAGTTGCTTCCTGGTTCTCCATTGGAATTGCTTCTGGCCAACGCTAGAAACGATCGACACAGGTTCGGCAGTATCTGCAGTTCTCAGAGATTGGCATGATGACAATATCTATGTGTACATGTTAAAATCTTGATGGTGGAAGTGTGAAAGCTCCTCGAGGAGTAGAAACATGTCTAGATATCTTCGCTTCTTGACATTCGATGCAGCTATGAGCCCATTCTCTGCAATTAGACTTAACTGACGGCCAAATGTAAAGCTGGGTTACGAGGTTGACTGTCGTATTTACTATTGGATGTGCTAGTTGATGAACAGCGTCAAAAACTTATCGGTGAAATGGCTTTGTGAGAAATGGTCTCGCTGATGACGTTGAGATATCACAGAAAACAGCAACAGTTGTTCCCGGAATCTGCACTTGTTTAAGTTGCAAGGCAGAGCCTTCCTGTAGATATGTTCTCAGTTCCTCATCATCCTACTGAGAGTGACGGGGCAGCCACCACAAAGTTGTTCTCACCAGAGATGAAACGAATATCAGTGGTGAACTGGCTGATGAAATCCAGATGACGGTATCGGCGTGGAGGACAGTCTTCATTTCTCTTACGAACAACGTACGTGATTGGTATGTGATCAGTGAAAATCGTGAATGCCCGACCTTCGACCATATGACGAAAGTGTTTAATGGCGAGGTAGATAGCCAATAGCTCTTTATCAAAAGTCCTGTATTTTGCTTCAGCAGGAGAAAATTTCTTCGAGAAAGAAGACAGCGGTTCCCAGAAATCATCGATTCTTTGATAAAGTGCTGCATTAATCGCGAAGTTTGATGCATCGCTGAAGACGGCCAGAGGAGCGTCAAGCTTGAGATGCGCCAGTAAGGCAGCGCCCTTAATATTTCCCTTAAAAGGTCATTGAGTGGAGCTTAGATTGTTGCAGGCTTAGGTATGAACCTCCTGTAGAAGTTCAACATATCCAAAAACTGTCGGAGCTTCTTGGCGATAGTTGGGTGCTCGAAGGTTCGGATGGCGCCGACTTTTGTAGGCAATGGACGAGTTCCGTTGGAAGAAACCAAATAACCAAGGAATTTTACCTCGGTTTGTCTAAACACGCACTTGGCGTGGTTGATAACTACTCCGTATTCCTTTGGAATAGGATCTCCAGATCTTGCAGATGCTCTTCCGTTGATGATGATGCCACTAGGATATCATCGATGTAGGCGTAGGCGATTTCTAAACCTCGGAACACTTCATCCATGAAACGTTGGAACATTTGAGCTGCGTTACGTAGGCCTAACGTCATGAACGGAAATTCGTATAGCACGAATGGTGTCTGCTGCAGTTTTTGGAATGTCTTCTTTACTAACGGGAATCTGATTGAATGCCCGGACCAAGTCAAGGCAAGAGAAGATATTGTTACACCGTAAAGATTGAGCGAAATCATCAACATGACGTATCGGATATCGATCTGGTTCTGTCATTTCGTTGAGAGCCCGGCAGTCACCACATAGTCTCCACTCATCGTTTTTCATTGGGACCATGTGCAATAGAGACGCCCAGCAACTCTTAGATGGATGAGCTATTCCGAGACGTAGCATGGTTTCAAATTCTACCTTTGCTGCATTTAAGTTATGTGGAGAAAGACGTCGCGGTTTTTGTGGGTAAGGTTGACTTGGTTTAGTTTTGATGTAGTGTTTTGTACTGTGTTTGACATCTTGAGGAGTTCTTCCCGGTTGCAAAATATCTGGGTATTTCGACAGAAGATCATGAAATGGTGATGTGCCTGAAATAATTTTAATGCTCGGAATCTTATCACCAACGGCTAAACTCTGTGTAGCAAAAAGAGTATTAAGCTCACAGAGCCGTCGATTGCGCACATCCAAAAGGAGTTCGAAGTGGTGCTACAAATCAACGCCAATGATAGGTTTGGGTACATCGGCTACGACGAATTTCCAGATGAAGTCTCGACGGAGCCCCAAATTTAGCGAGAGTGTGATGGTACCGTATGTTGCTATTATGGTTTTATTTGCTGCGTAGAGTTCGTACGTTGATTTTGTGCGCTTCCTTTGTAGTTTGCAACGAGGAAAAACACAAAGATCAGCTCCAGTGTCAATCAAAAATTGCATTTTTGACGTTGCATCTGTAACAAAAATATGGCAAGATTCTGGCGGACTGAGGTCGTCGGCCGTCATCAACGCCTGCCCTACATGTTTTCCGTACCAAAAGAACAGGGCTCGTTGCACCTCTTTGCGTCAACACCAAACTTCCAATGGTACCAACAATCTCCATTTTTGCCGTGACCACGAGTTTCTGTATGGGAATGTGAAGATGAACGAGTACGTTGAGGAAGTTTTTTTGACTGCTGAAATTCTCGTCTGGGTATATGTCTCAGTTCAGCGATCGGTTTCAGCATATCTTCACGCATCAGTTCCATTTCCTGCTGCAGAGAGGGCGTCATTTGTTGGAACTGGGCAACGAGTGTGCTGGGTGACGGGGCTGTTTCCGTTATAAACGGACTAGCGTCAGCAAGTTCTGCAGCCTCTTCCAGGTTTCCATTACGCTGTGTTGCAAGGATGACTTGCATATTAACTGGTAACCGTTTGATCCTGTTACATTAAATTGGGTTGCGGAAATAAAACTTGGAAATTACACTTAGATTATGACAGCAAAGCAAACGCAGTTGAAAAATTCTTATTAGTACACACAATGTTGCCAATTTATTAATATAATAAGGTTAAATAAGAGCTTAGTTATTTAGACGCCAGATGGCGACCGATAGCATATAAGAACAGGTTATTGTACAGTTTATATATTTAATACTTCCCCGTAAGCTGAACACGAAATGAAAAAGAAATTAACTTAATTAGAACAATAAAAAATAATTTTGGAACATATGCTTTTAAATTTGACTGAATTTAAAGGTTTTGTAAACATATCTCCTAATTGATTTCCCGAACGTACAAATTTCACATCAATGTCACCTTTTTGATAAGGTCTCTAACAAAATAATAACGCACTTCTACATGTTTAGACCGTTTGTGAAATTCGTGGTTCTTCACGAGCTTAATTGCACTAGCATTACCGATGAATAGCACAGGTACAGTTTTGCTTCCACTGATCTTAGCTAGTAACCTCCTGAGCCACACTAGTTTCTTTGCACCTTTACTAGCAGCTACAAATTCTGCCTCCGTAGTTGAAAGAGCGACTGACTTCTGCAGTTGCGAAGTTCAGGATATTGCAGTATCAATTATTAGGGAGACGAATCCATTTGTAGATCTCCGATGTCTTCAGCGAAGTCTGCGTCAGAGTAGGCACGTAGTCCACCGCCAGTTGAGAAGTAGAGAAGTTTTACGTGAGCGGTACCTCAGAAGTACCGGAAAATGCGTTTAACAGAAGCCCAGTTGGATTCCGTGGGTGCAGATGTGGATCGAGCCACCCTTGAAACAGCATATGCTAGGTCTGAGCGTGTTGCGCAGGCCATATTCAACAGAGAACCCACTGCTGAACGGTATGGCTGTCTTCATAAAGAATATTGGTCGACTCTTCAGACTGCTAATTTTTAGCAGGTGTTTTCACAGAATTGCACTTTTACATGCCAGAACGTTGAATAACATTCTCAACGTATGTTCACTGTGAAACGAGCACACAATACTCACATTGTTCAATTTGCATTCCTAAATATGAATCGAATGAACCCACCGTGATCTTGAATTCTGAAGTTAGAAATCTCAGGAACGAGTGTCTTGTGTCGATCCTGCGATAAGACCATCGTCGACGTAGATTGCAACTAGTAGTTTTTCTATCCTATTTTTTGGCTGTGAATTCACGGAGCTGCCGTTGAACGCGTAAATCCGTTCTTTTCCATAAACGAGTGAAACTTGTTGCTTCAGCAGCGAAGTGACTGCTTGAGACCGTAAAGAGATTTCTTCAAACGACATACACGTCCTGACCCATCGTCGACACCTTGCGGTTGAGACATGTATATTTTAGCGTCTATTTCGCCGTATAGGAACGCTGTTCTCACATCGAATTGGCCTAGCACAAGTTTCTTTTCAGCTGCTATCACGATGAGGGCTCGAATCGTGTCGTAACAGGCAACCGGACTAAAAGTTTCATCATAGTCAAATCCGAGCACGATATCGATCGATTGAACCATCAGGTTTGTATTTCACTCGAAGTACCCAACGATTGCCAATAACGCGCTTACTCGGCAGCAACGGTACCAGATCCCACGCGTCATATTCCTCAAAAGCATTCATTTCTTCTTTCATTGCGCTCAACCACTTGTCCAAACGGCAACTTTTCAAGGCATCACCGAAGTTGTCAGACACGCTACTGCACTGTTCGTCTGGGAATGATGAGGTTGGTAGCCTACTTCGATGTTATTCAACCTTACCGGCTGACCGATCGCTCGTACCGGACTCCGTGTTTCGATTTGACTTGATTCTTCTTCCAAGATTTCGTTGTCAGCAGTGTCATTTGAACCCGAATTGTTGCTAGTGGATTCGATATCTTCAGAGATGTGATCAACTTCCCCGTTTTCATTTGCCTCTTCGTTGTGGTTCTGAAGTTCGAGGTCAATTTTGATGTATGTTGTGCATAGTTTCTCTGAATGAAAGTCAACGTCACGTGACTTTATAAATCGATTCTTTGACAGTATCCATACCTTGTAACCATCTTTGTCATTCACGTAGCCTACGAGATGACCGAGAACTGCTTTGTCGTCGAATTTCGAACGAAATTTCTTCTGGATGTTTACGTAACATTCCGATCCAAAAATTCGCAAGTAATCAAAGCTGTCGAATGGAGCTTTACTTGAAGCACTCGATTTTCCTGTGCGATTAATCAAATATGCTGCCATGTCACATGCATGAGCCCAAAATGATTTTGACAGTTGACTAACTGAGAGCATTGAACAAGCTAATTCGGCAAACATGTCAATACCGCGGTACAGTCAAATTTGGTGCCACAACCATCACAACCATCCCAAAATGACGCGGTGTCCAATCACTTAACCGATATACCGACGCGGGATAACCCATCGCGTTAATCTTGATGACCCAAGCGTTCGTGCCTTCCTTGAAGCACTTCTTCAGTTGTAGCAAGGTTAGATTCCACCGGTGAATCCGAAGTACAAACGCGCATATTCATGACGTACACGGAACCGACGAGCTTTCCAGTCGCGATGAGTTTACCGTCTCGTCAAATTTTCACGCCGTCGTGATCAAATGTATAGTAATTTCCGTGCTTGGCAGTCTGTCTAACAGTAAAGTTGTTGGCGAGCTTCAGGCACGTATCAAACATCATTTAGATACGCAGATGACCATTTTCCACCTACTCGTATCTCGTTGTTTATTTTTCCGGATCCGTATGCAAGATCACTGTCTTTACCAGCTGTCTGAATGCGTTGCGAAATCGAGAGTTTCTCGAATGTAGCGAAATGTTGTTTGTTCGCCAGCATATGGTGCGTCGTACCGGAATCTGAAATCCAAGAATCGGAAGGAGCGTAATCTGTGTTGACTACCAGACCCGTAGCGAATTACGAACTTGGTTTGTCGTATTTCGAATTTGATTCGGAATTATTGTTGCTGGAATTTGGATTTCCATTTTTCTGTTCTGCAGCAGCGCGTTTTCTGAAATTAGCGATGAGGTGCCCGACCTTCTTGCAGTATAAACACGATCGTTTTTCTTTCTCCTTAGTTTTTGCGAAGGATGAGTTTGATGCTGATTTGGGAGAATTTTACTGGGGTTTCGATGTTGCGTAGAAAGCTCCAGACGCCTGCGATGTTCCTTATGACGTCAATGATCTCTTAAACAAACGTAGATTTTTGATGAGGAGCTTTGTAGTTGGTTCGACTTTTGTAACACGATACCATGTTGAACGATAATACTGATACTCAGGACCGAGTGTTTTGAAGATTCGATGATGAAGCAGCAATAACGGAAGCTTTGCATTCGGATTACTCTTTTGTAATTCCGCAAGTATGTCTTCAAACACATTGGCTAATTGACAAGTATGCTTTGTGATAGACGTGGTGTCTACTTTCGAAATCTCAAAGAATCTATCGAACAGCGTGTGCAACCGCTGTAGAGACGATTGTTGAAACACTGATAACGTATCCCATATTTCTTTCGCATCAGTTTTCTTGCGGACATAAATATCAGCTTTTTCATCGAGTGCCATACCGAGTATACGAGCTGCACGCGCGTTGTCACGTTGCCAGCTTCGATACGCCGAGGACGGTTCTTTTTCGTCGTTAGGTGCCGCCGGGCCCAGTCGCGTACCGTCGGCAATCGAATAAAGGCACTGTTCTTTCAAACAGAGTTCAATTTGCCACTTCCAGGTTTCCTACTGATCATTTTCTAGCTTTCGAATGCTTGCCACAATACGACTACTATCGTCTGAACGCTGTTGCACTGCGTCGACTAATTTGTATCTCCAATGTCTGAATGCAGATATTCACCTTCTCTGCTCGTAATTACCGAAACTCAAACGTGCACGCGAATCGTGAATCGTTACCTGGGCCCATAACCTGTTACATTAAATTGGGTTTCGGAAATAAAATTTGGAAATTACACTTGGATTGTGACAGCGAAGCAAACGCAGTTGAAAAACATTTATTAGTACACACAATGTTGCCAATACATTAAAATAATAAAGTTAAATAAGAGTTTAATTATTTAGACGTCATATGGCGACACATAGCATATCAGAACAGATGATTGTACAGTTTATACATTTTACAGATCCAGGGAGTGCGGAGTACTGATTCTGAAAAAGCAGTTCCTGCGAGGGATCTGAGACGGCGTAGATACTGCGACGGCTTCCGATCACCCATTTCTTCCCGTTCTAAAACACGTTGAGTCTTTTGCTCCTAACTTGCACTGAGCCTCTTGATAAGCTCAGTCGTCAGGGTTAAATAATAATTACCCGCTGGTGGGTTGACGACGATGTTCTTTACTGCTTGTGCTTGCTTTGGGTCAATAGCTCCAACGACGTAGCCGAATTTTGTTGCATTTGAAGATACGTTCGCTTCAGAAAAACTGCACTCTACCATAGAAAACCAGAGCTCTGGGTCTAGAGCGTTGAACTGTGGAATACGAACAGCCACATGGTTGATTAAAAAAGTTTTCTCCAGTAAATTGGCTATGTCTGGAGCGGCCGCTGGATCTGCCATTCCTCCGGTAAGATCGTGGTTCGGCATCTCTTGATAATTTTAATTTTTATGAATAAAATTATTTTCGAATGTCATATTCACTTCACTAATCACTCAAAGAAACAGATATCACGTCGGGGTTACCACTTTGAGGTCGCGTGTAATGTTTAGGAAGTCACTTGCCACAGTTCCACTGGTTTTTTGGTAGTTACATGATGTAATCCCTGTATAGCATTATTTACTTTCGGGAGGACAATATGAAATGGGAGAGGTTGATGATCGACACAATTTATAAAACAGAGTTGTTTTCTCCTTCCATAAATTATAACTAATATCCCGCTGTTCTATTGGTTAATTGCCGTACTGGACATAGTCTAAAGAAGCCACCCTAAATCCCAAGCAACAATACAATTAAATTGGCTTTCTAATGGTAGGTACAAGGGCTCTTTTATACAATGACCCACAATACCCAAAGTGACAAGAATCCAAGACTCAGAAATACTATCCAATCTAATAACATAAAGTGATCGTATTTAAATAGAAAAACTAAAATTAAACAAGAAACTGCACAAGAACAAATATATTCATAGTCCAACTATTACAAATTTCTTGATTGCAGAGGAATAGTGCTGGGGATTAGGAATAAAGAATTCTACTTTCACTCGGAAAACTTCCCAGATGCCTGGCCGATGACTCGAAATGTCTTGGTAGATGGTATGACGGAGGAGAAGCAAAAATATTCGTGTCCACCGTGACCGGAAAGTGGTAGATTGTCATACTTGTCCCAATACTTGCAGAAGGTTTGAATCGATGTGACATTTCGACTGTGACGATTATGTGTTCAATATTGAACTTTTTCAGATGAATATAGCCCAGGAACTGTCGTACTTACTAACATCAAGCTAGAATTTGCGGCAGCAAGGCAATGGTACCTGTGACCTATGCTTGTTCTTTAATACTTTTGCAAGTCTATCTGCTATGTATTCTGCTAACAAACTGTTCTACCTTCTTTATATTAACTAAACATTTGCTTTGAAATTACAGATAAATTTACATTTGACCATTTTAATGTATAATTTATTAGAAAAATGTTAGAAATGGAGAAGGAAAGTATGGCATTATCAAAATTATAGGAGTATCATTGTAAAAGTAATATATGTATTTTTTAAGTTCTTGATGAAAGTGGGGCCAGGGGACTTATACTAAATTACATACACGTATAATCCTGATTTTTGAAGAGATAAAATATTATTGATTCATTTGCATTAACAAACAATACAGAATAGAATGTAACAACACAATTCATGGAAACTGTCGTAATGAACGCATAAGAAATATATTTAACATTGTTTATACTGTTTTATAAAATTGTACATTATTATTATATCGATGTAGAATGGACCGCACATGATATGGTCACTGGTGTCCACGGGATAAGCTAGTATAGTCTGAATAGCTAACATTTGACGGATGAGAATGTGAACAACTAATTCGTGTCTGATTACCAGATTCACACCCAAATCTTATTAGTTTCCATGGTAACACATAAAACAATAGGTTCTTTGTCAAATTTAAATTCTTGATTTAAATTGGTTCTTTCTTCTAGAAGTAGTTAAGATAAATATCTAAACATACGGAACTATTACAAATGTAATTCCTTTGTTGTCTCGCAGTTTACTATTAAAGAAACGTCGCATTAAAAGTTAAATTAATTTATTGCTGTACTTTTGCCAATGCAGACCGAAAGTATCTTTAGCTCCTAGTACAATAGTAAAAGCTATAGTGTTTGGTTGTGTGGCTGTAACATGCCCAGATCAAAAACTCTTTCATTATGAACATAACTATTAACATTACTAAGTGTAGCCGTTCTAGTGATATTGGAGATAGAACAAAAAATGCATAGAGTAAACATGCACTTCCGGTTTAAATATTTTTTCAAAAATAAAAGGTGCACATCTGACTATATACAAGTATTAAGTTTGAAGTTTCACAATATTGCGTTTGGCAGTTTTGACTCTAGAGCGTTCACAGACACACACATCGACACACATGCACAGACGTCATTTCGAAAATAGTCACATTCGATTATGGGAGGGTCAAAATGTTTATATCCGTCAAAAGCTCGAGTTACAAATTTTTCATGATTACAATACTTACTTATTACTTTTTAAAAGAAAGTAAAAATGAAGTGACCTGTACTCGACTTTCTTTTATGTAGTTCTCATTAGAAATATATAGCCCAAAGAAACTGTCAAAAGAAACTAATACTCCGCAGTAATACTTAGATTTAAACTCTGAGCGGATTCAAATGGGTTGCCAAAGAATATTTGTAGTAAATTTAGTTCAAATCGTCCTGGTTCCTTCAGAGGGGCAGAGGTTACAAATTTGGTGTTACGAGCGATGAGTAACAACCAAGTTTCTGAGATATATATATATATATATTATTGGATTCAGGGCGACGAGACGATAACTTTTTGTTATGTAATTTTTTTGAACTGAGAATGTTATTGGCGCACAATCGAATGCTTTAGCTCTTTAGTACATCGTTTGGTGAGCTAGAAATGTTGTTTTGTTGTAAAAACCAAGTGAATAGTAAATAGAATATAAATAATGCAATGCATTTCCTAAAACTGGTATATTTTAAAGCGATTTATATCCGAAACAAATACTAACATTAGTTCATTCGAACCAAAACGAACTTTATGTCACTGACACAATTACAAATAAGAAATCAAGTATTTTTAAATGTACATTATTATTATTATATCGATGAAGAATGGAATGTATATGATATAGAGCCCACGGACTAACCTTGTATACACATATAATTATAAACAGATCAGTTATGTACAAGCACAGAAACGACACTAGATCGCTAATTTCCGAGAAAGCACTGACGGCAACAATTAATGTTTGAAATAGAATACCATGAGCGATCAATAGTTACTTATTGGATAATTACTAATTACTATGATATAATAGTACTTATAGGCGTTCTATATGGCTGTGATAGGTTGATATTTTAAAAATAATTATAATTTTGGTTGAAGTCTAAAAGAAAGTATTGTTAACATGAAAATGATTGAAATCGAAATTTTAACGGATATACAAATTTTACCATTCCTGAATCGAATTTGACTATTATCGAGGTAATATACGAGGTCTGTTCAGATAATAACCGAACTTTATTTTTTAAAACTTTATTATTAATTTTACAGACTATTGGTTCTTGTCCCCTTCAAAGTATTCCCCTCCCCTATTTACACACTTTAACCATCGGTGTTTCCAATTCGCGAAGCAGTCCTGGATAGCTTTATTTGAAATGGCCTTTAAGGTCTATGACGAATTTGCTTTGATGTCATCAATAGTCTGAAAACGGCGCACAGTGGGACGAAACGCTCTAAAAGTGGCCAAAATTCTGCCATAGCGTTATTAATAAAGATATTAATTTTATTTTTTTTGGAAATTATTAGGCATAAAATTTGCTATAATATTAAAGGATAATATTTTTTAATAATAATTTGTTTGTATATATAATGTATAAAGTATCAATACTACATATATAAAGTTTAATATTTTTTTATATGAATTTGTTTGTATATATAAAATTTAATATATCAAAATGAAAGCTTTTATAGCCTATCACAATTACATATTTTATGGTATATTGGACAAATAACAAACTTTAAGAAAATCTGTTTCTTTCTTGTAATTATGGCTTAATTAAGAAAAAAATTATATTAATAATTTGCTTACTGTTTCATATAAATATATATATATATATATATATATATATATATATATATATATATATATATATATATATATATTTATATAAATATATATATATATATATATATATATATATATATATATATATATATAAATATATATATATATATATATATATATATATATATATATATATATATATATATATATACCTATATATATATATATATATATATATATATATATATATATAAATATATATATATATATATATATATATATATAAATATATATATATATATATATATATATATATATATATATATATATATATATATGTATATATATATATATTTATATATATTAATATATATTAATAGAGTGAGGAAGAGAATAAAATAATTTACTAAATAATTATTAAATTAAGAGCATCCTCACATAAGGAATCCTTATTAATAATTGTCTTATGACTAGAAATATATGGTTGGTATATAATTCTATAAAATTTGGAGCGGCGGCTAATAACTTTTTAATATATATATATATATATATATATATATAATTTAGCAGTGCAGCAGCCACTTAAAATTGATATAATGAAAATCTGGATAAAAATGGGAAACATTTTATTATAGATCCTGATTCTCAAATGTATAAGGTATATAATTTAATAAAATTTGGAGCGGCGGCAAACGGCGGCAACTTACTTCTACTCCAATGAAAATTATAAAGTAAAAAAATATGCCACCATATTGGATAATTAAAATTTGCTTCATACTTTTAAAATTTAAGCATATTAATTTCAAAATAAATATAATAACATTCTAAAATTTCATGAATTTTGATATTTGGTACAATATTAAAAGAGATATAGATAAAGATACCTATGTTCACTAAATTACTAATGGTAAGCCATCAGTGCGTAAACACAGTTGTAGCCTATACGCAGCGGTAGTATATATAATTTTGCTGTGCGGCAGTCACTTAAAATGGACTTAACGAAAATCCGGATAAAAACGGGAAACTTTTTATTTTAGATCTTGATTCTCAAATATATAAGGTTTATAATTCAATAAAATTTAGAGCGGCGGCAAGCGGCGGCAACTTACTTCTACTCCAATGAAAATTATAAAGTCGAGCATAAAAATGTGCCACCATATTGAATAATATACATTAAAATTTGCTGCATATTTTTTAATTTTAAGAATATTTATTTTAAATTAAATATAATAGCATTCTAAAACTTCATGAATTTTGAAATTCGCTACAGTATTAAAAGAGATATAGCGATTTGTATTCTTCATTTCAATAAAGTGTTTTTGTTGAAATATTTTAAGTTTCAAGTTCGCAGATAGTTTTCATCTATTTCCGTAAAGTAAAAAAAAAAAAATGTTGGCTTTCTGTATTCTGAAGTATCCACTATAAGATTGGCCAAAAATATATTCAGAAAAAAAATATTTGAAAAATTCAATTTTGGCCACTTTTCGAGCGATTCGTCCCACTGTGCGGCGTCCTTTCAAAACTGATTTTAATTTCGGAAAAATTAAGAAATCGCCAGGAGCCAGGCCTGGCGAGTAAGAAGCCTGAAGGAGGATTCGCATGTAGCTTAATAAATCGGATCATCTGCTCCTTTGATAGAAAACCAAATAGACTCATTTAGATAAATGACATTTCAGAATATTTCCGTAGAGTATTGGTTGGTTTGACTGCTTGTTTTGGTTATATATATATATATATATATAGTGAAAGTTGCGTAAAAGAAAGTCGAGCGCAGGCCACTCCAGATATTTTTTCTAAGGGCAGTATTAAGAAAGGCTCCAAATTTTGTGGCCCTATAACTCCGGAAGTATATAAGCGATTGGATTTAAACTGTGAGCGAATTCAAATGGGATGCCAAATAATAATATGCGGAGGAGGGCCACAAAGTGTGGAGCCTCCCATAATACTGCCCTTAGAAAAAATATCTGGAGTGGCCTGCACTCGACTTTCTTTTACGCAGTTTTCACTATATATATATATATATATATATATATATATATATATATATATATTTTTATATATATATTTTTCACTATATATATATATATATATATATATATATATATATATATATATATATATATATATATATATATATATATAACCAAAACAAGCAGTCAATCTAACCAATAATCTACAGAAATATTCTGAAATGTCATTTATCTAATTGAGTCTATTTGGTTTTCTATGAAATCCATGGCAACGTAAACAAGATATTTATTATGTTTCGTAGCATTTTTCTCGCAACTGGAAGAAATTTCATAGGAATACACTAAAATTGTACCAATTATCTTATTATTTAATTATGTTATCATCAATATTTATTGATTATAAGAAAATAATATTTGGTAATAATAATCCAACAGAAACAAGATGAAAACCAAGCTTATCTTATATAAATGAATGGGTGGAAAATTATACCAATTTATAATGATTTTGAAGTACTAGCTATCACAACTAACCAATACTCTACAGAAATATTCTGAAATGTCATTTATCTAATTCAGTCTATTTTGTTTTCTTGTCGAAATATTGACTGGCGCAGATGATCCGATTAATTAAGCTACATTCGAATCCATGACAACGTAAACAAGATACTTATGATTTTTAGTAGCAATTTTCTCGTAACTGGTACATTTATTGAAGAAACTTTTCAAACAAAAGTTGTGCGAAATATTAATATCCTTAGTTATGAAAATAACTATTTTTGCCGTAAGTGTAGCCGTTCTAGTGATATTGGAGATAGAACAAATAATGTATAGAGTAAACATGCACTACCGGTTTGAATATTCTTTTCAAAAATAAGAGGTTTAGGGCATATATATATATATAAGTCTTAAGTTTGAAGTTTCATAATTTTACGTTCGACAGTTTTGTTTCTAGAGCGTTCACAGGCACACACACATACACAGACTCACACACACACACAGACAGACAGAAAATAGTCACATTCGATTTAGAGAAGGTCAAAACGTGTATATCCGTTGAAATCTCGAGTTTGAAATTTTTCATGATTACAAGACTTACATATTACTTTGTAAAAGAAAGTTAAATGCGCGGTGTGGGACGGTGGAATCCGCTGCTTGCATCGCATATACATATTTACTTATAAGGCGAGCTGAACGCATAGGTGCGATGTATCTAAAGTTGTTTATAAGTGATAAATGTTATACAAATAGGTTAGTTTTTTCGATGTTTTTGGCGCGTAGTACTATATTTCAAAATTTTACAGTGGCTTAGTCGAATTTCACAATTTCGGTAAAAAGATATTCCTTTCAGAAATATGACGTTTTCTTAAATTCAAAATATTATATTTTTATGTTCAAAAGACGCTTCACAGACATATTGTGAAATTATGTGTAATTCGAAAACATACTACAGTTCGGACGTGAGTACTAAGTCTTGCGACGTGTAATTAATACATTGTTATTATTTTAATGATCTCTAGTTAACTTCGTTTCGAAAACTTGGCTGCATTGTAAGTGTTGTTCTTGTTCAATTGGAAACTTTGCTGATTCACTTAATGTGGTTCATGCAAAGTGCATAATACTCGTATACATTTGATTATTCAACTACCTCTACACCGTACACAAAATATAGTTGGTCAGAATTATGAAGTGTCCATACAGAAAAATTGTATGAGTAGTGACTAGAGATGTAAGATTTCACGAAAAATTTATATGTTGAAACGTTTCAAATATTTTGAAACTTTTCACAAATAAAATAAATAGCTAGAAAAATATTCCTGCATTTTCGATATTATTAATATAATTACCCAGAAATGTTTGTTTGTATGTATGTGTGTAAGTGTGTGTAGAACGCTTTTGTGTAAAAATACAAATTGGCATAGACGGGGATCGAACTCACGACTTCCAGGGTGAAAAGCAACATTTTTAACCACTGCGCCATGGAGACTGTTAATAATGTTATAAAAAATAATCAAATAGTTTATACTAGAGATGGGCTTATCGATACGATATCGATATATCGTATCGATAAGCCCATCGCATACGCAATTTTTTTGCAAATGTTTCAAACCGCTTTCAACTTACTTGTAGATTTGTTGTAGTCGGAGGCTTATCGACGATATTTAAACACTGATACATTTCCTGCATTACACTTTGTCATAATAAAACCAATAATAACATCATACAATTACATAAGTATAAATATACAAAGATTTATACGTGACGGCCCGCGGAATTCGGATTATCCACCTATTTAGGCTCTGAAAGTAGAATACAGGTTTGAGTATAAACTCAGTGAGGAGCCAGTCTATAATTCTCTCTCTCACACACACACACACACTCAGACAGGGTCATACGAAAACCCCATATAATCAACCCTCAACCGTCAACGCAAGACAATAAGTCAACCTCATACGTAAGCGTATAGGTTACGTATGAGGGGTCTTCCGTGCGCGACACACGCCACACTCTGACCGTTGTTGGGACCACCCTCTTGCTGAACACATCAACCAGTGGTGTCACCGTTGGGACCCTTAGACGCTCCAGGCAGGCCACCGTTGGGCCCCGGATCCACCAGCCAGGCCAACGTTGGGCCCCCGAACACACCGTCAGCCAGGCCTTTGTCAATAGTCATCGTCCTCACATATTCAACACAACTCATATCATATATATTCAACTCTTTAGTATTATCTCAATACTCATTTAATATGTTATTAATTGATATAGTGGTTGGCACTTGGTGAAACATGTTAATATTTAAATAAAAGAACACTTGGTTGTTTCACAATATTTTAATTTATTACGACACGTGTTTCAACTTTGCAGTCATCATCAGGACCCCTATTCTGGGAGACTTATCACGGTGATACATATCACGAGTAGGGTGCCGCCATCTATTGATACTTATTTGAAGCCATATATGACGTCATGGTTTTTGATAGCCGTAACACCACCTCAACTGGTAGTGTTACATTCCTATCACTAGTGATACAATTGATACAAAAATATACATTACTGTGTGATGTTATATTTATTGTAAAAATTATGTGTGAAGGTAAAACGCATATATTATATATATATATATATATATATATATATATATATATATATATATATATATATATATATATATATATATATATATATATATATATACACATATATGTATATAAACGTAAATAATGTAAATGTCAAAAAATCAAAATACCAACTTTAATATGAATAAACTAAAATGAACTAAAACTTGAAAATTCAAAAGTAACTAAGTTATCAACAGAAAACTAATCCAAGAATATCACGATCACGACGTGATATACGTCATCAATTTATCACCATTTTGAGGTGATATCTCCCAGAATAGGGGTCCAGGAGTGATTGAAAATATATACAAAACAATTACAAGTAAACTTATTAACTAAATACAATATTGAGGAGGGGAGAGTTGTTTACATCAGTTTGCTCATTGCAGATCGGTTTTTGGGAATTGAATACATAACAATTCAACAGATTAGTCTCAATTCACACATACCTAGTCATACTCCATATATCTCAACATTAATACAAATAGTAGAATACCCAGTTATCAATATACGCTATCAACCTCGCATATTGATTCATACCAATTCATACTCAATATTAATACATATATAGTAGAATATCCAAATATCAATATATATATATATATATATATATATATATATATATATATATATATATATATATATATATATATATATTATAAATTAGCTATGAACCTCACATATTGATTTATACCAAATCATACTCAATATTAATACATATAGCAGAATATCCAAATAACATAATACGTTATAGATTAGCTATCAACCTCACCTCAAATAATAATTCACAACACTTTTATCACTCACTAAATCACGACCTATTTCACTGGCAGATAAACTGTAAATGGTTATACGTTCTGAAATACAGAGTTAAAGAAGACTGGTGTTCACATAATATCCTATTTAATAAACGAATATAGTTATAACACACATATTTATAACGCATCGTTACACAAATATCGATACTAATATATTGTATCGATATATATATATCGATAAGAGCATCAATTCTTATATATATATATATATATATATATATATATATATATATAAAGCTTAAGCATTCGGTCGTGTGTCTGTAGCATTCTCGGATCAAAAAATTTCATAAAGAAAAGGTGTTAGTCTCGTCGCCCTGAATCCAAAAATGTTTATAACTTATATACTTGGATGTTAGTCGTCGCTCGGTATCTCGTATGACCAAATATGTGCCCTCTACTCCTCTGAAGGTACTGGAGCGATTCACTCCAAATTTGGTACACATATTAATTTACTGCATATTTTTAAATTCAAAATTATAATTTTTTTCGGGTTTTGGGTTAACAAAATGAAAAAATCTTGTCAACATAAAATATTTTAGAATTTTTAGTAAATTTTTTAAATGCTTCAGTTAATTTTATAAGGGCAGTATTAAGAGGACCTCCAAGCTTTGGGGCCATATAACTCGAGAAGTATACGGGCGATTGGATTTATACTGCGAGCGGATTTAAATGGAATGCCAGATAATATGTGTACCAAATTTGGTGTGAATCGTTCCGGTACCTTCAGAGGAGTAGATCGCACAAATTTGGTCTTATGAGCGAGCGAGCGACGACTAACATCCAAGTATATAAGTCATATATATTTTTGGATTCAGTTAAGGAAATGTTTTGATTCGAGAATGCTACAGACACACGACCAAATGTTTTAGCTTCTTCGGTACTTCGTACAGCGCGGCGAGCTAATTGCAGAACATAGCTCTATGTTGTGTTTCATTACACAATCTGTAAAAACGTTATAAATATCTTTAACTATTGAGGATTTTTTAGAGGGGGCAGTATTAAGGAGGGATTACTACATTAATAAACGCATTTTTCTAAAATAGAGGGAATTTATTAATTTGTTGATATAGAAACACCTAGGTACTTTAAAAATGCGACGTGTTGAAAAGAAATTCAACTTTTTTTTCAACACGTCGGTCGCCATTTTGTTTTATGTTGGTCTTTTTCAATTCTTCTACGTAGGCGACTAGATTTGCCAATTTACAATCACTTAAAAAAATCATTTTGTTACAGGACCAATCGGAGGACCCCCAGGCCGGCCACCGAAAATGGGAGTTTCAAGCACAAGAGGCCCTTTCACCTGGTGCAGCGGTCACGGGAAGCGGCCGATGGAGTTAAAAAAATATGGTGCCCGAAAGCTCTTTGTACAATTAATAAATGGATATACTCAAAGTTGTTATTTCCTTTTGTTTTACTCTCAAAAAAAATTCCGAAAAACACCTATTTTTCAGCCGGATTTAGAGGACTATCCCCTTAAGCAAAGTAAAGCAATCATTGTTTTAATATAAAACTGCATTACTTATTTTCCTTCAAAAACCTCTTCGTTCAATTCAAATAGAAAAATTTATCTATTGTAATAAACCGAAAAAGAAATTATTTCGCAGAGCTATTTCCTTTACTTATCAAGCCGCAACCTAAAAAGTAACCAAATATCTGTGTTTATTCCGAACAAAAGCCAATGATTAATGGGTGCAACAAAACTCTCTGGTCGACCGACCTTCGTTATCTTTCCTAAGTTTGTGTACCAGTGTTTCGTAATGTAGTTTTGTTGAGCGGTGTGCATCTAGATTTGTTACAAGGCGCAAAGACGGATTTTCTGTTAGGGTCTTAATTAAAGCGACACCCACATATAGACATCATTGAGAAAGTAGGCAAATCGTACTCAGAGGACTTCGAAACGGCTATATCCATTAAAACAGTGCAATAAATTTTTCTATAGATTCTGATACTTTCTTTTTAAAATAATGTCCCAGTTTGGCCCTGGTTTCAATAAAATAGGTTACAGACTGACATGCTATGGCCTTAAAAGCTGCAATAAAGTATTCTAAAAGACCGTCGGACAAGTATGACAAGCGAACCAACTATTGTACATTCTTCAAAATGTCAGTTGATTCTTCTGTGCTGCGCACACGTCATCCCACTCGCATATTGACACATAGATTTTTCTGAATTTTATCTAGAACTCAAATAAACATATTTTCAGCTTGACATACAGACTGAATCATCATTTCTTTTTCTAGATACGAACAAGGGTGATGAAATCGTTTGTAGCTGTGATTTACATAAATTTCAAATTCAACATGCAACATGTGTCCCTACACCCTATAATTTGCAACAAAATTAGTTCTGTCAAATGCATTAGTTTATCACGTATTTTTAATTTATTGCATTGATTACGAAATAGTTATAATTCGCAGTGTCCTATACTGGACCTTCCAGTATACTCAAAGAATATGAGTTCACTTTTTGTAGTAATATATATATATATATATATATATATATATATATATATATATATATATATATATATATATATATATATATATATATATATATAGATATATATATATATATATATATATATATATATATATATATATATATATATAAAGTAGCAAGAGTAAACATTAACCACCGAATTCTTTCTCTTATTTTCTCTCTATATCTCACACCTCCACTCACACGCAATCTTGAAATTAGACAAAATATCTCCACATATTCATACACGTAAAAGACAGTCCAGCGGACATTGAGTCTGTAGCATTCTCGGATCAAAAAATTTCATTAAGAAAAAGTGTTCGTCTCGTCGCCTTGAATCCAAAATTGTATATAACTTATATACTTGGATGTTAGTCGTCGCTCGGTCGCTCGTAAGACCAAATTTGTGCCCTCTACTTCTCAGAAGCTACAGGAGCGATTCACTCCAAATTTAGTACACATATTATTTGGCATCCCATTTGAATCCGCTGGCAGTTTAAATCTAATCGCCCGTATACTTCTCGAGTTATAAGGCCCCAAAATTTGGAACCCCCCTTAATACTGCCCTTATAAAAATAATTAAAACATTCAAAAATTTTACCAAAAATTCTAAGTTATTTTATGTCAACAATATTTTTTCATATTGTTAACTCAAAGCCCGAAAAAAATTATTAAATATTATAATTTTGAATTTCGAAATTTGAACAAAAATTGTTTTTTATTAATATAATCTACAAAAAATTGTAAGACTTTTTATATCTATATCATATTTTCAAATTGTTAACCAAAAGGCCATAATTATTAAACACTACTGCTCGCAACGCATATTTTACCTAAAGGCGAGCTCTGCGCGTTGGTGCGTTTTACGCGTACCAAATCTTGTTTAACATACATTGTAATATAATAAATGTAGCTCTAGAAACAATAATCCATTACATACCAAGCCATGCTTGAACTAGAAATATCTTACAACCATTTATATTTTAAATTCAAAGTCTTGTAGCACTTTAGGCATATAATATAAATAAGTCATATTTTTGTAGCTCACATTCCATGCGCAAATTGTATATTGTAATAATAAAATCGGACCAATTGTGTTATCGTAGGTGCGCGCGAAAATATCGCTACAGATTTTACATCTCTGTTACACGAGAGCGTCGGCGTCTTTTTACCGGTGAGCGTCGTGCACTGGTACTCAGTGCATTCGTGAGCGTCGCTCTGATAACATGTTCAAACTAGAACCCCGTACTCGTGTAATTACGCGAACAAATTATCGAAATTAAAAATCCGAGAATTATATATTTAGTGCGTCGCGTAAAACGTATAACCTTTTTTTTTTGCAAAAATCGTGTTGATACCAAATTTAAAATTATTGTTTTATTAAAAAATTTTGTTTTGTTTTGTATATTTTTAGTAGTTTAGTCATATTTGACAGTTGGCTTATTTGGTTTTTCTTTTGTGTGTATAACCGAACTTGGGCCGATGCCGACACTGGCTATTAGTTCACAACTTGACCATTTTGTGGCGCGTCAAGGGCTTTGTTTGTGATCACCTGTTACAGCCTGTAGTCCTCTAGACAGTCCAGAAAGCACAATATTGTTGTTTTTTGACTAACTGGTAATTTTAAATATTATTGATATTGTTTCTTAATTTCATTTAATATTTTTATTGTTTATTTCTGTTTATTAATAGAGTTTTTGTTATATATAATTATACACATATTACTATAGCAAGTTTGGCATATTTTGATGAATGATTATGATTTCAATTAAGGATATATATATACTAAAGTCTTCATTGATTAATAATAACAAATCCTTTTAACTTTTGCAACTATAAAATATACATTGCCGTTATGAAACTTAGCGTAACTTAAAATTACGGTGATTCTACATGAAATATGTAGCTGTAATTTTGTATCATTTCATTCTGCAGTTAAGTTTAGGTTTAGTTCGAAATCATTATAATATTTTGAAATATAATAGTAGTCTATCCTAGATAAGAGATGATTAAGGAATAAACAAATCAAAATAATGACTGAACGGTTAATAAATCGTATATAAAACTTCAGTTAATATGTTATTATGCAGGTTGCTTATTTGGAAGAAATAAGGAAAATTATATTTATAGATTCATTTATATAATATTTGAATGAATTTTTAACATTATAATGATCATCTCAAGTCGTGTATATTACGTGTAGACCATAACATATGTTTCAAGTATTAAGACAATTACATAGAAAATAATCTCACATAATATTCAAAAAGCAATGTTAACATTTCATAAACATATTTCAAAATGTGTGGATTCATAACCGTGTATAAGAAACTCATTAAAATACTTGGTATATGACATCTATTATACGTCTACACAATAATATATTTTAAAGGCAAATAGATGAAGTCGATCATTCTGGCAAAGATACGTTGCGAGCCATTTTATTCTGTCTTCATTTTTGATGCATACTTTTTATGTCATCTTTGTTACATCTCTCGAACACATTCATATTCAAACGCAGAGTTATTTCTTATGAACGTTGTGCGAAAGTATGGAAGATTCGAATACGAAACGGTTCGAGAATACATGTCAGGAAACCTAATGGTTAAAAGCAATTCAAATACAGTTTTACCAAATGAGAGAACCAAATATTATTACCGGAAATACTTCTATCTTATCTATAGTCTTCGTCAGAAAAAAATCGTAAGAATTAAATATTTGTAAAACATCATGAATGATTTATAATTCTTCCTTTAGTCGATGCAATTTAAAAAATCTGCAAATACTATTTTTGCTCGTCTAACACTAAATTGTTCAGATATCATTCTGAAAAATGACAATTTAACGATTTCTAATACCACTTTGCAATAATGTATTTTTAGCATTTGTTGCACTATCCACGAATGACGTCGTATCTAAATACAATAATAAAGAAAAATGTGAAGTGGCCTGCCTCTACCTTATTTACGTAGTATTTTTTTTAGAAATATTTAATCCAAACAAACTATCAAAAAATAGCAATACTCTACAGTAATACCCTGTAGTTGTACCATTTAGCTTATTATTTTATAAGATTATAACATATATATATATATTGTTTCTTTAATATTCACCCTATCATTTTAATATGCACTGTTTTTCGAAATTTCTTTCAATATTTATCTGCACTAACCATTACGCTGAAACACGTCCTCAGTCGGTGTTAACCGGTGGAAAATGACAAATATAAATGATTTCAGTCTGTTTTGTTTCATTGTCAAAATATTTTCAGGCATAGTTCATACGATTTATTAAATATATTTTGCATATATGCAACTATGGCAACACAAGCTATTTAAAATCTTTAACTCAGATAAGAAGTAAACTATTAATTACGATAAAGATATTGTTTTCAAAAATATTAGGTGGACCATTTCAAGTTTCATTTTCAACAGTTTTGGTTCTAGACGTTCACAGGCACACAAGCAAACACACACACACACACCCACACACACACTCACACACACACGTAAACACAAATACACACACACATAGGCAGACGCCATCGAGAAAATCGTCGGAACCAATTCAACGTCAAAATATCAAGATCGCAATTATTCGTAATAAAAGAAAACAGTGCTTTCGTCGGTCTATCGTCGAAGAAAATAAGAACAAAGTTTTATTGTTTGATTTCACTGATAGGGATTCCTCTTATATAATAGAAATTTAATATCGAAAATGTATTACATAACTTTGATGAGTTGTGAAGATTAATTAAGCGATGGTTAAGACAAACGTTATAATTAAAGAGACAGACAATCCTTGATTGGAAATTTTCCTCACAGTATACTCAATAATCAAACAGAATCCTAGAATTTGAAGAGATAATTAATTAAACACACGAATATGTATATACATATCTCTGTTTGTTTATACGTATATACGTGTTTGGACCAGTTGGATTCACTCCCTAATACTAAATATATTTGTTCGCAAAACAATTCATTATGCTTGTCATTCACTGACTATTGTGTAAAAATATTAATAATTCACATGCTATGATTAAATTTACTTTGCATTTCACACTTGTGGTTTTGCATTTTTATAATATTTAGCTCGCCATATAATGTTGTGCTAAAGTGCTATAATATTCATCAAGGATTAAGGTGCTCGTCTTATGTATTTCTCGTTTTCTGTCTAGCAACGGTTAATATCTTAATTTCAGAATTATTAAAATTTATATAAATAATCTTACATAGCATAAGCCTAGAACCATACAATATCTACAATATGGTATATCTTTTATGGCGAAATTTAATTATTTTATCTGTTAATGGGTGCAAACCAAAAAATATCTTTATTTACTGTTATTTTCGCTATAAAAAATACGCCATATTGTCTGGTTCTAGACTTCTGCTTTATAAGATTATTTATATAAATCTTAATAAGTCTGAAATCAATAGATATTAACCTAGACAGATATAAACAAGACGAGCACCTTTAAGTTTCTTTTTAGAAATAAACAATTGGCTTGGCCCTATGGTTGTTTTACGCCCAACATGTTTGCGCTAATACTTAAGTAATATAAATCATACAGTGACATAGCACAATAATTATATATTATCTCTTCAAAGATCAGTTTGCATAAAAATGTATATTTTGTATAATAAATAAGTATTATTTGGACGATTTATATTTCGCTAAGCTAAAGCTTCCTCACCGTACGAAGTACAGAAGAGCTTATGCTTCAGTCGTGTGTCTGTAACATTCTCGGATAAAAAATTAATCCTTTATACAAGCTTCTTGTCTCGTCTCCCTGAATCTAAAAATATATTTAACTCATATATACTTGGATGTTAGTCGTCACTCGCTCGCTCATAAGACCAAATTTGTGCCCTCTACTCATCTAAAGATACCAGAGCGATTAACTACACATATTCTTTGGCATTCAATTCGAATTATCTCGCATTATAAATCCAATCGCCTGTATACTTTCGGAGGATATCAACATTTGAAGCACCTCTTAATGCTGCCCTATGAAATTTTTAACTCGTCGTACGCAGTACCGAAGAAGCTAAAGCAATCGGTCGTGAGTCTGTAGCATTCTCGGATCAAAAAATTTCCTTAACAAAAAGTGTTTGTCTCGTCGCCTTGAATCCAAATATATATGTAACTTATATACTTGAAAGTTAGTCGTCGCTCGTAAGACCAAATTTGTGATCTCTACTCCTCTGCAGGTACCGAAGCGATTTACAACAAATTTGGTACACATATTATTTGGCATCCCATTTGAATCCGCTCGCAGTTTAAATCCAATCGTCCGTATACTTCCCTAGTTATAAGGGCCCAAATTTGGAACCTCCCTTAATACTGCCCTTATAAAAATCATCAAAACACTCAAAAATTCTACTAAATATCCTAAGATATTTTATATCTACAAGGTTTTTTCATATTGTTATCTCAAAGGCCATAAAAAAATATTAAACATTTTAATTTTGAATTTTGAAATATGCACTATTTTTTATCAAAATAACCTACAAAAAATTGTAATTTTTTTTATATCTATAACATTTTTTTCAAATTGTTAACCGAAAGGCCATAATTATTACAAACCACTGCTCGCATCGCATATCTTACCTAAAGACGAGCTCTACGCATTGGTGCGTTTTACGCGTACCAAATCTTGTTTTATAAATATTAAAAAATTCTACAATAAAATATTTTGTCTACAAAATTTCTTCATATTGTAAACTCAAAGGCAATATAAAATTATTAAATATTATAATTATGAATTTTAAAATACATATCAATTTATTTTGAGTACCTACTTCAAAATAATTCCCTAAAAATCCTATTATCAGTAAAATTTTTTCAGATTGTGAACCCATGGCTATTACAATGGACTTTTTTTAAACTTAAAAAATAGTATAAGTATGCACGGAGTGGTGGGGGTCCGTATCCGATGCCTTATACATTTTATAAGGCGAGTTAAAGACCTTGGTGTATTATTCACGCTTTATTTATTAATATATTTAAAAATTAGTGTATAATCGAATATCTTTCGATTCAAGACATAAAATCACCATCTTACATCAACTTATATTGTAGATATACAATTTAAATCTGGCTGATTTAGGTGATTTATTTAATTTCAATTTGTCAAGACTTCAACCTCTTCTCAAATTCAAACATCTGATGTTATGCCTATGCTAATTGCTAAAACCTCTGAAAATGATTTTAAAGGCGTGCCAAAGTAAGAGTAGTTTTATATTAGGAGAGAAGAGCTTTACAGATGGTCTCTTAATTCAGTTGCCATTGGCACGGCCGGAAGTGGCAGCTTTAGGAACTTGGTGCTAATCGTTTGTTGAACGAACTTAGCCGGAAGACTTCGTTTGATATCGCTCGGATACGAACGTAATATGTATTTAATTTTAAGTATTATTTCGTTTCTACTAAATATTTACAATTTTAACTTTATATATTTTGATTTATTAAACATATGTAGGACGCGCCCACACAGACATACACCCACGATCACACATACACACAGAAACACCTACACATGAATACACATGCACACACCCTGCAATGCAAATACACAAACACACACACACACATGCATATAGAAGAGAAGCTAAAAGCGTCTATTATCGTTAAAATATTGACTTGGAATTTTTCATATTTACAATATGTCCTTTATACTTCGCCGAAAAAGTAAATATCAATAAATTATTCATGACAACAATACTACAGAGGTATCTTAAGACCATTTTAGAGGGAGTGCACACTCCTTCTCTTTTAATCTTCCTCGGTTTTTCCAGAAATGTATACATTAAATTTGGACGCCTACGGATCATAAATATATCAATTTTTTATTGAAGCAAATACTGCGAGTAAGAGAATGAGTTATTGAATTGTTATTTATTGTTTATCATAATAATTTTGTTTATATTATTTTTATCTAATATGATATCGTACAATAGTACAAGGCAGTTATAGTATTTGGTAATGTGTCTGTAACATTCTCGGTTCAAAAAATTTTCTTAACAAAAAGTGTTTGGCTCGTCATCCTGCTTACGAAAATGTATAAAACTTATATGACTGGATTATGTCGCTCGGTCGCTCGTCCTTAAGACCAAGTTTATGGACGTATCTCCTTTGAAGGTACTGGGCCGATTTTAATGAAATTTGATATACATATAATTTCCACGCCCGTGAAGTTCCCGTCGCATTTTAAATTCAATCGTTTCTACAGGTTCGGAGTTATAGGGCCCCATTAAATTCAGTCCATAGTCAACTTTCAAAAGATATTTTATGTCTAAAGTTTAAAAAATAAAAAGTAAATCGGACATTGAACGCTTTCTATAGGTGAAACCGCAGAAGTCATGTGACAGTTACTTTATTACAAACTTTATATTTTCTAATATATAAACTATTTGCTTGTGTGATTTAATTAATATAATTAGGAAATGTTCATCAAATAAATTTCAATATCCTTGGCTAATCACGAAACGAACGATATTAACGTTACCTATGTGTGCAATTTTAAATGTGGGGTTATGGAAATTAATACTGTTATGGTACAGGAATAAATAAATCTCGGGATCATAATTGGTTAGATTGGTTCAGCCGGCTCTGTGAGTATAATGTCGATGATTTAGAATTATATACATAAACTCAGAAATTTATTTATTTCATATTAAATGCAGAAGAAATGTCATCAAACATTCAAGAGAACATAAACCAAATTTTAAAGACTCATCGAATATTAATACATTATTGTATAAAACAATAATTTGAATATTAGAGAAACTTGGATTTGGAAATGTTCATTAAATATATATATCCCAATAATGAATTGTTATCACTTTTAGTATTGTATTTATTGCGATTGGGCTGATACCACTGGCGCTTACGCCAGTTCTTGTTTATGTTAAATTAGGCCAAAAAATATTATTATATCTCTTAAAAAATCAGGATTAAAGTGTTACTTACTGCTTCACCTTTGATCTGTATTGTTTGTCAAACAATCAATAATAATATCAATTAAGCCCTTCAAAAATAAAAATTTACTTACAGCTACTATTTTTCCTAAATAATTATTTTATTTCACATTTTACTTAGAATTAGTGGCGATTCTTCATATTTGTCAAACAAACGGCTATATAATTTTATATCTCAGGATAATATTTATAGTAATTTACTTTACAATTTTTTCAAGGTTTTGGCGTAAAGTACAAAAGAAATACAGTGACATAAACAATTTTCACAATGGTCGAGCCTATAAATATATTGATATATAAAATATATTTGCTCGTCAATCAAGTGTCTACACATGTTTGGAATAACCCTTCAAGATTGAATGATAGTGTTTTAGCTCGCCTTACGAAGTACAGAAGCGCGAATGCAATCGGTTTTTGTTGGAGCTCCCCTTAATACTTCCCTTAAAAAAATAGAAATTCTACGAGAAATTCTAAGATATTTTATATCTACAAGATTTTTTCTTTCTTTTACGAAATAATAAGTAAGTCTAGTAATCATGGAAAACTTCGGGAAATCCTTCGTTGAATCGATTTTTTTGAAATGTGTTATTATATGTGGTAGTGCGGTGTGTGTGTACCCAATAGTTAAAAATGAGTATGCTAGTTACGTAGTGTAAAATCTAATAATTTCACAATGAGCCACACCTAGCGTCACGATGAAAGGGCGCTTAAAATCTGAAACTAAATGAATGGTTTACGCCGCAACACTGTTTGTGGTTGGCCGCAATTTCAGTTTCCTATCAGCAAACATTATGACGTATAATTTAGTGGTGAATATTGGTCACCAATTGTAACTACAACTTTCCGAACAAACAACAAACTAACTAACGCTAACATTTACAATAGATACCGACAGAAAGTTTAGAACATATGTGATTATAATAGTTTGATATGTTGGACAATTCCCTTATTAATGTCCTCGCATATTGTTTAAAATTAGTTTAATTTCTATTTATAATAAGAAATTTGTTTAGGAAATAGTTTATATCATTTATTGAAAGCAGGTTAATCAAAATAGAGATTTCAAAAAGATAAAGTTGATATTTTTAAATCAATTAGATGAAACACCGTTCGACAGAGTTATGTATCATTAATATAATTACCCAGAAATGTTTGTATGTGAGTGTAAGTGCGTACATATGTGAATATGTATAGAACGCTATTTTTTGTAAAAATGCAAATTGGTATCGACGAGAATCGAACTCACGACCTCCAGGGTAAGAGGCGAGAGTCTTAGCCACCATGCCATGGGGACAGATAAGAATGTTATATATATAATATCAAATAGTCCATATTGAAAATAAAAGACTACACAACAGCAACTAATCAATTTCTAATCAAGTTATCTGCCCTACGTAAAAATAAAAGGTTATACGTCAGAATTATTCAAATGTCAATAAAAATATATTCCGAATCTTTAAAATGCGAGTTGTGTACATTTTTTCTTATTTTTAATGGCTCGAGCCATTGTGTTTTAACATAGGACCCATTATCACTTTTAAAGCTGCCGTGGCACTGCAAAATTCAGAATCTAGCCTGATTATTTGATTCAAAAATAATAACGAATCAAATGTCAAATTATTGAAAGTATTGTGTAAAATGGTTTGTAATACACATATTTTTTGAATAATCGATCCAATTAGAAAACAGAAACCGTAAGTAAAGTTATAATCTCGATTTTTGTGAAATAATACATTCATGGAGACTGTTTCAATGCACGTGTACAAATGTTCAAAATATTGTTTATATTATTCAGTTCGCAGTAATACCGCAGTTACAACATCTAATAAGAGCAATAGACAAATTATGAAATAATATTAGATTTTTGAAGAGGTAGCAAAGCTAGCGCCGGTTTTTTCGCTAACATCTGCTAGCAGCAAAATATTTGTATACTAGTATGATGTAAATAAATGTATAAATCAAATTATAAATTATATAATAAACAAAATCTTGAAGAGTTTATTCAAACATATTTAGACACCTGATTGGCTAGAAAAATACATCAAATTATTAATATTTAATTTTTTTTAGGTTTGTTATCTGTCAAATGATAGAAACTGAAGGAAAACCGTGTAAGGGTAATCCCTTATTTTTATATTGTAACTATGATTTACCAGAAAATTAGTAGAAAATTCTCCACCCTTCAAAACTGACCTATATTCTGTGTACCATATGGACACTCGGTGCCCACGGGTGAACCTAGTAACACAATAAGTTATATATTGATAAGTTAGGCGAGCTGGAAGCAGCAATTCTAATTATTTAAAAAAATTATGGAAAATGAGAAAAATTCATTGAACTCGGAATCTTTATTTTAAATTGTTATGTGAAATATGATTCGAAATAAATTGCAATTGCGATATAGTGAACACGGTCACGAGTGAACTACCCAGTAAGTGAACAACAATATGTTACACGACATGAACATGGACTAATGGAAACTTTAACTTTTTAATAAGCTAATTACGTATAAACAAGAACAAAAACTTGAGTATACATGTATTATAGATATCCTTTGGAAAAATGCAGGTCTTTCACATCTTCAATTTAGAGGGAAAAATATCTAAGTGCACACATTCCTGACGGAAACTATGCATCTGGGCATAGACTTTAGCGCTGTTATTACATGTTTGGCACATCCTCCTACAAGATATTTTAATCAAGATTTGAAAACATGAAAATATTCGCACACACACACACACATATATATATATATATGCAAAACTGACAAACTAACAAATACAAGACATGAAATAAATGCATGTATTATATGCAACGTTTTTTTTTACACGACGGTTACGATTATATAAGAACAAATCTTATTCAAAAATGAATATGAAACTTATAAATCCATGTCCCATAATTATTGGAGATTTTAGGTTAGATCATAATGAACTGTCCAAGTTTAAAAGCCTCGCCGCATAAAAGCGACGGAATGATATCCAGTGTTATCTATACCAAATTAAAGCTTAAATATCCCTTTTCCACCCCTGAGTTTTTCAAAGTGGACGTCAGCTTGTGTCCTGTACAATCTGGATCAAAGCCTGCAAAGTGCGAGATCGCGCTGTGCGTAGCACCTCATGTGAACTTGCTCGTGTCAACTTCGTACAGTTGTTATACCGACTTCTCTACCATTATATATGAACTGTTAGATAACTAATATTTCAGTTTGTAAGCCCAGTAACGTTTTTATTTAATCTTCATTAATTTTTAGGGTAGTAAATCTTAAAGTTCAAAAATATATTTTAATTATTTTCTTTCATAGGCAGTCTAAAAGGTAATAAAGTAATCATGAAAATTTCCGAACTCAAAATTCTAACGGAAATACATGTCTGATCATTCCTGAATTTGATTTCACTACTTTCGAAATAATGTCTATGTGTGCGTGCATTAGAGCTAAGCCTGTTGAAGTACAGAAATTTAAACATTACACTTTAGATTTGAATATGCCCCTGAGGAGAACTTCTTTTTAGCTCGCCGTACGAAGTACCGAAGAAGCTAAAGCATTCGGTCGTGCGTCTGTAACATTCTCGGATCGAAAAATTTCATTAACGGAAAGGATTTGTCTCGTCACCCTAAATCCAAAAATATATATAACTTATATACTTTGATGTTAGTCGTCGCTCGCTCGGTCGCTCGTAAGACTAAATTTGGGCCCTCTACTCCTCTGAAGGTACTGGAGCGATTCACACCAAATTTGGTACTTATATTATTTGACATCCCATTTGAATCTGCTTACAGTTTAAATTCAATCGCTTGTATACATCCCGAATTATAGGGCCCCAAAATTTGGAGCCCTCTTAATACTGCCCTTATAAAAATAATTAAAACCCTCATAACTTTTTATATCTATAACATATTTTCAAATGGTTAACCAAAAGGCCATAATTATTAAAAACCACTGCTCGCAACGCATATTTTACTTAAAGGCGAGCTTTACGCATTGGTGCGTTTTACGCGTGCCAAATCGTGTTTTTGAAAACAATATCTTAACTCTGGAAGTAATAGTTAACTCTTGTTGAATTTTACATATCTCGGAAACCACACGAGTTTGTGGAAAATGAAATCTTATAAAACTGAAGATAATTAAATTTCAAGTAACTTTGAATTGAAAAAATAAAATTCTTATAATACTACGTCCACATATAAGTATATATATATATATATATATATATATATATATATATATATATATATATATATATATATATATATATATATATAATATAACGCTCTTTGATAGTTCCTGATATAGTATCGTGTTCGTTTTATTATTATTATATAGACAGTTAAGATACTTAAAATGGTTCTTGTATCGTTGAATTTTAATTAATTATTACAATAGCTATTCGCTAGCGTCGTAAATCAAAGAAAATTGCGTCGTTTAAGATGGTGGTGTTTTCCTTTATTACTTTGTAGATGCCATTTTCTTAGTTAACATGCGCACACGCCAAACTGTGGTCCGTGCGTCAACACAGTAAAAGTTCGTGAAAAGTGTGCGTTCTTGTGTAAGTTATACAAGCGAATAAGCTATTACAAGTCGTCATAAAATCAAGTTGCTGTGTACATTTCAAGTGGATGGTGTCTTTCTTTGCTGTATATTTCATCGCAGTATATGTATTTTAAATTTATTCCTTCACGTTACTGACACTTTTCTAACCTAACGTACACTCATGTCGGAAAATAGATCATATATAGTAAGCAAGCGACTATCAAAAATTTAAATATTTGCAGTGCCTTGCACTGAACATTCTTGTCAATATAATCAAGGAAAATCCAGTAAATATTGTTTATTATAATATATGTTATATGATTGTTTCCCATTCTCTTTACTTTCTTTTTACAAAGTAATAAGTAAGTATAGGGATCACCAAAAAAATCGAACTAGAGATTTCAACGGATATACACGTTTTGAGCTCTCTCGAATCGAATATGACTATTTTCAGAGTGACGTCTGTGTGTGTGTGTGTGCGTGTGAACGCTCTAGAGCCGAAACTGTCGATCGTAAAATTATGAGTCTTCAAACTTAAGACTTGTATATGGTCTAGTTGTGCACCTTCTCTTATTGAAAAGAATATTCAAACCGGCAGTGCATGTTTACTCTATGCATTTTTTGTTCTATCTCCAATATCACTAGAACGGCTACACTTACGGCAAAAATAGTTAGGTTCATAATGAATGATATTAATATTTCGCATAACTTTTGTTCGAAAAGTTTCTTCAATAAATATACCAGCTCCGAGAAAATTGCTACTAAAAATTATAAGTATCATGTTTACGTTGTCATGGATTCGAATGTAGCTTAATTAATCGGATCATCTGCGCCTGTCAATATTTCGACAAGAATGCAAAATAGACTGAATAAGATAAATGACATTTCAGAATATTTCTGTAGAGTATTGGTTAGTTTTGATAGCTAGTACTTCAAAACCATTACAAATTGGTATTGGTATAATTTTGCACCCATTCATTTATATAAGGTATGCTTGGTTTTCATATTGCTTCTGTTGGATTATTATGTCCTAATACTATATTTTTATAAATTTCAATATCTTCAACATTTATCAGAATCTCTTCGCTCTAACTCATGTTGCTATCCAGAAATGCTAAAAGTACAAGATTAATCCTTTATATCTGGTTAAGATATTGTTATTTAATATCTGGAATGGCCTGCACTCGACTTAGTTTTCAGTATATATATATATATATATATATATATATATATATATATATATATATATATATATAATGTATACTACGTAAAAGAAAATTCTACGTAGGTCACAACCCATTTTTTACTTTCTAATACGCAGTATTGAAATCATGAAATATTTCGAACTCGAGATTTCAACGATATACATGATTCGACCCTCCCAGAATCGATGTGACTATTTTCGGAATCACGTCTGTATGTCTTCGAACGCTCTAGAGCCAATACAGTCGAATGTAAAATTGTGAGACTTCAAACTTAAGACATATATGATCTAGGTGTGCATTACAAGAAAATTGCAACGGAAAATCAGTTTATTGTTCCCAAAGAAATGCAAATTATGTTAAAAAAATCGTACTATGCCTGACATTTTGACAGGGAAACAAAATAGACTCAAATCATTTATATTTGTAATTTTTCCCCGGTTAAAATTCAAATAGGATGTCAAATAATATGTGTATAGCAAATTTGGATTCAGGGCGACGAGACAAACACTTTTTGTTAAGGATTTTTTTTTTTTCGGAAATGCTAGAGACACACGACCGATTGCCCTAAGCTCATTTGTACTTTGTACAGCGAACTAAAGATAATTTCATTACCTAGAGCGATTTATTGTCATATAAATTTGTCTATTCTATCTGGAGATTGTCGAATTTTGAGCAAACATTACGATAGAAATTATCGATATTGGATAATTATCTAAACAGTTCTCTATCCGTAATATTGGATATTAATTTTGGTGAATAATCAATATTTTCGAAATATAACAAATTTTGTTAAATGACAGACTGGACCACTGTCATTCTAGAAAGTATCAGCCAGCATTCTTCTAATAACTCTAAATAGCTACTATATGAAATCTCAGTTAAATTTTGTACCGAACGATGATGTGTCAATCTTCTATCGCTTATAAAGTGACATGAAATTGTTACAAGTAACGCAGTATGGCCTCAGATCGTTATTGACCGAACATGGTAATATTGTACATACGCGGATTTGCTTCGTGCAACATCCGGCAAGGGCATAGCATATTTTAGCAAGTCATCGTGAACGAGGTGGATCTATATATGGACCGTTTTCCATTTTCAGAATGGTCCATTAGTCCTATGGACTCATTCCATCTGAAACTTGCAACGTTTGTCTACCAATGAAAACCTATGCACTAAATTCTCTCGCAAATCATAGACAACGTACTGTATGTGGAAATATTCGCAATAAAACTTTATTTACTCATGGAATCTGTTATAGAGGATAATATTTTGATATTCTTCTCCGGCATTTGGAACTTAAATGACTTTTATGACATAATTTATGTTGTCAACAAATATTTTTAGCATTACTGTATCTGTTTTGATTGTTATTGTAAGAGTTCTGTAGTTTCTACGTAGTAAGTAATTTAAATTTAGTTTGGAATTTTACAATTTCTTATTTCAAACAATTGAATTACAGTGCTATAAATACATAGTGTACTAGTTATTGATTAGCAGAAATAATATTATTTGACGAAGACAAGTTTTATATAACCACTCATTTTTGATGATATAACATAATTGTGCTACGCCGCACAGTGGGACGAAACGCTCTAAAAGTGGCCAAAATTCTGCCATAGCGTTATTAATAAAGATATTAATTTTAATTTTTTTGGAAATTATTATGCATAAAATTTGCTACAATATTAAAGGATAATGTTTATTAATAATAATTTGTTTGTATATATAATGTATAAAGTATCAATACTACGTATATAAAGTTTAATATTTGTTTATTTTAATTTGTTTGTATATATAATGTTTAATATATCAAAATGAAAGCTTTTATAGCCTATAACAATTACATATTTTATGGTATATTGGACAAATAACAAATTTTAAGAAAATCTGTTTATTTCTTGTAATAATGGCTTAATTAAGAAAAATTTTATATTAATTATTTGCTTACTGTTTCATATATATATATATATATATATATATATATATATATATATATATATATATATAAATATATATATATATATATATATATATATATATATATATATATATAAATATATATATATATATATATATATATATATATATATATATATATATATATATATATATATATATATATATATATAGATATATATATATAGATATATAGATATATAGATAAATATATATATATATATATATATATATATATATATATATATATATATATATATATATAAATATATATATATATATATATATATATATATATATATATAAATATATATAACAGTAGTATGCTACGCAGCGTAGTATATATAATTTTGCAGTTCAGCAGCCACTTAAAATAGATATAATGAAAATCCGGATAAAAACGGGAAACATTTTATTTTAGATCTTGATTATAAAATGTATAAGGTATATAATTCTATAAAATTTGGAGCGGCGGCTAATAACTTATTAATATATATTATTTAGCAGTGCAGCAGCCACTTAAAATTGATATAACGAAAATCCGGATAAAAATGGGAAACATTTTATTATAGATCCTAATTCTCAAATGTATAAGGTATATAATTTAATAAAATTTGGAGCGGCGGCAAACGGCGGCAACTTACTTCTATTCCAATGAAAATTATAAAGTAAAAAAATATGCCACCATATTGGATAATTAAAATTTGCTTCATACTTTTAAAATTTAAGCATATTAATTTCAAAATAAATATAATAACGTTCTAAAACTTCATGAATTTTGAAATTCGGTACAATATTAAAAGAGATATAGATAAAGATACCTATGTTCATTAAATTACTAATGGTAAGCCATCACTGCGTAAACACATTTGTATCCTATACGCAGCGTAGTATATATAATTTTGCTGTGCGGCAGTCACTTAAAATGGACTTAACGAAAATCCGGATAAAAACGGGAAACTTTTTATTTTAGATCTTGATTCTGATATATATAAGGTTTATAATTCAATAAAATTTAGAGCGGCGGCAAGCGGCGGCAACTTACTTCTACTCCAATGAAAATTATAAAGTCGAGCATAAAAATGTGCCACCATATTGAATAATATACATTAAAATGTGCTTCATATTTTTTAATTTTAAGAATATTTATATTAAATTAAATATAATAGCATTCAAAAACTTCATGAATTTTGAAATTCGCTACAGTATTAAAAGAGATATAGCGATTTGTATTCTTCATTTCAATAAAGTGTTTTTGTTGATATATTTTAAGTTTCAAGTTCACAGATAGTTTTCATCTATTTCCGTAAAGTAAAAAAAATAAAAAATGTTGGCTTTCTGTATTCTGAAGTATCCACTATAAGATTGGCCAAAAATATATTCAGAAAAAAATTATTTGAAAAATTCAATTTTGGCCACTTTTCGAGCGATTCGTCCCACTGTGCGCCGCGTCGCTGTTCGATTTATATGACTCAAATATTTGCGCAAACATGTTCAGTTAAGGTTAAATACATTCTCTGGAGGGGCTTTCACTCGCTTTTCTTATATGTAGTTTTCAATAAAAATATATATCACAATCTGTTAAAAAATACCAATTCTCCACAGTAATACCCTGAAATTATACCATTTAGCTTATAATTTTATTATACTATCAAATACTGTTTCTTCAATTTAAATTATACATTTAATACGTACTGCTTTTCAATATTTATCTGCAATTACGCTGTAAAACATCAGTTGTTTTATTTGTGCTAACAGGTGGAAAATGACATATGCATTATAACAGTCTATTTTGTTTCTCTGTCAACATTCTTAGGCGTTGTATATACGATTCATTAAAAAATCTCATATTTCGAGTTCAATGTTTTTGTACGTAACATATAAGAAAATAGAATCGGCACAAGATTAACATTATTTATTTTGAATTTGAAATTATAATATACAATTATATCTTTACAGCCCTCCTGCTCAATCTATTTTTGAAATATTCAAAAATTGTCTAATAAAAATAAGGTTCTTATTTTAAAGCACTATAAGGGCCTATTGAATAAAATGCTATCTAGTCCGAGCCGTAGCTGGTCTGAGCGTGGCTTAGTGTATTTGGCCTATATGTTCCCCGACTAGGACCTGGCGGAATCCGGAAGCTATCAATCAATGAACACAAATACGAGTTCAAGGATATTTGATCAGTAAATTCTACATTGGTAGGTTGCATCATGCTGCTAAATAATTCTTTAAGTTTGAATTATGAAATTCTAATCGAAGGTTGATTGATAAAGGATAAAACGATAACAAGTGGCCATATTACTACGGAATTGATGAATTCAATGGGATGAAAATGAATTGTATGATTGATTGTATAGCAAACAATGAGTAGGTATTTATCATTTTTGTTTGATCAAAATGAATGCTGGATTGATGAAACACAATATTTATTTATTAACATCATTTGGATGAAATTGTATCTGTTTCTGTTGTCCATGGCTATTTGTACAGCTATAAATTAAATTTAGTCAGTGTGGTGTTGAAAATGTTTTTATGTTTGTACCATTAGGTTGAATACAATATTTACTTTTTTATACGTAATATATAAAAGAAAGTATTGTGATCACAAAAAAGGCAGTATCGCAATTATCATTGAAATATTCGTCTTGAAGGTCTCTGCATCGATTTTGACTAATTTCTCAATTATTTATGTGCGTCCGTCAATGGATGCCTTACAGTTAATACTGTTGAACTGGAAAATATTGTTTACCTGTGCTATTTTTGTATGTATCTCAAATGACATGTTTTAGATATAAAGTGAATCTTATAAAAATTAAAGATATTAATATTTCTTGCAATTATTATTTGAAAAATGTTTTTGCAAAATGTTCATGTTACCTTTACGTTTACCTAGGTAAAATAAAATGGGCATAGAAATTATTTTTCAAGGGATAACAGATATTCTTTGCGCATTGCTACCTAAATTATTTTAGACAAAAATGCTTCAAATAGATATTGAAGTGGATAAAAGGTTGCTTGAAAATTAATAAACTACAATATATGAAAATTTATATAAATGTTTTTTAAGCGTTCTATATCTATAGAAAAATACAAAATAAACAAGCTTAGGTACATGAAACTACGCCTTCAGCTCACCGAAAAAACTATTCTTTTAGATTATTCTGATATAATTATATATATTTTTGGATTCAAACGAGACGAGACAAACACATTTGTTAAGGACATTTTTTGATCCGAGAATGCTACAGACACGCAACCGAATGCATTAGCTCTCTTCTGTACTTCAAACGGCGAGCTTAAAACAATAAATGTATTTGTTGGTCCATTTATTTTAACAAATTTAATACAACTTTATAGTTTGTTGAACAAATCGAAATATTTTGTATAAGAAAGCATTACACGTGTCTGAATACACAATATTACATAAATATTTACTTTTCGTTCTTATTGTTCTTCTTGTTTGAAATATTGGTACTCGGTCTGAAAACATGAGAGTTCTCCTAAATTGCGCATCGCAATTTCCCATCTACTTTTCATTTTTACGTTTGCACATCTCTGGATCCCCGCTCCTGTCAGATTAATCATAAAGTTGCTCCAGCGGTGGCACTCAATTTCCTTGTGCAGCGATTTCTTAATTAAGACGGTAGCAATTGCTGTTATGACAAATTCATAATTTCTTTAAGTACTGTGTTTGTGTACTATGTTCGTTATCAGAATATATTTTATTTTTATAAAATGGTATATACAAATATAATTATTTTTAACGAAATATTAATTGTTTTCCAGAATATTTATTTTTACTTTCTTAGACGAAGTATAATCATGAAAATTTCCGAACTCAAGATATTAACGGAAATACACTGTTTGACCATTCCTGAATCGAATCTGGCAATTTTCGGAATGATGTCTGTGTGTGTGGGCGCGCTAGAGCCAAACTATTGAAAGCAAAATTATGTAACTAAAAATTGGCATTTGACCTCGGTGCGCAAATTCAATTTTCGAAAATAATATCTTAATCTTAGTTACAAAATATAAGTTAGTTCGTTTGGTGAAATAAAAATAAAACTTAAAAACAGAGAGTGAAAGAACAAGAGACTCGACTGAAGTCCTCTTTTATGAGATGGCTACATTTGAACTATTTCTTAAAGTACTTTAATAAGCTGAGACACAGCTAATTTCGATGGTAAATTTTCAGTTTGATATTATATATCTACTATGAGGAAAAAAGAAAACTTTTTTAATAATAAATGTTCAGTATATGATTCTAAGCACCTTATTCTTACTTTTTAATCAAGAATATCCCATTTGGTTTTAAAAAAGAGATCAGACCCTTTTTACAGTGAATCGCATCACTGTTAAAATCGTAGCTACAGTAAATTTCGAAATTGGATTTAGAATATGCAGGAATACTCACTTCAGTACTGTTCTAGATATTCCTGCAAACGGTATAATTCATCTTAGAATCAAAACGAATATTAGTAGCTTAGATTCTTCGCAGCCTCTGTGCAACAGTTTTGCGTCCGATCGGAGAACGAATTTTTATTTTTGCTTGAAAGGACGACAATAAAATAACTTTCCGTTCATTCTCGTGTCTGTTCATCCATCAGGACCGATACTAGTCCAGATTGATTGAACTTTCTTATTTAGGTTTTTTTTTTTTGCTAAGTTTTGCGTTTTTTTTTTTAAAGAGATAATGTCCTATTTTAATCGCACCACTGTTGATTTACAGAAATCTATTCCTCTTATTTTCCATTTATCGATTATTTTGGTTATAATTTTCGAATTGACATTTAAGTGTATTGTTACTTATATATGATATTTCTGACCATTGTGTTATATCGTAATATTTTAGATATTTGTAGATAAATAGTGGGCAATATTATTAGTGATGTGAAGAATCGAAAACTTTTAAGAATCGAATACTCGGTATTCGAGTTCTTTCAAAAATCGAATTCATCCGAGTACCCAAGTACTCGGATGAATACAGATACACAGGGAACCCCCCCTCCTACCTAATATGTTTCGTCTTCACATGTTTACTTCGTTTGATTTCGTACTCATTCGGTCAAAATGTTAAACATATTAGCAATTAACAAATAATTTAGTTTCACAATTCACAGTTTCCTACCACTCGCAGCCAAAATCAAGCATGTAGATAATTGAGATAAAGAATACTACAATAAAAAGAAGTAGTGCAGTCGGGAATAGAACAATAAAGTATGGCGGAATCGGATAGATTGAGTAAACACGACCAGACGCGTACTCAACGTAGTTTGCGATCGAGCTGGTAACGAATTTTAACAGAGTACAAAATGTATTCGAATACTCAACGAGTACACGCATACGAGTACAAAATGTATTCGAATACTCAAGTACGGATACTCGATTACAGCGAGTACTCTCAAGAATCGAGTTCATACCGATTCTTTGTACTCGAGTATCCCATCACTAAATATTATGTATTGTAAGATTTGATCATGCCGATAATAATTGCAATTTTCAATAAATATCGTGATTTAACATCTTCTAAACTATTTATGAATGCAGATATGTTTAGTTTTACAAATATTCACTTATAATATAACACTGACATTTAATGAGGATCCTTTAACGACAACAAAAAATCCAAATAACTATGAAAACACGGCGTAATATTTTAACACTACCTTTCAAGTTGCCGTTAAATTATACAATATCAACGTGTTAAAATTTTAGTGGTTTATGCGTTACCGAATACGAAAACACGTTAAAAATATTCGTTAATATTTTAACGTTGACCATTAACGGCTACGCTAAAATATACAGAATAGGCCTGATTGAACGCTAACAGCATAATCAAGTTTTTTAGGAAAGCGGTAAACAAATCTGATTACTCTATAACACTCAATTTCTAAATAGGACTATACAAAGTCATTAAAACAAGATTAGATGCCTACAGCTCACCTTATTGGAAATATAAGTGATGTGAGCAGTGGCTTCCGTCCTTCCATTCTGAGTTTGCGCATAAATTTGGGTTACCAATATGTAGAGATCTTGTAAATAAAAAGTAACTTAATTATTTTTTAATTATTCGATGTTTTAATTAATTATCTAAGGGCAGCATTAAGGGGGCTCTAAATTTTGAGGCTCTATAACTCCGGAAGTATACAGGCAATTGAATTTAATTGTAGAAAATTTGGTTCAAATCGTTTTAGTACCTTCACAGGAGTAGAGCGCACAAATTTGGTCTTACGAGCGAGCGACGACTAACATCCACCTATATGAGTTATATTATATATTTAGATACTCTTTTTGTCAAAGAAATGTTTTGATCCGAAAATGCTACACACACGATCGAATGCTTAAGCTCTTCTAAGAAAAAAATATTTCCTTATATCATTGGTTTCAATAAGTCTTTCTTTATAGTTCACTAATTTATTAATTCATAATATGGTGTTGTAGTTTGACAATGAACTCTGAGTAATAAAAGAAAAATATATCAATTCGTATGATTCTCACGTCTTATTTCTATTCTCAGTTGTATAGAAGCACAGTTTGGTTGCTTATATTATTTTATATGATCTCGTTATTATATATTGCGTTTGTTGGTTGCATAGTACATGCAGTTGAATCTTTATAAAATATTAACCAATATGCAAAGTTTACATGCATAACTTTTATAGTTGCGTTGCAGATATTCGTAGTTCGTGTGAAACATGCAAGCCAATTGTTTATGCTCGTGTTAAGATTTATGTTATGTTCTCAATGTGCCATATATGCTAAATATATTATTTTCCTTTAGCTAAATGGAATATTAGTTGTGGCTATTGCAATATTTGCGTGTTCGATCAGCAAAATTTGGAATGCCCTTCACTCGACTTCAATATAAATAATTTTCACATATGTAATATAGCATTATTGTGTATTAAATTTATTCTACTATTTCTTTAAAAATAACTTTCTTAGGGCAGTATGAAAAGGGGCTCCAAATTTTGCAGCCCTATAACACGAGAAGTATACGGGCGATTGGATTTAAACTGTGTGCGGATTCAAATGGGATGCCAAGTAATATGTATATCAAATTTGGAGTTAATCACTCCGGTACCTTCAGAGAAGTAGAGAGCACAAATTTGGTCTTATGAGCAAGCGACGACTAACATCCAAGTACATAAGTTTTATATAGTTTTGGAATCAGAGCGACGCACAGTGGGGCAAAATCGCAAAAAGCTGGGCAAATGTCGAAAATATTTTTAAATTTGTATGAAACTTCGTACATTGGGGTTTTTAAAGTTGCTGGTTACGCGATTCTAAAGTTAAAATTTCAAAAAAACAAAATGGCAGATCCAATTTGGTTGATCAAAAGTCGTTAAATCAAGCTAAAATTTGATATTTTTAGCCGAAAGCCGTTATTTTTAAAATGTTCAATTATTTAAACAATTTTAGCTAAACAATATTAGTTTAAACAATTGGAATTAAAACCAGAGAAATTTAATGTTGTTTCAATTATGCTATTTATACACTATTAAATTTTGTGTAATCATGGCTGTGCTAGGCAAGGGCCATAATAAGTCTATTTATATTTGTACATATTGTTGCAAAAACTTGCAAAAGAATCAAAAGGCTACCTGTATAAATTTTGTTGCGAAATTATGTTTATCAAAATGCATACGAGTTGGGTAAATAATATAGTAGATTATAATACAGATGGACATTATCATTATATAGAATTAAATAGGTTACATGCTGATATTTGTGAATTGCGTCAATAAGGATTATTTAATTTTGACATTTTAAAAATTCGTAATATCCCAGCAGGTAATAATATTTTTAATATTATAATAATTATGATTATATGTTAAATATTTTTGTTAAAAAGACTGATCAAAAAACAAATATAAAAAATATTTCGTATAGAATAGGCGGCCACCAAAAGAGCGACATATATCCAAGTTATATACATTATCGGAACCAGAAAGACGTAAAATGAGTGTTTGTACACATTTGATTTGATTTCGAGAATATTTCAGATACACAACTGTATACTACAGCTCTTTTGTGCTACAGTTCTACAAAATGCGTGCAAATTTAATCTCTGTCTTAATAGATATAATATTAATTTCGCATATTTTAATTATAAGTTAATGGTTATGGCAACACCAAAGACGCTGTAACTACATTCTATAGAAGTGGGTGTGCTAAATAAGGACGAAGTAAATTATTTTGTGGTGTACACAAATTCTTTAGTTTCCCCTGTTGCTTTAATCATTTACTAATGTCAATATTAAGTATAGATATTTTATGTGAAGGTAGATTAATTATTACTTCAGCGACCAACATACACCGAAGTATATATATAAAAGTTATATACACGGTAAAGAAAGCATAGGCACATGCACCAATTTCTGCTGCCCGCTGAATTAGACTATTTTATTTAATATCACTGATATTTAAAAATAATAGAAAATTATGAGATAAGCAATTGTAATTGATTAAGTGCATCATTAGGTACTGTTGGTCTGTTAGCGAATGTTCAACTTGAATGATTGAGTAGTTCTTAGCTATAGGTGTGGTAATTTCTTTTTTGGAATTTTGGTTGCCATGCATTTTGTTATATTAGAGAAAAAAAAATTACACAATATTTGGAGTAACTAGCCCAACCCCTTCCCGTGCCTGTAAAGGGGTAAACTTTTTTATAATTTAGGTTTTTTGGCATTTAACTCGCAGAAAGAAAGAAATATATAGAATTCAATTTATTCATTGAACAAGTATCAATGAAAATGATGCTATTTTATGGTAAGATGCATCAATTCGCGGAAAAACGCATAAATGCACCTTTACCCCAAAATTTTCATACAAGTAACTTTTGTGATTTGTTTTAAATATCATAATAATTGTTTGAGTTAGTATAAAAATGCATCTTAGCTAAAGTTCAGAGCGTAAAATGTTCTACAAAAACGGTCTTATACAATTTTATGTAAAATAATTTATTATTTGTGATATATTTTAATATACGATATTCTAATATTCAATACGCTAATTACTAAATATATTACTGAAAACGATATTTAAAAGTAATTTTTTATGTTAATGAATATTTATTTCCATGCTCTTTTACAATTTGTAATAGATACTCCTATTATCATTGATTCTCGTTTTTAATAATTAGTGAATTGTAGTCCTTGATTAGTTTTACGAATCTCTTAGCGATATCATTTACCTCCAGTATACTTTTTAGTGTGTCTTGAGCAAACATATAATCGGGGATATTGTTCCAAAAAATAAAATCTTAAATTATAAGCATTACAAAAGTTAAATAATAAGGACCACCCTAATATACATACATACATATATATCCCAAACATATTGCCAAACCAACCAATATTTCACAGGAATACTCTGAATGTCATTTATCTAATTGACACTATTTTGTTTCCCTGTAAAAATTATGATAGGCACGGATGATCCGATTTATTAAGCTACATGCGAATCCATGGAAACGTAAACAAGATATTTAAGATTATCCGTAGCAGTTTCTCTGAACTAATACATTTTTTAAAGAAACATTTCAAACAAAAGTTGTGCGAAATATTGTACCTAAGCCTGTTATATGTATGTGTTAATGTTTATATTTATGTGGCGAAAGATTCTTTTCATTTTTTCTTAAAATGCTAACTGGCATGTGCAGAAATCGAACTACAACTTTCACCATGTCAGTCGAGAATCTTACTTCTACGACACGGCGACTATTGAAATTCTATGTTTAATCAAGAAATTTGAAAACAAAAAAGAATAACTGCTTTCTTAAACGTCAATAATTATTATATGTCAACATAAACATATTGCGTAAATATCAAAATGCCAATAGTTTGTTGCATATTGAGTTGTGTAAATAATAAAGTAGATTACAATAATGATGAATTGATATCTTCTTATTGACTTAATTGGGTTTGCGAATGATTTTTTATTGGTCATAAATCTTAAATATATTTAAGTGGGAATTTATTTCATGCTTTTGCGAAATTCACAAATTTGAATTTGGAAGGCGTAAAATTAAAAACGATTCCTATATTTTGCGAAATCTGCCAGAAATATAACGTCACTTTGTAAATTGTGACATATTGTGACGGACTCAAATATGGAGCAATTAATACATATCGACAATACGTGTCAATAAATAAATTTTTAATTTGATAGCATTTTTTTCTGTGTTTTATTACTGCTCATCAAATGGTACATATTTAAATAATTGTAAATTCTAACAAATATTCAAAGCGTGCTGGACACATAGATCCAAGTATGCATATACATATTTAATATTTTAAATTTTACAAGAATTTTTTAATGTTGGTAATTCTGCTCCTCAATATGGTTACATATTGAAATATTGTATATATTCACAAATATTCAAGGTGTTCCGGATACATAATCAGTATTTATTATATATATATATTAAATTTAAAATTTTATAACAATATTTCTAATGTTGGTATTATTTCTTCTATATATGGTATATTCATAGTTAATAAATTGACAATTTTTTTTAATTTATTATTAAAATTTATAAAAAAAAAATGTCGTATTGATGAATAATAGACTATATATGATATGGGCACATGGTGCCCAAGGAGTTAATCTAGTTATACAAATAATTGGCAACATAGATGCTTATATTTATGTAATAAAATTTCTTCTTTTCTTTATTGTGTACGTTTTCGGAATTAGAAAGACATGAAACGAATGTCTAAGAATACGGCTATGGTATCTGGAAGTATAAAAATAATAATATATAATTTAGATGCCTGACTGCAAGTTGTTAATATTGTTTGCATATGTTTTACGAAACAGAAAAACAGTGTTTGAAAAAAGTATATGAATTATTTAAAACAAAATATGCTGCAAGCAATTTGTCGTTCGTATGTTGTCTGCTGGTTGTTTTATATGGGATACTCTTAAAGTAACATATATGTATAGAAGAAACACAGCAATGTTGTGTAGCATCATCACACAACAGGTACAAACGGCGGCGATGCTCGCCAGTCTGCGTAACGGTGACAGGATAAATTTAGATGTAGGGAACTAAAGTTACAAATCGATACCTAGGCAGGAATATACCTGCCTATTGGCACGTGAAAATACTCGTTACAAGGGGGTGCGATCGATGGCGATTACATAATTCTAGGTACCCTCCATATTTTGGGATATTGAGTTCATGACATGCTAATCGCGATTTAAGTTCCTGATGGAACACTGCTCTGAAAATGGTGGCCATGAAATGTACTATCAATATTATAATATATTTGGTTGTTATAGTTATCAATAATAGAAATATAGTAAAAAGTACTACCGGTTTAGATTTTGTTTTTTACTTTCATTTACGAAGTAATAAAGATCACTAAGAAAACCGATCCCGCGATTTTAATGGAAATATTCTTTTTGAGGGCCCCTGAATACATTTTTACTATTCTCTTAATGATGCTGTGTGTCAGACTGTATGTGTGTATGTGTATATGCATGTGTGTCTGTCTGTCTGCCTGTGAACACGCTACAGCCTATACCATTCAACGTAATAATATGATGTATTGAATTTAAGATTGTGTAGATATTTCAACCGGAAGTGCTCATGTATTCGTGTCATTTTTGTATTATCTTGGCAATGGCTGCATTTACAGAAAAACTTATAGTTATAAAAGCCCAAGATATTCCATTTATAAACAACTTTTATTTCAAAAATGGCTGCTAAACTGTACCATTCTCTAAAAAATTGCAATTGAAATATTTTTATTTATTTAGATATAATAGTTATTTATTATTGATATTTAATTATTTCTGTCAAATATAAATTTAAAAAACAAGAAAATACCAATAATTGTTTAATATTTATTGCACATATATTACATGTAAGTAAAGAATACATATTTATTGCTACAAAATAATGATTTGCAAATCGATAAAAATAGTCTAACTAATTTGATTTTTGGCCACTTGCTTAGAAATGACAAGCTTGAATTGAAAATTGAAATTTCGTGATGCTAAATTTTAATAATGAAACGAAAACACACTCCGCATTTCAATGCTCGAGAAATATCGTTCAATTTAAAAATGTATATTTATCTATCGCATCTTAGGAAAATAATCCTTTTTTAAAGTAGTATGTTAAATTTAAAATATCATTTTTATTCCGTCATACGGTGTAGTACAAAACGGCTATGGGGTTTGGTCGTGTGTCTAACATTATCGAATCAGACAATTTTTTTAACATGTTCGTTGCCCATTTTCCAAAAATGTATATAATTTGTTTACTTGGAACATCGCTGGCTCGCTCGTTAAACCAATTTGGTGGATACCATTTCCCTGAAGGTACTGGGTCGATTTTATCGAAATTTGGTAAACATACTATTTTAATGCCAAGAAGTTTCCACCGCTGTTTAAGTCTAATAGTATACATCCGGCGTTATAGGGCTCTAAATATGGCCCATCTCCATAATAGGCATATAGAAAATGTTTGGAAATACCAATAAATTCGAAGATATTTTACACTAATTTTATCAAATTATAAAAATATATATATTTTTAAATTAATAATATTTAATTAAAATATTTTTGAAAATTAATAGTAAGTGTTCCTTTTGTTACTAGCAAGTTTCCTAACCTAACCTAGCAAGTGTTCAAGAATGTTTTCTATATTAAAAATAAAACAAGAACTGGTGCAAGCGCCAGTGTCTCAAGCTCGTAGTTCCGGCGAGCCCAATCGCAATAAATACAATACTAAAAGCGATAGTAATTCATTGCTTGAATATATATTTAACGAACATATGTAAAAAATTCAAGTTTCTCTAATATTTAAATTATTGTTTTATGCAATAATGTATTAATATACGACGACTCTTTAAAATTTGTTTTATGTGGTCTTGAATGTTTGATGGAATTTCTTCGGTTTTTAATATGAAATAAATAAATTTCTGAGTACGTTTATAATTCCAAATCATCGACATTATACTCACAGAGCCGGCTGAACCAATTCAACAAATTATGATCCCGAGATTCCTGTACCCTAACAGTATTCATTTCCATATGCCCATATTTGAAAATGCACACATGGGTAACGTTAATATCGTTCGTTTCGTGATTAGCCACGGATATTGAAAATGATTTGATGAACATTTCCTAATTTTATTAACGAAATCACAGAAGCAAATAGATTATAATTATATTGGAAAATATAAGGTTTATAACCAAACATTCACATGACTTTTTCGTTTACCTATAGATGGCGTTCAATGTCTGATTTCATTCAAAATATTTTTTGATTTAATTCTAGCCTATTGGTTCACAATTTGAAATAACTTTAATAACATAAAATATCTTAGAATTTCTAGTAGAAAATGCTAATTTTTTTAATAGTTGACTAAGGCCTGTATTTAATAGGATTCCAAATTTTTGGGTCTTATAACTACGGACCTGTACAACTGATTGAATTAAAAATGCGACAGGAACTTCACGGGTGTGGAAATTATATGTATATCAAATTTCATTAAAATCGGCCTGGTATCTTCAGAGGAGATACGTTCACAAAGTTGGTCTTACAAACGAGCAAGCGACATAATCCAATGATATAAGTTATATACATTTTCGTAATCAGGGAGATGAGACAAACACTTTTTCTTGATAAAATGTTTTGATCCGAGAATGTTACAGACACATAGCTGTCTTTTACTATCGTACGACGAGCTAAAGAATGCTCGCATCAGAAATAATAAATAATAAGATTCACAATATAATACTATTTTCAATATAAATGGATTTGATTTTATATATTTTACGTCATGATATTACAGTTTATACTTTCTTGGATGAAGGAAAAATTTCGAACTCGAGATTCTAACGGAAATACATGGTGCGACCATCATTAAATCGAATCTGACTATTTCAGAAGTGATGCCTGTGTGTGTGCGTGTGTCTATGTATGCGCGCTGTAGCTTAGACAAATTATGAATAATTAAACTTAAGGATTGGATATGCCTCTTATTTTAGAAAACATTAATTTAACTGAAAGTAATGATTTACCCTTGCTACTTTTTAATGTTTTGAAAACCACATGAGTTAGAGATAAAGTCAATCTTACAAAATATAAAAACTCCAAAGCAACTATTGTTCGAAAAAACTTTTGAAATACATACCATTTACATAAAAATTGCCTTTAAAATGGTTATTTTATATTTATATTTTGCTAGTTACAATACATATTGCTTTTGTTTTACAGCTATCGTAGGGTGAATTTAAAGTATAGATGGTGAAAGTATAAGTAAGTTACAGGGGCATTCACCTTTTGCGGATTCAAAAATTTTTTTTTTTTGCAGAATAGGACACTTTGAAGTGTTGACTATAGGTTCCTGAAGCCGTTTTTTGAAATTCGAGTTGGAAATATGTGAAATTGCGATTTAAACAAAACAATGTTTTTGCTCAAACACGGTGTTATCGCGCGCGTCAGTCTGAAGTTGAAACTTTAAGCGCGTTTTTCTCGAAACCATATTTTTAAAGTCGCGCGGTAGAATATCTCGACAACAAATTATCCGATTTAACTTTCGATAAGCGCATCTTAAAGGTAATAAAATTCTCTAGGAGTTTATTTTCGACAAAGTATGTCCGACAATTGTTAATATTTTTTAAGGCCCGCCAAAGGAGAAAAAAAGTGGCAAAAAATAACTTTTTTCGTACGATGGTCGCCATTTTGCTAATTATGGTTCAAATGGACCATCCGAGAATCAATTCTTAGACAATTTAATATACTTTCAAACCCTTATTTCTTTTTTTTTTTCAAACAACTGAGACCAGAGTTATGCTACCGCGCGCCTAAATTGAGCTGCCCACTTTGGACCTGGACATCTTCGCCGGGTCTGAACGTACCCAACATTAAAAAATACCTTATGAAAGAGAAAAGTTGAATAAATACGATACAAAAAACCGCATGCGAATATCTTGAACGTACCCTGAGAAAAAAAATGTTAATGTTAGTAGCATTTCTCTAATATCAGGCAATTCTGCGTTTCCTATCGCGTTTACATTATGTTCCTGCATTATTGTTCATACCATATGACGTTTGTTTCTAAGTTATGGTTGTGTTTAGTATTAATTTTACTCTGTTATCATATACCTTCATATTACTATTTCATATAAAATCCTTTTCAAGGCCATTGCGTTTCTCTGCCTTGTACAATATTTAAAGACGTTTATTTTAAGTAGTGTTACCGTATTCATTCAAGATGTATTCAATCTAGTAACTTTTGACTATGACGCAAGTCTGTTGCTTCAGTATCTGAACTTTATTACGAACCCTATACTGTAGCCAAGTTTCAAATCGTACATCACCACTTGTTCAGTTGGAATACATGCAAGATTTAAATGAATACAAATTTGCATCTGATCTAACTTAAACATAATATGATCCCAATACCAATTTGGTAACAGAATAATACACCCTAAGCTCTTGTTACTGGGTTCAACAACTTTCGAACTAAATGCACCCGGGGCAATACTACTATTACTGACCAAGTGGGTTAGTATTAAATTCATGTACCCACCACCTGTTGCAAGCTCTCCCGCTCCTACATTCAACAGAAACACGCTGGGCGGCGAGCAGCACAGCGCAGAACACACTTCAACTGAATTTGTGAGGCTACTCCACCCTCCCAATACAATTTCCGCATAACATCCAAAACTGTATCCTTTCGAAGTGTGGTTCACCAACCAACACCACCCAGAATCGGTAACCGATATTGCTAACGTCACGTGACGGCCACGTTTTATTACAACGCATTATGATAGGTACATATATTGTTTTTGTACGTGGATCTGGCAGATGTTTTGTTTGGCAACATATGTTACATTTTACGTTTATATATAGTTAGGTTTCTATTATGTTTTAGATGTGCCTCTGAAATATGACAATAGCATTCATATTTTATGAATTATCTGTTGTCAAAAACGTACAATCATTATTTTATAATATTTTTGAATTTCGCGTGCTTTTAAGGGGTCTTTCTGGTTTTTGGGGTTAAGAAAGGAGCTTTTAAAATATTTTTTATATTTAAATCAAAACCATTTATTAAAAACCTGTTTTTTCTATATATATATATATATATATATATATATATATATATATATATATATACTTTTAGGAATATATATTTAAAAAAAACCTTATTCCTTTTGATATTAGCCCCTATGTGCGAGCTCAAAAATGACAAAAGGAAATAAGCGCTCTGCGGTGCCCACGATTGCTCCTCGTTGGTTCCCCTAAAACAAAAAAATCAAACGGTTTTTGAAAATATATATATCTTCTTCGCCTTCTACGGAAAAGTTTTGAAAGCAAAAATTAAAAAATTACAGTTGTCCGAAAAATATGTTTATAAAACCGCTATTTTCCTCAAACTTCAAAATTGGATGTAAGGAAATCTATGCCATTTCAAGAAGTGATTCTAGAAGACGAAGTTGGTATTCAATTGGAAAACAATCCTAAAAAAAATCAGCCTGATCAGTCATATACTTTTTCTGAAATCTTGGGCACCGCCCGAAGAAATCTCATTTTCAGAAAAACGGTGAAAAAGTTTAATTTTGAGATTTAAAATAATCAAAATTTTTCTTTCTTTTTATCTATAACGTAAATTCCAATTGTGAACCAAATGGCCAGAAAGAAATTACCAATGATAATAATTTTGATATTAATTGTATTGGAGTCAATTATCAGTTAATATTGTTATTTGTCATTTCATCATATCAAAATTCAGTGGTTATAGTTTTCTTCATATAAACACTAAACAGTACAAAAAATGTTTTCTAAATAAAACTAATTATACGGTAAGCTGACAGCATTGGTGTCTGCACCTATGATCTCTAGAAAAGAATGGTTATATATACATAGTAAACAATTAATACAAAAGTGCATGCTAGTATTAATTTTTATATATTTCAATTAGGTTTTGACAAATTGAAAATTTTGTGAAAATAGTGTATTTTTACACATTAATTATTGATCTAACTCAAGGGCTCAAAGCGCAGAAAGATGGGCTTGGGTAAAAATTGTATTTCCGCTGAAAGTTAAGTACAATCGTATAAGAAAGTAATAGTAATAAAATTTAAAAAAAATTGATAAACACTTATTTATTTATTACCTGTTGCTTCAAAAAAAGGGAATATTTTAATGTTCGTGAAATAATCTCGTTATAGCTCTAGTGAAAAGAAATACCTACGTATTATGTAGTAATTGTATAAGCCTACAATCTAAGTCTTTCAGTTTTGCTGGTTTAATTTTTTTAGAGATCCAATTATGGAAAGCTTTGTGCACAGTGGAGCGAATATACGATGACAAAAAATGTATATAAAACAAGAAAAATAGAAGAATAAAACACAGATAATATGCAAAATGTGATGTCACAGCATGATCGCTAACTCAGTACAAAGCACTGAGAAAATTCTATTACCTCGACGCACCGGTCATAATCTTTTGTATACCTACACCGAAAATAATAATTAGGTTAACACAGATTTATACCCAGGATGATATCAGCAAATACTCTTAGCGGGGAACTGTGTCTGTGTGACTATTTTTGTAAAATAGAATTTCTAATTAAATTCTGCTTTGCATAAAAGCGCATTTATCTCGTTTTAATCTTCAAACGTACGATTTTCTTTTATATAATGTTCATGTTCATAATCCAACTTTTTACATTCTATGGTATTACATAATAATTATGACATAGTTCTCTTAGTTGCATTAAACTTGGATTTTAGATTTCTTTTTCCAAAAATAAGTAACATACTGTTTCGAAAATGTACATAATTCCTTATACTTCGGTCATACATAAGACCATCTTTGTCGTTCTTCACCGCAACTGTACCGATTTTAGTCGAATTTGGTACACATACATATGAGTGATTATTTAGTATGAACAAATTTTTAATTCAAATGCAATTATACTTCCGGAGTTATAGGGTTCTAAAAAATACTAACTTAAGATTTTTTTCTAAATAACTACATGGATTACAAAATGTATTTAATTCAAATTGAATCTAATGGCCATAACAAATTAATTACGTAATAATTTTGAAATTAAAATATTTAATAAAACAATTACTTTAATTGTTGAATCTCAAATTATTGAATCCCCGCAAAACAAATTCATTTAATTCTTCGAAATTAAGCGATTATAAAATTGTTTTCGTCATTAAAAAATCAGTGGTTATGGAATTGTTTCCTTAAATGTATATCTCTATAACTAATGTTTGTCTCATCCATATTTCTCAAAAAGGCGCTTGAGCTGCAATGATAAAATAGAATCAATATATTGGTAAAATGAATAGCACGACAAATATTATGAGAGGCACACCCGTGGCTGTAATATATGGGGGCATTTAAAATAAATTAAATGCGCGAAGCGTCTGAGAAAAAACTCTAATATTAAGATAAATCATCAGGTTCATCTAATAAGCCAGTCAGTAGGTGTTTTTGCCTTACAAAAGGTGGGGTAGAATTGACTTTAAGATATGTTGTTCAAATAGTGACTCTGATGCCAAAGGCCTTTTTTATCCCCTACTGACTGGACTATAATTCGAAGAAAACAGATTAGTTTTGCGATTTAAATATCAAAAATTCTATTAGAATAGATATAGTTCAAATAAGAGAGATTGCAAATAACATTATGTGTATCTATAATTTACAGACAGCTGTAGATAAATATTCAGTCAACTATATTTGCGTAATATATGTATACAATATTTCATTAACATATATTAAGAAAGAACAATATTAACTATATGAACACTTTCAGTCTGATTTAGCACCTTATGCATTGCGTTCAGTTTCTTAACACTATATTTTAATCATGTGAGTTTGAGTGTTAAATAACAACTTCGGAAATTTGATTCTAGAACCAAATATTGCGGAAAATAAATGTAAAAGACAAACAAAGCAAAATGAAAGCGGGCCTAATTAACTGTTAAACTGTGACGAACACAACGATAGAAGCATCGAGATCTACAAAAGTTTCGAAAATGACCAACGAAGCAAACAACACGTTGAACGCGACGAAAGAGATAGAAATAAACATAATACATTACGTTGCCGTTCAAGTAGTGTTCTACTTGTTATATTTTATCATATTTGTCCTTGGAATCTTCGGGAATATACTCGTGTCGTATATAGTTTGCTCGAACAAGGCAATGCAGACAGTGACAAATATGTTCATAATGAATTTGGCTCTATCAGATATATTACTGTGCATAATGGCTGTGCCGTTTACGCCTCTATATTCGTTTATTGGCAAATGGATATTTGGCAGTGTTATTTGCCACCTGGTACCTTATGTGCAGGCGTCAAGCGTTTATGTGTCCACGCTGACGCTAACCGCTATAGCCATCGATCGATATTTCGTCATCATACACCCATTTCGACAACGAATGAAATTATCCACATGCGTCGCCATCATATTCAGCATTTGGTTCTTTTCGATGGTCATCACGCTGCCGTATGGTATTTACATGAACGTAGTGGGAGATGGAAAATATTGCGAGGAAAACTGGCCATTGGAAAAACTTGAACAATACTTTGGATGCTTTACGATTATAATGCAATGTGTAGTACCTTTCTGCATAATCGCATTTTGCTACGTGTGTATTTCAGTACGATTAAATCGACGTGCCAAGTCAAAACCAGGAACAAAAAGTGCTAGAAAAGAGGAATTGGATCGTGAACGCAAGCGACGAACGAACCGTATGCTGATAGCAATGGTGACGATATTTGGGATTTGCTGGCTACCCTGGAATCTAATCAATGTGATCCATGACTTCAACCAATCCAGGGGCGACTCTTGGTCCTATTTTCACTTGTTTTTCTTTCTGGCACATTTGATGGCGATGTCTTCAACTTGTTACAACCCGTTTTTGTACGCGTGGCTTAACGAGAATTTCCGAAAAGAATTCAAACAGATTCTGCCGTGCATCTCGAAGCGGGTGAGCAGGCGATTTTGTAACGGTAACGATCACACACATGACACGTTGTTGCAGTCTACGGTGTCCAATTCGGCAGCGGCAATGAGATACTTGGAGCCCCGTGAACCTACTGCTGAACGAAACGCTTGGTCTACTCCGTTGGCCTTTGATCCAGACAATATGCGTATGAACGTTATCAAAGAGGACACGGCTGGTACAACGATTACCCGTGAGCATGCACTGTAGTAGCTTTTCGGTAAGATCTCCTTGTCCGATGATTCTTTTTGTGAAATCTGTGATGTGTGGCTTTTTTAATTCACCATTTTACTACTATCTACACTTTGACGATAGAAAATTGTATTTAATAAACTCTGTATGTTCCATATTGCGTAACGAAACATAGGTAATTTTGAGCATATATTACATATATCTTAGCTTTTATATTTAAGTTTAAGCTGTTAATTTGTTTTTGGTCTTTTGGTTTTATTTTGTATAATTTTTTTTCAACATTATGGACATTTCATTCAAAATATTTAACATGGATTTATCGTTAGAATGGAATCACCAAATTTCAGAATGATTTGAGATTGACTTGAGCAGATTGATAACATTGTGACATTGCTCCGTCTATAATTTTCGCCTCTGTAACTTTCGTATTGCACTGATGTTGAGAGGAATACCAAAATTCGGTAAACCTGTCAGAGAGAACAAGGACGAATTATCCTTTCTATCTTTCTACTCTCCGCCTTTCTTGAAGTAACACGCACTTGATCCGAAAACCACGAAAATTATAGAAGAAGTACTGTATTTTTATAAAGTTAAAAAGAAATTTAATTTAAAAAGAGAAAAATAAAAAAATTCAAAATTGTTTGAAATGTAATTTTTTTTTTCTTTTATAATAAACTACAGACTTCGTTGAAGTTAAAGTTTATAAAACATGTAATATTCTTATTTTTTTTGCATTATATTTCGACTAAAAGGTAATTTTGATGGTAATCAATGAAAGAAATTTATCTTTATTTTATTTTAAATGTGAAATATTTTCACTATCATTTGGCAACTAAAATTACGTTCATTTGTATATTATTATATTAGTTTAGCAATTATGTTAAATTAAATATAATACAAAATAACAGCAAATTCTCTCAAGTTTGAGAATCACTGCTTAAATAATATTTGACGATAAAATTAACGTGATATTCTTATATAGGACACAGTGACGCTGTTAAAAAATAAATAATAACCATGCTTTGAGTGTTAATAATTAATATGGACAAGAATAATGTCATTATGTATGTACATTGAATGCTAAGTGTTGCAATTAACCTAAAAATAAAACATAATCGTGTTTCTAACAATTGATGTGTTCTTCAACGGGTGAACTGAAAGCTATTTAAACTATGTGTAAATGAAAGTAATTTATTTGTGCAGCAACAGTGACTCCAAAATTTGCAAATCATGATCGAAGACTATTTGAACGATTCGGGTATCGGGTTACCCAATGCGTCATCGTTGGTGTTTATGGATGTCAATTCAACAAGTTACGATATAATCGAGAACAAGGTAGTGCAAGCATTATTTTTTATGCTATACACAATTGTTTTTATATTGGGCATATTTGGAAATGTCTTGGTTTGTTATGTTGTGTTTCGAAATAAAGCGATGCAAACTGTAACGAATTTGTTTATCACCAACTTGGCTCTTTCTGATATTTTACTTTGTGTTTTGGCTGTACCATTTACGCCCTTATATACCTTTTTGGGGAAATGGGTTTTCGGAAATGTGATGTGCCACCTAGTCCCATATGCACAGGGTATCAGTGTATATATATCTACACTCACCCTCACCTCAATCGCAATTGATAGATTCTTTGTGATAATCTATCCTTTTCATCCACGGATGAAATTGTCAACGTGCATCGTTATTATTATGAGCATATGGATCTTTTCCATATTGGTGACATTGCCCTATGGAATATATGTGAGATTCAATGTAGAAAAGGATGATATGCCACTCTGCGAAGAAAGATGGCCTTCAGAAGATTTTCGCATGATCTTCGGAGGCATGACTTCTACAATGCAATTCGTTATTCCTTTTTTTATAATGGCGTATTGTTACACTTGCGTCTCACTTCGATTAAAAGACCGAGCACGAAGCAAACCAGGAACAAAGAATTCTCGAAAAGAAGAAGCCGATCGCGAACGGAAACGTCGTACTAACAGAATGTTGATAGCAATGGTTGTTATTTTCCTAGTTTCTTGGCTGCCTTTAAACACAATTAATATCATAAATGATTTTTATATTCCAACTGGCACTTGGATCTATTATTACCTCTGCTTTTTCATGGTGCACGCATTGGCCATGTCCTCAACATGTTACAACCCATTTCTGTACGCGTGGCTGAACGAAAACTTCCGCAAAGAGTTCAAACAAGTGTTGCCTTGTTTCGACCCTTCAGGCGGCCGTGCCCAGAACGCTTCACGAATGGGAAACTGGCGTAGCGAACGGACTTGTAATGGCAATGAAACCGTGCAGGAGTCCTTGTTGCCAAGTGGTGTGCATCGAGCGGCTTCGATTCGCGGCGAGGGACACCCTCCTGCCGCATCTGGTAACATCTCCCAGCGCCATAATCATCCGATGAAGGCTGACAGTGTCGAAGTCGAAAACGTAATAATAACGGGCGCGAGTGTAAATGTTGTTGGCGCTGCATACGATACCCAGGGGGAGACTGTGAGGTTGCGGCTCATTGCTGAGGAGACGGCCGTTGCTACTTCGGCCGTTTGCCAGGCCGAACCTGCCACTAACGATACCCAACAGGACCACAGCGTCTAAAATGATGGAATGGGGGAAAGCAAATCTACATGTCAGGTGAGTTTTCGATACAACTGTTACTGCATGCGTTTTCTATTAATTTTGATAATTTGAAATGTCCATTCAATGGACAGTTTGTTGCATATCGAATTGGGTAAATAATAAAGTAGATTATAATATAGATGGATAAGTATCATTTTATAGAATTAAATAGGTTTCATAAAGCTATTTGTGAATTGTGACAATAAGGAATTATTAAATGTAACAGCAATATTTTAAGTGTTGGTATCACGGCTTCACAATATGATACAAATTTAATTTGAAGTTGTCATGTTGGTAAAACAAATTGCTACATTCAAATCGCACTGGACATTTAACTCGTAATTTCCCGGTAATATAGTCTAATAGTGTATTCTACAGAGATTTTTTTTTTTTCAATAACTGTGATTCTCTGCATTTGTTTTAAAATGACTCATTAAAAAACAAATATAAACATATTTTGTATTGTAAGAAATAAATTCTATAAACGTTTACTGTAGACATTCGTAAATACAGTCAAACGGATTTCTTTGCGTGAATCTGAATCTGATCAGCCAGGTCAAAAAAACCGATTCGTTTTTTGGAAGTCTGACGAGCAGGGTAACTCTCATAATTTGAAAAAATTTAAAATGTTCAAGAATAAATTTAGAATAAAAGGAAACAAGAAATGATTCTTTACTGTTGATATTATTTTATTACGTGTCTTTGAAATATAAAAATATATTTTTTATACAAAATTAGTTTAAACTCATGGCACAAGAAGGCGTTGTCATACAGAGGGTCCACAGGGTGTACAGGGTAACTGCTGAAATATAAATAACTTGAAGCTATTGTAAATGTAATGTACAAATAGCTAAATAGAATATTAGAATAGATACTATTACCTTTGGTTAATCATAACCGATTAGAAAAATGCCGATTTTTGATAAAATGGTGGGCATGAATATTCGGCACTAATTTCCAAGAAAAATACGTTCGTTATTTACTCATAACGGAAAAACCACACATCGCAAAAAAAAATAGACTTACGATGCGTGTTAGAGAATTATATATAAAATAACTTCTATAAATTTGAAAACAAACGGTAATCGGATTTTGTTATGCTCGTTATGCTCCCTTAAGGGGGGGATATATGTAACGCTGCCCAAGAAAAGCATGTTTTTCGTGATTTTTTTTCTCGAATTGGGTAAATGATATTCACTTCGGTTTTTTTGCATGTTGTTTATTTATATTTCGATTAAATATTTTGATTTTATTGAATTATTCTTTGCATATTCTGCCGAGAAATTGCGGCATCTGCGTGCAAGCCGTGCACCTCCTCAAAGGTGGAAACCTCAAGGTCGTCCGGGTAATCATAAAAAAAATGGTTTAAAAACTTAAGCTAGACCAGATTTGTTGGAGCTTTGACCTTGTTGAGGTCAATTGGACGATAATTGACAAAATTGCGGCTGTTCGAAAAAAAGTCATGTTTTTACTTAAATTTTCTTTGCTTTGGCGGGCTGCAAAAAATATTAATTATTGATGGAAATGCGTGAAAGTGGTCAAAGCTCCAATAAATTTAGTGCACATTAATGTAAAACCAACAAATCGAAAATCAGACGACAACTTTTTGAATATGAATAAACAGCATGCAAAGAACCCGAAGTTGATACTTTTTACACAATCCGAGAAAAAAAATCACGAAAAACATGTCTATCCTTGGGCAGCGTTACGTAAATCTCCCCTTAAAAGTTGTGCAGTCTAGTGTAAATACAAACATTACTAGTGGCTTACTGCTCGATAACTCTATACATGCGTCAGTTCATCGTAATAATCTGTGTTACTAAATATTTGCTAATTCATCAAACGTATGTATGCAACGCTTAATTAATTAGTTGCGGGTCTAGGATAAACTCCTGGCTAGACCATAACGCCAGGTTCTCGCTAGTATAGGTCCGTAATTTAATCTGCAAGTTTGGTAAAGTTCTTAACCTGCACAAACAAATTGCGTTCACCACACATCGCCTTCTTAGTTGACTTAGCTTCTGCATACTGGTAGCTATGAGCGTCGAACTTGCACGTGCATTGTTCAATAGCTAGACGTCCGACGAAGTCTTGTTAATAATAATGGGTTGTATACAATTTAATAAGAAAAGTTAGAACTGTGGCAGATACGTACTTCTAATGAGCCTTCTTTTGATGTACTCGTTAACAATAGCAAGTTTTGTAGCAATTTGATTAGTTCTTAATTGATTATCTCTTAAGAGACGTGAGGATATTAGAAGTGGTTTTCACTTGAATTATTTACTTTAATTTTGTTTTAACTATATTTAATATTGCTGAATTGAATTTTAAATTCAAGTTACTGTTGCCATGCAACAATATGTGTGGTAGCATGGGAATCGTAAATAAATGGTACATTTTTTGAAAAATCTTTTCAAACAAAAGTTAGTTTTTTTACTTTTTACTTTTTTTTAAAAAAATACGTTTTTAAGATATTGAAATAGTAATAGGAGTAAACCGTTACTTTATTTTGAACAGAACTATTCATGCCATAAGTGTAGTGGTTCTAGTGATATTGAAGATAGAACAAAAAATTTGTAGAGTAAACATGCACTTCCGGTTTGAATATTCTTTTCAAAAATAAGAGGTGCACAACTAAACCTTACTTAAGTTTGAAATTTCACAATTTTACGTTCGACAGTTTTGGCTCTAGAATGTTCACACACAGACACACACACACACACAGACGTCACTCTGAAAATAGTCACATTCGATTCAAGGAAGCTCAAAACGTGTATATCCGTTGAAATCTCGAGTTCGATTTTTTGGTGATCCCTATACTTACTTATTACTTTGTAAAAGAATGTAAATATCGGTTGTTGCAACACAGAAATTTCTTATACATAGTTATCATTAGAAATATATATTCCAAGCTAAATGTCAAAAAAATATGAATACTCCACAATAATTCCCTGAAATAGTACCAATTAGCATATTATATTATTTTGTTATCAAATATTGTTTCTTAAATATGAAACATAGATGTTGATTCTTTAAAATTCATTCAGGGAAGGTGAAAACGTGTATATCCGTTGAAGTCTTGAGTTCAATTTTTTACGTATTACTTCTTAATGGAAAGTAAAAAAACACTGATATTCCACGTCGTTTTTTCTGATCTTGTTGTGGTCCTACGTAACTACCGAAGTTCGTCTAATGAAATTCTTTTGTAGCGCCTAAAAATAGAAGAGAGTATGATGCTCAAAAAAAGGTCAACTGTAATTTATACAGTAAATCTGAATAAAGTTCTTTGTTTAAACGTGGACATTTCCTTCACTTAACCAATGCTTAGAATCACCGACGTTAACCCCGCTTGGTATTACCATAATGCAAATGTGATGTTTGCACAGTGAAACCGCTTTTCCACTCAACCACACTAACAAGATCAAACAGAGATGCATTTATATTAAACTAATGTAACAGACAGAGATCTGTTGCCATACATTTTAATTGTAATCCTTTCTGTTTTTTTTACAAAGTAATATAACAAACATATATACAAATATCTGTACACGCATTTTCCAATTCCGAATATGTTACAGACACACGATCGATCACTATATCCTTTTTGTACATACTTTATGACGAGTTAATAATAAAAATAAATTTGTTATGTCTAGTTATTTATTCATATAAAACATAATTAACATTTTTAACAAGGACGCATACTTCTCTAAATTGGTTTTCTTATTTGTACCGTTTTACAAATATATGCAAGCCAGAAAATAACGAGGTTCATATAAAAAAATATATTTATGAAATTGTATAGAATCATATTGAAAGAGACAATGTATGTATGTGTAAACCAGTGTTTCCTAACCTATTTTCTGGGCGCAAACACTTACTAAAAATACACTGTCATGGTAAAATTTAGCGAAACTAATCAGCGCGTTGAAATTTGCTTAAATTGATCAGGATATTAGTAGATTTCTTTTGAGATTTGAGACAAATTAATTTCAAACAGCGAAACAGCGAAAAAGACTGATTATAATGACGAAAACATGTTTACAAATACTAATTTTTTAAAAGTATCTTGATTCATAGTTTTATCCCATGATGAATTAGATGGTTTTCATAATTATCATAACAATATCGGTGATTAATGCCATCCATTGCTGACTAGATTAACTTTATGTTATTTTTTAGAGAAGTAGATGTCACAAATTTGATCTTACGAGCGGGCAACGACTAACACCCAAGTGGTATGAGTTTTATATATATATATATATATATATATATATATATATATATATATATATACATATATATATATATATATACATATATATATATATATATATATATATATATATATATATATATATATATACATATATATATATATATATATATATATATATATATATATATATATATATATATACATATATATATATATATATATATATATATATATATATATATATATATTTTGATTCAGGGCGACTAGACAAACACTTTTTGTTAATGAAAGTTTTTGATCCGAAAATGCTACAAACACAAGACCAATTGCTTTAGCTGTTTTTTACTTCGTACGGCGGGCTAAAAAGGTGGGGTGGCGAACACTAGACTTTATATAAATTTAATATTATGGAACAATATAAATCTGTGTGTGGTAACTAGGGATCCGTACATTTTTCGAAATAGCATTTCAAACGAAAATTGTTGGTAACTTTTATACGAATAATTTTCTCTCTAATTCTTGTCTCATTCGAGATATAGAAAATGTAGCAAAAGTAAACTGTTACCTCCGTTAAAGATATTGTTTTCAAAAATTGGAGGTGCACACCTGGGCCATATATAATTTAAAGTTTCATAATTTTTCCTTTAGCATTTTTGACTTTAAACACACAGAACAGGCGTCATACTGAAAATAGTCAGATTCGATTTAGGTGTAGTCAAAACGTGTATTTTCTTTAATATCTCGAGTAGCAAATATTCAAAGAATGCAATAATTCTTATTATACTTTCGTATAAGAAAGTAAAAATTAGAAAAGAATATCTTCAAATACTAATAAATATAAGAACTTCTCCTGCAGCCGTATGTATCAAATTTAAGAATTGATATGTAAAATGATTGTTTATCCAGATTGAAATGAAAATATTTTGTGAACGCAATTTGAATGTGCTTATTTCTTCTGCACGCAGTATTATCGTTAAGGAAATAGGTTCAGAAAAATTCATGAGTGCAAAATTTATTAATTTTTTACAAAAGAAACTTATATATACATATTTGGATTCAGGGTGACGAGACAAGAACTTCTTGTTAAATTTTTTGTAAAGCCTCTGGCCTGGTGCGCCTCTAGTGTTATGACGGCGTTACTAAGGGCCTAAATATCAAATTTCACGATACACACACATTATAATAAATTGTATTTCATGTATTGTCCCTCCAATAGCTATGTGGCAAGCCTTTATTTTAATTTTTCTTTTTCAAAAGGAAACTATTTTAAACTATACAATTTTTTTTTGTTTTTCTGAAATCTTCATATTACAGAAGATACGAATTATTTCAGTTTCGCACCATATAGGCCTAACATTGTCACTATAAAGTGGAGGGGATACAAAAATCTGGTTCTTCTAGTTACAAATTTAAATATTGAATAACTATTGAAGTTGAGCGTTATTTAATAAATTGATTCCGATTATAGTAATTAAATGGGTTCTAAATTAAGATGTATATGTCATTTTCTCCACAGCAAAAGCTTGCCACATGCCTACTAGTCTAATACACCGTAACTACAAAATCATAATTTTGCGGAAGACTATATTTTATTGGTGTTTGATTTTATTTCCTATGTGCCAATAAATAAGTAAAAATGGTAATATCGCAATAAATATTATTATGAATTTTTACTACATAATAGTGTATTTAATCATTAGGTTCAACAATAACTTCATCATGTGGCATTACATACAACAGCATATCTCTTTCAGATACGATAGATTAAAATTAGACAAATACTATTATTGTAGATTTTTTGAAGACACAGGATGATGCATTTTGTGGTAGTGAAGAGGGATTAGAATTAAAGGGGGGATATTGAAGTGTCGCAACACACCGGTTGGACAGCACTGTTCTAAACACATGCATGGTATAAATAAGGCATACCTTTCCACGTGAAAACTTAATAATAAACGGAGTTCCGCTGATGACGTCAGCACGGGCGTTTTGTTGTTCCCGGCAACGAACATTGGAATGACGCGGAAAACGCTGGCAAAAGATACGTTTCTGCTCTGTTTATTTCGCCAATTTCACGTTGTCTCTACACATCCTCAACTAGATATTTCAATAATTGTTTTTTATTTCTATTTGGGGGAGCAAATCATTCATTCGCCTATTTGCGCAATTTATTTAATCAAAGCATCAGCAAAATTTATTTTTCAGGACCTTTGATCATGCATAAAAGCTTTTTGCTGTAGTACATTATTAAATTAGATACAGGTATCGATGCTAGTGGATCGTTTGGTTGTATATCAATATTTGCGCTGCAAGCCAGTCAAGTTATCGACCCATATTTTTTATTTAAAACCCTTTGAGACATCTACCGGTAAATATATATTGTTCTGCCTTTGGTACATTTTAGTTAATATTAATGAGAACAGAAAGTTATCGAAATACAAGCAAATATTAATTATATATATTATAATAACAATTCCATAAGCTCCAAAGTTCATTATATAATTGATTAAATATATTAATATATTTCGCTACTGAGCTTTTTAATTAAAAATAGCCTTACAACTTGCGAAAAGGTACAATTTTATAAAAACCCTCATTTGATAACATTGACATGTTGTTTTAATTATTATTTTAGTATTACTCTTTGTTCGAATTGGTGTTACTAGTAGCACCTAATTTTATTAACTTGCCGTACGAAGTACCGAAGAAGGAAAAGCATTCGGTCGTGTGTCTGTAGCATTCTCGAATCAAAATATTTCCTTAACGAAAAGTGTTTGTCTCGTCGCCCTAATTCCAAAAATATATATAATTCATATACTTGGATGTTAGTCGGCGCTCGCTCGCTCTACTCCTCTGAAGGTACCGAAGCGATTCACACCAAATTTGGCATCCCATTTGAATCTGCCCGCAGCACAGTGGAGTATTTCTATGTAAAACCTGGCCAAAAGTCGAAAAATTAAACTATCGTAAAAAATCCAACATATTTTTTTTAAGATAGTTCGATAAATTTACCACACTACTCAACACATTTCGCTGCCCTAACTGTAATAATAACAATTCAAATTGAGCATTTGCGCGAACCGCACCTCTTTGCATTTGCTGCAGTAGCCGCGCTGTTGTTTTTACAGTCCCTAGTAACTATTCCAATTTGTGTGAGTGTGCAGTAAAATTCTGGAATCAAAATGTTGGAAAATGTTGAAGAAGGTATAAATAGTATTATATACAATATAAAGTTTGTTGTTTTATAAATATAAATTCGTTTTCTGTGTCATTTTATTTGAGGTTATTAATAAAATAGTTGAATGTCATTGTACTTGTACAGAAAATAGTGTTTTCGTAATGTTGTCGGGCCATGTCGGGCAACAACTCTTACACAAATAAAAAACAGAGGTGTTCCTTTAGCTGATTCAAAAAAAAAAAAATTCCACCCATGTATACACATTTATTTTTGGCAATGATTTTAACCCCATCACTATCAGTGATGCATATACGCGCAAATAACATATACACAATCACAATTTCATTGTGCGTGGGTCTCATAGGGTATCTTGTTTGAGGTCGAAGAATCCGAATTTGAAATCAGTTTTTCAAAATTCAAAATGGCGTATCCAATATGGCGGATCGAAATTTGATAAATCGATTTGGATTTAAATTAAAATCGCTATTGTATGGATTATTACATCTCGTCGCTGAATTTGTCAATCTATGTAATATATTTAATTGATTATTTAATAATATAATTTACCAAAAATATTGAGCATTTCCTCTCGAACCTCTGACCATTAGTTAAATAATGGAACTCATTTGCTGTCGCTACACCTATCTATTAATAATATAACTCATGATTACTTATGTTAATACATTCACAAACATTAAACAAACACCCAACATCGCTTTTTTGTTTATTTCCAGTCGTTTGAACTATTAAAATAACAGATTAATTTATTTTTTTAATTCCTATCCACCATATTGGATCGGCCATTTTGAATCTTGTAATTTTGATACTAGATTCATGGATCAGTGACCAAAGGAACCACTTTAGCCCAAGTACCAGTTTTGGTATCAACAGAAGTGGTTTAAGGGGTTTTGGCCAAGTATTCGGGGTAAATACTGTGCGCAGTTTAAATCCAATCGCCCGAGTTATAGGGCCTCAAAAATTAGAGCCCCCTTTAAAAATGTCCTTATATAAATAATTAAAACACCCAAAAATTTTACCAACAATTTTAAGATATTTTAATTTACAATATTTTTCATATTGCTAACACATATCTATATCTATATCTAGTGAAAACTGCGTAAAAGAAAGTCGAATGCAGGCCACTCCAGATATTTTTAAATCATAGTAATCTACAAAAAATTGTAACAGTACCAGTTAAGAGAAAATTGCCATGGAAAGACAGTATACAGTAGGATCCTGGTAAAATTACGGTCAAGGGACCGGCGACTTTGTGTTGTACTAAACGGACGACGCTCAAAACGACCTGATTTTTGAAAAAAAGAAAATCCCATTATCTTTCATATTATTAAGATTTTGACTACATAGTGAATGTCAAGGAAAACAGACTATTAAATAAAATAAAATTTATCTTTAATGAAACGTAGCTATTATATCTAACAAACAACTTAGAACTAGGCACATCGAGCAATTGAAAGCCGGAATCTTCAACAGTGAAATAATTGGGCTTTACTAGAAGCATAGGCTCACTTACGGATATTCCCTGATTAACCTGCAGCTTGAACTACCGTAACAGTGCTTGTCCGATTTGTTCTTGAATTTAAGTTTCAAGACATTTCATTAACAGGAATTCTATCTTTTGTTCCTATTCTTGAATGTGGTTATTGTTGAATGAGACATACCGAATTCATTCGCAAGAGTTACATTCGATTCTCCTGCTTCTAAGCGCTATATTATAGTCGTTTTTTCTTCAATTGAGAAACATTTTCGTTTTACGGAACTCATTGTTGTGCGCGTAATTATAAGAACATATGGTGTCTCATCAATAGGTGACAAAACACTGATTTACGAGCGCCAATCGATGTGCGTCGGAGAGGGGAGCTAGCGGAGGCGACGAGATGTGGTCGTGACTCGTGAAATGATTTGTTTGTAAACAAATTAGAGACGCGCGTTGTTCTAACCGATCGATTTTTTAGTAAATTGCGACGCTCAAAGCGTGAACCAGTTTCGATTGATATAACATGTAGTTTTGATATAAAAACTAAAAAAACTACAAAAAAAAAAGCGTTTTCGAGAAATCGGTGTAATGATCAGATAGTGTTTCCAGGTAAACGAGGATACTTTTCTAACAAAAAGCTTTGGTTTCTTTTCTCAACTACGTAAAATTAAGTTGAGTGCAGATCACTTCAGATATTTTTTAATTATTTATGGTATAAAGAATATGAAGCGGCAACAAAATTGGAAATTTTATGATATGATTTTCCAATTTTTAAAATACAACTCTTCTGGCCCAAGGGTAGTAAATCAAAGGAATATCAAAATTCGTTTATATTTTTTGATTAAATTTCGTAAACTGTAGGTAGATGGCAGAGTATTTGTCGATTCTCATCAAAGTTGTTTACATTGTTACATATTTTAATATTTATACCTGTATATTTATCGTTATTTCTATACGAATTTGTGTAGCTTTACGAACAGTATATACAAAGAGATGTATATTATTCGGTGCTGTGACTGTAACATTAACGGAATAAAATACAAAAATTGAAAGATCCTTCATTCGACTTTCTTATACGTAGTTTTCGTTATAAATGATATGTATTTTTAATTTTTTGTATCTTTTTATATACAGGGTGGTGAATCGAAATCGAGTACATATACATGCTATTTTTAACATTGTTTAAAATTCTTAACAAGTTTTGTCTTTACACTTTGTCTGTAAAATGTACTGGGGAGATAATATTTGCATATTACTACTTCGTATCACGAAAACTATACGAGATATCAACAATCCAAGAACATGTGGTTACAGAGGAGGTTATGTGCAACGCAATGATACTAACCAATAATCTGTAAAATTAATAATTCAGTTTAAAAAAATAAAATTTGGTTATTTTCTGAACAGATCTCGTACATATACATATATATATATATATATATATATATATATATATATATATATATATATATATATATATATAGATATATATATATATATATATATATATATATATATATATATATATATATATATATATATGTATATATATATGTATATGTATATATACATTATACACATCTATAATTAATTAGACTAAAGTTCGTTTATCGCTGGTATAACCAGTAGTAAAATAAATTATCATATTTAAACTTTTTTCAGAATCACTATAAATGTGCCGATTACATATTAATTATTCATGTAATGCGAAATGTGGTCCATTAAACTAAAATTTAAATAATCAAACTTGCTGTGAGTTGTATTGTGTAAAATGTTTATTACAAAATATCAACATGTTAAAATGAAAATGTAACTAAAGACAGCCCCTTAAATAAATTGCGAAATTATAAAAATCACAGGCATCAACAGACTATAAGAAATGTCGTTAAATATTTTTCCAGAAAAGATCACAAGAAACTTTAGTGTTTCATTTTTACTGTGCGCAATTTTACAACACGTCTCGTCGATATTATTAAATGTGATGAGAAAAACCTCTAAAATTTTATCTTTAAAACATATCGCTACAAAATGATGGTCGGTTGGCCGGTCGTAATTGTACTTCTATTAAAAGCGTTTTTATCAAGTATGGGGATGGCACATGATTGTATCGCGTGCGCTGTACCAAGAAAACTTTTTGAAAATCTATTCAAATATTTATTCTTCAAATCAAATTTGTCAACAATCTACGTCATTCCCTTGAGTAAAGTGTTTTTAATCAAAGAATGGAATTGTAAAGTTTACAGTGCTTGTCAGAAGTATTTCCTTGTGAACTCTGGATAAGTATTCTCGGTTAAGTGGATGAATGCAGATAAATAACATTGACGGCCGCTTGCACCGATTCTACTTACATTTTAGATTAGTTAATTTGCCTTACAATAAAAATATACATAAAGTTGCATGCTGTTGTACAAGTAAAACTTTCAGAATACTTATGAAAGTGACATTTATTAAATAAATATCTAGCGACTTGTTGGGTTTCCTCGGCGAACTATGTTTACAATTGTTTAGCTGTCAGATGGAATAAGTTTTAAGTTACGGCAGGTGTATAAATTTGATATTATTTAACATGCTATGTACATAGTTTTATAACAAATATTATATCAAATACAAGTAATATTGTAACAAAACACATTTTTTCTTTCTTATATGAATGTATATAAGGAATTCTATAAACATTTTTACCATACATGAATTGAATCAATTTATTTTCGGTATGACGACTCTACGTTCGCACGCCAAAACTGTTGAAAGTAAAATTATAAAAAAATTTAATTAGGCTTGTATATGATTTGAATATGCTCCTTTTATTTTTGAAAACAATATCATAACCGTAAGTAACTGCTTACTCCTGCTACTTTTCAATACCTTGGCAACATCGTTAGTTAAAGAAAATGTGATTCCTATAAAAGTTGTAGATTTATTGAAAAATTGCTTTTGAAAATAGCTTGCTACATTTACATTTTCCTAGTTACGTATTAATTTTGTGTCCTGGCAATCTAGCATGACTTTAAAACAAGATTAGCAATATTATACTAAATTGTTAGTGGAGGTATAAGAAAGTCGAGTAAAGCCCCACCTTTTACATATTGTGAATCCAATAGTCAGCAAGACATTATCAAAAAAAAATACATTTTTAAATTATAAATATGGAAGCGTGTTGACTTGACCGTTTGTATTATAAGACTGGCTATTGTTGCAATCAATCAATAACAATTGTCATTATTGTTTTTTATGATGTCATCTCTTCAAAATGTGGTCGTTATAAATAAGTTATCTCCATTTAAACAGTGATTAAAAAATATATTCTACATAAATACACAAATAATAATCCACTGATATAGAAATATGTATGAAAACTATGTAAAGGAAAGTATAGTCCTAGTCACATCTCATTTCTAATATGTTTTTTTTTACATTTTTAATTCTTACTTCTTCTGTAACTCGAGTATTTTTCAAGATAGTAAAGAAGTAACAAAAGTTAACATTAACATTTTGGTGTAGAGCACGTTAATATCAATAGCTCAAGACGTGTATTTCCGGGTTCAAAATATTCATGATTATAATGCTTCTCTTTAGAGTTCGCCCCAGTGTAATAACAAAAAATAATTTTATTGTAAAATTAATAAATTACATTAATTAGCTTTATTTTTTATTGTGATGACCATCAGCCAAGGCGACCCGGAGACATTGATATCTGCACCAATGCTTGTTTTTGGTTAATATTCATCCCAAGCGCATAATACATTACAATAAAATATAATCGATACACCCAAACGAATAATGTATTTCTATGTTAATAGTTGGCCTAATTAATAACCGGAAACAGTTTGATAATTATCGCGCATAACGACATGCACAAGCCATTCACTCATGATTTGCTATGTTAATTTGTCCTTATCATAGGTCCCGCACATGCCACACTGTCCGACAGGACTACAGTACCCCCTACCATTTATTCAATTAGCTACAAGCGTGCCACGGTGATAACATCGGTCAAGTGCTGTTGCGTGTAATATACTCGGCCATAATTAATATTTATGCTTTTCTTGCCCTGTGTCAACCTTTTAAATAGTGATAGTAGTATCTTGATTTAAAAAATCTGTAGTATCCTATACTGTACTCTCTTGTTCGTATGATTCAAAACTACCTACTGATATTTTCAGAAATATATGTCTATGTATGTTGTTTTATTATAAATCCCCAATCGGATATTCCAATTAAACACATAATATTGATTCCCTCTTGTTTTAAATGTTGACATTCAGTGAAACTAAGACATTAGCCACAATTTGGTAAATTCGTATCTATGGATACAATAAATAAATTTATAAATTTCCAAAACCTTTTTCTACTAATTGTACATTTTTCAATAAAACAAAAATCAAACTAAAGTAATAAAGAAATTCAATATCTTTAACGTTGTTTTTAGTTATTTTTTTCTCTAATTTATACCGTTTTCGAGATAGTAAAAATAAGCAGGATATTCACTACCGGTTAATTTTATTTTTCTGGGCTACACACAAACTTAAAATATTAATTTTCATAATTTTTTTTCTACAATAGTTTTCGCTGTAGAATGCACTCAGGCACATACACACTCGCATACAGATACACACACACACAGACGTCAATTTGAAAATAGTCAATATCAATTTTGTGGTATGATTATATTATTTTATTACTAGAATGTGCTAATTGATAAATATTTTTAATATATATTTTTCCATTCTACTACGATTAACATGAAATCATTTGGTTAATACATATTCATGGATACAACATATATTTACGATTTTAAAAGCGATTTCATGGTAAATGATACGTCTTAATATATTATAATTTCTGATGTAACACTCTTGTCGGTGGATTTTTATTTTTGTATGTCGTTAGTTTTTCAAATTTCATTCTAACGAATTCAATCACTACGACTTAGGACACACGGTATAAATATATAAATTTTAAAAATGATAAAACTGTCATCTTGATTATCTATATTGTAAATAATGTGACAGATTTATCAATATTTGTAATATAGAGTTCATATAATAATAAATATAATTATCGTTAAAAGCATGGTTCCATATCCGCAAATAAATTCATGTTTATTTATGGTAAACCAACCCAGAAAAGCAGAAATCTCCAGAAATATCTGCTATGTGCAAATATTTGATTGAAACTCAAGTGTTTGTTAGTATCAGATAATATGTACACTATAATAATATAGATAACAGCTGTCATAAATATGTTTAAGCATGTTTAGTAATAGATCGCTAATCATCGTAGTTTCTGAAATTGTATCTTTTTGCTGTCGAGGATATCACGAGTTATTCTGCCTACCGTAAAAAAACATCAATTTCCGTAAACTAGCTGTTTATGGATTAATTTTCATTTTTTTCTTATTAATAATTTGTTCAAATGATATGCCATAACTTAGAATAAACCATATTTACTCATTTCGTGAAAAATAAAACTGAAAAATAGTGTTTTATTTTTATTTTTAAAACCCATGTAACCCCTTAAAATCAAACATGCTTTCTACTTTTTTCACAAAAGTATTAATGTATACGAAAAATTTAGAAATCGAGATTTTAACAAAAATACACCATCTCTGAATCCAATACAGTTGATTGAAAAATCACAAGACTTTTTACTTGAGACTTAAAAATAAAAAAATGTCGCAACATTGGTTTGAAAGTTTTTTTTTTTTTCGAGAAATGTACTATTAACTGAAAAAGTGTTTTTGAATATAGCAATGTTACATTTACGTTTCCTTAGTTACTATACACATAGATATTGTTGTACGGCAATCGTAGGATGAATTATTAACAAAATAAAGGAATTTTGTAATAAACAGATAGTCAGGCCTATTCTGTAATTTTTAGCGTAGTCGCTAATTTCAAGGTCAACGTTAAAATATTAACGAATATTTTTAACGTGTTTTTGTATTCGCTAACGCATAAACCGCTAAAATTTTAACAAATTTTCTCAACTGTCACGTTAATATTGTATATTTTAACGGCAACTTCAAGGGTAGTGTTAAAATATTAACGTTATATTTTCATAGTTATTTAGATTTTTTGTTATCGTTGAAAGATCCTCATTAAATGTCAGTGTTATTTTATAAGTGAATATTTGTAAAACTAAACATATCTGCATTCATAAATAGTTTAGAAGATGATGTTAAATCACGATATTTATTGAAAATTGCAATTATTATCGGCATGATCAAATCTTACAATACATATTTAGTGATGTGATACTCGAGTACAAAGAATCGGTATGTACTCGATTCTTGAAAGTACTCGCTGTACTCGAGTACACGTTTCTGAGTATTCGAATACATTTTGTACTCGATGCCAGCTGAATCGGGTGAACACGGCGAAATGCGTACTCACCCGTTCTGTTCGAATCCACCGTATGCATGTACTCGTACTCGTTGAATATTCGAATACATTTTGTACTCTGTTAAAATTCGATACCAGCTGTATCATATTCTACATTGAGTACGCGTCTCGCCGTGTTTACTCAATCTAACCGATTCCGCCATACTACAATTTGTGCCCTGTACTCCTCTGATGGTACCGAAACGATTCACACCAAATTTTGTACACATATTATTTGGCATCTCATTTGAATTCGCTTGCAATTTAAATCATATCGCCCGTATACTTCCCGAGTTATAGGGCCACAAAATTTAGAGCCCCCCTTAATACTGCCCTTATAAAAATAATTAAAGCATTCAAAAATTCTACTACAAATTCTAAGATATTTTACGTATACAAGATTTTTTCATGTTGTTAACCCAAAGCCCGAAATAAATTATTAAATATTATAATTTTGAATTTTAAACTACGCACAAAAAATTATTTTTATCAATATAATATACAAAAAATTGAAAAACTTTTTATGTCTATCATTATTTTTCAAATTATTAACCAAAAGGCCCCAATAATTAAGAACCACTGCTCGCAACGCATTTCTTACATAAAGGCGAGCTCTACGCATTGGTGCGTTTTACACGTACCAAATCTTGTTTTTATTGCAGTATTCTTTATCTCTATTATTTACATGCTTAATTTTGGTTGCGAATAGTAGGAAACTGCGAATTATGAAACAAATTTATTTGTTAATTGCTAATTAATTTTTTTAATTTGACCGAGTGAGGGTGGCTGAGTCTCATCAATAATAATCTTGTCCACTATTTATCTACAAACATCTAAAATACTAAGATATAACACTTGGAAAAATGGTCAAATATAATACATAAGTAACAATTCACTTAAACGTCAAATGTAATGTCAATCCGAAAATTATAACCAAACTTTATGTTTACACATATATAATTCACAAATCAGCAGCACAAATTTTTTGAAATATTCTTTAACAACACTGGAATATAATGAGGAATGTTTCAACGATAATAAAAAAATCTAAATGATGTATATATATAAACAATCCTAACCCTCAAATAACAAGAAAGATATGTATGATGTAAGATACGACGTGTGTTTTCATGGCATTTTTTGACATTTGTCACTCATTTCACTTCAGATATTAACGGCACCGTTAAATTTTAAGTTTTAGCATATACGTTAATAATGGACCATAGTGAATACCAAAGAAACGCTAATTTTTGACGGCCCGCTAATTCTTATTTTTTAACAAGTATTTTTAACGTGTTAACGTTTAACGGATTCCATACAGAATAGACCTGAGTGTGGAAGCTAAGTGAAAACCCTTCCAGAATTTTACTTTCTTTTGCGGAGTTATAAGTACAGGAATCACCTAAAAAATCGACTTCGAGATATTAATCGATAAATATCCATATTAAGGTCCCTGAATCCAGTTAACAATTTTCACAATGATGCTGCGTGTCAGTCTGTGTGTGTATCTGTGAATGCTCTACAGCCTATACCGTTCAATGTAATAATATTATGTTTTAAATTTAAGATTTGTGTACCCCAGAATAGAAAACTTCCTATTTTGAAATGAATATTTCAAACGGAAGTGCTCGTTTCCTCGTGTCATGTTTTAACTATCTTGGCAATCAATGGCTGCATTTACAGAAAATATTATACATAAAAAACTCTAGTAATTCTTATTGTAAACAACTTTTGTTTCAAATGTTTTCACATAATCTGTACCATTCTCTAAGACATTGCAATTGAAATATATATATATATATATATATATATATATATATATATATATATATATATATATATATATATATATATATATATATATTTATATATATATATATATATATATATTATATATATATATATATATATATATATATATATATATATATATTTATATATATATATATATATATATATATATATATATATTATATATATATATATATATATATATATATATATATATATATATATATATATATATATATATATATCTGTACCATTCTCTAAGACATTGCAATTGAAATATATATATATATATATATTATATATATATATATATATATATATATATATATATATATATATATATATATATATATATATATTATATATATATATATATATATATATATATATATATATATATATATATATATATATATATATATTAGAAATCATAGTTATCTATTGTTTAGTTGCTTATGTAAAAATGTACATAAAAAAAAATTAAAACCAAGAAAATACCAATATTTGTTAAATTTATATTGCACATGTTACATTTTTTATTATTCTATATTCTGTATTTCTATAGCGGATACATATTTATTGATTAAAGTTCATTGCTACAAAATAATGAATTGTAAATCGATAAAAATAGTCTAAGATAATTTAATCTTAGTATAGATCCATATACTTGTTTAGAAATGACATGCTTTGACAAAATTGAAATTTCGTGATGCTCAATTTGAATAATGGAACGAAAACATATTTAGTGCTAAAGAAAATTCGTTAATAATAAAAAAAAGAACCATCGCATCTAAACAATATACTTATTACTAAAACGTTAAAGAAAGTTCGGTGTTAGCCACAACCGATTTTTATCATAGCAGTTAATTTTCCCATACGAATATCATACTTTATAATTAATATCTTATGTACTAAATGTATTTGTTTCAAAAATTTAAGCTTACTCGTTTGTTTACAATTCTGAACAAGTTTAGGTTCTTGTACTTTAACATGCACAGGGAATATAATATTAGCGACTGTGTTAAATAGCATGTGTTACTTTTCAATTCTCGATCTTGTAGGAAAAGTTTTATGACTGACAGACTAGCGTGGAGTAAACTGACTTTCGGTATTTTAGAATCCTAGAATTTTAAAATAAATATTTTTTCAAGTTAAATGCTTGGTCTGTCGAAAGACAATATCCAAGTTTCAATAACACATGGTACCCACGCAATTTCTTCAAATAGAACATTGAATTGATTATTTGTGTCTAGAAATACAAAACTATTTTTGTGACGGAAGATTGATTCTTCCAATTTTGTCTACCAAAATATGTATGTTTTCATAAATATATAAATGACATTTTTATAATGGAAAACATAATTGGCAAGTATACATATGGATATATTTTATGTTTCACATTCCGACTTTCTTGGACAAAATTTAAAATAATATATTGAAATAATGTAAATTTTCTCGCAATTTTAACGGAAATATAGGATTCTTAGTTAATTGAATTGATATTGTCTATTTTTGATGTCTATGGCAATCGCTCTCTGCTTGTATATGTAAAGAAGTGTGTGTGTGTGTGTGTGTGTATATGTGTTTGTGTATGGTATGTGTGGCCATGCTAGAACAAAAAAATTTGGAGATATAATAATAAAAATTCAAATGTAAAATGTCACACTTGAGAGAACAAATAATAGTTATATTTAAGTTATAAAAGATAAATAAATTTCAGTAAGTGTCTGTATACGTACCAATGCATTGCAATGGTAGAATATATGAAATCAGTGGTTTAGAAGAAAAAAGAAAATATTGAAATAAACTTTATTTCAGCAGTTTCCATCCAATAATCTGCATTTGCATTACTACTGTGCATCTGTTCCCACCAGACGGTTATGAAAATTTATATTCCTATACTCAAATAACATATACTTTATTTAGCACTTTAAAACCTCTTTGCAGTCACGAAATGCGAAAAAAATAAGAGGAAACTTTTGCAATCAAATGATTATAAAACCAGAAAAAAATACAAAGTGATTTCAGAAAAGTTTTTAACAGTATGACAGATATTTTAGCTATATTTAGAATGTTACCGATTTTCAGTAACACTTCTAAAGTCACGAAGGCATCCAGTGTCATTATTCCCTTAAAGCCATCGTTTACCAAACTTATATATCGTTTCATTTAATTTTTTCCACTCTTAATTTGTCATTTCCGCAATATATAAGAACGATAATTAAAATACTTATGTACATACTGTACGAAAAGATTAAGTGATAAGTCATGTGTCTGTATATATTATCAAAATCGAAAACAAATTAGATAAAAATTCGTTTGACATCTCTCACGAGCATTGGTACAGTACAGCATTATTAAATTATTTTACGAAGTAATAAGTAAGTCTAGTAATCATGAAAAAATTCAAACTCGAGATTTCAACAGATATACACGTTTTGACCTTCCCTGAATCGAATGTGACAACATTCGGAAAGACGTCTGTGTGTGTGTCTGTCTGCAAACGCTAAAGACTTGTATATGGTCTAGATGTGCACCTCATATTTTTGAAACGAATATTAAAACAGTAGTTCATGTTTATGCATTTATTGCCCTTTCTTCAATATCACTAGAACGGCCGTACTTATGGCAAAAATAGTAAAGTTCCTAATAAAAGATATTAATATTTCGCAAAACTTTTGTTTGAAAAGTTTCTTCAAAAAATTTACCAGTTACGAGAAAATTGCTGTGGAAAATCTTAAATATCTTATTTATGTTGCCATTGATACGCATGTATGCAGATTATGTTTAACAATCGTACGAACTATGCCTGTCAATATTATAACAGGGAAACAACGTTTCTTTAAAAAATGTACCAGTTTTGAGAATACCGCTATGGAAAATCTTAAAAAATTTAGTAGGTTGTCATAGAAATGTATTTATAAGATATATTTTTATAATAAATCTTTTAATTATGCCTGAAAATATTTTGACATAAACAATATAGAAATAATTATATCATTTTCCACCGGTTGACACAAATAGTTCGACTGAGAACGTGTTAGTAATGGTTATTGCAGATAAATGCTAAGTTATATTTTGAAAAATGGATCGTATTAAAAATTATAATTGAATATATTGATATGGTGAATATTCAAGAAACAATCTATGTTTTATATTGTAGAAACAGTATTTGATAAGGCAATAATAACCTAAATTGTACAATTACAGGGTATTACTGGGGATTATTGGTATTTCTTGACAGTTTGCTTATATATATATATATATATATATATATATATATATATATATATATATATATATATATATATATATATATATATATGATATAAATTATTTCTATATATATATATATATATATATATATATATATATATATATATATATATATATATATATATATATATAATACTACGTAAAAGAAATTCGAGTGTAGGCCATTTCTCATCTTTTAATTAGATTAAACACCAAGAATAATATTTTACCGAGTAACCTTTTAACGGAAATCTTACAGAATACATCCGATCGCGGCGCTATAGGGTACAGCGATAACGTAAACATATTAGATATGTACATATAGATAGAAGTAAATACAGATTCGATACGTACAAACGTACATCAAGGACAATGCAACTCCGGTTCGTATGTGGTTCATGTAAACACATACAAAGTGCATGGATACACATTATGAGAGCCAGAGACAAATACCATGTTCACATGACGGATTCAATACGGTATTGAATTCGATATCGGTTTTGAATCCCGCATGTGAACACAAAAAACAAGGATTAGATTGACTCATTCCAGTCCTATTTTTAGTGGGACTAGATTGAATACTTGTTTTCAATTTTGCCTTGTGAACGCATCGGATTAATATGAGACATGCGCAGTATCGTGACAGCAGAGGCGTCGATAGGCCATTTCAAAGGGGGCGCACGTCCCTCTCTTTTAAACTGCGCCCCGCCTGTTATTTCCAAAATTTATTCTTTAAATATAAACACCTACGGAATATCATCACAAATTCACATTTTGTATGACGTAAGTGAATCGGGATATTTCTGCGCCCCCTACGAATTGATATCCTAACGACGCCCCTGAATGACAACTGTCATCAGTTGACGACAGCGCATCTATCGGAATTTTTAAGAACTATTGGAAATCAAATTCAATCCCGGACATGTGAACACATGAGGAACGTACTCAGTTCAATTTCATTCCAGTATTGAATCCTCCATGTGAACATGGTAAATATCTTTACCACCTGGATCTGAAATTGACGATTCTTTTAATTATATTGACAGAATGATTCCACATGCTGCGCTAATATCTCGTCGATCTGTAACCTTATTCCACATTAAACGTTGTCACTGTAAAAACGATCGGCGTTACAGCCGTTACATGTTTTGATTGGCTGTTCTGTGCAACAATAATCTTGCGAATAATACAAAGCCAATGAGAACATCTAACGTTGTTAACGTCAAACGTATTTACGGTGACAACGCACCATGAGGAATTTGCCTTACAGATATTTTGAAATCATTGGATAGATTTTTCATGTAATAGCATTTCGAAACGTTGTGATAAATCGCGAATTCAAAACAACCATCGTGAAATTATATATATTTATATATATATATATATATATATATATATATATATATATATATATATATATATCTATATTTGGCGGCGGGTTGGACAGCTTTGCTCTAGAACCTGGGTGTACATTTCCTATTTTTTAAAACAATATCTTAACCGGAATTAAATGCTTACTCTTAGTAACTTTAGCATATCTAGAAAAATAAGCAAGATTCGGTACGTACAACGCACCGAAGCGTCCAACTCGCCTTTAGGTAAGATATGCGATGTGAGCAGTGGTTTTTAATAATTACGGCTTTTTGGTTAACAATTTGAAAAAATTATGGTTATAGAAAGTCTTAATTTTTTTTTTATTACTTTGATAAACAAGATTTGGTATGCTTAAAACGCACCAACGCGTAGAGCTCGCCTTTAGGTAAGATATGCGTTGCGAGCAGTGGTTTTTAATTATTATGGCTTTTTTGGTTAACAATTTGAAAATATGTTATAGATATCAAAAGTCTTGCGATTTTTTGTAGATTATATTGATAAAAAAAATTTTTTAGTGCATATTTTAAAATTCAAAATTATAATTTTCTATAATTTTTTTCGGACTTTGGTTAACAAAATAAAAAAATCTTTTAGATGTAAAATATTTTTTGGGTGTTTTAATTATTTTTATAAGGGCAGTATTAAGGGGGGCTCCAAATTTTGGGGCTCTATAACTCGGGAAGTATACGGGCGATAGGATTGGATTTAAACTGCGAGCGGATTCAAATGGGATGCCAAATAATATGTGTACCAAATTTGGTGTGAATCGCTCCGGTACCTTCAGAGGAGTAGAGGACACAAATTTGGTCTTACGAGATACCGAGCGAGCGAGCGAGCGACGACTAACATCCAATTATATATGTTATATATATATATTTTTGGAATCATGGCGACGAGACAAACACTTTTTGTAAATGAATTTTTTTTATCCGATAATGTTACAGACACACGACCGAATGCTTTAGCTTCTTTGATATTTCGTACGTCAAGCTAAAAAATGGTTCACATACTGCATCTTTTTAATGCACCATTTACTGCTAAATTACTATTGAAAATGGTTATTTTATATTTACGTTTCCCTGACTACAGTACATATTAATCTTGTTTCATAGCAATCATAGAGTGAATTTAATACAAAATACAACATAAATATACCGATAATTACAGGACATGAAAGTCGAGTGAAGGCCACTACGGCTATTTCATTAATATTTCGGTGGCTATATACATATTTTATTAATTTATATTATATTTTCTTATATTCGCTCACAGCAAGCTGAAGGCATCTGTGCTTGCATCTATGCGATTTTTATCCTGTCGAAAATTCTGAAGATTGACTATGGTTTTTGCTGCAATATTTATTTCTAAACATGTTTTATCTTTACTAATTTGTGATATAATTAATTATGAATACATATTTTGCGGGATCTATTATCTTTTATGGATTTATCACAGAAGAAAACTAATTAAAACCGTATACATTTTGAAAGTGTTCTAATATCTAGTTTTGTTTCAATAGAATTATTTTGTATTACATTTAAGATTTAACTTAATTATATAACTTACTGACCTTTTCATTTAATATAGGAACAGTATAAATTAAGGAAATATACCAAATTGAATAACTAAATTTGAAAATAGTTTCAATGCATTTAGGCAGGTGAGTGGGCACTTACCTACATATATGGGTTTGAGTTTGATTGAGTTAAACTGACCAAGTATACTCGTAGGTGGCACAGAGTTGAAATCTGATAAGTCCTACCTTTGTTCCCTAAAATTCAATGTAATACGTATATTGTTACATAGTTGCTTTCAAACTATGGATGGGATTCCATAACTTATTATAAGTTTACTTTAAAGTTGCTCTTAACGGATAATGCGTATTTTAAAATGTATTATTTTTTCCTGATAATATGTTTGAGATCATAAGTTGGAGTATCCTTCAATTCTTGTTTATTTTACAAATAAAAAAAGAAACAACATTGATACCTAATCTGAATATTCAGTTAACATAATAAAATATAAGTCGACAAAGAATATCGTCGACGAAAGAAATAACAATTGTTTCATACCAATAGATACATTTTTATAATTATAAGTTTTGCACATGTATAACAATCAAACAAGAACTGGCGCAAGCGCCAGTGCTACCAACTCACCCGCCCGTTCGCAATAAATGCAATACTAAAAGCGATAACAAAATCAACAGCATTTTAAATTTCTATATTATTATTAATTATTTTTTTTTATCTTCAGGTTCACAATCTGTAAATACATTATAAATATAAAATGTCTTATAATTTTTTTGATATAATAAAAAGAAAAAGTTTTTTCTTTATTTCTTATTTTCTTAGCCCATGGGCTCACAATTTGGAAACGACATAAAATATCATACAATTTTTAGTAAGAATTTCTAATTTTCTTTAAATTTGACCTGAGGCAGTATTTGGGAGAGCTTTTGATAATTGTGACATAATTCAATATTGGAATATATATTTCACGAACATGTCCAAATTCAAGTTTTTATAATATTCAAATTAATGACTTATACAATAATGTATTAATAAACGACGAGTCTTTAAAATTTGGTTTATGTTTTCTTGAATATTTGATGACATTTCTTTTGCATTCAATATGAAATAAATCAATTTCTGAGTTTACGTATATAATTCCAAATCATCGACATAATACTCACAGTGCCGGCTGAAACAATCCAACCAATTATGATCCTGACATTTATTTATTCCTGTACCATAACAGTATTAATTTCCATAACTCCACATTTGAAAATTCACACATGGTAACATTCATATCGTTCGTTTCGTGATTAGCTAATATTGAAAATTAAAATGCGACGAGAACTTCACTAGCGTGGAAGTTATATGTATATCAAATTTTATTAAAATCGGTTGGGTACCTTCAGAGGAGTTGCGGTTACAAACTCAGATCTTACGACCAAGCGAGCGAGCGAGCGAGATACATACATCCTAGTATATGAGTTATATATATTTTTGGATCAGAGCGAAAATACATGATCTTTTTGTTAAGATTTTTTCCCGATCCGAGCATGTTACAGACACACGACCGATCACTATAGCTCTTTTGTGCATTCTGTTCGGCGAGCTGAAAATTCAATAAGCTTGCTATGAAAGCAAACCAGTGCTATGAGAAAAAATGGGTTGCGGCCAACGTAGGACTTTTATTTACGTAGTTTTTAATATATATATATATATATATATATATATATATATATATATATATATATGTATATATATATATATATATATATATATATATATATATATATATATATATATATATATATATAATTAATAGATCTTGCTGTTGGCACTTGTTGAAACATTTTTAATAAAATTTGCAATAAAAACACTCGTTAAGTTTCAAAGAATTTGTTTATTGTGTATACGTATTTCGGCTTCTTAGGCCATCATCAGAACATATACAAGAAAATTACAATGGGGTCTGTACTTATATCTAAGACAAATTGTAAACAATATGGAGAGGTTATATTACGGGAAAAACCAAGCAAGGATTAGAGTGGTTTTAGAAGCGGTGACGAGTTCAGATCTAACTGTTCATTCATTAAGTTCTTGTTCTGAGAAACTGCTTTATTGATCTCTAACCTATAAAATTGAAGCTGAAAAAATACAGTTTTTAACGTTAGTCTAATAGGGTAAGAGATACAGCGGCGACAAGATTAAGTTTTGCTATATAAATTGTTAAATCACTTTTTTTATTAGTAAGTTTTATAAATAATTAAATATTATATTATTAAATATAAAATTATATTTGGGGATTCTGTAATGGCGAATCAAGTGAAAACACGCCAAATATTCACATTGAGAGCAACAGCGAGGGTGAAGATGAAGAAATTTTATCTATATTTTCAGTCCCAGATTCTCAGTAATAGTGATGAATCAAACAATGACAAAGACATTAATGTCGTCCAAAAAAATAAAAGCGTAAATGGACTTACACTAATAGTAATATAATTTACTAATAAAAAATGTGGTTTGATAATTTTTTAGCAAAACTTCATCTTATCGCCACTGTATCTCGTACTCTATTGACTTACGTGACCATATTTTCTAATTGAATCAACTGTTTCCGAGTAATTTTGTAAAAATCTATTTATTGTACCTTTTATGCAAGATGGCGGCTCACGCGCACCCCTCCCAACGTCGATTACTTACATTTTTCACCAAGTTCACTATTTGAACAACATATCTCAAAATCATTTCTACCCCACCTTTTGTAAACAAGACGCCTTTTTAGCCCCCTACTGACTGGACTATTACTAGGTGTTGCAGTTTAGCCATCGTTATATCATATACGAAGTACATGGTGCCCACCGATTAACCTAGTTGTTTAGAATAAAAATGCAAAGGCTTTCTACTTTCGCCGCCTATATGTAGTTGTAATTATGAATCATAATTAACCAAGTATACACTTTGTGAAAATTTTGCGTGAAAGGCTCTTAAATTATCATTAGCTGTACCAAAACTTTGTAAATTATAATAACGTTTGATAAATCATAACCAAAAACACTGAAATATTTGAGAATTAACTTCCTGTCATCATCATATTTGTCTACTCACATATTTGCATTTTTAGCTCGTCTTACGATTGTTCAAGACAGGTGTTTGGTCAAATTTCAATCTCTGATTAAATAAATGTTCATAACAAAACATATTTGTCCTGTCACCCCGATTATGAAAATGTATATATAACTTATATACTTGGATTATGTCTCTCGTTCACTCGTTCATAAATTTTTAGTAACATTTTTGGGTGTTATAATTATTTTTATAAGGGCAGTATTAAAGAGGGCTCCAAATTTGAGGCCCTATAACTCGGAAAGTATACGGGCGATTGGATTGGATTTGATTCGAGAATGTTACAGACAGCAAGATTAAACACAATAGCTATCTTGTACTGTCGTACGACGATCTAAAAATATGTACAAATTTAAAAATTATAATTTAAATAATTTTGTATGACCTTTGGGTTACAAATATGAAGAAATCTTGTAGATATAGAATATCTTACAATACAGTGTAGAATTTATGAGTATTTTAATTATTTTTCTAAGGGCATATTAAAAGGGACTCCAAATTTTGGGACCTTATAACTCCAGAAGTATACGGGGGATTGGATTTAAACTGCGAACGGATTCAAATGGGATGCCAAAAGATATGTGTCGCAAATTTGGTGTGAATGGCTCAGGTACCTTCAGAAAAGTAGAGGGCACAATAATGGTCTTACGAGCGACCGAGAGAGCGAGCGAGTGGGCGAGCGACGACTAACATCCAAGTATGTATATATGTTATATATATATATATATATATATATATATATATATATATATATATATATATATATACATATATATATATATATATATATATATATATATATACATATACATATATATATATATATATATATATATATATATATATATATATATATATATATTTGGAATCAGGACAAACACTTTTTGTTAAGGATATTATTTTATCCGAGAATGCTGCAGACACACGACCGAATGATTTAGCTTCTTCGGTATTTCGTACGTCGAGCTAAAAATCAGCATGACCATTTTAAGTTCTAGAATATAAAATTTGTAATAAAAACACTCGTTAAGTTTCAAAGAATTTGTTTATTGTTAATACGTATTTCGGCTTCTTAGGCCATCATCAGAATGTTCTGATGATGGCCTAAGAAGCCGAAATACGTATTAACAATAAACAAATTCTTTGAAACTTAACGAGTGTTTTTATTACAAATTTTATTAAAAATGTTTCAATAAGTGCCAACAGCAAGATCTATTAATTCTAGAATATGCTATGTTTCTATGTGCCGAAAACCATTTTACGGTAGCTGCTAGATTTTTGAATAATCTATTACTTAAAAATAAAATAATATTGAAAAAATAAAAGTTGCCATTTTATATATATATATATATATATATATATATATATATATAAAATTTCGTAAACACTTAATTAGAAAGCTGGACTTGACTTTCATTTACAAAATTTTCACTGTGGAATATCATGCAGGAAAAAAAACAACAAAATTATGTAATTTGTATTACATCACTGGTCTCTGCTACCAGGGTTAAATAAAATAACATTGGCGTGATTTACAAGATAGAACCCACGTCACAAGTTCATATGTTATCAAATCTCTTGTGTGACACATTCCATTGCCTGTGTTCAACACAATCCCTTAGCGCACATCATTTATATGAGTTGGGAGATTTGTAGTGACACGTACACTATAGTGTATCTCAACGTGTACGCATTGTTCCGAAGGATTTTTTATATCACATTATCCCACAAGCTTAATTATAGACCATTGTAATAAAATAGTACTATAATTATCTTGCACATAGTACTGTACAATAGAGCTATAATATTCGCGTGTCTCTTATATTATCAGAAAAAAATATCTAAATTCTTATAGGCAAGAAAACTACAAGGATCAATTTTTTCTTACTTTTACGAAGTAATAAGTAAGTCTTGTAATCATGAAACATTTCGAATTCGAGATTACACATTTTGGCCTACACTGAATCAAATGTGACTATTTTCGGACTTACGCCTGGGTATGTGTCTATCTGTGTTTGTGTCTATCTGTGAATGCTCTAGAACCAAAACTGGCAAACGTAAAATTATGAAACTTCAAATTTAAGACTTGCACATATGACCGGATTCTTTCTCCAAGTATACTAGAACGGCTGCACTTATGGCAAAAATAGTTATGTTCATAATGAAAGTTATTAATATTATGCACAATTTCTATTTGAAAATATACCAGTTACGAGAAAACTGCTACGAAAAATCATTTATATCTTGTTTATGTTGCCATGGATTCGCATGTAGCCTATTAAATCGGATCATCTGCGCCTATCAATATTTTGACAGGAAAACAAAACAGACTTAATTAGATTAATGACATTTCAGAGTATTCCTGTAGACTGTATTGTTAGTTTGACAGTTTGGGTGGTCCTTATTATTTAAGTAAAAAACAAAAGCATTATTTTTAATCGGGGCACCATTGTATCTTGTTCTATTATACAAAATTAAAATATTTTTTAAATTTCAAATATTTTACGTAAAATTTAGAGGTTGCTACCAACGTTTGAAATTTTTGTAGTATATAATTTTCATGCTGCATTTTAAATTTATGAATATTATAATCCTTATAATGTTGTATATTAGTGATTTTGGGTAAGTGTTCCCTTCCGAGAGTTTGGATATCTCTTCCGGTGTTCATTATCATCCTGCAATAGAAACTGCTTTTTCTGTTCATCTTGGGTATGCAATCGATTGTATTCCTCAATTAGGGCAACGCAACGCCACATTCTGCCGTATCTTTATTGCAATTGATCGACCTAAAGCACATTTCCCTCTCAATGTCAGCATCAACTTATTTAAAAGTGCAGCGTTTGGAAGTGACGTTTGATACTATGCCTTCACATTGAATCTCGCAACAAAAATTGCTATATCCCTTATCCCACTTTCCCCTTTTGTCTGCAATGGAAAGTGTCCTTTGAAAATCCACAGTTTAATAGCATAAATGGCTTTGGCCATCCAACGCTTTATACATTACACCAGGAGCAAGGAATCTAATTCCACGAAGAGGTTCACTTCTATGAAACGTGATAGAGATTTCTAGTAGTTCTCCGTAATCATTGAGAGGTTGTTGCTGGTTCAGTTGATCGGTAGCAAACGTGATTATCTCAATTTTTATATCGGCAACAGCACTGACATCAAGTGCAGTTCTGCAAACTGACTTATCTAGTGACATCCAATGAGTTTGAAATTTCTTAAAGATTAGTATTTCTGGGCTCGCTGATGAACTTACCATGACAGAGAAGACAGGTCAAATATGTGGTGCCTGCAAGGTAAAATTTTTATTCTTCCAGTAATTGACAAAGCTTCACTTTCCAGCTAAAATCCACAGTTCCAAATATCAACAACAGCTTTGCCCATTTCCAATCCTGTCCCAGCCGCAATTTTTGGAATACCGAGCAGTTGTTCTACTTTATCACCTGTGATAAAAATAGGAAGTCGATCAACTACTTCCTTTCTTGAAAAATTAGGCAGCATTTTGCATAGCGGAACTGTTAGATTAAACTGATAGATTATTTGTTTAGCTGTTACTTTCCTTTGTTTAAGGGGGAACAAAACGGTAACGATTAAAAAAAAAAAATCTTTTTTATATAATTTTAAAGAATGTATCTTTTAGAATACTTCCCTAAAATATTATGCTGAAATTCGTACAAATAACCTTTGACGCGCACATTGCTGATAATGGCCGTTCATAATATTTTTAGTGTGATTAGTTGAAATTTTGAAGTGAAAATGGATAGAAATGGGTAGTAGATTAACCCCTAAACGACAATTTACATCGGATATTTTTTCTTTTAATTCGACTTGACTATAAAATTGGCTTCAGTTGTACGTAGGATTTTTAAAAATTTTGATATTTAGTATTCTTTTCGGACAAAATAGGTAATTTTTTTCAAAATTCCTTTTTTTTTTTTGCAAAATACTTCGCACAACTAAAATTAAATCTATATAGATTAAGATTAAAAAAAATTGTATCAGATGATTACAACCTGCGCTACATCCATAACCATGACGCTACCTCTTATTTGAGGTGCCTCTGGAGTACGCAAAGAAAAGCATCAAGGTATTATTATTTTTCAATAAAAAAATCCTGAAAGAACTTTGATATATATCTTATTTAATGCAGCAACCCATCAATCTACTATTTCTAAGAACAGAGAAAAATATTCGAGAAAATGAGCAATTTTTTCGGCCGTAACCGTGTTGTTCCCCCTTAATGCAATTTGAACGAATTGAAGAACGATTTACTATGAATTTTGAGCATGTCTTACCCCAGACTTTTGCAGAAGCATAAAGTAACGCGGTAGTCTATTTGTCGTTCACTTTTTTACGACCTAGAGCAGCTTTTGTTGTCCTAAATTTATTCATTGGTGTTCAGCAGAACGCTGTAAAAAACTTACAAACTGAAAGTGCACCTTTGAGTCAGGTTGTCAAGTTCACATAACACAATAAATTTCTGGAAAACATCGTTGATGATCTTTGCCTGTCTAATGATAAGAATATTTAGCAATATTGCGTAATATTGAACAAAAGGTGCAGCATCACAGCTTTCCAGATATTTATGGTGGTTTTTAATTCACAATTGTTTATATTTAGTATCTACTATACCCAATTCAATTCACATAAGTTAAAAATATAAACTAATTTTAAATGATTGCACCTTAGTTTAGCATGACGACATATATTGATTTATTAGGTGTTGGTAGCGACCCCTAAATATTATTAAACACATACCAAATATTAACATATAACTGTATATACAAATGTAAATGCGACAGTAGTAATTATGCTTATGAATTTTAATCGTTGAATCGTTTTGTTTGGTCAAAGATTTACCAATGGTATTGGTATTGTTCATGAAAAATGCTGACATCTCGGTTCATGGTGCAATACTTATTATAAATTTTTAATATCTAGTCTTGTGTAAGCTTCAGAAGTAGAATTATTCAGTTGCGTTGCTGTTTTTAAGACGGTTTAATTTCCAAAAATAAGGACAATATTTGAGATTAAATTCAGGGATTATTTGCATTAAAATGAAAATATTTGGAGTAGCCTGCACTTGACTTTATATTTCTTATATATATATATATATATATATATATATATATATATATATATATATATATATATATATATATATATATATATATATATCCGTTAACGTTCGACTTCGAGTTCGAAAATATTTATGATTACAATACTTACTTATTACTTTGTAAAAGAAAGTAAAAATGCTTAGAGCCCCCTTAATGCTGCCCATAGAAAAATAATTATAACACCCAATTATTCTACTAAAAATTCTAAGATATTATAAGTACAAGATTTTTTCATATTATTAACCCACAGTACGAAAAAAAAAATTGATTTTTAAAATATGCACTAAAAATTACGTTTAACAAAATAATTTACAAAACATAGTAATACTTTTTATATCTATAACATTTTTTCAAATTGCTAACCAAAAGGGCATAATGACCGCTGCTCGTATCGCATATATTACTCATATGGCGAGCTGGACGATGCGGTGAGTTGTACGTACCGAATCTTGTTTACTAAAATATTGTTCCTGTGCGTTTCTTATCTCTCTGTGTACGATATTAGTTATATTTTCATTAAGCGTATATTTTTATCAGTTTATATTTAAGGGTTTATTCAAACAGTTGAGGGTTTGTTTATATGGTTAGTGCAACGCGGAGCTTAGAGTTAAGTTTGTCTAAATTTTTGACGGTGCAACTGGCCATAAGATAATCATCATCGGTATGAGGTTTTATATTTTATGTACTATCTTTATCTAATAAATTCTGTCCGTAAGCTTGCGATTCCAAATAGAATTAGGAATTTTACGTTTTGGTATAATTGGTAACTCGAACACGTTTAGATTTACTTCACAATTTACTGTAATTCTTCAAATTATTATTTACATCGTACTGTAGAAATGCTTGCTGTTCTCAGCATTTCAGCAATAATGAGATTTCGTAGTTGTTTGTAAAATTCAAATTTAAATTCGTTTTTTTTTTTTTAGTATTTAACGCGTTTTCCCTTATCCTTGGACAGTATTGTTATCCATGGAGAATTTTGTATTTTTTATAGTTTTAACAGATGCGTGTTTATCAAATGTGAGTAAGGAAAGCAATTTTATCATTATATATTTAAGGTGAAATATGTAATTCAAATGTATAGTCTGACTTTCTAATAGATAATATTCAAGATCAAAATGCTACACGTCTCTATAAACTATAAATAAACAATTTACAATTTTCAGATATTTTTGGAATGTAAAAAATACAACTATGCTCAGATAAATCATTAGTTAAAATATCCGAAATTGTGCAAATAGAATTATTGGAAATTTAGATAACATTAAGTATAAATTTACTAATTGGTCTAATGAAATGGTTAATTAATTGATGTAGATTATTAGGTCTGTGAAAAGGCCAGAAAAAGTATCATTTTCCAATTCTTTATAAACTTCAAATAGTAGATTATGTATCACACAAAAACATATTTTCTTATTATGGACAGCAAACTTATTCCATAAATGTTCAATATTGATAGTTTCAAGAAAGTTAATATCTATAACTTTTAATAACAATTTGTTATGGACATAAATACCAACACCTCCTCCACGTTAATTAGTTCTTTCAATACTAGTAAATTTGTTACCCTCAATATTAAACAGTTATGTAGAAGTTGTGCTTGTCCATGTTTCTGTAACTGCGATGACAAAATCCAATTCATTAGCAAAATGTTTCAATTCTAAAGAATATGAGTTAAGTGTCCTAACATTTATTTGGCCGTATGTAAAAATATCATTATGCATCAGTAATATGTGATTTATACATTTAAGAACAGTGAACAGGTGAATTGCTAAATGCGCAAGCGAAAGTTAAATAAAGAAAGAAAAAAGCTCGAATGACCTTCACTCGGCATTCTTGTCCGTTCAGTATCCGTATTTATAATAATGCTTTATTTTGTTTAAAATTCACCCTACGATTACTATGAAACAAAATTCATAAGTGTTGTATTTAAGGAAACGAAAATATAAGATAACCATTTGTAAAGGCGATTTTTCAGTAAATGGTACAATTTTCAAATATACTTTTTTGACAAAAATTTCTTGAAATTTTAATATCTTCAACATTTATAGGAGACAAATTTTCTCTAACTCATGCCATTTACGAGATATTGAAAAAGAAGTCAGAGTAAACTGTTATATCCGGTTAAGATATTGAATTCAAAAATATAAGATGCTCACCCGTGCTATATACAATGTTTAAAGTTTCATAATTTTACTAAGCTACATTGCGAATGATTCCGAAGTTCGATCGCCGAAATTGTCAAACAACGAAAGGAAGGATGACGAATCGAACCTTTTACGAGTGTGCACAATAAGCGGGTAGTCGCTAACCGAGTAGGCATTCTGTGTGGATCCCGATTACAGATCTAACATTGTCTTTTGTAGGAGGTCCGAGATACAGCGGTTTACTTCATTGATTGATACATTCAATTTCAACTTATCAATCACGAAGAAGAGTGACAGTGTAATCATCAATGTGTCCATCTTTGGTTTCTGGAAATCCGAAAATATGAATATTGTTACGGCATAATTATAATTATTATACACCTTGCGAATATGACCGCGAAACTATTCAATACCATATCATGTCAATATAATATTGCACTATCAAGACAGCGAATTTTTGACATTGGAGTTAATACCTTACAAACTTACATTACAGAAAGACATACACACATACAAACACCCACAAATTATTCTTAGAAACAAATATATATGTACCAGTAATGTATGGCTTCCTAATGCTTACAAAGTTGAAGCTTAAATATATCCAGTAATTACTACAAGCTGAAACTATGCAGAAACTCCGCTCCGAACTATATTATCATCGTTAGACTAGTTAATACAAGTACATAGATATCTACGCGTTTGAGATGTTATTTTGTGATATTACAATAATTACCTACCACTTCTTATTCCTGTTAGTTTCGTGTGGAGCATAGTGCATCTTTCGGTGTTTGATTGTAGGGTTGTAATTCCTCCGCATCTTGATCTTTCTTGATATATTTTGTTTCCACTTTTCCCTATCCTTTGCTGTTATTTGATTTCATTAGAGGCCTTCCTCGTTTCTTGTGTACCTTTGTTATACATCTTCTCCATGTTTCAATTGCTTCCTTTTTTATCTTCCCATTAGTTTGCACTCCTTTCTTTTCACTTTTCTCTATATTTTTCTTTGTTTCGTGGTCCTTAGATGTTTCTATTGGTCATCCACTATTTCTCTCTCTCTTATTTGTTAGTACTCTTTATTTTCCCTTTCTCCCTATCTTTTGCTGTTATTTTGATTTCTTTCTGTCATCCCTTGTTTCTCATGTTCCTTGATTATGCATCTTTTCCATGTTTCTATAGTTGGTCCACTTTCCTGTCTATCCAATACAATTTCCAATATTTAAGTATTTTCTAGTTCGGTGTCTTTCCCGCACTTTGTTTGATATTCTTTTTAGCCAATATAGATACGTATTTTAACCATTGTTTATGAATATTTGTGTTTTCATATTTTCCGTATGGATTTCCATGTTTTTGAACCATTTTGGTCTTCTCTGTCATATCTTTGGATACTTGTGCCCTTTGGGTTCTTCTCTTTATGTCTTCTATAATATAAATATCTAATAGATGATGTTTAATCAGTATTATTAATCTCAGTTATGTGATGCTAAAAATAACGCGGAAACTCTTCTTAAGATACCCATGTGAAAAGCGGATAAAAAATAATGATTTTTAAACAAGAGTTTAGTGTTTCTAGGCACTCAATTGAAAAACTATCGGGGACTTGAATAACTTGCGGTTTCCCGACAGATAGTGTTATCTTAGCTTTTTTGCATCGAGCAATACCACAGCCAACTTCATCGTGAAGCTCCAGCAGTAGGCTTGAAATGACTGTATATGCTATTCCGCTGAAGTGTAAGCAACATATTTTTCGTAGCTTTAAACATGTCGAATTTCGTGCCAAAAACGAGTATTTGGGGGAAATTTTGCTGCATTATTTTTTTCAAAAAATATCTGCAGCTGAAGCATATAGAACTCTTGTGGAGACGGAGACTTACGGCGACCATTCATTTTCACAAAAAAACAGCGAGAACTTATTCAAATCTCTGATATTTTTTTATAAGAAAATTTATATACTAGTGAATGAAATCAATCCTGTTTCGCTATTGTTTTCAATTGAAAAGATATTTATTTATGTTTAAAAAAAATTCTTAGATTTTCTCAAAATTGGACCATCATTATGAACTAAGTAAATATGTATTTCTTTAGCCGGGAAGGTTATGGCAACTGTTTCTTGGGATTGACAAGGATTAATCTTCGTTGTGTATTTAGAAATGGGTAACACGATTACAGGTGCAAATTATGCATCGTTATTTGACTGAATGAGTACCGAGTTGGAAGAAAAATGTTCACGATTGGCCCACAAAAAATGTCTTTTTCCATCACTACAACGCATCAGCTCACTCCTCTTGCGTTGTGGTCGCGAAATTGATGGAGTTAAGGTTCCAACTCGTTCCGCATCTCATCTACTCTCCAGATTTGACTCCCTTGACCTATTAACTGATTAACTGTTCTCCAATATGGAAAAATGAATGGCAGGAAAGAGATTTTATTTAAACGAGGATGTGATTGCTGAAACGAATGCCTATTTTGCGGAGTTTTTGGTTTATGTCGTATATATATATATATATATATATATATATTATATATTTCATTATGTTTCACCGAGTGGCAACAGCATCATCCATTAAAGTTATATATATATATATATATATATATATATATATATATATATATATATATATATAAGAATGGATACGGTTATATTATATGTGCAAATTTGTTTATACGTATTTCCTAATAAAAACCAACAGCCTAAACTGACTAGTTTTATCCGGAGTAACGGAAAAGTACGTTACAACTTATCGTGAGATTGCTTTAAAAACGTTCAAATTTCATTAATTTTTCGACGCATAAATTAAGTTCATATAAAAACGTAATTTTTAATTCTATTATCAAAGATCTTGATTCTACTTTTTGAAAATATTGTTATTACGTTAGTATTATGTACTATTTCTTCCTACCATTAGAAAACTTGCATTTATATAACATAATTTTTTCATATATATTAAACATCTAATTTTAGTCAGATTTAATTAGAAAACTTATTTTTGCTAATATACAGAAATTACACCGCAGCATATCAAATATATAATTATAATTTTGAATCGTTTACTTTATACGTTTCAAATACAACACTACGAAAAGTAAACGGTTTTCATGTAATATATTTGGCGATCAATAAATAAAGTTAATATGCAAACATCATTCTTTACATCTATTACCAAACATCTTAAATCAATTAGTTTGATTTAAAGATATTACATTTAAAAAAAGGCTACATTTTAAAACTAAAACTAATGTCTGTATACAATATTGCATTAGTTGTCAAAAAACTACAATGTGTTAATTGTGGTTAGGATAACGTCAAGCTGCAGCAATAATGTAAAAGTAACGTGAGTACATTTTGACTATTTCAGCTAGTTCTGACGGTTAGTGTTGGAATCCTCGGTCCGGCATGGATATTTGTAAATGTTTCTAGTTTCTCACCACCATACACTCACCCCGGGCGCACACAGTGGCATATGACAGTTATCATTCCTCCCCCGTCCCGGCAAAAATATAAAAAATAAAAGTAAAAAAGAAGTTTAATTTGTGTTTTTTGAAAACCATTTGAAGTGTATCGTAATTGGAGTGTATAATAGTCACTCACTAAAGATGACAATAATCTATTAGCTCTGAAGTAAGATAGATTGAATCCCGGTAAGGGATAGAGAAATAGACATTAGTGACCGAGCATTGGAGTGTGCAGGTTGTATGTTATAGAAGAATCAAAGTGTATTATTCCCAGATCTTTTACCAGTGAAGTACAGTTACAAAATATAATTTGTTACACTTATAGACATATTTCATCAATATATCTATTGCTCGAATAACAAATGCGTGGCATTCATTCAATTAAATAAACTAATGCTTGTCGTGGTAAACATTTAAAAGTTTGTGCCACAAGTCACTTATATTAGTAGGAGCCATATCTCGAACACGCCGATCCATTTCATCCCACAATAATTCAATCAGCGATAAATCTGGCGATTGCGGTGCCCAAATCATCATCTTACAATATTTTCAGTTACTTATTCACTTAAATACGACCGGCATAATTCAGAAGAATGTTTTAGATCATTATCATCCTCAAACACGAAATTTTCCCCGCAAATTCGTAATCCTGAGGGAATAGTTCTGTAAAATATCAAGATATCCTTCTTTATGGAGAATTCCTGCGATCTCCAAAACAAACCCCAAACCATAACACTACCACCTCCGTGTTTTACTATGGGTATAACGCATTCATACAATTTTTCGCCGAACAAAAACTCGTCTGCTTGAACCAAACAGTTCGAATTTTGATTCGTCAGTCCACAACACGTTTTTCTACTCATCAACTGTCCAATTTTTGTGCTCCTTGGCCCATTGCAACCTTTCCCGCTTATTTCGAATGTGAAGGAGAGGTTTTCGAACTGCTATTCTACCTTCAAGACCAGCATCTCTTAGTCTTCACTTTACTGTTGTTACTGACAATTTTTTGTTCTTGTTTCATTTCATTTGTTGGGTTATATCCGTAACTGTTAGACGTTTATTTCGTTTGCTTGTTAATACAATATACTGATCTTGTTCTGATGTAATTGTTTATCTACGAGATCGCTTCCGGTTAGTAAATAGTCCAGTTTCTTCTTCTCGCTTCAGAGTAGTAAATACGCCTTTCTTAGAAATTTTTATTTTCTTCGCAACATTCCCCATTGAATAACCTTCTTGTCGTTTGGTAAAAATATCAGAACGTTTTCCAATGCTAATTTCTCAAAATTTGGCCATTCTAACTAACACAAACGAAGTTCAAAACCAAAGTAATAAGAATTCGACTTGTTGCCCTTATATATTTTTATATATATATATATATATATATGTATATATATATGTATATATATATATATATATATATATATATATATATATATATATATATTTATATGAAATGAATAACCATTCCACGAAATATTACTTTGTTTTAATTATTCTATAACTGTTATTCAGGTATATTCATTAAAAGCTTGAGGACTGTATAGATTATCCATAATTAACACTGTATTTACTAAGTTAATCATTGTTTTGGGTTTTATTGAATATGCGTTTGCGTTACCTGTAGGATCTAATTAACACAAAGTGTTCAAATTTGTTTCTGAACTGATATGTAACGTCCGATAGAAAACTATTTTGTAATATTCTGAAATGTCAATTATCTAATTGAGTCTATTTTGTTTTCCTATCAAAGGCGCAGATGATCCGATTTATTACGCTACATGCGAATCCATGGTAACGCAAACAATATATTTATAATGTTTCGTAGCATTTTCCTCGCAACTGGCACATATTTTGAAGAAATATTTCAAACAAAAGTTGTACGAAATATTAATATCTTTCATTATGAACATAACTATTTTTGCCGTAAGTGTAGTGATATTAAAGATAGAACAAAAAATGTGTAGAGTAAGCATGCACTACTGGTTTGAATATTCTTCTCAAAAGTAAAAGTTTGAAGTTTCATAATTTTACGTTCGACAGTTTTGGCTCTAGAGCGAACACAAACAGACAGACAGACGTCATTCCGAAAATAGTCACATTCGATTTAGGGAAGGTCAAAACGTGTATCCGTTGAAATCTCGAGTTCGAAATTTTTCATGATTACAAAACTTACTTATTGCTTCGTAAAAGAAAATAATAGTGTATAAATAATTTGCTACGTGTGAATTTGAATATATTGACAGTATAGATTGAAATTAATATAGATGACTAAATTAGTCATAATCAACAACGTAAGATAGAATGTTCGAATGTAATTGAGATGACCTTGTCAAGGTGAAACTTCTACCGTTTGTATTCTTGCATTAATATTAATTTAACTTTATAGTAACTATAAGAATATCCAAAAAATAAAAATAAAGTATTTTGCTGATATATTTTATATACTTAGCATTCAGTAACCCAAATAGTAACCAAATAAATATGTTTATTCCGCACAAATTTGAACAATTTATGGGTGCTATTAGGCTTTCCGGTCGACTGACTGACTATCTTTTCGAAGTGTATACTTATCTATCGCAATGCAGTTTTGAAGAGCGGAGTGCATCAAAATTTATAACAAATGCGAAGTTTCTGTAGAATATCCAACGGTCATAATGAAAATCCACCAGAAATTATTACAAATAAAGTAAAATATCGAAATTGAAACAAATAAAATCAAATCTATACGTTCATTTCATAAATTACATAACCCGACCGTGTACCCATTTACAATATCTCCATTTCAATATTTGTAAAATATGCTGAACACTTACAATCTAAACAAACAGCAGTTCAACATCGATTCCCTCGCGGGTCCAAATCAAATAACTTTAATAAATAAAAGATATGCCTGGAAAACCAATCAGACAGACAGGCAGAATGAGAGTATTTCTGCAAATGTAGAAATTCTCAAGTGAACCAGTGACTTGTTGCTTGATCACGCAGTTCAATTAGAAAAAGAAAAGGCGAACGATTGTAGATTAAAAAACTTAAATTAGCTGTATGTGCAATAAACTGGTGCGACATCTAAAATTCAACGAAATAGTATTCAAATAATTTTATTCCCAAACTTTGCCCATTAAAACTGTAACTTTATCTATTAGCGTGTAATGTTGTAATATACGTAGCAATGTGACCCAAGAACAAAGCCATTTTCAGTATTTCACACGTTTGGAATCACTTTTAAGAATTAACTGAATAAAGCGTCCTTGCATTTATAGTACATATTTATGATGGACGATATTAAATTTGCGCAAGGTTTTAAACTAGTATTCGTATATAATGTTGCTTTATTATAAAATTTATATGTTTCTGTTTATCAAATTTAAATTGGTGTATTTTTATCATTTCTCTCGGTTATTTTAAATTAACCTTAACAACTTTAATAGAAGATCTATGAATAGTTTTCTAATAAATAATTTTGATTTCAGATATTTTTTATTCAATGGGCATACGATTGTTATGGAAATTTTGACCACGAGTATAGTATACCAAAGTTGAAATATTGAAAAGTCTTACACTATTTTTAAATAAAACTAATATAAATTGCAGTTAAAGAATGATTTTAAAACAATTCCTTTAGAGTATTTATTAATCATGCTACATTTTCAGATGAAAGAATAAAATGGCTTCCTTTATTCATGTTCCCTGTGAAATATTTCCTCAAAGGAATAAATGTCTAAATATAAAACTAATATACAACAATATTATCGGAATAACCGTTCACTATTTATTTGTAAAAGAATAATATTAATATATCACAAAATAGCATGTTTTAATATTATCTCGTTCTTTGTTTAGCACCGGTAAATTTGTATTATTTTTGACCAAAAAACTTGTCGGATACCACGGCCCGACTGATCACATTCACTTTACGAACGCAAAGAGATCCATCTTACTGTATTTATGAACGTCTACAGAACGATTCCATCGCTCAGAACTACTTTTCGTTACAATACAAAATATATTTATATTTGTTTTTTGATCGGTCATTTTAAAACAAATGCAGAGAGACGCAATTATAAAACAGTACAAATTAAACAATTATACTATACTACCGGGAAATAACCTCATTCTGTGTCAAATGTATTTCTGTGAATGTAGCGATTTGTTTTGCGAACCTGACAACTTCAGATTAGAATAGCAGTTTAAAAAACTGTGTTTATATTATGTATGTGCAATGTTACTTTACTTAAACATAAGTTAGGTGTAAAACGTAGTTTTATAAAGTAACAGCTTAATTAGCTTTGATACTGTTGGTGGAAGGTGTTAATGTATAAATTACAAAGAATAGTATAATTAGTTCTTTATTAAATGAAGAGATACTTTACAAAAAAAAACATACAGTTTTTTGTATATTGAGCTACTGTCATTATTATATATTTTTAATTTATTTTGATCACTTGATTTCCAACAGTTTTATTAAGTAACAGCTTAATCAGCATTGATACAACTGGGCCTTATTCCTGAAACTTATAATTTATTAACATTAGCTTCGTTTTTGTTTTTAATTAAATAAATAACCAGTGACGGGGCTAGCCTATATATTTTGCTGTGCCACAGCATTATGTAAAAGTAAAAAATGGCAATATGTTATAATACAATGCCTTAAGCCATTAAAAATAATTATTTTAAAATTAAGAATAATTAAGCCAGCCAATTAAATGTTTACAAATGTATGGAATATCTCTTTATGATTGTAGAAGAGTTTTCTTGATTTAATATAGAATTTCAATAGCCGCCGTGGAGTAGATTAAATATTCTAGAGTGGCACGGTGAAAGTTAGGGTTCGATTTCTGCCCACTGGTGTTTTTCAAACCTACACATACATAAATTCATATAACCATACATACATATATACACATACATCTGTGGGATTATATATAGGTATATATAATCCTATATAAGTACATAATTAGAAAGTAAAAATAAGTAAAATTTATTTATAAGTCAAATACATTTATTAGGAGGTGGATATCGGAACCTTCAGAGATATATAAGTTTATTTAAGCTCGAGTATAAATATATATATTGAATATGAATATTGCTCATAATCTCTATAACGAGAATGGTATATTAAATTGTTTTCGATAATCCATCAAATTGGAAATTATATTTGAAAATTTCCACTGACTCAAATCGTTTAATGCATATTTTTGAAATTGAAAAATTTCATGCTAAAATGCATTTGTAAATTTATCATATCACATAGATTATTGCATTTTATTTTCTTTTACGAAGCAATAAATAAGTATAGAGATCACCAAAAAAATCTAACTCGAGATTTCAACGGTTACACACGTTTTGTCCTTCCCTGAATCGAATGTGACTATTTTCGGAGTGACGTCTGTGTGAACGCTCTAGAGTCGAAACTGTCAAACGTAAAATTGTGATACTGCAAACTTATATGGTCTAGATATGCACCTCCTATACATAAAAAGAATATTCAAACCGGAAGTGCATATTTACTTTATGCATTTTTTGTTCTATCTCCTATAACACTAGAACGGCAGCATTTATGACAATACTAGTTATGTTCATAATGATAGATATTTATATCTCACACAACATTTGTTTGAATAGTCTCTTTAAATAATCTACCAGTTACGAAAAAACCACTATGGAAAATCTTAAAATTCTTATTTATATTGTCATGGAAATGCATTTTTAAGAATATTTTTATAATTTTCATATGAACTTTGTCTGAAATAAATATGACAGATAAACAAAATATAAATAATGCATGTCATTTTGCGCTGATTAGCACACATAGATCGACTGAGAAGGTGAATTTTAAAGAATATGCATCTGTTTCATATTGAAGAAATCAATATTTGATAACATAATAAAATAATAAGCTAATTGGTACAATTGCAGTGGAGTATTGGTGTTCTTTGACAGTTAGATTGGAATATATATATTTCTAATGAAAATAACGTAAAAGAAAATTCGATGGCCTCTACCGATTTTTTTTAATTGCCACATACAATATTTAATACCAACAAATAAATGTACTTCTATTTAACTGGCCGTATAACAATTGTATAGTAAATGTGAACTGCGCACTACATTGGTCGTTACAAGATAGCGAACCACACCGCTGACTTAGCTAAGGCATAAACGCTACGATGTTATTATTTATAAATAATTTTATTATTATGGTGTTTGGGTTTTTTAAAATTCATAATAATTATTTTTAATAATTGGCTCGCCATACGAAGACATAAGTGCTAATGCATTCGGTCGGGTGTCTGTACACATTCTCGAATCTAAAGAATTTCTTAACAAAAAGATCTTCTAATAAACATAAAAAAATTAAGTTAATCCCAAAGTACCATGTTCCCATATCATATATGCAGTCCATTCTACATCGATATAATAATAATTTAACCAAATAATACAAACAACACTTCACGTTCGCGCCCGTTGATGTGGTTAAGATAGTTTCCATGCATTGTTAAATTCAATTCAATATTGTTTTTAAATGTCAATGACTTAATAACAATATCATTTTATTTTATAAATTTACTTAAGCTCAAGTTTGTAAAGAGATCGGTAATTCAAAAAATATATATTACATGACGCTAAACTTCCGTGAAGTCTACACCAAATATGACAGCAACCCTGCCCGCCAGACAAATCCAATAAAACTGATCGGATTCCTCAGCCCTGTCTGCCTGTCTGTCTGTCTGTCTGTCTGTCTGTCTGTCTGTCTGTCTGCCTGCCTGCCTGCCTGTCTGTCTGTCTGTCTGTCTGTCTGTCTGTCTGTCTGTCTGTCTGTCTGTCTGTCTGTCTGTCTGTCTGTCTGTCTGTCTGTCTGTCTGTCTGTCTGTCTGTCTGTCTGTCTGTCTGTCTGTCTGTCTGTCTGTCTGTCTGTCTGTCTGTCTGTCTGTCTGTCTGTCTGTCTGTCTGTCTGTCTGTCTGTCTGTCTGTCTGTCTGTCTGTCTGTCTGTCTGTCTGTCTGTCTGTCTGTCTGTCTGTCTGTCTGTCTGTCTGTCTGTCTGTCTGTCTGTCTGTCTGTCTGTCTGTCTGTCTGTCTGTCTGTCTGTCTGTCTGTCTGTCTGCCTGCCTGCCTGCCTGTCTGTCTGTCTGTCTGTCTGTCTGTCTGTCTGTCTGTCTGTCTGTCTGTCTGTCTGTCTGTCTGTCTGTCTGTCTGTCTGTCTGTCTGTCTGTCTGTCTGTCTGTCTGTCTGTCTGTCTGTCTGTCTGTCTGTCTGTCTGTCTGTCTGTCTGTCTGTCTGAATAAATTGGAGCAAAAACTGTCGAACCTAAAATTGTGCATAATACTTGTATATACACTGGATGTGTACCTCCTATTTTTGAAAAGAATATACAAAGCGGAAATGCACTTCATCTGTAAAGTTTGAAGTTTTACAATTTTACGTTCGACAGTTTTAGCTCTAGAACGTTTACAGACAGACACATATTCGTCATTCCGAAATTAGTCAGATTCGATTCAGGGAGGGCTAAAATGTGTATATCCGTTTAAATCCCGAGTTTGTAATTCTTCTTGATTACAAGTCTTATTTATTACTGCGTATAAGAGAGTAATTAGATACCACAATAGTTGTTGAAGTGAAACATACAGCCGATGAATAGTATGCTTTATATGCTTTAACCTACGTAAAAACACTCTTAGGTTTGAAAATGACAACGAAAATGTCATTAATTTAAAAGTTAATACATAAAGGACACAAATTATATCAGATCCTTGGAAAATACAAAAATGAAGTTAAAACAAGAGAAAAATAAACGAAAAAGGAAAATATCAAACGTTATTGATATAACGTTTAATTAACGAGAATTTGTTTGTTAATCAAGTTTGCTGGTGCGAAAGAACGACCCTTTGACTTCAGAGAAGTACTTTTCAACGATGCGTATACTAACTACGCATAGCTACTGCAGTGCATAATATATACCTAACCTATATTGGCTATTAGTAAATACGTTAAAAGTGTCAAACAGACCACAGTTCACGTCAGTTAGTGAAAAGTTAAATTTGCCACGGACATATCGGCACCTTTCCGATCAAACAATGCCACACCCGTTTGCTTGTTATTGCATTACATACATCGGCTAGCGCGCGGTTCACTCGTTAAATGTTGATTTTGGACGACGTAAATAGTAGCGGACTGGGAATTTTATTTTTACCGGGCGTACATATGACCGATTCCAAGCATAACTTCCCTATATGATGCAAATAGACGAAAAAATAAAATTCATTGTTCCAGCACCCCGGACGTAAATATAATAGTGTCCACCCTACGTAGTAACTCCGATTGCCAGTAAATTATCATCAACATTTAATCAACGCCTACTTTAGCCAATCTGTGCTGGGACTATGCCATGTGATTGGATTACTTCATTATGCCGTATTTTGCGTATTTTCACAAAATAATACACGTACACAAAAACACACACACACACCTCAATATCAATACAGAGAAACTCAATACGTATAGTTCCGATAAAATCGACTATTTTCTTTTAGACTTTGAACATAAAAATCGAATTTTGAGAATGTCACTAAAAACGTCACGCATGATGGATACAAAAATAGCACTAGTCAAAATCGTGTTTTCAATTTTTATATAATATTGATCCCACATCTCTCTAGAATATACTGGTGAATGTTTTTTTGAAGAATATTATTTTTAAAAATACATATATTAACGCGAAACTTTTTCTCCGTTTTTCTCAAAATGAGATTTCTTCGGGCGGTGCCCAACATTTTAGAAAAGGTATATGAAAAGGTATATGATCAGGCTGAATTTTTTTTTAGGATTGTTTTCCAATTGAATACCAACTTTGTCTTATAGAATCACTTATTTAAACGGCATAGATTTCCTTACATCCAATTTTGAAGTTTGAGAAAAATAGCGGTTTCTTAAACATATTTTGCGAACTGTAATTTTTTTAATTTTTGCTTTCAAAACTTTTCCGTAAAAGATGAAGAAGAAATAAGTATATATTTTCAAATGCCGTTTGGTTTTTTTGTTTTAGGTGAACCAACGAGGAGCAATCGTGGGCCCCGCAGAGCGCTTTTTTTTTAAAATCATTTTTGAGCACGCGCTTAGGGGAATAATGGAGATTTTATTTTATATATTCCTTAAAGTATATATTAATATAAAGAAACAAGATTTGGTACGCGTAAAACGCACCAACGCGCAGAGCTCGCCTTTAGGTAAAATATGCGTTGCGAGCAGTGGTTTTTAATTATTATGGCCTTTTGGATAACAATTTGAAAAAATGTTATAGTTATAAAAAGTCTTACATTAAATTTTAGATTATATTGATAAAAAAGAAAATTTTTTAGTGCATTTTTTAAAATTCAAAATTATAATATTTAATAATTTTTTTTGGGCTTTGGGTTAACAAAATGAAAAAATCTTGTAAGTCTTGTAAATCTTAAAATTATTAGTAGAATTTTTAAGTGCTTCAATTATTTTCATAAGGGCAGTATTAAGGGGGGCTCTAAATGTTGGGCCCTATAATTCGGGAAGTATACGGGTGATTGGATTTATACTGCGAGCGGATTCAAATGGGATGCCAAATAATATGTATACCAAATTTAGATTATATTTAAAAAAAAATTGTGCATGTTATACAATTCAAAATTATAATATTTAATTTTTTTTTTTCGGGTTTTGAGTTAACAAAATGAATAAAACTTTTAGATATAAAATATCTTAGAACTTTCAGAAGAATTTGTAAGTGCTTCAATTATTTTTATAAGGGTGGTATTAAGGGGTTCTTTAAATTTTGGGGCCCTATAACTCGGGAAGTATAAGAGCGATTGGATTTAAACTGCGAGCGGATTCAAATGGGATGCCAAATAATATGTGTACTGAATTTGGTGTGAATCGCTCCGGTACTTTCAGAGGAGTAGAGGGCACAAATATGGTCTTACGAGCGACCGAGCGAGCGACGACTTACATCCAAGTATATAAGTTATATACATTTTTGGATTCAGGGCGACGAGACGAACACTTTTTCTCAATGAAATTTTTTCATCCGAGAATGCTACAGACACACGACCTAATAATTAAGCTTCTTCGGTACTACGTACGGCGAGCTAAAAACTGCTATTTAATTAATGGTTCTGATTTAAATATAAAAAATAATTTATACGCTCCTTTCTTAACCCCAAAAACAAGAAGGACCCTTTAATGAATATTGCACTAAAATAATACGGAAACTTATGAAAAACCACAAATTTGTCAATTACGTGCGAGTTTATATGCGCCATTTTAGAACTTTCGATAATTAATAAGTTCAAAATTTTACAATGAGATTCATAAACTAATTCAATTTGAATGACATCATACTTAAATATCGCCTATAAATATACGCTGGCGTTACATTAACTGCACATTTTCTCGGTAGAAGTCTAAATCCGTAATAAAAAATTTCACACGTCATACTAGTACTTTAATTACGATCCAATTACTTTACGGATTTTAATGAAATGGCGCGCCCATATAAGATTTATTCACTATTAGATGGACTACCAAGTTCAAGATTTGATTGAAGTGAGAAACTGAAGATCTGAACAAAAAAAACGACCTAAAACAAAAACGTATGTATAATGGCTCACTAATCTAAAAAGATTGTTGAAACTAGTATATCCGGTTTCCGTATAGGATCGGGTTGGCGCAATTTAATCAAAGCAAATACAGTAGTCAGTGTGTGTTCTAACGTTCAATCTATAGTGGAGGGTGTATACCGTGAAATTAGTATTTGCAGTATAGTGTAAACGGTGCTTAGCACCCTTTGATATTTCTTTGAAGTGTATTATCTCGGTCTGCTACTTTATCTACACCCCCAGAAAAAAATCGACAGCGTAATGTACCCACATTAAAGACGTTCATTCGTCTGTTAAATAGTATTTTAGCTAAATATTTGCGAGAAATTAAATGAATGTTACGTTGTAAGCCAAGATTTTAATAAATTATTACTATCACTTGCTGAATTAGTCTTCCATGATTTTCCATAAATTGTTTTCGTTAACGTAATCGAAATGTTAGGTACATATGTTAATCCAGGCAGTAAGGGGCTTACAGATGGGGTAGAAATAATTTGGAGGTATGTTGTTCAAATAGTGAGATTGATTAAAAGAAAAACAAGTTTTCGACCTTGGGAGGGGTACGCGCGAGCCGCCATCTTGAATGAAAGGTCTAAAATAATAAAAACATTTTTTCGTAACATGCATATTTCTCGAGATATTTCGATGTCTAAAGTTAAAGGGTTACATGGGTTTGAAAAATAAAATTAAAACATTATTTTTCGGAATTTTTGTTCACGAAATGAATAAATATGGTTTATTCTAAGTTATGGCATATAAAAGTAAATCATTTGAACAAGTTATAAATAAAAAATCATAAGAAAAAAATTAAAATTAAGCCATTAACAGCTGGTTTACGGAAATCGATGTTTTCTTGCGGTAGGCAGAATAACTCGTGATATACTTATCTGAAATCAAAAAACATTCTTATTTCTGTTAGTAGATGCATATGGCTTGTACTTGAACGAAGGATTTTTATTTTCGTTCACTACATGAAAAGAAAATTACCAAAATATAAAAAAAAATCACCGAAAATCTTTTTTTATTTTGTTGAAAACAATGTCAAAAATTGAAATATCATTTTTTTTTCAAACCCTTCGTTCAACTACAAGCCATATGCATCTACTAACAGAAAAAATTTTTTTTTTTATTTCAGATAAGCATTTCACTAGTTATTTTATTTTGCCTACCGTAAGAAAACATCGATTTCTGTAAACCAGCTGTTAATGGCTTAATTTTTTTTTCTTATGTTTTTTTTTTAAAATAATTTGTTCAACCTTAATATGCCATAACTTAGAATAAACCATATTTATTCATTTCGTGAACAAAAATTCCGAAAAATAGTGTTTTATTTTTAAAACCCCTGTAACCCCTTAATTTAATCACCAGCTGTTTCAGCGGTCCCTTGTAAGTTACAGCGTTATTCTATGCGCGATTTCGTGAAATATAAAATGTGTTTGATTAAGGCTAAGGCCCACATTCAAATTAACGTGGGCTCTAGTTTATGAATACTTCCAACATCGATAAATCTCGAGAAATATGCATCTTACGATGAAAATAATCCAAATTCAAAGTTAATAGTCTCGAATTCACCATGAAGGTGGGGCGAGGAGGGTAACTCAAACTTCTTAAATAACAACACCCATTTGTTATTATCGTTTCAGATTCTATGAAATAATACGTAAATTTTATTTCAAACGTAACACCTTGAGCTGTAATTGCGAAAAATAAAATTTAATGTAAAGTTGTTTTGAATGTTTTCAAGAAAACTATTCAATTGTGTTAAAACGAAGCTGCCGCCTGTCACCCATTGTGTGTACGATGTAGGTTAACTTTAAAATTTCAAACGCAAACTCACTTCTTATTACAGAACTTTGTTGTATTGTAAAAATGACAAAATTAGTAGTGTAGTAAGTACAGCGTGTACGATGCATTTTATCGACAGTCTTTGTTATTTTTTGTGCATGCCGAATTTAATTAATAGCGATCTAGGAATGATGACCAATAGGTCGAAACGATCATCGATAAATAAATATTTATGAAACTACCAATTTTATTTATGTTCTTTTATTAATAATAAATAAATAATTTCTACACTTGACGCTTGTAAGGGTGTCGACTCTATATGCGTAACTTGTTTGCTTAACAAATTTAATTTTTCATAATAATTATTTCTCTTCTTCACCATGTACTCAGGACTTGAAAATAACACTTGCTTTTAATTAAAACGTTTAAAAACGTACCGTACGTTTCATGCGACAGACAATAAAAATGTTTACAACCCTACATATATGAAACATGTCTGTGATATTTTTTGATACTACCAACATCAAAAATCAAATTGCATATAAGCCAACCGTTACTTGACAAGTGATAATTTATAAATAAAATTAATGGTCTATGGAGGGAAAGCACTGCTTTCGGAAATGTATTTACAAATTTTTTGAAAGATATTTTTCATTTTGATGGCAATAAACTGACGTTTTTAATGGCGAAATAGCCTTTTAAAATTAGTTCTAGTTCGTGAGTAAGTTGGTATGAAAAGTATGCGATACATAGGGTATGTAGTGATTTAGTGAATACCACTTCCTGTTTTTTTACAACTATCACTATAAAATGTTTCTTCATGGTTAATTTAGAGATTGTTTAACATTTCTATCTATATATTTTGAATTCTTCCTAGCGCAATGCTGAATCTACTTTGTATGTATAATGATTAGCAATAATAAAATAAAAGTTGTGTTATCTACAGTTATCTTTAACTGTCTTTCATGTTCTTTACTTCATCAGGATCACAAATAAATACACAGTTGTATATTAAATGATAATAAGTTGAATTTAACATCAATACATTCAATAATCGTACCGTTACTTATCGTTTTCGTCACCATTACTTAAAAAGCATTATCGTCCTTTCTCTTTCTATCTACCAACATTATAACATTTACTCTAGTATTCCTGCGCTTTTATTCAAACATGTTAATAATATATACTTGATATATTAAACTTCATGTTGAGACCTTATTTAACTATCTTAGTCACCGTTGTACATAACAAGAAAATATCTGAAGTGGCCGGCACTCGATTTTCTTTTACGTAGTATTCAGTAGGTCTGTTCAAAAAATAGCCGAACTATGTTTTTTGAACTTTATTATTACTTTTACAGATTATTGAAATATTTCCATTTTATTTCTTTCCACTTACAATTTTGAATCCGCCATATTGATTTTGTCAAAACGCCAGCATCATGAAATAGACATTTCGAAGAAAATTTTTAGACCCTTAGGGTTATTTTATCTCAAAACCATAAGTGTGCAGGGAGGGGGTGGCCCTTCTGACAAAGAATGACCCATATATATATATATATATATATATATATATATATATATATATATATAAATATATATATATATATATATATATATATATATATATATATATATATATATATATACATACATATATATCCCAAACATATTCTGAAATATAATATTGATTCTATTTGGTTTCCCTGTCAAAATACTGACAGGCACAGAACACATGATTGAGTGAACTATATGCAAATCTTTGGTAACGTAAATAAGATTCTTAAGATTTTTCGTAGTAGTTTTCTCTCGTGACTGGTACATAGTTTGAAGAAACTTTTCAAACAATAGTTGTGCATAATATTAATAACTTTCATTATAATCATAACTGCTTTTGTCAAATGTGCAGCCGTTCTAGTGTTATTGGAGATAGAACAAAAAAATGCATAAACATTCACTACCGGTTTGAATATTCTTTTCAAAAATAGATGTCTTAAGTTTGAAGTTTCATAATTTTACGTTCGACAGTTTTCGCTCTAGAGCGTTCTCAGACAGACACACACACAGATACACAGACGTCAGCCGAAAATAGTCACATTTGATTCAGGGAATGTTAAATCGTGTATATCCGTTTAAATCTCGAGTTCGAAATATATCATGAATGCAAGACTTTTTAATTACTTCATAAAAGAAAGTAATTATATATCAATTGCATCGCGAAAAAGTTACAGTTCAAATATTCGCCAGTTTTTCTCAATTCTTTATCATAGTCTTCGTCACAATAAATCGTGCTTCATATCTCATTTGTGGCGGTTTCAAATAATGCCTTAAAAAATAAACGAAGTTCAAATCAATATCGCTTTTTGGTCGTTCAATACAGTAAATATGCTCAATATTGTAAAGTAACAACATATCTCCTCTACAATTTAATGTATGTGCGATGGAACAATACATTAAATTTGCGTATTCATGGACCATTACATTATTATATGAGGAAATACATAAATAAATATCTTTTGTGGCTAGTCCAATATTTTCATATAACAAGCATAGATACAGGCACTTATGTCTTTAGATCTTACGACCGATGGAGCGAGCAAGGTACATACATCTACATATATGACATATATATATATTAGTCGCGACAAGTACTTTTTGTATAGAATATTTTTAAGGGGAAACACTAACTTGACCCACAAAATAATAAGGATACATCGAGAAATTTTATTAAAGATATGATAAGGTGTTTTTGAAAATCTAAGTACACTAGTTTATTATATTTATATACATTAAGTAGATTTTTTTTTCGATATATTTATAAATGGTGACTTGACAGCTGATAATCGGGAGCGCTGCGAAAATAATGGGCAAACGGTGGGCACGATAACTCAGTCTACATGTGATCTAGAACAGTGAAAAAAAAGATCTATTAGTCCAATGGCTATCGAAATACGTAGTCGTTTTAAAGAATATGCATTTTTAATGAAATGGCATCGTTTTAAAGTAAAACATGCATTTTTAGCCAATAATTTTGTTACTTAATGTTGAATAGAAAATCGAGATATCAATATTTTCAAAATATCCTATGAATTTCGATAGAAAAATATGTGACGATTATATAAAAAAATAAATCAAGGAGATTAATTGCAAATTGGCGAAGCTAGAGTACCCATCTACTTAGTAAATACGGTTTCGAGAAAGACGCTCGAATACACAACTACAACAATTATACTCAAGCGTCGGTGATAGCCGTTAGGATACTTCCTTAAAATTATTTCAACAGTAAACAGCATACACGTCATCTACTGGCAGGTTGAAAAGGGTAATTATATCGTTTTACACTGGTTGTCAGATATGATAATACTTTCAATTTACTTGCTACTACTTGCTGGGTGGGACTTGAACTTTGGTAATTTTAAATTGTTCAGAGTAAGACATAACAACGATTGTATACACGTCAGCTGAGAAGAACTTTTTAGTTGCAGTATTTGCCGAGGACGGCATTTTCGAATTCACTGCCTTCACTTTCATAACAATGAAGTTTTATTGATTTAACAAATGGCGTTTCCAAGTGATAAATACACATGCTGTGACCAGTTGGCAAGTTTGATAGTTTTTCTAATTCCTGTTCTTTTACTCGTTGTTTTGTTAGACAAAAACATCTGTTGTGAAGTTTTATTGTGATTGTAACAGAAATATAATTTTGTTTTATTAATGCTACAGATTTATTCTACTTCATATTATGGTAAGGTACTCTTACTGATTGAAACTAATAAAACAAAGTTTGAATCTCGGTCAAACTATGAATAATAAATTGCAACTATTTGGCGAGTAAAGTTTAGCAACTTCTGGTCAATTGAGTAAATCATATTTTATGTCCCTATATAGAAAACAATATAAAGTGAAATTTGACATTAATTGTATATTGTTATGGCACAAGAGAAATTTATAGCACCCGCAATACAATATGTATTTTACCTACTGAGTTATTGTATGAAACATTTAGCCGATTAGAATAGGCGCCGCGTCGACATGCTCGTTGTTCGAAAGAGATAAGGTGCGTAGATATTAGAATTACCTAGTAGGTAGGCGCCGAACAATGATTCTGCACCAGGTGCTAAAATACCACAGCACGCCCTTGCATATTATTATTATAAGCTTAAAGAAAACTTTGACACTGCTCTATTAATTTTGTTCATTACAACCACACAAGCAAGATGTATGTATGCTAAGTTCACATCTATATAATTAATCCGAGCGAACCAAATAGTGATTAAGATTAGAAAATTACAAATAATAAACTAGTTTGTATTCAGACAAACAATTCTAACATTTCAAGCAACAAAATTTACACAATGCATGATACATTTTGTTGCTGTGAACGTTATCTTAGTATGCCATTCAACAAACTGGAAATATTACTTATAATTTCTAAGCTTAATTACTGATTGTTGTTGTGAACAATCCTTATGAGCGATAACTCACAGAACGGTTTGAGCCGACTCGGCACGCCGCCTCGGCACTAATCTATGTGTTTTCAAATGGTGCAAGACCCACACTGCTGAAATCGATATCAGGCGGTGGCGCGCCGATTCGGCACGTAGTTTACTCGAAGAAACGCGTGCTGTTTTATTGCTGCAGCTAGTAAAACCGCCGTATGTGTCTGTCCTCACGCGGTGGACGACTCGGTAGCCGAGTCGGCACAAGCGAGGACGTCGCGTCAATATAAGTAAAATAGTATTATCTAGCGCACACGAACGACAACTTATCCTGCTTGCACAATGAACTCGGTGAGGGTAGTTAGAAATAATCACGTTGTACGTAAAAATTTGGGAACTGTTATATTGGCACCTCTACATTGGAAATTTAATATCAAATTATATTGCTTGTATTACTGGGAAGTGCTGGCTATTTGTAAAAAGGCTCTGTACATCTTCCAGTTAATGAAAATTTAATTTGGTGATGCCAACATAACAAACATATAATTTCAATAAATAATCAAAATGTGTTTTAAAAGTGCAGATATTTAAAAAGAAATTGCTCGCATAGTTTAATAGCTATTAATAATTAAAGTTGGCACGCCAATACTAGCACTCGCACCAAGAAATATCTACAATTTTGTATTCGCTAAATAATTTGCGAATATATACAGTAATTTATAGCTCGTCGTAAGGTAGTGCAAATGAACTATAGTATTCTCGGATCAATACGTTTCCTAACCATTAAGTTTTTGTCTCATCGTTAGTCGACTCTCAACCGTTCCCTCGTTAGACCAAATTTGTAGCAAGTACGCCTTTGAAGTTACTTAACCGATTTTAAAGAAACTTCCGGAGAAATAAGTTGTCTACAGATTGTGAAATTCGTATAAAAATGTAAATTTTAAAAGTTCACATTCTTACTTTCTTATACGCAGTAATAAGTAAGTTTTGTAATCATTAAATATTTCAAACTCAAGTTTTTAACGGATATACACGTTCTAACCCTCTCTGAATCGAATGTGACTATTTTTGGAGTAACGCCTATGTGTCTGAACGATTTAGAATCAAAACTGTCAAACATAAAATTATTAAACTTTAAACTTAAGACTTGTATATGGTTTAGATGTGAACCTCCAATTTTTTAGAAGAATATTCAAACCATAAGTGCATGTTCACTCTATACATTTTTTGTTCATTCTCCAATATCAACCTCAAAAACTTTATTACAATCATCCAAATTTCCTAGGGGCACTTCCCATTTGGAATAAGATACATTTTAGAAATTAGCTGTAATTGGTTGAAATTTATTGAAATTAATTGTTATGGGAATTTATGTGTGTATATTTTCTTCTTCGGGAATAACCTTGTGCAGTTAAGATGACAACGATATGCGCTAGCGCCTATTTCAATATTCCTATGTAGAAAGTCATATCGATTACATTTAAAAAGGAATTAGGAGTTGCCTGCACTCGACTATCTTTTACGTAGTTTTTATTATTAAAATATATCCTAAATTAACTGTCTAAAAATACCAATAATCCACATAATACCTGAAATTTTACTATTTAGCTTATTATTTTATTACGTTATCTAATACTGTTTCTTCAAAATACAAAATAGATGTCATTCCTTTAATTCACCTTATCAGTATATTTGAATTTTAAATATAATTTTTAATACATACTGTTTTTCAAAATATATTTCAATATTTATCTGCACATGTTCTCACTTAATCCGGTTATCATATTCTTTTCAAAAATAGGAAGTGCACATCTAGATCATAAGCAAATCTTAATATTGAAGTTTCTCAATTTTACGTCCGACACAGTTACATACACACACACAGGCATTCCGAAAATAATCTCAATCTATCAAGGAAGGTTAAAACGTGTATATCCGTTGAAATCTCGAGTTCGAAATTCTTCATGATTACAAGGTTTACTTATTATTTGTAAAAGAGAGTAATATATCCTTATATCTATCTTAAATCAATCTCAATGATTTTATAGTCTAATGTGTGTGAGGTAGAGGTGGGCAAATTTGCAAACTTTCGATATTCGTTCTAGTGTTCTTTAATTGTTCACAAGTAATTATGTCCTGCGCGCGCACACTTTTCGTTGTTGTGCTGACGTGTCAGTAACAGATGCTAATAGACAAATGCTTTCCTGTTATTTCGGGATGTAAACAAGAAATTTTACTAACGTTTTCGCATTGTACGCTTTGGAATAAGTTAGTTTTAATTTATTTATCGTTCCGACGCAAACATACTTATATACGTGAATGAAAATATTATGTTTGTTTGGATTTGTATTCACTTCATTTGTCTCACTCAAGAAAATGCTTTTTATAATTGTGCTGTTTTGAAATACTACGCCGTTACAATACAAACAAGTCTGTTTGCGTATTTCTGAAATGCCATTATCTATAATTTTGCAGTGCTAAGAAATGTGCTAGGCTATAATTTCTAGGTCCCAGTAAAAGAGATCAACAACTTTATCATGCCTTTTACGTAGACAATGTAGGATGTTAATTTTGCTAAATAAAAAAATCTGTTTTTGGCAACACAAGATTTTCTTATAACCATTGATACAAATTCACATGGAATATTTGACAACTATGGAAACTAAAAGAATATGAAATATCTTCCAATCATCAATTGCTTTCTAACTCTGAATACTGCGAACATAATATGTGCTTGTGTTGGAAATATCTAAAATTTCAAATACGTATTTCTTACAAGTGATTTATATTTTGATAAAAAAATTCACACAAAAATAATTATAATCTTTAATATTGTTCTTTTTGAATTTAACTAAATTTTTGTATGGAGAAGCCATTTTGGAGATACTGAAAAAATGCCCCCTTCTAATTTTGCGATTGGACCCTAAATCTAATCAGCTCTTCGCAAATATATTCGTATATTAGGCTCATAGACGAAATGTTACTGTTTCTTAGGGCCGGTTGTACAATAGCAGTTTAAACTCAGTTCATTTATAATCTTAGTTTATTGTGAAAATGTTGTTGTACATCAACAGTTTAGTAGTTAATCTAGCGTTGATCTCTAGTTCTACTGAACCGTCTCGATTGACCGTTTGAACCCTAGTTCAACTTTTTGACAGTTGACATATACAATTCATCAGTTATTCTAATAATTATGGAAGACTTAGATTACACAACAGATGATAGACTTTTTTGAGCTAATAGGAATAGTAGAAAATCCTAGAAAACCCCAACTATATTGAGAAAGATCAATTCATTTTGTGAAATGGGATGAAGACAGGGGCGTCGAAATTATTTTTTTCCATGTGCACAGGGATTTGATTATTTACTACACAAAAACCGGCCAACTTATAACAAATTTGTTACTTTTGAAATAAATTATGCATAAAATGTAAACAATAAACCAAACACATATATATATATATATATATATATATATATATATATATATATATATATATATATATATATATATATATATTGTGATATGTTTATAATAATACTGTTTTTATTTGACAGAGATGACATATATTTTAAAATACAAGTGCCAATAACAGTTGCAGTCAAAGCTAACAATGTAAAATTTATAACTTCTTTATTCACTTCTTATAACAAAACGTAGTTCAGGAAATCTGACACTGAACTAAGAATGTACAACAACTGCGTGTATAAACTAAGTTCAAAGTTAATCTATCAGTTATTTGATCTGGAGATTAAACTGCTATTGTACAAGCCCACGTGTCATAATTCTGTGTTACTTATACCTTTTATAAGAACAGATATATGTATATACTAAAATGTGATATTATTACTTTGTCATTTAATTTGCAAATTGGCCTCTTTGGTCTGACAAAATACCTTTTCCAGTCGAATAACCCTGTAGCATAATTAATTCCATCATTATTTTGTGAATATAACTGTATGCTTAACCTCAAAAGATACTGGAGCTCTTTACTACCGTGTACTTTTAAGCAAGGTTCTGTGATATGAAAGCAATGTTTCTCATCTTCATTCTGTATGCAAAGCTTTTACACTGATTGCTACCAAACGTTTACTTGACATTTCATTGTGCGGTTTTGTGTTAACGCGCATCCCATAACACGTTGTTCCATATACGTGGAATAATGGCAGCAATACGCTAATTGCTCAGACATCTATGTTTAAAACATCAAACTAATACCTCCATTTAATAACTCCTTAACGATTATCTTCACTTTACTAAATTCCAGTTAGATTCTATTTAGCATGTGTTTATAATACTAAATTCGATTTGATCGAGTTTGCAGATTTTCTAAATTTTGTGTTGTCTATACATAAAGTTGGGTTTTAGGGATTATCAAACCTTTTCTGCTACTCAGGGGCTAGACCAAAATATTTTACGAAAAAGGTTGGATTATAAATCATTGGTCAATTAGTTAATTTGCCGTTTTTTTTCAATTCCTCGTGGGATTAAACAGTAGTTTTACAACATTTTGGTGTAATTATTTAATCTCAAACGTTGGTTACCCCGTTCTGCCCTGGTTTCTCTTACCTAATAAACTTCTTTATATGCTTAGACATACTCTCTGTGTACATAGAGTTTACGGGATGATGCACAATTGATATTTTCCTTTTAAACAATGCGAATGTAGATGATATATTTTCTTATGTGTAAATAATATATAAGCTTTTAAGTATTTTCTATGAGTAATTGGAAAAACCTCCTGTATTTATCCATCCGACATTCGTTTGTAAATTTTTCTGTTTCGCAATAGAATCGCTCAACCATTGTTCGGACGACGTCTTTGAACATTATACGTTCATATAGAGGTGACCACCTGTACTACATCCTATTTTTATAGTTTTTCTATTTTCCACGCCCTATGCTTAATGTTTACCTTTCCCTTGCCCATAAACCCCTCAACCTTGTTTTTCTTGCAGCCACGAATCGATTTTTGTTCCTTATTGAGTTTTATATTCATTTTGTACGTGGAACTGTATCTGCGTGTCATTTGGGTTATTTCATGATAATTCTTCTGGAAGTTTGAGATGGAATATAAAAAGTAATTTTTGGGATGAAATTTGTTTGACTTATTTCGAATTACTTTATATTGTAATTGTGTGACTTTTGTTGTTTGACGAAACTGTTCTTTGGTAAGAAATTTGCGTCAAAATTATTATAAGATATTTAAAGTGTCCTAAACTGTGTTTTATGCTATATGAAATATTTGAACTGGAGGTTAGAATTCAGGAGTACCACTTAACAAATATGTACATACATATATTGTAGTTATAAGCAAATAAGAAGAACTTGAAAATAATATATTGCATTTTGTTCATTTCTTTGCATCGGTTAAATTGCAGATAACAAATTTGAAAATTCTGAATTGTCGAATAAAAGTTTCAAAAGTGGAATATTGTTTTTAAAATCCTTGTTGTATATTTATATGTATATACGTATATATTCTAAGTTAATCTACAGGCACCTCGTGCTCATATCATATACAGAATACAGTTCAGTCCTCACCGATCAATCTGTCTAATTAAATAATTTGATGAGTTGCAATGTGTTTTCTTTTGTAAATGTAGATCGAAACTGAGATACACCATATAAATAAAATATTTCCCTTACATAAACACACACACTTACGAGAGCAGTGAGACAGTATCATTGGATTGTAGTGTTGGATTCGATATACTTTCAGCTTCTATTTTGTATTTGAATTGATATTTATCATTCAAGCCACATTAATTACCTCACTCGCAATAACTACTTATTTTATCCTAGATATTTGAATTCTTGTACTTACTTTATAACCTGTCTGATCCAGTTCCAGTTTTCTATAGTCTGACTTATATAAGATTAAATGTTTAAGCTGTAGGCACTTGTTGAAACATATTTAATAAAAATGATTTAATTTTAATTCATTTATATATATAAATATATTTATATATATATATATATATATATATATATATATATATATATGTGTGTGTGTGTGTGTGTGTGTAGGTATATACGAATAAAATGCTTTAACTATTTTTTACTAAAGTACGAAATTGTAACCCGGCTTGTGTGGCTTCTCTTATTTTATTTTTCAATTTTATTGAGCATGCATATATGAATATTGATAAAAGGCAGCATCGGAAGCGAAAAAGAACGATATCAAAGTCGAGATTAGAATACGAAAAAGCTTTTGTACGTGGCTCCCGGCGGCTACTAATAAAATACCTATTTTTCATGATATCCAATTCAGAAGCATATTTGACGACACCCGCTATGAGTAACTGGTAATGGTAACTATAAATGCATGTAGAGCTCTTTTTACACATGTGCCAACGGGATCCAGAATTAGGGCCAGACTAATTTTGGTTAAGAAAGCTTTTATAGTGATACAAGGCCTATTTGTAATTTAGAATTTCTATTTTGGTTTCATTTTAATTAAAAGGAAATACTTTGTCTAAATTAGAGGATAATGTCAACTCCAATTACTTGGTTATTTTTTTAAATATATGCGAAATTTTCCTTACTAAATTTGTAGTTTCACATGTTTATCTTCAACTGTATTAGCAGTTTACATACTTACGCACACATTTCAGTTAAATACTCGAGTTAAAATTTGTTCATGATTGCAATTTCTTCTTCTAGAATTAACGCATTAAAGTAAAAGAAAAACAAAAATTTTCTGAATTCAAACGCTATTTAACATATTATTAAGTATGGAAAGGTGCTTTACCAAATCAACAAGCTGGCGGAATTGGTGTTCCTTTAAACTACGAACCAAAGTGAGAATAATAATTTAAGTCATATAACCATATTTATCAGATTACCGTTACCTTTCAAACAGAATTGTTTAATTATAGCTGCTGCATAAACCTCCACTTCCAAGTATGAAATGGTGTCTTGTCAAATCGGAAAGCTGGCGTCATTGGTGCACCAATAAATTGTGTCTGCGAACCAAAGCCGAAATTATGTTTACTGTAATAACATTTTTTCCCAGATTACATGAACTTCATAAATGGAAATGTTTAATAAAAACTGAATAAACCTGCAATATCACTTTTTCAATATAGTTTCAATTATGCTTATAAAAACTCTGAATATACTCATTGCTTTTCCGAACAAATTTACTACTCTATGAAACTGAACTGAATACCATTATACACAAATGTCATGTTTGGGGGTTTTTTACAAAAAGAAATAGCAAAAACAGTTATTCGAGAGTTTCAGGAATTAATAATCAATAGTATCGCTTTAGTTGGGGATATTTTTACTATCTTATACGCAGTTTATTACTGTTTTGTAATCATGAAAAATTTCGAACTCGAGATTTTAACGGAAATACACGTTTTGACCCTCCCTGAATCAAATGTAACTATTTCCGAAATAACGTCTGTGAACGCTATAGAGCCAAAAATGTTAAACCTAGAATTATGAAAATTCAAACTTAAGACTTGTATATGGTCTATTGTAAGAATCCGATGCCTATTCGCGTCGGATGTTCTTATGTGAACATGTAACTGATGGTAACTGTTCACGAGTTCACCCTTTTTGAGCGCGATGCGGATTAAAGAAAAGAAATACCCAAATTAAATATATTTATAATTATATTTAAATTAAGGTCAAACAAACTCGAAAAGAAGTATTGATTTTGAGCGTATTTTTCATTGAAAATAGCAACGCAAAACAAACGTTATGTTTAACAAATTTGTGATTGAAAATGTTGTGTTTGCCACAATTTGTTAGTATGTAAAATAATGAAAATAGAAGCACTTTAACTGAAACAAAGCATCATAATTGTTCAATTTTATGTGAAATTCATCGCTTGAAAGCTCTCTATGTACATGGTAAATGGAAAAATGTATTAGTTTGCAAATAATTTAATTCTGCTTTGTTTATTACGTAATTTAATGAGCTCAGATTAAATTTAGTTATTTTAGCTGGTAGAAAATAAAATTTTGAAATATTTCATCACCTCTCACAAAGCGACGTACAGTCTAGCATTCATTACAATTCACAAGGCACCAAATATATTACTATATATTTCTTATTTTTGCAGATACAGTCAACAAATAATCTTCTCTCAACATGAACCGTAAGTTTATTTTTTATATTAATATATCTTAATATAATAATATCTACAATAACATCAACAGTATCATTCCATAACATAAGTGCATAAAAGTAGTATTGTTATTGTTAGCAAGAAGTTTACATATCGATGAAAAATACTTGATTAATTTTAATATATGTCGAACTATATATATAGAACTATCTATAAAATAAAATCTATAAGAACAAACATAGGTAACTCCTCGTTCGTCGTACTGGGAGCTATTAAGATAACAAAAAGTTGACCTCGATATTTTAATGAAATGTCCGTCATAATGGTCCTGAATTTATTTAGAATTTTTTACGATTTTTAAGTAATGATGCCTGTATATATGTGTGTCTCTGTATGTGCAGCCAATACCGTTGAACATAGCAATTTGATGTTATGAATTTAAGCTATGTATAACCCGAGAATGAATATCTTTTATTTTAGAAAATGCTATTTCAACTGGAAATGCTTGTTTACTCACGAGTTATACGGGGTTTATACAACCAGAACTTAGTATAAGTATTATTACTATCACTATGTTTATGACTATATTTATAAGCAAGAAATAGTGCCGTTAATAAAACTTATTTAACATTATTTAGGCATGCGCAGACTGGCACATACCAATTTCGTTTTTGCCATTTGTAAGTTGTTACATGTATTTTCAGTTTATATTCTTTTCATTTTCGGAATCTTATTTTTGTAATACGTATAGTAGTTTTTATTAATTTTAAATCTGAAGATAAACGGGTGGCTACACTTTTCTTGTAGACAAATGCGAAATATTTACCAAATAAGAAAAACATATCCCGGCGATATAAAGTTCGTCCTAAATCGGGTTCGATTACAGAAGTAGTGTGAAGAGAATTTGATGCAGAACTATGTGAAGAATCACATTTACAAAGTTTCTAAGCGAATAGACTAAAGTTAAATTTACTGTATTTTAGTTGTTATTTTATTTCAGTTAATTTAATTATCATAATTTATTTAGGGGTTATTAAAATTCACAACCTACAGAAAAAGGTGGATTGTGTTTGCGGAGAATAGGAAAAACAACATGAGTTATTTTTAAATAAAACAATATAACATAGTAAAATATTTTAATCGCTATCGAAGCCAAATACTACGTCCATAATTCTTTTGGTCTGCGCCTTTACGATTTGGGAGGCAATTTTTTTTAATAAAATCCCCATACTTTATTATACTCGTATATATATTATATCCGGATCCACATTAATTTTTTTTGATCCAAAGTATGTATTTAAAGTTTCGCAAGCATTCGCAATGCTTGCGTCCGCAACAGACATCTATTTTTTTCTTTTTATTCCCGGATATCTTCTCACCGAAGTATTTTTGTCGTTTTGACGTGGTTTGCCTTTTTTGTTAATTCGAATGGTGTTGCATAGGCCTAGTTACATTCGAAATAGCATCATTGCAGGAGTTTCCATCCAGCTGTAGCCATTCTTAAGATAAAGGAGATGGAGGCGACATCATATCCATTTCCGGCGGTGGCGACATTACCGCCACTTCTTTCGGAGACGGTGTAGAGATAGTTCTAGCAATTTTTCATTAAAAAGTTTTTTTTTTATTTATCATTTACTGAAAAATCACCTTTGAAAATAACCATTTTACAATTACGTTTCTCTAGTTACATATTGATATGGTTTCATGGTAGTGGTAGAATGAATTTTACGCACAGTAAAACTATATAACATATATAGTGAAAACTAATTATAAAAAAGTCGAGTGAAGGTCACTTTAGATTTTTTCTATTTAAAGTTCGTAAAATACTAACCAATATGTGTTTGAACTAATAATAATTTAATATTTCCATATGCATTTCTAATATCAGTAATAAATACGTTTAAATAATACAAAATATTTTGTTTTATAGAGAAAAGGATGCGAAAGGTTAATTTTCGTACCTTGTATGTCAGCGTTGGCGCATCATTGTCAGGAATGAAAGTAAGTTATAGTTCGCCTCACAAGAATTCAGGGGTTGCCCATGGATAGTAAAAATATAAAGAAACACATTATGCTACTCATCATGAACACGGTTATAAAACACTCGCACTAGTTTTACAGAGACGAATTTCTAAACCGAAAATTATATATTTTACGTTTAACAACACCCTTAAAAAAATTATCAAATTTTTATAAACTTTCCGTTTTTGCATTTTACGATTTACGATCTGTGTACTAATAGGATTCTTTGTATTTATTATCCATGGGCGGCTTATGGTTTTATGACAATCCCTTGAGTTTTCGTGAGGCCAACTATACAAGGGTGTGGAATGCAGAGGTCCATATCTTTTGGAATTTAATTTGTTTAAAGATAAAGCGACCAATCAGTTGCTATACTACACCAACGCACGCAATATATGGCCGGTATTACTGCAGTATTTTATATGTTGAATTTCAAATACGTTTACGAAGAATTTAGCCTTCCTTTGCTTAATGCTTAATCCCACTCAATTATATGTATACCATATTTATATAAAATCAATTCAGTATTTTCAAAAGTGATTCGTCCACAAAATTTGACCTACAACCTTCAAGCGAGCGAGTGACATTCTAGAAGTTATAAATAATTTTGGAATCTAGAAAACACATCTTCTGTGCAATTTCATTTTAAGACTTGATTTTGTAAATTTTTAAATATTTCTGATTTATGCCAATTTATTCGTTTTTTTATTTAATCTGCCAAATGACGTGCATAGAACACCATTAAGCGATCATTACCCTGTTTTGATATTTTCATTTATCCTTTTGGTTTCCCTTAAAAACTGCTGGACGTTCATTAATCAATTTTCAAATGAACAACTCTTTTTCAGGGGAAGTAAAAGCTTAACTGAAAATATCGATACGGAAAAATTATCTTCTAATTGTGTTCAATGCACGCTATTTGGCAGATTTTTTATTTTTACAAACAAATTGGCATACATCAAACATATCGAAAAATTCACAAATTGAAGTAAAGGACATACAAGTTATTTCGGACTATTACCTGATTATTTGTATTAATAGAGAAACCATATTTTAAAAACCTCGTTTGTTGAAAGATTTAAATATTATCGAACCATTATTAATACCGAACAACGTATTTTAATATGACAAAGAGTACATTAATTAAGATGAACGAGTCTCGTCCTAGACGAGTACGTACGATACATGGCTCCATCATTGTTATTAAGGCGTCGCAAAAGAATCGATAGCCAATTAGTTTCTGACATAGGTATATACTCATAATAAAATGTTGAATTTATTTTTAACAAGGATTTATTCTTCTTTGATTTAAATACAAACGCGTCATCACTTCAATCGATTAAATTTCATATTAAATGAGTGCGAACCCTGTGGCGCTCTAGTTCGAAGTTTTGTTTGAAGCAAGTGAAGTGTGTAACGATAGATCCAAGCAGTATGGTCACAAATCTATCGTGAAACCCACGAAGCGGGTGTTCCATTTATAATGTTTAATTACCCGTAGACACACTACTGCCTAATTTTCTAGTTCCTTATATCTATTCTTTTGCGTATATAATTAAATAGCAGTCCCTATTGCATCGTCGTTCTCTTTAAATTGATATTATTTTGCGAGCGTAAAATTACAAACTATCATTAAATTAACTGCTGTTGTATTGCGCTATAAGACAATTTGAGGTTTCCATATAAACTGTATGAAGAATTTGATGATGGAATGATCAATAACTAATTTTTAATATATATTTATTTTAAACTATGCAATTAAATATTAAACCATATGTCACAATTATAAAACAACATTGTGTATTATTATGTTTATATGGTCACTATGATCAGGCGGATATTTGAGTTTTTCCAATACCCCCTATCACTCGACGGACCATCATTTCCCTTCTCAGTTAAATTTTTTCCTTTGTTAAGGGTTGTGAGACAGTCAGAGCGGGCCTGTATTTTGAAATATTTCCGTCTAAGTTGATTTTTCCCTTGAATGTTCATTAGCATCCTACTGTATGTTTTCTGCCAGTAGTTCTATCAACGCCCATACTTGCTTCTCTTTAAGTGAAGACATTTTTTCGTTTCTTGCCTCTATCCATTTGTTTTTCACTTCGCTTGGTAAATATATAACTTCTTCCCATGATTGTGGCTTTTCATTTATTTCTACAGATGCCATGTAAGCTAGTTTCTCGGGCGAAATATTTTATTCGTTCTTAAAGATATTCTTTGAACTGGTTAGTTATCGTTTTCTATTTTTAACATATCCAGGTTGATTTCGACTTCTTCTTCGATCTTCGATTCGTCGGGATTTTTCGGATCTGTGTTCAACCGAATTTATTTGATTAATCTTGATCTTCGAAGAAGCGGACCGTTCTGCTGACATTGATTCTGTTGGAATTTCGGTCGTAATAAGTAAGTATTGTAATCATGAAAAATTTCGAACTAGAGATTTCAACGGATATACATGTTTTGACCTTCCCAGAATCGAATGTGACTATTTTCGGCATGACGTCTGTGTGTCTGTCTGTCTGTGTGTGTGTGTGTGTGTGTCTGTAAACGCTCTAGGGCCAAAACTGTCGAACGAAAAATTATGAAACTTCAAACTTAAGACTTGTATATGCCCTAGATGTGCACCTTCTATTTTTGTAAAGAATATTCCAACCGGTTGTACATGTTTACTCTATACATTCCAATATCACTAGAACGGCTACACTTACGGCAAAAATAGTTATGTTCATAATGAAAGATATTAATATTTCGCACAACTTTTGTTTGAAAAGTTTCTTCATAAATTGTACCAGTTATGAGATAACTGCTACGAAAAAACTCAAATATCTTATTTACGTTGCCATGGTGATACCTACACTTGTGACAAATTTAATTATTTTTAAATCGGATCAACCATGAGTTACATCATTTGTTTCTTGTTTATTGAAAACAAACAAGCTTTACATAGACAGTTATCTGTATGAATTAATATTTAAAATATTGAATTCTTATTAGAATACATTGTATCAGGTAAATCATTATAAAATCAATTTATGTTATATATTTGCTAACATAATTAAATAACAATTTCAGAGTTTTACTGTGGAGTTTGACAGCTTAAGAGTGAATACGATAAGTGTTTGGGATATATATGTATATTAATATCTATCTATTGAAAACTACGTAAAAGAAAGTTGAGTGCAGGCCACTCCAGATATTTTATCAATATAATCTACAAAATATTGTAAGACTTTTTACATCTATAACATTTTTTATATTTTCAGAAAAATAGAGTTTTATTTTATTTTTTTTATAACCCTTAAGCACAAAAACCCTAAAAAATGATAAAACATAATATAAAGTGCCATCAATTGGTTACTAGATTTACTAATCAAAGGATGGCATTACAATTCTTTATATTATTATGTTCGCTACTTGTTCTTTATTAGATCCTCGTAGGACAATGTCAAAAAATGATTTTTTACATGAATAATACTTTTTTTTCCCCGGTTTCAATGCCAAGCGTGAAGTAGGACTGGGAAGTCCGCATATCTTACCTATAAGGCGAGCTGGACGCATCGGTGCGTTATACGTACCGAATTTTGTTTCCAAAATGTTATGTATTTACTGTTCACTGAGCGTTGCTCTGAGCGCCGTTTGACGGCCAAATGTCAAAGTATATGCTTCCAAACAAAGGCGTTGTAGTCAAAGGCAGGTTTTAAACATATAAGTGTTGTCACAGGAAACGAAATGTACGAACCAGTGTTTTCACATTAGAGTGAAATATATGTAGTTGGTAAAGCGAAACTGCGTATGAACAATGAAGTGAAAATAATTTAGAGCGTTAAACGGATTCCTAAGACGTAAATGTGATAATACTATTTAGCAAAAATAGTCGGATAAAATTTAATGGGTGAAAACGTGTATTTCCGCTAAAACCTTGAGTTTGAACATTTGCATGATTACAATACTTCTTTATTTAAATTCGTTAATCAGGACAGAGTTTTCTGATATTCTAACATAATAGGTATAAAATGCATTTAATTAACAAAAACGATTCAGTTGTATAAGAAGAGTTGAAAACAAATAACGAATATGTTGAACAAACATTCGTCATTAATTAAAACAAACGTAATCACTGCACGAAGCGACATCACTAGACAAAGGGAAGATTCATCAGCTCGATGAGAATTGTCACAATGCTTGTTAGCAGCATGTTCTGCTGATGCTGCTAACGCATTTTCTAATCCGAGCACGTATATCCACAAATGACAAGATTCAGCAAATTTTCGTAAATTAGAGACATAAATTGTTGAATAAACCGAAGACATGTTTCATGTTATACAATCTCCTTTTGTAATGATGGTACTATTTTCTTTAGCCCACCACATATATTATGTAAAAGAGTGTTCAGTTATGTCTGCTTTTTTTGATTTTTAAACGCAAACGTTTAGGATACATATCTGTATCTTTACTTTACCTTTTGACATCAAGACATTAAGATAAGATGTTAAAGTGAGCCTGCCTTGAAGTGCTAGTGTGTTTGCGCATGACCTGACTTCACCTATCTTGAAGACAGAGATTTGTGTCTTAAAGTATGGTCACGTGGTATTCGTTGCCAACTTAAAATATAACCTTGAAAATAAAATTGACAGATTATAAAATTATTTATTTAATGCGTTTATTTATGCATTTGAAGTACCAAATTTGTTAAAATATGATATGACCAAAAAAATTATTTTTATTTTATAGAATAAATACAAAAACAATTAATACATTGAATGAGCTCAATTAAACATTATATTGATAGTGCGAAATATTGCCAACCCAAGAATAAAAAGATATTATTATTGATGGCATTGCACTAGCGATTTAAATATCTGGTGTGAGCGTCAAACGGTCTACAAGATCAGCTAACTTAAAGTGACCCTGTCTTAATGATGCGAAACAGGCATCAGTGCTATTGTGAGCATATTAGGTTAGATTCGCACTGTACGACGAGTTAAAAATGTATAGTAATTGAAGAATCCAACTGATGTGAATATAGAATTTCGAATGGCGAAATATATTTATGTATAATTTCTGTTAACTTCGGGTGTAAAATTACCCGAAATATTAATTAGTTTATGATGTAATATTGTTGAGATAACAACATACAAAGATTTGCCTATGTCGACGAATATGCTTGCAAAACAACTAGATAGCGTAGAAACAGTAATGGCCCTTGGTTTTGTGTGTTAGTTTAGATCTTGTAATGTTTCCTAATAGTTCGTTAAATAGATTGCAAAGTCGGAGATGCCTGCAAAAGTTAAAATGAATTCGCAACACGAACACTATATCCTGAAAGTATTTACAGTGCGCTGGGCTTGCCATGCGAACTACACGAAAAGGCAAACACGAAAGCTTCTGAAGTAAAGCAAACCATTAGAGAAAAATAGAGTTAAGTATCCTATTAGTGCAAAGCATACTATGCCTAGATAAATATGTATATTCGATTAGGAAATAAATATATTTTTACTTTCTCTTAATAAGTAATAAAAAATTCGAACACGAGTTTTCAACGGATATACAAGTTTTCACCTTCCTTGAATCGAATGTGACTATTTTCGGAATGACGTTTGTGTGTCTGGCAGCGTGTGTGTCTGCGAACGCTCTAAAGCCAAAACTGTCGGACGTAAAATTGTGATACTTCAAACTTAAGACTTGTATATGCCTTAGATGTACACCTTCTATTTTTGAAAAGAATATTCAATCTGGAAGTGCATGTTTATTTTATTCATTTCTGGTTTTATCTCCAATCTCACTAGAACGGCTGCACTTATGGAAAAATAGTTGTATTCATAATGAAAGATATTAATATTTTGCACAACTTTTGTTTGAAAAGTATCTTCAATAAATGTACCAGTTACGAGAAAGTTGCTACTAAAAATCATAAGTATCTTGTTTACGTTGTCATGGATTCGAATGTAGCTTAATTAATCAGATCATCTGCGCCTGTCAATATTTCGACAAGAAAATAAAATGGTCTGAATTAGTTAAATGACAATTTCAGAATATTTCTGTAGAGTATTGGTTAGTTTTGATAGTTAGTACTTCAAAACCATTACAAATTGGTATTGAAATAATTTTCAACCCATTCATTTATATAAGGTAAGCTTGGTTCTCATATTGTTTCTGTTGGATTAATATTTCATAATATTATATTTTTATAATAAAAAAACATTGATGAAGACTACGTAAAAGAATGTCCCGCGTTGGCCCCAACCCATTTTTTTTACGGAACCTTTTGATGAGTAGTACATCCAGATTTTATTTTAGGGGGTGTGTGTCGTATTACATATTACATATTATGTTCCTGCTGTTGTTATAAAAACTTTATATCATGTAAATTTGCATTTACTCAAACAAAATGATAAATATTCCACATAAAATATAAAGTGTTTGTATTATTCATAAATATGTAATTAAAAACAAAGAAATACAAAACAAGAAATATTTAAAAGATATTAATGACTTTGTTGTACTTGTTTATTATTGCACAATTTGTCAATATGTGGATGGATCGGTGTTAATTGGAGACGCATATCATTTTCAGCATCAATTAGATTTCTATCCTTGGTACGTATGTGGAAAAGAATTTCTCATAGAGGTAGGTTGTTACGAATGACATCAATTCTTTTACCGCGCGTTTGGAAAGTTCCGGATATTCTTCCACTAATTTTATCCAAAATGGACCAATGGCATCCTGTCCAAATGTAGATTTTAATGTGGTGTCGCTACATATATCTATAAGTTGCTCTCTTTCCTTAATTGGCAAGGAATTCACATCACTACACTAATTAAAAGGATTTTCGACCCAACTTAAATTATTGCAAGTAGGGAGAAAATATTCCAAAAATGTCTTTTGCAATCCAGTTAAATGTTCCAAAATATTATTTTTTAAATTCTGGTCGAATGCGATATTATTGGTTGCCAAGAAATCGTTTAAATTCGCAAAAACACCTCTCAAAGCTTGAGTTTCGATTTTATTGAGTTTATTTTGTTATTGACCTTAAAAATTGTACTATTTGGTCCTTGAAGTGAAAGATAAACTTCGTTCCGGTTCGAAAATATATCTGCAAGGTAGGCTAAATTTTAAAGCCAACTAGTGTCATTAAGTTTTCCAGTATATTCACGTTCAGATAAAAAGATTCGAATTTCATGATGCAATTCCCAGAGTCTGGTCAGAACTTTTCCCCTGAATAACCATCTTACTTCAGTATGAAGAAGGAGATTTTTCTGTAAGCTTCCCAGATCATCGCACAATAGGGTAAATACCCTGGCATTTAAGGGTCTGGATTTGATGAAATTTACCATCTTAACGGCTTCATTGAGAACTTTGTGCAATGCTTTTGGTATCTGATTAACTGCGAGAGCATGACGACGAAGACCGCAATGGGTAGCATTGATGTCTGGAACTAGTTTCAGTGTTACTACGCCCTTTATAATTCAACCAACCTTGGCTCCATCAGTGCCTAAGTAAATTAAATATTTCTTCACCTGTTGTTTGAGTTGCCAGAGCTTTTCAAAAAAAAATATCTTCCTTAAAATAGAATTCGTGAATGTATCTTACGAAAACTAACAAAATTGCTAATCCAGCCACATCTGTAGGTTCATCCATTTGCAAAGTAAATACATCTTTAGCATTTTTCAAACGATTTACTAGTTCCGCTTCGCAGTAATGTGACATATCTTTAATTCGTCGTGAAATCATCGTATAAGGCAATGGGACGAGGTCAATTTTGCTTGCAATTTTTTCACCGATCATGCATGTGATTAAATCTTTTGTAGAAGGTTTAATTAATTTGTCTGCAATAGTATGAGCTTCGCCTTGTTTAGCTACGCGTAAACTAAATAAATACGTTTTTATTATCATACGAACATACATTTCAAAAGCATTATTTTTCTGCTTTACTTCAATACATTTTCTTTTAAAATATTCGCTTTTACATTCTAAAATCGGATGTTTAGTTTCCAAATGACGCTTTAACTTTGCAGAATTTAAACTGCTGTTGTTCACTCACTACACAAAACCCATTTGGCACAATTTTATCACCAATCCAAGTAAATCCAAAATTCAAATAATCTTCATCATACTTTCGTTTTTTTCGGTTTGTTGATCCGGATTTATTTTCTTCTTCAATATTATCCGCCGGATCCAATGTTGGCGGAAGACTGGTGGAATATTCAAGAAGGCAAGAAGCTTGTTCTTTTGATTTTGATTTCAATTTCTCAGTTTTAAGCCAATTTTGCATTATATTTCTGAAGGATTTTAAGTTAAGTTCAGACAAAACACAATTTATTTTAAAATAATTAACTTACTACCGCTTGCCTTTGTAAGAATTAAACAACAACAAATCTACTACTCCAGGTATTTAAAAACTATTTAAAAATGCAATGTGCGTCGTCATTGTCCAATATAAACGAGTGAGCGAATGGATAGCTTCAATATGAATCTCCGATCGACGCACGGGTTCCGGAGACCGGTGCAGCGTCTCTAGTTGGGAACGTTTGAATTTTAGCATTGACTCGCGGAACCCCTAAAGCGTGTGAGTGGAACCCTACGGTTCCGCGGTACACAGGTTGAAGAACACTGCTGTAGACTATTGGTTAGTTTGGCAGTTTGTTTTGGATATATATATATATATATGTATATATATATATATATATATATATATATATATATATATATATATATATCTAGTGAAATTTACGTAAAAGAAAGTCGAGTGCAGGCCACTCCCGATATATACATGTAACGTTGCTATGGAAACGTCTATTAATGTTCAACACATTTAAAAACAAATTTATTCAAATCTTTAATAGTGTTCATTTTGAATGTATGATATTTTTCTGTAACTAATTTTGGATTTACTAAAAGCGCGAACAGTAACAAAGAAACTGTGCGATTATGCCCAAGATCTAATCAGATCATTTTAGTAGGGAGCACAGTTACAGTTATATATATAAGAAGTTCTAATTTTATCCACTATAATAAGTACTTTGCATTAACAAATTTGAAGATTGTGTATTATGTAGCTACAACAGATAACTAAACAAATATTAAAGAGGAAGTATAATTTTGTTATCGCCAGCCATTACGATCTTGTAATGCTGAAATGAATGTTCAACGCTCACAAGATATGGCTGAATCCTGTAGGTCCTTATTATGTTATTTCCGTTTGCATCAGTTCTCTGTCAGATCGTTAGCTATTTCATCATGTTCTACCCGTGCTTGAAATCCATGTAACTGAATTATGGAGATCGGTATCAAATGTATATTACGGGGCCGACCAAAACTTCTCTAGAATCACTGAGACCCTTCCAAAAATAATCTAGCTAAAATGATCTTACATATTCGTCAAACAATTATACCATACACATCATTTAAATACAGTAAGCGATTAAGTTTAAGTATTATACATTGATAGCGTATTTTTTAATATTTCATATATACGATAATGTACTCATATTATGAAGGATTGTAGAAGTTATTTGTTTTAAATACTGTATTTACTTCAACCTATATGACCCGTTGAATAGAAAAATTGTTTTCAATCTACCTCTTTACACAGTATTAAATATCATATGTTAAACCAATCAATACTTCACGGGAATATCATTTATCTAATTGTAACACATATATGATTGATTGAACTACAGTAGACAAAATAAAACAGAAAGTAATCACCGTAACTTATTGTTCACGTTAACTAGAGGCTAATTTAATTCCTAAACAAAAACTGGCGCTAGCGCCAGTGCTATCAGCTCGCCGTTCCGGCGAGCGCGGTCACATCAATAAATACAAAACTAAAAGCGATAGCAATTATTAAGTACAAAATTTATTGTTGTTATGATATTTCATCGGCATTTAATATGAAATGAATAAATTTCTAAGTTTACGTATATAATTCTAAATCATCGACATTATACTCACTCACATTGCCCATTGAACCAATCTAACCAATTATGATCCCGACATTTACTTATTCCTGTACCATAACAGTTTTAATTTCCAAAAACCCCACATTTAAAATTGCACACATCCACATGGGTTACGTTAATATCGTTCGTTTCGTGATTTGCCAAGGATATTGATAATTATTTGATGAACATTTCCTAATTTTATTAATTAAAACACAGAAGCAAATGGTTTATACATTGGAAAATATAACCAAACAAATAACTGTCACATAAATATAACTTCTTTATTTCACTAACAGATGGCGATCGATGTCTGATATACTTCAAAATATATTTATATTATTTTTTTTAGCCTATGGGCTCACAATTTGAAAAAACTTTAATCACATAAAATATCTTAGAATGTTGAGTAGAAAATTCTAAAAATTTTAAAAGTTGACTAAGGGCAGTATTTAGGAGGGTTCCAAATTTTGGGGGCCTATAACGCCGGTCCTGTACAGACGATTGGATTTAAAATGCGACGGGAACATCATGGGCATGGAAATTATATGTATACCAAATTTCATCAAAATCGGCCCGGTACCTTCAGACGAGTTGCGGTCACAAACTCAGGTCTTACGACGGACCGACCGAGCGAGCGAGATACATACATCCAAGTATATGAGTTATATATATTTTTGGATTCAGGGCGAAAATACAAGAACTTTTTGATAAGATTTTTTTTCGATCCGAGCATGTTACAGACACACGACCAATCACTATAGCTCTTTTGTACTTACTGTACGACGAGCTAAAAAATTTGATCCTATTGTTCAAATAATATGTTATGCATATACATAACTTACATTTCATGGAGTTTGCATTATCATATTATTTTGATAAATATGTCAAACTTGAACTTCTATTCAACACTTGAATTATAAGCTCCAAGAAATGCATAGAGTGAACTTGCACTTCCAGGTTGAATATTCTTTTCAAAAGTAGAAGGTGTACATCTTTTATTATATACAAGTCTTATGTTTGAAGTTTCACAATTTTAGATTCTGCAGTTTCGACTCTATAGTTTTCACAGACAGATAGACACACACACAAACGTCATTCGGAAAATAGTCAAAATCGATTCAGGCAAGATCAAAACGTGTATATCCGTTGAAATCGCGAGTTGGAAATTTTTCATGTTTACATGATTTATTACTTCGTATATGAATGTAAAAAGATATATTTTGTTGGGCTGTTTATTATGTGGCATATTATATTATGCTAGAAAAAGTAAATTTCATTGCACAGCAGACTTAAAAAGTTCAAACCTGCAGAAATATGTAAAAGTGCATAACATAATTCAAAGAGATTTAGTGTAGCGTTTTTAATTATATTATGAAATATAGAGACAGCATGCTTTAATGCAGCGACCTGGGTCCACGAGGAAACATTCTGTGTTGACCTAACGTACTATGTATGTATCTAGAACAGTTTTAATCGTAATAATATATGAATGCCTTTGGAGAATCTGGGCTAAAATTGGTTAAGTGATTTCAGAGAAGTTACAAAATGTAAATATATTTTTTGTTTAAACATATTTCGATTCTAACCATGTTACAAAAGCATTATTTTGTACTAAAAATAAACCCATTTTTCTTTGCAAGCTCATGTTTGTGAATGTTTAAATATTTGATCCTACAAAAATACTTACAGGTCAGCTTTGGAAGGTGGTTTCAGTTTTCTTGAATAATGTATAGTATAATGTTGTCTATGGATCAATAAGCTTTGGATAATGTACAGATAGATAGAAACAGGATTTTCCGCAACAATAGCAGTAGCAGATCAAAACGATATTAAATATAATAATATTTTTGGAACAAAAACCTCGATTATATGTTTGCTCAAGAAAAACCAAAAATAATACTGATGGTAAATCATATCGCTGAGAGATTCGTAAAAGTAATCGAGGATTACAATACACTAATTATTAAAAACGAGAGTCAATGATAATAATAATAAAGAAAGTATCTATTACAAATTGTAAATGAGCATCGTAATAAATATCCTACAGTAAATAAATATTCATTATTATAACATATAACTGTTAAATATAGTTTTCAGTAATATATTTAGTAAATAGCTCTGAATCCAAATTGGATTTTCAAATTGTTCACCAAAAGGCCATAATAATTAAAAACCACTGCTCGCAACGCATATCTTACCTAAGGGCCCTCTACGCATTGGTGCGTATATTGCGTACCAAATCTTGTTTGGAGTAGAATTCGACGATCTGCACGTTCAAATAGTAACTTTAATTTTAATTTTTGAACCCCCTGGGTTAGGGTGTAACTGACCCCCGACAAAAAAGCACACTTTTAAAAAATTCATATTTGACCCACTTTGAATAAAATTATCCAAAACAGTTTGAATTTTAATCAGGTATAGAGTTAGTCTGAAGTGAAACGACCAAATGACTGTAGAATAGTCACGATAATAACAAATATTTTGTTATAGATTAAATTGTCTTTTGTATTTTCATTAGTATATACGTTTTATTCAAAAGTTGTTGATCGATTTATTCACCCTGCTTTTAATCTCGTTGACAATGCCATAACTTTGTTTATAAGTATTTTTCATAACATGTACTATCGCATATGAATTTAGAATATGTATACTATATCTCCAATTAGCTATTAGTTTTGAACATTCTATTCGAAATTGTGTCTTTTACGCATTGAACCTCTAAAAGTGCATTTTGAATAAAACCTCGATTTTTGGTACGCGATTTTAACCGAAAATTTTAACGATCATTCACATTTTTACATTATTAGAGCGCCAAATATGGGCATTTCAATTAAAAATTCACCTAGAGGTTCAGTGCACAATATTTTAATGTATCTTTAAAATCGCATTTAAATATTTTTTTTTTAACGATCCTGTGACGACAAATCACTTGCACCGCTTACATATTTTTTCTTTCTTTTACGAAGTAATAAGTAAGTGTTGTAACCATGAAAAATTTCGAACTCGAGATTTCAACGGATATACACGTTTTGACCTTCCCTGAATCGAATGTGACTATTTTCGGAATGACGTCTGTCTGTCTGTGTGTGTGTCTGTAGAGCCAAAACTGTTGAACGTAAAATTATGAAACATCAAACTTAAGACTTGTTTATGCCCTAGATGTGCACCTCCTATTTTTGAAAAGAATATTCAAACCGGTAGTGCATATTTACTCCATACATCTTTTGTTCAATCTCCAATATCACTAGAACGGCTGCACTTACGGCAAAAATAGTTATGTTCATAATGAAAGATATTAATAATACGCACCACTTTTGTTTGAAAAGTTTCTTCAATAAATGTGCCACTTGCGAGATAAATGCTAGGAAATCATGTTTAAGTTACCATGGATTCGCATGTAGCTTAATAAATCGGATCATCTGCTATTTTGACAGGAAAACAAAATAGACTATTAAATGAAAGACCTTTCAGAATATTTCTTTAGAGTATTGGTTAGTTTGACTGCTTGTTTTGGTTATATATATATATATATATATATATATATATATATATATATATATAAAAAAAGGGGATAGAAGAGCCGCCATGAGGCAAAAAACAATTATTTTTTAAGTTTAAGCATTTAACTTAATCATGGTTTAATCCATTTTTATATAAAATAATAAAGATTTAAAAAGAAAAATGAGCCTTCTGTTTTGCCAATATGATGTTAATACCTCCTTATGTAATAATATGCTGTAGATATAGAGTACAGTTTTCCACTCAGAATATTTACGGTTTCGCCTCCAATTATTATGATCTTCATTAAGTTACAACAAGAGAAAATACTATGTTTGTTTTAGGGTTGGTAATTTGCTATATTTACAAAACTCTACAAACAGTTTGCTGACGTCATTTATTATACATGTCCGTCGTGGATAGCATTGCATTTGTAAATACGGTAAATGTTTACATGCAATAATAAATCCTGTATCATATATACGAAACTCATAAGTTGCAGTATATTTCCTTTAACCTTTAATATACTTCATATATATATATGAAATGTTTGAACTAGTTTCAAACGTATTGGATTTTATTGATACAAATATTTTGATATTGGTATATTTTTTATTCAATATTGATATTAGATTTTACTTATTTGTGGTTTGACATGTATTTGATGTTTGGTAGATTAAATGAAAAAAATTGAAGTGCAAACTTGTTTGCCAATATGAGTTCAGAAGGCAAAGCACGTTTAACTTTTTACGCAAAATAATTTGCGTAGAGCGCTCGCCTTCACACATCTGTTATCTCGAAAATAGCCAATGTCAATTGAGGGATGCTCAAGAAATATGTATGTATGTATGTACATTAAAATGTTCGAAATGTTTAATGAGTACAATATTTCCATTTAGACTTTTTCCAATAAAGTAAAAACCATTAACAGACAATCAACACTGAACAAAACAAAAGCAAATAAACAAAAAGTAAAACAACAAGATCAATAAACATCCGTTTACAATATCACCCTTCAAAAACAAAACAGCACTATATCTATTATCCTTGTTCACAACATGCATAAACAGAAGGCTTAAAATCACAACAAGTGTGACAGTGTTGCTGTTGCAGGAGCACGTGCTTATGTGTGTTGAATGTGAGAGACAGAAAATGATAGAGCCAAAGAGAAAGGAAGAGTATTGACGAGTAGAGACGGAAGTTAGCTTGTGAACAGCAAGCACATATTTACGGATGTGCCAAGCGCAGACTGAACTGAATCTTATCGATACATATGTATACTTGGCACTTGACTTCGAACATCCTAGACGATGGCTTCCTCGCAAAATGGTGCGTTAGCTCCAGTGCCGCCGAGATCGCAAACTATACGTTGCAAATTAATTGTTTAACCATATATGGTAAAATGCTTATGTATTGTTCATTACTATGCGTGCAATATATCTACGCGAAAATGACAGTATATTTATATATGTGCGTGAATATGTATGTGAGAATGTGAGAGATGCATCGATAGTTTGATTGGTGTTAAATAAATGCTTGTATGTGGTACATTTGGCAAACATTACCAATTATTGAAATTTGCATATTTTAATTAAGGCAATTATTTTATTAATATATATATATATATATATATATATATATATATATATATATATATATACATATATATATATATATATATATATATATATATATATATATATATATATATATATATATATATATATATATATCAAGAATTTAACAAAATTCGTTTTGAGATTTACTGAATTAAGAGGGAAGAGGGCTACTAGCATCTATAAAGTATTAGCAAATTAGTTTGGAGTCTGTGACTGATAACTTAAAATAATAATATATATGTACTAATCAGCAGTTACGCTTGGTCAACCTAGGGAGACGAGTCTTCTAATAAACCATAAAGTGCAGATTTCGGTATAGGACCTTTGTCGGAGTTCATTATCGTATCTGAATTTTTTTAAATAAATATGCTTTCCAGGGAATCTAATTCTTAATTTGAAGACACGGATCTCATTAGTTTTAAGTTATCATTTGTAATATGATGACCTGTGGAAAACATATGTTGAGCCACACTAGACTTTTCAGGATGGTTATATTTAAAATGGGCAATATGTTCTTTAAATCTAGTTCTGAAGGTACCGGAGCGATGCACACCAAATTTGGTACACATATTATTTGGCATCCCATTTTAATTGGTTAGTCATTTACCATGTCTCCTAATAGAGCGACTGCCTCTGTGTGTCAGAGTGGTTGATAGTATAGGTACATGTGCACATAACAATTCCACGAATATATGCAGCGCTAGCAGAATTAAAATGAACGTAACATTAAATATATTCATTCTCACGTATCAACACACATCACCTTCTATATACATTAAATAGAAATCCCATTTTCGGTTGTTGTATTCAGAGCAGTGTTCAGTTTCGACTGTACCTAAATAAATAACCAGAATTCAACAAAATAAATGACAGGGATATTGTATGTTTGTTTAGTAGCAGAATTCAGTTATAAATTAAATTAAAAACCCGTTTTTGTGTTTTGATGAACAAATACACATAGTGATCAAACATCGACATAAACCGACTATACACCCAAGATATAGAAGATAGATAATATAATGTTGCTGCGTGAAACAAACTTGAATCACGATACATAGATGAGACTTGAATAGTCTTGTTTTGGTCATTATTTAGTTTCGACTTCGTCTTGGTCGTGAGCGAGTCTGATTTTTTAAGTCTTGGTTTTGGACAGAAACAAAAACAGGAGTCTTGTCAAGACCAAAAGTCTAGGCTAGATTAGTCTTGTTTCGATCTGGGTTTATGTCAAATCAGTCTTGTATTGATCTAGATTACTTTCCAGACAAGACCAAACTAGTCTTGGTAGTAATATATAATATATGCTATCATATAACATATTCATACAGCAAATATGGATATATGTTTGAATAATACAACGAATTTGCCTACGTTGAAAATGCATGTTGTTAAGATTGGCAATATCTCCTTTAGTTCACTGTTCGCTCACTGGCAGCAGCATTACACCGCAGACACCATATGGAAGCCATTCGACGAACGAACACGCTTATTTGTACGGGTTGCCATCACAAGAAGCACAGCACATTCGACACGATATGTTATTGCATTACTCGCTGCTGCTGCCTTAGAACACCTCCGATAATAAACGACGTTGTTCTTTTCACTCTTTCAAAGCGTAGTCATTCTTTTGCATCGCTGGATATATACATGTCGATATGGCGCCACGTCGCGGAATTGAGTTCGTTCAATTTTATCATCTCATTGGTAGGTTCAATATAAACTGCACGTCAATGAGATTATAACATTCGAACCGAACCTTTGTACAATATATTTCAAAATATTGAATTTCGGTTCGTGTTATTCTGTATTCGCCTCCTTACACGGTTATTGGATACGGTTAGAAGTGCTTTTGTACAAGAATTACTTTATCCTGCGGAGCCTTCGTCGACAATTTCACATATATGCCACTCACTTTACTCGAAGCCCAGTGATATTGTCTTTCTCTTTACTATTGATTCTCTTGATATACTAAAACCTACTAATTTTCAGTTAGTTATTAAATTAATAAAACAGATTGTTACAATTAGGTTTTCACATAAATGCAAATACCATCGAATATCGATATTTCTAATATGGCTCTTTTGTGCTTATTTTGGTTGTTATAAATTTGAAATATTACGCGCATGCACGCACATACAATGGTTCGTCGTTCTACATTTCGGTTTTCTTTTTTCTATACTCGACTGTTTTGACAGGTTTGAAACGAAATTAAACTTAATTTGATCAAGAGGAGACGTTGGTAGTGACCTAAAATTAATCGCGCACATGAGATGTTATATATTTCCGGTATATAAATTCATAATTTCCTGCCAATTATCTGGAGAAGATGAAATATTAATGCATTCAATTTCTAATTTCAAAATGCAGATATTGGATGTGTTCGTTTTTACTTTCTTTTACAGAGTAATAAGTAAGTATTGTAATAATGAAAAATTTCGAACTCGAGATTTCAACGGATATACACGGTTTGACCTTCCCTGAATCGAATGTGACTATTTTCGGAATGACGTCTGTGTGTGTGTGTGTCTGTATGTGTGTGTGTGTGTGTGCGTGTGTGTCTGTGAACGCTCTAGAGCCAAAACTGTCGAACGAAATATTATGAAACTTCAAACTTAAGACTTGTATATGCCCTAAATGTGCACCTCCTATTTTTGAAAAGAATATTCAAAACGGAAGTGCATGTTTACTCTATACATTTTTTGTTCTATCTCCAGTAACACTTGAACGGCTGCACTTATGGCAAAAATAGTTCATAATGAAAGATATTAATATTTCCCACAACTTTTGTTTGAAAAGTTTCTTCATAATTTGTACCAGTTATTCGATAACTGCTACGAAAAAACTCAAATATCTTATTTACGTTGCCATAGTTACACCAACACTTGTGACAAATATTATTTTTAAATCGGATCAACCATGAGTTACAGCATTTGTTTCTTGTTTATTGAAAACAAACAAGCATTACATTGACAGTTATCTGTATGAATTAATATTTAAAATATTGATTTCTTATTAGAATAAATTGTATCAGGTAAATTATTTTAGAATCAATTTATATTATATATTTGCTAACATAATTAAATAACAATTTCAGAGTATTCTGTGGAGTTTGACAGTTTAAGAGTGAATACGATAAGTACTTCAAATTCAGATCAATTATAAATTTGTTTGGGATATATATGTATATTAATATCTATCTATTGAAAACTACGTAAAAGAAAGTTGAGTGCAGGCCACTCCAGATATGTTCTTATTGAATATTAAATTGGTGGCAGCTGCGCATAAAAACTTCTCCGATTTTATATTGGTTATATTCGTCTGATGTATATTTGTATGTGTCCTTATCGCGAAATGGGTTGAACATAATAGATGAAACTCTAATAAAGGTGGGTCGTTGAAATAATGTCTTATTTTCACAACGTGTATATATATATATATATATATATATATATATATATATATATATATATATATATATATATATATTTGTTAAGGAATTTTTTTGACCTGGGAATCGTACAGATATATGACCGATTGCTTTAGCTCTTCTGTACTTTGTACGGTGACTTAAAAATACTTTTGCATTTTTATAAACAAAGCGTTCTACATATATATACACACAATAAAATATACATATAAACATACATACATTCATACAAATATACATACATATATATATATATATATATATATATATATATATATATATATATATATATATATATATATATATATATATATTATATATATATATATATATATATATATATAATATATATATATATATATATATATATATATATATATATATATATATATATAATATATATATATATATATATATATATATATATTTATATATATATATATATATATATCTTCTAAGTCTGCATTTTTTTGAATATTCTATAAAACAAAAAATTACATTCTTACCGAATAAAAATATATATATTCTGTGAATACAAGAATAGAACCAGTACCATGTAAAATATATATTGTGCATGAGATGCAATCATTCAGTAAGTTTATTCACCGTTGTTGACACTACAGATAACTTAACATTTATTATTTGTTTGTAAACGTCAACACGTCGACAGTTTGTTTCATATCGAGTTGTGTAAGTAATGAAGTTGATTTTAATAAAGATGAAATCTATTTTTAGACTTAAATGGGATAAGTCACTTCGGTTATGAGAAGAATTATATTTTAATAATCGGGATTCTGTGTAATCAAATGTCAAAATTTAAAATAAATTTTATAACAAAATTTGTATAAAAATTAAATGTTTACTTACAAGGCAAGCGTTTACTTTATGGGTTATGCATCAATAATGACCCTATTTACTAAATTGTTTCATGATAATAACAGTAGCAACCTATATTAATCCCGTTACTTACATTCTTTAATAATGTAATATATATATACAAAATATCAATATGTTTTCTTTGGGTATACGTCTAATAATGTTGAGGATTATTTTAAGAACATGATAGTTGCTGTGGTATATATATATATATATATATATATATATATATATATATATATATATATATATATATATATATATATATATATATATATATATATATATATATATATATATATATATATATATATATATATATATATATATATATATATATATATATATATATATATATATATATATATATATATATATATATATATATATATATATATATATATATATATATATATATATATATATATATATATATATATATATATATATATATATATATATATATATATATATATATATATATATATATATATATATATATATATATATATATATATATATATATATATATATATATATATATATATATATATATATATATATATATATATATATATATATATATATATATATATATATATATATATATATATATATATATATATATATATATATATATATATATATATATATATATATATATATATATATATATATATATATATATATATATATATATATATATATATATATATATATATATATATATATATATATATATATATATATATATATATATATATATATATATATATATATATATATATATATATATATATATATATATATATATATATATATATATATATATATATATATATATATATATATATATATATATATATATATATATATATATATATATATATATATATATATATATATATATATATATATATATATATATATATATATATATATATATATATATATATATATATATATATATATATATATATATATATATATATATATATATATATATATATATATATATATATATATATATATATATATATATATATATATATATATATATATATATATATATATATATATATATATATATATATATATATATATATATATATATATATATATATATATATATATATATATATATATATATATATATATATATATATATATATATATATATATATATATATATATATATATATATATATATATATATATATATATATATATATATATATATATATATATATATATATATATATATATATATATATACATATAAATGAGCCCCATCTCGTTTACCTTTCTCTATAACAAAACAACAAAAACAGTTTACGAAAATCACGTTGAAATTAAACCTGAAAGAAATATACCATTTGAACATTTTCATACGGTAAAAAGATCTGTTTGAATGACACGTGATGTGATATATGTATTGCATATATTTCAATGTTTGCGAAATGTTATATATTATTGACAGTTACATTAAACGTTCGGCATCATGCTGGAAAATGTCTAAGCCAGATCAAACATATTTGACAGCATGGATATTTCTTTCGGCTGGCACTATCCTAACTATAGAATGAATAATATTTCACTTCCAGGAAAATGATTTATTCCATATATCTAGATAAGAGCACTCCACTTATTGTTACTTTATCCATAATGTATTATTTCAAATTTTTTGTTTTCTTTAATAATGGATAATGGATAATTGGATGGATTTAGAAGTGTAATTTTTTACTTCCTCAGTTTTGGTGTACCAAAAAGAATGAATTGTACTCATAAAAATATTTAACCTCAAAATTGACGGAGGAAATACGTGAAACTCTTTTAATTTGAATCTACCTATTTTTCTGTAATTATGTCTATTAGAAGATACAAAAAAACGACAAGAGTAAAGGCCTTTTTTCAAATGTGCAAATTATGGTCTAAATCAAATCAGCTATTCGCAAATATCTTGGGCTCATTCAGACAATGTGACCCACACACACACCCGGTACACACAAATTTTAAAATATATTTTAAAAATGTGCAATCGACTTTCTTTATATGTAATTTTCACTAGAAATATTTATCACAAAGCAAACAGTCAATCCAACCAATACTCCACAATATTATTCTGAAATTGTACCATTTAGCTTATTATTTTATTACGTTATCAAATACTGTTTCTTTATTTTAAAATATAAATTGTTTCGTTTATAATCACCTTATCAATCAATATATTCAAATATAATAATTATTATGTACTGTATTCCAATATTAATTTTCAATAACCATACGCTCGAAACACATTCTCAGCCGATCTATTTGTGATAACGATGTCAACTGACAAATATAAATTATTTGAATCTATTTTGTTATCTTTTCAAAAGGGTTGTCAGGCATAGTTCATACGATTTATTAATTATAATCCCCAAACATGCGTTCAACATAAATAAGAAATTTAAGATTTACCTTGGTAGTTCTCTCGTATCTGGCACATTTTATGAAGAAACTTTTTAATTAAAAGTTGTGTAAAACAGTAATACCTTTCATTATGAGCATTTCTATTGTTGCCATAAGTGCAGCCGTTGTAGAGATAGTAGCAAATGAACAAAATATGCATTGAGTAAACAAGTACATCCGATTGGAATATTCTTTTCAAAAATAGGATGTGCACATCTAGACCATATACAAGTCTTATTTGAAGTTTCAAAATTATACTTTTAACAGTTTTTGCTCTATTTCGTTCAATGACACACAGACAAACACACAGCTATATAAACTTCATTCCAAAAATAGTCACATTCGTTTCAGGGTGTCTCAACACGTGTATATTTATTGAAATCTCGGTTTCGATTTTTTTCATGATTACAAGACTTACTTATTACTGCGTATAAGAAAGATAATATTATAAAAATAATAATTCTGTTGAAATATTTAACAAAATAATTGATTTCATTGTTGAGTTTCAAAGTGATTGATCCTCATCAATCACGCTCTAACACATGCTAGGATTATTTCTGCAAAAATCCGTGTTTATAAATAGTATTTTATATAAAATAGAAATATCTTAAAATTGTTTGGCAAACTGGAAGGCATTAGTGCTTGCACCTATGTTTTTTATGTGTGCAATATAATTATATATAATATTCTTGTTCAGTTCGTCGTTTCTTTGTAGTGGAAGCTGTTCGAAATCCCTAATGCAGTTTTCTGTGTCACGCTTTCACATAGTCAAACGTAAAGGTAAATCGAATAAAAATCCCAAATAGAAACCCCGAAAATCGTAATGACGCAATTTGCATGCAAACCTTTAGAATGTACGAATTTGCATGTTCAGTTCAAATATATAGAAATTAAAGCACAGTCAGTACGGGACCGTTGGGTATCATGTCTCAATTAGTTTAAAATATTCAGATTTAGTTTGAAACAAACTGTGTTTTGCACGAAAACAAATGGAATAAAATTTATTAATTTAATCATCTTCTTTATGCGATAATTAACTTATTGCTATGTTCGTCTGTTATCGTTGGCTATAATTAAAATAACAGTATTTCTAATTAAGTTCCTATTTAATCGCATTCTAGTTAATTTCCTTACTTTTATACGCACAAATTTTAAATGTAACTGTTTGCTGTACAATGGTAATTGGTGACAAATGATCTGACAAACCACGTTTATCTGAGCATTCGCTAATTACTAATAATATATATTTCCCACCGTACTAAAACCAAATGTTCAAATCCACCAACGGTAACTGCACAAATATAAAATATACTTTATTAGTTGAAATGGACTTACCGAAACCGTAACCGAAAGCCTTACTGTAACTACCTTTGAAATTTGGAAACTGAGCAATAATCTGAAATGATATATTTACTTTCTTGGACGAAGGAAATATTGTAATAATAAATAATGCCGAATTCTAGATTTTAGCGGAAATACACGTATTGCCCATCACTGAATCGAATCTGACTATTTTCCAGATGACGGCTGTGTATGTGTGTGGACGCTCTAGAGCCAACACTGTTTATGAAATTTTATACGTTAGACTTGTATATAGCAAAAATAAATGGTGTACAACTGCACACCATTTATTTTTGTAAACAATATATTAACCGGACATAAAGATTTTCCCTAACAAATATAAACACATACTTATTATATGATCATTATAAACTTACTGTATCGAGGTGCAAATAACCTTTGCGGTTGAATACCTTAATTTTTTTTTCTAAAAAAAAATAGTTTTTCTCTCACAATATTTCACTTATCTCGAAAACAACATGAGTTAGAGATAAAATTATTCCTTTATAAGTTGAAGCTATTAAATTTTCTATCAACTTTTGTTTGAAAATTTTTCTTTGAAAAAGAGTATCATTTTCTGAAAACATGCCTTTGATAATAGTTAAAATAGCTTTACGTTCCTTATATACGATACATACTGACATTGTAAACTAGCAATCGCAAAGTGAATTTAAAACAAAATAAAGCATTATTATAAACAAGTTTAACCCATCGGCACCATGTGCCCATATCATATACAGAATACAGTTTACTCCTCACCGATCCATCTCTTAATTGAATTATTTGACGGGTGGTGAATTTTCTTGTAATTATTATGTAAATGTAGGCAAAATCATGGTTGCAATAAAAGTCATTTCATGGTTTTTTCTTATGAGTACGGTTTTGTATCATCGTTATTATCTCTGTAAGTCGTTTGTATTGTATGTAAGCACATGAAAGATTTACTATTATATTTATCATTGGCATATAATATCAATATATTATATAAGATGCCACCACTATCTGCAAACTACACAATATACAAAATACACATCAAATCTTCAAATTAATATTTGTATAGATTTTTCACATTAATATTATATAATTGACATTTCATTTTGACGACTGATTTGTCTTTGTCTATTTATCAATATAGACTATATACATAGTGAAAGTACAAGGTACCCTGTAAACATTATTTGGTCATATTTTGATCATAAAATCATTTTATGATGCTTGAAACGTCAGCTATTCGCGGCATATATTTGCTAATATTGCTATTACGTTAGATTTACGTAGTATTTCCAATCATTTGAAAACTTGCAATTATATTACATCATTTTTACATTAATTATCAAACATTTTAATTTAGTCTGCTTGAATTAGAAAACTTACATTTGCTATAATGCTTAAATTACACCGTAGTAAAACAAATGTATAATTATTATATTTAAATCGTAACTCTTCGTGAGGTTTATTAAAAATATTTAAATTTTATTTATTATTCGACCCATTTATAACGTTAGTATATAATAACATCTTCCTTACATCGATTATTATCAATCATCTTAATTAAACTTTTTGAAAATATTGTTTTTACGTTAATTATATGTACTATTTCCTACCATTTGAAAACTTGCATTTATATAATATAAATTTTAATTTCTTTTACGAAGTAATAAGTAAGTATTGTAATCATGAAAAATTTAGAACTCGAGATTTCAACGGATATACATGTTTTGACTTTCCCTGAATCGAATGTGACTATTTCGGAATGACGTCTGTCTGTCTGTGTGTCTGTGTTTTTTTTTGCGAGGGCAGGTGGAAATCTTCAAGAGACAACTGCGAAGCTCGTGTTTTACAGCGTGTGGGATTTCTACCCACTAAAACCACCTCCCGATACATCACGCTAACCCGCGGGACTGCCGTCAGGCATTACTTCGCCTTTCGGAATCCGTACTGGTTTTCCGAAATGCCTCGAGCTCCTTCGCTGAACTCCTCTAACCGGTTGCAGATGATACTCTCAAGCACCTTGCCCACCAGGCAGATCGGACGGTACGATGACGGGTCGTCCGGCAGCTTGTTCCCATTCGGGAGGAGAGCCAAACTTTGCCACTGGCTTGAGAAGACTCCTTCGGCAAGACATGTGTTGTACATCTGGATGAAAACCTCTGGTCAGGACCTGATGGCTGCTTTGAGAGCGAGGTTGGGAACCCCGTCTGGACCAGGGGCCTTTGCATCCCCGATCCTGCTACAGGCTTTATCCAGTTCCTCTCCAGTGATGGTTGGGACGGCGAAGCAATGGCCCGCTTGCAGATCCTCGGTGTATGTGAGTCCCGGTTGTTGTAGAAAGAGGATTGCCACTATCCTTTGCAGCAATACTGGGCAGGATGGTGGGGATAATGTCCATCATTTCAGTCTTGCCATTACCGTTTTATACGGCCTGCCATATGGGTCATCGTCGACCATGTCGCATAGCTCCTTCCACGTGCGATCTTTGCTCTCTTTGATGGTTCTTTTGAGGTCACCGCCTGCCTCAACGTGCTGCTGCTTCAGAGCATTGTAAGAATCTCGTCCGCTGCCTCCGGGTGCGGTGGCATAGTTTCCGGAGTTCGGCGATCACTTCATTCTACTAGTAGACCGGTGCGTGGTGGTTTCTATTGGTGCTTTTCTGCATAGAAGCGTCACAGGCTTTAAGCACTAACGACATTAGTTGCTCCGTCATGCGCTCAGATGAGCCTGACAATTCACTGTCCTCCTCCACCATGACAGTGAAAGATTCCCGGTCGAATGATCTAGGGTTCCATCTGGCTGGCGTTGGTTTCTTCCTTTCCCTTCGTCCGGCCAGTTTCAATTCAATGATGATGGCCTGGTGATCACTGTAAGTGTAGTGGTCACTGACATGCCACGACGTTACTCGAGGAGCTATGTTCTCACTAGCAAAGTTCACGTCTAGGATGGAGGTATTACCGTTCCTGGCGAAGGTCGGGGTTTCACCGCCGTTGAGAGTGACAGCATCCAGTGAGGCGATGAAGTCCATGAGCGTCTCGTCTCGCCTCTCCGGTTGGTTTTTCTGCTACCTCATTCCGTGGACCACGCATTGAAGTCCTCTGCAATGATAAGAGGTTGCCGACCTCTCATCTCGTCTGCCAGTTTGTTCAGTAGAACTTCGAATTCCTCCTGGGAAGCACTTGGGGAAGCCTTTTCTCGGTACTTCAGGTGTTTCCTGGATGAATTTCTTCCCACATACACAGATAGCCGCTCCGCTGGAAGCGTCAGGAATCCAAGCACGTGAGTAATCGATGTCCTTGTGCTGCTCCGCCAAGATTGTAACGTCGATATTGAGGTCTCGCACCGATTGCGTCAATAGGTCTTGCGCCGCTGCGTAGTGGTTGAGGGTTAGCTCTGTGTGTCTGTGTGTCTGTGTATCTGTGTGTCTGTGTGAGTGTGTACTTCAAACTTAAGACTTGTATATGCCATAGATGTGCACCTCCTATTTTTGAAAGGTATATTCAAATCGGCAGTGCAAGTTTACTCTATGCATTTTTTGTTTTATCTCCAATATCACTAGAACAGCTGCACTTACGACAAAAATAGTTAAGTTTATAATGAAAGATATTAATATTTCGCACAACTTTTGTTTCAAAAGATTCTTTAGAAAATTTACCAGTTACGAGAAAACCGCTACCGAAAATCTTGAGAAACTTGCTTACGTTGTCATCGATTCGTATGTAACTTAGTAGATCGGATCAGCTGCGTCTGTCAATATTTCGACAAGAAAACAAAATAGGCTCACTTAGATAAATGACATTTCAGAATATTTCTGTAGAGTATTTGTTAGTTTTGATAGCTATAGTACTTCAAAATCATTACAAATTGGTATTGGTATAATTTTCCACCCATTCACTTATATAAGGTAAGCTTGGTTTTCATATTGTTTCTTTTGGATTATTATTTCGTAATATTATATTTTTATAATAAATAAATATGGATGATACAATATTTGATAACATAATAAAATAATAAGATAATTGGTACAATTTCAGTGTCTTACTGTGAAATATTGGTGTTTTTTAACAGTTGTTTGGAATATATATATATATATATATATATATATATATATATATATATATATATATATATATATATAATGAAAATTACGTAAAAGAAAGTCCCGCGTTGGCCACAACCCATTTTTTACAGCTATTATCAAATATTTTTAATCAATTAGTTTGATTTAAAGAACTTACATTTTATAAAAAAGCTACATTCTAAAACTAAAACTAATGTCTGTATACAATATTGCATCAGTTGTCAAAAAACCACATTATGTTAAATATGGTTGAGGTAACGTCCAACTGCAGCAACAATGTAAAAGTAACGTCTTTATACATTGTGAACCTAGTAGTCGCGGTGGTAGAAAGGTTTAGAGATATAGTATTTTCATTTTAAAAACTGACAACCATCGTAAAACGATAAAACGCCGCTTGGTTAGCCGAACAATGAATATAGGATTTAGTCAAGGTAGTAAATCTATTCTATTCTAGTAATATATTCATTGTTCGGCTAACCAAGATATTGATAATGAAATTTCTTGATCCGAAAATGCTACAGACACACGACCGAATGCTTTAGCTTCTTCGGTACTTCGTACGGCGAGCTAATAAATGCTTCTACGAAAGTGTATATCTTCCATTATATGAAAGTAAAAATGGTAGTTTATAAAGTTATGGATAGAATCTGGGGCATCAAACTCGAACTATTTGTAGTTTTTAAATGTCTATAATAATCCTCTGCATCTACATGGATAGGTACATTTTGTGAGCGGCATAATCGCTCACCAGGCTTTTTCAGCAATTTTGCATCTTGGCTAATTGAACGACGAACATCCTAATGTTGAGTGGTTTGGTTGGATTTCCTTGCCTAGGTGTGTGAATGTGTTTTATTCATGCAAGTGTAAATGAAATTTCTTTAATTATACAAATATGGGATTCATGTCACTTTGTACTAGTGTCCACTATAAAATAAATTGCATGAGATATACATTCTTATTATGAATTGTAGGTATTAGGTTGATTTGGCCTCGGAAATTTTTAGGCAGAACAGGCTGATTTTTGCGCACCAAGGTCATCGGTTAAACATCCCAAAATAACTTAAAACATCTCCAAAACGACTGTTAACGTCTCCAAAACAAATCTCAACATCTTCAAAACAATGTTTGACATCTCAAAACAGCATTAAGAATCTCAAATGCAACATTAAAATAGTTTCTAATATTTCCAAAATGACTATAAACATATCCATAAGAGCTTTCAGCTTTTAAAAATGTTAATAGGTGTTAAATTGATGGCCTTGAAGTGTGCAAGTAGCGGCATTGGCATTTCACATCTAAAATGATGTCAGGTCAAATCGTCCTAATACCCTCAACAAATCTTGATATTTTCAAGTATTTTCGTAACTATGCCTATTTTACTAACTAAATAATGAATGAAACTTTAAAGCTCGTAATTTTTTTGATATTTTATGCGTAAAATGTGATATAACAAAAGTTGATAGTTTGGCAACCCACAATGTAATCTAATTGTGTATTATGTGCGATGAAGTATTCCCAATACACACTAGCGAAATTACTTGGGTTCGTCTTAAGAGTTCAATCAATAATTAATAATATTTCCCCTCGAGTGTGTTCATAATTAACTTGATGCGCGATCCGATGTTGAGCAATTATACGTATCATAATTTTCATGTAGTGACTTATTTATTGCTCCAAAACAAGTGTATTCTGTATAATTATACTATGTCAATGTTATTTGTGGTTTATTTGATATATAACCGGATCATTATTTGGAATTAATTATGTTTGGTTAAAAAAAATTCTTGTGAGATAATTAACGATCCAATATTTGTTATCTGTGAGTAAACGCAAATTATTGATATTCTTCTAAAAATTTGAATTGTACTTTCTAAAACTCCACAATAATATTAGGGAGTTGAAAAAGAAACATATTTTATTTGGTTTTACCAAATTTATTTATATTTCTACCACTCTGGTATCTTCAGATTATCAGATAGTCTGAAAATGTTACACTGTAGTGAACCTAGTCACTAATTAATAATAAAATTAGTAAAACCATATAAAGTATCCATTTCTTAATTTCCATGCATTGATATTATAACGGTATAATGTGTGTAAATTACACATTATATCGTTAATCATAACAATAATTCAATATTTTATGATTAAATTGTCCAGAAATTATAATTTGGAAGAGAGAACTGGCATTCCAGTACATTCCTTGCAATTCATAACGCAATAAAACTTTATTCATATCACTCTTTTGTAATATCGTACAACGAGCTAAAACCGTATGACAATTGAATAACACCTGAAATGTTCGCTAAAATATAATTCAGGATTGATGAGTGGGTTTTTTGCAATGCGATAGACAGTGAAAAAATACACAGAATTGAATATGTATTATTGTCCTTTTGGTCGCCGCATTAAATAATCGTATACAATTGCCTAGACATATTGATGTACACACCTAAAATACACAAATACCGTCATCTACATTCATATTGCCGTGACTACCGATGAAACATTTTAATTAATATTACAATCAAACTCATTTCGTGTAACAAATTTTAGCAGGCAGCATTTGGAGAACATATTGCACACAAACCAACACATACACATGATTCGGAAAATAATCAGGGTCTCTATTCTGATTAAAAATTTCAATACACAATAAAAAGCGTTATCGCAATTCAATACCTAACAATCTATCAGAATTTTAAGAAAGCTCCATACGGTGTCATTATAACTGCGTGATTCGAAATAATTTTCAGTAGCACAATAGGTCACAAAAATTTCATAGCTATTTGCTTTGTTGGAGATACCAATCGACATCCCTGAATATCACAAATGATCAGCATTTAAAAAATGTCGTCATTATAATTTTGGGATGATGGTACTGCTTTGAATTAGAATTGGGACCCAGGTTCAATCCAGGAATTCCTTTAAAATCTCGAGATTTCAACAGATATACACATTTTGGCCTTCCCTGAATCGAATGTGACTATTTTCGGAATTACGCCCCTATGTCTGTAAACAATCTAGACCCTAGAGCCACAACTGGGAAAATTGTAATGTTTTAAACTAAACTTGTATATTGTCTAGATGTGCACCTCCTATATTTGAAAAGAATATTCAAACTGGAACTGGTGTTATTTTTTCTATGAAAGATAAATATTTATAAACTATATATATATATATATATATATATATATATATATATATATATATATATATATATATATATATATATATATATATATATATATATATATATATATATATATATATATATATATATATATATATATATATATATATATATATATATATATATATATATATATATATATATATATATATATATATATATATATATATATATATATATATATATATATATATATATATATATATATATATATATATATATATATATATATATATATATATATATATATATATATATATATATATATATATATATATATATATATATATATATATATATATATATATATATATATATATATATATATATATATATATATTTATATTTATATTTATATATATATATATATATATATATATATATATATATATATATATATATATATATATATATATATTGTAAGGATGGAGAGGATGAATCAAACACTTATTTTGATAAATCTTTATTTTCTCTTATCGTCAATTCACACACGCAAATACATAAACATAAAACATAAGAACATTAGTTATAATCCTTAGCAACATAACATGTGCCAATCTCTATAATACAAAGCATACTACAGTTCGGCTATCCTGACACTACGTCGTCCTCGACGTTGTCATCAGAATTATTATCATTTATCCACGATTTCATTCGAGAAGGTTCAAAAATACTTTCGAATGGCAACTGTGTTAATTGGAAACCTTCCACATCCGTTAATAAATACCGGTCATTAGGCAATACCTTTTTAACTAAATAAGGCCCTTTGTATTTAGGTAGAAGTTTCTTATTAACTCTAGTTGTCGTATCTACATTTTTAATCATGACATAATCGTTAACATTATAAATTTTGGGTTTTTTATGGGTCTTATTATAATATGTTTCGTTGTAATTTTGACTTTTAACTATATTTATATGAGCATTATTACGTATTTCATCTAAATTAGGTCTACTTATTTCGGATTCTGTTTCTAAAATTAATCTTATATTATCATTAATTTTACCAACTTGATTTATACCAAATAACAGCATGCTAGGTGTACTGTTTGTTGATTTACATAAAGTATTATTTAATGCAAACTCGACATCTGATAACACTGTATCCCATTCAATGATCGGACATGAATTTACAAGTTTGGCAAGCATTGGCGTAATTGAACGATTCAAACGTTCTACTTGTCCATTCGATTTTGGAGAAGCGGTGGCTATTAAAATATGTTTAATTTCATTGTGCGTAACGAATTGCTTAAAGTTACCTGAGGTGAAAGCTGTACCTCTATCTGACACAACACGGAATGGTTTACTATACGAAATAAAGTAATTTCGCATATGTTTTAACACTTCTTTAGTGTTTGTTGTATGGCATGCATATAATTTACAAAATTTGGTGAAACCATCTATTATCAAAAAAATGTATTTATTTTTACTACGCGTTATTGCTAATGGGCCATAATGATCAATATGAATTGTATCAAACGGTTTCTTTCCTTTTTCAATATTGTGCAATAATCCTTCAACTTTACCAGTTACAGGAGAATGAACAATACATTTTAAACAATTTTTTATATGTTTCTTTATAAATTCACGTATATTAGGGAACCAATAGGTTCTAGTAATTATTTCTAATGTTTTCTCTAAACCAACATGACCAATATCATCATGACATGTTCTGACTACGTTTGAACGCATATCACGTGGAACGAAAAATAAAAGCTTTTTATTAGATTTACGATATACTAACCCATTTCGTAATTCGTACAACGGATGTTCGCCTTGTTCTAAGGTTATGCGAATCTTTTCTATATCCTTATCGCTGTTTTGTCGTAAAGAAAGATTTTGTTCAAAAGTGTTTTCTTCTAAAAGTAAGATATTATGACACCTGCTCAAGGCATCCACATGCCGCATACGGACGTTAGATCTATGTTCTAATGAATAATTATAATTTTGTAAGGTAAGAGCCCATCTATTTATTCGTGGACTGATTTCCTTTTTTGCCAAAGCTAATTTAACTGAATTACAATCTGTCACAATTTTAAATGCAATTCCTTGCAAATAGATTCGAAATCTGTCCAAAGCATAAATAATCGCTAAAGTCTCGAGCTCATAACTGTGATATTTAGATTCTACAGGAGTTGATCTTTTACTAAAGTAAAATATGGGTTTAAATTTAGTACAATCTTGTTTTTGTAGTAAAATCGCACCATATCCTAAACTACTTGCGTCACAGTGCAATTCTGTTTCTGCATTAGGGGAATACAAAGCTAACAATGGTTCTTTGGCTAATTCTGATTTCAAAATTTCGAAAGCTTTGAATTGTTTTGCAGAAAATATAAACTTACTATCTTTTTTAATGAGATCATATAAAGGTTTCGCAATGATGGAAAATTCTTTAATAAATCTTCTAAAATAACTTGCTAAACCTAAAAAGCTGTGTATTTCTTTAACAGATTTTGGAATTGGATAATTTTTAACAACCTCAATATTTCGCGGATCTGGTCGTATTCCAAACTTATCTACTAAATATCCTAGATATAAAACCTGCCTTTTTACAAATTTACATTTATCGAAACGTAATTGTAAATGATTTTGACTCATCAGAATAAAAACAGATTTTAGAATATCTAAGTGTTCTGAGATATTGTTTGTAGCAATGAGTATGTCATCCAGGTAAATAAGTATTTGTTTCTTCGAAATTAAAGATCTAAAAATTTCATTTATGAAGCGTTGAAAGACCGAAGGAGCATTACAAAGGCCAAAAGGCATACGAATATATTCGTATTGTCCCATAGGCGTTACAAATGAAGTAAATGCTATACTATCTTCAGACATTTTTACATGATGAAAACCATTCTTTAAATCTAAACATGTAAAATATTGCTTATTTCGTAACTGATCCAAATGATCATCTATTAGTGGTAATGGGTATCTATCACGAATTGTTATTTTATTAAGTTCTCTAAAATCTACACACATTCGGGTACTACCACATTTTTTACGTACAAGAACAATTGGACTACTATATGGAGAGTTACTAGATCTAATAATATTTTGAGACAATAAGTCATCTATAATTTTACAAACTTCATTTTTTTGACAATATGATAAACGCCTAGGTGAAAAATAAAAGGTTGATGATGCTTTAGAACAATTTTCATTTCATAATTAAGATTTGGTAATGCCGGTTTGATTGAATTCACATAATTATTTTCATAAACACTAATAATATCCTTCTTTACGTCAAAACTAAGAGAGGATTCAATATCTAATTCATGTACAGGGTTAATTACCTCATCAGCGTGATATTCAATGTTTAAAATTTCATTTGTTGGATGATATTTGTCAGCTGGTTGCTCGATAGCAATCTTTTTAATTTCAACTTGTGCGCCAAATGTAACTATGATATCAGATCTCGTAATAAAATCGCGCCCAAAAACACATTCATCCTTCATGGTGCTGTTTGGTACTATATAAAAGGTCAAATTTATATTAAAATCATTAATATTTATATTGATTGTGCAGAGACCAATTATTTTTAGTTTGGAATTGTTAATGCCCGTAAATTCAATATTATCAAAATTCTTTTCAATCAAAAAGCATGAGGGAACATGTTTTTCTTTTAAAAGACTAATTGGACTCCCAGAATCGAGTAATGCACATAAATTAATGTTTGTAATGGAATTACTATTGCAATAATTATAAGCATAGCTAAATGGAACCGTGTATTTAGTCGAGTTAAATGTTGCTGTAGTAACCTCGTTTGGTTGCTGAATAACCATGGTCGAGTCAGTTGCTTTGTTCGGCAAACGTTGCTTATCTGGACAATCACGTATCACATGTCCAAGTTGTCCACACTGGAAGCAAGAACCACGTTCTCGTTTTGGTTTTGGGCATTCCGCAGCATAATGTCCATTCACATTACAGTTGTAGCATCTTAAAATAGCACCTTTGCCATTAGTATTTTGCTTCGAACCAGAAATATTATCCTTTTTGAATGCAATCGCATTCGTACGAGTATGATCTCTTGTTTCGCGCTGAGGCTGATTTGCTGTAAGTAAATTCATGGATTCCAATAGTTCGTATAATCTTGTGTGTCTGGCAGATATTGCTTGCATTCGCAAAACATAATTATCGATTCCTTCGATTATATATTGTATAACATCAATTTCCGGTAATCGTAGTTTATGCGTTAGTTTTAGTTTTTCATGGAAGTACGATGAAAATGTCTCCCCAGTTTTCCATTTTCTTGTTTCCATTTTACGCATAAGACTTACATGGCTCTCGTAAGTACCGAAGAAACGCGTAATATCTTCTTTAAATTCACTCCACGTCTTCTGCACCATACCTGGAGTACAGTTATACCAATCTCTTGCCTTTCCCGACAGTTGTTTTGTAGTCAATATTTTTATAATCTTCTCTGGAACCTCGTATGCAGTCTTGATTTCACCGATTCGCTCAAGCCAAGACACTATATCCTCACTTACATCGCCGGAAAAGTTTGGTATTTGACTACATATGTCATCATGATTTAACTTCGGTAAAGCTTTATTATTAGATTGAGCTTTTAATATTGCTTTAGTAGTAGCCTCAATGATTTCCGTAATATTAATTACACTTAAAGATGAGATATCAATCTCTTCCGTAGTAGTATCACCACTTCCTTCCATAATTATGAACGGAAAAAAAAAATTATAATAATGAAACAATTTCTTCTCACTTAATATTGCTCGTTTATCCCACTTCTGATATTGTAAGGATGGAGAGGATGAATCAAACACTTATTTTGATAAATCTTTATTTTCTCTTATCGTCAATTCACACACGCAAATACATAAACATAAAACATAAGAACATTAGTTATAATCCTTAGCAACATAACATGTGCCAATCTCTATAATACAAAGCATACTACAATATATATATATATATATATATATATATATATATATATATATATATATATATATATATATATATATATATATATATATATATACGCACTGCTTTAGCGTTACCTATCCTACTTTCAAAATTGGAGATATTTTAAAACCAGTTGGAGGTGCAGTTCCCAGGGTGGGGTGTAATTTTTTTTTTTAAGTTCTCAGTTCTTGAAATTTGTTGAAATTGACGTTACAAAATTCTTCTTTTGCAATAATTTCCAATTTATATATAAACCGTTTTCACTGTTTTACTGTGTTATGTAAAATGTAAAGCTACTTTCAATTTTCACTAAAATCCAAAAGCGTAAAAACATGATTTTTTAAGTAAAATTCTTGTAGATAACCTGGGTTACCCTTACCCATGTGTGTACTTAACGTTAGTTTCTTATAGTGTGTATACTGAGTGTTAAATATTTGATTAGGTGAATATTAGTGAATCAATCAATATTCCATAATGAAGAAACAGTATTTGATAACGTAACTAAAAAATAAGCAAATGGTATAATTTGTTTGTTTGAGATAAATATTCCTAGAGCAAACTACGTATAAGAAAATCTAGTGTAGACCACTCCACATTTTTTCTAAACTACCAAATTAATGATATGTAGAGCTGCAGGAATATAGGTGTCTGTACATATGCTTGTTGTTGAAATGTAGAAAATGTTGGTCGGTTTGTGCTACAGTTCGCACATACGAGTAGTATATCGTATTCGTAATCCATATGTGTCTATTGGGTTGAGAGACGTTTCAAGTGTGTTTTTACGTACAACGTAAGATATATATCTACTCTTATCTTTATATAAATGCAGTACCTCTCCACATTTGCTTGTCGTAAACATATGATTGTATATTGCACGTTCAAGCAAAAGCTTTTGATCGTCTAGCATTTCCATGAGTGATGAGTATTGATGTTTTACTTTTCATTCCTATGCAAGAAGAGACACATGTTCATAATCAGCTGTAATATAAATAACAGAACATTGAAAAAGAAACAGAGACGATATCGAATATAAATAGCGGCACAGTGAAGAGGAAATTATTCCGTCAATTTAATAAAGTTAAAGTCTAAACCGTTATTAAATTCCGTCGCATTTCTTGTTTCTGCGATAATGTTATACCACCATTCGTTGGCCCTAGCCACTTATCGGTGAATTCTTTGCATTCTTTCTTCTGTGCTGCTTTTTCTTTCTTTGAAGACGAACGGTTGTGAATGTCGGGTCAGAGCTGATCAGAACACGTATTTACAAAACTCCCCCACGATACAAAATACTTCTATTCTTGCAGCTCTGCTGGCTGTTTATTGGCCTCTGGGTAGGGAGAAATATTGGCTCTTATGTTGCACCTTATTTGAACTGATGTGGAGCCTAAAGGACCACAATTCCACAAATTACCACATGTAGATTTGATGGATTCAGCTTTGTTAAACCAATATGTTAAATAGTTGTGCCATACATATTTTACACAACCTTCCCAATTAGTAATAGTTTGTATTTATTGTTGGTTAGATTATTTTCTGTGTTGATCAATTGTTTGAATTGTAAATCTTAAGTTTAAGGGGAGTAACATGTTATTATTCAATTTTTAAGTATTTAATATGAAATAAGTGCATATTTTAGCATAATTTTTATATATTTTTAGCAAATTCGTGTTTCCGTCCATTTATTTTAATTCACTTCAAAACGGCCAAAAAGCAGTGATTCTTGAAAGCGGTAAGATTCTATAGTTGGTCAAATTATAATAACTGCAAGTAAGTAAATTTATAATTCAATTTATTAGAGAAATATAATCAAACATATTTAGAAACATGATTGGTTGGCAATTTTACTCTTTTATTATTGATGGCACAATCCATTGTATTTTAGCATATAACTAATTATCATCACTTTTAAAACTGCCTTCACACTGCAGTTTATTACTGCAAAATTCAGAATCTAGCCAGATTATTTAATTCAAAATAATGAAGCAAATGTCAAATCTTTAAAAATGCTGTGTAAAAAGGGTTTGTAATACAAATTCTTTGAATAATCGAATCAAATAATAAATAGCAATCGTAAGTAAATTTATAATCCTGTTTTTTGGTGTAATAATACAATTAAAGTCTTAATGATACAACACTTATGGACAGTTGCACCATACTAAGTTAAAATCAAAGTTTAACAAAACTTAGTTTAAATAAATCTTAGTTTAAATTTATCGGATGTTACACAGTTCATGATAAGCGATAGATTAGTTAATCGCAGCATAGTGATCTAAATTGCAATCTAAATAGCGTTCAAAAAATGGACTCGATTTTTTCTTTATTATTATTTGCGATGTGGAAATTTGTATTACTATTATAGTCAAACGAAACAAACTGAAGAAAATACGTGTAATTATTATTAAATTACATGAAAATTCTCCATCAGTCAAAACTGACCTATGTTCTGTATACCATATGGGTACATGGTGCCCACAGTTATATAGATAGTGGAAGTATAAGAAAGTTTAGTGAAAGAAAATTACTCCAGTTTTTTTTTTTACGGGCACCATTACGGAAGACACATTTTGGGGTCCTATAGTATAACGGCGATTTGATTTAAACTGCGAGCGAATTTAAATGGCATACCTAAGGCGATTTTATATTTGAACATTTATAGAAGTAATTTTGTGATAAGCTTGCGTAATGAGATGTGAAATTAACTTCCAGCCAATAGTGAAGATTATTGGTTTGACTGTAAGGTACTCTGGCGGCAAGTTTTATAGAAATATTCACAGTATGGCAAATATAAATTACATCTATTCTGTTTATTTAAATAAATGCAATAATATATTTTATAAATAAATAAATAAAATTTCAATATTATTGATATTATGTTTATATAAAATACAAACTTACATCTTGTTTATAATTTTAACGTTTACATAAATACCCAAGTAACATTTTTTGACAGTATTCCCACGTTATTTTCACATGATCTTGAGGTGCACAATTGACATCTAAGATTTAAGTTGCTTAATCTAAAATATAACGTTGTTATTTGACATTTCAGGGTAAATTTTATTCAAAAATTGAATCGAGGAATTATGCAAATTTAAGTTTGTAATTTGATATTTCAAGTAGAATTTTAGTCAATGTAAATATCGAAAAACCAGGTCAATTCGACCTAACTTTAACACGTTATTTGCCAGGGGCATTTCAAGTTTTGCCATACATATTTATAAACGTCAAATAATACGATGTAGTAATAATATTTTGTTCATACACAATAATCCCAAAAATCATTACAAAAATATTTATAAAATTAAGACCATGTATACACATATAATAGGGATGGTTCTTATGTGCAGCCGATAAACTCTCCTACATACGGTATACAACGTATTTTGTATGCTCCAGAATAAATAAAATTGTGTAAATTACGTCGGTAATGGAAAAATGCTGTTTTAATATTCCGGATTCTCTCCTTATTTTGTCCAAATTAGAGATTCCTAACTCGAATATAGTCTTAAATGTAAATAATATACCCGGCGATGCATAAAAAAAATTATTTGAATTTAACACACGAAACAATGCTTGAAAATAATGAAATTTGTAATAACTAACAGTTTAAAATACCAATAATTTAAATGAAATATTTCAATAATAGATACGACTCCTTGTAGTTGTAGAAATAACTTCTGTAGAATGTTGGTTAAAATTTATAAATATGAACAATAATAAAAAATATATAATTGCTTTGAAAATACATTTATAACTTAAATATATATATATATATTTATATATAATGGATAACAACTATTCAGAATTATACAGTAAAAGTGTTTTTATTATTATTACTTAACTTACTATTACTATAACTTTTACTTCATCAACAATTTTCTATATATGGGCTATGCCCAAAAGTTTTGAATGGTGGAAATAATTGAACTGTACATAATATTTATTATTTACAATGGTAAGTATATCTTAAATTTAATAATACTATCATTCTAACACAAAAAGTAAAAATATTATAATATTTTATGGAAATATGCAGTTTGAAATATGTGCTTAAGTATAACATTTTCGTGAACATATTGCATTTTCAAAAATATTTGACTTTCAAACATAATATAACCTATTTATCAAATGTGACAGCTCTAAAATATTCATTACAAACCTACCAGAACTTACTTCTTGGATCACTTATAATATAGAAAGAATGTGGATAGTACGTAAACAAATAATATTAATCTTCCAAGTGAAGCTACTACATATTAAAGTATTAACCTATTTTTAAAGTGAAATATTAAAATATACCACATTCTTGTTAAAAATGTACCATTGTACCTCAACGATTGAAGATTCGAGAAAACATAATTAGTTTTATAGAATTTTGTTATATATGTTTCTTTATTTTCAGAGCGATGACACACAGTGGTTTGTGCACTAATCTATGTGTTTCCAAATGGTGCAAGACACACTGCTGCAATCGATATCAGGCAGTGTCGAGCCGACTCGGCATGTAGTTTACTCGAAGGAATGCGTGCTGTTTTATTGCTGCAGCGAGTAAAACCGCCGTGTGTGTCCATCCTAGCGCGGCAGCCGACCCGGCTGCCGAGTTGGCACAAACTACCGTGTGTGTCCTCGGTCTTAGAATTTTATTCTTTGTTTCAGTACAATCACTTTTTTAGTGTTTTAAATGGAATACTTTTTAATTTACATTTTTTTTTATATATATTCACTGTTTTTAGCAATAAATACTTTTTTATTTCAAACTAACAGTTTTCCCTTTGCAAATAAATCGAATGATTTGCTAAATGAATAACATGTTTTTTAAAATGAAAGTTATCTCTGGAAATATATACTTATGATCATACAGCAATTTAATTTGATATTGGAATATTCCTATTCCAGGGTATAGGAATATTACATGCAGGCATGTATTATAAATAATATAAATATACGTCATTTTATGATAATAAATATTACGTGCATATCACGTTAGAATTTGTCGCTTTATTCACGTCAAAATAAAACTGATTATATATGTCTCAGTATTAATTCAAATTTTGGTGTTTAATGACGTCAATAAGTTGTACCTGACGACATGAAATAGTCGTCTGAGCGACATGAAATTTACGTTGATTGCTGGGCAAAATGTTGCTTGGGTAACCTTTATATACCATATGTACTAGATTGTAGCTTCTTAGTGCCACAAGAACATATTGTATATATTTCCTTAAATTACTACATTAAATTTCCTATTATAAACCAGCCTTAAGTATATCAATAGCAAATTTGATTCAATTCGCTTCATACCTTCAGAGGAATAGTGGGCACAAATTAAGAGTGACCGACAACTAACATCCATGTATATGAGTTATATATATTTTGGAATGCAGGACGACGGGTCAAGAACTTCTTGCGAAGGTTAATTTTTGATCCGAGATTGTTACGGACATAGGTGTTATAGCTCTTCTGTACTTCGTACCTACATCGAAGTAATAATTTGAATTACAATTCCTCACACTTCAAAGTTCACAACGTGATAATAGCCTAGCATAATCCTTTTAACATCATATTCTTCATGTTCCATTTCCCCATTTGTCGCTACGCTCTGGATCATACATAAATATGCATAACTGAATTAATAATTGTCACAGCTCTTGATATACATACATATTACATCTAGGCATTACATCGCTTCATGTCATGACGCCACTGGAAATTTTCTGTAACCTTTGACGTAGCATACAGACACACATCGCATCTATTGTTCCTTTGTGTTACATGCAAATGTATAGGAGCCATATTCTACGAAGACGCAATGTTGTCTTGCGACAAGTTTAGCCCGATATTTCGATGAAACAGATTTGCATTTACTAATTTTATTGGTTGTTTGTTGTCAACGTGAGTAGACGCGAAACGAACTTTGTTGTCGACAACGTTCTGGTGACGACAGCAAATGTAGTTCGAGGCGACTAACATATACTATATTATCTATCAAAAATGTGAAATTCAAAAATTTCCGATTATTCGCAAAGCTAAGCCACAGTTTAATTAAGTTCCAGCAGAATTACGATGTACTACTTCTAAACTATTATTAGCCAACTATTTTTGGTATATAATTTTCATAATTACCATCACAACATAGCAAACTCACTACAACAAAAATTTCTTTGTTGTTTGCGTAGATTGATAAGTTTGTAATAACCGAATTAATGGAAGAATACAAGGCAAGGTGCACGCAACAAAGCCTTTAGCTCGGCGTATTATCTAATCAGTGCATGTTTTATTATTAGCTCGCCGTATGAAGTACAGACGAGCTAAAACATTCGGTCGTGTGTCGGTAGCATTCTCGGATCAAATAATTACCTTTACAAATAGTGTTTGTCTCGTCGCACATATTCCAATATATATATATATATATATATATATATATATATATATATATATATATATATATATATATATATATATATACATATATATATATATATATATATATATATATATATATATATATATAACTCATATCCTCTGAAGGTACCTAAGCGATTTGAACCAAATTTGCTACACATATTCTTTGGCACCCCAATTTGAATCCTCTCGCAGTTTATATTCAATTGTCCGTATACTTTTGGAGTTACAGGGCTCCAAAATTTAAAGCTCCCCCTTAATACTGCCCTTAGAAAAATAATTAAAACACATAAAAATTCTAACATATTTTATGTCGGCAAGAATTGTTATATTTCTAACCCAATGGCCATTTAGAAAGAATATTAGAAATTTTAGCTTTGAAATTGAAAATATGCACTAAATTTTTAATTAATGTTTAATATACATCAAGATAATCTATAAAATATTCCAAGCCTTTATATCTCTATAACATGTTTTCAAATTGTGAACCAAAAAGCCATAAGAATTAAAAAAAAAATATTACAATATGCACAAGCGCGGAGTGGGAGGGTTGAGTCCGCTGTTTGAATCGCATATATTACCTATAAGGCGAGCTGAACTGAATGCCTTGTACCTAAGCTTGTTTTATTTATATAGAAATCATATTATTAACCACTAATGTTTAAAGAAGAAAACCTAATTATAATCTCTGTTTTGGCTGTAAAGTACTCGCAGACCCATCTCGAAAATAGTCAATATCAATGTAGGAATCCTCAATACGTGTATTTCCGTTAAAATCTCTTGTTCAAAAGCGTCATGATTACTTTATCATTGTTAAAGAAAATAAATATATAGATATACAAGAATATATAAAGAAAAATTAATTGATTAAACAAGAGAGTCTAGTGTTGGGCACCGCAAATTTTGTATGTTTGATGTCATTTAAGCTTTTTCAAACAATTTCGTATTACAGAACAAAATTGGTTTCGTGAAAGCTTCTTGTCCTTTATACGAACTTAATAGCGAAATTGCGGTAGAATGGTTCGATTGTTTTTAAAGTTTAGGAATGACGTAATCTTCTGTAAGGGTGTATCCTCGTGGTGAACTAAGTTTCGAATAGCTGTCCAACGAACGGTACGTTTCCATTGGTTGCACACACCCGAAGGGCATGTTTTTCTGTGTTTCCATTCGGTGTACAGTTAACAAAGTCAGCAAAGATTATTGTGTTCAGTGAACACCAAATTCTTGAGCAGATAAACAATATGTCGAGCATACTGTGGGCCCAAAACAATGTATACGGAATAGCGGTTACTTGTGTTTAATATATAATGAAAAATAAAACTTACCGAAATACATCAATTTTTTTTACTTTCTCTCCAATATGGTGAGTCAAGCTTTGACTACCGGTTTCGATTTTGTTTTCAAAAATATATGATTTACTTCCAGGCTATATTTAAACTTAAACTTTAAAATTACCTGCAGCACAGATTTTGCTGTTGGTGCAAAAAACCATTATTATACAAGAAAGTATTGTGCATTGAATTTTAATGGAAATATTCATTTTTAGAACAACTTAATCCATTTTGACTATTTTCAAAATGTCGGCTTCTATCTGTCTCTATGCCTGTACACGTTTAAACATCCTACGGCCAATACCGTTGAACATAAAAATTAGATGTTTGAATTTATAATTTGTGTATCTCTGGAAAGCAAACTTCTTATTTTTGAAAAAAAAAAATTCAACCGCAATTACATGTTTATTCGTGTTATTATTTGCATATCTCGAAAACGATACGAGTTAGGAAATATTGAATGTTTATAAATGTTAAAGATATTATAATTTCTAGCATTTGTGTTTAATTTTTTGAAAAATTGTTCATTTACTAAAAGTTGTGTTTGAAAACAGCCATATTACATTTGCGTTTCTCTTAGGTACCATAGATATTGCTATTGTTTCATGGTAATGGTTGTCGACAGAAAATGAATGGGTTATTTTCACTGAATTTTGTATGGCTATTTGCACCGTCAAGACTTTGACTTTAATTCTTAAATGCATTAATACATACAATTTATGTATGGCATAAAATTTAAGAAAAACTTGCGACTAAAGTCTTGCTGGTGCAAATAACCATTAGATATGTAACTTATTTCTACTAGTACATTTTGTAGAACTTCACTTTGAACGTTTAACGGGTTAAGAAATATTGTTCAAATGAGAGAACTGTAGCCATGGGCAATATAGTGTATAGTACAATCATTATGTAGCAAAAAGCAATTAAATCAAGTAAGTATGTACAAAGGATTACTGAATAGCAAACTGTGGATTACGCGAGAACTTAATTGAAATAACTACACAATACAGCCTAACAAATCGCGCGCACCCGCACGGTAGCGGACACGTGTCTATAATAAACGTAGGGATTCTGAAGCAGTCGCATCCGATTTGAGGTTATGTTAACTTGACATAAACGATTATCCACTTTGGTATTGTGTTATTCATGTAGTAGATAGTAGGTATACTCTCGTCAACAGCAACAACTTATTCGACCAGATAACTTTTGTAAACGGGTTTTGCCATTTCGAATTACACAAGCATAGATACAGCCACCAATGCCTGCAACTCGCCAGATAATCTATTTAGTGGACTTTTAAGTAATAGTTTTTATAAATAAAGCAAACATTTTTTTAAATATAAAAAAATAAACCTACTTATAATTACTAAATTACTTTCTTTTACTGAGTAATAAGTAAGTATTTTAATCATGAAAAATTTCGAACTCGAGATTTCAACGGATATACACGTTTTGACCTTTTCTGATTCGAATGTGACTATTTTCGGAATGACGTCTGTCTGTCTGTGTGTCGTGTGTGTCTGCAAACGGTCTAGAGCCAAAACTGTCGAAGGAAAAATTATGAAACTTCAAACTTAAGACTTTTATATGCCCTAAATGTGCACCTCGTATTTTTGAAAAGAATATTCAAACTGGAAGTGCATGTTTACTCTATGCATTTTTTGTTCTATCTCCAATATCAATAGAACGGCTACACTTACGGCAAAAATAGTTATGTTCATAATGAATGATATTAATATTTTGCACAACTTTTGTCTGCAATATTTCTTGAAAAAATTTACCAGTTGCGAGGAAAATGCTACAAAACATTATACATATCTTGTTTGCGTTGCCATGAATTCGCATGTAGCTTATAAAATCGGATCATCTGCTGTTTTGACAAGAAAACAAAATAGACCCAATTAGATAATTGACATTTCAGAATATTTCTGTAGAGTATTAGTTAGTTTTGATAGCTAGTACTTCAAAACCATTACAAATTGGTATTGGTATCATTTTCCACCCATTTATATAAGGTAAGCTTGGTTTTCATATTGTTTCTGTTGGATTATTATTTTCTAATTTTATATTTTTATAATCAATAATCAGTGAAAACTGCGTAAAAGAAAGTTGAGTGCAGGCCACTCCGGATATTTTAATATATATCTGCAATTACAAATATGCTCGAAACACGTTTGTATGTATCGTATGCGCCGCTTTCGGGATTGTTCCTTCTTTAGCGTGTTGTCTAGTGTAACTATAAGCTAACCAGTGGCAAATTATTTGTCGCCAATAACTCGTCAGTCGTGTGATTTGAACGCACACTTCAACTTTCTATTACATTTATATTGAAAAATCAATAACAATTAATAGGTCAACCATTTCTTTTCCAAAGCATCACAGATATTTGCAAACGGATTTAATTTTTGCTCGAGGTGAGAGATATATTAAGTAATTATGATCAATAAATAGCTGGAACATTCTTGTTGGAAAAATTATAATGGGTAATTTCTAATAAAAAGAAATATGTAGAATGTGATTTCTTAAACACAGTAATAAGCAAGTCTTGTATACATGAACCATTTCGAACGAGATTTTAACGGAATACACATTTTGACTCTCCCTGATTGGAAAGTGACTATTTTCGGAATAACTGTTAATCTATGTATATATGAACGATCAAGCGCCAAAACTGTCAACTGCCAAAATTCTAAATTTTCCAACTAAATACTTGTATTTTGTCCAAATGTGCACTTCCTATTTTGAATAATAATATTCAAACTGGAAGTGCATGTTTACTCAATACATTTTTCGTCCTATCTCTTTGGAGAATTAATAGTGCATCTCAGAAAAAAATAAAACATATTTAATAATTATAAAATTTACAAAGAACACTTTTGTATAACCATTAATTTTTGGAAATTAAATATTTAGTTGTGAAATGCCACCGTTCGAATAATATTAATTCAATATAATATGTTACGACGAAAACAATGACAAGCAAGTTAAATATATATATATATATATATATATATAAGAGGTCATGAAACTGTCAATGTTTCAATTTCTCTATAGGAAATCAAATTCTCTACAACATTTTCTTATAAAATTTTCCGCTATCTCGACTGGAAATTTATAATTCTTTAGTTTTTTTGAAATGTTAATTCTGTAACTATTTGCCCCATGGTGGAGTAAAGAGTTGCATAGGTGGGGTAAAAAGTTACATCGCGTTTTATTGTCTGGTTTGATATTAATTTGGTATTTCCATCTATGTTATAATCTACATTATTATTTACACAACTCGATAAACATTTTGATGTATAATAATTATTCTAACGCAGTATAAAAATTAAAAGAAAATATCTCAAGAAATCACCAGTTTTTACGAATACGAATACATTATACAAATAAATTTATTGACGACAAAATCAACAACAATAACACATGCTATATTTAAACAAAGAGAGAAATAGATTGTAACTATTTGCCCCACGCGATTTGTAACTTTTTACCCCATGCACTAATTTTAAACAAAGTCGTTCCACCGAAAAATCCGCCCACAATATTGTGATACGTTTTTGGCGTATGTTTATTTGCTTAGAAAGCTCATCTAATTAAATTAAATGATAATCATATGCTAGTTAAAACTTCTCAGAATGAGATTATTTATGTACGAACACTGAAAACATACTCCACTTAATAAATGCGGAAGAATGAGCGCAATTGTCACAAAACAATAGAAGTTTGCTGTGGGCAATGAGAGCCTTCGATAGAAATTATTTGAAGGTCATTCATAGCTTCTAAACTATCTCAATATTTTGTTTTGTTTAGTGTAACTTTTTGCCGACAGTAGAATATATATATATTGGCGTGTGTGTGTATTGATACTTACTGACTACACCTCTGAAAAAGCTATCAATCCGACGCCGACGCAGCCGTAAAACGTTGCCAAGCGACGCGATGAACGTCACATAACTACGTCTGTGCGCGACAGCCGGGGACATATTGCTTGAGCTTGGGCATAGCCTACTGTACTGAGCCGAGTCAAGTTTACCATTATAAAATATATGTAGTACGTGTTACTGTTACTTTGACATATTAATTCAGTAGGAATTTCGCAATTGTAAATATTACTATCAAATACATATTAAATACTATTACACGTTATATTAGAAGAGCTATTAGGAGGTCAAGAAAGTTGATATTAAGAATTTTAGATTGTCTAATATTTCAAGATTATAACGGGTACTAAAGGAAAAATTTCAATTTATTTCTATTCGAAACGACATTTTTCTGTTACCAAAAATATCAAGAAAATCATTATACCGATTGATTTGAAATTTATAATCTATAGCGTATTGTAAATTATTTTTGCGGTGCTTAGTTTTTCACATTTTTATTGAAATTCACAGTCTTATTCTCTCGCCTGTCATTTTGTCAACAATTGATATTTTTTATATCAGCTATAATACACCAATACACCAATAATAGTATTTATTTTAATATTCTATTGAAATTTCTTGTTTAAGTTGCGAATTGACGAAGGTACAACTGGTACCGTTTCGGGGGAATTTTCAAATGTGCCTCTTCACGACGCTGTATCTTCGATATTTATGAAGTTTTTCCAATAAAATAAATCGGTTGTGGCCAGCTCTCTCTTATACATTAGGCATCAATTACTTTGGTGATTTAATCTTTTTTTTTTTTTTGCTATTTTCAATAAACAATACGCTCGAAACACGTTCTCAGGCGATCTATTTGTAATTACCGATGTCAAATGACAAATATCAAATTATTTGAGTATATTTTCTTATCTTGCCAAAATGTTGTAAGGTATAGTTCATACGATTTATTAAATATAATCCCACTACATGGATATCTATGGCAACATAAATAAGAAATTTTAGCTTTTTCGTAGCAGTTTTTTCATAGCTTGTAAATTTTTTTAAGATACGTTTCAAACAAAAATTTTGCAAAATATTAATATCTTTCTTTATGAAACTAACTATGTTTGCCATAAGTACAGTCGTTCTTGGCGATCTCCATCTAATGTCAAATAATGTAAGGTTATTTGAAAAGAAGAAACATCTATTTTTAGCAACAAATTTGCAAAAGTAAGATTAATCCATGTTTCAATATTCAAATCTAATGTGACTGTTAAGTACATTGCGTCATTAATTTTAACAGCAGCAAAATATTTAGATGTAGCCTGCAGGTATATAGAAGAATTTTAAACATACCCTTTAATTTAAATTGTGAACATTTTTTTAAATTCCGACCAGTAATTTAAATAATTAAAAAGCTTTCGACACGTTGTTCACGTAAAGAGAAAATTTAATCAACTCTGCATGCACCTACGAGTAGGAGTACGTTGAATATAGTCTGCACGTGCGCCTGACAATGTTCGAATTTAATATACAATAGATTTTTCGCTAATACCTAATTTCCCTTATAAAACTATATCATGTAATTTTACATTATGACACTTTTACAGATCTGAAACAATAGAAGTAATAATAAATGGAGTATTCTTTTTCGAATCAACAATTTAAAAAAAAAAATCAATTTAATTGTTTATTATATTAATTATTATTAATCCTGCAAATAAATACATTTGCTATGGTTTAAGCAATTTTAGCTGTCATAATGTGCTTAAACTGATGCGAAATTAATGCAGGGCTTCGAACCGCAATACTTTTCGTTGCGGTTTTCGTTTCGGTTCAATTATATATATATATATATATATATATATATATATATATATATATATATATATGAAGCTCGTAGATAGCAGGTTTTTTTTTTTCATTCAATAAAAGCACGAATAATTTTTTTCGAAGTTAGTAGACACTCACAAAGTGTGCGCAATGAATATCTGATGATAACTAAATAAAAAACTAATATTCGCAGCAAATAACAGTTAGCAGGTATTGTCAAAGAGCCGTCGATATATATATATATATATATATATATATATATATATATATATATATATAAAAATAAATATCAGTTCGGTTCCGAAAAAAAATCTTTATATATGCAATTCTTAAGATTGAAGTTGCACAATTTTACTTTCGACAATTTTGGCTCTATAGTGTTTACAGACATACATACATTTGATTCAGGGATAGTCAAAAACGTTCAAATCTAAAGTTCGAATTTTTGGTGATCCCTACCTATACTTACTTGTTACTTCGTAATAGTAAAAATATTCAATGAAATGTGAACGAAATATCCATTCTTATTCAAAGAGAGATTTTAACAAGTTACACTAAAGAATTTCTTGTTAATTGCAAAGCAGTAATAGAAGTAAAGATATGCAGCGCAAAATATTGCAAACCACAGTAACTAAGTTACATGCACCTAAATCCGGTGGCATTTACAAATTCATGAATTTATTGCAATAGCGAGTGTGAACACGTTGATTTTCACAGTTTGCTTTTCGTGTTAGTGGTAGTGATCATCGTAGCTAATTCTGCACTGTGTACTTGGTGCATTATGTGTATGCAAATGCCTTCAAGGAACGGAGAGAAAGTTGTTAAGACTATATTACATACAATAACACCAAGAATGATTATCCATAAACCCCACGAGTTCTCAGCTACAGAATAGGAAATTATACATTGAATTACCATTTAATATTTAAGATCTATTCCCAAATCGAAGTTACACTTTCATTTAATAATAACATTTATAAATTAACTGCACTCGACTTTCTTTTACGTAGCTTACATTGGAAATATATATCCCAAACAATCTGTAAAAAGAAATCCAATAAAACAAAGTAATACCCTGAATTTGGACCATTTAGCTTATTATTTTATAATGTTATCAAATATTGTTTCTTCAATATAAAATATAAATTGTTTCTTTAATATTCATTAATATATTCAAATATTATTTTTTAAAACGTATTGTTTTTCAATATTCATCTGCAATAACCATTACTCTGAAACACGCTGGAAAATTTCATTTTGAAATTACTATTTGTGCCATAAGTGTAGCCGTTGGAGTGATATTGAAGAAAGGACAAAAAATGCACCTTGTAAACATGCTGTAAGAATCCGACTCTTATTTACGTCGAACGTTCTTATGTGAACATGTAACTGATGGTTTCTGTTACCGATTTCGTTTATTTGAGTGTGATGTGAAAACAGAATTATTCCAAGTACAAAACATTTACATAAGAACTGCTCTAAATCTCACAACGCTAAACGCAAAAATATTCAATGTAAAAATGATTTAAATTAAATAAAACTATTCTAAGTTTCACGAGACTAAAGCCAACAATTCAAAATTAAAACAATTTAAATCAAACAAAACTATTCCAAGTTTCAAAATTAAAATTCACAAAACAATTCTAAGATCATAAGAATCAAACATAAAAATAATTCCCAACAGTAAAAAATACAAAACGATTTAGATGTCCACAAATATTTACTTAAAAACTATACTAATTCCGAACAATTAAAACACTATATTTTGCACTTGAGCGCGAAACTTCCGACTGGCGTGGACCCGATACGCGAACCAACTCCCTGTTTCTGTGTGAAACTTCTGCTTTTATATCTAAACTCAGCCCCCACTGAGTGAAAATATACTGATTTCACCCCCCATATCCTAGTTCTAAGCGACGCGTTCAAACCTGTACTTAATCCTGAGGCTGAGTCTGGCGCTCATATCTTCAGACAAAATTCCACGAATTGACCAAAATTCCACAGATATCAGACGCACACGTGCACGCACCAGATATTAAATTAACTATATACATATTAAAATATAATATAAACCAAGTAACTCTGGCTCTTACAATGCACTTTTGGTTACAATATTCTTTTCAAAACTAGAAGGTGCACATCTGGACCATATTAAAGTCTTAAGTTTGAGGTTTCACAATTTTAGGTTCGAAAGCTTTGGCCCTAGAGTGTTCACAGACACACAAACAAATCATTCCATGAAGTAGTAACATTCGATTCAGCGAGGGTCAAAACGTGTATTTCCGGTGACATGTCTCTAGGTGATATTATGCTGAATAATAAAGCTGAGCAAATTCAATATAATTAAATACATGAAACCGCTATAAGATTTTTCACATTTCACTTATTTATACTTAACCGTAGTCTGTAGAAATACTTATACACCCTCTTCTTAATTTACATTTTAAATGTCAAGTTTCGATCAGCTTATTATACTGTATCCCCCATAGTAGAAAACATCAATTAGCTATATATGTACATATCTCATAGAGCTCTATCACGTACGAATAATAGCAAAGTTTGTAAATACAAGAAACGAACAAAGAACTCAATTTGCCGGCTTTAATTATATATCGAAAGTCCCTATAGACTTGAGAGGACAACCCTTGATTCTATCCCTGATTCCATTACGGGTTTCAAGTTTCGTTATATTAATGCATACATGAGTCTAACACTGTCTATGTTCTATTCCTATTCCGTGTACCAAAAAGTTCACTTTCGCGGATTCAGGTATGTTGTTTTATTTTGTTATAATAATTTCCCGGGAGAGTAATACACCTCTTGAAATATCACGTCCTCGTTCACACCTATCGTGTACCTATGGCCGCCGTAAATCCTAACTTTAACTTCGCAGTCGAATAGTTTATTTTATGATTGAAGTGATTTTAAAGTTCCTTTAATTCGCGACACATCTTGAAATTTAATTTTTAGAGCTATGGCTTCAAATATTAAAGCAAAATTTATATATTTTACACAAATGATTATTAAATCTCAGAAGAAGCTTCTAAAGTCATTTAATTCTAATAATTATAAAATCTATATCAGTGGTTTGGTACTAAAAGTGCCAATGCCAATTTTACCGACATTGAATTACATCTACTATTCGCTTCAGTTTTTCTTGTCATTCTTGCTGATATAACTGCTTATGTCTAAATATCTACTGTTCAAGCATTATTCTCGCGAATATATATATATATATATATATATATATATATATATATATATATATATACGTCCCTCTTGTACAATACATATACCCCATTATGTACTTCAATATAGGTTTTTTCTTTTGCGAAAACGTATACGATTACTATAGGTTCATTTATTCATTTATACAGTATAAACTTATAATTTTTTATATGTTTTTTTTTAAATATATATATATTGTAATGTACTTTTTCGTTACCCCGGTTGAATCAAGTCAGTTAGACTGTTGGTAGAGCGAGTCGTGGTTATTTTCACACAGTTTTTATTAGGAAGTGGTTGAGCGCCACTGGCTTTTAAGAAAGAAAAAAAGATGAAGGATGAATTTAAAAAAATGAAAGTCAGAACTTTTTTTTAATGGTATTTTATAATGATGTGATTAAAGGTCACCACAAATAACTATTACAAGGCTTCAAAATATAACTTACAAAAAGATAAGATTCAAGTAGATTGTTTTCACACTGGTGTGCTGTGTCAGGTATAACTCAGGATCTTCCTAAAATGGGATTTAGCTAGAAATGATCTTCTTAGCGACCTGCGCAGGAGTCCCGTGGAACAACCTTGGGAAATCCTTTCTCGTCGCAGAAATTGTGATCCACAGCAATTGACCGGAGAATTAGTTCGGCCGTTCGGTTCACACTCCAGAGGTTTATCTATGGCAATTTTACGCTCATTCCAATCCAGTACGACCTTGAGAACTCCCACATACAGGCCGCTCCTAAGTCCAGAGATCCAAAGGGTGGTATCTGCAAGCGTAAACAAGGCAAGCAACCTCAACCAAACTACCTAATCGCAGACAAAAGAGTGAAACTCGGCAATAATATGTCTGTACCTAAGCTATGATAAGCTCTTTTAGAGCACTACTCAATATACAAAAGTTAAATTATGGATTTACTGAGACTAAAACAATTTACTGCATAATGCCGATGTCCCACTATCATTCATATGACTGATGAAGAATGATAAATAAGAAGAAGTATTCCGTGAATGATGAAATTTTAGCGCGCCGTAATCCTTTGGTCAATCACCATCATTCGCCATCAGTCACGGCTAACTTCATTCGTATTGTGTGCACAATAAAACGCGAATAAAACATTTATTTCAACATTTACGGTCAAAAACTCTTCTTATTTCTCATTCACCATCAGTCATATGAATGATAGTGGGACATCGGCCTAAGATGATTTTAGAGATGAAACATTTAATACTGAACAAAATTAGAAGAGCGAAAGGCTACAAAAGGAAAAAAACTGGTCGTACCCATAAATCAGTTTAAATATTTTTTTCTGAAATGATTAGCACGTTATCCTTTTCATCAGAACTCGTAAACAACACAAAAAATAATACTAACGCGATCTATATCGGACGTTAAATCGTTAAGTTAAATCAGAATATTATGGAACACGCGCACCGATTCATCCAATTAACAACAGATTAGAAAAAAATACAGAACATTTACAAGAAAGAAGGAAGGAATAATAAAGGGTGCGACACCAGGTTAATCACACACCAAAATTATGTAGTTTTAAAATTAAATGTGATTAAATTTACACTGTTGGTCTAGGAAACATGAATTTAAATTAAACAATAGGATGCTAAACACCATAGACCAACCAAACAAAATTAATTGCCTAACCATTAAAACAAAATGGACAATACCTGAGCTCGTGTTTGAATTTGACGTAAACCACATATACCAAATTGTCTGATATACACGAATCAATTGGCAATTAAGCCAAACCAAAATTTTGCTTAAACAAATTAAAACCATACATACCAAAAACTTTCGTGGCGAAGCCAAAAACACGTGGAAAATAACCAAACAGTGGCTTACGTCTTTACTTCTCGAAGAACTCAGGCAGTCTCCAAGGTCTCTTCCAAGCACTGGCCGTATCTAGCCTGCGTTACCCGCAAACCCAAGCAGCTAGAATTAAACTTTACCCCAAAACTATATAAAAAAATATATTGACATTACACATATAAATTTTTTGCCATATAAACATATTGATGCAAAGTTTTTCAGTAGAAAAATATAATGATAAAAACAGGATTCAAAATCTATATGCATTTTCTAGTGTGCAGAGAACAATATAATTTGGTTACAAATTTTATCTGTTTAACCCACTTCTTAACGTGTCGGAGCGTACTGTTTAAATATATATACTTCAGTCCAAAACACAAAGATGTAGAAAAGTTTTATTTAGGGCACGAAATTCGTTTATACTGTAACCAACCCCCATTTGCTAACAAAATAAAAGAATATCCCAATATGGGGAATCAAAGATAACCTAATTCAATTCGTTCCGAAAACTGCTACATTGGCATTTGATTCCGTTTTTGTGCATTTTCTAAGCTAATAAAGAAATATTATCCGTTCTAAATATAATTTAATCCTGCTAGGTTAAGTAATTTTACTGCTAACCTTAAATAGAACAAACATGGGTGCAGGCACCAATGCCGGTATCATAAATATCCTTAAAGCTGACTAAAGAAACTTTGGAGAAATAGCAATCACAGGTCCAGACACCTATGCCTACAGTTCGCCTAATAAGAAGTATAACGGATCAGTGCATTACATAAGAACCACCACCAGTCCGCGCATACATATACTATAAAAGTATAATGTTTTAAATTTAATAATACATATTTTTAATTACTATGCCAAAGAATATGAGTAGAAATTTTGGTTCTAATCGCTCCGGTATCTTCTATCTTCAAAGGAGTTCAGAGCATAAATTTGGTATTATACAAGCGAGCGAGCGATCAAGCAACTACTGACATCCAAGTATATAAGTTATGCTTTAGCTTTTCTGTACTTCATTCTGCGAGCTGAAAATAGACATAACCTAATGTCATTCTTATGTGACTAAAAGAGATAGTACTCGTAACCATTGCAACTAAAGGATCTTTTAGGTACCTTTAAAAATATTATGAAATCTCCATTAACAACACACAGGTCAATATATGACATTGTAGAATTTTTATTTCCTTACATGTTAAAGCTGCAATGATGACAACATGTTGAACGGGTAAAATTGTGTTATTCGTAACAATGTTAAGTTTAAACTTAGTTAACGGATTAAAGTGACGGATGTACATTCCTTTTTTTTGTTCCACTGAACTTCTGAGATCATTTTAAAAGTTTTATAAATTCTGCTCTGCTCGACTGCATCAACTTAACTTATATTAATATTTTTCTTTTGAAACTTTATCTAGGTAGTTGCTGTTTCCAAATTCTATCCACACTGACTTTACAGTGACCCGACGCCAAATTGACATTGGTGATATTCTCCCTATGTTCCAAGTTGTGATACTTTGTTTGATTGAAAATTAATTATTTACGGAGTGACTTCTATTCATTAACTATTTCTTATATTAAATTATGTTATAATTAGAAATAGATAAAACATAATAATCTGGAAGACTAACTTTGTGGACTGTTATTAACCAAATTTGGTATACCTATAATATGTTGTATTATATAACGCGATTAAATGCTAATGTATATTGCATATATGCAATGCATATTTGGACGAATTTCAGTAATATTTCTTTAAATATGCAATATGTACATAATACGTTAATTTTGCGCATGAACTTCCATATTTTTAGCGTTCTTTATTTGAAATTAATTAATCTTCGGTCGCATTGTCTATTTTCATGACAATTCGTATATGTTCGAGTCGAATGTAATGTTTATCTGCTGCTTCTGTTATAACTAAAGTGCGGAAAATATGCAAATGCATATTGCATTCATTCCCTGGCTATATTATTAGACGCACTTTAAATTTTGACTTCCAAGGACCAGGGTTATATTAGGGTGCGTTCTATCTAAGTTAAAATTGGTTGAAATATCTTCAGACACTATTGGTCTATAAAATAAGCACAATTGTTATAACATGTCGCTTACTTATCAGTATCAATGCCAGAATATATTTTATGAATATGTGTTGTTTATCCCGGTCGCGAAAGTGTTTTGACTTTGTATTATTAAATTTAGTTTTCGCTGTGTATTTGTGATTTGACACTTTAAATATAGCATTCCTTGCTTTGCTTTGTTTTTGTAGAAATTAGTGTTATTCTGTACATTTTTCGACTGTATAGTATATTTGTAACAATTAATTAAACACATTATTATTATTAAAAAACGATGTGGTTCATTGTTTAACTATATCCATAGAACATATTTATGGTTTATAAGACATGTAGAAATAAAATAAATAGCTCTTTTCTGAACCCCAACAGATTTTATTTTTAAATAAGCCAGATGCGTTTAATAATATGCCCAAGGACTGCATATATAATGCATATTTAGACGAATTTCAGCATTATTTCTTTAAATATGGAATTTGTGCATAATTCGCGAATTTTGTGCATGAAATTGCATATTCTTCAGTTTATATATTTAATATTAAACAATATGCGACCGCGACGTCTGGTTAACGCTGGAACTATATAATATCTTAACCTATCGTAAATAATCGAGTTACCATAATTTTGCTCATTTAAATGCATATTTTATTTTATTATACTGCATATTACATGCATATTTTGTTCGTTTTTTGCTGATATATATAATCCGCGCTTTAGTAATATAATATCGTAATATTACAAAATCTAAGACTATGTTTAATTGATGAAATTATGAACGTTATGCTCGAATCAAATGGCAGATTATCTTTATTTTTTATAACGAACTAAAACGAAATTTAATTTTAATTGACGTTGTAGGTAAATGGCGTTTTATTCATTTGCATATGAATTGTCAATTTCAACTTCCGATTGAAATACTGCACATTCATTCCGTTATTTGAAGCATTCAAGCACTATTCTCGTTTTATTGATTTCGATCAGCCTACATCATACATCACGTGACAATTGTCTGGATACCTGAGTTGGGCAGTCAAATTTTTTTTATGTACATTTTTATGTGAATTACAACATTTCTTGATAGTTTTGCACGAAATAATATTTATATTTCAATAATTAGTCATTATATCACGTTATTAGGTATATCGAATTACTGACATGGATCCCTTAATATTTTACTTTATAGGAGAGTATATAATCATGTATAATTTTGATTTTAACGAATATACACAATTTGACCATCCTTGAATCCTATCTGACTATATTGAAAATGATGTTTATGTGTCGGTTACTGTGTGTATGTGTGTCTGTAAACGCTCTACAAACACACGAATTAGGGAATTAGTGAATCTAATAAAAGTTTAGAATATTAACGTTAATAAGTTTAAAAAGTTATTTACGATAAAAATACCATTTACTGAAAAATCGCCTTTGAAGTAATAAGTATAGGATCACCAAAAAAATCGAACTCGAGATTTCAACGGATATACACGTTTTGAGCTTCCCTGAATCGAATGTGACTATTTTCGGAGTGACGTCTGTGTGTGTGTGGGTGTGTGTTTGAACGCTCTAGAGCCGAAACTGTCGAACGTAAAATTAAGACTTGTATATGGTCTAGTTGTGCACCTCCTATTTTTGAAAAGAATATTCAAACCGGCAGTGCATGTTTACTCTATACATTTTTTGTTCTATCTCCAATAACACTTGAACTTACGGCAAAATTAATAATTAATATTTCGCACAACTTTTGTTTGAAAAGTTTCTGCAATAAATGTACCAGTTACGAGAAAATTGCTACTAAAAATTATAAGTATCTTGTTTATGTTGTCATGGATTCGAATGTAGCTTAATTAATCGGATTATCTGCGCCTGTCAATATTTCGACAAGAAAATAAAATGGCCTGAATTAGATAAGTGATATTTCAGAATATTTCAGTAGAGTATTGGTTTGCTTTGATAGCTAGTACTTCATAACCATTACAAATTGGTATTGGTATAAAAAAAAAAAAGAAATAAAAAACTACGTAAAAGAAAGTCCTGCGTTGGCCACAACCCATTTTTTTTTTATTATAATTGTAAGTAAATGGCCACAGACTCCATATTAATTTTGTTAAAATAAAGCTATCAGATTTTTCTAATGTATTTTGCATCAAGTTACTTCAGCATGAAGCTTTAAACCACGTTTAAATAACACGGCTTCTAAATACGAATCTGATCGAATGGGTTGGAGAATAGAGCTTTTAGAAATGCGTCGACAAAGTTGGTCATATGAGCAAACGACATACATCCAAGTATATAAGCTATTTATATCTTCGGATTCAAAATGACGTGATGATAAGAATGAATATGTAATATTAGTACTAGACCGAATAGTGGACGATGTATAATTAGTGTCCATTTTCTAGAAATTAAGATAATATTATAATGATATTGCCAGGGTATTAAGATGAGCTTCTATATGTACGTTTAGTTCGCAGATTCAAGATGCTTTTGTAAAGTTTGATGAAACAAGCACTTTAAGTATCAAGCACCTGAACTGTTTCATTAGAGAAACTTTACCAAGTTCCTTTTTAACAAGTGTATAAGTTCTTGAAGGCTAAGATCCCATACCAGACATTTCTCGCTATCAACTACTTAGTCCAGCTTTCTTCAACAGCAGACAGTTGTAACTTTTTGTCTGCAAAAATATAATACTTTGTGCATTAGACTATGGGCATTCTTTGTTCTAAGCCGATATACAAAATATAGGACTGAAAGTTATCTCTTTAGTTAATTTATTATGCATTGTGTGTTATTAACAAGTAGGAACAATTGCTAATAGCACAATCAAACGAGTACTGTACTTAATTTTCATATTCAATTGAAAAATTATATATATTTCAAAGGTAACATGACAAATTGGCACACGGCTCATGATCTAACCTTTTTCGTTCGATCTATTGACACATTCTCCGAATTTGTAGATAATGTCTGATAATCCCTAAAGGGTGACATGACGAATTGGCAAGCGGTCAGATTGTAAATCATGCGGCCGACAAAATTTTTCGACTATTTGGCAAAAAAATTTAAATTGATAAAATGCATCTAAATTCGATTTTAGGAACACTGAAAAAAATATCTATAAGAAAGAAGTATATAAAAAATATCTGGAGTGGCCTGCACTCAACTTTCTTTTACGTAGTTTTCAATAGATAGATATTAATATATAATGAAAATAACTGGATAATTATACCAATTTATAATGGATCTGAATTTAAAGTACTTATCGTATTCACTCTTAAACAGTCAAATTTCACAGTTAAACTCTGAAATTGTTAATTAATTATGTCAGCAAATATATAATATAAATTGATTCTATAATAATTTACCTGATACAATTTATTCTAATAAGAAATCAATATTTTAAATATTAATTCATACAGATAACTGTCAAAGGAATGCTTGTTTGTTCTCAATAAACAAGAAACAAATGATGTAACTCATGGTTGATTCGTTTTAAAAATAATAAAATTTGTCACAATTGTAGGTATCACCATGGCAACGTAAATAAGATATTTGAGTTTTTTCGTAGCAGTTTTCTCATAACTGGTACAATTTATGAAGAAACTTTTCAAACAAAAGTTGTGCGAAATATTAATATCTTTCATTATGAATATTGCTATTTTTGCCGTAAGTGTAGCCGTTCTAGTGATATTGGAGATAGAACAAAAAATGTATAGAGTAAACATGAACTACCGGTTTGAATATTCTTTTCAAAAATAGGAGGTGCACATCTAGGGTATATACAAGTCTTAAGTTTGAAGTTTCATAATTTTTCGTTCGACAGTTTTGGCCCTAGAGCGTTCACAGACACACACACACACACACACACACACACACACACACACAGACGTCTTGCCGAAAATAGTCACATTCGATTCAGGGAAGGTCAAAACATGTATATCCGTTGAAATCTCGAGTTCGAAATTTTTCATGATTACAATACTTACTTATTACTCTGTAAAAGAAAGTAATAAGTTTGCAGAATTTAATAATTTTTGTTTTTAGCATATTAACTGGGATTTTTCTGGTAATCCGGGGCTTCTGCCTAAAGATCGAACCCTCTAAAGCCACAGTTAATCTGCTTTTATACCTAAACTCAACCACCCACTGGGTGAAACTATACTGATTTCACCCCCCCCCCCCCCACAACCCAGTGCTTAACCTTGAGGCTGAATCTAGCGTTCATATCTTCAGACAGAATTCCACAGATATCAGACGCACACGTGCACGCATCAGATGTTTAGTTTCACCCTCAGAGATACGATACTAAATTAATTAAATATATATATATATATATATATATATATATATATATATATATATATATATATATACATACATATATATATATATATATATATATATATATATATATATATATATATATATATATTATATATATTTATATATATATATATATATATATATATATATATATATATATATATATATATATAAGAAATATACCAAGAAGCTATGGTTCCTTACATCGGATTATATAGAAATGACTATAATACTCATATATTGCGCAATAGAAAATGAAAATACGTCCTACTTATAGTAGAAAAGTACTGCAGCAGTTTGCTCTGCAAATTTATATCAGTATAGAAAGTATTTTGTTTTGTTTTGTTTTATTTGAATGTTTCACGGATAAAGTAAAAATTACAACCATAAATTTTCCCCGCAATGGAACAAGTTGTCACTTGTTAGTTTAACTATTTTTGTAGTTTTATTTTTTTGAGATTACTCTCCGCATATACATACAAGCAAATAATAAATTGTTTAACTTTTTACTTTCTTTTACGAAGTAATAAGTAAGTATAGGGATCACCAAAAAAATCGAACTCGAGATTTCAACGGATATACACGTTTTGAGCTTCCCTGAATCGAATGTGACTATTTTCGGAGTGACGTCTGTGTGTGTGTGTGTGTGTGTGTGTGTGTGTGTGTGCGTGTGTGTGTATGTGAACGCTCTAGAGCCGAAACTGTCCAACGTAAAATTATGAGACTTCAAACTTAAGACTTGTATATGGTCTAGTTGTGCACCTCCTATTTTTGAAAAGAATATTCTAACCGGCAGTGCATGTTTACTCTATGCATTTTTTGTTCTATCTCCAATATCACTAGAACGGCTGCACTTACGGCAAAAATAGTTATGTTCATAATGAAAGATATTAATATTTCGCACAACTTTTGTTTGAAAAGTTTCTTCAATAAATGTACCAGTTACGAGAAAACTGCTACCGAAAATTATGAGAATCTTGTTTACGTTGTCATGGATTCGAATGTAGCTTAATAAATCGGATCATCTGCGCCTGTCAATATTTCGACAAGAAAACAAAATGGTCTGAATTAGATAAATGACATTTCAGAATATTTCTGTAGAGAATTGTTTAGTTTTGATAGTTAGTTAGTTCAAAACCATTACAAATTGGTATTGGTATAATTTTCAACCCATTAATTTATATAAGGTAAGCTTGGTTTTCAAATTGTTTCTGTTGGATTATTATTTCCTAATATTATATTTTTATAATCAATAAATATTGATGAAAACTACGTAAAAGAAAGTCCCGCGTTGGCCACAACCCATTTTTTAATAAGTAGTTCGAAAAATAAATATAATTTAATGAGGATTTCAATTTGACTTTTAGCAATTATTGTAATGATTCTCTAATGAATGCTTTGTAATTTATAATTATTCCAGTAATTCTACTATTTATCGACAATTAGCGTGCGATCAAAACAATAGTTCGTATCTTTTTGCAATAGGCAATACAAGTACAAAATCCAATAGAACAGAATGTAAACTAGCATGATGTCAGTTAATAAGGTTTATAGATCCATAAATTGTTAAAATCAAATGTAAACAAATTATAAATAAAAATTAAGTTAATCCTAAATAATGCTATCTAAAATTAACCGGACATTTATAATATTTTTCTCGCAAAAATTTAGAATATTATTGACATAATTGTAATAATTTTCGATTAATTAAAAATAGTATAGGCGTGTAATAATTGAATATAGAATGTATTCTATTGCTTTGACACAGAAATCGAACCTCAGACTTCTAATTTGCACCCTAGCCACCTGAGCCACGCACGTCTAACCAGTATTGGTCATCATTTTTCAATGAATTCGGAATGGTCATAAATTTGATTACATAACGTTGATTCAATTTTGGGTTCTAGTCCTGATAAAATATCTTCCTTTTAAATTGTTTTACGCTCTAGAATTCAAACTGTTAATGGTAAAATTATGAAATTTAAAATAATATATTTGAATATGGTGCAGAAGTGCACTTCCTATTTTTGAGAAAAAATATCTTAACTGGATGCAATGCTTTTTCTTACTAGTTTATTAATTTCTCGAGAACAGCATAAGTTAGAGAAAATGTAATATTAATTAAAGTTAAATATATTAAAATTGATTACAAGTTGCTGCCGATTTTTTGTAGAGCCGTAAATTTTAATTTATATATATATATATATATATATATATATATATATATATATATATATATATATATATTATATATATATATATATATATATATATATATATATATATATATATATATATATATATATATATATATTATATATATATATAAACATTACTGGTTTATGACGCCTGTTTACGGATAATTGCTGTAATAGTATTGTGGTAAAATTATCTTATCGTAAAAAATAATATTTTTCATCACAATTCAGATAATACGGGTTATATTTTTAACATAATTTATTTCAAATATATGTCCATCTGAAACACGAAAACATTGAATCTCAAGCTCTTCGTGTGGAAAAAGAAACCTGATATATTAATTCCAAAGCAATCAAAAATAGAATCTATTGCAATCATTAAGTGTGCTTTATTTTGTATACACAGATTCCTTTTAACCTAAATAAACAAGACCTACTCTGGATGTAATGCATTATTTTTGGAAAGCACTATCTTCAGTATCACTTGAAAAATTAATTTGTCTATAAGAATCGACCGAGTATTTTAAAATAATATTTTATTATTCATTAGAAAGCCATATCTTTTATGGTTCATTTAGAACTGTTTTCAGCTCTTATTGTGAGTTCTTTCCATTGGCAAAAATGGTTTACAAATCGATTAAGAACGAAAATAATGTCTGAAAATCTGTGTAAATACTTAGTATTTACTTTCTTATGGGAATGTATATAAAATAGAATTGTTAATACGGTAAATTTTGAACTCGGGATATTACCGGAAATACTCGTTTTGACCATCCCTGAATCGTTTTTGACTATTTTTGAAATGATGTCTGTGTGTGTCTGTAATCACTCTTTAGTAAAAACTGCAATTTCAAAAAAGAAAACATTTTTTTTAGATCTATATCAATACCAGCTGTTATGGTTTTCACTTGCAACTTTTTCAATATCTCGGCTTGAGTTAGAGTAAAAATGGAACTTATAATAGTTTGAGATATTAACATTTCTAGCAAATTTTGTTTGGTACATTTTTTTTAAATTATTAACCATTTAATAGATAGTAATTTTGAAAATAGCTATTTCACATGCAATGCTACAAAATTTTGATACAATGTCAACCAATATTATCTGTATGGGATGGTTCACGACAACCGCTCCACCTTTGTGCCCAAAATTTAAAACAACTCAGAAGGGTATCAATTTTTTCGTTGAAACATCTACTTTCGAATGCCGAGTGCCGTTTTTGAAAAAAATATAGTGGTGGCTCAATATGGCGGGTAGAATTGTTGATACTCTTTAACTTTAATTTATCTCACTACCTCGGTAGGTAGTGAGACCAGAAAAGTTACTAGTGGGACAATTGACAAATTATTAGTTGTGTGCCATGGCATCTTTGTACATGCGCAGTGAGATTTTGACATTTGCTTCATTATTGTTTTTGAATTAAATAATCAGGCTAGATTCAAAATTTTGCAGTATTAAACTGATGCAGTGTGACGGCAGTTTTAAAAGTAATGATAATTAGTATTTTGCTAAAATACAATGGATTGTGCCATCAAAAATAAAATAATAAAATTGCCAAGCAATCATGTTTCTAAATATTTTTGAATTACCTCTTTGTAACAAATCCAGCAAGTTGCATACTAACCTAGTTTAGATTTGCTGAGCTAGGCAAAACAATACAAGTATTGCAACTGGCTACGAAATGGACAAACATTAATGTAAACTAAATGTAGCTAGGTCAGGATTTGTTTGCAAAGTCAGCGGTTTGGATTTGGGTCAGAGCTGAGTATAAAACCCCGATGGCGTGTGTCATTCAGGGTCTCAGTTCAAGTTGCGGTTAGATCACTGTATTAGTATAAGTTCATTTAGTAAGCCTTCTGGCCTATTGTGTTGTTATTCGTACTTATCGTTTTATTATTGTATCATTAAAGTATTAATTTGTAAAATCGTCTTTAACTCTAACCGCATCCGTGGGTATTACGAAGAAGCTTGCATCATCTCCATATTCTTCAGGTGAGTAGACTGATATCGCTCGACGCATATAGTTGAGAGGTAAGGCAACGCGGGTTGATTAAATATAGAGCCCGCGTTTGTTACATTGGCGCAGTCGGTAGGATCAGTAACTCCGTGTGATCTTCAATCACCGGTACTGTATTTCGAAACGGCTTGACTATCTGTAGTTGTAGCGATATCACAGAAAAATGCCGTTAGTGGGGTATGATCGTCCCGCACCGGGAGAGACAACACCCACTACGACAACCACGACAACAATGGCACACAGCTCGGAGACCACGAGAACCCTTGCACCACCCCCATCCATATATACAGACATACAAACCCCAGGCATATCTGGAAAACCGTTTTCCTACCATTTACCACCCCAAGATCCTTCCGCACCACCTCGAACGAAGTGGGCAGAGGAGACGAGTAGTCCACGATTCGTAACTGGACCCATTTTCACAGACCCATCCGCGATGAGCGCTTTAAAATCAATCGAACACTATTCAGGGGGGACAGATTTAGAAGCTTTCTTCGACGGGGTAGCTGCAACTGCAGAGTGTTTCAACTGGTCGGAAATTCAGATCGTAGCCGCAATAAAATTAAAACTTAAAGGGGAAGCGCAATCATGTTACTACGCGTTACCAACAGACCGGAGACCGACCACGGTTGGTGCATTTAAATCGTGGCTGATTCAATTGTTCGGGAGAAAGATAGATACTGCCGGAGCAGAACGCGATTTTTCAAAAATGTATCGACTTAAAGAGGAGACACTTTGCAAGTTCGCTTTTAGACTAGAAGCAGCCGCCACGAATTTATTTCAAACGCACGATAGGGACGAAACATCCGTAACTAGAAATCGATTTAAAAGAGAAGCTGCTTTAATTCAGCAGTTTCTGGACGGTTTAGATACGCGTTTAGCTAACGAAATTCGAAGACACAAACACTTTAACACAGTGGAAGAAGCCCTTCCAGTTGCGGAACATTGCGAAGAAGTCTTGTCGCGATTGGTTAAAAGCACAAAGGCGGATACACACAAAGTAGCTATACGGGCCGTTACGAACACAAAACCACCTAATAATCAGAGACACACACAACCGGTGCACGTTAAAAAGGGTTCAGTACGAACGGATGAGAGATATCCCCAGATGAAGGGGCGGTGTTACAACTGCGGGGATTTGGGACACATTAGTAAAATGTGTTCCAAGCCGAGATCGACTCTATGCTATGCATGCATAAAAATAGGACATCAAGCTGAGACACCCCAGTGTCCTTTAAACGCCAAAACTGTCTCGGGGGAGACCCAACGCCGGACAGTTTAACGAAAAACCTTCCAAAATTAGTACCTCGGGTCGCGGATTCGGACGTCGATCACAGCAAACGATTAAGCTTCAGCATAAACGGACTTTCACTTGATTTTCTTATTGATTCAGGAGCCGCAGTTTCTTTATTGAAACGCTCTACCGCTACGAAACTAGATCTAGAACTAGAACCAGCAAACGATGTAATTGTAGATGTATCAGGCAACCCGCTGAGCCGGGACGGTGCCGCCATGGTAACATTAAATCATGGAACACATAAGTTAAAACATCGGTTTCTAGTATGTCCGGACGACCTCTGTTTCAAAACAGACGGATTAATCGGGATTGATTTTCTAGTAGCACACAATGTAATTATCGATTTTTCAAGGAATGTTTGTATGCTGAAGGGTAGTCAGATAGCTGTGTTAGGAATCCAAAGGGTAACTAATTTGGAAAGGGGCGCAAGCAACATAACGTTAGATAATATAACAAAAATCGAACCACTCGTGGTTCGTCCGGATCGGATTGACGGGGGGACTCTTCAATCTGATCACCAACCGCTGGCAAGCGAACCAAAGGTGGTTCGCACGGATTCAATTGAGAGAAGCACTTCCCAATGGAATCAACCGTTGCCAGGAAGCGAGCCAGTCATGGCACGCACGGATCGGATTGACGAGGACACTCATCAATCTGATCACCGACCGCTGGCAAGCGAACCAAAGGTGGTTCGCACGGATTCAATTGAGAGAAGCACTTCCCAATGGAATCAACCGTTGCCAGGAAGCGAGCCAGTCATGGCACGCACGGATCGGATTGACGAGGACACTCATCAATCTGATCACCGACCGCTGGCAAGCGAACCAAAGGTGGTTCGCACGGATTCAATTGAGAGAAGCACTTCCCAATGGAATCAACCGTTGCCAGGAAGCGAGCCAGTCATGGCACGCACGGATCGGATTGACGAGGACACTCATCAATCTGATCACCGACCGCTGGCAAGCGAACCAAAGGTGGTTCGCACGGATTCAATTGAGAGAAGCACTTCCCAATGGAATCAACCGTTGCCAGGAAGCGAGCCAGTCATGGCACGCACGGATCGGATTGACGAGGGCACTCATCAATCTGATCACCGACAGCTGGCAAGCGAACCAAAGGTGGTTCGCACGGATTCAATTGAGAGAAGCACTTCCCAATGGAATCAACCGTTGCCAGGAAGCGAGCCAGTCATGGCACGCACGGATCGGATTGACGAGGACACTCATCAATCTGATCACCGACCGCTGGCAAGCGAACCAAAGGTGGTTCGCACGGATTCAATTGAGAGAAGCACTTCCCAATGGAATCAACCGTTGCCCGGAAGCGAGCCACTTAGGGCACGCACGGATCAGATTGACGAAGGCACTCTTCAGCCTGATCATCAGCCGCTGACAAGCAAACCACAGGTGGTTCGCACGGATTTGATTGAGGAGGACACTTCTCAGTTTTATCAAACATTGTCAGGTGAACCTACCGAGGTTCGCACGAATTTATCCGAAGGGGGCACCCTTCAGAAAAATATAAAGAAATCGCGACAAGAATTTAAAAATTTTGTCCGATTGCGAGAAACATTGACGATTCCAGCCCGTCATATCGTTCAGACCAGAGCTTATCTTGATAAGCAGGAGGCGAAAGGCTTATCTGTTATCGAGCCAATCGAATTGGGAAAACACGGAATTTTAGTAGCGCGAAGCTTAATTGAGAACGCAAATTCGACAGATAATTCTGTAGTAATACAATTACTAAACGTAAACAACAGCGAAGTAACCTTGGAAGGCCGCATGCCACTTGCGACAGCAGTGTCAGCAGAAATTCAATCCGAACCAAACGTACGTGACTCGCGTGCGGTCAACCACATTGAAAACTATTCGTTGACGCAAGAATTTGACCTAGGTCATTTACAACCGATGGACCGACAATACAATAGATCCGGTCCAGAACCAATTCCAATTAGGGAAACACCGACAGTTTCCCAGAACGAAAACTCGCTCTCCACTCTAAGCGAACCCGAACCAGCGCGAGAACCGGCAGAGGCGGAACTAACCTCCACTCCTCGTTATCAAACTAGGAGTCGGGGGCGGCCACCCGAATTTTCGTGGATTCGTACGCAAGGAATTTAGTGTGCCATGATCATGTCTACATTTGCTTATCCTTCCGGAGCTACGTGGCCGGCGTCATCATAAACTTCTCCACTCGGAGGAAGGTGGCCAATGATCCCCCGCGGCCAAGGTTCTTTTGGTATGCCAGCTTGCGACAAGGGATGGGAAGTGCGTTTATATAGACTGTTCATTAGCATTAGTTAGTAAGTAGAGCAACTGACCTAAATCCACCTAAGGACTGAATTCATCTTCAATGTAATTCAGTCTTAAGGGGAAGGCATTGTAACAAATCCAGCAAGTTGCATACTAACCTAGTTTAGATTTGCTGAGCTAGGCAAAACAATACAAGTATTGCAACTGGCTACGAAATGGACAAACATTAATGTAAACTAAATGTAGCTAGGTCAGGATTTGTTTGCAAAGTCAGCGGTTTGGATTTGGGTCAGAGCTGAGTATAAAACCCCGATGGCGTGTGTCATTCAGGGTCTCAGTTCAAGTTGCGGTTAGATCACTGTATTAGTATAAGTTCATTTAGTAAGCCTTCTGGCCTATTGTGTTGTTATTCGTACTTATCGTTTTATTATTGTATCATTAAAGTATTAATTTGTAAAATCGTCTTTAACTCTAACCGCATCCGTGGGTATTACGAAGAAGCTTGCATCATCTCCATATTCTTCAGGTGAGTAGACTGATATCGCTCGACGCATATAGTTGAGAGGTAAGGCAACGCGGGTTGATTAAATATAGAGCCCGCGTTTGTTACATCTTCAAGATTTTATTTCTCTAATAATCAGAATTATAAATTTACTTACTTGCAATTATTATAATTTGACCAACTATAGAATCTTACCGCAACACATATTTTCAAAAATCACTGCTTTTTGGCCATTTTGATGTGAAATTATTAACTATGAATTAAAATAAATGGACGGAAACACGTATTTGCTAAAAATATATGCCAATTAGGCAAAAATATGCACTTTCTCCATATTAAATACTTCAAAATTGAATAATAACATATTACTCCATTTAAACTTAAGATTAAACTTCAAACAATGCTTTCGTAACTCGTATGTCACTAAATCACATTGAAATACTGTTTTCGACGCTCACGTGGTAGCACTTTTATTTATATTTGTTCTTTGGTCGGTCACTATAACATAAATGCTTAATTGCAACTCACAAACATTAAATTAGAATAAATAACACTTAATTTTATTAACTAACAATTATTTATATTTCTCATTGACATACAATATCAATATAATATAGCAGATGCCACTCTGTGTAAAGTACACAACACACTAATACCCTTCAAATCATCAAATTAATTGAAGATTTATCACAAAAACTTTTTTGACATTTCATTCTGACGTTTGATTCGGTTTTGTCTATTTTAAAGCAGACTGAACTTCAGTAGAGTTGTGATTGTAACTTTCTTTTACGAAGTAATAAGTAAGTCTTGTTTTATTTCAGTATAAACTATTTGATTATTTATTATAACATTATTAGCAGTCACCATGGCGCAGTGGTTAAGAGTCTTGCCTTTCACCTTGCAGGTCGTGAGTTCGATCCCCGTCTATACAAATTTGTATTTTTACAAAAAAAGCGTTCTACACACACATACATACAAACATTTCTGAGTAATTATATTAATGATTCCTGATATAAGTTTTATATAAATAATGTAGAAAGTGGCGTGTAGAACCATACAAAATCTACAATATATTATATATTTATATACAAACTATTGTGATTGTAGCTGTATAATGGATATATATATATATATATATATATATATATATATATATATATATATATATATATATATATATATATATATATATATATAAGACTAACTTTGTGGATGTATCCCCTCTGAAAGTACCGAACCGATTTTATTGAAATTTGGTATACATATAATGTCCACAGCATTTTTTTTTTAAATTTTGTAATAGATTTATCTTCTGCATTCGATAAGCAATATGGTTTTATGTCTTCACAAATCAGAATTATAAATTGACTTCTATTTTCAATTTGATTAGCGTACACAAAACGCAGTTTATTTGGTTCACATGTGTCGTTATAAACAAAAATTCCTATTGCGGCATTGGAAAATGCTACTTGAATTAATTTTTACTTTCTTTTACGAAGTAATAAGTAAGTATTGGAATCACCAAAAAAATCGAACTCGAGATTTCAACGGATATACACGTTCTAGTGCCGAAACTGTCTAACATAAAATTATGAAATTTTAAACTTAAGACTTGTATATGGTCTAGTTGTGCACCTCCTATCTTTGAAAAGAATATTGAAACCGGCAGTGCATGTTTACTCTATGAATTTTTGTTTCATCTCCAATATCACTAGAACGGCTGCACTTACGGCAAAGATAGTTCAAAATGAGGGATATTATTATTTTGCACAACTTTTGTTTGAAAAGTTTCTTCAATAAATGTACCAGTTGTGCATGTAGCTCAATAAATCGGATCATCTGCGCCTGTCAATATTTTGCCAGGATTACAAATTAGGCTCAATCAGATAAGTGACATTTCAGATTACTCCTGTAAAGATATAAATATATATATTTATATATTTACAGGAATAATTTGATATGTCAAATATATATATATATATATATATATATATATATATATATATATATATATATATATATATATATATATATATATATATATATATAATGAAAACTACGTAACAGAAAGTTCCGCGTTGGCCACAACCCATTTTTATCTTGAATTTGGTTATTAATTTTCATAGTGTTAGTTTTGTATTTTCAAATAGTTAAAATAGATTCGGATATTACGATTCAAGGAGGCTGATATTTTTTTCTGGTCACTATTTATTATTTTATACATTATGACATAATGTGCAAAATAATTAATAGTGACCACAAGTAAAAACCAACTTCCAAATATTCGAAATATAGTACATAATAATTTTGTACTATATTTAAAAAATCATGAAACATTCAACTATCTTTGGATACCCTCTTAAACAAAATGGATGAGCATTCTATTAAAATCTTTGAATTGTGAATTTTGGAGCCCCTTTGATAGGGCCCTGGGTCTAGACCGCCCCTGCTCATATTTCGGCCCTTGTACTCGTAATCCGAGACAATGTATTTATATCTTGTGAAATATTAATATTATTTTATTACAAGAGCGTGAAAAAAACATTTCAATAAAATTCTCATAATATGTTTGTAAATTCTCATAATATGTTTAAGTGAAAGAGTTGCAGGAATACATGTTTAGAAACGGTATAAAATATGTTTTCTGCGATTATCATGAACCAATTAGCTAAATACGAACATTCATGGAAACAACGTGTAAGTTTACTTACTTCAAAAAAGATTATCCAGTAAATGGTAAAAAAAAAACATAAAACAAAACTTCTAAGAAATTTCAACACCTTTGTAATTTGCGCCGTTTCCTTTACGCTATCATTAAAAAAAAACTATTAGAGACGTCTTTAAAACTCACAATTGGAAAAGATTACAACAAACATATAATGTAGGTACGCTTGGTTTGGCATACCTACATTAGAGTTAACAATAGGTGGTGGCTATGCATATGTTGGTAAACATCGGCATTGAATGAGGAAATAGTGAAGACGGTAAAGATGGTGAAAGTTTGAAAAGCACTGTTGATACGATTCACTGACTAAAAACGTTCTGCATACTAGCAGTGCAAGAAGAATGCAACTTGTTTATCTGCTCATGTGCTCTGCACGTGAAATGGTTGTGTTGCATTTTGTTGTCTTTGTTGTATATGCATATTATCAGATTGACAAGAAACGAGAGGGTCGTTAGTGACAGTCACAGGCTCTATTCAAGTGGGTTTATCGATTGGAAGGCACTAGAAAAGGCCATGTTAAAAATGTTTTCAAGTGCTTTTCCCTGTTTTTTCACTACTTTTATGGGGTGAACTAGGGTTATTATTTTCGTTCAATATTGGTTGCAAAGTTCAATATTGTTCTTATAATATTTCTCTAATAATTTATTATTCAACATTTAAAATACAATAAATATATATTTGGTTCAATCTAAACAAACATTGGTTCCGGTACCAGTGCCTCCAGTCGTAAAGCGAGCATAATGTTAATCACGGTGGAAAATTCACTTTTAACCTTCATATTCAAATATATATAAGAAGTATTATAACTACGGATAATTTCGAACAAATAACGGAAATTCAAGTTTTGTCAATCCCTGAATTGATATTGACTATTTTAGATATGATGTCTGTGCATTACTGTCTCTGATCGCTCCACTCGGGCCCGAAGGAAAACCTCCTATTTTTGAAAGCAATAACCAAGCCGGAAGTAGTGGTTTAATCTTGCAAGTTTTTTAATATCTTGAAAGCTGCATGAGTAGAGAAATATGTTTATCAAGATATTAAAATATTTAGCCAATTTGTTGGATTTTTTTTTTTGAAAAGTGTACCATTTACTGAAAAATTACTTTTGAAAATATGTACTTGACATTTCGTTTCCCTATTTACAATACATATTGATATTGTTTCACAGCAATCGTTACCTGATATGTGTGAGTGTGTATGTGTAGAACATTTATTTTTTGTTAAGCAAACAAATAGGCATAAGCGGCGACCGAACTCACGACCTCTAGGGTGAAAGATAAGACTCTTAATCTCTGCGCCATGGCGACTGTTGATATTGTTATATAATATAATCAAATAGTCTATACTGATATAAAATAATGACTTCTCTTCTGTAGTTGCTAGGTTGCAAAACATATCGTAAGTGACAATACGGTTAAAAATCAAATATTAACAATTGACATTCATTTTCTGTCTGTCAATAATTGTGATTCGCTATTAAGCAATTATGTTAAAGTGACCGAGCAAAGAACAGATATAAATAAAAGTGCTACCACGTGAACGTCAAAAACAGTATTTCAATGTGAATTAGTGACGTACGAGTTATGGAAGGATTGTTTGAATTGTAAATATTAAGTTTAAAAAAAATAACATGTAATTATTCAATTTTAAAGTATTTAAAATGAAATATGTGCATATTTTTGCCTAATTAGCATATATTTTTATCAAATACGTGTTTCCGTACAATTATATTAATTCATAGTTAATATTTTCACTTCAGAATGGCCAAAAAGCAGTAATTTTTGAAGATATGAGTTGCGGTATGATTCTATAGTTGGTCAAACTATAATAACTGCAAGTAAATTTATAATTCCGATTATTAAAAAATTAAAATCATGAAGAGATAATTCAAACATATTTAGAAACATGATTGGTTGGCAATTTTATTGTTTTATTTTTGATGGCACAATCCATTGTATTTTAGCATATAACTAATTATCATCAATTTTAAAACTGCAGTCACACTGCAGTTTAATACTGCAAAATTCAGAATCTAGCCTGACGCAATAATGAATCAAATGCTGTGTAAAAATGGTATGTAATACATATTTTTTTAATAATCGACTCAAATAATAAACAGCAATCGTAAGTAAAAGCGTTCAAAAAAAAGGATTCGACTTTTTTTTAATTATTATTTGCGATGTGGAAATTTATATTACTATTATAGTCAAACGATACAAACTGAAGTAAAACCGTGTAATAATTATTACATTTCTTGAAAATTCGCCACCAGTCAACACTAACCTATGTTCTGTTTTCCATATGGACACATGGTGCCCACAGTATATATATATATATATATATATATATATATATATATATATATATATATATATATATATATATATATATATATATATATGCGGCATTCCATGTCAACTTGACACTTAGGATGTGTATAGGATCCCTGAATTTTTGCAGATTTTTGGGCCTAAATCTGAGGAGTAATTTGTCATCACAAACTGGATTTTCGATTATTTTCCCAGTTTTATCTGAGCGCTTTAGCGGTTTTCAATGGAACTGGTGCATTTATTTGAAAAAATAATAAGAACCAATCATCTTCAAAAATTACAAAGATATCGAAAAATGTCCCATAATTATTTGAGAAATTAGGTTAGATATAATGAACTGTCAAAGTATAAAAACCTCGCTGCATAATGAGCGCCGGAATGATTTCCAGTGTTATCATTATCAAATTAAAGCTTAAATATCCCTCTTCCACCCCTGAGATTTTCAAAGTGGACGTAAGCTTGTGTCCTGTACAATCTGGACCCCTATTCTGAGTGTCTCAACTAAATATATTGACGTGAGATTTGAGATAACGATGACGTACCACTAGTGAGACGCGCATGTGAGATCTTTAGGGATTTTTCTGACTTCAAGTTTACAACACTTGTTACAATTATTATTTTAAAAAGATTTAAAACTACAGTAAACACAAATATTATATATATAATAGCCCGGAAATGTTTGTAAGTGAGTTTTAAACAACACAAAACAAGAAAAACACAAAATACAAAAAACACAAAGAGACCAGCAAAAGATTTCACAAGTAATAAATGGGTAACAGTCATTTCAAGCGATTTCATTAATCTCTGCACTTGTACAAAGATGTCATGGCACACAACTAATAATCTGTCAATTTTCTCACTAGTAACTTTTCTGGTCCCACTACCTACAGAGGTAGTGAGATAAATTTACGAATTGATTGAGATCCATGACGTCATATCATGTTTACGCAATGAATCCAATAGATGGCAACAGCGTGAGTGAGATCTGGTTGAGTTGAGACACTCAGAATAGGGGTCCTGGATCAAAGTATCCAAAGCGCGATATCGCGCTGTGCGTAAAGTCTCATATACGATGCTCACCGATGTGAACTTCGTACAGTTGTTACACCGGCTGTTTAGCATTATATATGAGGCGCTACATGCAAGGCAAGAACTTTACGCCGTGGTCATCATAGCTATACCCATTACTTTTGTAATAATATAAAAAGAAACTGTCCTGCAATCTTGAAGAGCTCTTTCAAACATTTGTAATAATTTTATTGGCAGGCAAGAATATTTAAATTTCAAAAAAATTCTTTTTATGGCTTGTGAAAATCGTCTGTCACCGTAATTTTTTTAATTTTTTTAAAGAAACATATGCTACGGTCTTAACCGTCATAATAATTGTGGGTACATTATGAGATGCAGTAGGTTTATTTATAAAAGGTTCATAAGATTAATATAGCGTTCTGGATGATACGGGCACAATACAAAATTAATAATTCCTAATGGCGTCGTTTTACCTTTGGGAAGGCCTAAATGAATACTGTTTATTCAATTGCTAAAGTACAGCAAAGGAAGCACCTGTAATAGTAAATGTATATTTATTGAAATACACATTTTGATCATCACTGAATTCTGTATGACTATTTTCGAAATGCTTTGATATTGTTTTCATAAATTGGGTCCATAATTTAAACTTCAACAGTTTTTACTGTAGAGAAAATAATCAGAGTCGATTCAAAGAAACTCAAAGCATGCATATCCGTTAAAAATTTGACTTGGAAATTTTTGGTGATTACATTACTTTTTTCGGTTTTACAGCCCCGGTATTAATAAACAGAAAAGTTGAAGGAAGAGTAGCAAACCAGTTTCGGCAGTTATGGCATAAATAAATATGTTTATAAAGATAGACTTTTAAAATATTGCACAACACTAATTTGAAAAGTTTCATTAAAAGATGGGTTGTGGCCAACGCAGAACTTTATTTTACGTAGTTTTCATTTTATATATATATATATATATATATATATATATATATATATATATATATATATATATATATATTAATAATCACGGATATGCGGGAGGAAGCAAGGAATTTCTTGCGAAATATATCGATTCTAAAAATTAAAGAGTCATAAAATAGTTTATGGAGTTTTATTTCCCATAACTATTACCCAATACACATTCAACTGACTACCCTTCAACCATATATATATATATATATATATATATATATATATATATATATATATATATATATATATATATATATATATATATATATATATATATATATATATATATATATATATATATATATATATATATATATATATATATATATATATATATATATATATATATATATATATATATATATATATATATATATATATATATATATATATATATATATATATATATATATATATATATATATATATATATATATATATATATATATATATATATATATATATATATATATATATATATATATATATATATATATTTATATATATATATATATATATATATATATATATATATATATATATATTCCAAACCAACTCTCAAAGAATACCAATATTCCACAGTAATACACTGAAATTGTTCCAATTATTACCTTATATAATGAATGGGTGGAAAATTATACCAATACCAATTTTTAATACTAGCTATCAAAACTAACCAATACTCTACAGAAGTATTCTGAAATGTCATTTATCTAATTGAGTCTATTTAGTTTTCTTTTCGATTTATTGACAGACGCAAATGATCGGATTAATTGGGCTTCGTAAAAGAAAGTAAAAAAGTACCAGTTATGAGAAAACCACTATGGAAAATCTTCAAATTCTAATTTATGTTGTCATATAAATGCATTCATGCTATATTTTTATTATTCAATCATATGAACTATAAAATATTTTGTCAAAAACAAAATAGAAATAATTTATATTTTCACCGGGTAACACTAATAAATCGACTGAGAGCGTGTTTGTAATGGTTATTGCAGATAAAAATTGAAATAAATTTTAAAAAACAGTACAAATTAAAAGTAATATTAAAAAATATATTGATAAGGTTAATATTAAAAAATAATCTATATTTTATTTTGAAAATACAGTATTTGATAACGTAATAAAATAATAAGCCAAATTTCTTGACAGTTTGTTTGGGATATATATTTCTAATGAATCCTACGTAAAAGAAAGTGGAGTGCAAGCCACTCCTCATTCTTTGTTTTTACTTTCTTGGAAGAAGTCTAAAGGGATGTATTGCAATCATTGTATATTTCGATTTTGACAGAAATTTACATTTTCAGTATCCTAGAATTGTTTCTCGACATTTTTTGCGATGAGGTGCGTGTTTATCTGTATAAATGGTACCTTGGTGCTATCCTTTAAAATTACCCAATGTGTGGACATTTTGTTATATAATCTATAGCAGCAACTGCAAAAATAAAACGAAGAATGCGCGCACTTGAATGGCACACGATAATGGCCGGTCGTTGAACTAGTCTCCCGGAAAACTATCATCAATTTCGTGTATATGTGGTTGTGGATTCCATTCGCACCATCTACATAATCAGTTTTGGAAGTTGCACAGTTCGCTCGTTTTTAAACTATAAAAGTCACATATATGCGACGATTCATCGCCTTATGAATCGCACTTTATCGGTTTTTAATTCAAAATTTTTCGAAATGTTCCGTACCGAATACATAAAAGACATCCTAGTATCAAAATATGTACTTATATTACTTTTTAAATTTATAACATTGATAGAAAGGTATTTCACTTGCAAAGTTCATAAATTCATTTTAAGACCTATATTACATCAAGGAAAAATGATACAGAAACTATGAATTGTATATTTTATTCAACTCGAATAATTTACAAAGGCCAAGAACATCGATTGAAATCTATGTTTCTTGTTAAGACGATTATAAAGACAATGGAATTAAAGTAAATATACGCAAACAAATATTATTTCAATTTTTCAGGGTATTATATAAGATTATTAAATATCAGTTTGAAATATAATTAGATATTTAATTGACTGATTAATATTGTAGTATTAAACAATCTTGATGAATATTCTCTTTATGATGTGTTGGGCTTTGCAAAATAATCGATTTATCAAACAAGAACTGTACAATTTAATTTCCATAACTTCACATTTAAAATTGCACACATGGGTAACGTTAATATCGTTCGTTTCGTGATTAGCCAAGGATATAGAAAATTATTTGATGAACATTTCCTAATTTTATTAATTAAATCACAGAAGAAAATAGTTTATATATTGGAAAATATAATGTTTGTAACCAAAGAATTAATTGCCACATGACTTCATCGTTGCACTTATAGATGGCGTTCAATGTCTGATTTACTTCAAAATATTTTACTATTATATTTTTTAAGTGTATTACATATATATAAGTAAATAAAATTATTATGCTAGTTTTATATGTATAATCGTATGAATAGCAAAAATATATTTAAACCTGTATCAATTATCTTGGTTAGGTAGGGGAATCGGGCGTAAATCACAAGGCGTATAGCACTCCCACATCAAGTAGCATACGGAGATATAACATGCGTCTATAAAACTCGGATATTTCAGAATGCACTCTCATTATATGAATGGTAGGTACAATCGCAATTTGTCCTGAATATACAATATATCTATACAATTTGCCAGATCATAAAGTTTATCAATTGTACGACTGATATATACGTTTTAAATGATGCATTGTTATGGTTGTTTGGGACAAGAAAAATTATAGCAGTGAAAATAATTGTGATTTATCGGAGTCGATTTTCTTTGTTCGGTTTCAGATCGGAGGTAGGAGACGTAGATAAAGTGAAAAAGCTGGTCGTGGTAACGTGAAATGGAAGTCGCGTGTAATGTGCCGAATTGAGAACAAAAAGCTGCTTGGAAAAGTCGACGATCCTTCAGACCTAAGACAATGATTGAATTGACATTAGAGTTTTTGTTTTTTCTTTCCTTTATTTTTATTTCAACCTGAGTACGTATACGTCTGTAACAGACACCTATTCATCAGCTATTATAGTAGTCTAATGTCGCGTCTGAATTCAAAAAAAAATGTATATTTATATACAGAATGATAGAAATTTAGATTTTGCAAAATTACCTTACGACTATTGTTATGGTAGGTTCCAGAAACAGTAATTTGCATTAATTTTATAAATTCGGAGAGTATATTAGTTGTAATGACTGTATTATTAATAGCTATTCATATAGTACGTCTGTCTGTCTGTCTGTCTGTCTGTCAAATATCTTGAAATAAATCTTGAAATACAGTACGTATTAAAAATTTAATTTGAATATATTGATAATGTGAGTATTTAATAAACAATCTATATTTTATATTGAAGAAACAGAATTTGATAGCATAATGAAATAATAAGCTAAATGGTACAATTTCAGGGTATTACTGTGAAGCATTGCTATTTTTTGACAGTTTATTTAGTATATATATATTTCTAATGATAACTACGTAAAAGAATGTCGAGTGCAGGTTACTTCTTTTTTTTAAAGAAAGATGAATAACAATAAGATGTGTTAGAGTTCTTCGGACGAGGAGAACGCGCGTAACATTTTGAAGACCGCACCCATATAGATTGACAGTCATACCCGTGCATTATTGCTGGCGTATCCGCTGGAACAACGCATGCGTAGCGTCGGCAACCCAAGTGTTGTGTTTAATTACTAATTTCAGAACATGCCGTAGGCTTGCCGGAGCCCAATCAGCGTCGACCAAGCGTTACCATTGTTTTCTAATTTTACATTTATGTTTATTATTATTTTTGTGTTTAATATTTTTTTAATACACTTGTTATAATTTCTCTGGGTTCGCATTTATATTTCTTCATACATGTTTTATATAAATTCCTGACATCATAACTTCTCCTTTAATAGATGTTTAAAGTATAATATAGCTCGATATGTTATCAAAAGATAAGATGTGGATATTTTTAATGATAATGTCAGCGCAGAACGCAGACAATGTTGCCTGTAGTGAGATAGAATATTTTTTGCACAAAGATTGTTCTACACAAAGTTAGCTTTCCAAATTGTCTCCATTCAAAATGTTCACCCTCTGGCAAACTTGTCCATTATCGGAGTTTTAAAGAAACCTTCCTAGCATCACCAGCAAGAAAAAAACTATCTTATTATCCCGGAAATGTCGAGGGCTGCTATTGAAAATATTATTGAATTTTAGTATTTTCCCAACTGCGGATTTCTCCCAATTTAGTTGAGTTATCCATCTAAAAATTCGTAAGAAATAAATCCGTTGTTAGAAAATTTAGATTGTAAAGGCACATAGAAAATACAAAACTTATTTTTTTATGGAATTTCATACCAAATATTTTTATTTTCTTATACAGATGTATATAAAGAAAATACAAAAATGTCAGATTCGAGATTTTAACGGAAATACAAGTTTTGACCCTACCTGAATCGTTTTTGGCTTGAAATACATATTGACATTGTTTCAAAGAAGTTGTATGTTCAATTAAAAACAAATTAAACTATATTATATAATTATATAGATAGACTCAGTATATGAAAGTCGATTGAAGGTCACCCCATCTTATTGTTTGAAGGGCAAGGCATAACTAATTGTGACAAATCCACAGTGTCTTACACATACTCTCTTGTATGTAAAATGTAAGAATATATATTGATATTGTGTGGCATATACTTCTATATTATTCTACACTGGGTATATATTTCTATCGTTTCAATAAAATATTTTATTTTTTATTATGGCTTTACTTTACTATATGGAAATAGTATATTATTTATATTCCTTCATTTTATGATAATGTTATATAGTACCAATAATTTCATATATATCACATATTCCTGAATATTATAGTTAAAAGCTTTTTTCCATATTAAATTATGACATATAAACAATGTATATATTTTACAGTTAGTATGTAATAATGAAACATCAAAACAGATGCATAAATATGTATGCATGTACATTGTACGGGAACTTTTGATATTGGGCATATTCGCATAGTTTGAAGGGGTCGTTTTCTTGGAATTACCAAATAATGGTTAGATACAAAATTAACGATTTTGTAGATTTAAAATACCTTTGTTTTTGAAGATTTCACAAAAAGTATACGAGATGCAAGAAATATACATTTGAAATTGAATTACCTTTCTATAGCAGCCATATCTGTATTTTACATATTTTATGATCACCTTAACAGTTGTCAGAATCAGAATATATAACAAATGTAATTGATGAATGCTAATTATTAATATAACCACCCAGAAGTATTTGTATGTGAGTTTGTGTGTATGTGAATATGTATAGAACGTTTTTTTTTTTTTTTAATGCAAATTGGCATAGACGGGGATTGAATTCACGACTTCCAGGGTGAAAGGAAAGACTCTTAACCTCTGCGCCATGGCGTCTATTAATAATATAATATATATATATATATATATATATATATATATATATATATATATATATATAATATATAAAATAATCAAAAAGTCGATATTGAAAATAATACACGTCACTACTCTTCTGAAGTTCAGCTTTGAAATTGACAAAAACGAATCAAACATAATGGAATGTCAAAGAATTTTTGTTATATATAAATTATAAATTTTGAGATTTGATGTGAATTTAATGTGATGTGTGGCAACTGATATATTATATTGATATTGTATGCCAATGACAAATATAATAGCAAATCTTGTAAAGAATATTTTGTATTGTAAATTTAAGTCCCGATAACAGCGATTTGCGGATTTACATTTTGCGAGTGATTTTTCATTGGTTTGTAGAAGATTTTAATTTCGAAGGCGGGAAATTAGAATCACATCCTATATTTTGCGGGACCCGCAAGAATTATAACTTCACTTTCTGACTTGTGTAATTTGTATGACATGGATTTAGATATGGGGCAATCATTTGATGTATCAATAAGAAAATTGGGTTAATTATGTGATATCATATATTATAGTCAGTTTAATAATATTATTTTAAAAATTAGTACATTTATAAACTTTGCAGATCAAAATTATTTGTGAATTCTGCGACATGCATTGTAACGAGGTGAATCTCCAATGTATAGAATGCTAATGTATGTGCCTTAGTTTAATTTATATCAAAATGTGCTGCTATCTAGCCTGATTTTTGGATTCAAAAACAAAAACGAATCAGACCTCAAATTATTAATATACTTTTAATAATCAATTCAACTAAAAATTAAAACCGTATGTAAGTTTATAATCCTGATTTCTGAAGAGTTAATATGATAATCCTATCGATTCATTACCATTGACTAACAATACAAAATAGAATGTGATAATAAATTCTAAATAGGAAACTATCTTATTGCACGCGTACGAATGATATTTATATATTGTAACCATGATTTACAAAAATATTACAAGAAAATTCACCACCCGTCAAAAGTAAACCATAATCAGTATACAATATGGGCACACGGTGACACGGTCCTTAGTATATATATATATATATATATATATATATATATATATATATATATATATATATATATATAATAATTTGAAATATTTTTGCCATATATATATATATATATATATATATATATATATATATATATATATATATTTAAATATATATATATATATATATATATATATATATATATATATATATATATATTTAAATATATATATATATATATATATATATATATATATATATATATTTAAATATATATATATATATATATATATATATATATATATATATATATATTTATATATATATGGCAAAAATATTTCAAATTATTAATATTTAAATTTGTGTTTGATATCTAAATGAAAACCGTGTAATTATTATTAAATTACATGAAAATTTGTCACCCGTTTAATGCGACCAACGTAAAATATGTGATAGTTCCTACAGTGATCAATGATGCCAAAGAATATGTGTAGCAAAATATGAGTTATATACTATCTGTTTGGATTCACGACGACGAGAAAAACACTTTTTGTATGAAATTTTTTAATTCGAGAATGCTACAGACACACCACCAAATTCGTACGGCGAGCTAAATATGGATACAAAGTCACTTGAAATAATTGGGTACAACCATGACTTTCTTACATTAAATAAAAATGAGCAGTGGCCTGCACTCGTATTTCTTTTAATAGGACTCATTCAAAATATATATCCCAAACAAACTGTCAATTAGTAACAATAATCCACAGTAATACCCCGTAAATTTTACCATTCTGCTTATTACGTTATCAGATACTGTTCCTTAAATATAAAATATAGATTGCCTCTATAATATTCACATTATCAATATATTCAAACATTATTTTTAATACGTACTGTTTTTCAAAATTTATTTCAATATTTAAGTGCAATAGCCATTATGCTGAAACATGTTCTCAGTCGAACGATTTATGTTAACCGGAAGAAAATGACAATTATAAGTTATTTCTATTTATATCACTGTCAAAATATTTTCAGGCATAGTTTATACGGTTTGTTATTTACGCTGTATGTTTGCGTAACTATGGTAACATAGATTAGATATTTAAGATTTTCCGTAGCAGTTTTCTCGTAACTGGTACATTTATTGAAGAAAATTTCAAACAAAAGTTCGAAATAATAATATTTTTCTTTATACACTAGGGTCACCCGAGGGCACCTTGTACCCATATGGTACACAGAATATAGGTCAGTTTTGACGGGTGGAGAATATTCTTGTCACGTTTAAATTCAGCTGCCCAAAATTTCACTGTGGTAAATGATGGTGCAGAGTCCCCATAACAGAATCCAACTCATCTTTGATTTGCGTAGGCGTATTTATTGCCTTTCAAAAACAAATATTTGATGACAGCTCGATACTCGATTTTGTCCATTTTCATAAAAACACTCACATCAACTCACTCAAAGGACTGTTACATAACAACTGCGCGTCCAAAATGGCTGAAACTTTGGTGAGTAACTGTCAACAGATGAACAACGAAATTACCTAGCTTTTATTTACCAGTGCTGCTATCCTCATGTTGAGGTCGGAAACTTTTCAGACCACCCTCGTATATATATATTTATATTAACAATTTTTGCCAAAGGTCAACCTTTCTACGTGGATCAAACTTACGACCTCCAGGGTGAAAGATAAGACTCTTAACCTCTGCGCCATGGCGACTGGTAATATTGTTATATAAAATAATTAAATAGTCTATACTGACATAAAATAATCACTACTCTTCTGTAGTTGCTAGGTTGGTAAAACATATCGAAAGTGACAATACGGATAAAAATCAAATATCAGTTGACATTTATTTTCTGTCAATGTCTATAATTGCGATTCGCTATTAAGCATTTATGTTAAAGTGACCGACCAAAGAACAAATATAAATAAAAGTGCTACCACGTCAACGTCAAAAACAGTATTTCAATGTGATTTAGTGACGTACGAGTTATGGAAATATTGTTTGAATTATAAAACTTTAAGTTTAAGGGGTGTAACATGTTATTATTCAATTTTGAAGTATTTAATATGAAATAAGTGCATATTATTGCCTAATTTGCATATATTTGTAGCAAATACGTGTTTCCGTTCACTTATTTTAATTCATAGTTAATATTTTCACTTCAAAATGGCCAAAAAGCAGTGAATTTTGAAAATATGAGTTGCGGTAAGATTCTATAGTTGGTCAAATTATAATAATTGCCAGTAAGTAAATTTATAATTCTGATTATTAGAGAAATAAAATCTTGAAGAGATAATTCAAACATATTTAGAATTATGATTCGTTGGCAATTTTATTTTTTATTTTTGATGGCACAATCAGTTTTAGCATATAACTAAGTATCACTTTTAAAACTGCCATTGTGACACTGCAGTTTAATTCAAAAACAATAATGAATCAAGTGTCAAATCATTAATAATGTTGTGTAAAAAGGGTATATACTGTATACCATATGGGCTAACTTCGATTAATTTACATTATTTAAATTGCAATTTTTTAGAGAATAATACTGCGTTTTAGGAGAAAACTTTTGAAATAAAAGTTGTTTAGAATTGGAATATCTTGAGTTTCTATACCTGTAAGATTTTCTGTAAATGCTGCCTTTGCATAAATAGTAAAAAAATGGCACGAGTAAACGAGCACTTCCGGTTGAAATTTCCTTTTCTAAATAAAGGGTTTTCTATTCTGGGGTATACAAATCTTACATTCAAAATATCATGTTTTTACGTTGAACGATATAGGCTGTAGAGCATTCACTCACACAGACACACCGACAACATTGAGAGAGTAGTCAAAACGGGCTAAGGGACCCTCAAAATGGATATTTCTATTAATATCTCGAGATTGATTTGTTTGGTGATCCCTATTCTTACTTATTACTTCGTAAAAATTGATATTTTTACCAGGCAATATTTTTTACAAATCTATATGTTTATTTTTTTCCGATTTTGATGTTTGACGTTATGTATCATGTATTGCACAACACAATAATTATGGTTGATATATTTAACACGACGCAATCAAGATTACATTAATTGAATTAAAATATTTTAAATACTTTCAAAATTATATATACACATGCTCCTTATCCTTATAGAATAATTATACAATTTTGACTATAATTCACATAATAAACCTATCTAAATATCAAATCAGTATTATGTTAATGGAAGGAAAATCTAAACCGGCAACGTAATCAAACGCGCAACGTATCCGCATTAAACTGAATGTGTGAACTGCGTATTCGAATTTCGTAGTTGTCCTAATGGAGACCAAATAAGATCAGTGATTTTCCCGGCCAGCAAGCAGGCGAATCCAATTTCCAACTAGATTTATTTAATAGTTGTAAACGACTTTAATGGCGTGTCGTTCCAGTAAAGATTGAAATGAACCGACGGTGTTCAACGACGAGCGACCGTATAACGATCTAACGTATGTACAGCTATCCGAAATCCAAATTGAAACGACATTATATGAAAATACGCTAAGGGAAATTCGAACGGACTTTTATTTGGCTGAGCGACTGTTCCTATTTATTCACAACTGCATTCACATACAATCGTAAATAATATCTACGAGGTACAGCATTTTTACGGGCGATTTCATATACCTATTGGTAATATAACTATCATGGTCTATTCAAACATTTCAACCATAAACATTTTCATGTGTACATGCTTATGCTATTTCCAAGGATATATAGGCTTATATTTTATATTTCTTTTTCTGATTGAACAATGGGATTTTATTTTTATATTTTATTTATTACACAGTTAATTGAATACTGTCAGTTAAGAACTGTTTTTATGTTCACCACAAATAATCAACTTAGTTCCAGTGGTAAACATTTTAATGCCTTTAAACATTTTTTAGTATCTTATACGTAATGTATAAAACAAATTTTTGTGCTCACAAAAATAATCAATCTCGATATCATTATGGAAATATCCTTTTTGAGGATAACTGAATTCAGTCGTATGTGTGGGTGTGAATGCTTTACCGTGAATTCCGTTAGTTAAAATATGTTTTGAAATTAAAATTTGTAAATCCCGGGAAAGAAAAACGCCTAATTTTGATATTTCAACCAGAAATGCATATTTACTCATGTTATTGTTTAATTATGTCGAAAATGATACTAGTTTGAGAAAATGTGACACTCATTTGCAGATTTTTTTTCCGAAAAATGTACCATATTACATTTACGATTCATTAGTTACCACGCAATTGATTTTATGTCATGACAATGGTAGAATAACTAAGAACATAATTAAACTATAATTGATGTGATTTTTAGCTCACCGTACAAAGTACCGAAGAAGCTAAAGCATTCGGTTGTGTGTCTGTAGCATTCTCGGATCAAAAAATTTCATTAACAAAAAGTGTTTGTCTCGTCGCCCTCAATTCAAAAATGTATATAACTTATATACTTGGATGTTAGTAGATTGCTCGCTCGCTCGGTATCTCGTAAGACCAAATTTGTGCCCTCTACTCCTCTGAAGGTACCGGAAAGATTCATACCAAATTTGGTACACATATTATTTGGCATCCAATTTGAATCCGCTCGCAGTTTAAATGCAATCGCTTTTATACTTCCCAAATTATAAGGCCCCAAAATTTGGAGCCCCCCTTAATACTGCCCTTATGAAAATAATTAAAACACTCACAAATTTTACTAAAAATTCTAAGATATTTTATGATAACATTCCTAACCAACAGGCCATATTAATTAAAAGCCACTGCTCGCAACGCATATCATACCTAAAGGCGATCTCTACGCATTGGTGCGTAGTACGCGTACCAAATCTTCTTGATAATTAATGTGATTTTTAGCTCGCCGTACGTAGTACCGAAGAAGCTTAAGCATTCGGTCGTGTGTCTGTAGCATTCTCGGATCAAAAAATTTCATTAAGAAAAAGCTTTTGTTTCGTCGCCCTGAATCCAAAAATGTATATAACTTATATACTTGGATGTTAGTCGTCGCTTGCTCGTTCGCTCGCTCGCTCGGTCGCTCGTAAGACCAAATTTGTGCCCGCTACTCCTCTGAAGGTACCGAAGCGATTCACTCCAAATTTGGTTCACATATTATTTGGCATCCCATTTGAATCCGCTCGCAGTTTAAATCCAATCGCCTTTATACTTCTCGAGTTATAGGGCCCCAAAATTTGGAGCCCCTCTTAATACTGCCCTTATAAAAATAATCGAAGCACTTAAAAACTCTACTAAAAATTGTAAGATATTTCATGTCTACCAGATTTTTTCATTTTGTTAACCCAAATCCCGAAAATAATTATTAAATATTATAATTTTGAATTTTAAAATATGCACTTTTTTTTTTCTTTAATCAATATAATCTAAATTTGGTACACATATTATTTGGCATCCTATTTGAATCCGCTCGCAGTATGAATCCAATCGCCCGTATACTTCCCGAGTTATAGGCCCCCAAAATTTGAAGCCCCCCTTAATACTGCCCTTATAAAAATAATTGAAGCACTTTAAAATTTTACTAAAAATTCTATGATATGTCATGTCTACAAGATTTTTGCATTTTGCTTACCCAAATCCCGAATGAAAGAAGAAAAAGTTACAAAAAGTCGTTGGTATATGGTATATTGACCATAATTCTTCAGAGTATTTTAAATGATCAAATCATCATCCATCATCTCAAATACTGTGAAGAAGACCATATTTTGGTCGATATATACCAACGACATTTACTAACCTTTGATCCATAAAACCAAAAATTGACTTTATTGATTAAAAATTTACATTAATTAACAATTAAGCTATATTACATTTATAGTGAAAACTAAGTATAAGAATGTCGTGTGAGAGACACCCCACATATTGTATTAGCTTCCTATACTTAGTTAAATTCAGAAATATATTAGCTATTGTACGGTTTGAATTTGTTCCAGATTTAAATCGAATAGCCCTATTACTTCTGTAGTTATTATGACCCACTAAAAATAATTGAAATGTAAATATAAATGATTAAAGCAAAGTTACTAATTACAGTTGTTATTTTATATATTGACTTAAATAAATAAAGCCACTAAAGTATTTCGAACAAAAATTATATTAACTTATGAACAACCAAGTTCAACCTCTTTGATGTATAAGAAAATATTCTCAGATTGAACCCAAAGGCCATAAATAGTCAAATTCTCTCAGTCGTAAACTGGGCAGGGTGTGAATAAGTATTACTATTCATATGGATATAAGTTAAATTCGCTGAACAACGATAGCTGTATGAAGATATATAATAATATTATTCATATACACTTAGGGTCGTAGTCTCAAAATATCTTCATAGATATTACCGTTATAGTAATTATTATTGATAAATATAAATAATCTAACCATAATTAAAGTGTGCAGTAAGTTCAAACGTAAAAAAATATGTTCATGATAACAAGCACTTATATGGCAAAAGAAGAAGAATAAAAAGAACATTTCACTCAATACACAGCAATGTTATTACGTTAATTTTATTTTCCCCATTTTTTATATCTGATGTCAACAGCAAGTAACAACATCTATTTCTTGTTAAATTTAATATGTCCAGTTAAAAATAGCACTCACTATGGGAGTACGAAGAAATCAGGCCAAGGAGACACTTATTAACAGGAAAATTTGTTTTTGTTGACTTCTCTGTGCGTAATTTTGAATTAAATATGGATTTAATATTTCCATACCATTATGCGTATCGTATACAGGCAACTCGAGGTATACGAACGTTTAATTTGCGAACATTCGCTATAACAAACATCACAAAACATTTAATATATCGTCGTCAATACGAGTTTCTTATAAATCAGAATTCCTAACAACATAGACATAGACAACATAATTGTAGGATTACAATAAATATATTTTTTTAAACATTACAATAACTATCAGAAAGTTATTGTATATGGTAATTAGTGAGTGTACTAGGCAAATAAAACTAATATATATATATATATATATATATATATATATATATATATATATATATATATATATATATATATATATATATATATATAAATACTACCTATATATGCTTAGTTTCATATTACAAACCTGTCAGTTTATATTTTTTCATTGGTGAATTTCTATGATAACTAATAAAATTATTTCATTTTTGTTTCAGTAATGAATTCAAGATCCACTCAATGAATCAACAATTTCCCACCAGCTGTTGATGCTACCCTCATTCTTCTCATAAACGCAATTACAACTAGAAATTTATGTGGTCCAATTTCGTTTCATAACTATAAAAGTAACAACTACCTAATAAAATATTAACACTATAGAAGCCAGCCAATATAAATCACAATGTGTTCATGAACGAACTTATATTTTTATTTTCTGTTTCTTCATAAATATATTGTGTACCGCCATCTAGATTTGTTCTGGCCAGTAAACGTATAATGAAATAATATAAATCAACGGTTCCCATTCTTTTTCATCAAGCTGATGAGAGGTTTCCCTTAACGAAACTATTGGCTTTGAGCACTTGTTTCAGTGGGTGTTAATGATTGGTTTGGGATCATTCGACCGCACAATCTATTTATTTTAAAATAATGTCAATACTAATCAAATAATAATTACTATCAATTGCTGAATCTTATTTGTATGGTTGGCTATTCAAGTTTTCAATTTGATGCCAAATAACAGATAATAACATGAAAATTGGAGGTTTATTTATCGCATTATTCGTCTTATGAATTATAACTGAGCTTATTGTATTACGTCTATTTTGATATTTAAAATCGAGATTATCGTTGGTTTATATTTGATATAAAATCGAAGAAATCAATTAAAAACTGAACCAAAATTAATAATCGAATATATTGATGTATCGTTATCTTGTAAATTGGAAATTGATTTGATTTTTTAAAATGTAATATTGATTTTAATCGGTAAATCGATTATTTTACCAGTTCTAAGCTGATGTTCACTGAGGCGCTAACAACTGATGTTTGTTGGTTATATTTGCCGCGAATATGAATTTCGTTATTATATACGAGCTAATTCGTTTAAAACACATTCCAACAAACAATATTATGAAATCTTTTGAATCGTGGTGAAAAGCATATTATTCAAATATATTACGTTCAGTCATTACACAAACACGGCTTCTATTCGTGGCGAACTAGGTTTGAATTTTTCTCCGCTGTATAACGACCAATTAATAACGAACGCAAATAGTCATCAAAGGGTTAATTTTTTTATTATTTTTGTAGTTTCTCTAACAACATTTATCACTATAAATATTTAAATAATGGTTAGATAATCGATTAGTAATTATTACTCTGCAGTTGTTAGATTGATATTAAAGATAAATCGTAACCTGATTAACTATTTTTTTAAATATCGTAGAACAATAATTCAAATTGATGTATGAAAGGGTTTTGGTGTCGAAAATGAGAAGTGGTAATCGACCTCAGAACCTTATGGATTACATGTCCAATGCTCTAGACTCTAAAGAAATAGATTATGAAGTTTAGAATAAATTATAAGGGGGATTGTAATGATTAAAATAATAATAAAAACCCTTTACCACAAAGTATTTTAATAAGCTAAATACGTATTTCATCAGTAGCAAAGAAATAGAAGTATAACGTTATATACTGCAAAGATTGTATGTTGACTGTAGTTGACTTCACTTGAGAATGTGAAGAATTTGTACGCCAGATTATAAAATGGGTTAACTCTCACTATTCCTTAACGAATTGCAGACCTTCCAAAAATTGAATACACCTGCTCAGAATTACACAATTTTCATTTTCAATATGAGAGGTGAGAGTTTCGAATGTTATTGTTGAAGATATGATTAAGTTACAGCCAAATGTGCATATTACAATATATTTTGACCACAATTCTATTTCAATTTAACAGATGTTCTAAATGTTATGACGAAATAACCCCTATTTACAAACTTATACTGATGTATTAAATGGAATAGTATTTTCTGGGTCACTATTTTCGTTTTCAATTTAACATATGATAATGACTAAGCTTGTATATTAAATTAAATGCTAAAACCAGATTTAAGTTAACAAATGAGATGTAATAATACAAGTGACTATATTTAATTCATGTAGTGTATTTATCGTTCAAAGAATTGTGGAATATATGTACAAAATCGACCCATTTGGAATTGGCCTACTTAAAATATAGTTTATGACAGAACATACGCTTACTTGTCTATAAGAATAATATTTGTATAAAGGAATTTTTTTCGAAAATAAAATTACACGAAAATACAAAAAAAAAGATGATATTTGAGTATTTATGAATCTATTGAAATTTACTTACAAAACAAAACTCTCGGTGATGCTACATTTGAAAAACCTTTGAAATATTTTGGCGCGTAAATGTATACAACTAATTTTGAACTCAAAAGTGATATCAAATTTGAGAGCTAAAGACAATGAACTATGGTTAAATAAACAGAGCTCTAAGAAGTAAATTAGTGCACTTTCGAACTCAAAACTGGTTACGAAGTTTTAATATCTTATTGTTATTTAATAGTTACTTTAGTGAACAGTACTTTATTAGTACTGTAAATAAGATATTGCTTAACAATTTTGTAAATTGTAAATATGTGTAAGTACAATTGTATTTAATTTTTTACTTTACCTACATAATAATTACTTATTTATAGTCTCACTAATTTACTTCTATCATAGTAAATGTTTCGTAAATTGTATGAATATGTGGTGCTTGACATAACATTTTCGAAAATATGTTTTCTGTAATAATTACTAAAATAAACGTGCATGTACTAGTGCTCTCTGTGCTCAACTGTAAGAAATATAAATGTGATTTTTTTAAAAGAAATATTCTTGTAATCATGTGCGTCTAACATTCTATTAATTTCTTAATATTTTATATTTAAGAATGTTATTGAATAGCTGGTTCATTATTTAAAAGAAAGTTATGAGTCCAGATGTGCTGCAATGCATACGTTACTACTCTAAAATTAATTGTAATGACAAATACATATAAAATACAAATACAGAAAGAAAAATTGTCAATATAACTACTATATAGCTTACTATGAAATTAAAATTAAATGATAATGCCTTATATTCAAAATGAAAACTATAAAATTACTCTTGTATGTAAATACGTAATTTTTAAACTAAACAAATGAATATCCAAAAATGCAAGCTAATTTTTAAAATATTTAATGTACCATTATATTTCTGATTGTTCAAATAATTGTAGAACTGTTAACTGAATAGTAAATAATATTTTCTAAACTGATATAGAAAATGGAGCATTGAAAATGATTGAGCCCCTTAAACTTGCAGATATTTGACTAGCAGTTTAAATGAGTTTTCTATGCTTCATTTTTGTTCGCAAATAATACTACTACTAAGAAATTGTTTCATATATGAGAAACATTAATTTTGTGTATAATTAAATATTGCAAGTGAATTAATATTTACGTGTAAATGTAATGAAACTGGTTAAATAAACTATGTGATGAACATATTTTGTGTTGACTATTCTTTCAAAACTAGACTAACCCGTGGATCCCATATACCCATATCATATCCAGGAAACAGTCCACTTTTCACCATATTTGTGTAATTATATTTCTATCCGGAGCGCTATGCAATTCTTACGAACTAATATACACAACACATGAAATAAATGCATACATTGTAAGGAATTCTTTTTTTTTAAATGCTGTCATTCAATATAAAAAACGACACCTACACAGTGACTGTCACTCTCGCCTGTTGTTGTTGACTCTGAGTATTTATTACGTGTTCGTAACTCGAGACACAGTAAATCATGCGAGACGCGAAGGTTTGTTCGTAAACTGAATCAAGAACAAGGTGTCCGTGGACCGAGGTTAGATTATATTTCATACGCGTGCAGTAAGATAGTTTGCTTAAATTGTTTTGTTGCTAATCAAACGATGGATGATTTTTTTTTAATTTAGTTTTCTTTTATGTACATACACTGGTACATATTGCAAAATGTTTGTAGTACATACTTATTTTCAAATTTTAATGAAAAGAATATTATTTTCTTTTTAAATTACTTGAATTTTATTACAAAATTATAATTTACGTTTTCTTTTATATTTTTAAACAATAAAAATGTGTATTTATTTTTCGCATATTATTATCAATCGGTTATTGTTATCAAATATATATATATATATATATATATTATTGAAAACCGAAAAATAGATTAGGTGTCACTAAGATATATGAATAGAAAGATCTGCACTTGATGTACATAATCATTTTAATAAATCAATGTTCCCACTTTCCAGTAAAAGTATATTTTAATATTATTTTGAATGCGAAGTGCAATCAATATTGCTGCTAATAAATGACATGCTATTCGAGTAAGTGCACGTGACCAACTTCACTCTACTAGCCTCGTATACAAATAACGGCCAACAGAGTGTTAAATTACAAAATGGTCGCGTTCGTTGTCGATAATCTGAGTAAGAGCTTTCAAGGGCTATCTGCCGCTTTTATTATGCAACTTCGAATACATTTCTCTCACCTAATAAGATTTACAGACCATTTTTATGTTGCTATAAAATGTCTTCTTGTTATTCAAAGTTACGTGTTTAATACATTATTTTGTATTTACTCAGATAAGTCTGAAAAATTTCTTAACCCTTTGTCTATCGGTTGTCTCATTCGACTAGCAGTAGAGATGCGGAGATTCACACTAAATTTTTATTTATAATTTGTTTACATTTGATTTCTAACAATTTATGGATCTATAAACTTTATTAACTGACATCATGCTAGTTTACATTCAGTTCTATTGGATTTTGTACTTGTATTGTCTATTGCAATAAGATACGAACTATTGTTTTGATCGCACGCTAATTGTCGATAAATAGTAGAATTACTGGAATAATTATAAATTACAAAGCATTCATTAGAGAATCATTACAATAATTGCTAGAAGTCAAATTGAAATCCTCATTAAATTATATTTATTCTTCGAACTACTTATTAAAATATCTAGAGTGGCCTGCACTCGACTTTCTTTTACGCAGTTTTCACTAGATATATATATATATATATATATATATATATATATATATATATATATATATATATATATATATATATAGATTGGTAAGTATTATTCAATTGGATTTTTATTTGATAGTTGTACAGCATCAACAGAAAAACCGAAAAGCAATTTCATTAATATAATGAATAACATGCATTTTCAATTTATATTCAAATATAATTATAGCCATTGAATTATTGATCATTCACAATTTTAAAGATCTACGTGACCCTAATCATATCTTCATAAAGTTAGAGAGACAATTGAACAGAAACTATATTTTGCCGTCAACCGGGACTTGGCTAGATTAGTTCATCTATCCAGCAATAGATGGCACTTTATATTATCCTTTATAATTTTTCTGGGTTTCTGTGCTTAAAATGAGAAAATATTATAATATGTTTCAAATATAAAAAGTCTAACAATTTTTTGTAGATTTAATTGATTAAAAAAAAAATTAAGTGCATATTTTATAATTAAAAATTATAATATATAACAATTTTTTATTGCCTTTTAAGGGGAACAACACGTTAACGGCCGAAAAAATTGCTCATTTCCTCGAATATCTTTCTCTGAACTTAGAAATAGTGGATTGATGGGGTTTGCTGCATTAAATAAGGTATATATCAAAGTTCTTTCAGGTTTTCTTTTTTTAATGAAAAATAATAATAGCTTGATGCCATTCTTTGCGTTCTCAGAGGCAGCTCAAAGAAGAGGTAGCGTCATGGTTATGGATGTAGCGCAGATTGTAATCATCTTATAAAAAAAATATATCTATATAAATATAATTTTAGTTGTACGTAGGATTTTGCAAAAAAAAAATTTTTCGCGAAGTAGGGGACATTTGAAAAAAATTACCTATTTTTTGCTACACTTTTTTGTCCGAAAAGGATACTAAATATCAAATAAAAAATAAACCGTCAGTGTTGTTCCCCCTTAATATGAATAAATCTTGTTGATATAATATATCTTGGAATATTTATTAGATTTTTTGAGTGTTTTAGATATTTTTATAAGGGCAGTATTAAGGGGGCTCCAAATTTTAGGGTCCTATAACTCGAGAAGTATACGGACGATTGGATATAAACTGCGAACGGTTTAAAATGGGATGCCAAATAATATGTGTAGCAAATTTGGTGTGAATTGCTCCGGTAACTTCAGAAGAGTAGAGGTCACAAATTTGGTCCTACACGCGAGCGTGTAAGCGACGACTAGCATTGAAGTATATATGTTATTGAATTCGGGGGTTTTTCGAATAAACTTATTGATCAAAAGTTTCTAGATATTTTAATAACATCAACATTTATGTTAATTTATTTTTCTCAAACTCATGTCATTTTCGAGATACTGAAATAGTAACAGAAGTAAACTGTTACGTCAGGTCAAGATATTGTTTTCTAATACAAGAGGTGACTGTAGACACTGGGGCCATATTCCAACTTTAAGTTTCAAGTTTTGCCTTCAACAGTTTTGACTTTGGAAATCTAGAGCATTCACTCATAGAAAACACACATACAGACGTAATTTCGAAAATAATCTGATACGATACAGAGATGGCCAAAACGTGTATTACCGATTTCGATTTTATTTGTGTAATTTTTAGCTCGTCGTAGAAAAGTACAAGACAGCTATATTGTTTGGTCGTGTGTCTGTAACATGCTCGGATTAACAAAATTTTTAAACAAAAGTTTCTTGTAATTTTGCCAAAAACATTTATAACTCATATACATGGATGTATATCTAGTTCGCTCGGTCGGTCGTAAGATCTGAGTTTGTGACCGCAACTCTTCTGAAGGTGCCGGGCCGATTTTTATGAAAAATCTGTTGTGGCCAACACAGAACTTTCTTTTAAGTTTTTTGCTTCCTCGGTTAATCTATCTTGCATTCTCCCTAAAAAACGTCATTCAAACGCTTAATTTTCTTACTCTTGCTGTTTATCTCTTTCTTTTATTTTGTATTCTGGCACTTTATCTTTTCTTTAGCAAGGAAGTTTTCTGCATTTTTTTGTTTTTGTTTTGTAATTTATTTTTAAGCCATTCTAAAATAAATCATAATGAATAAAAACTTTTCCATAAACATATATGTATATTTCGAGATTTAATAATATATCTCGAGCATTGATATGCGGAATGTGATTTCGTTCCATAATTCAAATTTACCATCACAAAATATAATTTTTACTTTTTTTGACATTTAGAGAAACCAAAAAGAAACCAGTCACAGATAACTGATTAAAAACAAATAATTAATTGATTTATATATTATTTTTTTTAGAGAATGTACTATTCTCTTTAGAAGAACACTTTTGAAATAAAAGTTGTTTAAAATTAGAATATCTTGAGATTTTATATCTATATGTTTTTCTGTAAATGCAGCCGTTGCTAAGATAGTTAAAATATGACATGAGTAAACCAGCACTACGGTCGGAATATCCTTTTCAAAATAGGGCATTTTCTACTCTGAGGTACACAAATCTTAAATCCAAAACATTATATTTTTATGTTGAACGGTATAGGCTGTAAATATTATTATTTTCACGAACAATTTTTCAGAAAATGGTACATTTTGCAATAAAACGTCTAACTAAAGATTATTTTGATTATTTTTTTCTCTAACTCATTTAATTTTCAAGTTATGCAGAAATAAGCAAGAGTAAACCATTACTTCCTTTTAAGTTATTCTTTCGAGACATTTGCAAATATTACAAATAAAGATTCATAACTTTTCTTTCCACGCACACACAAACACACACATACCCATTCGTCAATTCATAGGGATGGCCAATTAGTGTTCTTAGAGTTCGAAAATTCTTTATATAATACAATAGAAATGGAATATATTATATATTTAAGTATAAAATGTCACTGTTTTAATTCAACATGATAATATCATCATTACTGGTATTCACAATAAGTTCGTATTCGAAGATATAAATTTTGGTGTACCCATATAATTTCAAAGTACATTTTCATCCATTAGGTTGCGTAGCGTGTATACAGTAAATATTTTGTGGATCATTTAATGCGTTTCATTATAGCAATAAATGTTAAACGTCAGCAACAGCCACCGGATTGTGTTTTAAATAGAATTCCTGTAACACCATATCACATTTACTATTGAAATAAATAACGTTATAAATCTGCCATTCTTTAATAGCTACATACCATATTTATTGCTCATTATACCGTTTCCTGTATATGTAAGTTAGTATGAGATATTCAGTTGCGATGATATTTATTTAATGTATGCACCGGAATAGGGAATGCTTCCTCTTCAGCGTGTTGTATGATGTTTAAGTTGGTTGGCCGATATAACTGTATGGCGTATTTAGGTTAATGCTTCTGGACAAACAAAGGAGCGTTGGATAAAGGAAATAGTTTGTGGATTACTTACAAATATTTTATTTACAAATATATATATATTATACATAAAAATATACACAAAAAAATTAATTATTCAATAAATTTATTCTAATATATTTCAATAAAGTAAAGATTTATTTGAATTCGGGTGCTTTTTTCGGTAAAAATGCACAGACAGTAGCACAAACTAAAATAAACAAAATTGTATAAATTGTAGGTACGCAGTTGCACATATTTACAAGTTTCTTTGATATAGTTTGGATTATATAACTTTTTCGTAAATTGAGTTAATGCGCAAAAATTGTTTATATCTCATTCTCGTCTAGCAACGGTAAATATCAATTAATTTCTGACTTATTAAGATTTAATTAAATTATAAAAACCATACAATATCTACAATATGGCATAATTTTTACGGCGAATATTTTTTATTGTGGCTACAAATTGGTATATAGATATTATTTGGAATATACAAAAGCCGGACTGATACCGATACTCGATATCGGTTATCTGCCGATATTGGCGAAATTCCGCTACCATCCGATATTTAAAACTTCAGATACAATATCTGAAATTGAGATACATTTTACTATTGCCGATAGGAACGCTGCTTCTTCTCATATCCGTGCACGTCGCCACTCTCCTCTCTATTGCAACTGCGCGTAATAACACGCTTATCCACAAAGTATGTAAAACAATTATATTTTTTTAATATAGTACAATCTCCTTCATAAGGAGCAATGTTCATAATTTAAAAATTATTTCAAGATGCATATATTTTGTATATTTAAAGAGATATTGTCATGTTTCTGAAAACAAATATTTGAAATTTAGAGAAAGAAAACGTAATAAATTCATATACTATTTTTTGCAGTTATTGACCTTATTTTTTTTTAAATCCAAATTTAGCAAAATTTAAAACCAAATATTGAAAATTCATTAAATGTCTGATATTTATATACATTCAGATACAGATTGCGGTATCGGAAGTATCGGTATTTGAAATTGAGTATAGGCCCAGCCCAAGAATATACAATTTCGTTGGAAAACAATATGCCATATTGTAGATATTGTATAGTGCTCATTATTTAAATGAATTTTCATAAGTCAGAAATCAATGTAAAATTACCGTTGCTAGACAGAGAATGGAAAAATAAACAATGTAGTGCCTTAACGAATCACTACCTCATTGCCACAAATACTTCCTTTTTATTGTACCATAATACTTGTGTATATGTAACATATGTTATATTTTTTGTGTTATTATTACAGTTCAGTCATTTTTGTACATTTAATCTCTATATTGCGCCGATCAACAAAAGTTATTTATGTTATTAAAATTTTAAAAACATTACTCACAAAAAGCAGATCCTCCAATAAATAAAAACGTTGGTAAACATCCCAATTCCATTAAAGTAGGAAAAATGACAATGCCCGCCATGGTTCCTAATCGGCCGGTAATCATAGTCATTGAAATCACCATAGTTCTACAAGCAATATTACATAAAATACTCTGAAACTCTGAAAAAATTGATGAAATGACAGGCATGCCATGATTGGTTGGTAATAAGAGTAAGAAATAGTGCACAGAATTCCAGCGCAACGGAAACCTATTGCCTAATTCTTATTTTTCAATTGTATATGTAAACGTTCGGATTTGTGTGATTTCGTTATAAGTATATTTTGTTTCTAATTTGCTTCATTGTGTAAGGACCTAAATATGTACTACTAACGAAATATAAAATTTTAGCTGCGTTCTTTTGATCGCTGCTGAAGGAGGTACTCGATGTAGTCTTACTGTCATTTTATACTATTTTCTTGGATATTCTTATAGTTCGCGATGTCTACTCGAGGTTTCCGTCAACACGATAGCTGATAGATTCCTTTAGTTTTCTTTTTCTACATATTTATTACTATTAGTAGCGTATATATGAACGAATTTCTTTAATTTAAGTGACCCCATTGTCAACTAAATCATACATTTAATCTCAAATGTAGATTCAAAATCTAGTTCCAAATTATTAAACTGATTAAATATTTGATTCTGACTTATTTAAATCTATTGATACGTTTTATTTTATTAATAACTAGGTTAGCCTGTGAGCACCATGTACCCATATCATATACAGAATTCAGTTTACTCCTCACCGATCCAATTGTCTAATTGAATAATTTGACGGGGGCCGAATTTTCTTTTAATTCTTTTATAATGTAGGTTATGGTTACACTATATAAATATGGTATTTCCCGTACACTGTTTTTCCATGTGAGCACGGTTTGTATTGTATAATATAAAAACATGAATTATTTGCTATTATATTTGTCATACAATATCGGATGCTACTATCTGCAAATCTTCAAATTAATATATTTATAGATTTTTCACATTAATATTATTTATTTTGACGATTACTTCGTTTCTGTCTATTTATAAAAGTAGACTTTAAATTTTGCTGTCACAGTATGTTTTAAAAGTGATAAATGGCCATATGTTAAAAAACAATTACTCAAGCCATTATCCCAAATAATTATTTTAAAATACAAATAGTATTAACCCGCCAATAAAATGTTTTCAAATGTTTGGAATATCTCAAGATTGTAGGACAGATATCTTGAGTAAATACAGAAAATCAATTATTTTACTGTGGTGTAAATGTTAAGATTCTCGACTTTCCCGTTGGGGTTCTATTCTTGCCCATGCCAATGCCAATTTAAAAATATCTGGAGTGGCCTGCACTCAACTTTCTTTTACGTAGTTTTCAATAGATAGATATTAATATACATATATATATAATATAATGAAAATAACTGGATAATTATACCAATTTATAATGGATCTGAATTTGAAGTACTTATCGTATTCACTCTTAAACAGTCAAATTTCACAGTAAAACTCTGAAATTGTTAATTAATTATGTCAGCAAATATATAATATAAATTGATTCTATAATAATTTACCTGATACAATTTATTCTAATAAGAAATTAATATTTAAAATATTAATTCAAAAAGATAACTGTCAATGTAATGCTTTCTTGTTTTCAATTAACAAGAAACAAATGCTGTAACTCATGGTTGATTCGTTTTAAAAATAATAAAATTTGTCACAATTGTAGGTATCACCATGGCAACGTAAATAAGATATTTGAGTTTTTTCGTAGCAGTTATCTCATAACTGGTACAATTTATGAAGAAACTTTTCAAACAAAAGTTGTGCGAAATATTAATATCTTTCATTATGAACATAACTATTTTTGCCGTAAATGCAGCCGTTCAAGTGTTTCTGGAGATAGAACAAAAAATGCATAGAGTAAACATGCACTTCCGGTTTGAATATTCGTTTCAAAAATAGGAGGTGCACATCTAGGGCATATACAAGTCTTAAGTTTGAAGTTTCATAATTTTTCGTTCGTCAGTTTTGGCTCTAGAGCGTTCACAGACACACAGACACACAGACACACAGACACACAGACACACAGACACACAGACACACAGACACACAGACACACAGACACACAGACACACAGACACACAGACAGACAGACGTCATGCCGAAAATAGTCACATTCGATTCAGAAAAGGTCAAATCGTGTATATCCGTTGAAATCTCGAGTTCGAAATTTTTCATGATTACAATACTTACTTATTACTCTGTAAAAGAAAGTAAAAAATGCGTTTTACACATATAAACACACTTATAATCAAACATATATACACATACTACTGATTGTTTATATATATATATATATATATATATATATATATATATATATATATATATATATATATATATATATATATATATCTACATAATTTACCTTAAGGACGTTGGAAAGAGTTCTACGATAACGGCAATGCACACTTGAATACCTATACCACCTAACATAATATATATAGATGAGATCACCAAAGTAACCGTTGAATTGTTTGACCAGTACAATCCAAATCCAAACATACTACATAATCCAAACGTTGTCACTGAAATTAAAAAATAAACTTAAATTAATTTTAATTGGTGATGTAATTTATTCAACTTTACCTAACAATTTTTTACTTCCCATTAAATATATTAGATAACTTACAAAAAGGTATCCAAATATGGCACACATACAAACTACTATTGACTTTATATAAACGATGTCTTCTACCAAAAACTGTAAACAATTAAGAAAATAATTTAGACATTACCAATTATTTCTGAACTAGTATATATTATACTTATATATATATATATATATATATATATATATATATATATATAAATATATATATATATATATATATATATATATATATATATATATATATATATATATATATATATATATATATATTTATATATATATATATATATATATATATATATATATATATATATATATATATAAATATATATATATATATATATATATATATATATATATATATATACATATATATATATATATATATATATATATATATATATATATATATATATATATATATATATATATGTATGTATAGTGTGTTAATTTCAAACAATATTTTCAATTTTTTATAATTTTTACAGCTGTCCGAATATTTGCGAATTAAAATGTTCTAACACAAAAAATGATAAAACTTAAAAATTAAATCAGTTATGGTCAACACTGAACTTACGTAGTATTCATAAGAAATATAAATTTCAAGCAAACTGTCAAAAAATACCAATACTACAAAGTAATACCCTGACATAATACTATTTAGCTTATTATTTTATGTTATTAAATATTGTCTTCAATATAAAACAATGATGTTGATTCTTTTAAATTCACCTAATAAATTCAAATATAATATGTAATACGTACTGTTTTTCAATAAAAATATCAATATATATCTGCAATAAATATTATAAAGAAGGTTCTCAGTCGATCTAAAAATGTCATAATAATGTCATATAATATATATATATATATATATATATATATATATATATATATATATATATATATATATATATATACATATATATATATATATATATATATATATATATATATATATATATATATATATATACATATATATTTATATATATATATATATATATATATATATATATATATATATATTTTTTTTTACTTTCTTTTACAGAGTAATAAGTAAGTATTGTAATCATGAAAAATTTCGAACTCGAGATTTCAACGGATATACATGTTTTGACCTTCCCTGAATCGAATGTGACTATTTTCGGCATGACGTCTGTGTGTGTGTGTGTGTGTGTGTGTGTGTGTGTGTGTGTGTGTGTGTGTGTGTGTGTGTGTGTGTGTGTCTGTGAACGCTCTAGGGCCAAAACTGTCGAACGAAAAATTATGAAACTTCAAACTTAAGACTTGTATATACCCTAGATGTGCACCTCCTATTTTTGAAAAGAATATTCAAACCGGTAGTTCATGTTTACTCTATACATTTTTTGTTCTATCTCCAATATCACTAGAACGGCTACACTTACGGCAAAAATAGCAATATTCATAATGAAAGATATTAATATTTCGCACAACTTTTGTTTGAAAAGTTTCTTCATAAATTGTACCAGTTATGAGAAAACTGCTACGAAAAAACTCAAATATCTTATTTACGTTGCCATGGTGATACCTACAATTGTGACTAATTTTATTATTTTTAAAACGAATCAACCATGAGTTACATCATTTGTTTCTTGTTTATTGAGAACAAACAAGCATTCCTTTGACAGTTATCTGTATGAATTAATATTTAAAATATTGATTTCTTATTAGAATACATTGTGTCAGGTAAATTATTATAGAATCAATTTATATTATATATTTGCTGACATAATTAATTAACAATTTCAGAGTTTAACTGTGAAATTTGACTGTTTAAGAGTGAATACGATAAGTACTTCAAATTCAGATCCATTATAAATTGGTATAATTATCCAGTTATTTTCATTATATATTAATATCTATCTATTGAAAACTACGTAAAAGAAAGTTGAGTGCAGGCCACTCCAGATATTTTTAACGTAAGTTTAATATGGTACGAGATACTGCAGTGACAAAATGAAGTTCTGCTAAATAAATTGTCAAGCCACATTCCTTATTAGTAAATTATATGATAAAAAGTGTATAATAAGTAAGACTAATAGGAGAAGAGGTGCAATAGAAAAGACAAAATAATAAGATTTTTTCATGATATCTAATTTTTTAGTAAATATTTTTTGGACGGTCCGGGTTGCTCGACATTAATGTCATCGTCATTGTCTGATTTGTCACTATTACTGAGAATCTGTGACTGGGAAAATATAGATAAAATTACTTCATATTCACCCTATTTTGCTGCTCTGAATGTGAATATTTGATGTGTTTTCACATGATTCGACATAACAAAATTCACATATATTATTTTATATTTAATTCATAATACACCAAGATGTATATGTTTGTGAGTGTGTGAGTATATGAGTAAGTGTGTCAGTGTAGAACGTTTTCTTTTTAAGAATGCAAATTGGCATAGACGGGAATCGAACTCACGACCTCCAGGGTAAGAGTCGAGAGTCTTAGCCACCATGCCATGGCGACAGATAACAATGTCATATATAATATCAAACAGTCCATATTGAAAATAGAAGACTACACAACAGCAATTAATAAATTTCTAATCAAGTAATCTGCCCTACGTAAAAATAAAAGGTTAAACGCCAGAATTATTCAAATGTAAATAAAAATATATTCCGAATCTTCAAAATGCATATCGAGTTGTGTACATTGTGCCATTTTGTTTTAGCATAGGACCCATTATCACTTGTAAAACTGCCATGGCACTGCAAAATTCAAAATCTAGCCTGATTATTTGATTCAAAAATAATAACGAATCAAATGTCAAATCAGTAAAAGTGTTGTGTAAAATGGTTTGTAATACACATATTTTTTAAATAATCGATTCAATTAGAAGACAGAAACCGTAAGTAAAGATATAATCTCGATTTTTGTGTAATAACACATTCATTGAGACTGTTTTAATGCACGTATATAAATATTTAAAATATTATTTGTATTATTCAGTTCGCAGTAATACCGCAGTTACAAAATCTAATAAAAACAATAGACAAATTATGAAATAATATTAAATTTTTGAAGCTAGCGCCGTTTTTTTCGCAGCTTCAGCTAGCAGCATAATATTTTATAACTAAGGCACATCTGTCAATTTAGGATAACTATTAAAAATATCTGGAGTGGCCTGCACTCAACTTTCCTATACGCAGTTTTCACTGATTATTGATTATAAAAATATAATATTAGGAAATAATAATCCAACAGAAACAATATGAAAACCAAGCTTACCTTATATAAATGAATGGGTTAAAAATTATACCAATACCAATTTGTAATGGTTTTGAAGTACTAACTATCAAAACTAACACACTCACACACTCACGCACTCACACACACACACACACACACACACACACACACAGACGTCACTCGTAATAATAATCTAAATGATACAATTTCAGAGATCAGAGTATTACTGTGGAGTATTTGTTGGTTTAATAGTTTACTTGAGATATATTTTACTAGAGCCCGTGCCAAATCGAAATGTGCATGCGCGAAAGACACATTTGAGTATTGCTCCTCCTTCTTTCCTAAAGGGCCAATAATATGCAATGCGCTCAGCCATATTGGACTCAAATAGTATTGAAAATTACTGTGTGTTATTAAGCTCGTTAGTAAACATGGTTTTAAACAGTAAAAGTAGGTGTTTGGTGTTTAAAGTAATAAAGTTTACGGAAGAAGAAGGTAGTAATATTTAACGTAGGCATAAACGAAATTTTTTTGTAAAATTCACGCCGCTGGTGCCACTGTAGGTGGGACCTCGTTCATAGTAGCTGCGCAAGAAATGATTGACGTGCACATTTCTATTTGGCACGGGCTCTAGTGAGTACTATGTCAAGTGCAGGCCACTCCTCATTTTTCTAATAATAATCGTATAATATTTTAGTTATTCATAATATCTAAACCATTTCTTTTAATTTTTCTTTATAAAGAAAGTAAATATCCATATTCGGAAAAAATAAATAACAGATAAGTGATATACAATTTTGCATTAGGGGTCTTTGTACCTTGAGAATGAATTTTTTTTTTTAAACTTTTCTTTTTACAAAAGGAATGAAGATATCGTTTTGAAATTTTTCATGTATATTTATTCACACTTTAAGAGTACAACATATTTTTTTTTTTTTTGGGTTTTTACATTGGCTTCTTTAGTCACGAATTAAAAAAAAACATAAAAAAATGACGGTTGACATGATTTCGGCCGTCTGGAAAATCTGTAAAAAGAAAGATAAATGGCAAATTATTAAGTGTTAAAGTCGTTATAGCCCGGATCGAAATATAACAAAATGGCGCTCGTTTTGCAAAGAAACACATTTTTGAGGTCGGAAAATCGAACGCCATTTTGTTATATTTCGATGAAAAAAAGTTCCTTTTAGACGGGCTATAGCGACTTTAACCCTTAATAATTTGCCGTTTTTCTTTCTTTTTATAGATTTTCCAGACGGACGAAATTATGTCAACCATCATTTCTTTGATGTTTTTTTGAAAATATTCGTGTGACCAAAAATACTAATGTAAAAATCCAAAATAAATATTTTTCTACTCTTAAAGTGTGAATAAATATACCGGAAAAATTTCTAAACAATATCTTGATTCCTTTTGTAAAAAAAAAATGTTTTAAAAAAAATTCTTTTTCATTCTCAAGGTATTAATTATCGGCCCGGTTCAATACGTGCCCAATACAGGGTTTTCGTAATCTTGTTGAGTAGATTAATTTTGCGTAACTGTTACGGCCAAGTAATATACAAGACATACAGAAAAAATATATAACTTTTTTTCTACATATACTGCATGGAATCGATTCAGAAGTACGGACACATTGCCAGTATAACGCAAAATCATTTGTATTTCAAAATATTTCTACGGTTAAATTATACATACCACAGTACATGTTTCGCTTGTTACACTTTCTAATGTAATATTATTGCGTATTGTTGAATATTCCAAAATATCACACATGGCCACGTGGTTTGAATTATTATGTAATTGAGCATATTCGTCAATTGTGGCGAATAACTGGGGAATCCAAAGTCTGACCGAATTTGCTCTAAGTACAAGAAACATATATCAAGCTCTACGGCAATTATACCTTTTCCATAACAGTTATTATATTAATTAAGAATTCATTCATGACTACCGAAAAGCTTCTACCACAAGCCAAAATATATTTCATATTTTAGCATTTTTGAAAATTATGTAAAATATTTAGTTGTAGCTCTCAAAAATTAGATAATAATTACAACTTTGTATGCATGGAATAGCTATTTATGTAACAATTTCCGCTTGCGGTGACTTTTAGGCTAGTGTTTAAAAGGCATATTAAAAATATTTATTAAAACCAGCATAGGTACAGGCACTAATACCCTCAACTCGTCGTATAATCTTTATGGTAGATTCCTTTACTTATTTGGTTAAAGTCTAAAAGAAACACGGTGTGCCTCAAACATATTTTAATGAAAGTAACGGACCTAGGATGCTTTCTTCAATAAATTCTTAACTTCAACATTCAGGAGTACGAAGAGACTATAATCAAAATAACTCGCATATGCCCTTTTTTCGTAATGTAATTTTTTCAATTTCGCGATTTCATATTTTTAAGAGATTTTATTATAAATTATTTATATGATCAGTAGACACATTTTTTACTAACCTGTATTTTATTATACTATAAATACATAACATTCATATTTTTTGTAGATTTTTTATATACTCAAAAAATAAAATTAGTGTAAATTTTAAAATCCAATATTATGATTTTAATAATTTTTTATGGCTTTTGGGTTACCAATATGAAGAAATCCTGTTGATATAAAATATCTTTTTGTAAAATTATTGGATGCTATCATTATTTATTTCAGGGCAGTATTAAGGACTATAAATTTAGGGGCTCAATAACGGGAAGTATACGGACAATTGGATTTAAACTGCAAGCAGATTCTTTATCATTTTTGAGCCCGCGCTTACGGGCTAATATCAAAGGGAATAATGGAGTTTTTCTTATATATATTCCTAAAAGTATATATTTATGTATAGAAAAAACTTCTATTTAATAAATGGTTTTGATTTAAATATAAAAAATTATTTAAAAGCTTCTTTCTTAACTTCAAATGAACCAGAAAGACCCCTTAAATGGAAGTAATCTACACAGTGTCGTATGGAAAGAAAATAAATATTTAAGTAATTACACCAAACAATATATTTGAAAATATTCAAATTTGTCATATATAAACAGTCTAGAAAATTCACAATTTTTAAGTAATAAATAAACATAAATACACTTTATATAAGTTATAAGTCAGAACTTCTGCAGAATAATTGTTAAAAGTTATAAATATGGATAGTAGTCCCGTAAAATGGAATATGCGGAGACCTTATTATCGCATGCATATTGCAGCTGATATAGTATTAATAACTGCACGAGACTAAACACAAATTACTTGGGTACAATAGACACATGTCAGTATCGGCCACCAATTCTACATCTAGTGATTTTGCTATTGGCAATTTAATTTAATTCGAATTAAATAACACTTTGGTAAACTATAAACCAGAACTAATGAATGTTAATGTATTTCATCGGACGTGTTCATTAGTATAATAAATTCTGGTAATATTCAATCAAACGCGTCTGTGATGCAGTTTTGTGAGCGTATTAAATGCTCAATTTTATAACATACTCTAACAAATAAATATGGCCTGCAAATATAGTTAACTTTTCAAAAAAAAAATAAAAAATTAGTGTCAGCGAGATTCTAGAATAACAGTTTTCTATGATCAAGTCGGATGTTCAATTAAAAATACTTTTCCGAAGATATGATGAATTCCTTTTGAAATTGGATGAAGCTGACCCGAAAAAAAGAGCATCGTATTTGTCGAATTCATAAAATCTTATATGATGTATCACATTAAATTATGCGATAAATCAAACATATTGGATTACAGAATGAGACTTGGGTGTCAATTTTATTGAAACAAATGGGGAAGCAATACGAATATATTCACATGATTTAAAGTTATCTATAATATTTCTATTGACCAAACAGTTTTGATATTTAACTATCGTTCCCTGTTATATTTTTACTTTCTTATACGTAATGCTTAAAAGAAAGCATTGTGACCACAAATGATATCAACCTTGAAATTATGATCTTTTGACTATTTTCACAATGTCATTTGTGCCTATCTATGGCCTACCAGTTTGGCCATAGTAATTACTAATAATTGTTGAGTGAGCATTCGTATCTTTTAATTTCTTATTGAATTTATTTGGAGAGCTATTGGCATTGTACATATGCTTGTTTGGTCTAGCTAGTGTTTCCTTTAACTTACCCCGTCATGCTTCCTATTTGAATCAAATTTACCAATATGAAATTTGTCAAATATGGTGGAAAGAATATAGATTTTGTTTGCTTTATCCAGGCACGGAAGCTATGAAGTTTACTCTTGGTAACTTCTGGGTAAGCATTTGATACCTTTATAGTTTCCACTGTAACATATTCCTCCTCTGCTATTTCATTTATTAGAGTTGTAAACTATTAAAAGTTAATAAACACAAATATAATGGGAACATATAATGTGCCAAAATAATTATTTGGGTGATTATTCACCGGGTATGATTCCATAGGCTTTCCTGTGTTCCAGTGATACATGGTTTGGAAAATTTCCAATGCTTCTTCATTTCGTCCAGATGACATTAAGAATTTAGGACTTTCTGGGAGAATTGCATGGCCAATTGCTGCGATAAAACTCGGTACACTACATATAAGTAGAAATACTCTCCACGAATTCAAAACTAGAATTAATACACTTCAGGTAAAGCGTTCTTTGTTTTCAGAAAAATTATTTGTATCGCGCTTTGACTTTGACAAAATTAATCAGTGTTTGGAGATGTATATAAGTTTCTTTTATTTTCTATGTATAGGCACTTGCGGTAGCCATATAAATACAATCTATTCAATTATCTCTATATATATATATATATATATATATATATATATATATATATATATATATATATATATATATATATATTTGACATATCAGATTATTCCTGTAAATATATAAATATATATATATATATATATATATATATATATATATATATATTTATATCTATATATATATATATATATATATATATATATATATATATATATATATATGTATACTTATATATATATATATATATATATATATATATATACTTATATATATATATATATATATATATATATATATATATATATATATATATATATAGGTTGTAGGTTACTAAATTATTTGGGAATTATTGATATTACAAATTATGTGATACTAACACGAAAATATCATATTTCATATTTGATTTGATAACTAACAATAGCAATATGTTCTTGCATAATGAAATTTAAATTAAAATATTTTGAGTGCCTGCACTTGACTTTCTTTTACGTAGTTTTCACTAGATTTATATGTATATATATATATATATATATATATATATATATATATATATATATATATATATATATATATATACTTTTGTTTTGTTGCTTCCTTGCCAACTTAGCTCTAATCACCCAGATGTATGTGTTTATATGAATTTATGTATGTTTAAATTTTTTTGTATAAATGCAAACTGGCATGAGCAGAAATAGAACCCCAACATTCATCGTGTTAATCGATAATATATCCTCTACTCCACGGCGGCTATTGAAATTCTATATTTAATCAAGAAAACAATCCTACAATCTTGAAGCAATAATCCAAACCATTGTAAACATTTTATTGGCGGGTTAAAATATCTTAGATTTTAAAATTATTATTTTTAATGGCTTGTATGCTAATATATGGTCATTTATCACTTTTCAAAAATTCTGTGACACAATATCTTAAATCTAGCCCCGCTACTAGTTATTTAATTGATTCAAAACAAAAACGAAGCAACCGTCAATTTATTAAAATTATTGATTAAACTATTTGCTAAAACTAAGTATTACACCTAATCAATGATTGAGTAATAGAATAAAGATAGCTTTATTTAACTACTATTCCAATCTAACGTGTCTGGTTGGTAAAACAAATCGCTACATTCAGATCGCATTTTATATTGAACGAATGCGAGTATAACCTAAAATTTGTTTAAAAAATTCATAATTTCCCGGTAAGCAGTTGTGTATGTTATACTAAAAATATTTTGAATTTCAATTGTTTTTGATTTTATGACCCGAGTCATTGTATTTCAGCAGTTGGCCATTTATCATTTTAAATGAATGCCGTAACACTGCAAAATTGATAGTATGTGGTTATTTCTTTGATTCAAATACCAAGACAAACCAAGAGAAAAATTTTTAAAAAAGTACTGTGCATAAGATGTATGTATTTTTGAATAATCAATTCAATTACAAAATAGAATCTTAAGTAAATTTATAATCCTGATTTTTGAAGAGATAAATGATGTTATTTGTTCATTGACTTTGACAAACAATACAAAATTGAATGTAACAATAAAATTTATGGAAACTGGATTTATAAACGCGCACGAATATTGTTTATACTTTCCTTTACAAAGTAATATATGTATAGAGATCACCAAAAAATCAAACTTGAGATTTCAACGGATATACACGTTTTGACCTTCCCTGAATCGAATGAGACTTTTTTCGCAGTGACGTCTGTGTGTGTATGTGTTCAAATTTAACTCTTGTATATGGTCTAAATGTGCACCTTCTATTTTTGAAACGAATATTCCAACCAGAAGTGCATGTTTACTCTATGCATTTCTTGTTCTACCTACAATATCACTAGAACGGCTGCACTTACGACAAAAATAGTTATGTTCAAAATGAAAGATATTAATATTTCGCACAATTTTTGTTTGTGAAAAGTTTCTTTAAAATATGTACCAGTTACGAGAAAACCGCTATGGAAAATCTTTTTATTCTTATTTATATTGTCATGGAAATATAAATGTAAGAATTTTTACTTTCTTTTACAGAGTAATAAGTAAGTATGGTAATCATGAAAAATTTCGAACTCGAGATTTCAACGGATATACATGTTTTGACCTTCCCTGAATAGAATGTGGCTATTATCGGAATGACGTCTATCTGTCTGTGTGTGTGTGTGTCTGTATGTGTGTGTGTGTGTGTGTGAAAGCTCTAGGGCCAAAACTGTCGAACGCAAAATTATGAAACTTCAAACTTAAGACTTGTATATGCCCTAGATGTGCACCTCTTATTTTTGAAAAGAATATTCAAACCGGTAGTGCATGTTTACTCTATACATTTTTTGTTCTATCTCCAATATATCTAGAACGGCTAGACTTACAGCAAAAATAGTTATGTTTATAATGCAAGAGATTAATATTTTGCAAAATTTTTGTTTGAAACATTCCTTCAAGAAATGTACCAGTTGCGAGAAAAATGCTACAAAACATTATAAATATCGTGTTTACGTTGCCATGGATTCGCATGTAGCTTATAAAATCAGATCATCTGCTATGGACTATGACAGGAAAACAAAATAGAGCCAATTAGATAAATGACATTTCAGAATATTTCTGTAGAGTATTGGTTAGTTTTGATAGCTAGTACTTCAAAACCATTACAAATTGGTATTGGTATCATTTTCCACCCATTCATTTATATAAGGTAAGCTTGGTTTTCATATTGTTTCTGTTGGATTATTATTTTCTAATTTTATATTTTTATAATCAATATCAGTGAAAACTGCGTAAAGGAAAGTTGAGTGCAGGCCATTCCAGATATTTTTAATAGTTATCGTATTATTTATGCCTGAAAAGAATTGACAAATTAACAAATTATAAATAATGTTTGTCATATTGTGCGGGTTAACACAAATGGATCAACTGAAAAGGTGAATATTAAAGAATCAATATTTATGTTTCATATTTAAGATACAATATTGGAAAATATAATAATTTTAGAGTATTACTGTGGAGTATTGGTGTTTTTTGACAGTTTGTTTGGAATATATATTTCTATTGAAAACTACGTAAAATAATGTTATGTGTTGGCCACAACCGATTTTCTATTTTCTTTAATAAAAATGTACATTATTATTATTATATTGATGTAGTATAGACTGTATATGATAACCAAGCAATAATACGAGTATATTATCAAGACAAGAATATTATATACATCTCCAAAAATATTATTATTATAATATCAAAACAAGATAATTATGTGCATCTCCAAAGGTATAATAATTACATCAAATACAAATAAGCGCGATGCCATGAATAATTTTTGTTATAGAATATCAAACATCTATATTACAAATTATTATATCTATTCGAATATGGCCTTCAAGCAAATGAAGAAAAAGTAACAAATATATTATCAAAAGAAGAATATTATATAGGTACATCTCCTAAAATATATTATTAACATATTCTCAAATCCAGTAAAATTATATACATCTTCAAAAATATGTTTATTCTTTCGAAGACAAAGCACGATGCCAATTATTTTTGATATAGTATATCAATAACCTATTTTATGATATATTATTCTTGGATGAATATGACCATGAAGGAAAAAGTCAATAAATAACTGTGAAAAACAATAATATATTATCAAGACAATTGCCCCAAATTGCACTAGATTAGAAACTAAACTGATATTATAAATGAACAACATTACTGCATTTGTTTAAAATTTACTGCGAAGAATGATAAAATGCGTAATTTCCTGTGTTTTATATGCACTATGTTTCAGTAAAATAAAATTCAAAAATAACCTATTGTATATAGCCCGTTTTAAGACTAAAGTGTATATGGATAATAAAACAAATAATAATACAAAAATATTACCGTAGATATCAGTGATATTATAGGAAAAATCCATTGGTAGGATGACCCAAGCAATAAACGCCAGAAAAGCATTTCCTGCGGCTAAAAATATGCCAGCATAAACCATTACTCTCGGTCTATACTTTGATGAATGAAGTTCTGCAATATAGGACATCAAGATTGTATAAGGACCAGATCCGCTGCAAATTCAACATTATATATTTGGCAATGTAAAATACCAAAAATATATTAAAGCTATATAATGTATAGTAAGATATACGATGCGAGCAGCAGTTTTTGATTATTATGGCCTTTTGGATAACAATTTGAAAAAATGTTATAGCTATAGAAAGTCTGACAATTAAAAATAAAACATAAAAAAAAAATTAGTGCATATATGCACTAATATATTTTAAAATTCAAAATTATAATATTTAATAATAATTTTGTATGGCCTTTGGGTAAGCAATATACAAAATCTTATAGACATAAAATTTCTTAAAATTAGTAGCAAAATTTTTAGGTGTTTTAATTATTCTTATAAGGGCAGTATTAAGGGGGGCTTTAAATTTTGAGGCCCTATAACTCGGAAAGTATACGGGCGATTAGATTTGAACTGCGAGCGGATTCAAATGGAATACCAAATAATATGTGTATCAAATTTGGTGTGAATCGCTAAGGTACCGAACGAGCAAGTTAGCGAACATATATTTTTGGAGTTTTAGGGCTCTAAAATTTGGAGCCTCTCTTAATACTGCCATTTTACTAATAATTCTAAGATATTTTATGTCTACAAGATTCTTTCATATGTTAACCCAAAGGCCATTAAAAATGATTAAATATTAAAACTTTGAATTTTAATATATGCTCTAAATTATTTTTTTATCTATATAGTCTACAAAAATTGTAAGACTTTTTATATCTATAACATTTTTTTATATTTTCCTGATTTTAAGCACAAAAACCCTAAAAATGATAAAATATAATATAAAGTGCCATCATCTATTCTTGGATAGATTAACTAATCTAGCCATCATTGGATGGCATTACAGTTCCCTACATTATTATGCTCGCTACTTGTTTTTGATAATATCAAAAAAATTGCTTTTTTAACATATTTTCAAATTGTGAACTCATGCATAGTCTATAATAATTAAAAACAATTATTTTCAATTTTAATGCCAACCGTGATGTAGGAGGGAGACGTCTGCTGCTCGCATTGCGTTTCTTACCTAAGGCGAGATGGACGCATCGGTGCGTTGTACGTACCGAATCTTGTTTTTGTATTCATTTATTGAATAAATTAATTTGTAGTCTTTTACTTACACAAATCCACCGAGCACTTTAAATGCAAATAACATTTGAAACGATGTGGAGAACGCACAACCAATACTACAAAGTGTATCAATCAATTGTCCCCACATTTGTAATTTTCGTCTTCCATATGCATCTGCCAAGAAACCCCAAATGAAAATACTTCCTAAGGTTCCTAAAATAATAAAGAAAATTGTAGCAATAATGACTACATTAACATCGTAATACGTAATCCAGATAATTGGTGATGAAAATTATAAAATATAAATCGACCTTGCGCATTTGCAAAATATAAAATTTTAATTGATATTTCTACTTTTAATTTGAGTCTATTACAATATATATATATATATATATATATATATATATATATATATATATATATAAATATATATATTTATATATATGCGCTTGACTTACCCAAGTAATAGCATCCGTTCAGCATTCCTTTATCGACCAGAGAGAGTGCAAGATCACATTCGGCCACCGGTACCACATAAGCCAGTGCCGTCGTTGAGAAAGATGATGCACATGATGCAAAGATAACAACCAGAAATAAAAAATAATTGAATTTCCCGTAGCCAGTAGCTGTGATGGCGGTTTCGAAATTGAGCTTTTCATTCAAGCTATTATTAACTGAAAATAAACAAATGCATTCCGTCTCATTTATTGTGAAAAAAGTTTTCCTGATTATTTGTAATAATTAATCGGAATTGTATGTCTTATCCAATATCTATCCACCAATGACAAAATTTATAAAAAAAAAACAAGCTTAGCTCCAACGCACCTATGCGTGCAGTCGCCTTATAAGTAATATATGCGATGCAAGCAGCTGCTTTTAATTAATATGGCCTTTTGGTTAACAATTTGAAAATATGTTATAGTTATAAATTTTGGGGCCCTATAACTCGTGAAGTATACGGGCGACTGGATTTGAACTTCCAGTGGATTTAAATGGGATGCCAAGTAATATGTGTACCATATTTGGTGTGAATAGCTCCAGTAACATCAGAAGAGTAGAGGACTAACATCGAAGCATATAAGTTATGTATATTTTTGTATTCAGGGCGACAAGACAAACACTTTTTCTTTAGGAATTTTTTTGATTTGAGACACACGACCGAATGCTTTTGTTTCTTTGGTACTTCGTACGGCGAGCTAAAATCTAAATTTGCATTATTTTGTATTAAATTTATGCTATCATTGCCATGAAGCAATATCAACATTTATGTTAACTAGGAATGCAAATGTAACGATAATATTCAATAAATGGAACTTTCTTTCGAAATAATTTTATGAATATACGTAATTTTTTTATTATAATCACATTATTTGTAACTCATACCTTGTTCCAGATATGGAAAAAGTAGTAAGAATGAACTGTTATTTGTGGATGAAATATTCTTTGCAAAAATTGGAGTTATTCATACTCGGGATGTACAAATGTCAAAATTAAAAGTACTACAGTATTAGCGGAGATATTGAATTTTTTTTTTTTTCACATACGTAATATATAAAAGAGAGTATTGTGATTGCAACAAATATCGACCTTGAAAATATTCATTATGCACATACACATAGACACACATACCGACACAGAGATACACAGACATACAGACAAAGAGATACACAAATACATACATACCAACACACAGACACTATTATACAGACACACACCCACAGAGGCACACACAGACGCCATTGTGAAAATAGTCTAAATGAATTCAGAGTCCCTCAAAACGGATATCCCAACACATTACTTTGTACATATCGTATAAGAAACTTTTAAGATGTGGGCAAATTTATATATGGCATGAATGTAGATCTAAAATACTACATAACATATGAACTGAGTTACTTACCTAATGGACGGGTCGTCGTATCCTTAGTGGGCACCGGCATTTTAATCTCAATATGAACGATCACTATTTCAAACAATAATATTATTTTTAAATCATAGTTGAGTAAGATCGAAGATATGACTGTTACGTGCAGCATGTGAACAAGGCTTAAATACACAATGCCAAACTTACCGAACCTTGACTCCATATATTTTTACTTTCTTGTATGAAGTCTAAAAAGAAGTAATGCAATCATGAAAATTTTCGATATAGAAATTTTAACTGAAATTCACATTTTGACTATGCTTGCATTGAGTATGACTATTTTCGAAATTATGTCTGTTTGGCTGTGTGTGCGCGCTCTAGAACTAGGTCCGTTGACGGAAAAATTATGAATCATTAAACTTAATGCTTAATGCTACTATATTCCCAAGAACCTCAAATTTTGAAAATTATATCTTAATAATATACTCATGCTGCTTTTTGCAAATCTCGGAAAACATAATAGCAAAAGGAAAATAAATCTTAGAAAAACTTATAATATTCAAATTTCAAGTGACTTTTGATTGCAAAGTTTAATTGTACAAGATTCGGTACGTACAACGCACCGATGCGTCCAGCTTGCCTTATAAGTAATATATGCGATGGGAGCAGCGGTTTATTAATTATTATGGCCTTTTGGTTAACAATTTGAAAATATGTTATAGATATTTAAAGTCTTACAATTCTATGTGGATTATTTTGATAAAATAAATTTTAGTGCATATTTTAAAATTCAAAATTATAATATTTAATAATTATTTATGGCTTTTGGGTTAACAATATGGAAAAATTTTGTAGATATAAAATATCTTAGAATTATGATTAACATTTTCAGGTGTTTTAGTTATTTTCATAAAAGCAGTATTAAAGATGGCTTTAAATTTTGGGGCCCTATAACTCGGGAAGTATACAGGCGATTGGATTTGAACAGCCAGCAGATTCAAATGGGATGCCAAATAATATGTGTACCAAGTTTGGTGCGAATCGCTCTGGCACCTTCAGAGGTACGTAGAGGTCACAAATTTGTGTTCCGAGCGAGCGAGCGACGACCAACATCCAAGTATATAAGTTATATATATATATATATATATATATATATATATATATATATATATATATATATATATATATGTATATATATATATATGTATATATATATATATATATATATATATATATATATTTGGATTCAGGACGACGAGACGTTAATGAAATATTTTGATCCGAGAATGCTACAGACGCATTAGCCTCTTCGGTATTTCGTACGGCGAGTTCAAAATGTAACCTTATCTGAATGCCTTTAAAAATATTCTTCTTTTTATGTATGTTTTTCTAATTACATTATATATTATTGCTTTTGTGTTATAGCTATCGTAGCGTGAATTTTTTACAAAATAATGCGTTATTATAAATATAGATAATGTATAAGAAAGTCGGGTGAAGGCTACTTCAGTGTTTTACGTAAATTGTTGGTAATTTAAACTGTTACATATGACAAATTGCATTATTATCAGGCATTGTTTCGATTATTTATATTTATAACCACTCATACATAATAATGTGTCTTTAGAAAAACTGAAAATTTTTATATTAGTACCCTTTGTCTTTCTTGTGTAATTATTACGCTAAACCCATGCATAAGCAGCATGCACATGACGCCATTTTACTTATTATACGCACATTAACAAAATTTTAAATCAATGGTTACGCAGATACCACCAAAAGTTCATTATTTTTAATAGAGAACAACAGTCAGCTGTGTCTCGTCACGTGTCTCGTATTTTGAACACGAAACTGGCACACCATACCACGTTCTTGACGTGTCCACAATTAAAAGGTAATAATGCAATAGCATTGGAGGTTATTCATTCACATGTCTGCGATAAAAAAATTGTTTAATGTTATCTCAGTGATCCCCATTGTATTTTTGGTGTTAATTACGGAAAAAATAATGAAAAGTATCTATCACCCTTAGCTTACATACAAATCACACATTAAGTTTACACTTTTATAGCTTTTCTGACATTTGAAGCCCCTCGCAATACTGCCCTTATAAAAAAAATTAATACACTCAAAAATTCTACTATAAATTCTAAGATATTTTATACCTACAAGATTTTTTCATATTGTTAACCCAAAGCCCGGAAAAACTTATCATTAATATAATAACCCAGAAATGTATGTATGTATGTATGTGTAGAACGTTTTTTCTGTAAAAATGCAGATTGGCATAGAACGGGAATCGAACTCACGACCTCCAGGGCACCAGGCGAGAGTCTTAGCCAATATGCCATGGCGACGGCTAACAATCTAATAAAAAAATATCAAATAGATTATACTGATATAAAACAAGCACTACTCTTCTGAAGTTCAGTCTGCTTTGAAATAGACAAAAACGAATCAAACGTCAGAATGAAATGTCTAAAAAGCTTTTGTGATAAATCTTCAATTAATTTGATGATTTGAAGTGAATTTAGTGTTGTGTACTTTACACAGAAAGGCATCTGCTATATTATATTGATATTGTATGCCAATGAGAAATATAAATAATTGTTAGTTAATAAAATTAAGTCTTATTTATTCTAATTTGAAGTTTGTTAGTCGCTATTAAGCATTTATGTTAAAATGACCGACCAAAGAACAAATATAAATAAAAGTGCTACCACATGAGCGTCAAGAACAGTATTTCAACGTACGAGTTAAGGAAACATTGTTTGAAGTTTAATCTTAAGTTTAAAGGTAGTAACATGTTATAATTTCAATTTTTAAGTATTCAATATGAAATAAGTGCATATTATTGCCTAATTAGCATATATTTTTAGCAAATACGTGTGTCCGTCCATTTATTTTATTTCATAGTTAATATTTTCACTTCAAAATTGCCAAGAAGCAGTGATTTTTGAAAATATGAGTTGCGGTAAGATTCTATAGTTCGTCAAATTATAATAACTGCAAGGAAGTCAATTTATAATTCTGATTATTAGAGAAATAAAATCTTGAAGAGATAATTCAAACATATTTAGAAACATGATTGGTTGGCAATTTTATTTTTGATGGCACAATGCATTGTATTTTAGCATATAACTAATTATCATCACTATTAAAACTGCCTTCACACTGCAGTTTAATACTGCAAAATTCAGAATCTAGCCTGATTATTTAATTAAAAAACAATAATGAATCAAATGTCAAATCATTAAAAATGTTGTGTAAAAAGGGTTTGTATAATATAATCGAATCAAATAATAAACAGCAATCGTAGGTAAATTTATAATCCTGTTTTTTATATACAATCATGGAAACTGTCTAAAGATACAAAACTTATGGCCAGTTGCACCATACAAGATTATAACCAAAGTTTAACAAAATTTAGTTTAAATTTATCGGATGTTACACAGTGCATGAAAAGCGATCGATTAGTTAATCTCAGCATGATCTAAGAACAAAATAGCGTTCAAAAAAAGGACTCGATTTTTTCTTTATTATTATTTGCAATGTGGACATTTGTATTACTATTATAGTCAAACGATACAAAATGAAGAAAAACCGTGTTATTATTATTAAATTACATAAAAATTCGCCATCAGTCAAAACTGACCTATGTTCTGTATACCATATGGGCACATGGTGCACACGGGTGACCCTAGTTAAATATTATAATTTTGAATTTTAAAATATGCACAAAATTTTTTTTTACCAATATAATCTATAAAAAATTGTAAGATTTTTTATATCTAACATTTTTTCAAATTGTTAACCAAAAGGCCATAGTAATTAAAAACCACTGCTCGCAACGCATATCTTACCTAAAGACGAGCCTTACGCGTTGGTGCGTTTTATGCGTACCAAATCTTGTTTTTTATATAGTTAACCAATAATAAAATTAAAACAAACATGTATAAAAATTTGTGTTTTTTTTTCAGTTTTCTTAAAAGTCTTACCTTATTTTGCAGACAAACCTTACGTGATAAAAAATAACCAATGTCACTTTTGAAATCAGCAACAAAAACTACATTAAAATCACTTAACAAAACTAAATTATTATTATCATTATAATCAGATTTCTGTTAATTCTTGCTGATCTGGTACAAGTTAGGATCTGGTCAAAAATAAGTCTGAGCTAAATAGAGTTAATACATTATTATAATAAAATAGAATTTCAACAATTTGGGCGAGTTGTCTGTCACGAATAGTGTGGGGACGCATTGTACGACAAGGATTTGTGGGGGACGAATTGTGCTGCGAAATTATCCGAAAATTACAAAAAATAATCAAGTTTGTATTTTGACAAGCATTCACAGAAACAAAATTAACACAATTAATTATAAATTTTGTTGTTATAAACATTAGCATTGTATGTCATACAACAAACTGAAAATAACTTTAATGGATGATGCTGTTGCCACTCGGTGAAACATAATGAAAAATTAAAATAAAAACACTCGGTGTAAGTTTCACAAAAATAATTTATTGAGACGACTAGTTTCGGTTGTTAAACCATCTTCAGGTCTAAGACCTGAAGATGGTTTAACAACCGAAACTAGTCGTCTCAATAAATTATTTTTGTGAAACTTACACCGAGTGTTTTTATTTTAATTTTTTACAACAAACTGAAATTATTACTTTTAATTTCTAAGCTTAATTACTAATTGATTCGCTGGGAATACAACTTAATGGTCAATTTCTGAAACCTAGTAATCGCGAACATTTTACTAACAATAAACTACTATCAAAATCAATTCGATTAAACTGTTCAAAATAAGCATACATTGCTTATTTATAAGGACTGCAATATTATAACTAGAGGCGGGCATTTCTGAAAAATTGATATCGATTATCGTTGTTAGAGAATTATAAATTTATAGATATCGATATATCGCAATATTTAAGTTATAACCTATAGCTTATGAATTGACAATGTGTATATGTCGGTGTTACGTTGAATTGGCGCACGGTCAGATTGTAAATCATGCAGCCGTCAAAATCTGTCGGTTATAGGAGACAGTTTCACACTGAAATATACAATATCAATAAGATAGTTGTTGATAAATAAATATACAAATATATATATATATATATATATATATATATATATATATATATATATATATATATATATATGTATATATATATTACGATTATATATATATTAAATTGAAAACAATTATCGAAAGGCAATATTGTTGAGATATGATATTACGTATGTTTTTAAATGCTAAACGCATTTCATGGCCGTCTACAAGTAAATAAGGTAACTTTCATATATTGCCAATGCCAAAAGAATTGCAAATTTTTTGGAACAGTGTATGTGGTGCCCAAAAAATGAAAAAATTAATTACATATACAGTAGGTTACTAAATTATTTGGGAATTATTGATATTACAAATAGTTTAATACTTGTGTGATACTAACACGAAAATATCATATTTCAAATTTGATTTGAATACTAACAATAGCAGTATGTCCTTGCATAATGAAATTTAAATGAAAATATCTTGAGTGCCTGCACTTGACTTTCTTTTACGTAATTTTCACTAGATTTATATATATGTATATATATATATATATATATATATATATATATATATATATATATAAATATATATATATATATATATATATATATATATATGTATATAAAAGTTAATACAAATATATATCCCAAACATACTGCCAAACCAACCAATACTTCACTGGAATACTCTGAAATGTCGCTTATCAAATTGATTCTATTTTCAAGTCAAAATATTATAACAGGCTCAGAATATTATTGACTGAACTATTTGCCAAAGCCATAGCAACATATATAAGGTATTTATGATTTTCCGTAGCAGTTTTCTCGTAACTGGTACATTTCTTGAAATAACTTTTTAAATAAATGTTGTGTGAAATAATATCAATTGTGGCATAACATGGGAAACGTAAATGATACTTGATAATTTTTAAAGGCGCTTTTCCAATTAATGGGACATTTTTCGATAATATGTTTCAAGCAAAACTGAGTAGAAATTTTAATATTTTTTGCTATTATAAGATTATCAGTCGATATGTGCAAAAAAATTTCAATATGTGCAAATAATTAAATTAGTACGCAAACACTTCCGGTTGAAGTAGTCTATCCAAAATTGGAAGTGGGATGAGGAAACTCCACGCCGACTCTTGTAGACATATACCACAATGCTCCACAGGGGTGTCGCTTGAGCCGGGTGGTAGCTCTACATCTCGACCAAAACGACTAGTAAGAGGTTCTTCGTCCCGGAACAAATACATCTTAAATTCAAATCATCATAGTTTTATGTATACGTTGTAGAGCGATCACACACACATATATACACAAATACACACATACAGACATCATTCACAAAATAGTTCAAATGGATTCAGGAACCCTCAAAAGAATATACCCATAAATATATCGAGGTCAATATTTTACTTTCTCTTAGAGTCGTTTTACACGTACGAGAATTACTCCGAAAATTATTGCGAAAATTACTACCATAACTTTTGACAGTTATTGTCGGACGTGTAATACAGCATTTTTTCCCTGAAAATTATTCCAAAAATTTTCGCAATAAAAATATAGTACAAGTTCTATATTTTTACAAAAATAAAGTAAATGAGCGAGAATGTGCGCAAAACAAAATCTATTTGTATCTGTCAATTTTGGCTCATGCTCAAGGTACATAACCTCAAAAAACAAAGTATGTTGAAGAAAATTCTAAATGTGATTGTATTTCGAGATGGTGCAAATTTAATCGCAAATATCTTCAAATTTATCATCGTATAGTATCGGCTAATATCGATTAAGCAATTGAAAAATTTCCGATACAAACTCTGGTTTCACACACTTTTAACTTTTTATCACCGTACGAAGTACAGAAGAGCTAAAGCAATCGATCGTGTGTCTGTATCATTATCGGCTCAAAACATTTCATCAACAAAAAGTGTTATTCTCGTCACCCTGAATCCAAGAATATATAAAACTGAAAAACCTTTTTGCTAAAGACATTTTTGATCCGAGAATGCTACAGACACACGACTAAATGCTATAACTATTCTGTACTCCGTACGGCGAGCTATAAATAGCTACAGTGATACCCCGACTTACGCTACTCCGAGTTCTTGATTTTATGAAGCCATAAACATCAAAATAACGTTTTTCGTAACTCATATATTATTTTTATATTTTGTAATAATATGTATAATGAACACCTCCGTCCACCTCCCTCAAAACTAAAGAAATTTAATCCTATCTTTATCAAATAATTACGAGCTATTTATGTGCTGCTCAAATACTTATGTTTCAATATTTGTGATAATGCCCTATTGGCCCAAGATACTTATTTTTATATTTCACTCAAGCTCAATTGGCTCAAAATATCTATTTTTATATTTTTCACATGCAAAAAATCCCTTATTTTCAAAGTAAATAAAATATTTCTTTATCAGATAATTAAAACAAACCATCAAGTACATCTAGTTCGAAGTAATGCCACTTCGCAATGGGCTATTTCAGATGGTGGCGCTACCATTTACTTCGAATGTTCAAGCAACCAGTGATAGAAATCATACACACAATATTTTATCAAAGATATTCCATCGAATAATGACTGTTTATTTAATAATAAGATAATACGGACGCATTGTTACACTTTTGGTCAAATTTATATTTCTTAATTACATAATACTACTCAAAACCTATCATGATGAAACAAACCTCGATAACGAAAGAAAAAAAAACTCCTACTCGATCTTTATAATAAAAATATCAGTCGATTCGTAATTGCATAAATAATGCCTGGTAAAAATATAATTCTTTTGAACTTGCAGTTTTGAAGATAAAAATAAAAAATATAATAAATAACGCTTTGTAGGTTTTTATTTTTATTCCTTTTTCTAGGCAACTATCTTATTGCACGCATACAAATGTTATTTATATATTGCAACAATGATTTACAAAAATATTACAAGAAAATTCACCACCCGGTAGAAGTAAACCTTATTCTGTATACATTAAGGGCACACGGTGCCCACAGGTTACCCTATTACTAATAATAAAAATCTTGAAGAATTACTCCACACATATTTAATCCTGTGATTGACTGGCAAAAATATTTCAAATTATTAAGCCATAGCCACTGCAAACATAGCTAAACTAGGTTTCGTCGAAGCCTTATGATTCCTTTATTACAACATTAAAATGAATTTTTTTTTTTTCAAATAGCCAATACTTTGCTTTAGCCTTCTCTAGTTTTCGAATTTCAAGTTTTCGCTTAGATTTCTTTTTATATTGTTCTATATTTACCCTATTTTCAAATGTCCATAGTTTTTATTGAGATTACAAATTTTAAATTTTAAAACTAGACAAGGATACATTGACTATTTTTCTACTGGAATATTCTAAAAGTTTTATTCAAAATGTATTAGCAAGTATTTTAAGGGTAATACGAACGCTTCTACTGAGTAGTAAATAGCATTGGCTCTTATGGCGCTACGATATTCGTGCGCTTCCCCCTTTACACCGACCTGTAAGGACTGGCAACTATGGGGATTCCTCTTTATATTTAAATTTATATAGGTTAATTATCGATATATATATATATATATATATATATATATATATATATAATTATATATATATATATATATATATATATATATATATATATATATATATATATATATATATATATATATATATATATATATACAGTGGGGTTTGATCAACCCCGCAAGTTGCCTCCTGAGTGTCGTCCATTAGCTACGGAGCCTCAGAAGAGAGGAATGCTTTAGGCATTGGGATCCTCCCGGGTAACGACCGCTGGTCACGGTGCCCCAGGGAGAAAAAAAGCTATATGCATTGTTCTTCGAATTTGTTAAGTGGTTATTGGTGCGTGATGGACATTTACTGGTGAACTCCGTTCAGCCAGTTGGGCTTGCTTCATAATGGGACGCAAGGGTTAAGGCATTGGCTTCAAGAGATAAGGAGTTCGAGGGTCGAGCCGTAAGCCATGTGCCAAAACCAGCCGCTCCTGCAGGTCAATAGTGCCATGCTGCTACAGTTTGCCGTGGCCAATACGAGTCGTTGGAGGGACATGTAAGTATCGTAAGTTTTTCCTTGACAAAGCTACCATAAATGATTTGAGAAATATGTTTTATATGTATCTACCTCTACATTGCGTGACTTATGAGGTGCCGGTCGAATACGATGAGTCCGTGCGTGATAATTGTATGGCGATATTATGTTGTAAATTACTATTTGTTTTCTTAAGGCAAGTCGTAAAGTGTTGTGCATCGAAAGTAAACAGAGGTTTTATAATAAAATAGTGAATGTTAAAGAAATAAGTGTGTTATTGCGTAATCTCCGTCACAAAATGTTCGTATGACAGAAATATTAAATTTTCTTTAATTTCAAGAAGGAAGTATTTATAGAGCTCATCAAAGATAAAAATAATAACCTACAGAAGTTTTATTTAAAATAGTTATATTTTTTTATCTCCGAAACTGCAAGTTCAAATATAAAACATTTTTTCCAGGCATTATTTATTCAATTACGAATCGACTGATATTTTTATTATAAAGGTCGAGTAGGAGATTATTTCATATGGGTTTTGAGTAGTATGTAATTAAGAAATATAAATTTGACTAAAAGTGTAACAATGCGTCCGTAGTATCAGTCATTATTCGATGGAATATCTTTGATTGTAGGGTAACAATAACTGATTTCAAATATTGTGTGTATGATTTCTATCACTGGTTGAAGGAGCATTCGTAGCGCCACCATCTTAAATAGCCCAGAGCGGAGTGGCATTACTTCGAACTAGATGTACCTGATGGTTTGTCTTAATTTTCTGATAAAGAAATATTTAATTTACTTTAATTATAAGGCACTTTTCGCATGTGAGAAATATAAAAATAGATATTTTGAGGCAATTGAGCTGAATGAAATTTAAAAATAGGTATCTTGGGCCTATACGGCTTTAGCTAAAAAATTGAAACATAAGTATCTGAGCAGCACATAAGTAACTCGTAATTATTTGATAAAGAAATGATTAAATTTCTTCAGTTTTAAGAGACTTCTGTCTTGAGCAGCTTATAAATAGCTCGTAATTATCTGATAAAGAACTGATTAAATTACTTTAGTTTTAAGGGACTACGCACTTGCGTGATATATAAATATAGGTTCCTTGGGCCTAAACGGCTTTAGCTCAAAAATTGATACATATTTATACCTGTTCGTAATTATTTGATAAAGAAATGATTACATTACTTTAGTTATAAGGGTCTTTTTCATCATAAATAGCTCGTTTTTCAGAATTAATAAAAATAATTAGTTTCTCATTCTTAAGGGGTGGTAAGGCTTACTCGCCGTCCAACTAGCCCCACCACTGTGTAGATGTTGCAGCTAAAAAATATTTCATGAGTTATTTGTGAGCTCATAATTTGAGAGTATTAAATATATTTCTTAATTAAGAAACTTGGTCCCAATAAAACATTATGTACATATTTAATGAAAAGTTGTATTTACGCGAATTCGACTTATTTTGTCAATTGTTTCCATGTAAATAACTGGAGGTTTTAATTTCGAATTAAAAATTAAAATATTATTTTATTACGTGAGAAACAAAAATCTTACATAAAATCAGATATGATACAAAATAAATTCACAGCAAAATTATAGTTTAATTCTTTAATTATTTTACGACCTAACCTTTCAATACTATTGTAGTCTAGTATGAAATTATATAGAATTTTTTAGTATTATACATATTTTTACTATTGTCTATGTAACCATATATGTATTTTATATAATAAAAATCTGTAGTGTCCTTCACTCAGGTCTCTTTTATTTAGATATTATTATATAGGTTATATAGATTTATTGTGTTTTAAATTCATTCTACCATTGCCATGAAACAATATCAATATGTGTGGTATCTAAGAAAACGTAAATGTAATGGCTAATTTCAAAGGCGATTTTTCTGTAAATGGTACATTAATCGAAAAAACAATTTCATCAAAAGTTGTTAGTAATTTAATTATCTTTAACTGTTCATGAATCAATCACTTTTGTCTGTACGCCTACAGTAATCGGTAAAAAGAAGTACCTAGGTGTTTCTTGTACGTGGATTGTCGGAAAACGAAAAAAATCAGAGGAACGCAAATTTTCACTCTGTTTTCGTGCATGTTTAAGGAATAAAGACAGCACAATAGAAGATTACAAATATATATTTGTTGTTAAATTATAAACCAATTTGTGCAGCAGTATAATTTTTGCACACTTCAATGGTGTGCGCGATTCCGCCTCTCAGGAGGAAGTGACATTATCCGTTAAAATACATTAAATGTACCAGATTATAACCCAGCTTATTTAATTTAATACGATTTGAAAAATAATCAAATCAATATTTTTTTCTTCAAAATATCGATTATATCTTTTATTGTATAATATGAAAGCTATATGTGTCTAGAATATGAGGTTGAAACAGCTTTTCAATCTGGCAAGTACTTTCGTTGCTACAGCTTGTTGAACGCTCCGCGTTCCGAACGCGCAGAAGCGTTCAGGTATAAAGTATCAACTAACGAAAATTTTAAAAGCGATTATCTCGAAACTACATTTTTCATAACTACAGCACGGCTAGCGATCGAACGGTTCAGCCGATTGTTTTCAGATAAAAACTGCCAAAAAGTAAACTCTTATTGTTGGATCATATACCTACATCTAGTACACACTGAAAGAAAGAACTGTTTGTAGCAACCAGCAATCTGGTTGCTGCAACTAGATTTTCTAGTGAATTTTCGTTCAACTATATATCTAATTGGTGCAACTAGACTATTCTTATTGAGGTTGAATGGATGCGGCACACAGATATCTTGTTGTGGCAACTAGATTGAATGTGTTCGACACACAGGTCATCGTGTTTTATGTATAAAAAAAAAACCAACATCCTGGATTTATATAATTACCTTAATTTCGTTCGGGAAGCAAGCAGCAATACTTCGCGCCAGCTCTAAAGTCGTGCTCCCTTAATTTATTATATTTATAATTATTAATATTAGGGAGGATTTTACCTGTTGTTAAGGTTGCATGTAGATGGATGGTAACCGACGATATTTAACTACTGAACCATCCTGTGTGACACTTTATTTCATTAACACCAATCATAAGAGCATATGCACTTTTGTAAGTGACGGCCCACGGAATCCTCCGATATGAGCCTCTATGTTGAGTCTGAAAATAGAATGCGAGTTGAGCTAACGCTCAGTGAGAAGGGAGTCATTAAGCACTGACTGACGACGGTCTAATAAAGCAATAATGATTAAGCCATTTGTAACAGAATAATGAGGTAGAATAGAATTTAACTGTGCACAAGAAACATTCCAGCCTAAGCAACAAGTGCTTAGGTCTGCTAGAACCGGGCCCCGCGCCACAGACTTGCTGGGGGAAATACGGGAAATGCCAGAGGTATCTCTCCTCACAAACTAGTTGTGTGCGCTAACGAGAAGCTTGCCTCCGCGGTGGAACCTTACGGCATCGGGAGAAAGAGTAAAACTCAGTCCCCACAGTATCCCTTCGAAGGTACGAAGGTAATCTTTGTGCTCCTCACAAACTAGTGTGAATCTACAAGAAGCTTGCCTCCGCCAAGAGATTTGCATGGTATCAGGAGGTACGAAACGATACGTTGGGCTCAATCCTAAGGATAAACACTAAAGTTGGCAGGCAAGGGCACCGCTGGCAACATACCAGTAAATATATATGCTACATCGCAGGGCTCTTTCTCGACTATCCCTCGCACGAAGCGGTTTCCAGGGCAGCAGCGATACAAAGGTTAGGGATAGGTGAGAACAACACATTTTGCCATACACATAACGTACATTCAGGATAATGGCTATCACCATTTACCTATGCATATGATTGCAAGATTACAAATATAAGCAGACAGACTTGACTCACCGCTAATTTTCTCCATACCAGATGCACAGGGCACAAATCACAAAAACACTACCATTCTCATTGAACAGCTAAACTATACTGAAAGAGAAATATCATAACCAACAGATACTACTTAATCCCTTCGACCGCGTCTGATTGACTAATCCTACAACTATACGATGTAGTTGGGTGCACAAGACATATTTCTTTCAGTGCAAGTATGTAATATTTATTGTATTTAACGGCAGGTCAAACTCAAAAATATAGGTAAAAATACTATTTCTAATTTCAAATGGCCGCCAATTTCTTAATGTTCGACCTATTTACTTTAACTTAGGTATATGATCCAGGGAATTTTATGTAGTTTTTGAACAATTATCAATTTCGCTTTCACATCAGGACCCCTATTCTGGGAGATATCACCTCTAAATGGTGATAATTTGATGACGTATACCACGTCGTGATAGTGATATTCTTGGATTAGGTTTCCGTTGATAACTTAGTTACTTTTGAATTTCCAAGTTCATTTTAGTTTATTCATATTAAAGTTGGTATTTTGATTTTTTGACATTATAGATGCAATTTTGTTTCAACGATACGATATTTATAGTTTAAAGTATGACAAATTAAACGCTCAAAACCGCATGTTCGTATGCTTTTTCGTTTTCCCGCAAAAAAATTCTGAAGTTTACTTATTTCTCAGGTTAATTAATGAGCAGGTCTTCTTAATATACATTGAATGCTATTGAATGTATTAGACAAATTTGTTATTTATCTTTTAATACTTGAATATATATATATATATATATATATATATATATATATATATATATATATATTGTCACGTTTTTAAAATTTATTGGCATGCGTTGCAATTGGTTTTGTTTTAGAGGTTGTTGATTAGAAAAATTATTATCTGTCATCATACTTTTTACCGCTAATCTCGATTATCGTTCCGCTTTCTCATTCGTTATTCTACTGATATTCATTCTACCGTTTATTTGTCCCTTTGGTTTTCGTTTGGAGCGGATACTTTACAGAAGAAGACGGAAGGGCGTTCTCCAAAGAGAACTGGCGCAGACACACCAACTAGTCTAAAGTCCAACGTCTAATAGAAACCGGGTAGAGTATCCTTTTCCTTTTCCTCGTTTAATTATTTTATCATTTATTTTAGTATTGTATTGGCGTTAAGCCTAGTTAAGTTCCGTTTTTCTATTTTGTAATAAATTTGTTTAATACCGATTTCGTTTACTTTTCTTATCAACGACGTCATAATTATAAAGGGTGTGTGCCAAATCCACCTACGAGCTAGCCGGTGTGGATTTGCCGTGGCATATTTTGGCGCACAACGTGGGGCTCTTTTTGACGTCGTTTGGTAATTCTCGTTACCTCTCTTCTCTTTTTCTCTTCTTTCATTGTTTGCGTTCTTGCGTCTTTAATTATGGATTTTTTGGGTCTTTTGCGTGATGAAATATCTTACGAATTAGCTCTACGGGGGGAAAACGATACAGAGGGACTCATGTTAAGTCAATTATATGCCCGTATCGATTCGTTGTCTACCGAACCGCTAGTAAATGTTTCGTTGAATGCGGAAAGTGAAATAATCACATGTCGTAATAAATTTAATTCCATCCTTACTTATATTTCTTCTCTTGCTTTAAATACTCTACCTCATATCTACCGTGAAGTCGACAATCGGCTAGGCCACATATTGAGGCGTATTTTAAGGGTGAAAAATTCCGAATTTACTACCGTGATCAAATCCCTCATCGAGGAAATTCATGTGTTGGATGAAGAACTTTATCGAAAACGTTCACGTCCTACTCCCGTTCAATCATCTGTCTCTCCTGTTTCTCCACTTCCTTCTAAACTTGTACCAATTTTCCAATGGGGAGTTCACTTTAAAGGAAATGAGTCCGTTATAGATTTCCTCGAAAGAGTTGAAGAACTTCATACATACATACATATATATGTATATATATATATATATATATATATATATATATATATATATATATATATATATATATATTGTCACGTTTTTAGAATTTATTGGCATGCGTTGCAATTGGTTTTGTTTTAGAGTTTGTTGATTAGAAAAATCATTATCTGTCAACATACTGATCTTGATTATCGTTCCACTAAAGCCATTAATTATCCTACCGTTATCCTACCGTTATTCTACCGTTGTTCTATCGTTGTTCTACCGTTGTTCTACCGTTGTTCTACCGTTGTTCTACCGTTGTTCTACCGTTTATGTTCATTTGATTTTGTTTGGAGCGGATACTCTACAGATGAATACGGAAGGCGTTCTCCCAAGAGAACTGGCGCAGACGCACCATCCAGTCTAAAGTCTTCCGTCAAACAAGCGACATGTTGGAAGATTTATTTACTGGAGACAAGGTATGTGGCATGAAGAAGGCTCTTTACGGGTTGAAGCAGGCTGGACGCGCATGGAATAAGTGTTTAGATCAGGAGCTTCGAAAACTCGGAGCAAACCCGTGCAGTGCGGATCCATGCGTTTATCTAAAGAAGACATATGATGATATGATCATAATCATCGTTTACGTGGACGATCTGCTGGTGATGTCACGTGATCCAGAAAGGATAAAACACTTTATGGTGATTTGAAGCGTTGCCTGGGAATTGACTTTAAAACGGATTCGGATGGGATCAGAATGAACCAGCGAACGTACATAAGAGACATCTTGAAGCGATTCGGTATGCAGGACTGCAACCCAATTGCGACTCCTCTAGATGTGGGCACACAGTTAGCGAAAACAGAGTCGTGGAAGGACTCAGTCAGAAAGAAACCGCCATACCGTGAGCTGATTAGCGCTTTAATATATCTGTCAGTCGCAACAAGACCTGACATTGCTCATGCCGCGAGTGTACTGAGTCAGTTCAACGACTGCTTCAGCAATGTTCACTGAGTTGCAGCGAAAAGAGTATTGCGTTACCTAAAGGGAACAGAGGATCTGGGCATAAGATTCAGACGTAATCAAGATTCTCTCAAAGGTTACGTGGATGCCGACTGGGGAGGACACGCCAACGACAGGCGATATTTTACTGGCTACGCATTCATCATGAATGAAGGTGTTGTATCTTGGGAGTCAAGAAAACAAAAAACGGTGGCGCTATCCACCACCGAGGCTGAGTACAACATGGCGCTCAGCGAAGCCGTGAAAGAAGCTGTACATCTTCGATGTTTCCTACAGGAACTCGGTATGTCTGGAATTGATATAGTGAGCATGTTTGGAGATAACGTCAGTGCACTAAAGTTAGCTGCGAATCCGGTATTTCACGCCCGTACGAAACACATAGATATTCGACACCATTTTGTGCGAGAGATACTTGACGCAGGAGTTATCAGTTTGGGACATGTTAAATCGGAAAACATGCCCGCAGATATTTTGACAAAAGCACTTACAAAGCCGAAGCATACTAATTGCGTTAATCTACTCGGACTTTCGAACGTATTGAACGCATCCTTCGGGGATCGCATCGAGGGGAACTGTTGAACAAATGATAGCGTCCCTATTAACAATATGATCAAGCATGCCGTTGTAGCAGTCATCAGCAAATGATCGGCATATGTTTATTATAAATTAAATGTAGTGTATTGTTTTTCTCATATAATTTTTGCGTGTACATCTTTTCACTAATAAAATACGTTGTTCTTTATTTGTATTCCATTTCATCTCATCAAAAACAAGCTTACATAGATTTACGTACGTAAATGCCGTAAAAGTTCAATCATCACAATGGATTGGTAAAGGATCTCCACGCCCCAAGAAAGCATGTCAGTCTCGATCCAAAGTCAAAGTGATGCTCACTGATTTTTCGACTTAATTGAATTGTGCATTTTGAATTCTTGCCTCAAGGTGAAACAGTGAACCGTGTGTAAAATAAATGCGTTTTACAATAGTTACGTGAAAAAATTCACAAAAAGAGACCAGAGTTGTGGCGAGACAACTCATGGTTCTTGCACCACGATAATGCGCCCGCACACTCAGCTTTGTCAATTCGTCAGTTTTGTGTCAAAAATCATATTACTGTCCTCCCTCAGCCTCCTTACTCGCCAGCTCTGGCTCTTGCGATTTTTTCTTATTTCCAAGTGTAAGTAGAGGAGGGGCGTACTTTGAAGAGGACAAGGACCAATAATCTGTATAATTAATAATAAAGTTTAAAATGATAAAGTTCGGTTATTATCTGAACAGACCTCGTATGTTAAGAAACCCATACCATCCCAGGCAGCCGTTTACTAGACTGAAAGAAGCAAACATTATTGAAAAATCAATATTAGTTATATATTTGGTTTACAAGAAATATGTAATTTTTTTTATTTTCCATTAATTAAAATTATTATTATTTTTTTTTTTTCTATTTCTTTTTGTATTATATGTCGTACTTCAATTATATACTATATTTTATTTATATTCTGAGTTCAAAAAAACAATTGTAGAACGGCGCGTTTCTCGTTTTTGTAGAGGACTAAAATTTTACAATGATCATTATTTCTTCGCATTGAACCAACTATTGGGAGCAATAAGATTGAGGGTCCAAAATATGGGCCTTATATACATATATATATATATATATATATATATATATATATATATATATATATATATATATATATATATATTAGGGTGACGCAGATTTTTTTTTTTCACTTTGAGCACTTGGCTTTTTTCCTTCCGTTACATCTAATAATGATGTCCAGAAAATTTCAGTCGAAAACGTTAACCCGTACAACTCGCACGTCCACCCTTTTTAAACGTACCATGTTATCCTGAGGTGCAAGTCTATGAGATCCGCAATTTCTAACTATGACGTGCTTGAATTTAGGAGTTTAAAGTCTTATAAAGTACTTCTATTTGAGATATTTCTGTTTTCTTTAATGACAAAATTGTACCAGTAGCCTACTCATGTCGCAGGTACTGAGGTCAAACCACAACAATACTGAAACGGTTTCGAGAAATATGACTCAATCCGTTGTGATATTGATATAGTAGCAAGAGTAACCAACTACTTCTGGTTAAGTAATTAATTTCAAAAATTAAAGAAATTTCTTTCGGGTCCTATACAGGTCCAACAAAGACAGAATTCCGTAAATAGTAAGAACATACTCAATGGTGGTGAATGCGCGTATATCCGTTAAATTTTCGAGGCCGACATTTTCTCATGATTACTATACTTCTTTATATACAATCGTATAAGAAAATAATATGCAATTGTCTTATTGAATATTTTAATTTTCATATTACATTATTTTTATGGCCTCGGATATACATCAAAATATAAGATTTATAAAAATATAAAATAATATGAATATTTATAGATGATTGGAAGATTAGTATTGTTTATTATTTAGAGAAATAATAAGACATATTTTATATAAATTTTGTTTCATTTCGCATTCTGAGTCGTAAGTATGTTGTGCGACAATAGTACACAAACCACATCTACAATACATGGTAAATCAAAATATAGTTACATCTGATCTTAAACTCAAAAGTGTTTTTTTTTTGAAAACCTACTAAATTATAAGCAAGTGATATAATATCCGCATTCTTTAGTCAGACTGATTCAAATTAGACCACAACAAATCGGAAGTGTGATACATTATAGTTAACTTTACCAAGGTTTCTAAATGTATACATTGTTCAAATTAAGGCCAAATTAATATAGGTCTAATTCGTTTGATCCGTATAAGTGCGATTAAAGATGTAGGCACTTTCGAGTTTTAAAATCGGTTGTGAAACAGTAAATATATAGGTGATAATTTCGATTCTTTGTAAATGTAGTTGAAACAAGTAAAAATGATGTGGTCAATTATGACGAAGCTATTGCGAAATGTGGCTTCGGTAAATTCAATTTGATATTGTTAGCAGTCGTAATACCCGGATCGTTTGCAAACATTTTTAACATTACAACGGCAGCGTATGTTGCACCAGCGGCGGAATGTGATCTTGCACTTTCTCTATTCGATAAAGGGATGCTTAATGCTAGTGTCTTTTTTGGTATGTATATATTGATATAATAATAAAATGTAAACATAGGAAATACTTCATTCTCCAATGGGAATTTGCAAGTTATTATCACGCCGTACGAAGTACAGAAAAGCAAATGGACTCGGTCGTGTGTCTGTAACATGCACGGATTAACAAATTTCTTAAAGAAAAGTTCTTGGCTCGACGTCCTTAAGACTTAAATATATATATTAAAAATGGGTTGTGGCCAACGCGGGACTTTCTTTTACGTAGTTTTCATCAATATTTATTGATTATAAAAATATAATATTAGAAAATAATAATCCAACAGAAACAATATGAAAACCAAGCTTACCTTATATAAATGAATGGGTTGAAAATTATACCAATACCAATTTGTAATGGGTTTGAACTAACTAACTATCAAAACTAAACAATTCTCTACAGAAATATTCTGAAATGTCATTTATCTAATTCAGACCATTTTGTTTTCTTGTCGAAATATTGACAGGCGCAGATGATCCGATTTATTAAGCTACATTCGAATCCATGACAACGTAAACAAGATTCTCATAATTTTCGGTAGCAGTTTTCTCGTAACTGGTACATTTATTGAAGAAACTTTTCAAACAAAAGTTGTGCGAAATATTAATATCTTTCATTATGAACATAACTATTTTTGCCGTAAGTGCAGCCGTTCTAGTGATATTGGAGATAGAACAAAAAATGCATAGAGTAAACATGCACTGCCGGTTAGAATATTCTTTTCAAAAATAGGAGGTGCACAACTAGACCATATACAAGTCTTAAGTTTGAAGTCTCATAATTTTACGTTGGACAGTTTCGGCTCTAGAGCGTTCACATACACACACACGCACACACACACACACACACACACACACACACAGACGTCACTCCGACAATAGTCACATTCGATTCAGGGAAGCTCAAAACGTGTATATCCGTTGAAATCTCGAGTTCGATTTTTTTGGTGATCCCTATACTTACTTATTACTTCGTAAAAGAAAGTAAAAAATATATATATATATATATATATATATATATATATATATATATATATAAAATATATATATATATATATATATATATATATATATATATATATATATATATATATATATATTTATATATATATATATATATATATATATATATATATATATATATATATATATATTTATATAAATATATATATATATATATATATATATATATATATATATATATATATATATATATATATATATACATAAAGGAAGGTGGGGCAAAAGGTTACTCCAAGCAAAACAAAATATTAACATATCTCAGAAGCTATGAATGGTCGAACCTTCAAATAATTTCCGTATAAGGCTCTCATTGCCCACATCAAACGTCTATATTTTTGTGACAATTGTGCTCATTCTTCAGCATTTATTTAATTGTGTATGTTTTTAGTGTTCGAACATAAATGAGAAGTTTTAACTTTAAGCATATTTTTTATCATTTAATTTAATTAAGATCAGTGTTCTAAGCTAATTAATATACGCCGAAAACGAATCAAATGTATATTTTTACTTTCTTTTACAGAGTAATAAGTAAGTATTGTAATCATGAAAAATTTCGAACTCGAGATTTCAACGGATATACATGTTTTGACCTTCCCTGAATCGAATGTGACTATTTTCGGCATGACGTCTGTGTGTGTGTGTGTGTGTGTGTGTTGTGTGTGTGTGTGTGTGTGTGTGTGTGTGTGTGTGTCTGTGAACGCTCTAGGGCCAAAACTGTCGAACGAAAAATTATGAAACTTCAAACTTAAGACTTGTATATACCCTAGATGTGCACCTCCTATTTTTGAAAAGAATATTCAAACCGGTAGTTCATGTTTACTCTATACATTTTTTGTTCTATCTCCAATATCACTAGAACGGCTACACTTACGGCAAAAATAGCAATATTCATAATGAAAGATATTAATATTTCGCACAACTTTTGTTTGAAAAGTTTCTTCATAAATTGTACCAGTTATGAGAAAACTGCTACGAAAAAACTCAAATATCTTATTTACGTTGCCATGGTGATACCTACAATTGTGACTAATTTTATTATTTTTAAAACGAATCAACCATGAGTTACATCATTTGTTTCTTGTTTATTGAGAACAAACAAGCATTCCTTTGACAGTTATCTGTATGAATTAATATTTAAAATATTGATTTCTTATTAGAATACATTGTATCAGGTAAATTATTATAGAATCAATTTATATATATATTTGCTGACATAATTAATTAACAATTTCAGAGTTTAACTGTGAAATTTGACTGTTTAAGAGTGAATACGATAAGTACTTCAAATTCAGATCCATTATAAATTGGTATAATTATCCAGGTATTTTCATTATATTATATATATATATATATGTATATTAATATCTATCTATTGAAAACTACGTAAAAGAAAGTTGAGTGCAGGCCACTCCAGATATTTCAATATTTTGAGCGGTTTCTTCGGTGGAACGGCTTTGTTTTAATATGAGTTCTTGGGGCAAAGAATTACAAATACCGTGGGACAAATAGTTACATACTTTTTTTCTCTTTGTTTAAATAAAGCATATGCTATTGTTGTTGTTTTTGTCGTTAATACATTTATTTGTATTATTTGTTCGTATTATTAGTTTTCGATGGTTTCTATGCGATTTCTTGAGTTTCTTTTCTTTCAATTTTTATGCTGCCTTAGAATAATTATTATATACCAAAATGTTTATCCAGTTGTGAAAATAATAATGTAGATCATTAATATAATAACCCAGAAATGTTTGTATGTGAGTGTGTATGTGAGTGAGTGAGTGTGTATGTGTGGAACGCTTTTTTGTAAAAATGCAGATTGGCATAGACAGGGATCGAACTCACGACCTCCAGGGTGAAAGGCATGACACTTAGCCACTGCACCATGGCGACTGTTAATAATGTTATAAAAAATAATCAAATAGTTTATACTGAAATAAAACAATCACTACGATTCTGAAGTACAGTCTGCTTTGAAATAGACAAAAACGAATCAAACGTCAGAATGAAATCAGTCAAAATTGGTTTTTGTGTGATAAATCTTCAATTCAAAGTTTAATCTTAAGTTTAAGGGGAGTATCATGCTATAATTTCAATTTTTAAGTATATAATATGAAATAAGTGCATATTATTGCCTAATTAGCATATATTTTTAGCAAATACGTGTTTCTGTACATTTATTTTAATTCATAGTTAATATTTTTCACTTCAAAATGGCCAAGAAGCAGTGATTTTTGAAAATATGAGTTGCGGTAAGATTTTATAGTTCGTCAAATTATAATAACTGCAAGTAAGTAAATTTATAATTCTGATTATTAGAGAAATACAATCTTGAAGAGATAATTCAAACATATTTAGAAACATGTTTGGTTGGCAATTTTATTCTTTTATTTTTGATGGCACAATCCATTGTATTTTAGCATATAATTAATTATCATTACTTTTAAAACTGCCGTTGTGACACTGCATCAGTTTAATACTGCAAAATTCAGAATCTAGCCTGATTATTTAATTAAAAAACAATAATGAATCAAATGTCAAATCATTAAAAATGTTGTGTAAAAAGGATTTGTAATACATATTATTTGAATAATCGATTCAAATAATAAACAGCAATCGTAAATAAATTTATAATCCTGTTTTTTATATACAATCATAGAAACTGTCTAAATGATACAACACATATGCACCACAAGGTTAAAATCAAAGTTAAACAAATCTTAGTTTAAATTTATCAGATGTTACACAGTGCATGATAAGCGATCGATTAGTTAATCTCAGCATAGTGATCTAAGAACAAAATAGCGTTCAAAGAAAGAACTCGATTTTTTCTTTATTATTATTTGCGATGTGGAAATTTGTATTACTATTATAGTGAAACGATACAAAATGAAGAAAAACCGTGTTATTATTATTAAATTACATGAAAATTCGGCATCAGTCAAAACTGACCTATGTTCTGTATACTATATGGGCACATGGTGCCCACGGGTGACCCTAGTTATAAAATAGATGGAAAGATATATCTTTTTATAGATTTAGATAGAAAAGATTAACCAGATTAATATCACACCTGACAATAGAACGCGATGTAACATTTTACCCCACCTATATAACTTTTTGCCCCACCGTGGGGCAAATAGTTACAAAATTAACATTTTAGAAAAACTAAAAAGATATATATTTCCCGTCGAGATAGCGGAAAATTTTATGAGAAAATGTTGTAGAGAATTTGATTTCCTATAGAGAAATTGCAACATTGACAGTTTCATGACCTCTCCGAGTTTAGGAAATTGATTCTGCGTAAAATACCGTTCAAGTTAAAAATATAATGAGACACACCGACATTATTGAGAAAATAGTCAAAATGGATAAGGACTCTCAAAATGTATATTTCCATTAAAATCTCGAGGTCGATATTTTTGGTGATCCCTATACTTACTTATTACTTTGTAAAAAGAATTTAAATATACGAACATATTAACATGGCGGTAGTGTACAGTGCGGTAGAACAAAGGGAAAATAATTTTAAAGTGGAAGAACTAAATAAAACTATGAGGAAAATGCTAATAGAGCTGAGGAATAACACAAAATAAATCAGAGAATTCAAGGAGGAAATGAAGAGAAAGGAGAAAATATAGGAAATTGACAAATCATAATTATTATAATGAATTGTAAATCTAGAAAACAGATGCGAAAAAAGAATTAGAGTGAAGAAGAAATAGTAATTAGAGGAAAAAGTAAACAACATAAGTGGAAACCAAGTTCTTAGTGGAAATGGAGTCATGGGAACACAGACAAGAGATAATAAAAAATAAAAATGAACTCAAACTAAGCAGCCCTCACATATTTATAGAAAACGACCTAACAATTAAGGAAAGAAAAATTCAATTAGAAATATGGAAAATAGCCAAAGGTGAAAAGAAACAGGATATATGGTACGAATTGAGTACAAAAACGCTAAAATAGATGGTATAGGTTATGAGTGCAATGATTGCGAGAAAGAGTTGGGCAAAAAAGGAATAAAATAAAAAATTAGGAAATTCCACCATAACAGATACGAAAAACAATGCAACGAAAAAGGACGATAGAAGAAACAAGAACCGAAAAACAAAAAAGATAAGGAAGAAAGAAACAGGGAAAAAAGGACACTCTAAAAAAAAAGGGTACAATACAATAAAATTAGGAACTTGGAACATAAGAAGCTTAATTTAGAGTATGTGGTTTTAAAGAAAAGAAAAAGAAAGGGAAAGGTATAAAGCAAATGTCAAAGTGCTATTTGCTATACTGGACGGGAATAGAACTTTCTGAAAGCGTAGCAGCAGGAATGGGCATGATAGTTACACAGAAACATATGGAATACATCACACGGGAAAATGAATCTATGAAAGATTAATGTAATCTTATATAACAAGATTCAATACGTACAACGCACTAATGCCTCCAGCTAGCCTTATAGGTAAGATATACGATGTGAGCAGCAGTTTTTGATTATTATGGCTTGGTTGACAATTTGAAAAAATGTTATAGATATAAAAAGTCTTACAATTTTATGTAGAATATTTTGAAGAAAAAAATTTTTAGTTCATATTTTAAAATTAAAAATTACAATATTTAATAATAATTTTATATGGCCTTTGGGTTAACAATATGAAAAAATTATGTAGATTTAAAATATCTTAGAATTTTTGGGTGTTTAAATTATTTTTATAAGGGGGGCTCCAAATTTTGGGGTCCAATAACTTCGGGAAGTATAAGGGCGATTTGATTTAAACTGCGAACGGATTCAAATTGGATGCCAAATAATATAATATGTATACCTTCAGAGGATTAGAAGGCACAAATTTGGTCTTACAAGCGGCCGAGGGAGCGACGACTAACATCCAATTATGAGTTATATATATTTTTGGAATCAAGGCGACGTGACACATGACGGATTGCTTTAGCTTCTTCGGTACTTCGTACGGCGAGCTAAAAATTGAAAATAGCAACAAAGAATATACATACACAGAATACGGACCAAACAAAGACGCAACAAAAGAATCCAAAGAATTGTTCTTTGAAGAACTACAGAATGAAATATATGATTTAGACAAAGATTTACTAATAATGGAAGTTCTAAACGGAAGAGTCGAAAATGATAATAAATGAATAAGTATCAAGTTTTTGTAATCCTGCAGTCTACCATACTTCTCCTTGTTTATTTCTGCCATTGATAGCACCACAACTCTCTTCTGCTGCTTCAAGCATGCATTTCTTATAAAAGTTTCAATTTTCCTATATTCCTTTGTTTTCTGTCTTTTCGTTTCGTTTTGTTTCTAGGATTTCCTGATATTTCTCTCTTATATCTATTTTTGTAAGTTTGTAGATATATTTTATTTGTTCATCTCTATTGTGAGGAGATAAAGATCATTTCCTATTTCCGTGTGTGTCCCTAGGTGCCTACCTAGGGACACACACATCGCATTTTCCTTTGACGCGCACATTGCTGACAATGGTCGTTCATAATATTTTTTAGTGTAATTAGTTAAAATTTTGAAGTGAAAATGGATCGAATAGATAGTATTACGACCCATAAACGACATAGACAGGACAAAAGAAAACGACATTGTCCTCCAAATCGATTTAAAATCAAACAGTACGACACGACACCAAACGCTGCGGCACTTTAAACGCGTTTCTCTCGAAACCCTGTTTTTTGTTATGGGGCTGGACGCCCACGCTACAATTTACATCGGATATTTTTTTCTTTTAATTTAACTTGAAGTTTATGAAATTGGTTTCAGTTGAAGGTAGGTTTTTTTTTTGATATTTAAAAATAGGTAATTTTTATCAAAGATCCACTATTTAATGAAAAAAATTTTTTTTTGAAAAATCCTTCGTACAACTGAAATTACATCTATATAGATTAAAAAAATATGTTATTTTTTTAATCAAATAATTACAATCTGCGCTACATCCATAACCATGACGGTACCTCCTTTTTGAGCTGCCTCTGGACAACGCAAAAAAGGGCATAAAGCTATTAATTTTCTTCAATAAAAACAATCCTGGAAGACCTTCGATGTATAACTTATTTAATGCCGCAAACTCCATCAATTTACTATTTCTAAGTTCAGAGAAAAAAATTCGTGAAAATGTGCAATTTTTTCGGCCGTCATCGTGTTGTTCCCCCTTAAATACTTGTATATATCAAGCAAGAACTACGTACTCACAAGAAACGAGACTTCTAACGTATTCATAAATAAATTTGGTTAAAGACAAGGTTTCATGCTAAATCCTCTGTTATTCTGAATTGTATTGGATGATGTAATTTAAGATCGCAAAAAAGAAACCAAATCATACAATATTGGGTTCTGGAAGATGCATAAGCTATAGGTTACAGAACTCTGTTACGCAGGCGATATGGTAGTAATGAGGAAATCCGAAAGACATCTACAACACAACATGCAGCTATATAGCAGAGAACTGAGAAATAAAACATCAAGATAAACTTAGAGAAGACAAGAACGTTCAGATATGTCAGTAAATCGTGGACAACAACGGAAAGGCTAAAAAGCAAAAAGAAGCCCGGAAATAAGATTCATAAAAAGAAATTAAGGCGTAACCCGAAGGGACCATATTAAAAATGAATGTTTCTGAGAAACACTGCAGCCCAAGCCATATAATAAAAGAAGGACAACTGAGATGGCTAGGACACATTCATCGAATGGGAGAAGAAAGAACTACAAAAAGTTGTACAAAGCTAGAACTACGTAGGGCAGATTACTTGATTAGAAATTAATTTATTGCTGTTATGTAGTGTTTTATTTTCAATATCGACTATTTGTTTATATAAATAATATTGTTATCTGTCGGTATGGTATGGTGGTTAAGACCCTCGCCTTTGATCCTGCAGGTCGGGAATTCGAATCCCGTTTATGCAAAATTACATTTTTACAATAAGAAGCGTTCTACACATATAAACAAACATAAAAACAAACATAAAAACATATACATCTGGGTGTTTATATATATAATGATTATTGTATTAATCTATTATAGGTATGATATTTAGTAGCATTATCTGGGGATTTCTAGCTGATACATTGGGACGAAGAAAAATTCTATTTTCTTGTTACTTGATAGATGCACTTCTCAATATATTTTCTACATTTCTGGAAAATACTTGGTTTCTATTTACGTTTAAAGTTTTGAGTGGTGTTATGTAAGTATATATTATTGATAATATTTAATTTCCTACTTGTACATTCATAAAAATATAGTATATCTGTAACATTCATAGAATAAAGATAGAGTTAGATTGACCTTCACTCCACAATTTTATACTTTCAGAAGTTATATTTATAATATTGCATTATTTTGTTTTAAATTGATTCTACGATTGCCATGACTCAATATCAATATGTACTGTAACTATGAAACAATTTTTCTCCAACTCATGCCGTGTACGAGTTATTCGAAAAGAAGCAAAACTAAACCATTACTTACATTTAAAACATTGTATTCAAATTTAGGAGGTTTAATTTCGGGCCCTATACAGGTCCTAAGTTCAATGTTTTAAAGTTACATCATTAACCATTCTTGCTGTAAAACAATGACAGACAGACAGACCGACAGATACACAGCCAGACATACATACAGTCATCATTTCGAAAATAGTGAACAACGATTCAGAGATGGCTAAAACGTGTATTTCCGTTAAAATCGCGAGTTTAAATTATTTTGTGATCCTAATACTTCCTCATATACATTCAAATAAGAAAATAAAAATGCACATATAGTAGTAAACGAAGCTTTGGCCTTGCGTAATAGTAAGTAAATGTAATGCGAAGGACGTGCGTATTTCTAATGGTCATCCTTTTGTTACTTAAGTTTCAACTGTGACTAATCTTATCTTGCAAGTCGTACCTACATAATCACTTTGTGAGTTTTATTTTCATTACGATATTATACACATTATTGTGGAATTTTCCTGGGGTTAATTATATCTTAAAGGTACCTATAATATTATAGTATTAATTGAGTTTTAAGATTATTAGTCGTCGTTCTATAATTTATAAAAGATGTATTTAAATGCTAATCATCATTTAAGTTCACATAAATTCTATTGGTTATGGAACGAATTAAAATATTTTATTTTAATATACTATTACGGAAGAACAAACCTTCGGGAATACTAGTGTATCTTCTATTCCAATAGACAAGATAACTCCTCTGAAGATATTGAACATATTTTTACCTGATTACGTAAAAGTCTCGAGTTCGAACATTTTCATGAATACAAGTAAAGATTTAAATGGAATATCGCCATCCATCAAATTAATATAATAGAAAGATTGATCGAGTGGACTGCTGTCTGTATATGATATGGGCACATGGTACTACTTCTATTTTGTATTTGAATAGATTATTCAATTCAAATTAAGAACTTAACTTACAATAATTTATTTTATATTTACATTTCATAATTTTGCAATTTTAATTAATAACCAGTGACGAGGCTAAACTGGAATTTGCGGTGGCACAGATCCTTTTAAGTAATATATGGCCTTATGTTAAAATACAAAGGCATCAGTTTTCTCGATGTTTGCGTATAGTACAATATTACAAAATATTACAGTGCTATAACGATTTTCGCAATGGCTCGAGACATTAATAATAATAATTATGAAATTTAAAAATGTATGACCGCGAATTAAGTTTCTACACATGTTCGAAATATTTTTTCAAGATATAATTTTAAACTTTACAATATTTTTACTAACCAAGTTTCTACACATGTTTGAAATATCTTTTTTGGATGAAAAGGAAGCTTTGTTTAATTTAAATATCTGGAGTGGCCTGCACTCAACTTTCTTTTACGTAGTTTTCAATAGATAGATAATATATATATATATATATATATATATATATATATATATATATATATATATATATATATATATATATATATAATATAATGAAAATAACTGGATAATTATACCAATTTATAATGGATCTGAATTTGAAGTACTAATCGTATTCACTCTTAAACAGTCAAATTTCACAGTAAAACTCTGAAATTGTTAATTAATTATGTCAGCAAATATATAATATAAATTGATTCCATAATAATTTACCTGATACAATTTACTCTAATAAGAAATCAATATTTTAAATATTAATTCATACAGATAACTGTCATTGTAATGCTTGTTTGTTTTCAAGAAACAAATGATGTAACTCATGGTTGATTCGTTTTAAAAATAATAAAATTTGTCACAATTGTAGGTATCACCATGGCAACGTAAATAAGATATTTGAGTTTTTTCGTACCAGTTATCTCATAACTGGTACAATTTATGAAGAAACTTTTCAAACAAAAGTTGTGCGAAATATTATTATATTTCATTATGAATATTACTATTTTTGCCGTAAGTGCAGCCGTTCTAGTGATATTGGAAATAGAACAAAAAATGTATAGAGTAAACATGAACTACCGGTTTGAATATTCTTTTCAAAAATAAGAGGTGCACATCTAGGGTATATACAAGTCTTAAGTTTGAAGTTTCATAATTTTTCGTTCGACAGTTTTGGCCCTAGAGCGTTCACAGACACACACACACACACACACACACACACACACACACACAGACAGACAGACGTCATTCCGAAAATAGTCACATTCGATTCAGGGAAGGTCAAAACATGTATATCCGCTGAAATCTCGAGTTCGAAATTTTTCATGATTACAATACTTACTTATTACTCTGTAAAAGAAAGTAAAAATCAATGATAATATATATGGTTCCGTGGTAAATTGCATACCTGGCGTGCTTGCAGTTTGGTTTTCGAACCCGGTCATAACAGTTTGTATCTTTATAAAAAGTGTTCTGCACATTTAATCACACATAACATTCATGTATACATTCATTCATACAAACACATACATCTGGGTGTTTATATATATAATGTTTTGCTTTTGTATTGTAGTATTAGTGCACCAGCAGCCGTTCTTATGGCATACCTATCAGAATTCCATTCTATTAAATACAGATCGAAAATTCTAGTTATTATTGGAATTTCATGGAGTATTGCTGGACTTATGTTACCGTTGTTGGCCTTATGGGTTCTACCCTTGGATGATATGAAATTGGGATTTTTCAGTATTTCATTCATTTCAACACATTTAACTTAAGTTTTTATTTGTTTATATATTTTAGTGATACATGCCTGGCAACTATATATAATTATATTTACAATACCTACCATTATTTCTGGTTTGGGGCACATTTTTTTGCCAGAGAGTCCCAAATTTTTACTAGCTTCTGGTAAACATGACGAGGCATTAGCAATATTGCAAAATATCTATGCATGGAATAAAAGGAAACCAGCAAGTAGTTTTCCGGTAAGTAAACAAATTAACTTAATATTGTAAAATATAAACAATTACACAAATTATAATTAACATTAATGTCGCGAAAAAATAAGTTTTGATATAAATGAGTAAAACATTGCCGAAATTATTTCAACAATAATGTTATCAAATAATAATTTCATTGGTAAGTACAATGATTCTATGATGTACCTAGAATACCCTGCATAGAAGATGAACTGCTAAATCAGTATAATATATAATATATGAGATTATTAACAACGGCATGTTTTTGTTGTTATTTTGAACCTGATTTATTTTGTTATGAAACTTAATTGGGCGGAATCGTATTTCAAGGAAACTAGTTAATCATATTCTTATATCTTTAAAATGAGACAAATTGAAATACTTTATCTAGGCTAGAGCATTCGTACACACAGACGTTATTCCGAAAAGTTCAGATTCAATTCTGAGATAGTTAAAATCATTAACAATTGATTTCGATAATTTTCACAATTACAAATTTTAGACATCGTCCAAGAAAGTAAAAATCGAATGATAAGTCTAATAGGAATAAACATAGCTGTAGTTACAGAAAAATTATCGAGATTCAAAATAAATTATTCTTACCGATATTTTTCTCAAAATAAATAAAAATAATAAGAAGAATACATTAAAATGCATAGATATTATTATAGCACCCAATATGTATTTGAACAGTATATTAGAGAAAATAAGCTATAAAAAATGAGTTGGTATCAAACACAGCAATATCCATAGCGATGTGCGAAACTAATGCAGCAATCTCCATTTAAACCAATAGCTATGATACTCGTAAGGTGGGCGCGTTACTGTCTGTCATTAAGTGAATTAACCGTCCAAAATAATTTTTATTTTGAACTCGTTAAATTAAAGCGTTGTATTGTATGTTATATTTTTAATAATTGTTACTATGGATATTAGTGTGATACTTGAGTTAGATAATCCTAAAAAACGAATAATTAATAAAGAAAAGTGGAAGAAAAATATTGGTATAAAACTGAGGTATGCTTTTCAAATTTGGTTGTTGATTTAGGAATAACCTTATACCTCTACCAATTCATCCCACTTGTAAACATATATGTTAGTAACCATTGAAAAAATACTATGAAAATTAGAAACAATATTTAAAACAATTATCCTTCTAAAAAATATTACTTCAAAAAAGTAATCCTGAAAATGAAATTGAGCACTCAGAAGACAATTGTCACGAGGCAAATGAGAAAATAACAGGGTTGTAATTTTAATCATTAATTTCTATTTATTTTACATATTATAAATACAGACTGTATTTATACTGATTATGATAATAAAGCAAGATTTGGTACGCGTAAAAAGCACCAACGCGTAGAGCTCGCCTTTAGGTAAGATATGCGTTGCGAGAAGTGGTATTTAATTATTATGGCCTTTTGGTTAACAATTTGAGAATATGTATTACAAATTATAATATTAAATATTTTTTTCGGGCTTTGGGTTAACAATATGAAAAAATCTTGAAGTCATAAAAATCTTAGAATTTTTAGTAAAATTTTTGAGTCTTTTGATTATTTTTATAAGGGCAGTATTAAGGGGGCTTTAAATTTTGGGGGCCTAAAACTCTGGAAGTATACGAGCGATTTAAACTGCGGGCAGATTCAAATGGGATGCCAAATAATGTGTGTGTTAATCGATCCGGTACCTTCAGAGGAGTAGAGGGCACAAATTTGGTTATATACATTTTTGGATTCAAACAAACACTTTTTGTTAATGAAATATTTTGATCCGAGAATGCTATAGACACAGACCGAATGCTGTAGCTTCTTCGGTACTTCGTACGGCGAGCTAAAAATGGGAATTAAGGGGGCATTCACCTTTTGCGGATTCAAAAAATCGATATATTTTTTTTAGCAGAATAGGACACTTTGAAGTGTTGACTATAAGTCTCTGAAGCCGTTTTTTGAAATTCGTGTTGGAAATATGTGAAATTGCAATTTAAACAAAACAATGTTTTTGCTCAAGCACGGCGTTTTCGCGCGCGTCAGTCTGAAGGTGAAACTTTAAACGCGTTTTTCTCGAAACCATATTTTTTAAGTCGCGCGGTAGAATATCTCGACAACAAATTAACCGATTTAACTCTTGATAAGTGCATCTTAAAGGTAGTAAAATTCTCTAGGAGTTGATCCTCGACGAAGTGTGTCCGACAGTTGTTAATATTTTTTAAGGCCCGCCAAAGAAAAAAAAAAGTGGCAAAAAATAACTTTTTTCGTACGATGGTCGCCATTTTGCTAATTATGGTCCAAATGGACCACCCGAGGATCAATTCCTAGATAATTTAATATACTTTAAAATCCTTATTTCTTATACAACTGGGACCAGAGTTATGCTACCGCGCGGCTAAATTGAGCTGCCCACTTTGGACCTGGACATCTTCGCCGGGACTGAACGTACCCGACTTTAAAAAATACCTTATGAAAGAGAAAAGTTGAATAAATACGATACAAAAAACCACATGCGAATATCTCGAACGTACCCTGAGAAAAAAAAAATTAAAAAACAGCTTTTTTTTGTGCTCAAAAGGTGAATGCCCCTTTAAACTATATAGTGTTTCAATATTTAATAATAAGTCAAACACAGCAAAAATCCATTATTGTTAATTACAAAAACAGCAATCTGTTTATTTACAAAAAGATGTAAATAACAAAGTCAGCAATCTCCAAATTGAATAGAATATTTATTAAATAATTATAGATTACCCAAGCCAAACGTCTGTTGCCATTTTATTTCAATCACTACTAATTGTTACAAAATAAATGTCTTTCAAAGTAGTTATAAAAGCTTATCGTAAATATCTCGAAAGTGGCAAACAAGGAGATTACTGCCTTTGATACTATACGCCTCATATGCTCAAGTCTAGTATTTTTAATCAATATATAGAATATTTTTACAATACCTAGTCTGACTTTCTGGTTTAATCATGAAAATGCATATTTATTTATTATTTAAAAATTATAGACATAAGATATGTAGTTTTAAAAGTTGACGTAAGGTAACTTTCAACAGAACCTTAATTCTAGATAAAAGAGTTACGACGAGAATGTGTAAATGAAGAAAAATGTGGTACTAAAAAGAAAAGCATTCTTTTGATTTTCAAACAAGGGTTCCAAGATATGGGATCCATTTTCCGTCAATCATCTTTGTCGATTATTATTCTGTTAATAGTCATACACTTTGGAACATATCTCAGGTTTGTTACACATTGCATATTGTTTTTTTTTTTTATAACCTTCTGGGGTCTATTAACTAGTAAATTGTATGATTAAAAACACTATGTAATAATGACGTATCATTTAGCGCAAACACGTTAAGATTATGGCTGCCCCAAATATACTTTACAATGGATGCCTACCAGCAGGATTTAGGAGTGGCGTCTGTCGAATTCTGCAAAACAATCGACTATCTAAATAATATGACCAATGTGAATGTTACGTTAAAAGAAACTTGCACAGTTGTAAGTATAATATTCAAAATATTGCTAGATATTGTCTTAAAACAGGATAATATATATAATTGATTATTAACTTGTAGATTATACCAGATCAACAAATCTATTTGAATTCTGCCGAAACAACTGCTGCCTCAGTTATAGCAAATATATTGCTAATGTCTATAATTGACAAGTTTGATAAGAAATACATTTTAGGTAATTTTATTCATATCCACTTTTAAGGACTAACATCAACTAGTCTAGTCAAGTAACAAAATATGTTTACATAAATTAATATTTCAAACAATTTTTTTTTCAAATTTAAAAAAGTTCAACTATTATAATAAGAATCACTTTTTTAACTAATACTATTTTCGAGATATTGAGAAAGTAGTAAGAGTAAACGTTTCTGCTAGATTACAAAAACTGGAGATACAATTTAGAGCTATGTACCACATCTCGAAGAATGTCAGATTCGATTCAGGAATGGTCAAAATGTGTATTTCCGTTAAATGCTCTAGTTTGAACATTCTTATGATTACAATACTTCCTTTTAGACTTTAGAAAAAAAGTAATCCACAATCTTTGAAAGAAACACTAATTTCTGGATGAGGCTCGAGTAATCAATTAAAAATGAAGTTAAATAGCATTTTTCAACGAATCTGTACACAGCTTAATGTATTTAACATAATTTAGCAATATCAATGCCGTTTTCGTGTATCGAATTTGCTGACATTATTCCTTATGTGAATTATAAAGAAATAAATAATTGGTGTGTAATAGAGTTATGATTTAAACTGAAAAAAATTTTACAGCAATTTTGTTATTAGTTGGAGGTTTTTGTGGATTTGGTATGTACTGGGCAACAAACTCTATTTCAACGCTAATACTATCGGCAACATATAATGCACTTACAATGTCTATATTAACCAGTATAATTAGTATAATTGTCGATATCTTTTCAGTAAAAACAAGGTTCGTATAACTAAATTACTTTACTCAATTCACAAAAAGAATGTCTTTTTATTTTTCGATTATTTTTCATTTTAAGGACCTTCGTCATTTCTATATGCATGACTTTTGGACGTGCCGGTTCCATTATTGGAATCCTAGTATTTCCAATTCTACTTGAATGGGGATGCATACCGCCCCTGATATTTTTGATTATTATTCCTACAGGTAAATTACTTTCTGCCTATTTCATTTATTTTATTACTGATGTCATTTATATAAATTTACAGTTTCCGCTGTTCTACTACTAATATTGCCTTCCTCAAAAAATGTCGCCACTTAACAAGTCCTTCCCCCGAATCGATGACATACGATACCTGATATATTTACAATGTTACTATTGTTTCGCACCAATACATTTTTTAATTTACAAGCTTGCAATGAAAAAAAAAAAAATGTGTGTCATCTGACAAGCAAAAAGAGTTGTTTTCTAAAATTCGATCCTAAGAAAGTCTGTTTTGCATGTAACTTAAATAAATTATTGAATTATACATATTAAAAGTTTCTGTGTTGTATATATCAACACACAAAGTGTGATATATTAAACAGCCAACAAGGAAAACTATCAACACAGTTAACATTTGGTCCTTCGAACCGGATATTTGGTACACCAGCAACAACCAAAATCCAATAATTCAACAGTCATCGAATACAAGGTGAGTCTCCAATCATTGTTCATTTTCTGCGTTTCTACTGCATATCGTTTCTTTAAATTTTCATTAATCACAATGGCGTGTGATTTGAAAACACTTAACATAAAGAGGGGTGCATGCAAAGGAGCTGCTACGCGATTTGATCTGTATTTAGACTCAGTGGATACACATAATATCAATATTCTTGAGCTTAAATGCCGACAGTCTAAATTCGAGCCAATATTAACGCAATTTAATGAAATTCAACTGGAAATTGAGTCACATACTGAAACAGAAGATTCCGCAATCTCAGCAAAAGAGCGCGAAAACTTCGAATGTCAATATTTTAAAATTAGTAGTAAAGCAGAAGCATTAATCCAGCAAAACATGCGTGAAAACTCTCTAGCTCAGGTAGAATCTATGCATTATTCAAATTTAAATGGATTCTCAACTGTAACTCAAAACTCTATCCGTTTACCAGAAATAAATTTACCTAAATTCTCTGGTTCATATGAGGATTGGTATAACTTCTATAATATATTTCATTCGTTAATCCATGCTAATGAAAATTTATCAAAAATCCAAAAGATGCAATATCTAAAAACATCATTGCATGGAGACGCCGCTGTAATTTTATCCTCACTAGAAATTTCTGCCCTCAATTATGATTGCGCATGGGATATGCTAAAGGATAGGTACGACAATAAACGTCTCATCATAAATAAACATATTCATTCTATACTCAATCTACCTAATATGCAAAAGGAAAATGGTCCAGATTTGCGTGTAGTTCTAGACGGAATAATTAAGCACGTTCGTATATTAAAATCACTTGATCGTCCAGTTGATCAATGGGATGATATACTAATCCATGTAATCACCAATAAACTCGATTCCATTACCACAAAAGAATGGGAATCAACTCTTCAACGCAACGATATACCTAATCTAAAACAATTAACCGATTTTCTATCACATAAATGCGGTATTTTAGAGGCGGTACCTCAAAGACATCAATACAATCCATCAATAAACAACAAATCTCAAGCTTCAAATGTTAACAAGAATCAAAATAAGCAATATATAACAGCGCATGTGTCCGCAACTAAGCATACCTGCACATTTTGTTCAGACGAACACGCAATTTATCATTGCAATACCTTTTTAGCACTTTCAATAAGTGACCGTATAAAAGAAGCCAGAAATAAAGGTCTTTGTGTAAACTGTTTGCGAAAGGGCCATACTGCAAATAAATGCAATTCAGGAGCATGTCGAAAATGCAACAAAGCTCATAATACCCTACTTCATTTAGAAAATACACAAAAACCGGTTACTTCTCCATCAATTTCTAATCACGCATACACAGCTCAAACTGAATCTCAAATTCTACTTGCCACAGCAATCATCGATGTTTGCGACAACACAGGACAATATCAACAATGTCGCGCATTACTTCAGGCTCGCAATCATGTTTTATAACTGAATCTCTCTCTCATAAATTGAAATTGAAGGTAGAACCAGTAAATGTCCCGGTGGGAGGCATCAATCAAATGCAAACTCAAATTTCTTCTCGTGTTAATGTAACAATTAAATCGAGGTACAATGCGTATAAAAACAATGTATATTGTCTGATTTTGAAAAATATTACTGAATATCTACCATTGCATTCTTTTCGTCAATCGAATGTAATTATTCCAAAAAACATCAAGCTAGCTGACCCGCAGTTTCATATCTCTGGCAAGATTGACATACTGATTGGTACAGAAATATTTTGGGACTTGCTATGCATAGGACAAATTAAGTTATATAAAAATCAACCAATATTGCAAAAAACCAATTTAGGCTGGATCGTTTCCGGTCAATGTGCACTTGTAATGCCTCATGCGAATGCAAATAAAATTTCATGCAATCTCTCAACCAGCAATCAATTGAACAATAAACTAACCCAATTCTGGCAAATTGAAGAGTACGCTGAAAAACCACATTTTTCTCCATCGGAACAGTATTGCGAAGATCACTTCAAACAAACCTTCCGAAGAAATGACGATGGTCGTTTCATAGTGCAATTACCACTAAAACAAAATTCGTTAAAGTTGCTTGGGGATACCAAAGCACAAGCAACTAAACGTTTTTATTCGCTTGAACAAAAATTGGCAACCAATGCTAATCTAAAAGCAGAATACTCTGCTTTCATGCAAGAATATTTATCCCTTGGTCATATGAAGCTCGTACCATCTGCAAATATCAAATCAAACCCAATTCCTTCATATTATCTTCCACATCATGCCGTTGTAAAAGCTACCAATCTCACAACAAAATTACGTGTTGTATTTGATGGTTCAGCTAGATCAACAACAGGTGTCTCAATTAATGACATCCAGCTAGTGGGCCCAGTTATTCAGCAAGATCTTATTTCTATCATCATCCGATTTCGCACGCACAAATTTGTTAGGACTGCTGATATCGCAAAGATGTATCGGCAGGTGCTAGTCGACAAAACACAAGTGTGTTTACAGCGCATACTGTGGCGTGAAAATCCATCCGAAAACTTGCAAACACATGAACTGTCTACGGTTACGTATGGCACAGCTTCAGCATCATTTTTAGCAATTCGATCCCTCTCTCAACTTGCTATTGAAGAGAATTCGAACTACCCAATTGCGTCCAAGATAGCATTGCGTGATTTTTATGTCGACGACTTGCTGACGGGTGCAAACACTATTAACGCAGCAAAAATGATTCAATCCGAAATCAGCACCATGTTATCAAATGGCGGTTTTGAATTGCGTAAATGGATATCAAATTGTCCGGAAATCGTGCATGGGATTTCAACAAATATTGACCTTGCAACCGTTAGTTTGGAAAAAGATGAGAGCATAAAAACACTAGGCCTGCAATGGAATGCGCATTATGATGTTCTAAAGTTTTCGCAACCAAAATATGAAGATTCTACACGTTTAACGAAAAGAAAAATTTTATCGAACATCGCTCAAATATTTGATCCTCTTGGATTAATTGGTCCAACTATCGTAAAAGCCAAGTTAATTATGCAACAATTGTGGCAACTAAAAATATCATGGGATGAATCGGTACCATTTACGGTTCATACAAATTGGATTCAATTTGAAAACCAATTGTATCACCTCAGTCATCTGTCAGTACCACGATGGATTATTAATTGTGAACAACCAATATATATAGAACTTCATGGTTTCTCGGATGCCAGTGAAAGAGCGTATGGAAGTTGTATATATATCTGTGTTACCAACAATATCGGTGAACGTTCGTCTAACTTATTATGCTCAAAATCAAGAATAGCTCCACTGAAAAACATATCATTACCAAAACTAGAGCTATGTGGCGCATTATTATTGGCACGTTTGATGAACAAAGTACTTAAGTCTATCGATATGAAATTTAATAAGATTTATTATTGGTCCGATTCCACAATAACACTATCATGGATCAAATCATCTGCGAGAACATGGAAAACATTCGTCGCAAATCGGGTGGGAGAAATTCAAGATCTGTCTGATTCCTCCCATTGGTTTCACGTACCAACTGCCGATAATCCTGCTGATATTATCTCGAGAGGAGAAACAATTGAATCGCTAATAAACTGTCTAAAATGGTGGTTTAGACCAACCTGGATCTCAAGCGACATCACACATCGCCTCTCATCAAAAGTAAACCCGTCTAACTCCGTTATTCCAGAACTTCGTACTACTATCGCAATTGCATATACAACTATTAGTAGTTATGATATTTTTTCAAAATATTCAGACTTCACAAAATTGTTGCGTATTACAGCCTATTGTCTACGTTTTATTGAAAATGCGAAGAATAAAATAGACAAGACACACAATACTTATGTAACAGGTCCTCTGACTACGATGGAACTTAGTAAATCTAAAATATGTTTAGCCAAAATTGTGCAACAAACCACCTTTCCAAGGGAGTTGTATGATTTAAAAATGCAAAATTCGGTCCATGCTAAGAGTCAATTACTTTGTTTATGCCCTTTCTTGGACGAACATGGCCTGATACGAGTTGGCGGCAGATTGCGCAATGCAGCGCTTCCATATGCACACAAACATCAAATATATGTTAACCAAACTTATTATTGAATATGAGCACAAGCGAAATCTTCATGCTGGGAAACAAGCAACTCTTGCTTCAGTTAGAAAACTATATTGGCCACTGGGAGCACGCAGTTTGATACGTAACGTCATACGAAAATGTATAATATGTTTTAAGGTAAAACCTATAACCCAAAAGCATATCATGGGCAACTTGCCCGAATATAGAATAAATGTATCTCGACCTTTCACGAGCTGCGGTGACGATTATTTTGGACCTCTATATATTCGTGAAGGAAGAAGACGCAACAGTAAAACTACAAAGGCATATGGCGCTATATTTATCTGTCTTTCTACAAAGGCAGTCCACATTGAGCTTGCTACTGATTTCTCCACAGAAGTTTTTCTCGGAGCCATGAAACGTTTTATGGCACGTAGAGGCAAGCCGCTGAATATCTACTCAGATAACGGCACAAATTTTATTGGAGCAAACAAGGAGCTTCAGAAATTGCATGAGATACAGACGAATGCAACAAGCAAAGATAAAATATTGCAATCCATGACAGAAAATAATGTTAATTGGCACTTCATACCGCCACTTGCACCCCACTTTGGTGGAATTTGGGAAGCGGCAGTGAAGTCCACAAAGTTTCATATAAAAAGAGTCGTCGGTAACCCATCTCTCACTTATGAGGAATTATATACATTTCTTTCGCAAATCGAATCAATACTAAATTCTAGACCTCTAACCCCGCTATCTAATGATCCTAATGACATGTCATGTTTAACCCCTGGGCATTTTCTGATTGGAGACTCAATAAATAGCAATTTAGAACCACATATAATGCATATTTCTATTAACCGCCTATCGAGATGGCAACATCTTGAGTTTCTTCGACAGCACTTTTGGAAACGTTGGTCGAAAGAATATCTTACTCAACTGCAAGAACGCCGATCTTGAGATGCTGATCGTGTTCGGTGAGGGTACGGCCGAAGAAAATAATATCATATGCAGTGGTTCCGGGGTATTTTTCTAGGATGGAATCCATACTTTGTTGAAAAACGTGACATACGAAGGCCAAATGGCATTCTCTGGTAAGCGTACCTTCCGAAAAGTGTATTGAATGTCGTCATCATGTTACTCTATTGATCGAGTACCACGGACCAGTTACCATTTTTCACGTCGAGTTTACTGAATATTTTTGCGTCTCTCAGTTTGTATGTTAGTTCTTCTAGGGTTGGTGTCTTGTGGTATGACCTCTTAATGCCTTTATTCAAGTCTTTGAGTTCAATGCAGATGCGCATGCTTCCATCTGGATTTTTAATGATGACTAGGCTACTGACCCATTCGGTTGGCTAGGGGATGCGCTTGATGATCCCGTCGGATTCTATTTTTGTTATTTCTTTCTTCAGCTGATCTTTTAGTTGCATTGGAAATTTTCTGGAAGCATTCACAGAAGGAGGTATGTATAGATCTAGTGTGATATGATACGCACCCTTAAATTTGCCAATCCGGCGAACTGTTAGCGATATGTCATCTTGAGTTCATCTATGTTATTGATATACGATTCTTGCTTGATTGAGCAGTTTATAGTTATCAGTTTTAGTGTCTGTAATGTAGGTAATCCAATCAGCGGTGGTCCACGCGAGTCTACGAAGGAAAACTCTACGTTGTGCCAGTCTTTGTTGTACTTGCAGGGCATGATAGCGATACCGTAGTGCTTGATGTTAGTGCCGTTCTGTGCCTGCAAGATTGCGTTTGTCTCTTCGAGGTATTGTCTGAGTGGTTCCCTATTATCGTCTACGAGTCCAGGGTGCATTTTTTCGTGGATGCGAAGTGGTAGTGTGTTGACCTGGGCTCCGGTGTCGACTTTGGCGTTGATATTCGCGATTGTCTTTTGATCGAATTTTATTTGGATTCTTGCGTATTCATCTCGTGATTAATTTCTGTTGATTGTATCCATGAATACGTGATTTTCCATTATTGCATTAAATTGTTTTTTTCATTCTGTCTGTTATAGTTGTTCGTTTAACCTCGGTAGTTTGCTGCTTCTTGTTTAGATGGTGTGTTGTATTGCTGTTTCTTCTATTATGGACCCCTATTCTGTAGCAAATAGCCACAGTTGTTATGCAACAACAGTAGCTATTTTAAGGTTGTCATCTAGCGGTTTCTTTACGGAACAGAGCTATATGACGTCATTGTTTTTGATATTCTGCATCAACAGTGGTCGAGGTGTTGCTGCATGCATCAACCATGGTCGAGGTGTTGATGCATTGGTGTGGTATTGCTATTTTGAATATTTTAGTCTCATTTCTTCGCGGTTTTCTTGATGAATAGTTTGTGGTTAAGTTTTCTTATTGACGTGATATAAGGTTATTGCAGTGGATGTATAATCTTTGTTTATTTGGAATAAAGGAAATAAACAAAAAGAAAAACTATAAGTAAGGGGAAGCAAGAAGTAAAGCAGAAAAAGAAATGTAACTAAAGAAAAATTCTTGAAACAGACTGATTTTTAAGAATTGAAAAAACAATACAGAAATAATGCACAAGAAATAAAACACACAAAACGCAACAGGCAACTAAAGGCGGTAAAAAGAAGCTATTTTGACAGTTCGTAAATTCATACACAAAAGTATTGCCAACTTAAATCGAATCAAACCAGTTCAAAATGTAACATACCCTATTATAGCAACATTGGGGTTATTCTGTACATTGCTAGATTAGTTGTTGTTATACGTCATCAATTGCAGCAACATCAACTTGCATCAACAGTTGTTATATTGCAGAATAGGGGTCATGATCTACAACAACGGTTTCAATGATTGAGTTTTCCACTGGCTGTACATTTGATACCGTCTTTATTTTTTCTAAGTGGTATTTTCAAATCGGCACACGAAGATGTAGAGAGTTTATGGGCCCTTGATGACGAAACATCTTTGAAACTTTTTCTTTTTTGAGTATTTGGTAGTGTGCCTGTAACATGCTCGGATCAAGAAATAGTTCTTGACTTTTCGCTCTGGATTCAAAATTATGTATAACTTATATACTTGGGCGTATGTATTTCGCTCTATCGTTCGCTCGGTCAGCCGTAAAATCTGATTTTGTAACCGCAACTCCTCTGAAGTTACCGAGCCGATTTTACTACATAAGGCCAAGAAGGAGTCGTATTTTAAATAAAATCGCCTGTACATGTCCAGAGTAATATGGCCCCCAAAAATTGAAGAAGAATTCTACAAACAAAAATCTAATGTTCATCAATTTTCTTAAATCTGTGAGCCCGAAAGCTATAATATATATATATATATATATATATATATATATATATATATATATATATATATATATATATATCAATTTTTTAAACTAGAGTTACGACTATTTGAAGAGCGTGATCATTTCAGGGTTATGTTCAATTGCACCTAACATTAATTGTATCTCAGCAACGATGAGCGTAAACATATTTTTATTTCATGAATTATTTTACAATATATACTCTTTTACTCTTAATATTTAAACGAATGGTACACAAAATGGCGGAAGAGTGCGGAAGATTTTTCTTCGAAATTGATTAAAGAATAGTCTGAATATTATGCGTGCACAAAAGAAATAACGCGACAAGACGCGACAGGTACTCAAAGACACTTTTATACGAAAGTTTGATGCAAAAAATATAACACATTTATAGGACTTGCAAATATTATTCGCAAACTTATTATTTTAAATGCAAATTAAATATTGATTCAAAGTAAAGTACATACCTTCTCCTACTATATCAAAATCGTTTTTGTTTTTCAAAAATTCAAAGACCAACAAACACAAATTACAAAATAAATGCGTTCTGTATTATAGCCTAGTCGTTACTCAGCGCATTCACTACTTACAATGACTGGGTTCTGATTTAATTTACGTATGTAAATAAACATTTGGCGCTCTTATATGGCAACAGTTTGACGGGCCAGTCATTCTTCTTAAAGAAAATGCCGATTTGTGATTTCGACTTTTGACCGTGTTTGTCATACAAATACTCCACTGTGCGCCGGTATTTTTAACTAAGGTACATCTGTCAATAAAATATATCAAATTATGAATATTTTATTTCTTTTAGGTTTGTTAAGCGATACAAACTGAAGGAAAAAGCGTGTAAGAGTAATCCCTTATTTTTATATTGTAACTATGATTAACAAGAAAATTCTCCACCCGTCCAAACTGACCTATATTCAGTGTACCATATGGGCACACGGTGCCCACGGGTGACCCTAGTATATATATAATTATAATAGTGCGTTAGTTTTTCTTAAAAATTTATTAAGTTTCACCAAATGACCACCCTCAATTCATTTAATAATTGAATTGGGAAGATATTCATTCCCTTGTGACTCGTTAACCTATTGGACTACATTACCATATACAAAGAATAGAAATTCTTAGACAGTATTAAAAACTTGTGACGTTCTTTCCGATATTCAGTTTTACTTTTCTTTTGTCATTTTTCATATTCTTGGACAAAGGAATCAAAATTCTTTATGTGCTTTTTAATAAACAACTTAAATTTTAGCAACATATATTTTTTATTGAATTTTTTTATGTACTCCGTATTTTTCATTTGATCTCATTGTTATTCATTACAAAATAGACATATAATTAAAGGAGATGACGAGGTTCGTAATATTCTTTATGTTCTTTTAATTTAAAGTATATAAGCAAAAAATTACCATTTTTATTGAAACTAAATAATATAAATTAAATTATACAATAAAATCAGGCCAAGGCTGATCTATCACTGAAATGTACTACTATGTACAGCAAGCCGAATATAAACAAGAATAAAGCGAAAAATAGATAGCAAACTAAGAAGGAACCGAGCAGGATTCAGACCTGGAACACTAAGAATAATAATAGAACAAGCTCTAAATTTTATTGACTTCGTAGTAGAAAGAGAAGAAATGTGGAAGAATGTGAAAATGTTTAAGATCTCAGACAAATAGATAAAAATTATAAAATTACTATATAACAAACTCAGGTACAGGTACCTATGCCTTCAGCTCACCTTATAAGCAATATATGCGATTCAAGCAGTGGTCCCCTCCTCATATCGCGCGCACGCATAATCATATAAATTTAAAAATATTGTATTTTGTTATTAGAGCATTTGGGTTCGCTAATTGAAAAAATAAGGAGTGGCCTGCTCTCGGTTTTCATTTACGTAGTTTTCATTAGAAATTCATATCACAAACTATCAAAAAATACCAATACTCCGCAGTAATGCCATGAAATTGCATAATTTGGATTAATATTTTATTACGTTATCAAATACTGTTGCTTCAATGTACTATATAGATTGTTTCTTTACTATTCACCTTATCAATATAATCAAACATCATTTTTAATACGTACTGTTTGCCTAAATTTTTATCTGCAATAACCCTTACACTAAAATACGTTCTCAGTCGATCTATTTGTGTTAACCGGTGAAAAATAACATATACATTATTTCAGTCTATTTTGTAATTCTGTCAAAATATTTTGAAACAGTTCATTCGATTTAATATAAAAAATATCTACATGCATTTCTATGACAACATAAATAAGAATTTTAAGATTATCCATAGCGGTATTCTCGTAACTGGTATTTTTTTTTAAAGAAACTTTTCAAATAAAAGTAGTGCGAAATAATAATTCAATTATTTAAGTAAGTAATAAATTATTAAATATAATAATTTTGAAATTTAAAATATATAAAAAAAAAAATATTTAATTATAAAACTTTGCAAATGCAAAACACTTTTCTTACTTTCTTTTACTAAGTAATAAATAAGTCTTGTAATCATAATTGAACTCGACATTTCAACGGATATACACATTTTGACCTTCCCAGAATCAAATGTGATTATTTTCGGAATGACATCTGTGTGTGTGTGTGTGTGTGTGTGTTTGTGTGTGTCTGTCTGTGTGTGTGTCTGAACGCTGTAGAGACAAAACTGCAAAAGTGGAAAATCGAATTGAAAATATAAATACATGGCATAAAAGATTTGGACATTTAAATATTGAAAACCAAATTAAAAAGGAAGTCAGTAGATGGCTTGATTTTTGATGAAAAATCAACACCGAATGCATTTCCTAAAGATACTTTAAGCCGATCCAGTTCAGTCTTACAACGAGTATTTAGTGACGTTTGTGGCGTTTGTAACGTAAAAAGCAATGCATGTGTTTTTCTGTGAGTGCCAACGGGCTACAAAGTTTGGAATATCAGCAAAAAAAAAGGTAGAAATCAACAGAAACATTTACTTTGATGAAAGCTAATTTTCATTTAAAATTAATAAGAAATCCAATGATACAAACGACATACTTACGTTCACAATAAATTTGGAAGATATTACGGAAGATACAATCAATGAAAAATCACAGAACCATAATATAAATATAACAATAGATATTTAAGATGAAAGTTGTATAAGCGACAATCTAACCGCAGAATTTAATGAGAATCAAGTAAATACAACAAATAACTCTGAAAACACATGATTAAAAGGGAGACAGGTACATAATAACAAAAATAGTAATCCTGTATCTAAGCAAAATGAAATTGAGGAAGAAATTATTCAGAGAAGATTCGAGAGACTGAAGAATAGAATAACGAAACAAGTTTTTGGGATACAACTTCTGAAAAATGATCCTAAAACATTCTAGGAATCGTTAAATAGAGAGGATAGCGATTAATGATATCAAGCTATGCAAGAAGAGATCAATTCTTTGCACAAAAATAAAACGAGGTCTTTGGTGGAACGGCCTAAAAATAGAAGCATAGTTGGATCCAAATAGGTACTTCGACGAAATTATTCCTTGACCGGTACTGTCGAACATTATAAGGCACGTGTTGTAGCTCAAGAATATGCACAAATACCTGGACTTGATTTCCAAGCAGTATATTCTCGAGTTCTAAAGTGGCAAAGTTTGCGTTAGCTGCTGAACTCAATTGTCACATACATATAATGGATGTTAAGACTCAATGCTGTATTGAAAGAAGAAATCTACATGCACCAGCCGCCTGAATTTGCGAAAAAGGGGCACGAGAATTTGATTTGTCTAATAAAGAAATCCATATATGGTTTGAAACAATCGGATAGTGAGTGGTGTCACTGTTTGGATGAACAATGATTTTCGACCAACGCACGGGGTTCTTTGTGTATATGCCGAAAACAATTATCTCGGTTTACATCGATGACTTGCTAATCTTTGGTGGAAATATCAAGGTTAAAGAAATGCTAAATGATGAACACAAACTTCGAAATGAGAGATTTGCAAGAAGCGAATTACAAGATAGTAAAAGGAATCAAATCACGATTTCTCAGAAAAATTATAGTGAGAATATTTTGGTATGGAAAAGTGTAAACCAATTTCAACATCAATCAACGTGAAATTTAAACATTGTCCTAAATCCGAAATAGACAAAGCCAAAATGAAAAAGAATCCCTACCGAGAAGTGATTGGTAAACTAATGTACCTATGCATTACTACCAGACCAGACTTAATTTTTCCTTAACTTTCTTGGGCCAATTTAATTCAAACCCTGGGTAAGAACATTGGATGGCAACGAAGCGAGTTCTTCGATATCTACAAAAAACGATAAATTTTGGATTTACCTATAGCACCTATGCTAAACCAACGCCAGAAAATTCAGGCTCGCACGCACGCATTTGATAAAAAATTATTACATTCGCGAGCAAGTTGAAAGTAAAAGTATCAAGATCGAATATCGTTTATTAAATACATTTAGTATACATTCAAATATTTAATTCAAGTATATGTTTAGTAAATAATATGATATTATACTGATTGATTTCATAAGGGGGGGGGGGGGGGGGTGTTGAAATATATAAAATATATTTCATAAACAATTATTATAAAATCAATTAATATATATATATATATATATATATATATATATATATATATATATATATATATATATATATTATTATTATTATTATTAGTGATTTTAGATTCTCAATAGTAAACAAATATTTTTATTAATAATAATATTGAAATTTAAAATTTTGTTTATAGTTTGTTGGATGATTACAACAATAAATTTTGTACTCCAACAATTGCTATCGCTTTTAGTATTGTACTTATTGCGATTGGGCTCGCCGGAACGGACAGCTATAGTGTTTGGTCATGTGTCTGTAACATTCTCGGATCAAAATATTTTCTTAACAAAAAGTGTTTGTCTCGTCACCCTGATTACGAAAATGTATATAACTAACAAATATAACTGAATTATGTCGCTCACTCGCTCGTTCGCTCATCCGCAAGACCAACTACATATCTATCATATCTATCAACTACATATCTACTCTGAAGGTACCAGGCTGATTTTAATAAAATTTAATATATGTATAATTTACAAGCTCGTGAAGTCTCCGCCGCGTTTTAAATCCAATAGTCTGTACAAGTCCGGTGTTATAGGGCCCCAAAATTTGAGGCTCTATTAAATACTGTTCCTAGTCTAGTTTTAAAAATTTAAGAATCTTCAACAAAAATTTAAAAGATATAATAAACAGATATTTTATGTCGACAATATTTTTACTAATTGTGATCCCAGGAGCTATAATGAAATAAAAATAATAAATCATAATTTCTTTTTTATTATATCAAAAACATCATTAAAAAATTAGAAGACATTTTGTTTTTATACAAATTTTACAGATTGTGAAGCTGTAGGTCAAAAAAGATATTAACAATATTAATAATATTGAAAACAATGTTGTTGATTGATTGGTTGTTGGATGATTGCAACAATTACTTTGTCCTCTAACAATTGCTATTTATTATATTATATTATATTATACTATATTATTATACTATATTATTATACTATATTATTATACTATATTATTATACTATATTATTGTATTTCATGAGATTATTGCTCGCGTGGTGCTAGAACCAGCGCTTGTTTTTATAACTATTGGGCACATTATTTGAAGAAAATGACTAATTATAAAATGTCTTAAAATTCTTGTAGCATATTTCATTATTTTCTTGTTTAAGGACAATATATAGGGGGCTCCAAACTTTGGGGCCTATGACTCCGGACCTGTACGGACAATTGGATTAAAATTGCAAGAGAAACTTCATGGCCACCTATATTTTATGTGTACCAAATTTCAGAAAAATCGACTTGGTAGCTTCAGAATTCCGGTCACAAAAGCAGATCTTACAACCGACCGAGCGAGCGAGATACACACATCCAAGTGTATGAGTTATATATATTTTTAGATTCAGGGCAACAAGACAAGGACTATTTTTTGAGAAAAAAAAATAATCTGAGGCACACGACCAAACGCTATAGCTATCTTGTACTATCGTACGATGAGCTAAAAATAACCCCCAATTTATATTCAATAGTCAAGAAAACCTACCTAGATATATATATATATATATATATATATATATATATATATATATATATATATATATATATATATATATATATATATATATATATATAAATAATGTTTGTTGTATATACTCAGCACATAACTCCCACGTTATGGTAGGTAAAACCTAATTTGTATAATTATGCAAGATTTTTTTAGTTTTCCCGAAAATAATCTCAAACGCAGCCATTTTACTGTACGTACATATACGCAACATGTAAGTATAGATATATTCTAGATACAATAATTGTGATAATGGTATTACAATGGAATCACAAATATTTCCAGTGACAGATAGAACACACTGAAATCCTATGTGTGCTACAATGCGATACCAATAACCTAATATAGTTAGAAAAGAAAATTGGCAGTTTTCCAATAGTAACAAACTGTGTGCAGTTCTTGTTGCTTCCACTAGAGCGCTGTGTTTGGTGGGTGTGTAGAGTATCTGGGTCACTAAACTATAAACTGCAACTATACGAAATATGTCATTCGCTACTCGTACAATAAAAAAAAAGACTAGTCATTTTTCTATGTCTTTGAAACGGAGGTCGTTGTTTCCTATAAGACAGGATAATATATCGCTCCTCCCTTCTAACTAGAATGCAGTTGTAAAACAAATGGAATTTATCAGTGAATTGAATTATTTATTCTCATTTGTTTTTATTTGAAATGCCACATAGTATTAGTTATATAGAAAAACAGATACATATAAATTACAATGCAAGTCACAAAATATTTTACAATGAAATTCAAATTTACTGTGTAATTAATTATTTATACAGGTATCCCTATAAATTACAATGGTGGTTTAGGTAAATAAATTCAAATATCTCGTGTAGCCACCGTAATATTTTCTAATATAGGCTGATACAATACATTATATGGCTGCTATTGTAAAGTCTATTAATTTCAAATGTGTTTTTTTACCAATGATATTCTTTTCGATAAATCTTTTTAAACTATATTGGTTAAAATCTTTAATGTCATTCTCTCATACAGGAAAAGTACTAGTATTTAAATATCGTCATATTTAAACACTGATAACTTTCCTGTATGGCACTGTATTTCATTAAAATCAAATATATTATCATACAATTACATAAGTATAAATATATAAATATTTATACGTGACGGTCCGCGTAATCCGAGCTATCTTTCTATTTTGGCTCTGAAATTAGAATACAGGTTTGAGTATAAACTCAGTGAGGAGCCAGTCTATAACTCTCTCGCACACACACACACACAGATTCATACCAAAGATCACACATATTGAACCCTCAACCAAGTAGTCAAACCTCATACGTAAGCGTTAAGGTAACATATGAGAGGTCTTCGGTGGGCAATACACGCCTCATACCGACCGTCGTTGGGACCAGCCCCTGAAGAACACATCTATCAGTGATGTCACCGTTGGGACCACTCCCTGAAGAGTACACAACAATCAGTGGTGTCACCGTTGGACCCCGGACTCACCACCAAAGCCACCGTTGGGCCCACGAACACATGGCCAGCCAGGTCTTTGTCAATAATCATCGTCCTCACATATTCAACACAACTCATTTATATATATTCAACTTGTAAGTATTATCTCAAGTCTCATTTAGGGCCGGTTGTACAATAGCACTTTAAACGTCAGATCAGATAACTGATAGATTAACTTTGAACTTATTATACGCGCGGTTGTTGTACATACTTAGTTCAGTGTCAGATTTCCTGAACTACGTTTTGTTATAATAAGTGAATAAAGAAGTGACACATTTTACATAGTTAGCTTTGACTGCAACTGTTATTGGCAGTTGATTTTCAAAATATTTGTCATCGCTGTCAAATAAAAACTGTATTATTATAAACATGAATAATATATACATATGAATGTTTGGTTAATTGTTTATATTTTATGTATAATTTATTTCAAAATAACAGATTTGTTATAATTGTAATAATAATAGTTGGCCGGTTTTTGTGTTGTACATAATCAAATCCCTGTGCACATGGAAAAACATAAGTTCGACGCCCCCGTCTTCATCCCATTTCTCAAAATGAATTGGTCTTTCTCGATATAGTTGAGTTTTTCTAGAATTTCTTTCTATTCCTATTAGCTCAAGAAAATCTTCATCATCTATTATGGAATCTAAGTATTCCATTATTATTATGATTAACTGATGAATTGAATATGACAACTGTCAAAAAGTTGAATTAGGGTTTAAACGGTCGATCATGACGGTTCAGTAGAACTAGAGATTAACACTGCATTAACTACTAAACTGTTGATGTACAACAACACTTTCCCAATAAACTTAGATTATAAATAAACTGAGTTTAAACTGCTATTCTACAACCGGCACTTAATAGGTCTAGCTCATATTCTTTACATTACTCCATAATTATACTTCAATACCAATCCTAACACTTCTACAAATTAGTCTAACTTCACACATTTATTCATACCACATATCTAGATAAATACATCATATAGTAGCATACTCAAATATCTATACGTTATAGATTAGCTATCAACCTCACCTCAAATAATAATACACATCACTTTTATCACTCACTAAATCACTCTCAACCTATTCCACTGGTAGATAGACAGTAAATGGTTATACGTTCTGAAATAAAGAAGACTGATGTTATCAAATTAGTTTGGTGTCGGTGGCTGATTACTTAAAATAATAATAAAAACTCTTTACCACAAAGTATTTTAATTAGTTAAATACGTATTTCAACAACTAAGTTGTTATCATCAGTTGCAAAGAAATAGGAGTGTAACGTAATATCTCTGGCTAACGCAAAAACCAAGATGTGCTCTTTACCAGGAAATCAAGGTTACACTGTGGAAGTGTAAGTGTGGTTAAGGGTTTTTATTATTATTTTAAAGACTGGTATTCACATAATATCCTATTTAATCATCGGATATAGTTATAAGACATATATTTAAAGTGCATCGTAACATAGTCTTATAAAAGATATTAAAATGACTTGCAACTTTTGTTTGAAAGTTATTTCGATTAATTTACTATTTACTAAAAAATCGCATTTGACAATAACTAAGTTACAATTAGGTTTTCCTAGTTACTACAAATATTGGTAATGTTTCATGGCAATAGTACAATTAACTTAAAACATAATAAAGTTAAATAAAGGATAGTCTAGTGAAGGGAATTCCATTTTTTTTTTTTTAATTTTGTCATCAAGCAAATAATCAAAAATGTATTTCGCGAATAGACTTTGATTGCATTGATTTTATTTCATTTAATTTTAAATTCGGGTTTGCAGCATATAGAATTAAAAATTTAATAGAATTTCCGTGAATATATACCTCCGTAAAAAAAAATTAAAAATACTTCAATTCACAATTAACTTGTCGTTTTTTCACTATGCTCAGTTTAGTGTATCTATGATGTGTTGCTAGTAAAATTTTTTCGAAAGTGAATACTCCAGCCCTAAATGTAGGAATACATAAACGGGAATTATCTACAAATTTTATTCATTTAAAATATGAAATAATTATGGGCGATATAGTGTTCCATTGTAATATGTTCGGTGTAACAGAACTATGTATGTTGCACTCATTGATCTGATGACGTCATACAGAACTAATGCATATTGATGCGAACAGATCCAACAAATAAAGCTTATGAAAAATTAATTTTGTAGATGAACAGACCACCTTAGAAATGTAGAATTAATTGTATAATTAAAAATCTTTCCACAATGACAACTGTCTGTCTAGTTACAAAACTAGATTCACAATTTGCCAACTAGCAAATTACATCAAATATAATGTACAACTTGTTATAATCGTTGGTTGACAAATATTTACATCTGTATCTTTGTGACCCATATAACTGTCCTGCAATTGTCTCAGGTTTTGCTAATGAGATTTATGTGAAAATCATAGAATACGCGTATTTCTTCATTTTTTCTTTCTTTTACGTTACGTATAATTTTAATTAAAATATGAATTGATGATTTGTATATGCCGAACATCAAATTTCTTACAAGTGATTGAAATGTAAATAAATCGAACAGCGCTACCCGGTAGCATGAAAACAAAAATCATCATTCCGCTCTTTACGTTTTCTGATCCGAAATTAAAATATAATCGTTGCAAAAAAAATGTATGTCGCTTAAATATGATCTAATGCACGACTGTACAGACGAAATTTTACAATATTTATATATTTTACATATAAAAATAAATGAAACATTTTCCAAAAATTTATGATTTTCATAAGAGGTTTATTATGAATTGAAGAACGATATTCGCAATTTACGGCTGTACATGCCTAGATTGAACTTTTAACTTGTAATTATTAACAGAAATATCTTTTAAAAATACATTTTATAGTCATATTTTGAAAACTGTAGGAGCATTTTCAAGGTAACTGTATTCTAATTTAGCTACTGCCTCTAGAGGTAACATTTGTAAACACTGCGGTACAGTTGAAACGCATGCATTTCAATATCTGGTTTTTATGTATTTTATATATTGTTATATTTGTGCTACTGAATAATACTGATAGCGAAAAGTGAGCTCGGTAGGGATTCCTCTTAACAAGCAAAACCAGCAACGAGATAGTATTAAATAAAATGCAAACTAACAGAATATGAACAATGTAATTAAAATTCTTAGCACACATGGTGAGACAAAAAGGCATAGAGGGCGTGTGTTGTGAAAGAAAACCTTAAAGAAGGAGAAGTAGAAGAAGAAAAACGTTTTGTTTTTGTACCTGAGACCACAATTAATTGCTTTTGTTGAATGATCGTCATTCGAAAAAATAACCAGACTCGCGGAAGAGGACAAATGGCGTTCCATAACCGTCAATGTCTGCCAGCAGACAGGAAGTAAAGATGATGATATCCCTGATTCTTTTTGTGAAATGATGTATACACCGGAAGTGCTTGTTTAGTCGTGTCAATTTCTAAGTATCTCGAAAACAACATGAGTAAGCGAATTTTAAATTTTATGCGCAAGTGCGGTATTTGAGAGCGGAGAGCGCTGCTCGCATCGCATATATTTCCTATAAGGTGAGCTTATAGCGTAGGTGCCATGTTTAATTTTCGAAAAATGTACTATTTACTGAAATTAACCTAATTACATTTACATTTCTTTAGTTCCTTAGTTATTAATATTGTTTCATGGCAATAATTGACTGAACATAAGAGGAATCCCCATACCCGCTGTAAACATAGCAAAACATAGCTAAACAAGGTTTCGTCGAACCCTTAAAACTCCTTTATTACAACATTAAAATGAATGAAATTTTTATTTTTCAGATAGCCAATACTTTGCTCTTTGCTTCTCTCGTTTTCGATTTTCAATATTTTGCTTAGATTTTTTTTTTATATTGTTTTATATTTACCCTATTTTCAAATGTCCATAGTTTTTATTGAGATGGCAAATTTATGAATTCAAAACTAGACAAGCATACATTGACTATTTTTCTACCGGAATATTCTAAAAGTTTTATTCAAAAAAATGTATTAGCAAGTATTTTAAGGGTCAAACGAACGCTTCAACTGGAATGCTTCAAGTAGTAAATAGCATTGGCTCTTATGGCGCTACGATATTCGTGCGCTTCCTCCTTTACACCGACCTGTAAGGACGACCAACCATGGGGATTCCTCTTAAGGGCAATACAAATAGAAATCGATATTTTTTTTCTCGAAAAATGTTAGTTAAGCACCCCAAGAATATGATGGTAAAGTTTTAGAACGAAATTGGAAGCCGTTCCAATGTTATTGCTTGTGAATCATATCGTATTAAGTATTTACTATTAAGAAAAGAGCAGATCATGGAGCGAAATGAGCTTTATGAGGTTGCTGAAGGCCTATTGTATGGCCCTGGAATCGCAGATTAGCCGGTAAATCACTGAAATTATTGGGATGCGTAGTTCGAAAATTAAAACACTATTTTCTCAAAACTGCATCTATGAATCTAAAGGGAAACCTAACTTAAAAATGAATTGACCGATCGTTCTATAATATTATACACAACTTATGGCTATTTGCACCATGCAAGGTTAACGCCTAACTGTAGTTTAAAGCTAACTTATGTGTTCAATTTAATGCACGGATTGCTAAACGAAGTTTAAAACCATGCTAATTGTGGACAACTTAAACCGTGAATATTCGTGGTTTAACTGCTGTTTCTCAGTTATACTAATATTTATGTTTCAGTATATGACATTTATGGCAGTAAATATTTAAATATTTGCAATAATTATGATAGATATTCTTATATACTATACTATTTTCGTATGGGTCCTAATGTTTATAATTAATAATTAATTAGAAAGATAATTATTTAGACAATGACAGAATATCTTATTTTCTTATTTTTTCGTCATAAGTGACGTTTGAATTTCTTGTTCTTTTATCTTTTGACATCTTTGCAGGGTAATTCTCCATTTATTAATTATCAATAACGCAAGAAAATATATCTACGTAGTAAACGTCACAATTACTTTATAAATTTTATGTTTTAAGGCCGTTTGACACGGTTCATTATTTATTACAAAATTTACTAAATAATTTAAAATATAAAAAATTAAATTAAATTGAAATGTTGCATACATAAAAAAATGTTACTAATTTTTTTTATAAATTTTTAACAAAAATAAGTAAAATATGTTCTAGTTTCTTGTAAATAATTCACTAAACGCAACAAAATGCGCAGATTGTAAAAATTGAACCATGACAGATGACTTTTAGGTTATGTGGTATGTTTTTAGTGTGTGCAAAATTTAATGTGAGCTGAAATTGAGTCTCTCATAAATGTATCTTGTTTAGATATGTTATTTTCTATAAGATTAAGTAAATGTGAAAATTGAGTTTCACTTAATCTTAAAAAAAGTACAATTATTTGCCACGGTACAATGATAACTAATCATTGGCGCCATCTTTTAGTTCACTTCAAAACTATTATAATCCGAAATGCGCATGCGCATATGGTGAATTTTACAATAAATATTGCATGTGTGGCACACATTTAAAATAATTTAATGATAAAAAGTTATGCAATTTTTTACTTTCTTTTACAGAGTAATAAGTAAGTATAGGGATCACCAAAAAAATCGAACTCTAGATTTCAACGGATATACACGTTTTGAGCTTCCCTGAATCGAATGTGACTATTTTCGGAGTGACGTCTGTGTGTGTGTGTGTGTGTGTGAGTGTGTGTGTGTGTGTGTGTATGCGTGTCTATGTGAACGCTCTAGAGCCGAAACTGTCAAACGTAAAATTATGAGACTTCAAACTTAAGACTTGTATATGGTCTAGTTGTGCACCTCCTATTTTTGAAAAGAATATTCAAACCGGTAGTGCATGTTTACTCTATGCATTTTTTGCTCTATCTCTAATATCACTAGAACGGCTGCACTAACGGCAAAAATAGTTATGTTCATAATGAAAGAGATAAATATTTCGCACAACTTTTGTTTGAAAAGTTTCTTCATAATTTGTACCAGTTATTTGATAACTGCTACGAAAAAACTCAAATATCTTATTTACGTTGCCATAGAGATACCTACACTTGTGACAAATTTTATTATTTTTAAATCGAATCAACCATGAGTTACATCATTTGTTTCTTGTTTATTGAAAACAAAAAGTAAAAAGCATTACATTGACAATTATCTGTTTGAATTAATATTTTAAATATTGATTTATTATTAGAATACATTGTATAAGGTAAATTATTATAGAATCAATTTATATTATATATTTGCTAACATAATTAAATAACAATTTCAGAGTTTTACTGTGGAGTTTGACAATTTAAGAGTGAATACGACAAGTACTTCAAATACAGATCCATTATAAATTGGTATAATTATCCAGTAAATAGTAATTTAATTTGAATTTTCATTTTATATTGGTCAGCAAAAGATTTTGTTATCACTTAATAATAATTATTATTATCTGCGCCTGTTTTTGCCAGAAAAACAAAATAGACATTTCAGAGTATTCCCGTAGAGTATTGGTTAGTTTGACCGTTTGTTTGAGATTATATATATATATATATATATATATATATATATATATATATATATATATATATATATATATATATGTTTGGGATATATATATATATATATATATATATATATATATATATATATATATATATATATGTATATTAATATCTATCTATTTAAAACTACGTAAAAGAAAGTTGAGTGCAGGCCACTCCAGATATTTTGATAAGTGATTACTTCAGATTCTTACATTCGTTTGTTTGCAAAAATATATTACTACGAACACTTTTCGAATTATTGAAAATAAGCATTCCGAGCATTGGTTTAAAATACTATCAATTTACAAAGGAGATATATATTCAACTGCTAGGATATATTTGTACGAGTATATGCTTGATAGTACCGGGACAATTTTATCCAAATTTTATACAGATATAATATGATTGCTCGATTAGTTCCAGTTGTATTTTATACCAGCCTTTATACATCTACAGTTATAGAGCTTATGTGAAACTGAAGAAATGCACAAGTTAGTGTCCGAAAACCGGAACACTTGCAATTTTTATTTAAAAACTACCGGAACCCCGTTAAGAATTTCGATTTTTAATCAATTTTTAGAGAATGCTTGTTTACTTTATAATGTCATCAGCAATCATCATATTACATACAATACACCTACTGAAGAATTGTTTCAATATCTAAATATCATGACATTACCGTGTTCTGCTGTTTATGCAAATTTGCTACACATTTACGAATCATCTGCATATAAATAACACCATTTTTTAGAACAATTATGACTCAAAGAAACCCACTAGTTAATAGTATAGAAATTTAAAATGAATTACCAAGTATTATTAAGCAAATTGATAACCTTATTAGATTTAAGTTAGAACTGAAAAAGTATCTAATTGGAAATAGTATCTTGTCGGTTAACGAATTTATAAACTTAAGTTGATTTAAATTGTATTTAATCTTGTGAATGTACCAATATGTATGACTTATCCTATACCTCTTCCAGGTCTTCTGGACAAATTAATATATTATTATTATTAATAATTGACTGCCCTTCGATTCAATGAAATTATCTTTCTCTTGTTAGTAAGCCATACTAATTTTGAGTTATATATAAAATTAATGGTTTTGTTCATTTGTCCTGCATATCTTGCTCAGATTATAATCTGCCCTTTATCTTTATTATAAGTGGAAGAGAGACAAATCATGAACTGAACAGTTAGTGCAGCATAAACTAACAAAGCAAATATTATTTAAAATAATTGATACCTTATAACTTTTACATAAATGTAAATGTCAACCAATATATGTTCAGAATAATCTTAGATCTTTCTACCTTGAGAATGAAAATAATAAATTTTTCTTACAGAATGAATCAAGATATCGTTTTGAAATTCTTCAAGTATACTTATTCACACTATAAGAGTACAGCATTTTTTTTATTTTGGTCAAACGAATTTCTTCAAAAAAATATCAAAAAAATGACGGTTGACATGATTTCGGCCGTCTGGAACATCTGAAAAAATAGCAAATTATTAAGTGTTAAAGTCGCTATTGCTCGGGCTAAAACGAACTATTTTCATCGTAATATAACAAAATGGCGGTCGATTTTCCGACCTCAAAAATGGGTTCTCGACCACCATTTTGTTATATTTCGATGAAAATCGTTCTTGTCAATAATTACTCTATGCCTTCGACATAATTATATACATATGTAAATAGGTAACTGGGTTGTATTTATAAACCTCGTGTGCTTTTAGTGAAAACAACGTTAACAGATATTGGTGAGTAAATAACCCATCCATTCGTTTCACATTCTGACAGACCAAGTTAATCTAGTTCGAGTAGGAAAATATTATATTTCATCATTTCTCTGCAACTGCCATGTTCGTTCGATCGTATTTACTTGTGTTTTTTCTCATTACGGTCTTAATATTTTTATAACTGCCATATACGGCTGCCTGCCTGCCAGGCGCATGATTGCTATCCAAAATGAAATGTCATTTATATTAGTCTTATTAATATAAACACCGACGTATGCATCCATTTTAGAACAAAAGATGCTCTTATTCAGTATCATAATATTCAAATTTTATTTCATACCCACTATTATAATTATATTACGTTTACATAGCCAAAAGGAAAGATGTCTAATTTCATTTAACCAAGCCTGAATTTTGATCTTTAAATAAAATTTATAAGTACGGAAACCAACAAAATTATATTATATTCTGCACAATACATAAGTATATATAGGAGTTTATAATGATAATTAGTCAAGCTTAAGGGCGACAAGCGAAAAGTCTGTTTCACTAATACCTCTAACCAGGTATTTAGAAAGTTAAACAACTAAAAGTTGTTATGATCAAAAGCAAAAACTAAAGGGTCAGAACGAAGTAATATCTCAGGTTAAGCAAAAACCCTTATGAAGATATGCTTTTCAACAGATTATTAGTGTTCTAGTAGCCAGTGACATTACTAATGAAGACAAAATACGTATTTGGCCAGTGGCACCGGAACAGAGTGGACTCCCACCTACTCTAACACTTACAGTGGGGGATTGGCCATCATAACAAAAAATCCATATTTGCTTCAAAAATAGATAAATAATTGCATTTCATATAGATATAAATTTCAAAATTATAGTTTATATATATATATATATATATATATATATATATATATATATATATATATATATATAATATAATTGTTATACTATAGATAGATTTCTTTGATTATACATTTTGGCAACATAGCTGATGTTCTTTCTCTACATTTGAGTGTATGTAGAACAATGTAGATCTCACTTGTATGACTGCCAAGAAATTAAAAATCTCAAATGTGCGACTGTATAACACCTTAAATGAAGTGTGAAAAAATCTAATGTTGCTGTTGCATTCAAAAATAAAAAGTGATAAAACTGTTCTCACGCTTCTGTTCCAAACTCATCGAGGAAGGTGATGACCTCAGACAATGCACTTTCTGCTATTTGGCACCAATCCAAAATACTCTCACAACGACATCCTGGTGACCTAACGGTGTGACCGGATATAAAGAAGTTCGTTATCACTTTTCGATAAAAAGCTTCAACGTATTATTGTGCCAAAAATCAGACACAGTAACATTGCTGAAATTGGGAATATACTACATTCCACTTTGATTTTGCTCAGTTCAGAATTATTAACAAAAACACATTAATAGTTACCTAAGATAAGTCATTGTTGAAAAACGTATATACAAGGTCTTAATTTCTTAAAATATTAAAATATATTCTGGCCAGTAAAAGACCTTATATTAAAAATAAAGCAAAATCACGTAGAAAGATTGTTAATTGCTAAGGTATACTTTTTGAAAACAAAAAATCAAACAAAAGTTGCTTAATAGTAGAATTCTGAGCTATATGTAGATCCATAAGAACATTCTATACATTTTTAAGCGCTTATCCCAGCAAACCAACATGTATATATTACATATCTGATACATTACATATAGAGAACTCAGCTCAGATATATACTAGATATGTACATATAAGATAAATATCATTATGTTGTTTGTTTGCTGGGAAAGTTTCAAAATGACTTTCTTCTTCAGCAAATTTGTCGATTAATCAGATGATGTACTATTTATTAAGTAAATTCAGTGATAAAATGTTATATTAGATTAATTACCGTATCAATATATTATAGAATCTATTGATATAACGATTTACTCACAATTTCACTATACATTTTTAATATCGTTACTTATCTGTAAGTGGAATTATTTTGAAGAAACTGAAAAACGACAAGGATATCAGCAAACGTTGCGATTATGCCCAAATTCAAAATCGTTCTTCGTTAAGCGACGGGTAATAGTAGGGCCCAAAACACATACTATGCTCAAGCTATAAGACCCCATAAAACACCAGTTTTGGAAAATTAACCTTCAAAGTTATTATAGCAGTTTATATATCTAGTAATTTTCTTTATTGGCAAGATGCGAAGAAACCCAAGTGATAAAGCGATAGCTTGTTAAGCGACACACGTACACAACAAACACTCACAAATCATAAAGACAGACAGACAGATAGACAGAAAGACAGAAAGACAGAAAGACAGAAAGACAGAAAGACAGAAAGACAGAAAGACAGAAAGTCAGAAAGACAGAAAGACAGAAAGACAGAAAGACAGAAATAGAGAAAGACAGAAAGACAGACAGAAATACAGTAAAACAAACAGAAAGACAGACAGTCAAACTGACTAATGCATTGTCTTCTTTTACAGCATATTATTGTTCTGGGCTGTAAAACAATGTTTAAATTGAGTATAGTATGATCTGGTAGTATGTTACTGAGTCAATGTACTGATAATAGCAGGTATGTAATTCTCGCGCTTCATGTAATGTCTGAGTAAGTTTAACTCTGAACTTCTCTCCATTGATACTGTTATTGTTCAGTTGTTATAAGAACAGAGTATGTATATAGTCTAATTGAATTATTTCATTAAGAATTGGTTCTTATCAAGCTATACAATTGTTATGGCATCAATATTCAGTTCAGTGAACTTTGGTCGACTATCAATATTAAGTCTATTAATAACCGTTCGTAGCTACTTTTATTATTTACTCGGAACATGAGAAATATTAACTGTTAATGTCGTTAATGGTGGCATCTAAATTGCAAAATATTTCTAACACAACTTTTCACAATTGTATTTATTTTATATTGATATTCGTCTCAGATACTACTTTATCTCTAAACATGGTACCATTGATAGAGCTTAAATGATTGATAAATGTGCTGCGTATTATTTTTTGAGGGAGGTCGATACCTAACCAATAACGGTTATGATTGTTTGAGGATGCCAATACATATTACTAAGGTAACTTTTGACGGATGGTGAATTTTGTTGTAATTCTTTTGTAAATCATGGTTACAATATATATAATGCATTTCCCTAACACGGTCCACATAAGATAAGTGTGAAAATTGGTCATATACTAAAACACAATGGCTCGAGCCATTAGAAATTAAAAAATTGAAATATTTTTACCAGCCAATCGAGTGTCTAAATATGATTGAATTATCTCTTCATGATTTCAATCTTGTGAATGTTTGCCAATGATTCAATAACAGCATTTTATTTCTGCAAAAATCACTACCAGTTTGAATATTCATTTCAAAAATAGGAGGTGCATATCTAGGGCATATACAAGTCTTAAGTTTGAAGTTTCATAATTTTTCGTTCAATAGTTTTGGCCCTAGAGTGTTCACAGACACACATACACACAGACAGACGGACGTCATTCCGAAAATAGTCACATTCGATTCAGGGAAGGTCAAAACATGTATATCCGTAGAAATCTCGAGTTCGAAATTTTTCATGATTACAATACTTACTTATTACTGTGTAAAATAAAGTGAAAATTATTTTAATATCTCATGACTATTTTAAAGATTTCTTGGGTTAACAAAGAAAATCAAATATTAGGCCATAGTTCAGACTCTTGTTCTTCACCCTAAAGGTCGGGAGTTCGATTCCCGTCTATGCCAGTTTGCATTTTTACAAATAGAACGTTCTACACATATAAACTCATTCACTTACACACAAACAAATACATCTAGGTGTTTATATATATATATATAATGTTTATGGTATCTACTTTATTGGAAATACAAGAGAAAAATTAGCATTTAACAATATGTATATACCTAATAGATTAAGAGCAAACTGTGTATGTGGAAATAATGTTTAGAACAAACAAAAAACTAAATAAGTTTAAAGTTATTCATAACTATTTACTTTCTTATGTGCAGTAATAAGTAAGTCTTGTAATCATGAATAATTTCGAAACTGCGTCTCTCTGTCTGTGTGTCTGTGAACGCTCTAGAGCCAGAACTTTTAACTTAACCCTCAATTGTTCAACGTGGGTCATTTACGTCTTGATTTATTTTTTGCGTGTAATTTTTTAATAGGCGCTGGTAGCGCCATCAAAAGAAACCGAAAATACTTTAACCAAAGCTCGTTAGGTGGGATTAATCGGCCCCGTCCAGTACGAGAGCATTGTATTTTAAAACAGGCATCCGAGACGCAGGTTGACTAACTACGTTAGTAAAAATTCTGATGTATTTCGGTATTATGTGTAGCTTCATGTAGTTATAATAAGTAATAAATTATGATATGAAAAATTAACGTTAATTTATTGTTGTTTTTATGTTAAAAGAATTTTTCAAGATTCAATTATTACAAAAATAGTTATAATTTTATTAATGGAACAATGCATTTTACTGACATGATCGTATTTAATTTTAAATAAACATATTAATATTCAGCCAATTAAACAAACTATACAGGGTGGTGAATCGAAATCGAGAACATAGGAATGCACATGCTATTTTTAACATATGTAAATATCATCTCGCCAGTACATTTTACAGACAAAGTGTAAATACAAAACTTGTTAAAAAATTTAAAATACGTCGAAAAAGCTTAATTTAAAAAAAAATCTAGCTTATTGATAAAATTATAGTTCTTCATGAAAAATAAGCTCAGACATCAATATAATGAATTGACATGATATCTAGATGACGCACCGAACACTTGAAAATCTAATATTTGTCTATATTTGCGGTTAACTGTTAATAACTTCTGGAATTTTCATCGGAATACACTGAAATGTTAATATTTTTAACCGTTTGTTGCTTAACGAAACGCAAAAGCAATTAGTACATCATTAATATAATATAATAACCCAGAAATGTTTGTATGTGAGTGTGTATGTGAAGAACGCTTTTTTTGTAAAAATGCAGATTGGCATAGACGGGGATCGAACTAACGACCTCCAGGGTAAGAGGCGAGTGTCTTACCCACCTTGCCATGGCGACAGATAAGAATTTTGTATATAATATCAAATAGTTTATACTGAAATAAAAGACTACACAACAGCAATGAATAAATTTCTAATCAAGTAATCTGCCCTACGTAAATATAAAAGGTTATACGTCAGAATAATTCAAATGTCAATTTTAAATATATTCCGAATGTGAAAAATGCATATCGAGTTGTGTACATTGTGCCATTGTGTGTTAGCATAGGACCCATTATTACTTTTAAAACTGCCGTGGTACTGCAAAATTCAAAATCTAGCCTGATTATTTGATTCAAAAATAATAACGAATCAAATGTCAAATCATTGAAAGTGTTGTGTAAAAAGGTTTGTAATACACATATTTTTTGAATAATCGATTCAATTAGAAAACAGAAACCGTAAGTAAATTTATAATCCCGATTTTTGTGTAATAATACATGCATGGAGACTGTTTTAATGCACGTGTACAAATAATGTTCAAAATATTGTTTGTATTATTCAGTTCGCAGTAATACCGCAGTTACAACATCTAATAAAAGCAATAGACAAATTATGAAATAATATTAGATTTTTGAAGAGGTAGCAAATCTAGCGCCGGTTTTTTAACTAAGGTACATCTGTCAATAAAATATATCAAATTATGAATATTTTATTTCTTTTAGGTTTGTTAAGCGATACAAACTGAAGGAAAAAGCGTGTAAGGGTAATCCCTTATTTTTATATTGTAACTATGATTTACAAGAAAATTCTCCACCCGTCCAAACTGACCTATATTCAGTGTACCATATGGGCACACGGTGCCCACGGGTGACCCTAGTTACTAGTATATTTTAGGAACATAAAATCCTCTAGACCCATTGAATTGTATCCCATTTGAATCTACATATTTTGACCTATAACTCTCTTTTACGTAATTTTCACTAGATATATATATATATATATATATATATATATATATATATATATATATATATATATATATATATATATATTGACAATATATATATATATATATATATATATATATATATATTACGTAATAGAACGTCGAGTGCAGGCCACTCTAAATATTTTCATTTTACTATTTGACTGTATACCTGTAAACCAACGGCTCCTTAACTAATATTGTCAACACCAACCAAATTAAAATATTTATTTATGTTGTATATGACAGCTTATCTCTTTCAAGCGAAACATATAAAACGCATAATATGACGATATTCATATATGGAAATGTCATTTTCATACAATTTCTATTTTGTATTGACAATACATCACTTTCAAATAAAATACTGTTTTCAATTTATTATCATATGCGTACTCGTAATACATCTATTGCATTCAAATACAAAGTATTTCACAGCCATGGAGTTTTTCCTAAAAAACATGTTATATAATATTGTAACGTTTTTCACGCACTCGGTGGAGATTTAATGTACTTGATTTATTTAAGGGCAGTATTGAGAATAGCTCTAAATTTTCAGGTCTTTTGCCTTTTAAAGGTATTAACATTTCTAACAATTTTTCATTTTTCTTTTTCCAGGGGTGTACCATTTACTGAAAAATAGAAGAATATTAGATTTATGTTTGCATAATTACTACGCATTGCCGACAGAAGGGCACTCTAGATTTTACTCATTGAAGTTTTTAATGAAGAAAATCTATGTATAACAACTGATTTTTGAACTATAATGAAAGCCAAAACTGTCGAACTATAAATTGTGAATTTTCAAACCTAAGATTGTATATGGTCTAGATGTGCACCGTCTATTCTTGAAAAGAATACATAAACTAAGAGTGCATGTTTACTCAATGCATTTTTGTTTTATCTCCAATATCACTAGAACGGCCGCACTTATGGCAAAAATAGTTAGGATCATAATAATAGGCATTAATATTTCGCATAACTCTTGTTTCAAAAGTTATTTCAAAAATTGTACGTGTTACTAGAAAATTGCTACGGAAATATTTAAATATCTAATTAAATTTGCCATAGATACGCATATATGCTGAATATGTTTAACAAATCGTATGAACTATGCCTGAAAATATTTTGACATAAGATCAGGATTGAAATAATTTATGTTGGTCATTTTACACCCGTTAACATAAATATATCGACTAAGAACGTGTTTCAGCGCAATGGTAATTGCAGATAAATAATAAGAAATTTTTTGAAGAAATGTATTTATTAAAAATTATATTTGAATACATTGATAAGGCGATTATTAAAAATACCATCTAAATTTCATATTGAAGAAGCTAAATTATACATTTTCAGGGTATTACTTTGGTATTGATATTTTTTGACAGTTTGTTTGGATTATTTATTTCTACGTAAAAGAAAGTCGAGTGTAGGCAACTCCTTATTCAATTATACAGTATTAAGAAGGGTTCAAAATTTTGGAACTTTATTACTCCGGAAGTATAAGGGCGATTTTGTTCAAATCGCTTCGATGTCTTCAGACCTTCAGATGAGTAGAGGGCACTAATTTGTTTTTACGAGCGACGACTAACACCCTAGTATGTTATATATATATATATATATATATATATATATATATATATTTTTTTTATACACAGGGCGACGAGGCAAGAGCATTTTGATAAAGTAATTTTTATTTTTTTTTTTAATCCAACAAATTACATACAACCGAATGCATTAGCTCTTCTGTACTTCATACAGCGAGTTGTATACAAACCTGCACTCCTAAAAATTATTTTCATCATAAATTATTATGTCTATTATATAAATAGTGAAAAATAATGCACGTAAGATATTAAATATCAAATTAACGTAAATTCTATATATTATTTACTGTGATGAATATGCTGAAAATAGGTGGAATAGTAATAAAACTATGCAAAGCAATTACATCATGTAATGGCAGCGAGTTAAAGGTACTAACAAGTTTCTATTGTGTGTTAAATTTTACGTTTAAATAACTGATTGTCAATGCATCAATCAAGGATTGAATACCTAATACAATATCAAATATATAATTTTAATAGCTTAAGAAAATTCAGGGTAATTTTGGGTGACCCGGTAAGTCGAACGAAATAATCTAAAAATAGACGCTACATATTTTGCACTCAAAGCTATGTACAAAACTTGTGAAATTAATTTGCATATATAAATTATTTAAGATTAAAAAATGTATACATTAAAAATATACAATATATATATATATATATATATATATATATATATATATATATATATATATATATATATATATATTTATATATATATATATATATATATATATATATATATATATATATATATATATATATATATATACCGTAAGAAATATTTCGGAATATTTACTTTTAAAATAATTTACAATAATTCACAACAGCAAAGGTAATTTTTATTAATATTTTAATTATGGGAACGATATTTATAAGTGAAACTTGATGACATTAAAATGCTTTACAAGTTTTTCCAAAAAACCATTTACTGCAAAATCAATGGTTATTGCATATTTATTAATTAATTTAATTCAATCGCAGTTTTAACAATATTACGAAAGGCGAAATGATCGTTCACACTCTTGTATTAAAAATATTTATTTATCAATTCTATATAACAATATTTCAAAAAAGTGTGTAGCAACAGTTAAGCGTTTACAAAAATGAAAAAAATATACTTTATATATACAAAAAATTGTAATTTGTATCTATAACAATTTTTCATATATTCAGATTTTAAGCGCAAAAACCCTAAAAAATGTAAAGAATAACACAGTATATCATCTATTGCATTACAATATTCAATTTTGTTATGCTCGCTACTTGCTCTTTGCTGTTTCTATCCAAACGGCGAGCTGGATGCATAGGTGCGTTGGACCTAAGCTTGTTGTTAAGGGGTTCACAAATGCAAACACATATCATTATCATCTCGAAAGTAGTCAATATTGATTCATAGAAACTTAAAATGGGTATTTCCGTTTAAATTTCGTATTCGAATCTTTTTATGATTACAACACTATCTTATAAAAATTCGTATTAGAATGGAAAAGGTAAATAATTAATATTTTATGATATACCAAAAAAAAGTAAAATGTGTGTGCAAATTTGAAAATACAAAAATTATAATTTTTAATAATTTTTTAAGGTTTTTGTGTTACCAATATGAAGAAATCTTATAGATATAAAATATTTTAGAGTATTATGTAGAATTTTTGAGTGTTTTAATTATTTTTCTAAGGGCAGCATTAAGGGGGTTCCAAATTTTGGGGCCCTATAACTTAGGAAGTATGCGGGAGATTGGTTTTAAACTGCGAACGAAGGATGCCAAATAATATATGTAACAAATTTGGTGTAAATCGCTCCGATACCTTCAGAGGAGTAGAGGGCACAAATTTGGTGTTACGAGCGACGACTAACATCCAAGTATATAAGTTATATATATATATATATATATATATATATATATATATATATATATTTGGATTAAAAGCGACGAGACAAACACTTTTTGTTGATGAAATTTTTTGATCCGAGATTACTACAGACACACGGCCGAATGTTTTAGCTTCTTTGGTACTTCGTAGGGCGAGCTAACAATAAATATTGCAGCATATAAAACACCGTGAAATTTTAATTTTAGGCTGGATACATGCTGTGTTATAATTATATCAGTCTCTGCATTTAATGTATGCACATTTTTGTACTTAGGTGCTCCGTAACGCGCGCATCTGAAAACAAAAATTAAGCTAATGCGTATATAAGATAAAATGGCCGCGATTATGCAAGAACAGATTATCGCTTTCACAAGCGTTGAGTATCCTTGACTGCGCGTATTTTAACTTTTCAGTCTGATTTATTAATGTTAATTTGGAAAGATACTTTAAACTTATAAATCGTTTTAGCATTCCATAACCCAGCACGGTGTAGTAAATATCATCAGCGACTATTATTTATTACGGTTCAATTTGAAAATGTCAGTACCTACTTCGTGGAGAAACTGTGCAATTATAGAAGAACTATTTATGATATTCGAATAAAGTTCCTAATTTGTTTTTACTCGCGAATTTCGTCTCAAGTTTACATAATCTTAGAGCCGAATTCTAACAAAGTATTTGTATATATAAAATACAAATATTGTAAGAATTAGCATGGGGTGACTCTTGTCCCTACATCTAGTTGACAGTGGTGATAATTGGCCGCATCGCCCCCATGATGTCAGCGCCTATGGATCAGATTCAAGTTGATCTATATTGTATCAGGATTTTGTATTATAACCCCAAAATTATATTTTGCATACATATTGGTGCGCGTTAGATGCTCGTTTTGAAACATACTAAGGCAAGGGAGAGTAGGGCGGCCGCGTGGACGAAATTTTGTAGGAGCGTAAATATGAAAAAGAAAAAAAAAATATATATAATGAAAACTACGTAAAAAAAAGTCCCGCGTTGGCCACAACCTATTTTTTTATTATCATATAGGGATCACCAAAAAAATCAAACTTGAGATTTCAACGGATATACACGTTTTGAGCTTCCCTGAATCGAATGTGACTATTTTCGGAGTGACGTCTGTCTGTGTGTGTGTGGGTCAACGCTCTAGAGCCGAAACTGTCGAACGTAAAATTATAAAACTTCAAACTTAAGACTTGTATATGGTACAGTTGTGCACCTTCTATTTTTGAAAAGAATATTCAAACCGGCAGTGCATGTTTACTCTACCTCCAATATCTGCTGACCGGCTGCATTTACCAGAAAAATAGTTATTTTCATAATGAAAGATATTAATATTTTGCACAACATTTGTTTGAAAAGTTTCTTCACGAATTGTACCAGTTACGAGAAAATCGCTACGAAAAATCATAAGTATCTTATTTACGTTGTCATGGATTCACATGTAGCTTAATAAATCGGATCATCTGCGCCTGTTAATATTTCGACAAGACAACAAAATAGACTGAATTAGATAAATGACATTTCAGAATATTTCTGTAGAGTATTGGTTAGTTTTGATAGCTAGTACTTCAAGACCATTACAAATTGGTATTGGTATAATTTTCCACCCATTCATTTTATATAAGGTAATCTTGGTTTTCATATTGTTTCTGTTGGATTATTATTTCCTAATATTATATTTTTATAATCAACATCTATGTTTCATATTGAAGAAACAATATTTGATAATATAATATAATTATAAATAACAATAAACTACGTAAAAGAAAATTCTGCGTTGGCCACAACCCATCTTTTTAAAAGTAATATGTTAATATACAATTGCTCAAACTATTAAAAATATGAATTTTTAAAATATAAACTATTTTAGCTCGCCAATAAAATGTTTACAAATATTTTGAATATCTGCACAGAAATTCAATTATTGCTGTGGCGTAAGGACAATTCTTTCGACATTTACGGTGAAAGTTAAGGTTCGATTTCTGCCCGTCCCAGTTTGAATTTTTACAAATAAAATACATTCTACCCATAAATATTAACAAACATATAAACAGTCATAGAAACCCATACATCTGAGTGTTTAAATATATAATAAGACTCTTTGACTCTTTGCCTCGGTAGGGAAAATAACTAGACACGGCTCTGGTTTTATGCATAAATATTAAGACCTTTCATACGTAATCTATACGCTTACGTATGAGCTTGACTAATTGACTTACGTTGACGGTTGAGGGTTAATTATATGGGGTTTTGGTATGACTCTGGGTGTGTGTGTGTGTGAGAGAGAATTATAGACTGGCTCCTCACTGAGTTTATACTCAAACCTGTATTCTAATTTCAGAGCCTAAATAGATGGATAGTCCGAATTCCGCGGGCCGTCACGTATAAATCTTTGTATGTTTATACTTATGTAATTGTATGATATTATTATTGGTTTTATTGAGATAAAGAGCCAGTAAATTTGTAACACTTGTAATCATGAAAACTCGAGATTTCAACGGATATACACGTTTTGACCTTCCCTGAATCGAATATGACTATTTTCGGAATGACGTCTGTCTGTCTGTGTGTTTGTTTGTCCGTGTGTTTGTCTGTGTGTGTGTCTGTGAACGCTCTCGAGCCAAAACTGCTGAACGTAAATTTATGAAACTTCAAACTTGTATATGATGATGTGCACCTCTTATTTATGAAAAGAATATTCAATCCGGTAGTGCATGTTTACTCTATACATTTTATGTTCTATCTCTAATATCACTAGAACGGCTACACTTACGGCAAAAATAGTAATGTTCATAATGAAATATTTCGCACAAATTTCTTCAAAAAATGGGTTGTGGCCAACGCGAGACTTTCTTTTACGTAGTTTTCATCAATATTTATTGATTATAAAAATATAATATTAAGAAATAATAATCCAACAGAAACAATATGAAAACCAAGCTTACCTTATATAAATGAATGGGTTGAAAATTATACCAATACCAATTTGTAATGGTTTCGAAGTACTAACTATCAAAACTAAACAATTCTCTACAGAAATATTCTGAAATGTCATTTATCTAATTCAGACCATTTTGTATTCTTGTCGAAATAGTGACAGGCGCAGATGATCCGATTAATTAAGCTACATTCGAATCCATGACAACGTAAACAAGATTCTCATAATCTTTGGTAGCGGTTTTCTCGTAACTTGTACATTTATTGAAGATACTTTTCAAACAAAAGTTGTGCGAAATATTAATGAAATATTAATATCTTTCATTATGAACATAACTATTTTTGCCATAAGTGCAGCCGTTCTAGTGATATTGGAGATAGAACAAAAAATGCATAGAGTAAACATGCACTGCCGGTTTGAATAATCTTTTCAAAAATAGAAGGTGCACAACTAGACCATATACAAGTCTTAAGTTTGAAGTCTCATAATTTTACGTTGGAAGGTTTCGGCTCTAGAGCGTTCACATACACACACTCACACACACACACACACACGCACACACACACGCACACACACACAAACACACACACAGACGTCACTCCGAAAATAGTCACATTCAATTCAGGGAAGCTCAAAACGTGTATATCCGTTGAAATCTCGAGTTCGATTTTTTTGGTGATCCCTATACTTACTTATTACTCTGTAAAAGAAAGTAAAAAGTAAAAATGTGCCAGTTGGGAGACAAATTCTGCGAAATATTATAAATATCTTGTTTACGTTGCCATGGTTTCGTATATAGCATAATAAATCGGATCAACTGCGCCTTTGATAGGATAACAAAATAGACTTAATTAGATAAATGACATCATTAATATAATTCCCCAGAATTGTTTGTTTGTTTGTTTGTATGTTTGTATGTTTGTATGTTTGTATGTTTGTATGTTTGTATGTTTGTATGTTTGTATGTTTGTATGTTTGTATGTTTGTATGTTTGTATGTTTGTATGTTTGTATGTTTGTATGTTTGTATGTTTGTATGTTTGTATGTTTGTATGTTTGTATGTTTGTATGTTTGTATGTTTGTATGTTTGTATGTTTGTATGTTTGTATGTTTGTATGTTTGTATGTTTGTATGTTTGTATGTTTGTATGTTTGTATGTTTGTATGTTTGTATGTTTGTATGTTTGTATGTTTGTATGTTTGTATGTTTGTATGTTTGTATGTTTGTATGTTTGTATGTTTGTATGTTTGTATGTTTGTATGTTTGTATGTTTGTATGTTTGTATGTTTGTATGTTTGTATGTTTGTATGTTTGTATGTTTGTATGTTTGTATGTTTGTATGTTTGTATGTTTGTATGTTTGTATGTTTGTATGTTTGTATGTTTGTATGTTTGTATGTTTGTATGTTTGTATGTTTGTATGTTTGTATGTTTGTATGTTTGTATGTTTGTATGTTTGTATGTTTGTATGTTTGTATGTTTGTATGTTTGTATGTTTGTATGTTTGTATGTTTGTATGTTTGTATGTTTGTATGTTTGTATGTTTGTATGTTTGTATGTTTGTATGTTTGTATGTTTGTATGTTTGTATGTTTGTATGTTTGTATGTTTGTATGTTTGTATGTTTGTATGTTTGTATGTTTGTATGTTTGTATGTTTGTATGTTTGTATGTTTGTATGTTTGTATGTTTGTATGTTTGTATGTTTGTATGTTTGTATGTTTGTATGTTTGTATGTTTGTATGTTTGTATGTTTGTATGTTTGTATGTTTGTATGTTTGTATGTTTGTATGTTTGTATGTTTGTATGTTTGTATGTTTGTATGTTTGTATGTTTGTATGTTTGTATGTTTGTATGTTTGTATGTTTGTATGTTTGTATGTTTGTATGTTTGTATGTTTGTATGTTTGTATGTTTGTATGTTTGTATGTTTGTATGTTTGTATGTTTGTATGTTTGTATGTTTGTATGTTTGTATGTTTGTATGTTTGTATGTTTGTATGTTTGTATGTTTGTATGTTTGTATGTTTGTATGTTTGTATGTTTGTATGTTTGTATGTTTGTATGTTTGTATGTTTGTATGTTTGTATGTTTGTATGTTTGTATGTTTGTATGTTTGTATGTTTGTATGTTTGTATGTTTGTATGTTTGTATGTTTGTATGTTTGTATGTTTGTATGTTTGTATGTTTGTATGTTTGTATGTTTGTATGTTTGTATGTTTGTATGTTTGTATGTTTGTATGTTTGTATGTTTGTATGTTTGTATGTTTGTATGTTTGTATGTTTGTATGTTTGTATGTTTGTATGTTTGTATGTTTGTTGTTGGTATGGGGGTTGGTGGGTTGGGGTGGGTGGTGGGGGTTGGGGGTGGGGGGTTGTGTGTTGGTGTGGTGGGTGTGGGTTGTGGGTGTTGGGGGTTGGGGGGGTGGGTTGTATGTTTGTATGTTTGTATGTTTGTATGTTGTGTGTGTTTGTATGTTTGTATGTTGTATGTTTGTATGTTTGTATGTTTGTATGTTTGTATGTTTGTATGTTTGTATGTTTGTATGTTTGTATGTTTGTATGGTTGGTGGTTTGTGTGGGTTGTGTGGTTGGTGGGTTGGTGGGTGTGTGGGTTGTGTGGGTGGGTGGTTGGGTGGGGGGGTGGGTGTTTGTATGTTTGTATGTTTGTATGTTTGTGTGTTGTATGTTTGTTGTTTGTATGTTTGTATGTTTGTATGTTTGTATGTTTGTATGTTTGTATGTTTGTATGTGGGTGTGTGTAGAACGCTTTTTTTTTTTAATGCAAATTTGCATAGATGGAGATCGAACTCACTTGCGCCATGGCGACTGCTAATAATGTTATAAAAAGTAATCAAATAGTTTATACTAAAATAAAACAATCACGACTCTTCTGAAGTTCAGTCTGCTTTGAAATAGACAAAAACAAATCAAACTTCAGATTGAAATATCAAAAATGTTTTTGTGATAAATCTTTAATTAATTTCATGATTTGAATTGTATTTAGTGTGTTGTGTACTTTACGCAGAGTGGCATGTGCTATATCATATTGTTATTGTAAAGTATGTCAATGAGAAATATAAATAATAGTTAGTTAATAAAATTAAGTCTTATTTATTCTATTTTTAAGTTTGTGAGTAAATAAAAGTGCTGCCACGTGAGCGTCAAAAACAGTATTTCAACATGAATTAGTGACGTACGAGTTACGAAAACATTGTTTGAATTGTAAATCTTAAGTTTAAGAGAAGTAATGTTATTATTCAATATTTAAGTATTTAATATGAAATAAGTGCATATTTTTGCCTAATTTGCATATATTTTTAGCAAATACGTGATTCCCTCCATTTATTTTAATTCATAGTTAATATTCTCACTTCAAAATGGCCAAGAAGCAGTGATTTTTGAAAATATGAGTTGCGGTAAGATTCTATAGTTGGTCAAATTATAATACCTGCAAGTAAGTAAATTTAATATTCTGATTATTAGAGAAATAAAATCTTGATGAGATAATTCAAGCATATTTAGAAAAATGTTCAGTTGGCAATTTAATTTTTTATTTTTGATGGCACAATCCATTGTATTTTAGCATATAACTAATTATTACTTTTAAAACTGCCGTTGTCATACTGCAATTTAATACTGCAAAATTCAGAATCTAGCCTGATTATTTAATTCAAAAACAATAATGAATCAAATGTCAAATATTAAAAATGTTGTAAAAAAAAAAGTTTGTAATACATATTTTTTGAATAATCGAATCAAATAATAAACAGCAATCGTAAGTAAATTTATAATCCTGTTTTTTATGTAATAATACAATCATGGAAACTGTCTAAATGATACAACACTTATGGCCAGTTGCACCATACAAGGTTAAAATCAAAGTTTAACAAAACTTAGTTTAAAAAAATCTTAGTTTAAATTTATCGGATGTTACACAGTGCATGATAAGCGATCGATTAGTTAATCTCAGCATAGTGATCTGAAAACAAAATAGCGTTCAAAAAAGGACTCGATTTTATCTTTATTATTATTTGCGATGTGGAAATTTGTATTACTATTATAAGCAAACGATACAAACTGAAGAAATACAGTGTAATTATTATTAAATTACATGAAAATTCGCCATCAGTCAAAACTGACCTATGTTCTGTATACCATATGGGCACATGGTGCCCACGGGTGACCCTAGTTTCAGAATATTTCTGTAGAGTATTGGTTAGTTTGACTGCTTGTTTTGGTTATATATATATATATATATATATAGTAAAACTGCGTAAAAGAACGTCGAGTGCAGGCCACTCCAGATATTTTCATATTGTTAACCCAAAGACAATATATATATTTTTTTATATTATATTTTTGATTTTTAAAATATGCAACAAAATTTGTTTTTTATCAAAATATTACATTTTATGTCTATAAATTTTTTTGAAATTAATAACTAAAAGGCCATACAAATTAAAAGCCGCTGCTCGCATCGCGAGCGGTGAGCTGGACGCATAAGTGCGATGTACATTTTTTCTTTTAATTTACAAAATCCTTGAAAAGAATACGCTCCTTAAAAATTATATAAAAGTTATATGCATCCTTACGTAAGCTACCAGCGGATCATAATATTTGTTTTCTTACAAATATGCATACATTTCGTAGCATATATTGCAAATTGAGTAATTCAAAATTTCAATTTCAATTTTTACAAACATCAACAGCCAATAAGCCACGCACCCAAGAAACACACGTCACGTAATATATGAAAGAGTAAAATCTTGCTACCTGACTGACGAGATAAATCCTTATACCCACTGATATGAACACACCGAAGAAACAATATTCCATGTTTATCCAACTTGATTCTAAATTGTATAACCTAAAGCAGTGTTTCCCAACCCTTGGGTTTCGCGGAGTGTATAGAGAAGGTTCGCAAAAATAATATTGTAATGGCAGGAGTTCAAATCGCCAAAGAAAAGTAAACGCAAAATAACATACCCAATACTATGCTGATTGCTCGGTGTTAAAAATGAATATCCTGTACTGTCGAAAAAGCTATTGAAGTTCTATTACTCTTTTGCACAACGTATTTATGTGAGAAAGGATTTTCAACATATACGTATCCGAAAGATAAATACAGAAACAGGTTAAATGCAGAACCTGATCTAAGACTGAAATTGTCAGATATTGAGCCAAATTTTGAATTGCTTTGTTCCATCAAACAGCCACAAATATCCCATTAAAAGTTTTTTTCAAATATAACGTATGCTTACCTAAGAACCAGGGTGTTTGTTGAATTGATTTTATTTTCATTTTTTTATAACTTACATTTTGGTCTTATTAATGTTTATACTTAGATATTTAACGTTACGATTATGTTTTTGTTCATTGTTATGAACTATTGTGTAATATGAAAAATAAATGTTCTTCCAAGTTTTATTGTCTTTTTTTACCTGCCAGTATAGGGGGTTTGCCAAATTATTTCGAATTTTTGAAAGGATTCGTGAGAAGAAAATGGTTGGGAAACACTGACCTTACGAAAATACATCACAAAATCCGTTTACGAAGATAAGTAAATATCAAAGAAATGTTAAAGATAGCTTTTCTTACGTGTAGATTTGTTGTAGTCGAAAACTTATCGACGATATTTATCACAGATACTTTACCTGTAAAGCACTGTAATTCATTAAAACCAATAATATAATCATACAATTACATAAGTATAAGTATATAAATATTTGTACGTGACGGCCCGCGAAATCCGGGCTATTCATCTATTTTTGCTCTGAAATATGAAAACAGGTTTGAGTATAAAACTCAGTGAGGAGCCAGCCTATTCTCTCTCTCTCTCTCTCTCTCTCACACACACACACACACACTCACACAGAGTCATACCAAAACCCCATATATTTAACTCTCAACCAAGTCAATTAGTCAGACCTCATACGTAAGCGTTAAGGTTACGCATGAGGGGTCTTTCGTGGACGACACACACCTCACTCCGACCGTCGTTGGGACCACCCCCGGAAACACCAGCCAGGCCACCGTTGGGACCCCCGGACACACCAGCCAGGCCACCGTTGGGACCCCCGGACACACCAACCAGGCCACCGTTGGGCCCTCGGACACAGCAGCCAGGCTAACGTTGGGCCCCCGGACACACCGCCAGCCAGGCCTTTGTCAATAGGCATCGTTCTCACATATTCAACACTCATATTATACATAGTCAACTCTTTAGTATTATCTCATATCTCATTAGATCTAGCTCATATTCTTTACATTACTCCATAATTATACTTCAATACCAATTCGGACACTTCGTCCCATCGTCCATATATTAATAACAATAACAATTCAACATATTACTATAACTTCATACATTGATTCATACTTATTCATACTCAACAATAATACAAATAGTAGAATACCCAAACATCAATACGTTATAGATTAGCTATCAACCTCACCTCAAATAATAATTCACAACACTTTTATCACTCACTAAATCACTCTCAATACATGACCTATTTCACTGGTAAATAGACTGTAAATGGATATACGTTCTGAAATAAAGAATTAAAGAAGACTGGTGTTTACATAATATACTATTTAATAAACGGATATAGTTTATAACACATATATTTAAATGCATCGTAAAACTTATTTTCTCAAAAACGTCTGTTAGTATATTAGAAATAAGGCTCAGCCGCGTATTATATACTTAATTATAATTGGTAAAATAAAAGGGCAGATTATTTAGAATCAAAGTGTATATACTTTACAAATTATAGAGCCCCAAAATTTAAAGCCCCCCTTAATACTGCCCTTATAAAAAATTAAATATTATAATTTTGAATTTTAAAATATGCACTAAACATTTTATTTTATCACTGTAATCTACAAGAAATTGTAAGCCTTATTATATCTATAACATTTTTTCCAATTGTTAAATGCTCGCAATGCATATTTTACCTAAAGGCGAGCTCTACGCGTACCAAATCTTGTTTTTCAAAAAATATTTACTTTATATATTCAAAATATTTTTTTAGAACATCCACAAACACACTCACACACCATTTTAACTATACAGCAGTAATGTGCATTCACTGATTGGCTAATTCCGGCGTATGTGGGTGTATAATATGTATGTTTCTACATAAATCGTATTGAATATTAATGAAACTCTAGCCGGCACGCATCACAATGAGGAATTAATTCGGTCGATAACTGATATAATTATTGCAGCTAATTTATGTGAATTGATTGATTTACCAGTTTCTGTCAATCAGATTATGAACTGGAAGCTGATTTATTGATAATCAGATTAAGAATTGAGGTAGATGTTACACAAATAGGATATTTACACAGTTAATATTCACTTTATGGTTTGCTCGTACTATGTATTAAATAAATGATTTTAAGAAAAAAATATGTTATTGTAAATTAAATCGTGTGCCCTAACTTATGTTGTAAGCACAGCAACATTACAATATTTTACGAATAACGCGATAGGAATATAATTTTTAAAGCTATGATTTATAACTACCAAGATACGCAAATGGTACAACCTTATAGTATATTCTGTCATAGTAAATTTAAGTTTAAACTAAATCGCAAGTGTAGACTGTATGGAAAATAGCAACGTATACCTGCGAAGGTTTTGTTATCTCGTTAATGGAAAGGTTTTTTTTTATATTTAAATAATTTTAAGCCAAGCGAATAATTAATAAAATCTTAAACGCGTGTATTTTAATTATGATGATCATTTTTGGACGTTATTAAAATTCCAATTAACAAACTTCACTTATACCAGTTACTTAATTAATGTTGTTACATTATAATACATCAAAAGGAAAAAAGGTTTGGGTATAGATTTTCCAGTAAATGTATAAAATATTCGCTTTATAATGTGTATTTGCATATTGAACATGCATATGGTAATCCTTACTGAGATTTCAAAAAACATAAACATATAAACTTAACCTTTCCTTGCCCGAAACCGGATCACCGCTGACTCATGTTTTTATTTCACTTTCTTATACGAATGTATATAAGAATTTATAACAATAATGAAAAAATTCGAGCTCGAGATTTTAACGGTAATACACGTTTAACCCATCCTGAATCGAATTTAACTATTTTCGGAATGACGCCTGTGTGTTAACGATCTAGGAGCCAATACTGTTGAAGAATAAATTATGCACCTCCAGTTTTGCAACCAAAATATTTACTGAAAGTAACAGTTTACTCCTTCCACTTTTTCGTGTGTCTGTAGCATTCTCGGATCACCGATTGCGCCCCAAAATATGGAACCTCCTTTATTAATGCTTTTAGAAAAAAAACTAAAACATCCAAAAATTCTACATACTTTATAATGATTCCTTTATATTGATAACCAAAAGTCATAAAAATAAATAAAAATAAAAATTTTTAATTTTGAAATATGCACTACATTTTCATTTTGTTTTGAGGTTATCAAAAAAAAATACTTAAAATTCTAACACTTTTATGTCGATAATTTTTCTTTTTTAATTGTAAAACCGATGTAAATAATTAAAGATAATTATATTTATAATTACAATTTTATGTGCAAGCGCAGAGGGGGAGGGTGGAGTCCGTTGCTCGTATCGTATATAATTTCTATAAGGCGAGCTGAAGGCATAGGAACCTGTAATTAATCTTGTTTTTATAAAAAAATAGAAACTTAAACAACAAATATTTTTATCCCATGCCTTCGCGGATTCTCCTAAATATTGCCAATGCTTATAAAATTTTAAATATATATATATATATATATATATATATATATATATATATATATATATATATATATATATATATAATTTCAAGTTTTACTCACGTTTGTTTTAGCTAAGTAAGCGCTGATTTAATTTTGGTGTTCAACAATTAAATTTTTTTTTTTTTTTTTTTATGTACATACTCGATATATTTGTTTAGGAGTGCTCTCCTTCATAATAATATTTAAGCTTATATATATATATATATATATATATATATATATATATATATATATATATATATATATTATTATTATTAAACGTATAGCGTAGCTTATTGAGCTTAAGAGATCTTGTTATATTAACACCTTCCCAGCGGGAAGGTGTTAATATAACAATTAAGATACGCACACTTACAATTACAATTATGTAATAAAATAAACACATAACGTTGTTATAATAAAATATTATAATAAATGTGTTTGTCAATACATACTTAAATGCAAATTCATTCTAACTTCAAACCGTGTAGTGTTCCTTTTATCATAATTATAACAAATAAAAACCGTAAGTATAATTTATAATTCTGATTTATGTGTAATAATACATTCATGAATAATGTACGCGTACAAATGTTTAAAATATTGTTTGTATGATACAATTCGTAGTAATACCGCAGTTACAACACCTAATAAAATCAATAGACAAATTATTATTAAATAATATTAGATTTTTGAAGAGGTAAAATTATACTGTTATTGATTGATTGACGAACAATACAAACTAGAATGCTACAATACAATCCACGAAAATTATCTTAAGGTCGTGATTGAACCATCGTGTACGAGCGTGCTACACCAAATACAGTCAAGCAAAACGATGTACGCCGGTTGCACTGTATGAAGTGGCATCAAGTAGTATTTCAATATTACCGACTGCGTTATCAGAATGAATTGTTGTAATTTCATAATTTTATGTAAATAATAATTATTAGCAATTTTAATTTACCATTCAAATTTCAGAAACTTAATTTTTTTTTTAAATATTCTATAATTTATACATAATTTAAACATACTTAGACACATGATTGGCTGGCAAAAATATTTCAAATCATTAATATTTAAATTTTTGTAGGTTTTTTATCTGTTAAACGATACAAACTGAAGAAGAACCATGTAAGGGTAATGCCTTAATTATATATTGTAACTATAATTTACAAAAGAATTACAAGAAAATTCGCCACCCGTCAAAACTGACCTATATACTGCATACCATATGGGCACATGGTGCCCACGGGTGACCCTACTGCAAAATAATAAATGAAATCAAGTTTCCATGACCACCCAGGAGGTACTGCTTTCAGACCGTTACACCCATTTTACAGTTGCAGTTTTCCCCTAGAGGCCTATTTCCACGTGTGATTAACATATTTAACTAACGCACTATAGATATATTAATAATTAATTTCATTCCATTTTATCTGAGATGAAACTATTGTCAGACAGAGAACTATCATTTGTGTCTAATTGTATAATTAAGGGTTAAATATCCTGAACACCTACTGAATATTATTGCTACACCACTATTACATGCTTGATGCAATTATCCCACAATGTTTATCTATATTGTCAGATTCAATCCAAATTAACTGCACAACACTAGAATTTAAATTAGGCATCACATTATTTATTCGGAGATTGTTTTTCAATATAATATAGCACGATCTATTGTGGTGTTAGAAATGTAACTGAATATAAAAATAAGAAGGCAACACTATTCTCATATATATTACTCCGATATTTAAAGAATTAACCTTCGTTACCAGAGTAAAATAAGATTTCTTGTAAATAACGGCCTGAAAGAGTAATTACAAAATCTGTACGATAATGGGCATCTAATTAGGATTGCAGATTATAATGAAAGGATTACGGATTTGGATTAAAACAAATATGAAAATTAAAAAAATTAAAAAGCCAGTTACAAAATACATTTTCTCGAAGAATATCATCTATAAAAATTCGTATAAGAATGGAAAAGGTAAATAATTATATATATAGCATCTTATGCGTTCAAATCTCGTCAGAGGGTGACATGGCGTGTGATGGCTGCCGCTCGTGTAATGGAGCAGTTTGTATTTGACACTTCATTCTGTTGTAATTACATTGTGTTATTCCCTACTCTACTGCCTATTATACCGAACCAAACCAAAACAAACCACCAAGGACCATTCATGGTTTCTTTAAGGCAACAACGCCTCGTGTAAATATTATATGTTATATGACAATATATCATCCTTTATATACTTATATACATATATATATATATATATATATATATATATATATATATATATATATATATATATATATATATATAATTATATACATATACATATACACACACATATATATATATATATATATATATATATATATATATATATATATATATATATATATAATTATATACATATACATATACACACACATATATATATATATATATATATATATATATATATATATATATATTTATATATTGATTTGGTTGCACAAACGCTAAACAACTGTCTGTCAAACATGTTTTCATCTTAATATTTCAGGTTATTATCAGAACCCATTAATCATTTCTAAAATTGATTGTTATTTATAAATTCATTTTTGAGCTACGTCAAAAAACAGCGCGAGTGGTCTTCACTTGACTTTCTTGTCTTTTCGGTTTCTGCATTTATTATAATGTCTTATTTTATTTTAAATTCACCCTACAATAGCTATTAACAAAATCAATTTATATTATAACTAGGGAAACACACATACATAATAAACATTTTTAAAAGCGATGTTTCAGTAAATGGTACGTTTTTCAAAAAAACAAGATTTGGTACGCGTAGAACTCACCAACGCGAAGAGCTCGCCTTTAGGTAAAATATGCGTTGCGAGCAGTGGTTTTTAATTATTATGGTCTTTTGGTTAACAATTTAAAAATATGTTATAGATATAAAAAGTCTAACAATTTTTTGTAGATTATAATGAAAAAAAAAATTTTTTGTGCATATTTTAAAATTCAAAATTATAATATTCAATAATTTTTTTCGGGGTTTGGGTTAACAATATAAAAAAATCTTGTAGAGATAAAATATCTTAGAATTTTTAGTAGAATTTTTGAATAATTTAATTATTTTTATAAGGGCAGTATTAAGGGGGGCTCCAAAATTTGGGGCCCTATAACTCGGGAAGTATACAGAAGATTCGATTTAAACTGCGAGCGGATTCAAATGGGATGCCAAATAATATGTGTGCCAAATTTGGTGTAAATCGCTCCGGTACCTTCAGAGGAGTAGAGGGCAAAAAATTTGGTCTTACGAGATACCGAGTGAGCGAGCGAGCGACGACTAACATCCAAGTATATAAGTTATATACATTTTTGGATTCAGGGCGACGAGACAAACACTTTTTCTTAATGAAATTTTTTTATCCGAGAATGCTGTAGACACACGACCGAATGCTTTAGCCTCTTCGGTACTACGTACGGCGAGCTAAAAAACTATTCAAACAAGAGTTTCTAAACATTGTAATATCTTCAACTTTTACGTTTATTAATTTTATAACTGTTTCCGAGGTATTGAAAAAGTAGCATAAGTAAAGTGTTACTTCCAGTTAAGATATTGTTTTCGAAAATAGGATGTGTACACGTAAATGTAATGCCAATTTTTAAAGGCGATTTTTTACTAAATGACATTATTATCGGAAAAACTTAAACAAATGTTGTTTGAAACTATTGTTCACATTTTCTCCAATTCGTGTTCTTTTCGATATGTGCAAAAAATTACACTTCCAAGCCGTTTCTAGTTGATATATATATACTTTTCAAAACAAAAGAATGTTTTATTTGCAAGGATATACAAAATTTAAAACCAAAACATCACATGTTTATGGCTGACTGACACACAGACAGGGACGCAAACGACATTGAGGAAATAGTCAAAATATATACAGAAACCCTTAAAACAGATATTGCCAGTGAAATTTGTAGGTCGACTTTGTAGCTCGCCGTACGATGTACAAAAGAGCTAAAGCTTTCGGTAATGTGTGTGTAGCATGCTCGGATCAAAAAATCACAAAGTGTTTGCCTCGTTGCTCTGAATCCAAATATATATATAACTATATACTTGGATGTTAGTCGTCACTCGCTCGGTCGTCCTCTACTCCTCTGAAGGTACCGGAGCGATTCACACCAAATGCTACACATATTATTTGACATACCATTTGAATCTACTCACAGTTTGAATCCAGTCGCTTCCTTAGTTATAGTGCCTCAAAATTTTAGATCCGTCCTTAATACTGCCCTTATAATAATAATTAAAACAGTCGAAAATTCATCAGAAAACTACAAGATATTTTATTTCTACAAGATTTTTTAACCCAAAAGTCAGAAAAAATTATTAAATATTATAATTATGAATTTTAAAATATGTGGAGTGGCCTGCCCTCGACTTCCTTTTACGCAGTTTTCACTAGATATATATATATATATATATATATATATATATATATATATATATATATATATATATATATATATATTATATATATATATATATATATATATATATATATATATATATATATATATATATGTATATATATATATATATATATATATATATATATATATATATATATAACCAAAACAAGCTGTCAAACTAACCGATACTCTACAGAAATATTCTGAAATCTCATTTATCTAATTGAGTCTATTTTGATTTCCTGTCAAAATATTGACAGGCGCAGATGATCCGATTTATTAAGCTACATGCGAATCCATGGCAACGTAAACAAGATATTTATAATGTTTCGTAGCATTTTTCTCGCAACTGGTACATTTAATGTAGAAACTTTTCAAAACAAAAGATGTGCAAAATATTAATATCATTCATTATGAACGTAACTATTTTTGCCGTAAGTGTAACGATATTAGAGATATTGGAGATAGAACTAAAAATGCATAGAGTAAGCATGTACTTCCGGTTTGAATATTCTTTTTAAAAATAGGTAGTGCACACCTAGATCATATACAAGTCTTAAGTTTGAAGTTTCACAATTTTACGTTCGTCAGTTTTGGCTCTAGAGCGTTCACAGATATACACAGACACACAGATGTCACTCCGAAAATAGTCACATTCGATTCAGGGAAGGCCAAAACGTGTATAGTCGTTGAAATCTCGAGTTCGAATTTTTGGTGATCCCTATACTTACTTATTACTTAATAAAAGAAAGTATATCTATAACATTTTTTTCAATTTGTTAAACAAAAGACCGTAATAATTAAAAATTGCGGCTCGCATTGTATATATTATTTATAAGGCGAGCTGGATGCATAGATGCGTTGTACCTTGTTTTGTGATTACAGTACTTATTTTATGCACTTGTATAGGAAAGTAAAAATAAATGGAAGGTAGGAACATAGAAGTATGGATTATTTAAGGCTGTCGGATACCTATAACTATTTCTGTAAAATATCGACTTCATTTTCAATTTATTCTCTATTTACCTTTAATTGTATATATAGTAACTTATTTCAGTTAATAACGATTTTGCTTTATTTTAATTATTTATCAAAGTTTTTGCAGCAGTAAGGGCTAAGGGCATTTATTCTACATACATATGCATACAAATATTTCATAAAAAATTTATAGGAATTTAGCATATTTTATATTTGAATAAATTTAAGAGCGAACTAAAATCGTACTTGTCAAATGAATATTATTCTATATCGGAATATTTCTGTTCTTAAATACAATTTGTCAGCATTTCAAAGAACTAAAATAAATACTATTTTTATTATTACATGCGGTACAAGCAACCTATCACAGACATCCTAAGATGGGCATACCGGATGAGCAACCCGCTTATCGTAGAGCGAATGAATGTAAATTCCCTTTGTTGGAACCGGAACAGTTTGTGAAGTCGATATTAGTAAGTATAAGGACTATAAGGGCTAAATACAACTCAAATAAGTATCTTTAAATTTACCTAATTTATAAGTGAATTTAATGGAAGTGAAACATAAAATTAATTTAGCGCATGCAAGTGCTATTGACATTAAACAGCGGCCCGACGTCTGTGTTTTTACTCGGAAATCCGCCTGTATAATCAATTTAAAACAAAAACATCTTGATTATGCAAATATATATTATTTAGGTTCCGGCGCGGCATGCACGAAAACAACTAAATTAGATTTACATTTTTCAATTTGTTTATTTGTTTTATAAACGAAAATAACCTGGTAGAGGTGACGAGTGTAAATATAAAGAGGTTAAATATACCGCCCCTTTTTACTTTCTGTTTCAAAACGATTCTACGATATCTATGAAATATAATCAATATGCATTGTAAACCACGGATTAGTAAATGTAAAAAAACAATTTTGCAGTAAATAATACATTTTTCGAAAATACTTTCCAAACAATATATACCAGAAATTATAATATCTTCAACTTTTGTGAGCTTAATATTTCCTCTAACTCGTAACTTATTCGAGATATTATAAACGTAGCAAGAGAAACCCATTACTGACGGTAATTTTAAATAAGAAATAGAGAGCGCACGTCCAGACATGTACATGTCTTGTTTAAAGTAACATAATTTTACCTTCAAAGGTTTTGACTCTAAAACGTTGACACACACACCAACACATCTAATCGTCATTCCGAAAATAGTCAGTTTTGATTCAGTGACAAAACGTGTAATTGCGATAAAATCTCAACATTTTCATTCAATGTTTGGTCTCAATAGAAAATTTAGACAAAATTGATGTAGAATCAATTCGAAAGAAAGTCTGTACTTTAAGGGAGGGACTTCCTTTTTATGGGTCGAAAAAATCGGTTTCTTTTTACTTTCTTTTACAGAGTAATAGGGATCACCAAAAAAATCGAACTCGAGATTTCAACAGATATACACGTTTTGAGCTTCCCTGAATCGAATGTGACTATTTTCGGAGTGACGTCTGTGTGTGTGTGTGTGTGTGTGCGTGCGTGTGTGTGTATGTGAACGCTCTAGAGCCGAAACTGTCCAACGTAAAATTATGAGACTTCAAACTTAAGACTTGTATATGGTCTAGTTGTGCACCTGCTATTTTTGAAAAGAATATTCAAACCGGCAGTGCATGTTTACTCATTGCATTTTTTGTTCTATCTCTAATATCACTAGAACGGCTGCACTTACGGCAAATGAATGATATTAATATTTCGCACAACTTTTGTTTGAAAAGTTTCTTCAATAAATGTACCAGTTACGAGAAAACCGCTACCGAAAATTTTAAGAATCTTGTTTACGTTGTCATGGATTCCAATGTAGCTTAATTAAACGGATCATCTGCACCTGTCAATATTTCGACAAGAAAACAAAATGGTCTGAATTAGATAAATGACATTTCAGAATATTTCTGTAGAGAATTGGTTAGTTTTGATAGTTAGTACTTCAAAACCATTACAAATTGGTATTGGTATAATTTTCAACCCATTCATTTATATAAGGTAAGCTTGGTTTTCATATTGTTTCTGTTGGATTATTATTTCCTAATATTATATTTTTATAATCAATAAATATTGATGAAAACTACGTAAAAGATAGTCCCGCGTTGGCCACAACCCATTTTTTAATTTATGTTTTTATAATTTTATGTGTGTAGATTATGCTTTCAAAGCCGTTTTGTGATATTTCAATTATTTTACAACTTTTCTGCCGCGTAAACGTACCGCTGCGCTGCACGGGCCGAAAAATGGCTTATTGCGGCTCGCTCGGGAATTTCTGCACTCCGCAAAGGAAATTATGCTGTATACTCATGTCTGTCAGAAAAAATAGTTCAAAATACTTCAGATATGACACATATAGCGCTAAATATCTTAGGTTTTTCGATTTTTGGATCATTATATATTTTGTAAATGGATCATTATATACGAGCGCTTTCTCAGTTCAGTTAAGTTTGTGAAAATGAACCCCGAAAAATTCCACATTAGAAAGAAGGTTGTAAGAGGCGGTGAATCGAAAATGCCGAAGCAAACGTCGCATCGAGGCAGCAGAGCATCGGGTCACTCCAACAGCAAGAACGGCCATTTTGGAGCGGAGATTCCATAAAATGCAAGAAATTCATATGTTCGAGGAAGAGGAAGGAATACTTTATGGCCCTGAGATAGCTAAATAGAAATTAGTTGAAAAATATTAAAGTTATCCACTATATAATGTTGAAAATCTTTAAATTCGTTTATCTCGAAACTAATTTAATTCAAACTGGGCGGACTATTTTCTCTGAAACTATTCGACTGGTTTCCTTGTTCATTATTTTAAATAAAAGTAAATACTATTTTTTGATGCTTATAACAACAATATGCATTCATTTTTATAAATTACTATTATTTATAGAACCCTAATGTGAATAAACAAGAACTGGTGCAAGCACCAGTGCTTCCAGCTCGCCGTACCAGTGAGCCCAATAAATATAATACTAAAAGCGATAGCAATTGTTAAGGTGCAACATTTATTGTTGCAATCATCCAACAATCAATTAACAACATTTTAAATTTCAATATAATATATTATTATTAATAATTTATTTTAATTTCAGGTTCACAATCTGTAAAAACATTATAAATATAAAATGTTTTATAATTCCTTGTGGATTATTTTGATAAAATAAAAAAATATTTGATTTTTATTCATTTTTGTTGCGATTTTAGTATATCGTTGACTTAACTTGCAATAAACCATTTAAATCTCGATATTTCATCGTATATACACGTTTTACCCTCCTTGAATCGAATTTGACTATTTTTTGAATGACGTCTGTCTGCATGTCTGTCTGATTGCCTGAGTGCTTGTGTGTCTGTGTGTCTATAAACACTTTAGACGCAGCGTTTCTCAAACTGTAGTTCGCGTACCACTGGTGGTTTATTCATTTCGTGAAAAATTATTCCGAAAAATAATGTTTTATTTTTAAAACCCATGTAACCCTTTAAGATTGTATTATTATACAAAAACAGGATTATACATTTACTTACGATTGCTGTTTATTATTTAAATCGATTATTCAAATTTCTTTTAATGATTTGACATTTGATTCATTGTGGTTTTTGAATTAAATAATCAGGCTAGATACTGAATTTTGCAGTATTAAACTGCAGTGTCATGGCAGTTTTAAAAGTGATGATAATTAGTAATATGCTAAAATACAATGGATTGTGCCATCAAAAATAAAAAATTAAATTGCCAACCAATTATGTCTCTATTTCTTTGTTTAATAATCAGAATTATAAATTTACTTACTCGCAGTTATTATAATTTGACCAACTATAGAATCTTGCCAAAACTCATATTTTCAAAAATAACTGCTTTTTGGCCATTTTGAAGTGAAAATATTAACTATGAATTAAAATAAATGGACGGAAACACGTATTTGCTAAAAATATATGCGAATTAGGCAAAAATATGCAATTTTTTCATATTAAATAATTCAAAATTGTATAATACTCCCCTTAAACTTAAGATTTACAAATCAACAATGTTTCCGTAACTCGTACGTCACTAATTCGCATTGAAATACTGTTTTTTACGTATTCCTTGCTCACGTGGCAGCACAATTTATATTTGTTTTTTGGTCGGTTATTTTAACATAAATGCTTAATAGCGACCCATAATTATTGACATTGACAGAAAATAAATGTCAATTGATAAAATTTGATTTGTGTTGTCATTTTCGATTTGTTTTGCCGACCTAGCAACTTCAGAAGAGTAGTGATTGTTTTATTTCAGTATAGACTATTTGATTTTTTTGTATAACATTATTAACAGTCGCCTTTGCGCACAGGTTAAGAGTCTTGCCTTTCACCCTGAAGGTCGTGAGTTCGATCCCCGGCTATGCCAATTTGCAAAAAACACGTTCTACATATATACACATACAAACATTTCTGGGTAATTATATATATATATATATAAAAACACCCAGATTTTATTGTATATGAATATGTATGTGTGAATGTGAATGTGTAGAGCGTTTATTATATTTACGCAGCAACCAAAATAAAAAAAGTTTGACATTATCTAATCTAAAACACAAAACGAAGTTTTAATGTGTTTGTTACGTTTACTAAGTAAAGAAATTTTCATACATTTTAATAATTAATAAACTGAGAATATTCCTGCAAATATCAAAAGATAAAATAACAAGAAATTTGAACTCACTAATAACGAAAAAACAAGATAATAAGATTTTCTGTCATTGTCAAAATTATTCTCAATATAATTATGTTTTACTTACTTTTACGAAGTAATAAGTAAGTATAGGGATCACCAAGAAAAATCGAACTCGAGATTTCAACGGATATTCACGTTTTGAGCTTCCCTGAATCGATTGTGACTATTTTCGGAGTGACGTCTGTGTGTGTGTGTGTCTGTGTGTAAACGCTCTAAAGCCGAAACTGCCAAACGTAAAATTGAGAAACTTCAAACTTAAGACTGGTATATGGTCTAGTTGTGCACCTCCAATTTTCGAACCTAAAATTATGAAACTTCAAACTTAAGAATTTATATGCTCAAGATGTGCACCATTTATTTATGAAATATCACTAGAACGGCATCACTAATGGCAAAAATAATTATGTTCATAATGAAAGATATTAATATTTCGCACAACTTTTGTTTGAAAAGTTTCTTCAAGAAATGTACCAGTTACGAGAAAATTGCTACGAAAAATTATAAGTATCTTGTTTACATAGTAATGGATTCGCCAGTAGCTTAATACATCGGATCATCTGCGCCTGTCAATATTTCGACAAGAAAACAAAATAGACTCAATTAGATAAATCATATTTCAGAATATTTCTGTAGAGTATTGTATACATATATATATATATATATATATATATATATATATATATATATATATATATATATATATATATGTATATATATATATATATATATATATATATATATATATATGTATATTAACGTAACATTTATGTGACAGTATGACAGTAAATATTAAAATGTTAGCAATAATTATGATTTTATGATTTCTTACATACTATAATCTTTTCGTATAAGTCCTTATGGTTATAATAAAATATCTGGAGTGGCCTGCACTCAACTTTCTTTTACGTAGTTTTCAATAGATAGATATTAATATATAATGAAAATAACTGGATAATTATACCAATTTATAATGGATCTGAATTTGAAGTACTTATCGTATTCACTCTTAAACAGTCAAATTTCACAGTTAAACTCTGAAATTGTTAATTAATTATGTCAGCAAATATATAATATAAATTGATTCTATAATAATTTACCTGATACAATGTATTCTAATAAGAAATCAATATTTTAAATATTAATTCATACAGATAACTGTCAAAGGAATGCTTGTTTGTTCTCAATAAACAAGAAACAAATGATGTAACTCATGGTTGATTCGTTTTAAAAATAATAAAATTTGTCCCAATTGTAGGTATCACCATGGCAACGTAAATAAGATATTTGAGTTTTTTCGTAGCAGTTTTCTCATAACTGGTACAATTTATGAAGAAACTTTTCAAACAAAAGTTGTGCGAAATATTAATATCTTTCATTATGAATATTGCTATTTTTGCCGTAAGTGTAGCCGTTCTAGTGATATTGGAGATAGAACAAAAAATGTATAGAGTAAACATGAACTACCGGTTTGAATATTCTTTTCAAAAATAGGAGGTGCACATCTAGGGTATATACAAGTCTTAAGTTTGAAGTTTCATAATTTTTCGTTCGACAGTTTTGGCCCTAGAGCGTTCACAGACACACACACACACACACACACACACACACACACACACACACACACACACAGACGTCATGCCGAAAATAGTCACATTCGATTCAGGGAAGGTCAAAACATGTATATCCGTTGAAATCTCGAGTTCGAAATTTTTCATGATTACAATACTTACTTATTACTCTGTAAAAGAAAGTAAAAATGAGTTGTGGCCAACGCAAAATTTTATTAGTAGTTTTCATTATATATATATATATATATATATATATATATATATATATATATATATATATATATATGAAAACTACTAATAAAATTTTGCGTTGGCCACAACTCATTTTTTATTATAACCATAAGGACTTATACGAAAAGAGTATAGTATGTAAGAAATCATAAAATCATAATTATTGCTAACATTTTAATATTTACTGTCATACTGTCACATAAATGTTACGTTAAACGATGAACAGCAGTAAAACTACCAATATTCACGGTTTCAGTTGTCCGCGATAAATGTCGTTTTAAACTTCGTTTATCAATCCCTGCAATAAAGTTGAACACATGAGTTAGCTCTAAACTACAGTTAAGAGTTAACCTTACATGGTGTAAATGGCCACACGGTGCCCACGACTTATCCAAGTCAAATAAGAAAAAGTAAATGAGATTAGCTATTGTTGGTACAGTAATTTTATAGTATACGAGTATATATGATCAATTTATTCAAGTGATGAAACATAATATAAAGAAATAGAGATTTGGAAACTCCACCAATATCATCATTGCGATCGAGTTCCTTTGATGTTTTGTAGTGCCCTACCTAGAATACTCCGATGTGAACGATCACACAAAAGCATCCGACTAACAATTCTTTTCGGTTCACATAATATGCTTTAGGGACGACAGAGAGTGAGATTCCTGAATTATTCAAATATTATTTTGTGTAAACGAAGCGATGCCGCGTTAATTCTGTTTTACATCGGATTATTGTACGGTCATGAATATGCATATTCTATATAGTTTCCCTCCCAAGGCGAGTGTAAGACACGACTTGAACAGTCGTTTATTTTAAAATTATCTAAGAAACAAAATGTGGCGTGGCCTGTATCCGATTTTCTTGTTCGTAGTTTTCACTAGAAACAAACTATTAAACCACCCAATACTTTATATTAATACTCTGATATTATACCATTTAGTTTATTATTTTATAACGATATCAAATACTGTTTCTTCAATATAAAATATAGATTCTTTTTTCTTCACCTTATGAATATATTCATATATAACATATGTACGGTTTATCAATATTTATTTTCAATTAACAATACGCTCGAAACTCGTTCTCAGTCGATCTATTTGTGATTTCCGATGTCAAATATCAAATAACAAATTATTTGAGTCAATTTTGTTTCCCAGTCAAATAAATAGTTTGAAGTTTCATAATTTTTCGTTCAACAGATTTAGCTCTAGAGCATTCACATACAGACACACAGCTGTAAATCCGAAAGTAATCAGATTCGAATCAGGGAGGGTTAAAAAGTGTATTTTCGTTACAACACAGAACTTCCTTTTACGTAGTTATCATTAGAAATATACATATATTCCAAGCAAATTGTCAAATAATACCAATGCTACACAGTAATACCCTGAAATGGTACCATATAGCTTATTATTTTATTATGTTATCAAATATTGTCTCTTCAATATGAAACATTAATGTTGATTCTTCAAAATTCACCTTATAAATATATTCAAATATAATTTTTAATACGTACTGTTTTTCAAAATATATTTCAATATTTATCTGCAACATACTAACCAAACTCGTTCTCAGTTGATCTATTTGTGTTAAACGGTGAAAAATGACATAAATTATTTATATTTTGTTTATCTGTCAAAATATTTTCTTGTATAATTTGAAAATTTTATAGAGTTCTTCATAAATAAGATATTTAAGATTTTCCTTAGCAATTTTTTCATAGCTGGTACATTTTTAGCTCGCCGTACATAGTACCGAAGAGGCTAAAGCATGCGGTCGTGTGTCTGTAGCATTCTCGGATCAAAAAATTTCATTAAGAAAGAGTGTTCGTCTCGTCGCCCTGAATCCAAAAATGTATATAACTTATATACTTGGATGTTAGTCGTCGCTCGCTCGCTCGCTCGCTCGCTCAATCGTTCGTAAGACCAAATTTGTGCCCTCTACTCCTCTGAAGGTACCGGAGCGATTCACATAAAATTTGGTACACATATTATTTGGCATCCCATTTGAATCCGCTCGCAGTTTAAATCCAATCGCCCGTGCACTTTTCGAGTTATAAGGCCCCAAAATTTGGAGCCCCCCTTAATACTGTCCTTATAAAAATAATTAAAACACTCAAAAATTCTACTAAAAATCCTAAGATATTTTAGGTCAACAATATTTTTTCATATTGTTAACACAAAGCCCAAAAAAAATTATTAAATATAATAATTTTGAAATTCAAAATTTGAACAAAATTTTTTTTTTTAATATAATCTAAAATTAAATGTAAGACTTTTTATATTTATAACATTTTTTCAAATTGTTAACCAAAAGGCCATAATAATTAAAAACCACTGCTCGCAACGCATATTTTACCTCAGGGCGAGCTCTGCGCGTTGGTGCGTTTTACGCGTACCAAATCTTGTTTTATTTAAATTGAAAACATTTTCTTAAACTTTGATGCTTAAAATAGCTTATTTATAACAGTTAAAATACAAAATATTTTTATTCATCTTTGTATCGAAATAATATCTAGCAATAATAAAATATATATATATATATATATATATATATATATATATATATATATATATATATATATATATATATATATATATATATAGATATATTATAAATATATATCCCAAACAAACTATCAAAAAATACCAATATTCCACAGTAATACCCTGAAATTACACAATAAGGCTTAATATTTTATTACATTATCAAATCCTGTATCCTCAATAAAAAATTTAGATTGTTTCTTTTACATTTACCTTATCAATGTATTCAAATATAACTTTTAATACTTACTTCTTTTCAAAGTATATTTCAATATTTATCTGCAATAACCATTACGCTAAAACACGTTCTCAGTCGATCTATTTGTGTTAACCGGTGGACAATGACATGTAATTTATTTCTATTTTGTTTCTGTCAATATTTTCAGGTATAGGATGATACTTATCCTGTATATTCCATTATAATGGAATATGCAGGACTACTAAAAAGAAAAAAAAACTAGTAAAAATTAGCTCACCGTACAGAATGTACAAAAGAGCTATAGTGATCGGTCGTGTGTCTGTAACATGTTCGGATCGGAAAAGAAATCTTAACAAAAAGTCCTTGTATTTTCGCCCTGAATACAAATATATATATATATATATATATATATATATATATATATATATATATATATATATATATATATATATATAGATATATATATATATTTGTATTCAGGGCGAAAATACAAGGACTTTTTGTTGAGATTTCTATATATATATATATATATATATATATACCGATCGAGCGAGCGAGATACATACATCCAAGTTATATGTATATATATATATATATATATATATATATATATATATATATATATATATATATATATATATATATATATATATTACACATACCGATCGAGCGAGCGAGATGCATACATCCAAGTTATATATATTTATATATATATATATATATATATATATATATATATATATATATATATATGTATATACTACACTCTAAAGCTAAAGCATATTATAATCCGTTTGGTTGTAATTTCCAAGTATATACTGCGTTGCACACTAGTAATACCGAGAATTACGAACTATTTTCATTTGTTCGTACATGTCATATTTAAGGTAAATACTAATAGCTTTGTCGACCATAAACTAGCTTCCAGTTCCATGAAAACCATTTATAACTTAATGCCTTTGAAAATACTATTCTGCAAACTTATCATCAATAATATTAGACACAGCGGACACTAGAACTCTTTTGTACAGTGCTCGCCATCAAAGTTGGCCGGTGTGGAAAGGATATGAGTAGTAGCATGAGTATTGAAACCGCAAGCGTTGTAAATAATAGATTTACTGTGTTAAGGATTGTTCACAGCGAAACAATCAGTAATTAAGCTTAGAAACTTTAAGTAATAACTGTATTGTTTTATTTAAAAATTAATATTATGTCGAATTAAACGAAAAAGTATACTTTTTTAAAATACATATATACATTGTAAATAACTGAAATAATAATAATATAAAATAAAATTATGACATTGTGTACTTCAAAACGGGTTCATACACGTTTTCTGATTAAAAGAGCATTCACCTTTTGAGCACAAAAAAAAAGCTGTTTTTTTACATATTTTTTTTCAGGGTACGTTCGAGATATTCGCATGCGGTTTTTTGTATCGTATTTATTCAACTTTTCTCTTTCATAAGGTATTTTTTAAAGTTGGGTACATTCAGCCCCGGCGAAGATGTCCAGGTCCAAAGTGGGCAGCTCAATTTAGGCGCGCGGTAGCATAACTCTGGTCCCAGTTGTTTGAAAAAAAATAAGAAATAAGGGTTCTAAAGTATATTAAATTGTCTAGGAATTGATCTTCGGGTGGTCCATTTGGACCATAATTAGCAAAATGGCGACCATCGTACGAAAAAAGTTATGTTTTGCCACTTTTTCTCTCTTTTGGCGGGCCTTAAAAAATATTAACAACTGTCGGACACACTTCGTCGAAGATCAACTCCTAGAGAATTTTATTACCTTTAAGATGCACTTATCGAGAGTTAAATCGGTTAATTTGTTGTTGAGATATTCTACCGCGCGACTTAAAAAATATGGTTTCGAGAAAAACGCGTTTAAAGTTTCACCTTCAGACTGACGCGCGCGAAAACGCCGTGCTTGAGCAAAAACATTGTTTTGTTTAAATCGCAATTTCACATATTTCCAACTCGAATTTCAAAAAACGGCTTCAGAGACTTATAGACAACACTTCAAAGTGTCCTATTCTGCAAAAAAAAAAATCGATTTTTTGAATCCGCAAAAGGTGAATGCCCCCTTAAATTACTTTTGCCCGAATATTAATGGGAGTCACTGTATGTATATACAACTTGTTTGTGCGGATTCTCCAGTGTCCACATTTTAAGGCTTATACTAATAATGCGCTCACTGTTGCCATTTTACAAAAAAATCTAAGCAGTTTTCTTCAAACTATGAGTCCAAAAGCTATAGAAAATTATTACATTCTTTTACGAAGTAATAAGTAAGTATAAGGATCACCAAAAAAATCGAATTCGAGATTTCAACGTTTCGGCTCTAGAGCGTTCACCCACACACACACACAGACGTTACTCGGAAAATAGTCACATTCGATTCAGGGACGGGCAAAACATGTATATCCGTTGAAATCTTGAGTTCGAAATTTTTCATGATTACAATACTTACTTATTAATTCGTAAAAGAAAGTAATAATAAGATAATTGGTACAATTTCAGTGTATTACTGTGAAATATTGGTATTTTTTAACAGTTTGTTTGGAATATATATATATATATATATATATATATATATAATGAAAACTACGTAGGCCATAGACATTTTAAGAAACACATTTTTGAAATTTAGCCTCTCAATGAATAGATAATATGGCTTGTTCATTTAATCATTTGAATCGTGATGAAAAGAACATATCTCTGCATTTATTCCGTTGATTTAGAAGAAGCTTATATTCGGGGTGGACTAAGTTTGAAATTTTCTCCGTTAAATGGCAAATAATTAATCTCGATCGCGAATTCTATAAACATGTGCATAATAAAATCGTTGAGGAATTTCATCGTGAAGAAATTAATTTTAGAAAAATTAAATTTGAAAAGACGTCTTATTCTTCCCAGTCTCTATGAAGAAGAACTCGTCTTTTCAAATTTAATTTTCTTAAAATGTGCATATTACTGATCAGTCGACTGTTGATTAGCATGAGTAAACAATGTTATAACCATGGTAACTGTTGTATTACATACTTAAAACACTTAACAGAATTCTACCGCAAGAATATGTTGTACTATATTCAAGTATATCAGTCAAGAAAAAACAACTCAATGTTTGTTAAAAATATCGTTTATATAATCCCTATAATACATTTCAATTCGCTGAATAACTCAATAATATCTAAATGGTTTGTGAAATAAATTCTTGTATGTAAGGATAAATTTTAAATTTTTATGAAGATACGAATACATAATATATATATACATACATAATAAAGGTCTTGTCAATATTTAGATTTATAAATTGAAGAAGGTTGTCGTAAGTCCCAAGAACCGCTCTCCATCGGAAAATAAATCAATATTCGTCACGTCACATCAACTATTTTGAGGTAAATATTTTTTGAAACCCATGATTTCGGGTTCATTTACTTTCCAATGCCTTTTCACACGATTATACTAACATGAGCGAAATGGCGTGTATTCGGCACGAATTTTGCGTGAAACAAATGTGAGAATAAATGAGATTAGACACGAACCCGTTTACACCGAAATTTAGTTATCTCTGTTTTCATGTTGGTAACGTTGTGATAGATGGCAACGGGTTTTTTAAATGCTACAACCTAAATAAATATGTAATATTATTATTAAATTCATCAAAATTTAGGATAAAGTTTAATTTATACCATCATAAATTTCGCTAAGTTTTCTCCTGCAATTTAAATATTAATTTTTACTTTCTTTTACGAAGTAATAAGTAAGTTTTGTAATCATGAAAAATTTCGAACTCGAGATTTCAACGGATATACACATTTTGAGCTTCCCTGAATCGAATGTAACTATTTTCGCAGTGACGTCTGTGTGTGTGTGTGTGTGAACGCTCTAAAGCCAAAATGGTCGAACGTAAAATTATGAAACTTCAAACTTAAGATTTGTATATGCATTAGATGTGCACCTTCTATTTTCAAAATGATTATTCAAACCAGTAGTGCATGTTTATTCCATACATTTTTTGTTCTATCTCTAATATCACTAGAACGGCTGCACTTACAGCAAAAATAGTTATGTTTATAATGACAGATATAAATATTTTGCACAACTTTTGTCTGAAACAATTCTTCAAAAAATGTACCAGTTGAGAGAAAAATGCTACGAAACATTATAAATATCTTGTTTACGTTGCCATGGATTCGCATGTAGCTTATAAAATCGGATCATCTGCTATATTGATAGGAAAACAAAATAGACTCAATTAGATAAATGACATTTCAGAATATTTCTGTAGAGTATTGGTTAGTTTATATATATATATATATATATATATATATATATATATATATATATATATATATATATATATATATATATATAGTAACATGTTTAGCCAAAAATATTGCTAGTATAGTTTCATAAATAATTATATTTTCTTGCGGAACTTTAAAAATGTATATTTTTCTCTCACATAAAAAAAAGATAATATATATATATATATATATATATATATATATATATATATATATATATATATATATATATATATACCTACTACTAAAACGTAAAAGCAAGTTCGGTGTTGGCCACAACCGATTATTTAGTAAAATAACAATAAATCAAATTAAATAAAATTTTGTATGATATTTACTACTGGTACAAGATTAGCTTTTCCATAAATACAGGGATCCAAACTAAGGCACACCTGATACAACGCATTAATCATTTCATACGTTCCACATATTTTTCTTTATACACAGTCTGCATTCCTGTTTTAGCACCTAATATGTGTACTTACAAATTTCCCGGTAACACTATTCTTCCTTATTTATATACGTATAAGGCAATACAATGACCACTTATATGGTTAAGTAACTATTTTGAAGATTCTGTAAACAGTTTAATGAATAAAAACATATATCCATGCAAACAGAGTTGTATTAATTTTCATCGAATTTTTAGCCCGCCCTATGAAGTACAGAAGAGCAATAGCATTCGGTCCTGAACAAGAAGTGTTTGTCTCGTCGCCCTGAATCCAAAATATTATATAACTCATATACTTGGAAGTTAGTCGTCGCTCGTAAGTCCAAATTTGTGCCCTCTACTCCTCTGAAGGTACCGGAGCGATATTAACCAAATTTACTACACACATTGTTTGGAATCCCATTTGAATCTGTTTGAAGTTAATTACAATCGCCCGTATTATAACATCTAAAAATTCTACAAACAATTCTAAGATATTTTATATCCACAAGATTTCTTCTTATAGTGATGCCGGCCACAAAGAAATTCTATCTACAGAGGTTTTGGTAAATTATCATATCGACTAAGTCACAATGTTCAGGATTGTTCAAATTAACTGTATTGTAGTAAATGAATGAGGCTTAACATAGTTTTAATAAAATGTATATAGGACATTACTTGTGTGAATGCATAATAAACTCTGTAATAAAACTTTATCACGAGTTTCCATAAGAGAGCAAAATTACCTGAACAATTATTCAAATTTCGCGGCCGGATCTAAGAAATTCACTTTTGTTCCCTATATGATATATAAAATAGCTAGGTTAGACACGTGGAAATTTATATGCGTGTCATCTAAACTGCAAAGTATTTCTTATCATCAAAGCTCACATTTCGATTAATACCAGCGTAACTAATAATAGTGTTTTCCCTTAGTAACTTTTTTGTTTACGAACAAAAACTAGAAAAAAGAGTAGAAAACATGAATGTGGCACATCATCAATCATTATTTATATGACACTTTCATTAGGTATACTTTAATTAATACAAAACTTATATTGGTTGCTGAAAAGACATTTTCATAAATATTTAATTTCCTCTTTTGCATCTGCCCATCACTTGATTGATATTCCGGCATTCATGTATCATACGAAAAGAGAAAATATTTTGCATTGCTCTACTCTTGTGGTTTAAGCTTCCCCTGAATTTCTGTACGAGTGCAGAAGTTGCTGGTTTGTAAATATATTTTGCCAACGTGGTCCAGAAGATAAGCCGAATATATAAGTAGATAATATGAATTTATGGTCGAGCACACTAAATAGAACAAGCTTAGGTACAAGGCACCTATGCCTTATAAGTAATATATGCGAGTAGCGGGTCATGCCCGGCCTACTCTTATTAAAATTTAAAAATAATTGTTACTTTCTTTTACGAAGTAATAAGTATTTAATCATGAAATCTTGAGTAATAGTCACATTCGATTCAGGATCAAATGTGACTATTTTCGGAATTACGTCTGTGTGTGTGTTTGTGGGTGTCTGTAATCACTCTAGGGTCAAAACTGTTGAACCTAAAATTATGAAACTTCAAGCTCAAGACTTATATATATATACCCTAGAAGCACCTTCTATTTTTGAAAAGATTATTCAAACCGGAAGTGCATGTTTACTCTATACAATTTTTGTTCTATCTCCAATATCACTAGAACGGCTGCACTTATAGCATCCTGCCCTAACTAAAATAATCAGAAATTATACACAATTACATTATATCTACAAGATTTCTTCATATTGGTAACCCAAGGGCCATAAAAATTATTAATAATCATAATTTAATCTTTAATATTTTTTAAAGTTGTGAGCCCAAAGGCGATAATAATTTCCAATGCTGCTGCTTGCATCGCATATATAAGGCGAGCTGTAGGCATTAGTGCGTGGTTCTAATCTTGATATATTTTAATTATATATGAAGTTCCAAACATTAAAAAAACGTAATGCAAAATTTGTTTTTAGAAAAACAAATTAAAATTACAAATTGTACAAAACAATAATATAAACAGTATAGTAAAACATAGAAAATAAATGAACTAAAATAAAATAATTCAATAAATGAAATAATTAAATATCAAATAATAATAATTTCTAATTAACATTATCTGTAATATATATATATATATATATATATATATATATATATATATATATATATATATATATATATATATATATATATATATATATATATATATATATATATATATATATATATATATATATATATATATATATATATATATATATATATATATATATATATATATATATATATATATATATATATATATATATATATATATATATATATATATATATATATATATATATATATATATATATATATATATATATATATATATATATATATATATATATATATATATATATATATATATATATATATATATATATATATATATATATATATATATATATATATATATATATATATATATATATATATATATATATATATATATATATATATATATATATATATATATATATATATATATATATATATATATATATATATATATATATATATATATATATGTATATATATTTAATTTATTTATACTCGTACAGCTCGGGCAATTTTTTACTTTTTTCATTCGGTAAATTATTGATTAATTTCGCAATACAAACCATTTTTTAAAATAGCCATATTATATGTAGGTACGTTTCCCTAGTTACTACACATAGTTATATTGTTGCATGGCAATGGCGAATGAATTTATAACAATAAAGTTATATTACATACATATTTAGTAGAAAGTATAAGAAAGTTGAGCGAATGATACTCCAGATTTGTGTTTTTACCAAGTTATATTATGAATAATATCCCAATATTGAGCATCAGAAAATTTAACATTTAGCACTAACAAGGAGAGAAAATAAACATTTAGTACAAGATCATGATCTGTAAGTTAAAATGAAAGCGCCTAAGGATGATGAATCCGTCCCCAAAAAGCACAAGCGCCAGTAAATAAATATTCTTGTTATCAATTCATTTAATAATTTGTGGAAATCGATCAATAAAAAGCCGAACAGTTAGAATTTCGTCTCTTACCCTGCGAACACGTGGAAGCATGTTCGGTTCGCTATATTGGCTGAAAACTTTCGATGTACGACATACAAGACGTTATTTTCTTTTGATCTTCCGTGTCCTTCTTGAAAATTTTATATATAGTTCGTTTTTATTTTCGTTTGAAGAGTAATAATAAAAGAAGGTATTCTTTGGGTGAAATGATATGATACAAATGATAAAACGAAATCAAATGAATATCTGATATGATTTTTCTAACAGATACAAGAGATCTGACATTATTATTTATTCGTATCACTTGTGCAGAAAAGTTAATCTTGATTATAGGGTTAATAAAGTTAAGAAAGAAATGCGGTTTTTACAATTTTCCACAATTATTTTAGATGGTTAGGCTGGTAGTAGGGCCTCTGTAATAATGTTAAGCCCGAAGCCCCAACGACGGCATTGGCGTATGCTCGGGCGTTTATGTATGTAAATCAACATCACAATTGAAATGCTAGGCACGTGGCCGTGATGGTAAACTCGACCGAGATACGTCGACACACACAAACATCCTCAATCTATTAGTTCCGGTATTCTAATGAGCCAGAAAATCCCACAGTTAAAGTAAATCTATGTTTATGCGTGTGTTTGCGATTCACGAGAACATCACAACATCACAAGCAAACAGTAATTAGTGGGCTAATGATGAATTTATGCAACTTAAAAATATCTTACATTAGTGCTAAGTTAACTTTCAAACTTAAGACTTGTATATGGTCTAGTTGTGCACCTCCTATTTTTGAAAAGAATATTCAAACCGGCAGTGCATGTTTACTCTATGCATTTTTTGTTCTATCTCCAATATCACTAGAACGGCTGCACTTGCGGCAAAAATAGTTATGTTCACAATGAATGATATCAATATTTCGCACAACTTTTGTTTGAAAAATTTCTTCAATAAATGTACCAGTTAGGAGAAAACCGCTACCGAAAATTTTAAGATTCTTGTTTACGTTGTCATGGATTCGAATGTAGCTTAATTAATCGGATCATCTGCGTCTGTCAATATTTCGACAAGAAAACAAAATGGTCTGAATTAGATAAATGACATTTCAAAATATTTCTGTAGAGAATTGGTTAGTTATGATAGTTAGTTCTTCAAAACCATTCCAAATTGATATTGGAATAATTTTCAACCCATTCATTTATATAAGGTTAGCTTGGTTTTCATATTGTTTCTGTTGGATTATTATTTCCTAATATTATATTTTTATAATCAATAAATGTTGATGAAAACTAAGTAAAAGAAAGTCCCGCGTTGGCCACAACCTATTTTTACTTTCTTTTACAGAGTAATAAGTAAGTATTGTAATCATGAAAAATTTCGAACTCGAGATTTCAACGGATATACATGTTTTGACCTTCCCTGAATCGAATGTGACTATTTTCGGCATGACGTCTGTGTGTCTGTGAACGCTCTAGGGCCAAAACTGTCGAACGAAAAATTATGAAACTTCAAACTTAAGACTTGTATATACCCTAGATGTGCATCTCCTATTTTGAAAAGATTATTCAAACCGGTAGTGCATGTTTACTCTATGCATTTTTTGTTCTATCTCCAGTAACACTTGAACGGCTGCACTTACGGCAAAAATAGTAATATTCATAATGAAAGATATTAATATTTCGCACAACTTTTGTTTGAAAAGTTCCTTCATAAATTGTACCAGTTATGAGATAACTGCTACGAAAAAACTCAAATATCTTATTTTCGTTGCCATGGTGATACCTACAATTGGGACAAATTTTATTATTTTTAAAACGAATCAACCATGAGTTACATCATTTGTTTCTTGTTTATTGAAAACAAAAAGTAAAAAGCATTACATTGACAGTTATCTGTATGAATTAATATTTAAAATATTGATTTCTTATTAGAATAAATTGTATCAGGTAAATTATTATAGAATCAATTTATATTATATATTTGCTGAAATTTGACTTTTTTAAGAGTGAATACGATAAGTATTTCAAATTCTGATCCATTATAAATTGGTATAATTATCCAGTTATTTTCATTAATTTATATATATGTATATTAATATCTATCTATTGAAAACTACGTAAAAGAAAGTTGAGTGCAGGCCACTCCAGATAATTTTTGAAAGATATCGTATTACTTATGCCTGAAAAAAAATTGCAGATAAACAACAACAAGGAGAATTTTAAAGAATCAACACCTATGTTTCATATTGAAGATACAATATTTGAAAACATAATAAAATTATTAGCTAATTGGTACAATTTCAGGGTGTTACTGTGAAGTATTGGTATATTTTGACCGTTTGTTTGGAATATATATTTCTATCGAAAAGTACGAAAAAAAAAAGATCTATGTTGCCCACAACCGATTATTTTTTTTAGCCAGGACTTTTATAATAGGTCAATAAACATGAGTAATAGTCAAATGGTCGCTGTGCTTATGCTTATCTTATTTTTTGTCGTTAAATGAAATAATGCAATAATATGTACTTCTTTTATTAATACTATAGATTATAAAAGATATTTTGCAAAAAAACATTTTGAGTACTGGTTACATTTTACGATTAACCAGGACGAATAACCAAGAAAACAGTACAGTACTGGTCACCAATCTAAGGCAGCACAAATATGTCATATACTTAAGAATTTCCGTAGTATGTCCTAATGCTTATATTTAACGTATTTTAGTGTATTTTACATATTTCTAATATAGTATTTTGTAGAATATTAAAAAAATATATCATACATCGCACATACCACATAAAATATTCTCCCGATACGACGACCCAACACATAGCTAGGCGAGGCAATATAACTGATAAGAAGACTGCCAATCGTTACTTTTTTCTTCGGACTGTAGCAACAAAAGAAAATTACTTGAAACGGTTAGGTACAAGTCTGAAACATTTCTTAGCTCGTAAAACTTTTCGCTTGATTACACGTTTTCGTATAATGATGGATTTTTCCAATTTTACAAAAGTTTTACTTCTTGCCTATTCACTAAAACTACGTGCGAATTCTCAGCAATATGCAAGTATTTCAGAAAAGAGATAATTTCGATATTTTCACCGCAGAATTTTCTTATTCAAATTCTAAAAATTGCTGAATTCATTTATGGCCGAAACTGTAAACTAAATTAAAACACAAATTTTGTTTACTTCCCAAATAGATTTTGGAGTTAATAAAGCGTAATTACTAATTATGCATTGACTACTTAGAAAAAGTTATTCGCCGCTACATTTTACATTTAAGATGCTGTAGTTGTGGTCGCGCTGAAATGTTTATTGCCAATACTTCGTATACAAATAAATATTGTTTTACAAAATATTTCAAATCGGTCGACTTGTTGGTCGTTGTCTAAAGTAAGTGGGAGACCGACGTGATTACTTTATACATTATTCTAGACATTATTTTAACAATTTAGAATATTAGTAGTAAAAATGCATCTAGGAACGAATAGAGCAAGACCTGACCACCGAGCGGTTCAGTAATGAGAAATTGTGCTCAAAACTTCAAATGTAGAGGTTTAATAATATAAATTTCGAAATATCAAAACTTCTAGCTCTGGAGTAACATCTAGTAAAACCGGGGAAGTTTATCAATACTAGTTTCCGATATATGTCGTTAATAACACTTTTGCAAACACTTCACGAGACCATCAAAAAATAGGTCACCGCCTTATGACATGGCATCAAGTACTTGAGATATACAAAACGATGTGCGGAATCACTTTGCAATCTCTAAAAGATCAAAACGAAAAAGAAAAAAATTGAAAATTATTGTCTTCTATCTTTAGAATAGTATTTGCAAAATCAACATACATACAACTTTTGTCAACAAAACTCATATCATCAATTATATTCTATTCGGGAAACTTAAATACTCACTGTGTTTCATGACATTGACGTTGAAGATTTTACGTTACATTAATAAACGTTCAACCAATATAATTTCCAATTTGGCATTTATAAGGAAAGGGAATTCAAAAAACGTTGTCTTCGGCAAACAATGAAACTAACAATTTCCTTATAAATTATGAATTTTGTTCAATATTGAGCCAATGTTAGTGGTACGAAATAACATACATGACAAGTATTCTGTTGTATCTTTTGAACGCAACTCGTCAGAAATGATGAACGACTTTGGTTGAATGTCTATCACTGTGTTGTCATTCTGGTGAATTCCGAAATGGAGATGATAAAATTGAAAACACTTAACTGTCCAAATCTTCCTAGTCATTTTAAGGTCATGCTGTAAGTCCCTGTAGTGTAGTAGAATCGAGCATATAGGAAAAATTGTTTTGATTTCTTTATGGTTTCTGAATTTGATAAAAATTCTTGATATTTATTCAATTAGAATAAAATAATTACAATAATATTATAGGAGTAAATTTTGCGCTCTTGGGCGAAGCTAAAATAAGTACATATTGTAATCACTTGGAATATTAACGTAAATGCATTTACACTTTAAATATAACCGAAATTTACATTTAATTCAGTCTAAAACGCCTTAAATACACGCCTGTTTACTTAGGTAGAAGCTTTTTTCGTGTCTGAATATAAAATGTATATAACAAACAATGAAAAAGTGTTAAAATTCGTAATTAGACAATGTAGGTATACATACCGGGTGCTTTGAACTCGATGTATACAATGTTGTGATGGGGAGTAAATTGAAAACTACCCTTAGCTGCCAATTACTTACGTATACGTTTAAATCTGAAAGTATAATTAAGGCAGCTTTAAATGCTAATGAACTTTACGTAATGGATACGTGATTCCTGAACTTTACTGCAATTTTCCCCTATATTAAATCCTACAGCTGTTCTCTACTAGAGATATCTGTTTTATTAATTCTTGCATATTGATGATAATCATCAAGTATGTCTGACTCATATCCAGAGCAAATGAAAATTTGTAAAATAATTTAAATCATATTTTTGATTTTGATTAAAAATCACTTGATTTAACTCATATTGATGGTGGTTGATATTACAAAGCATTCTTTTTAGAGTATAATTTAAAGCAGATAGCACTTTGGATATATTCTCCAAACTTTGGACTAACAAACTATTAAGCAGCAAGTACGCTCATTGTGTAAGGTATATTTATACGCTTAGTTTGTCAAGTAAAATAATAGGCGCGCACCGAGGTTCTTTTATTCCTTAACTTTAGGTTAGGTTTAATTCGATTAGGTTAGTTTAGATTATTCTCTTAAAAATGGAAAACATTTCTTTAAGGCCGGAATCTATCATAGTGGGTGAATTCTATTTTTTATATTCTATATTCTTTAAATAGAGTTAGTTATTTCTTGCAGTTAATGGCAGAAGGTTGTAATTCGGAGGAAAATTTCTCAAAATGATGAAAAAAATACTAAATCAAAGCAAATCGGATGAGCAGCAAAATTATGAAACGTAAAACTTAAGATTGGTACATAGCCCCGGTGTGCACCTCCTATTTTTGAAAACAATATCTTAACCGGAAGTAACCGCTTACTCTAGCTACTTTTTCAATATCTCAGAAACTGCATAAGTACATATTTTCAAAGGCGATTTCTCGGTAAATTGTACGTACTATTTTCTGAAAATTCACCTTTGAAAATGGTTAATATATATGTACGCTTCTCAAGTTACAATACATCTTGACAATGCTTCATACCTATCATATGGTGAATTTAAAACAAAACGAAGCATTAAAATTAATTCAGATACTAAGGACAAGAATCCGAGTAAGGCGATTCCAGTCTTTTTTAACAAAGTAATTTCATCATAGTAATCTAAACAGATAGCTTTGTATATGTGTGTTTATTTTGTGGAAAATTATTTCGCTTTCCACACACAGTGGCGTATTTATAACTTCAAAATAATATAACCATTTCTTAAAATAATATACATACTGTGTTCACATTGTGAAAAGATATAGAATCGTATTTTTATTATGTTTTTTATAGTTTAATATGTCTAGAAGATATTCCAAAAAAGATTTTGCGAAATTCGACTTAAAAGCATACCATCTCACTTTTCGATTCTGTTTATTTTGATTATAGAGACGTATATTTATATTTAAAAAAATGGGTTGTGGCCAACGCGGGACTTTCTTTTACGTAGTTTTTATCAATATTTATTGATTATAAAAATATAATATTAGGAAATAATAATCCAACAGAAACAATATGAAAACCAAGCTTACCTTATATAAATGAATGGGTTGAAAATTATACCAATACCAATTTGTAATGGTTATGAAGTACTAACTATAAAAACTAAACAATTCTCTACCGAAATATTCTGAAATGTCATTTATCTAATTCAGACCATTTTGTTTTCTTGTCGAAATATTGACAGGCGCAGATGATCCGATTAATTAAGCTACATTCGAATCCATGACAACGTAAACAAGATTCTTAAAATTTTCGGTAGCGGTTTTCTCGGAACTGGTACATTTATTGAAGAAACTTTTCAAACAAAAGTTGTGCGAAATATTAATATCATTCATTATGAACATTACTATTTTTGCCGCAAGTGCAGCCGTTCTAGTGATATTGGAGATAGAAAAAAAAATGCATAGAGTAAACATGCACTGCCGGTTTGAATATTCTTTTCAAAAATAGGAGGTGCACAACTAGACCATATACAAGTCTTAAGTTTGAAGTTTCATAATTTTACGTTGGACAGTTTCGGCTCTAGAGCGTTCACATACACACACACGCACACACACACACACACACACACACACAGACGTCACTCCGAAAATAGTCACATTCGATTCAGGGAAGCTCAAAACGTGTATATCCGTTGAAATCTCGAGTTCGATTTTTTTTGGTGATCCCTATACTTACTTATTACTCTGTAAAAGAAAGTAAAAACTTTAATGACAAAATATCTTAGAATTTTTGTAGAAAATTCTAAAATTTTAAAAGTTGACTAAGGGCAGTTAAATACTATAAATAGGGCTTCAAATTTTGGTACAATAGTACAAGACAGCTATAGTGTTTGGTCATGTGTCTGTTACATTCTCGGAACAAAAATTTTTATCAAGAAAAAGTGTTTGTCTCGTCAGCCTGATTACGAAAATTATATCATTGGATTATGTCACTCGTTTGTTCGTAAGACCTACTTTGTGGACCTATCTGCTCTGAAGGTACCGAGTAGATTTTAATTAAATTTGATATACATATAATTTCCATGCCCGTGAAGTTCCGCTCGCATTTTAAATCCAATCGTCTGTACAGGTCCGGAGTTATAGGGCCCCAAAATTTAGAGCCCTCCTAAATACTGCCCTTAGTCACGTTTATAATTTTTAGAATATTTTACTACAAATTATAAGATATTTTATATCGATAAAGTTTTTCCAAATTTTGAGCCCATAGGCTTAAAGAAAATAAAAATTACTTTGAAGTAAATTAGACATTGAACGCTATCTATAGGTGAAACGAAGAAGTCATGTGACAGTTAAATATTTGTTTACAAACATTATATTTTCCAATATATAAACTATTTGCTTCTGTGATTTTATTAATAAAATTAGGAAATGTACATCAAATAATTTTCAATATCCTTGGCTAATCACGAAACAAACGAAACGTTCATGTGAATACGTGAATTTATTCTAGTATTGAGAATAATAGAGTCATTTTAAATTCTCAATAGTCAAAATAATATTATTAATAATAAAAATATTGAAATTTAAAATGTTGTTGGATGATTGCAACAGTAAATTTTGTACTCAATAACAATTCGTTGGCTCAATATTACATGGTTCTATGCTGGGTGAACATAGTGTTAAGAAAACTGCTTTTGAAAATGTTGACATCTAGAATGCATTATTATAAATACTCTCATAACTGCAATATGTACTGCATAAGTACATGTGAGCATTTTTAATGAAAATGAAAATGACACAACTTTGTTACTGAAAAGCAGATATTATTATTAATATGATGATATTTTATATCTTACTTAGCAACAGCGCACCAGATTTATTCTGTCGCCCAAGTTTAAAACTAAGTCAATGTATCATTTCACCTAATTATACCAAAATCACAAAATCATAACAAATGTTACATAGAACCTTGTAATATTGAGCCAGCGAAATGCTATCGCTTTTAGTATTGTACTTATTGCGATTGGGATATATATATATATATATATATATATATATATATATATATATATATATATATATATATATATATATGTATACATATATATATATATATATATATATATATATATATATATACAAAAAACAATTTAAATAATTTTCACAAAAAACCACCAACATCTCTTATCTTTCCTCTCATACTCCTGTTATATCAAACATAATATTCGACAATAAAGTTTCAGTCGGTCGTTGGCAAGCATATTTTATTAATTTCAAAACCTTTTTGGATTAAATGGTTTATGGGATGAAAGAAGAAATTACGCGTTTGCATGAAACGCAGTGATATTAAAATTGTTATAGAATTTTAGCTAATGTTAGTTGAAGTACACTAAAGTTGTTATAAGGATAATTAGATATAACAATTATGAAAGGGGTAATGCTTATTAATGTATTAGCACAGTTTAATTCGTTTATTTGAAATTTAATTTCTTATCGCCTCTTATTTTTGAATAGAACATTTTAATCAGAAATAATGGTTTACTCTTTCTAATTCTTTACTTTCTTTTACAAAGTAATTGTATTCATGATATATCATTTATATATTTATATCTGTTGAAATCTCGAGTGCGAAATATATTTCGCACTCGAGATTTCAACAGATATACACGTATTAACCTTCCCTGAGTCGAATGTGACTATATTCGGAATGACGGCTGTGTGTGTGTGTGTCTATCTGTCTGTTTGTGAACGCTCTAGAGCCAAAACTGTTGAACCTAAAATTGTGAAACTTTAAACTTAAGTTTTATATATGGTCTAGATGTACACGTTTTATTGTTGAAAATAAAATTCAAACCGGAAGTGCACTATGCATTATTTGCTCTATCTCCAATGTCACTAGAACGGCTGCATTTATGTCAAAAATTATTATTCTCCCAATGAAAGATATTAATATTTCGCACAACTTTTGTTTGAAAAGTTTCTTTAATAAATGCACCAGTTACGAGAAAACCGCTATGGAAAATCTTAAAATTATTATTTATATTGTCATGGAAATGCATTTGCGAAAAGTTTCTTTAATAAATACACCAATTACAAGAAAATTGCTACGGAGAATCTTAAATATCTTTTTTATGTTGCTATAACATAGATACGCATATATGTTTAAAACAATTCGTAAGAACTATGCCTGAAAATATTTTGACACAAACCAAATAGAAATAATTTATATGCCATTTTCCACCGGTTAACACAAATATTTCAGATAAATATTGAAATATATTTTGAAAAACAGTACGTATTAAAAGATTATTTTTCAATGCATTAATAATGTTAAAGAAATAACATATTTTACATTGAAGAAAGAGTATTTGATAACTTAATATAATAAGTTAAATGGTACAATTTCAAAGTATTACTGTGGAGTATTGAAATGATTTGACAGTTTGTTCGAGATATATATTTCAAATGAATACTACGTAAAAGAAAATCGAGTTCAGGCCACTCCTTATTATTGAATAACTCGAAAACGGCATGAGACAAATGATTCTTATTGACCATATGGAAATTTCTAGCTCTTTCGCTAATTAAAATAGCTATTTTAAGAAACTCATTTTGTATGTGTGGCAGTTTCTAGAAGATTAATTAAAGCTTTTAACCCAAATAACGCCCGAACCTTTTTGGTAAAGAAAACAATACATTCTTTAAGTAATATAATATATTCCTTCATATTAAATGCAAAAATAATCAAAAATAGTAAAATTTATTTTTTATTTCCAAAATAAAATGCCGTTCTTTTTTGGCCACTAAACTATTCATTGACAGGAAAATATATACTGTTCTTATAAAAGGACAGTGGCATTATCTGGGTTAAGAGGAATCCCTACCGAGCTCACTTTTCGCTATCAGCATTATTCAGTAGCACAAATATAACAATATATAATATACATAAAAACCAGACATTAAAATGCTTGCGTTTCAACTGTACCGCAGTGTTTACAAATGTTACCGCTAGAGCCAGTAGCTAAATTAGAATACAGTTACCTTGAAAATGCTCCTACAATATTTCAAAATATGACTATAAAATGTATTTTTTAGAGATATTTCTGATAATAACTGCAAGTTAAAAGTTCAATCTAGGCATGTACAGCCGTAAATTGCGAATATCGTTCTTCAATTCATAATAAACCTCTTATGAAAATCATCAATTTTTAATAAATGTTTCATTTATTTTTATATGTAAAATATATAAATTTTGTAAAGTTTCGTCTGTACAGACGTGCATTAGATCATACTTAAGCGACATATATTTTTTTGGAACGATTATATTTTAATTTAGGATCAGAAAACGTCAAGAGCGGAACGATGATTTTTGTTTTCATGCTACTGGGTAGGGATTCCTCTTAAGATAGGAATTAATAATATTTATTATATTAACGTACATAAATATTCAGCGAATTGTTTCGAGGAAATACAATAATAAAGATTCACAATAAAGGTTATATTCCCATCTAATAGTGTATATAAATGCACAACATACAACCGTATGGAATGTTTCCCTTGTGTTGTACTTTATTTTTAAACAGTAAAAGATAGTAGGTATAATATGTTACAAAGCAAGTAATCTTTTTGTGCGCGCAAAGACATTCCATTATGAAAATATATAAGCTTTTTAACAAAGCGCTGTTTCGGCCGAATAGGCAAATATTTGATGGATGTGTTTTTATTAAAGATGGGATTAACACAGATTTTAGAATGCTTTCAAACGCTGTTTATACTTTGAAAAGTAATATATCTGAAGTGGCCTACATTAGACATTCTTGTAGAATATTGATAAGCTGTAGTATAATAATGTTTTATTATATTTGAGATTTCTTAAATATTTGTACTTTCTTTTACAAAGTAATAAGTAAGTATAGAGATCATTAAAAATTTCGAACCCGAATTTCAACGAATATACACGTTTTGACCTGAATCGAATGTGACTAATTTCGGAGTAACGTCTGTGTGCCTGTATGTGAGTGGGTCTGTGAACGCTCTAAAGCTGAAACTGTCGAACGTAATATTATGAAACTTCAAACCTAAGACTTGTATATGTGCATCTCCTATTTATTCAAACCGGAAGTGCACGTTAGCTCTATACATTTTTTTTTCCTTTTTCCAATATCACTAGAACGGCTGCACTTATGGCAAGAATAGATACGTTCAGAATGAAAGATATTAACATTTTGCAATTTTGGTTTGAAAAGTTTCTTTAAGAAATATACCAGTTACGAGAAAACTGCTACGAAGAATCTTAAATATCTTATTTACGTTGCCATGGATTTGCAAGTAGTTCAATCAATCATGTATTCTGTGCCTGTCAATATTTTGACAAGAAATAAAATGGAATCAATTCGATATATGACATTTCAAAGTATACCTGTGAAGTATTGGTTACCATACCATATGTATGCGAGAATAATTTTGAGCCCTGCTCCCCCCTATTGATTAAATTTTCTGATAAACTAAATGTAGGTCGGGCGACTATCTACATAATTTTTTCTTTGGCTCACCGTACAAAGTACCGAAGAAGCTTAAGCATTCGGTTGTGTGTCTGTAGCATTCATTATAAATATAATTCAAACACCCAAAAATTTTACTAAAAATCCTAACATATTTTATATTTATAATTTTTTTTCATATTGTTAACACAAAAGCCGTAAAAAAATATTAAAATTATAATTTTGAATTTTAAAATATGCACTAAATTTTTTTATAAAAATTATCTACAAAAAATTGTATGATTTTTTATATCTATAATATTTTTTCAAATTGTTAACCAAATGGCCATTATAATTAAAAACCGCTGCTCGCATCGCATATTTTACCTATATGGCGAGCTGGACGTATCGGTGCGTTGTACGTACCGAATCTTGTTATTTAAAAAGCCTTCAAATAGTATATATGGCGTGCTGAAGGCATTGGTGGCTGTACCTATGCTTGTTAATTGCATATTTGTGCTATGGCGAGAAAGTAAAATGTGTGGAGCAAATGTTAAAATTGATAAATTGAAAATTCTCTAACGGATGCGCATATTCAATATTACTCTATTCCGGATATTAGCGCTCCTAATACCCGGTAACAGTTCTGACGTAACCATGGCGCACTACGATGCCAGGCAGATTTTTCAATGCACCCGGCACAGATATTGTACAAACGCCCACAGGACAAAACCTCACATTATATATAAGTGTAAATAATAGTATAGGTAGCAAAAATTTCGCGATAAGTATAAGACAAATACGTAGATTCTATGATTTAATGAATAATCATTTGGCATTACTATTGCAAAACAAAAGCAAAAATAAATTTCTTTGTTAAATGTCGAATTAAAAGGTTTCCTTCATTTGCACATCAGTGGTTAAAAATATAATTTTTATACAAATAAAATAATTAAAACATCCACGGAATAGTTAATACGGAGAGCTATAGGCATTGGTGTCTGTACCTAAGCTGGTTGTTATTTCATTTATATCTGTGCTAATAATATTATTCTCTAATCGGGATGCGTCCTTTTGAATAATAATATTAATTTAATACTTTTTAAGCTAAACTAAAATTAAATTAGTTTTGTTTATCAAAAATCGTTGAAATAATAATTTCAATGTTCCAAATATTGTGTTTGAATAGTGGCCTTGTTAGAAGTTTTGAAATATTCAACTTGAAGTCAACTAGTTTTTATGATGAATCCAACTATACGAAATCAAAATAGAACTAGGTAAATCAAATTTCCCTATAAATAATAATGTAATATACATAAATTAAATTCCGAATTAAAGCCACAAAACTATTTACATACATTACATAGTCCTTTAACGCTGTAACCCAAAACCAACAACACAACAGAAACAACACAACCACCTTCCTATCCTACGCGCTCATATAACAATTAATCTAAGTTCCCTTCGACGCTCCACCTCAACTCATTCATTGCCCCACCCCTACTCTGCAACACCTTAAAATCTGAGCGACGAAGACGAACAGTGATCGATGTGGTGTGGCCTTCTGTTCTGATGGCTGAGCTGTCTCAGTATTGTGAACCGCTGCTTGATGCTCGATGCCTGCGGATATATACAATAACACAGAGATGTGTACATTATGTTATGTATAAGTAACATTGTTACATGATCAAAACACTAGAATATTTAGCACAAGGTCACGTGTATTTCCTTGACTAAACACATTAATTGCACTTAATTGAAACATAATTTAGTCCGGTGAGAATTATCCCATTATCCTTTGGAGATTGTTGAAAGGCAAACATGTGGGAGCAACTTAAGTTGTAATTATGTATGTACTAGCATTATTAGGTCGAAAATTTTCATAAACCATTCAGCCTGATTTTTTCACTTTCTTGTATACGTAATGCAGAATAGAAAGTATTGTGATCACACAAAAAATCGACCTCGATATTTGAATGGAAATAAACTTTTGTTTGAAATGTTTTTTTCAAAAAAATCTACCATTTACTGCAAAAACGCCTTAGAAAATAATCAAGTTACATTTATGTGTCCTTAGTTACCAAGTTACCACACATATTGATATTGATTTATGGCAATGGTGGAATAAATTTAAAACACAATAAAGCCATTTTTATATTTATTGAAAATTAACTATTAGAAACTGGAGTGAAGGGCATCCCCGATTTTTTGAATGTTATATGATTAATTTTTGTCTATTTAAGACTATATAATATATATTTGTTTTAAAGAGTAAAAGTTAATTAGAAAATATCTGGAGTGGCCTGCACTCAACTTTCTTTTACGTAGTTTTCAATAGATAGATATTAATATATAATGAAAATAACTGGATAATTATACCAATTTATAATGGATCTGAATTTGAAGTACTTATCGTATTCACTCTTAAACAGTCAAATTTCACAGTAAAACTCTGAAATTGTTAATTAATTATGTCAGCAAATATATAATATAAATTGATTCTATAATAATTTACCTGATACAATGTATTCTAATAAGAAATCAATATTTTAAATATTAATTCATACAGATAACTGTCAAAGTAATGCTTGTTTGTTTTCAATAAACAAGAAACAAATGATGTAACTCATGGTTGATCCGATTTAAAAATAATAAAATTTGTCACAATTGTAGGTATCACCATGGCAACGTAAATAAGATATTTGAGTTTTTTCGTAGCAGTTTTCTCATAACTGGTACAATTTATGAAGAAACTTTTCAAACAAAAGTTGTGCGAAATATTAATATCTTTCATTATGAATATTGCTATTTTTGCCGTAAGTGTAGCCGTTCTAGTGATATTGGAGATAGAACAAAAAATGTATAGAGTAAACATGAACTACCGGTTTGAATACTCTTTTCAAAAATAGGAGGTGCACATCTAGGGTATATACAAGTCTTAAGTTTGAAGTTTCATAATTTTTCGTTCGACAGTTTTGGCCCTAGAGCGTTCACAGACACACACACACACACACACACACACACACACACACACACAGACACACAGACGTCATGCCGAAAATAGTCACATTCGATTCAGGGAAGGTCAAAACATGTATATCCGTTGAAATCTCGAGTTCGAAATTTTTCATGATTACAATACTTACTTATTACTCTGTAAAAGAAAGTAAAAATAACTAAGCATCGTCAATCCGGCCTTAGCCTTATAACCTACATCATAAATAATAAACTAATTCCAATGTAACGCACAATAAATTTGACAGTGAAAACATAGTAAATGCAAACAGTTTTAATACGGCTCATAAACATTACGGCAATGTCTACTAAAGTAGACAGTAATCTTGATAGCATGCGCCTTGTGTGTAAGGTACGTGTATTACAACGCCGTTATGTGGGTTTCGCTTCGTATTTATTCTTCGTCCTAACATGTCTAAAGTTACGAGCTTTCGGTCGGTAAATAACGAATTTACTAAGCTTTTTCATACACAAATGCCGAAGACTAACAGCAACGTAGTGTTGCTCCGTTTGTCATTTATCTTAACCAATTGACGATCGAAGTGTTTCCGTCAACTACAATAGACTTATTACTTCTTTCATGGGTTTAATAAAATAACCAATCTATTTGGCTCGTCGTCTAAAGTTCGAGTGCAAACATTCGTTCGTTTGAGTGTAACATTTTCGAATAAAAAAATGTCCCTAACATAAGTTTGTTTATCCTGAATCAAATCAAATATACTCTTTTACTTGGATTTAAGTCGTTGTTGGCTCGTTTGCTCGTTAGACAAAATTACCTCTACTTAACTTAAGGTACCGTAGAGATTTGAGCCAAAATTGGTACATATATTCTGTGGGATCTTATTTGAATCCGTTCGTATTTTAAGGTCACAGATCAGTGACTCATGAATTATAGAGCTTTAAACAGAACTTCCCTTAGAAAAATGTTTGATACATCAATAAAAACACAAAAAATATAAGACTTTGTCCATTAACTATTTTTAGATTATGAACCCAAAGGCCGTAAAACAAGCATGCTTTCGGCTCACCGTATAACTGCGCACTACACTGACCGTGATACGCGCTCTTATATTTTAATTTAAAAATAATTATTTTAAATTAGTACTACAAAACTATTTGTAGATTTTTAGCTCGCCGTACGTAGTACCGAAGAGGCTAAAGCATTCGGTCGTGTGTCTGTAGCATTCTCGGATCAAAAAATTTCATTAAAAAAAAGTGTTCGTCTCGTCGCCCTGATTCCGAAAATGTATATAACTTATATACTTGGATGTTAGTCGTCGCTCGTAAGACCAAATTTGTGCCCTCTACTCCTCTGAAGGTACCGGAGCGATTCACTCCAAATTTGGTACACACATTATTTGGCATCCCATTTGAATCCGTTCGCAGTTTAAATCCAATCGCCCGTATACTTCCCGAGTTATAGGGCCCCAAAATTTGGAGCGCCCCTTAATACTGCCCTTATAAAAATAATTGAAACACTTAAAAATTCTACTGAAAATTCTAAGATATTTTTTGTCTACAAGATTTTTTCATTTTGTTAACCCAAAACCCGAAAAAAATTATTAAATATTATAATTTCGAATTTCAAAATTTTAAAATTATTTTTTTTATTTTAATATAATCTTAAATTAAATGTAAGACTTTTTATATCTATAACATTTTTTCAATTAGTTAACCAAAAGGCCATAATTATTAAAAACTGCTCGCATCGCATATATTACTTATAAGGCGAGCTGGACGCATAGGTGCGTTGTACCTAAGCTTGTTTTGATATGCAATTCAATAAGAAATTGCAAATTTCAACATTCATAATTATTAGATAGTCGTACGATAGTACAAGCTATAGTGTTTGGTCATGTGTCTGTAACATGCTCGGATCAACTTTTATTTTTATCTTGTCCACTGAATCCAAAAATATATATCTCATATACTTAGATGTATGGATCTCGCTCGCTCCGTCGGTCGCAAGATCTGATTTTGTCACCGCAACACCTCTAAAAGTGACCAAACCATCTGGTTTACTGTTACAGACACAGAATTTTTATGTCGAGGAAACATAAAAATTCCACCTTAACTTAACGCAATCAGTTACAGCTTTTTCCGCGAACTCAACTCTGCTGTACTGTATCTTCCCGCTACTCGCGGCAGCATTTGTCAAGCGTGTAATTTTGAAAATATGCGGCGGGTATAGTTTCCCCAAACATATATACATATATTTCTTTTGCGAAACTTACCAAGCGTTAATTTATAATACTGGGATTTAATTTTGTGTTATAATGATAAATCATTCTAAATATATTCGACGTTGTTTTACAGACTTGTATCTTTATCTACTAGCCGCTAGGTGTTTACAGATCTCTGCCCGAGTAGCGATAGGTTCGAGGCTTTGGCATACGTTTAGAAGTTCGGAATTGCAAATTTCCGAAAGGTTGGACGACGTAACGAACCTTTTACGAGTGGGCATAATGAGTGGGTAGTCGCTAGTCTAGTAGGCATTCAGTACGGATCCCGGAAAAATTATGAAATTTTAAATGTAAGATTGCACCTCCTAATTTTAAAAGCAATATCTATACGCATGCTACTTTTTCAATATATCGTAAACGGCAGAAAAGTTGAAAAATATAATAGTTATTATTAAAATTTTTTAAAACATTTCTTCAAAAGGTTTTTTGAAAAGCGTACGATTTACTGACAAATGGCCTTTGAAAATGGTTATTATATGTGTATGTTTCCCTAGTTACAATACATATTGATTTTGTTTCATAGCTATCAAAGAGGACACATAGACAAAATAAAGCATTATAATAAATATAAATACTGAATGTACAAGAAAGTCGAGTGAAAACCACTCCAGTATTTTTATTGATAATAAATTAAAATTACAAATAATATTATATCAATATTTTTAATAGAAACATTTAATATTAACATATTTATCACAAAAATTCAAAAATGTAATCCTTAATATTTTCGAAAATCGTAAAATCCATAAATTACATTTGCTCAATTTTAACTGCTCGTGTTATCGGTAAAGTTTAATATCTAATAAGTAAGTCACATCTGATAAAAATTTATCTGAACACAAATATTATTTTTCATATATCCCGCAGAGGCTTGACGCCTTCCTATTATTATTTTGATATTAATAAAAATATCTGGAGTGGCCTGCACTCAACTTTCTTTTACGTAGTTTTCAATAGATAGATATTAATATACATATATATATATATATATATATATATATATAATATAATGAAAATAACTGGATAATTATACCAATTTATAATGGATCTGAATTTGAAGTACTTATCGTATTCACTCTTAAACAGTCAAATTTCACAGTAAAACTCTGAAATTGTTAATTAATTATGGCAGCAAATATATAATATAAATTGATTCTATAATAATTTACCTGATACAATTTATTCTAATAAGAAATCAATATTTTAAATATTAATTCATACAGATAACTGTCAAAGTAATGCTTGTTTGTTTTCAATAAACAAGAAACAAATGATGTAACTCATGGTTGATTCGTTTTAAAAAAAATATCTGGAGTGGCCTGCACTCAACTTTCTTTTACGTAGTTTTCAATAGATAGATATTAATATATAATGAAAATAACTGGATAATTATACTAATTTATAATGGATCTGAATTTGAAGTACTTATCGTATTCACTCTTAAACAGTCAAATTTCACAGTTGAACTCTGAAATTGTTAATTAATTATGTCAGCAAATATATAATATAAATTGATTCTATAATAATTTACCTGATACAATGTATTCTAATAAGAAATCAATATTTTAAATATTAATTCATACAGATAACTGTCAAAGGAATGCTTGTTTGTTCTCAATAAACAAGAAACAAATGATGTAACTCATGGTTGATTCGTTTTAAAAATAATAAAATTAGTCACAATTGTAGGTATCACCATGGCAACGTAAATAAGATATTTGAGTTTTTTCGTAGCAGTTTTCTCATAACTGGTACAATTTATGAAGAAACTTTTCAAACAAAAGTTGTGCGAAATATTAATATCTTTCATTATGAATATTGCTATTTTTGCCGTAAGTGTAGCCGTTCTAGTGATATTGGAGATAGAACAAAAAATGTATAGAGTAAACATGAACTACCGGTTTGAATATTCTTTTCAAAAATAGGAGGTGCACATCTAGGGTATATACAAGTCTTAAGTTTGAAGTTTCATAATTTTTCGTTCGACAGTTTTGGCCCTAGAGCGTTCACAGACACACACACACACACACACACACACACACACACACACACACACACACACACACACAGACGTCATGCCGAAAATAGTCACATTCGATTCAGGGAAGGTCAAAACATGTATATCCGTTGAAATCTCGAGTTCGAAATTTTTCATGATTACAATACTTACTTATTACTCTGTAAAAGAAAGTAATAATAAAATTTGTCACAATTGTAGGTATCACCATGGCAAAGTAAATAAGATATTTGAGTTTTTTCGTAGCAGTTATCTCATAACTGGTACAATTTATGAAGAAACTTTTCAAACAAAAGTTGTGCGAAATATTATTATCTTTCATTATGAACATAACTATTTTTGCTGTAAGTGTAGCCGTTCTAGTGATATTGGAGATAGAACAAAAAATGCATAGAGTAAACATGCACTTCTGGTTTGAATATTCTTTTCAAAAATAGGAGGTGCGCATCTAGGGCATATACAAGTCTTAAGTTTGAAGTTTCATAATTTTTCGTTCGACAGTTTTGGCCCTAGAGCGTTCACAGACACACACACACACACACACACACACACACACACACACACACACACACAGACACACAGACGTCATGCCGAAAATAGTCACATTCGATTCAGGGAAGGTCAAAACATGTATATCCGTTGAAATCTCGAGTTCGAAATTTTTCATGATTACAATACTTACTTATTACTCTGTAAAAGAAAGTAAAAAACTTAGGTACACGCAGAGCTAGGAAGTACTTCAAGTACAGATACTTAAAAATGTACTTAAAGTATTTCTTATACTTTAAATACAATACTTATAGTAATTTTGCAGCAAGTACTTAATACTTGTACTTTCTTCAAGAAATTGTACTTAATGATGCTCGCCCGTGTGAACTTCGTACAGTTGTTTTACCGGCTGTCCTTAGCATCATATTGTATATGAGGATCTACGCACAGCGCGATCTCGCACTTTGCACGCTTTGATCCAGATTGTGCAGGACACAGGCTGACTTGGCTGACGGCTGACGTCCACTTATGTGGCGAGGCTTTTAAACTTGGTCAGTTCATTATGACCTAACCTCATTTCTCAAATAATTATGGGATATGGCTTTATAGGTTTCTTATTCATTTAGATGATTTGTTCTTATCATTTTTCAAATAAAAGCACCGGTTACACAGAATACCGCTAAAACGCTCAGCCAAAATCGGGGAAATAATCGCAAATCCGATTTTTGATGACAGGTTACTCCTCGGATATAGGCCCAAAAAATCTGGAAAGAATAGAGAACCAAGGCATATCCAAAATATCAAATTTCGACTTTTTTTTTCAAATAAATGACATTTCAGAGTATTCCTGTAGGGTATTGGTTAGTTCCATTTTACGCAGAATCAATTTCCTGAGCTCTGAGAGCCCATGAAACTGTCAATGTTACAATTTCTCTATAGGAAATCAAATTCTCTACAACATTTTCTTATAAAATATTGCGCTATTTCGACGGGAAATATGTTTTTAGTTTTTCTGAAATGTTGATTTTGTAACTTTTTGCCCCACGGTGGGGTAAAATGTTACATAGGTGGGGTAAAAAGTTACATCACGTTTTATTGTCAGGTTTGATATTAATTTGGTTGATTTTTTCTGTAAAATAATGAATAATAAGAAAACGCTGTTTATAATGATGAACAGTTATAAGTTTAATTTTCTTTTTATGTTATAGACATCGCATAGATACCATCGAAAACTAATAATACGAACACAATACAATAACACATGACTTATTTAAACAAAGAGAGAAACGAAGTGTAACTATTTGACCCACGCGATTTGTAACTTTTTCCCCACGCACTAATTTTATACAAAGCCGTTCCACCAAAAAAACCGCTCAAAATATTAAATAATAAACATTTGATTCGTTTTCCGCGTAGCATAGAACACTCACCTTAGTTAAATTAAATGATAAAATTATGCTAAATGTTGAAATTTCTCAGAAAGAAAATATTTATGTGCGAACACTGAAAACAAACTCAACTATATAGTTTCGGAAAAATGAGCGCAATTATCACAAAACAATAGCCGTTTGATGTGGGCAATGAGAACCTTCTACGGAAATTATTTGAAGGTTCGATCATTCATAGCTTCTGAGATATCTCAATATTTTGTTTTGTTTGGTGTAACTTTTTACCCCACCCTCCCCTATATATATATATATATATATATATATATATATATATATATATATATATATATATATATTATTATTATTATTATTAGATTATATTATCTTGACAGTTTCATGGGGTTTATGTATCAAATTAACCAATACTCTGAAATGCCATTTATATAATTGAGTCTATTTTGTTTACCTGTCAAAATATTGACAGGCGCAGATGATCCGATTTATTATGCTACATGCGAATCCATGGTAACATAAACAAGTAATTTATGATTTTTCGTAGCAGTTTTCTCTTAACTAGTATATTTTTTGAAGAAACTTTTCAAACAAAGGTTGTGCAAAATATTAATATCTTTCATTATGAACATAACTATCTTTGCCATAAGTGCAGCCGTTCTAGTGATATTGGAGATAGAACCAACGCGTAGAGCTCGGTTTTAGGTAAGATATGTGTTGCGAGCAGTTGTTTTTAATTATTATGGCCTTTTGGCTAACAATTTGAAATGTTTTAGACAAAAAAGTCTTACGATTTCTTGTAGATTATATTGATAAAAAAAAATTAGTGCATATTTTAAAATTCAACATTATAATATTTAATAATTTTTTTCGGGCCTTGGGTTAACAATATGAAAAAATCTTGTTGATATAAAATATCTTAGAATTTTTAGTAGAATTTGTGTTTCAATTATTTTTATAAGGGCAGTATTAAGAAGGGCTCCAAATTTTGGGGCCCTATAACTCGGGAAGTATACGGGCGACTGGATTTAAACTGCGAGCGGATTCAAATGGGATGCCAAATAATATGTGTACTAAATTTGGTGTGAATTGCTCCGGTACCTTCAGAGGAGTAGAGGGCACAACATTTGGTCTTACGAGCGACGACTAACATCCAATTATATAAGTTATATATATTTTTGGATTCAAAGCGACGAGACAAACATTTTTTGTTAATGACATTTTTTGATCCGAGAATGCTGCAGACACACGACCGAATGCTTTAGCTTCTTCGGTACTTCGTACGGCTAGCTAAAAATGTTATAGATATAAAAGGTTTTACAATTATTTGTAGAATTTTGTTTTAATTATTTTTCTAAGGGTAGAATTATGGGGGGCTCCAAATATTGGGACCTTATATCTAGGGAAGTATACGGGCGATTGAATTTAAACTACGAGCAGATTCAAATGGGATGCCAAAATATACTTTAAAAAAATTGCCTGCGGCACTATTTTGCTAGGTTCCCTTGCAACGGTCTTATAGTCAAAAGTCAGCGTCTATGCATATGTTATGTGGCTGTGATCAAATTTTGTTGTGATATTAAAAATATTTAATAAATTGTAGAGTTTTAAAATGTTGTATGTTTGCCATTAAACATGTTCATACAAATGTTTGAGTTACATATTCCTAAAATCAGGGAAATTTGAAAAATTCTTCTTCTCCGTCCTACTTCACGCTTGGCATAATAGTAAAATTTAAAATATTTATTTTTAATTATAGTCTATGGGTTCACAATTTGAAAACATATTTTAGGTTGAAAGAGTCTTTCAATTATAATTTTTTGATATACTCAAAATAAAGGTTATAGCAGGATAAGATAGTGTAAAGTCCCCACAAACGGATTAAGGTTCAAGATAGGTCATTCGATTCATCTTCGAGAGAAAATCATTTCCCTAGATTTTCAGCTTCGAAAATTATTCCTAGCGCCCATAACTTCAAAAATACGTTTATTCTTTCTCTCTCAAATATCTCCGGTTCTTATCAACTTTTGAATCAAGAGCTAAAGCAAGCTGCCCTTAATACTGCCCTTATAAAAAAAACTTGCTGAATTATTGGGTCATAAAATTTGGAGGCTTTAAAAATTAACTAATAATATTTTATATCACAAGATTTATTTATATTGATAGCCCAAAGTCTATAAAAAAATATTAAAAATAATAATTTTGAATTTTGAGTATAGTGAAAAAATTCAAAACAAATTTTTTCAAATTGTGAATTCATAGGCCATAATAATTAAAAACAATTATTTTTAATATTTAATAATATGCCAAGCGTGGAGTAGATGTGGAAGCCTGCTACTCATGTCGCATATATTACTTATAAAGCGAGCTGAAGGCATTGGTGCCTTATTTTTAAACTTGTTTAACCAGAATATTTTTTTAAATCCTCTTATTTTAGTAATATGTAACCCAAACAATTGTTTGTAGCTGAAGGCATAGTTACCTTGCACCTACACTTAATTCCTATACAAAATAATTATTTTAACATATCACAGTACAAAGTACAAACTAGTTTAATATCCAGTTGTTTTTATCAATAATTATTATAATTGCCTTTGTCTATGTATAGTACGTATCATGAAAATTGTATCCTATTAAATTTCCGAAAATCATAAATGATAACCTACAATTCACAAATTTTCGCGCCAAATTTCTAAAAACTGGTATGTATTTACATATATATGTAATTTATATTTCACCTATTAATATTTAAACTAATATATCGCTGTGAAAATGAGTGTGTGATATATATGTGAGGCTGTAGTATAGAAAGTAAAACGTTTCAAGGTCTTGTACTTTCATTCCGAACATGTAGTACTTCATTTGATTGCTCAGTTGAGGAGCAGAAACACTGCCTATTCAATACTATAGTATAAAATAATTGAGAATATTAAATTTATTTATTTAATAAAAATGATTAAAACAATATTTCATACGGTAGCAATGCTACATTTTGTATTATCATTATGGTATGATCAATTATATGTTGATATACCGAATAAAGTGGAACCGGATAAGCAAATTTTGTTTTTCAAAGGACGCTTGATTTATCTTACATTATGGAATATGGTAAGTACGATTTTACATAAACTTTTAATACGTCCAAATAATTCATTATCTCAAATAGTTTGCAACAGAATTAAATAATTCATAATTTTTAAGTCGTGTCGTTGTTTGTTTTTTTGTTTATCAATGATCATGTTAAACTTTCTAAACTGTTAGGAAGTTAATATTTACTTTATCATCAAAACTAATATTTGATTTATAATCCATATTATTTAAACTAATTTTACCATTCATATAACATATTATTAGACATTATTAGCTCGCCGTACAGTAAGTACAAAAGAGCTATAGTGATTGGTCGTGTGTCTGTAACATGCTCGGATCGAAAAATAATCTTAACAAAAAGTTCTTGTATTTTCGCCCTGAATCCAAAAATATATATAACTCATATTACTTGGATGTATGTATCTCGCTCACTCGGTCGGTCGGTCGTAAGACCGCAACTCGTCTGAAGGTACCGGGCCGATTTTAATGAAATTTGGTATACATATAATTTCTATGCCCGTGATGTTCCCGTCGCATTTTAAATCCAATCGTCAGTACAGGGCCGGCGTTATAGGCCCCCAACATTTGGAATCCTCCTAAATACTGCCCATAGTCAACATTTAATTTTTTTCTAATTTTCTACTAGAAATTCTAAGATATTTTATGTGACTAAAGTTTTTTCAAATTGTGAGCCCATAGGCTTAAAAAAATAATATAAATTTATTTTGAAGTATATCAGACATTGATCGCCATCTGTTAGTGAAATGAAGAAGTTATGTCTATGTGTTTGGTTATATTTTCCAATGTATAAACCATTTGCTTCTGTGTTTTAATTAATAAAATTAGGAAATGTTCATCAAATAATTTTCAATATCATTGGCTAATCACGAAACGAACGATATTAACGTTACCCATGTGGATGTGTGCAATTTTTAATGTAGGGTTTTTGGAAATTAAAACTGTTATGGTACAGGAATAAATAAATGTCGGGATCATAATTGGTTAGATTGGTTCAATGGGCAATGTGAGTATAATATCGATGATTTAGAATTATATACGTAAACTTAGAAATGTATTAATTTCATATTAAATGCCGATAAAATATCATAACAACAATAAATGTTGTACTATAATAATTGCTATCGCTTTTAGTTTTGTATTTATTGATGTGACCGCGCTCGCCGGAACAGCGAGCTGGTAGCACTAGCGCTAGCGCCAGTACTTGTATCTTTCTGAAACTTACATTATTTTTAAAACTTATTATAATTATGTTTGAAAAGTTTTCTCAAAACTAGTTTTCTGGAAAATAGCTTTTGAATTTATGTTGTATTACTAATTGCCATATTTCTTAAAATTGTATTGGCGGGAAACAGCACATTCTGTATTAAAATACAGGCAATAATTAAATACGCAAGATATCCATGATGAAAAGGTGTTCTCGATTTAAATACTAACTAAATAATAAATTGGAGCAATGTATTACTCATTAGAGATTTATAACGCTGAAACTCCAAATTTAAACGCTATATTCTTTAGCAACTAATACATTTCTTTAAGGTCAAACATCAAACTCGAAAAAAAATACCTACCTACTTTTTAAAGAAAAAAAAATATCAGTGAATTCGTAATTGCATAAATAAAGCCTGGTAAAAATGATATTCTTCTTGTATTTACAGTTTCAGAGATAAAAAATAAAAACCTCCAAAATAGGTCATTTATTATAGTTTTCATTTTTTATCTCCGAAACTGTAAATACAAAAAGAATATCATTTTTACCAAGCATTATTTATGCAATTACGAATTTACTGATATTTTTTTTTTCTTTAAAAAGTAGGTAGGTTTTTGCGAAATCGAGGTTTGTTTAATCATGATTTTGGTTTTGAATAGTTTTATGTAATTAAGAAATATAACTTTGAGCAAAAGTGTAACAATGTGTCCGTAATGCCTTTATATTCAATAAACAGTCATTATTCGATGGAATATCTTTGATTATAGCGTAAAAATAGCTAATTTCTAATGTGCGCATGATTTCTATCACTGGTTGCTTGAACATTCAAAGTCGATGGTAGCGCCACCATCTAAAATAGCCGAGAGTGGAGCGGAATTACTTCGAACTAGATGGACCTGATGGTTTTTCTTAATATACTATTCCTAAATAATTTTATGACATATATATTAAGTTTTAGTTTATATTTAAGTCGAGAACACCTTTTCAACATGGATATCTTACGTGTTTAATTATTGCCAGCATTTGAATACAGAATGTGCTGTTTCCCGCCAAGACAATTTCGAACGCAGCCTTAAATTATTTTAATGCAGTATGAATTTGTATCGAAATTCAAAATACAATAATCAATTATAACTCAAATATATCATATTCTTTGATAATATGTAGATGAAAGTTTAGTAAACAGCACAGAAAATGTGTTTGTCATAACTTATGATAAACACATTGTCTGTGGTGTTTACTATACTTTCTTTTACACATTATCAAAGAATATGATAGATTTGAGTTATATTTATTATTTATGTTATTGTGTTATCACATAACGCAATAATATATGCTAAATTTCAAATTTGAATTTTAGTTTTCCCCGCGGTCCAATATTAACTAAAATTAAAATTTGAAAATTAGGGAATTTAGCATATATTATTGCGTTATGTGATAACACAATAACATAAATAATAAATATAACTCAAATCTATCATATTCTTTGATAATGTGTAAAAGAAAATTTAGTAAACACCACAGAAAATATGTTTATCATAAGTTATGACAAACACATTTTCTGTGCTGTTTATTAAACTTTCTTCTACACATTATCAAAGAATATGATAGATTTGAGTTATATTTATTATTTATGTTATTGTGTTATCACATAACGCAATAATATATGCTAAATTTTAAATGTTCAAATTTGAATTTTAGTGTTCCCCGCGGTCCATTTTTACCACCCTTGCAAATATATAAATATACAATGTATTTTAAAGTTTTAAGTGTATATTCGTATAAAATAATACACATTATTCCACAAAAGTGTAAGAATAGAGTGAAATAATCCTTGTAGGATGCTTACAAAATACATAACCATACTTTATCAAAATGAGTATATTTTTTATTGTTATGGTAACAGTTTGACATTAACTATCTGTCAGCTAGGCAAGAATTTCAGTGATTTAAAATGTGCTAACTTTAACCTTTGCCCATCTTTGCCTATGTGATATACCTGTGTAGATGTATTTTATTTTGTAACGCTCGCACTTACTGTAACACTGACTATCGTATTACAATTTCGTGATCAGCAAATATTTAATTTTTTTTAATTGTGACTTAAATAATTGTGTGAACCAAGATGCAAGATATTGATAAGATAAAAGTTTCGTTTCACATATTTGCTGCGGTTCATTTTAGCTACGGTTGTTATTATGATTGGAATTACGTAAAAGTACCGACTAAAGATCATATTATGGGCATTGAGTTTGCCGGAAAATTGAAATTTCTTACTTTCTGGGATGCGGTTAGTACCAAAGAAATGAAATATTAGTTTGCATGTGTTTATTTATTCTTTTAAATTTAACCCATTTCATTTTAAATTAAGCTGCCCAAAATCATCGATAAACAATAGATAATGATTTTTAATACTCATATATTATATTATCTTCCCAGTTGATTTTATTACTATAAAAGTCTTGGGCATTTTATCTTATCAAATTCAAGATCTTGATTTCTTATGTAAACCATGTTACATTTCATTTTATTTAATGTATTTTATCTGCAAATAACAATTTAGCAGAATCATTATTTTAACAAATATATGTATTTGAATTATATATATATATATAGTCAAATAATAATAAATTTAATTATGATGTTAGTCGTCGCTCGTAAGACCACATTTGTGCCCTCTACTCCTCTGAAGGTACCGGAGCGATTCACACCAAATTTGGTACACATATTATTTGGCATCCCATTTGAATCCGCTCGCAGTTTAAATCCAATCGCTCATATACTTCCCTAGTTATAGGCCCCCAAAATTTAAAGCCCCCCTTAATACTGCCCTTATAAAAATAATTAAAACACTCAAGAATTCTACTAAAAATCATAAGATATTTTATATCTATAAGATTTTTTCATATTGTTATCCCAAAGCCCTAAAAATAAAAATAAAATATTATAATTTTGAATTTTAAAATATGCACTAAAAATTTTTTTTTTCGTCAATATAATTTACAAAAAATTGTTAGAATTTTTATATCTATAACATTTTCTCAAATTGTTGGCCAAAAGCCCATAATTATTTAAAACTCCTTTTTTTTTTTTTTGGTAATAGATTTAACATTGAATTATAGATTCATGTATTTTAACTAGGGCGACCATAACTAATTAGTTTGTAATTAAATATTAGCGATTTTATGGGAAAATATGTTGGTGTTCCCGAATTGTCCTTGTATTTTCGCGATAGTATCCTAATCTGACCTTGATAGGCTGCTTGTAACGGACAGTTCATAAATTTTACAATATTTATAAAATACGGCTTTTAGCAATATCTATAAACATTATTCAACATATATTTCTAATTTATTTGAAATGTAAATTCCTAAAGGTTTTTATGATATATTATTGAAATTAAGTCAAACATTATGATTAATAATGTCGATTTTTTGTTTGATCTAAATAAAAATTAACTACATATTTTAAAATTCATAATGATTATTATTAATATTTTCTTATAGACTTTGGGTTCATAATATGAAGAAATTATGTAGACATTTTTTTTTTACCCTCAAACATCACACTAGTGCAAATTTGCACCATCGAAAATTTCAAATAGCTGGTATTTAAGAAATAACATCCAAAACTGATTTTTATTATGGAAAAAATTATTTTCACTTGAAATAAATAATTTCATTGACTTTTGCGTCGCTTATTACATAAAAAATAATCGGTTGTGGCCAACACAGAACTTTGTTTTAGGTTTTCTTGCTTTCTCGGTTAATCTCTCTTGCATTCTCCTTATATTCGTCATTCAACGTCTAATTTTCTTACTTACTTACTTTGTATTCTGGCACTTTTCTTTTCTTTGCCATGCAAATTTTCTGCATATTTTTGTTTTTGTTATGAAATTTCTTTTTAGCCATCCTAAAATAAATCATATTGAATAAAAGCTTTTCCATAAACATATATTTTACGAGATTTAACGATATTTCTCGAGCATTGATATGCGGAATGTGCTTTCGTTCCATAATTCAAATTTAGCATCACAAAATATAATGTTTACTTTTCTTGACATTTAGGGAAACAAAGAAAAAACAGTCACAGATAACTGATTAAAAACAAATAATTATTTATTTTACTTTTTACTTTCTTTTACAGAGTAATAAGTAAGTATTGTAATCATGAAAAATTTCGAACTCGAGATTTCAACGGATATACATGTTTTGACCTTCCCTGAATCGAATGTGACTATTTTCGGCATGACGTCTGTGTGTGTGTGTGTGTGTGTCTGTGAACGCTCTAGGGCCAAAACTGTCGAACGAAAAATTATGAAACTTCAAACTTAAGACTTGTATATACCCTAGATGTGCACCTCCTATTTTTGAAAAGAATATTCAAACCGGTAGTTCATGTTTACTCTATACATTTTTTGTTCTATCTCAAATATCACTAGAACGGCTACACTTACGGCAAAAATAGTAATATTCATAATGAAAGATAATAATATTTCGCACAACTTTTGTTTGAAAAGTTTCTTCATAAATTGTACCAGCTATGAGATAACTGCTACGAAAAAACTCAAATATCTTATTTACGTTGCCATGGTGATACCTACAATTGTGACAAATTTTATTATTTTTAAAACGAATCAACCATGAGTTACATCATTTGTTTCAAACAAACAAGCATTACTTTGACAGTTATCTGTATGAATTAATATTTAAAATATTGATTTCTTATTAGAATACATTGTATCAGGTAAATTATTATAGAATCAATTTATATTATATATTTGCTGACATAATTAATTAACAATTTCAGAGTTTTACTGTGAAATTTGACTGTTTAAGAGTGAATACGATAAGTACTTCAAATTCAGATCCATTATAAATTGGTATAATTGTCCAGTTATTTTCCATATATTATATATATATATATATATATATATATATATATATATATATATATATATATATATATGTATATTAATATCTATCTATTGAAAACTACGTAAAAGAAAGTTGAGTGCAGGCCACTCCAGATATTTTTTTTAGAGAATGCACCATTCTCTTTATGAGATTTTTTTTGAAATAAAATATATATAATATAATGTTTACTTTTCTTGACATTTAGGGAAACAAAGAAAAAACAGTCACAGATAACTGATTAAAAACAAATAATTATTTATTTTACTTTTTTTTAGAGAATGCACCATTCTCTTTATGAGAATTTTTTTGAAATAAAAATTGTTTAAAATTAGAATAGAATTAGAATAGAGTTTTTATATCTATAAGTTTTTTCTGTATATGCAGCCGTTGCCAAGATAGTTAATAACTGACACACTTCCGGTTGAAATATCCTTTTCAAAATAGGACATTTTCTACCCTAGGGTACACAAATCTTTAAATCCAAAACATCATATTATTACGTTGAACGGTATAGGCTGTAGGGCGTTCACACACAGACACACCGACACATCAGTGAGAAAATAGTCAAATTGAATTCAAAGACTCTCAAAATGGATATTTCCATTAAAATCTCGAGGTCGATCTCTATACTTACTTATTTCTTCGTAACAAAATAGTAATAACTGTGTTAATTAAAAAAGAATAAGTTTATTTATTAGAAATATAAAAATCAAGTTGGTTGGTGCACATTTGCACTAGTGTGATGTTTACGTGACTGGATTGAAGTGTGATGTTTAAGGGTTAAATCTAATAAGGGTTTTTGACGCCCTATAACTGCGAACGGATTCAAATGGATGCCTAAGAATTTGTGTAGCAAATTTGGATCAAATCGCTTCGGTACTTTCAGAGTAGTAGAAGGCACAAATTTATATATATATTTTTTTGGATTCAGAACGACGCGACGAGACTAAACTTTTAGCTAAATATTTTTTGAACCGAGAAATATATGAAATATGCATAGAAATGTCTACTACGAAACTTAAAAACAGTTGATAGATTTATTTCAAGTTACCTTACACAATTGAAACATGCAATTATTACTCCTATAGTATGTTTTATATAAATCACAAACATTGTTATATTATATTTTATTTACACAGGTTGTACGATATTGAAATAAATTGTTGTTTGCATTAATATTTTATTAATTATTATAATATTTAATAAGAATAACTTAAAACTTAATAATAGTAGGTTGACAATGTGACATGTTTAACATGATTTTTACGTCACTGAATTATTTGAAGTCATCGATCCATTATGAAATATTATTAAAGTGATTAATAATGTATGTTATTTTACCTTACAGGTATTACAAGCAGTATTTTACAGTGTATGTATAATAAACGACTTCATCGGAAGCGACGATATACAAAAGAAGAACCCTCTGATCAGACGGATAAAAGATACGCTATTCTCATGTCTAGCATTTCCCTTAGCTATGTTTGTAGGATTAACATTCTGGGGGCTATATGCGGTAGATCGCGAACTTGTTTTCCCTAGAGCGCTAGATCCCTATTTTCCTGTTTGGTTAAACCATGTCATGCATACCAACATAATGATATTCATTATGATTGAAATGCTCACCTCTTTCCGGTTATACCCGAAACAAAAGCACGGTTTAATGCTGCTCATTGTTTTCAAGTTGGCATACCTGATTTGGATGCATGTGGTTTATTTTAAAACAAACGTTTGGGTTTATCCGGTAATGGAAGTTTTAAATACTCCCCTTAGAATATGTTTCTTTTTAGTGTTGTTAGGTTTGAGTGTTGCATTGTACAAACTTGGGCATTTTATAAATTCTAAAGTTTGGCGTGCTGAAATTAAAACGGTGCTTAGGGAAAAAAGCAAATAAAATGTGTACACATTATAAGTTTTAATTTTAGAAAATATAGATTCATTTTGTTTTTTTTTTACAGTCGTTAGTATTGGAATTATTTACAAATAATATATTTTTGTTGGCATTATTTTTTCTTTTTTTGTAATGTTGGTACGAGTTTGTGATACTGTACTTATTCAACTTTAAATAATTGGTAACAAAAGTGATTTTCAATTTCGCCAATTCATTGTATTGGTTCAATTCGTATCGATATATTTACTTTAATATGCCTATTTCTTACTTAAGTAACTTTGGAATATATGCAAAGACCCTGAAACGGCTATATCCATTTAAATCTCGCAAAAAAAAAATCATTGTCCCTATACTTTCTTTATAAGAAAGTAATAATGTAATATAAATAATAAATATCTAAAACACATTTGTCGGAAACGTAGTTATAAAATGAATAATATTATCAATACTATATCTTATCTTTTTTTTTTTTAAATATCCTTAAGAGGTCAGTGGTACTGATAATTCAAATCTGACATCATTAAATATGTAATTTATATTTATTTTAATCTGAGCTAACTACCTCAACCCAGTGGTTCCCAACCTTTTTTGCTCGCGAGCCAAAATTTCAAAACGCATTTTTTTCGCGACCTAACATGGAAAAGGAAATGAACACAAACAAACTCAATCAAATCACTCGCGACTCGTAGATTGAGAACTACTTGGATAAATTTACAAAATAGAAATTGAAAGAAAGGGATTTATTTGGGATCTAAATTTTTTAACAAGGTTTACTCCTTGCTCATCGTTTGCTGTGGGTGAAATTTAACCCCTCATCCCGCTGGGGGTTGCAATTTATAATTCTATATTCATAATATTTACTTGCATTCGATATGAAATATAAATACAGATCTCTGATATATAATAAATTTAGATACACTTATTTTAAAAATACGAAAATGAACCTTTACAATGAATTAGCCAATATTTTTATAACTGGTCAAATACCACGAACTTGTAAAATTATTTTAATTTTGTTTTTAGGCGATTTAATTAATTGCACAATATATTCATGTTAAACTTTTTTTAATTGAATTAATTTGAATTTACTTATAAATACTTAACATGTTAAAATCTAGCCAGCATATTCGTAAACTATCTATTCTAAATATAAATACATATTTGTAGCCTTTCTCTAGAAGTAAGTAAGATTAAAAGCACAAATTTTAGATATACGTATGTACTGGACAATTTTACGATTACTTATATTAAGGAAAGAAAACATTTGAAAACTTTAAAAATGTCCGTCCGAAAAAGCTAACAATTGATTCAAGCTAAATATAACTTATAAAATCTAGATATAGCTTACATTCATGAACTCTTATTTGCTATAAAAACGATGGCATTGTAAATATGATAATATTAGTGATAATTTTTGCAAATATTTTTAATTAGAATATTAAAGATAAAAATTAATTAGTAAAACGTTAATATGTAGCTATATCGAGAAAATAGTTGAAATCTATTTAAATTTTATATATTGTAGTTTCTATTCGTAAAGTGAATTAAAGAAACATCGCCTATTTAATTAAATTTACTGTTGAGACGTTTGCATTTTCCTTAAATTTTAGTTAATTTAAAGTCAAAATAAAGAAAATCCACGTATAAAAAAGTATTAGAACATATAAATTTTATATTTATTTAGTATAAAACAATAAAAATTCGTTATTATTCAACAATAAATTGTAAAATGTTATCTAGTCGTTGGTGCCGATGATTTAGTGTAAAATCACTTTACGAATAATATAGTTTGACCTAATGAAACTTGTAAAATTTTAATTAGTGAATGTTAAAACAAGTGTGATAAATTTCTAATTCAAATTTTACGGTAAGTGCCAATTTTCAAATGTTTCTGTTTAAAATTCTTGTAGTCAGATATAAATAAGAATTGATCGAAATTTGTATAAACAAAACAAGATTAAATTTAAATGTTGTAAATTTGTATAACATGTGATGATTTAAAAAATATTTTAATTGCTTGAAACACGGCACCAGCTGAAAATGACTTCTATATTTATCATTCAAACTAATAAAATGGTCAACTTCTTCACTTACTTGTTTTGTATTATTTATACATAGTTGTAGATGTTTCATTCAATTGAACAATCAATAATACAAACAAAATGACTGCAGAGGAAGGAATTTTTAGGTGTTAAATTATTTCATAAATAGCGTCAAGTTGGTGTTAAATTTACAAAAAATTGTTCGTAGAATTTTGTAGTAGATTGCCAAAAATGTCTATATGTATGCGAATTCAATCTAGAAAAATGTTAAGATCTTTTAAAATACGATAATGATTGAACTGATAATTCTAGTAAATAGATGTGCCTCATTGTTTGGCAATAAATTTGTACTACTTATTTTATAACAAGCTGACCTAATAAAATGTTAAAGTATTTTTATTATTAATATTTTTTTCCAACTCCTCTATTCTGTAAAAATTACGCTAATTCTGGCAACTTAATGAAAGTATCTGTTGTGACCAGCATAATACTTTCTTAAAATTATTCTTTATTATTTTATATATAATTATTCTTTATTTTGTTTTAAATTCTTGCAACAATATCAATATGTAATTTTAAAAAAAATCTAAGTTGCCAGAAATTTTAATTTCTTTAATAAGAATCACTTTTTCTCTAACTCACGGTATTTTCGAGATATGTAAAACGTAACAAAAGTAAACTATTACTTCCGGTTCGGATATTGTTTATACAAAAAAAAAACGATGCTCATCCCGTTTTTCCAGTCGTCCATAAGTTTGAAAATAACTTAATATTGCGTCCAACGGGTTTTGCACTAGTGTGCGCAGAACGCAGATACACCGGCGTCATGTCAAAAAAATTAAATTCGATAAGGGGATTGTGTATTTCCGTTAAAATATCCTTTATATACATTCGTATAAGTAAGAAATAAGTGGATTAAACGCATCCATGAAACCTAGAAATCTGCTTAGTTTATCTGTAATCGAATATTAATATTCCTATTCTTTAAGATGTTCCAAACCATTTTTTAATCGCATATTCTGAAGTTTATCTGTTTTAAAATTTATTTTACGTTGGTATAATTGCGATTTATTATTCTTATTTCTAAATATTGTTTATTATATGATAATTTAACACATGCTTCATTTTAAAATCGGACTAATTACATAAGTTATTTAACTTTTTTTTGTTTTAATGATTAGAAACATTTCGACTAGTGCGCATATCGTGTGATGTCATCACTTTATTACTCAATATAAAAAATGGGTTGTGGCCAACGCGGGACTTTCTTTTACGTAGTTTTCATCAACATTTATTGATTATAAAAATATATTATTAGGAAATAATAATCCAACAGAAACAATATGAAAACCAAGCTTACCTTAAATAAATGAATGCGTAGAAAATTATACCAATACCAATTTGTAATGGTTTTGAAGTACTAACTAGCAAAACTAACCAATTATATCTACAGAAATATTCTGAAATGTCATTTATCTAATTCAGACCACTTTGTTTTCTTGTCGAAATATTGACAGGCGCAGATGATCCGATTAATTAAGCTATATTCGAATCCATGACAACGTAAACAAGATTCTTAAAATTTTCGGTAGCGGTTTTCTCGTAACTGGTACATTTATTGAAGAAACTTTTCAAACAAAAGTTGTACGAAATATTAATATCTTTCATTATGAACATAACTATTTTTGCCATAAGTGCAGCCGTTCTAGTGATATTGGGGATAGAACAAAAAATGCATAGAGTAAACATGCACTGCCGGTTTGAATATTCTTTTCAAAAATAGGAGGTGCACAACTAGACCATATACACAAGTCTTAAGTTTGAAATCTCATAATTTTACGTTGGACCGTTTCGGCTCTAGAGCGTTCACACACACACACAGACGTCACTCCGAAAATAGTCACATTCGATTCAGAGAAGCTCAAAACGTGTATATCCGTTGAAATCTCAAGTTCGATTTTTTTGGTGATCCCTATACTTACTTATTACTCTGTAAAAGAAAGTAAAAAATAATTTTTACATAATATTAGACGTGTTTCTTCGAAATCTAATCCTGATTAAAGTAATCGTAAAATTTCTACGATTACTACAAATTTAAATGTCATGTTTTTGAAATATATATCGATTATGAAGTCAAAAGTGTAATTTTTAATATGTTTCGAATAAAATTCATTGAAACGCGTTGAAAATATGTTTGTGATTACTATTATCATAGTCGAATTAACATGTCTATTAAAAACAAGTGTGATATTTTAATGAAATTTCGTGTCAAACCAAGTATAATGATCCGAAATTAATTAAAATGGTGCGTATTTTTTAGAATCGGAACCTTTGAAATAAGTGTACAAAAGCATTTTAATTAATATTATATATTAATCTTAATTTATATTACAATAAATTTAGTCTATAATTTGGTGAATATTTAAGTATATTTATTTACTTCTTATCACTTATAACCCTGTCTATCCATATTCCCAGCTTGTCTTCATCTTGGAGACCAACTAGTCGTTCGGTTACTTTTCCATTGCGGAAGACCACCAAAGCAGGAATGGTGCTTACCTTAATTATTTTTTAAAATTATTATTAATGTTCATTTCTAAGTCTAGTTTAAATTTAAAAATGAGGAGTGGCCCGTAATCGACTTTCTTTTACGTAGTGTCCATTAAAAATATACCACAATGTCAAAAAAAAAACAGTAATACTCTGATATTGCACCAATTAGCATTATTATATTATTCCGTTATGAGATACTGTTCCTTCAATATAAAATATAGATTGTTTCTTTAATATTCACCGTATCAATATATTCAAATGTAATTTTTAATAAACTATATTTCAATATTTGATACGATCTCAGTCGATCTATTTGTGTTAAGAAAAACCATCAGGTCCATCTAGTTCGAAGTAATGCCGCTCCGCTCTCGGCTATTTTAGATGGTGGCGCTACCATCGACTTTGAATGTTCAAGCAACAGTTTTAGATATTAGCTATTTTTACGCTATAATCAAAGATATTCCATCGAATAATGACTGTTTATTGAATATAAAGGCACTTTTGCTCAAAGTTATATTTCTTAATTACATAAAACTACTCAAAACCTATCATGATTAAAAAAACCTCGATTACGCAAAAACCTACCTACTTTTTAAAGAAAAAAAAATCAATAAATGCGTAATTGCATAAATAATGCTTGGTAAAAATGATATTCTATTTGTATTTACAGTTTCGGAGATAAAAAATGAAAACTATAAAAAATGACCTATTTTGGAGGTTTTTATTTTTTATCTCTGAAACTGTAAATACAAAAAGAATATCATTTTTACCAGGCATTATTTATGCAATTACGAATGCACTGATTTTTTTTTCCTTTAAAAAGTAAGTAGGTTTTTTTTTTCGAGCTTGATGTTTGACCTTAACCGGTGGAAAATTACATAAATTATTTCTATTTTCTTTCTGTCAAAATATTTTCAGGTATAGGTGATCCCTATACTTACTTTTAACTTCGTAAAAGAAAGTCCCTCTTTTCCCTACAAGCGACAACAAATATTCCCACAATGTAAACGAAAAATAATGGAAGAAAAAAAAGACGGTCAAACTGTCGATGATGGGCCTCACGTCCAAAATGGATGAAACTTTGTGGAAAAATCCGCAAAAAAATTAGGATTATGGGAAAAATAATCGCATGTGGGGGAAACCCTTGGATGACCTTGAAATTAATTAATTTGTTTTTATAGCTATTTATCAATTACAATCAATCTGTGCGTGCCTAAGAGTGTGTGTTTCTCCAGTCACGATTTCTGTTACCAACTTAAAAATAACAAAATCCCCTTGATTGATTTTGGCTCTACTATTAATACAAAATTACTTCCCATCACTTAAAAATTAAACAACCACAACGTAACCACAAACAGTGATTTTATGTACAAACGAATTATTTACATTTTCGCTGTTTGTGGTTACGTTGTGGTTGTCTAATTTTTAAGTGATGGGAAGTAATTTTGGTTTTAATCGTTGCGCTAAAACCAATCAAGGGGATTTTGTTATTTTTAGGTTGGTAACAGAAATCGTGGCTGGAGAAAAGGGTGAAACTGTCGATGATGGGCCTCACGTCCAAAATGGATGAAACTTTGTGTTAAAAATTATAATATTTAATATTTTTTTTCGGGCTATGAGTTAGCAATATGTAAAAATCTTGTAGGCATAAAATATCTTAGTATTTTTAGTAGAATTTTTGAGTGTTTTACACACAAACACACTCAAACAAACACACTCACACAAACCCACTCACACACACACACATACACACACTCTTAGGCACGCACAGATTGATTGTAATTGATAAATAGCTATAAAAACAAATTAATTAATTTCAAGGTCATCCAAGGGTTTCCCCCACATGCGATTATTTTTCCCATAATCCTAATTTTTTTGCGGATTTTTCCACAAAGTTTCATCCATTTTGGACGTGAGGCCCATCATCGACAGTTTGACCAAAAAGACAGTTTTGTTTCTAGAGCGTTCAGACAGACAGACAGACACACACACACAGAAGTCATTCCGAAAATAAACACATTCGAAGCTTTAAGGAAATTTTGAATGATGTAGTTGCATAATGCGTATATTTGGACGTAAACTGTTTTCTTTTTCATACCTGATATTTGGCTGCAATTTCCCCCATATCATCAATATCAACTTTGGCTAGATTTACTTTTCCTTGATGTTTCGCAATACAATTTTCTAACCTTGGTGTCAATGCTTTGCAAGGGCCGCACCATCTAAAACATACGCATTATTTATATATACACTGATTATATGATCACAAATGATCTTACGTAGCAAAAAAGTCAACAATCACTGGCCCTTTGCTATTTTGTACTTTCTCTAAAAATTCTTTATCATCCTGCACTTTAAATGAGCCCCATCGCGCACTACTCGCACAAATCATGCGAACTTGATTTCCAACAGCTGTGTTTAAAACTGATTTTAGTATGACATTCTTTACTAAAGTGGTAGTCTGCATTTTCTTAAATATTATACTGTCGTCTCTTCGGTAAGTATTCTGCAATTATGAAATATCACTCGCTCATACAAATGAAACACATTGAATATAACCTTGAATAGAAAAGTGACGTCTATAGAAAAATATAACGCAACGTCGGTTTTGTCCTGTAATGCTCCACCCACTTAAAGCGAATTCTACTTGAGCGAATGTTATAAAAATACGTATATATATATATACAATTTGAATAATGAAATTAATTTTCGTACTGTAAACACATAGGAATTGTATACATATGCCTAGAATATAATTCTTGACGTTCAGAAAATGGAATTCGCTAAAGTGGAATTCGCTGTAACATATGCCTATTTTGTTTTGTAAGCCCCTTGTAATATTTTGTATTATTTATTACCTCTAAATTCTTTTTGATTATATGCACGAATAATTTTGAAAATAAAACACAATCTACGTCCAAGAAGTCGTGGACAAAAACAAAATGTATATATTTTTTAATTATTGACCATGTGACCGACATAAAATCAGCGTATCTATTTAGTTAACGACAATATCAATAGTTCTATGAAAAAGTAGTATTTCTATGTAGCATATTAATATTAAATCTCTGATTCAAAGGCGACATTGAAAATTACCCAATTTTCTACCCTGAGAAAATTTAAATGAAAAATATCTATTCTGTCAGTAAAGTTATCCACGAATTATCTGTTACCAACCTAAAGAAAAATAATCCCCTACATTTTTATTTCGCTTAATAGACTGAAAATGTGGCACGTCACATCCGTTTATTTTAGCCCGCGAAATACGAAAATTGGTCCGCTCAACGCGTGATCCTGGGTTATTCTTATGGGACTACTACTTTAGGCCGAAATTCTCTTATGTGTTAAGTTATTGAACATTTGAGAAATCTGATAGTGACAAATTTAAACAGCTTCAATATAATTATAACATGTTTAATAATTTGAAATTTGTCATTTGAAAATAAATGTTGAAAAACAGTACATATTAAATATTAGATTTGAATATATTGATAAAGTGAATATTAAAGAATTTATCTATATTTTATAATGAAGAAACGGTATTTAATAACGTAATAAAATAATAAGCTAAATGGTACAATTTAAGAGTATTATTGTGGAGTATTGGTTGATTTGATAGTTTGTTTGGGATATATATTTTCAGTGAAAACTAAGTATAGGAAAATCGAGTGTAGATCAGTCCACATTTTTACTTTCTTTTACAGAGTAATAAGTAAGTATTGTAATCATGAAAATTTTCGAACTCGAAATTTCAACGGATATACACGTTTTGACCTACCCTGAATCGAATGTGACTATTTTCGGAATGACGTCTGTCTGTAAACGCTCTAGGGCCAAAACTGTCGAACGTAAAATTATGAAACTTCAAACTTAAGACTTGTATACGCCCTAGATGTGCACCTCCTATTTTTGAAATGAATATTCAAACCGGTAGTGCATGTTTACTCTATACATTTTTTGTTCTATCTCCAATATCATTAGAACGGCTGCACTTACGGCAAATATAGTTATGTTCATAATGAAAGATATTCATATTTCGCACAACTTTTGTTTGAAACATATCTTCAAGAAATGTACCAGTTGCGAGAAAAATGCTACATGAAACATTATAAATATCTTGTTTACGTGGCCATAGATTCGCATGTAGCTTATAAAATCGGATCATCTGTTATTTTGACAGGAAAACAAAATAGACTCAATTAGATAAATGACATTTCAGAATATTTCTATAGAGTATTGGTTATATATATATATATATATATATATATCTAGTGAAAACTGCGTAAAAGAACGGCGAGTGCAGGCCACTCCAGATATTTTTATGTACATTTACTGAAAAATCGCCCTTGAAAATAGTCATATTACAATTACGTTTCCCTAGTTATTGATATTGTTTCACGGCAATCCAGCATGAATGTAAAACAAAAGAAATCAATATTATATAAAAAAGATAATGGCAGTATAAGAAAGTCGAGTGAAAATCAGCCCAGTTTTTTTATTTCCAATAAATCGCTGATACAAAGTTCAAGAATTATGTAATAAAAATATTTAGGTTCAAAAATGATACAGGTTCAGTGTAAGCGGTACCTACCTTCGGTATCTTCGGTAGTGTTTTCAAGAACATCGGCAGCTTCCTGAGATATATAACTCGATAGTATATATTATACTCGTATGTTATCTTTTTCTAAATCTAAGTTTTTCTAAAGATATCACTCGCTTTTGTAGACGCATTATTGACTGTTGCGCAGTTTTCAATTTTTTCCTAAATTTTAATTTTAATTCATCTAGTTCTAATTTTAATTGTTTTGGACTTTTCTTTATAAAATATGAATGTTCCTCTAATACTCGTATGTGTGCATTAAATTTCGGTTGTTCCTCTAATAATTGTACTTTTAATTCACACTGAAAAATGTTTCTAAATTCGTTTATAATCATAATAAATCTTTATTGATAATTATAATATTTATAGTCAACCACTTACCTTACGAAAATGGCCCCTAGAATTCTTAAAAATAGTCGGATAGCAACCTTTCATTAATATTCTGCGACCCGATTTTTTAACAATAACATATTTTTCTTCAAAGTGGTCTGAACATAATACCGAACAACTACTGGGAACTCTTTCTGGAGTGTTCATGATCTTTATCCATATTTCTTTTTCGTCCATACTTTGGGGGAAACTAAATATTTCAAGTTCAATATAAATTTATATATTCTCAACCAAAGCTGGAAATTACTTAACGTAAAAGTACTGGAAGTAGTACTTTAAGTAATAGTAATATACTTAAAATACTTTTGTAAATTAGTATTCAATACTGTATTTAAGGTACTTTTTTCATGCAAAAATACTTTAAATACTTTCATGTACTTAAAGTAAAAGAAGTATTTAAAACTTCGCGCATGCGCATAACTAGTGCGTAGTTTGGATCATCAAGGGAATGGACTATAAAAGTATGACGTCATAAAATTTAATTGTGGCCGCGTTGATATGTTTTTTATGGGATTTAACATAGACGGTGAAGTTTGCATGATTGTCATGATCTTAATTAAAAGCTGGTGGGTATGACTTATTATTTTCTTTTACGAAGTAATAAGTAAATATTGTAATCATAAAAAATACATGGTTTTGACCTTCCCTGAATCGAATGTGACTATTTTCGGAATGACGTCTGTGTCTGTGAACGCTCTAGGGCTAAAACTGTCGAACGAAAAATTATGAAACTTCAAACTTAAGACTTGTATATGCCCTAGATGTGCACCTCCTTTGTTTGAAAAGAATATTCAAACAGGAAGTGCATGTTCACTGTACATTTTTTGTTCTATCTGCAATATCACTAGAATGGCTACACTTACGGCAAAAATAGTCATGTTCATAATGAAAGATATATTAATATTTCGCACAATTTTTTTGTTGAAAAGCTTCTTTAAAAATGTGCCAGTTGCGAGAAAAGTGCTACGAAACATTTACGTTATATATATATATATATATATATATATATATATATTTAGTGAATACTACGTAAAAGAAAAGTCGAGTGCAGGCCACTCCAGCTTTTCTTTTAGTAATAGCCTCAACATTCAACTACATAAATTCATATATTTAAACTAGCGCGTTAACTAATTATTTGTAATGAAATTTTAGCGATATTATGGGAAAATATCTTGATTGTCAAAAGTCAAGCGATATAAAGAATAACCCAAAACAAATGTAAACGCACTTTAGTATCAACGTCATATAGACATATTTTACTACTTTATAAAAATATTTACAAAACTATTAAATCAGTCGTACAATATATAAAATTAAATCATTCTGGAATGAAATAAATATTGTAAGCTTGTATATTTCATTATTTATCTTTTTTGATGCGTATATATTTATTATAAAATATTTTATTTTAAGCTAGTGAAACATTCGATATCTCAATATCTCGAGTATATATTTTTGGTGCTTATAAAATTATAGCTATGTATGTTACATACATGGCTATAATGTTATAAGATATATCTAGTTGCTAGTTAGGAAATGAATAAAATAAAATTCATCTACTAATACAATTTGTACTAATTTAATAAATGAAGGAAAATAGCTTTATTATTTTTTCTATATATACTATTTAAACTAGTTTATGTTACTTATCGTATCTTCTTACAATTTACTAAAACTTTAATACATTATATAAATAAATGTAGGTATACTACATTTATTTAAATATGTATTGTATATTTGTATGAAAAAAAAAAACAATATGTTTGTAGTAGTTGCTGAATTTCCTACTTCTATTTCATTTTTAATTATTAAGCGTTAAAGTATCTTTCATAATATTATCAATTATGTTTTTAAATAGAATTCTGTATTATAACCTATAGTTGTTAATTTAGTACTGCAAGTACATTTTAATGATAAAAAGTATTTTAAGGAATACTGGTACTTAGTATTTCAAAGTATTACTTTTTTAGAAGTATTTAGTAAATAAATATTTCTAATGAGTACTGGTGCCAGCTGTGTTCTAAACAATATTTACTATATTATAGTATGTATGTGTTTTGTACGGGTAAATTGGATAATCAGTCTTGGCTGAACCTCAACTTTGGCATGAACATCAATAATGAATATTATTGTTGTGATCGCATTGCCACTGAGTGTACTTACTTGTGAAAACTAATATTTTTTATATTTGTATCTGGTGAATTATCGCAATATTTATAAAAACACACCCTTGGCATTTTTGATGAAATATATAGCACACCAATTGATGCAAATACTAAACATAAATATAGTGATTTGAAATGCACGTTCCACACGTTTTAGATTTAAATTTGACATACATTGATCAAACTCAACCGGTTCGTGAGTCACCGTGTTGGTTCGGAGATCTAACCATCATCGATATAAATATAATGCCGATGTCCCACTATCATTCAATATAATATATATTTTTAAATTTTAACCAAACGAACAATATATAAATGAAAACAAAACGAAGTAAACTATATAAATACGTGAGAGAAATGGAACCGACGTTTCCACAATAATATTCTAAAACCAGCGGCAGAAGCAGTTCTACTGTGATTGGTTCGGGCATTTATAGACTGAAAAAGTGGCACGTCACATCCGTTTAATCGTGAGAAATTTAAACAGTCTCGTGAACATTGGGGAACATGTTTAATACGTGTGCATTTCTAACAACAAACAAACAAACACGACAGAACAGAAAGTAACTGAGTCAGCCATGACAGATCGCTTTGACAACCGAAACTAGTCGAAACTAGACGAAACCTGAAATTTGCATGTTCGGCAAGTCAGAAATTTTGAATGGACGAATCAGAGAGCCACTTTTGGTAATACAATTGCGCATTACATTGCCGATGCAAGTTATGAAAGAAAGAATTTCCATTTATCTTTTATTTAGAAATACACAATTATTAAACATGTTCCCGACATTATATTGAAGCTGTTTAAATTTATCACTATCAGATTTCTCAAATTTTCAATAACGTAACACATAAGCGAATGTCGGCCTATATAGAATCGGTTATTAGTGTGTCCCATAAGAATAACCCAGGGATGCGTGGACGCGTGAGTGTTGAGCAGATCTATTTTCGTATTTCGCGGGCGGATGTGACATGAGCACTTTTTTCGTCTATTTATAAATAACAGTAAATTTTAAATTAATTTTTTTATAATAAATGAAAATTGGACGGTGAATGAATTTGAATATTTAATTCAATTAGTGAGTTCTAACAAAGATATTTATGATATTTCTTATGGTCGACATAATGAATTATAAGCATAGTTCACAAGATTGGCACTTCATCTAGTGTAACCGGTGTATATCATTTTACTTGATTGTACTTGATGTCGCACGCTCGTGCACGATCGCGCTGTTTCTAGTGTGACGACAGCCTTAGAAAGTCGATTGAAAGACACGACAACATTTTTACTTTCTTTTACAGAGTAATAAGTAAGTATTGTAATCATGAAAAATTTCGAACTCAAGATTTCAACGGATATACATGTTTTGACCTTTCCTGAATCGAATGTGACTATTTTCGGCAAGACGTCTGTGTGTCTGTGTCTGTGAACGCTCTAGGGCCAAAACTGTCGAACGAAAAATTATGAAACTTCAAACTTAAGACTTGTATATACCCTAGACGTGCACCTCCTATTTTTGAAAAGAATATTCAAACCGGAAGTGCATGTTTACTCTATGTATTTTTTATTCAATCTCTAATATCACAAGAACGGCTACACTTACGGCAAATATAGTTATGTTCATAATGAAAGATATTAATATTTCGCACAACTTTTGTTTGAAACATGTCTTCATAATTTGTACCAGTTATGAGAAAACGGCTACGAAAAAACTCAAATATCTTATTTACGTTGCCATAGTGATACCTACACTTGTGACAAAATTTATTATTTTTAAATCGGATCAACCATGAGTTACATCATTTGTTTCTTGTTTATTGAAAACAAACAAACATTACTTTGACAGTTACCTGTATGAAATAATATTTAAAATATTGATTTCTTATTAGAATAAATTGTATCAGGTAAATTATTATAGAATCAATTTATATTATATATTTGCTAACATATTTAAATAACAATTTTACTGTGGAATTTGACAGTTTAAGAGTGAATACGATAAGTACTTCAAATACAGATCCATTATAAATTGGTATAATTATCCAGATATTATTAAGTTATAGTAATTTAATTTGAATTTTCATTTTATATTGGTTAGCAAAAGATTTTGTTATCACTTAATAATAATAATTATTATCTGCGCCCGTTTTTGCCAGGAAAACAAAATAGACATTTCAGAGTATTCCTGTAGAGTATTGGTTAGTTTGACCCTTTGTTTGAGATTATATATATATATATATATATATATATATATATATATATATATATATATATATATATATATATATATGTAGACAGTTTGTTTGGGATATATATATGTATAATAATATCTATCTATTGAAAACTACGTAAAAGAAAGTTGAGTGCAGGCCACTCCAGATATTTTTTTATTCATGATTGGCAACATTGATTGCGATGTTACCTTGCTTATCAGTGACAGGGATTGTTATTAAATATGTATGTTATGGAATTCTTTGATTGTCACTTAAAATATTATTAAATACATAGGTGTGTGTATCTTTATTCGTAAACTTCAATGGCTTTTCCGCAAACAAATGTACAAAGAGGTAAAATTCGCTGTACCAAATACACAAACGAAAATCTTAACCTAACATACCGTTACAGAACTAGCAAATCGTAAAATATTAGAGGAATTACAAATAAAAAAGCAATTATTATTGAAACAAGGAGTAGTGACTAACTTGAATATTCCAAGTGCACCAATCTTACCACTAAATCCAACACCACCCGGCATAATTGCGTTTCCCGGTGCTCAGGCATCAACATTACTTGGAGAAGCTCACTCAAATTCACCACAACGGGCAGCTTTGCATTCGGCTCAGTCGCAATCTTTCGGTTACTTCGTGTCGCAAGACTCGTCCTTTGGCAATTTAATACTACCGGTAATACCTCGGTTTGACGCACCGAAATAACCAGCAATATGTGGCCGTGCATGAAATTGAGACTAATTGAAGAGTTTCTTCAAGAAATCGATGTGTTTGAGAAACCGAAAATTGTTCTCGAACAATATCCCACACCAGCACATTTAGCCTCGCATATGTTACACACGATACAGGTTAGAGAATACAAACATTCTTATTCAGTAGTGTATCGTGTATTGTTTCTTATACCGTTAAAATATGTACGAGGGCTGTCCGATAAGTACTTAGCCTCACCGGCCTATGGCGCCACTCTCGCTAGAGACATAACCTATTGTGTAGTACATTATCTTAGACGGGTACTGTTAAAATTTCAGCCGAATCGGACTCGTAGTTTTGTTTTGGCCGCGTGTGAAAGCGGGAGTATCCGCAGATTTTAGAAAAATGGAATAAGAGCAATATCGGTCGGTGATTCGATTCTTGTTTTTGGAAGGGAAATCGCGCAGTAGATCCATGTTTCGTCAACAGTCACGAAACGACGCAGAAACTCTTTCGGATTGCGCTTAAACAGCTCTGAAGTGGTCTCACGGTTGCGCTTGTTGTCCAGAGTGAGCAAACGCGGCACCCATCACGCCGACAGCTTTTTCATGCCCAAAATTTCATGTAGGATATGACCCACGCGGTCTTTTGAGATGCCTATTATTTCAGCTATCTCGCGCACCTTGAATCGGCGGTCTTCCAATACGAGATCGTGGATTTTTGTCACGTTATCCTCCGTGGTAGCCGTTTTCGGGGCACCTGGGCGGTGGGCGAGGCTCATCAAAAACCGTCGTGCGACCACGTTGAAACTCGTTGAACCAATTTTTGACGGTCGCCATCGAAGGAGAAGAGTCGCCGTACACAGCATTCAAGCGTTCTTTGATTTCGCTGCGCGAACAAGAATCGAATCACCGACCGATATTGCTCTTATTCCATTTTTCTAAAATCTGCGGATACTCCCGCTTTCACACGAGTCCGATTCGGCTGAAATTTTAACAGTAGCCGTCTAATGCCCGATTTCTTCACATTTTATTTATACTGCGATTATCTAATCTTCGATTAAAGATAATCGAAGATTAGAAATATATTGGTTTTCTTCACTCTATGTCACGGTTATCTAATCTAAGATTAGTTACTCTCGAACTTAAATTTGGCAATGTTGGAATTGTAATTCGCAACTAACTTCACGAATTAAAAGCAGTGCATTTTTTGAAAATAATAAACCTGAAGCTGATTAAAATGGAAAATAAAATCGAAAAATAAATAGTAATTTTTACCAAATCTGTAATTAATATCCCTGTAGATATTGCATTAACATATAAGAACATAATAGAGAATAAAACAAGATTTGCTACGCGTACAACGCACCAATGCGTAGAGCTCGCCTTTAGGTTAAGATATGAAAGATTATAGATATAAAAAGTCTTACAATTTTTTGTAATTATATTGATAAAAAAATATTTTTAGTGCATATTTTAAAATTCAAAATTATAATATTTAATCATTTTTTCCGGACTTTGGGTTAGCAATATGAAAAAATCTTGTAGATATAAAATATCTTAAAATTTTTAGTAAAAATTTTGAGTATTTAAATTATTTTTATGAGGGTGGTATTAAAGGAGGCTCCAAATTTTGGGGCCCTATAACTCGGGAAGTATACGGCAGATTGGATTTAAACTACGAGCGAATTCAAATGGGATGCCAAATAATTTGGTGTGAATCGCTCCGGTACCTTCAGAGGAGTAGAGGGCACATTTGGTTTTACGAACGATGACTAACATCCAAATATATAAGTATATATATATATATATATATATATATATATATATATATATATATATATCAGGGCGATGAGACAGACACTTTTTGTGAATACATTAGCTCCTTCGGTACTTCGTACGGCGGGCTAAAAACCGACGGAACAACATCACAAGAGAAAAACAATGCCTGGAATACAATATTTCGTATAACAGACGGTCTTGGAATATATATGAATTCGTTCATGTAATAATCATCGTCGTCGCCAGAATAAACGTATAATCCAGTAAATTGTTCATAATTTATTTTTTTAATGACATAAAGCACATCAAATGAGATTATGTAGACTTATTTACTGAAAATGCCGATACAAGTGCCTGTGTGTACTAATCTACAGCTAAACGGTCAATAAACGACCGCTTAGATATAATCGACGATTAATTACTAACCGATGATACGTGAGCATGAAGAAAACCAATTTTTAAGATAATCTTGGTTTATACTACGATTAACTTTAATCGTAGTTTATTCGAATGTGAAGAAATCGGACATAAGGTAATGTACTACACAATAGGTTATGTCTCTAGCGACAGTGGCGCCACAGGCCGGTGAGGCTAAGTACTTGTCGAACAGCCCTCGTATGTTTTACAATGATGGATAATTGGTTTGAATGAATACAGGCCTGCTATGGTGATATTGAATCGAAACTAGTGGCAGACTTAGGTAGTGGCTGTGGTGTTATAACACTAGGGGCAGCCATTTTAGATGCCAGTTTAGTTGTTGGATTTGAAATTGACACAGATGCTCTAGATATTTTTAATAATAATGTAAATACTCAGGAATTAGAAAATATTGAAGTCATCCAATGTGATGTAGTTATTGACATTTCAAATAGGTAATTGTACATCTGTTCGGCACGGTGTTAAACATTAATTGTTTCGTATTCTAGGTGGCATAAAATGTTTGATACTGTTGTGATGAACCCACCATTTGGTACAAAACATAATGCTGGCATAGATATGAAGTTTTTGAAAAAAGCATTCGATTTGACCAATAATGTCGTGTATTCTTTACACAAAACTTCAACTCGGTATGTATTGTACATATTTTATATTTTCGAACATCTATTTCATATACCTTATTCTTTATTTTTCTATTATAGTTTGATACTGCTTTTTTTTAATTCAAAGGTGGGCTTATTTTAATATCGCCGATTTTGATCTGAACTAAACTAACTTAACTGTTTAACTTTTCATCTTTTTATGTCGACTTTATAGGGAACAAATTAAATTAAATTATATTAAATGAAATTTTATTTAAAGTCCAACGAATTTATATAACGTTATTTACGCAAGCAGAGTGCGTCTGGTTAGATAATTTGTTCCTATTGTGGCCACCATAATTCATAACCAGTGTTGCTAGTCGTGTTGAATTTTCTTAATTTTAAACATTTAGTTTGTTACGAATTTAACAAAGATCATTTTTATACAATAAATTGCTATGTTTAGAAGAATTTTAAACATATAAACCTATCGCAGGGCTTCCACGCATTCACTATTTCCACTTTTATTTACTTTTTCCTATGTCAATCACTTATAGTCACTATTTTAAAATTTTATTCACTATATTCATGTCATAAATGTATGAAAAGTATTAAAGACGCTAAAAATTCGTTCGTTGACAGATTTTTATTATTATTATTTTTTTTTTTTCGGTAAAAGTTTATATAAGTTTCCCATAGGTGAGAAGGTGTGCTTTTTGTCAATTAGCAAATATGTATTTCTACTTTCTTTTACGAAATAATAAGTAAGTCTTGTAATCTTGAAAAATATCGAACTCGAGATATTAACGGATATACACGTTTTGACCTTCCCTGACTCGAATGTGACTATTTTCGGAATGACCTCTGGGTGTGTGTCTGTCGGTGAACGCTCTAGAGCAAATACTGTTAAATTGTGAAACTACAAACTTAAGAAACCGGAAGTGCATGTTTACTCTGCATTTTTTGTTCTATTTTCAATATCACTAGAACAGCTGCACTTATGGCAAAAATAGTTATATTCATAATGATAGATATTAATATTTCACACAATTTTTGTTTTAAATGTTTCTTCAAAAAAATGTACCAGTTACGAGAAAACTGCTACGGCAAATCCTTAATATCTTATTTATGTTGCCATGTAGTTGCATATAGTTTAATCAATCATATTATGATTTGTGTCTGTCAATATTTTGATTTTTTCTAATATAATTTACGTAAAAGAAAGTCGAGTGCTGGCCACTCCAGCTTTTTTTCAATACACTCTTAGTTAAATATGTATAACTCTTTTATTTATTTAATCAATTGCCTGTAATTTGATAACACAAGATTTTTGGGGTCGCAGATTACGAATCTAGCCTCAAAATCGATCTAAAAACAAAATGGCGTCTACAACATGAATATTTTATTCACTATAATTCACTTTTTTATCTTTTTTAAGTCACTTATTACACTTTTATCCTTTAAAAACTACACTATTTCACTTTTTTGTATAGAAAATTGCTGTGGAAGCCCTGCTATAGTATTCGGCCTGCCGAAGAATTAACATGGAGGAGAAGTATATATTTTACTGATAAGAATATTTGATTCTTTAATTTTCATGCGTGGAACTGAACAGAAAAATCAGAAAAAACACTACGTTGCGCAGACTGATTTTCTTTGAAAGACAACTGAACATAAAGTTAAGAGTTGGTCAACTTTTTCTAAATTAAATTAAATTTTGTATAAATGCTTACATAAGATAACACGCAATTTTTACTTCTTAAATTTTATTAAATTTCTTCTATAAAGTCGGCATTAGAACGCCATAACATATAAGTTTTTTTTTTTTGTGGATGTGCATATGTAAATAACCTTTTGTAAAGTTGGTGTTTTTTTTAACTATTCGTTAACTTAAACCTGACATTAGTGTCGCAAACCTAATTTAATTTATACTAATTTTACCATTACATAAATAATTCAATTTTTACTAACTTTATTTGATACTGTTTGGCCTTAAATTTTATTTTACAACTCTTGTTTCTCGTGTTTTCCTACTTTTTTCTAAAATGCCATTCACATTGATGAAATCAAGCCTATTTATATTTATACTTATCAGATTATCATATGGGCACACGGGCACAAATGAGTGTCAAATTTAATATGTAATTTAAGATAAAGCTTGCAAATTTCAATGTTTCCACTTATAATTAGTGATGAACTAAAACTGTATTCACAGCAAACCAAATAGTAATTATGATTAGAAAATTACAAATAATAATCTAGTTTGTATTATGATAAGCAAGGCTAGTATTCACAGCAACAAAATTAATACAATTATAATTTTTGTAGCTATGAACGTTAGCATTTTATGTCGTACAACAAACTTAATTTTTTATGTGTAATTTCTAAGCTTAATTACTTTCTTCTTATTGTTAATTATAAATATAATTACTAAATATAAGTTCGCTTAATTTCGTCGCTGTGAATGTAACTTTAGAATGTCAAGTTAACTATTTTTTTATAATTAAAAATAAATATAATAGTATAGTTAAGGATTTTTCACAGCTAAAGAATTAGTAATTAAGCTTAGAAATTATAAGTAATAATTCCAGTTTGTTGTATGACATTCAAGGTTAACGTTCACAGCAACAAAATGTATCATAAATTGTGTTACTTGGAATGTTAACATTGCTTGCCATAATACAAACTAGATTATTATTTGTAATTTTCTAAGTTTAATTACTAATTGTTTCGCTGTAAACACGCTTTAGTGTCTCATAAATCCAACTTTGTATAATAATACCATTTTAGCACGCCTCATTAATAATGTTAACATAATTATTTTTATTTTTAAATGACACCCTTTATTAATTTAAAACTTATTTGCAGTGCTCATGTATTAAAAACTGCAGCTGAATATGGTGCAAAAGGAAAGGTACTAGCCGAATTAAAATACGATCTTCCGGCAACATATAAATTTCATAAAAAATCTTCTGTTGATATCATGGTAGATTTCATTCGGTTTGAAATGTTGAATAATGATTGTTAACTATTGATTATGCATTTTAATTTACAACATTTATATACATTTTTAGTCAATTATAACATATATAGTATCAAATTACAAATATTACATCATTTCATTATCTTAAGTGAAGATTTTAGATTTATTTTAAAGTCTCAAATTCTGTATTAACCAACAAATTTTATACTATTTATGTCACTTAAGGATGACTATAATAATATTTTTTTTTAATATGAAAAGGTCTTGAAATACAATCACATTTTAATAATGTTAAAAATATATATATTTTTTTTATTCTTCAGGGGGCATTCACCTTTTGAGCACAAAAAAAAGCTGTTTTTTAACATTTTTTTTCTCAGGGTACGTTTGAGATATTCGCATGCGGTTTTTTGTATCGTATTTATTTAACTTTTCTCTTTCATAAGGTATTTTTTAAAGTCGGGTACGTTCAGCTCCGGCGAAGATGTCCAGGTCCAAAGTGGGCAGATCAATTTAGGCGCGCGGTAGCATAACTCTGGTCCCAGTTGTTTGAAAAAAAATAAGAAATAAGGGTTTTAAAGTATATTAAATTGTCTAGGAATTGATCCTCGAGTGGTCCATTTGGACCATAATTAGCAAAATGGCGACAATCGTACGAAAAAAGTTATGTTTTGCCACTTTTTTTCTCCTTTGGCGGGCCTTAAAAAATATTAACCACTGTCGGACACACTTCGTCGAGGATCAACTCCTAGAGAATTTTATTACCTTTAAGATGCACTTATCGAGAGTTAAATCGGTTAATTTGTTGTCGAGATATTCTACCGCGCGACTTAAAAAATATGGTTTCGAGAAAAACGCGTTTAAAGTTTCACCTTCAGAGTGACGCGCGCGAAAACGCCGTGCTTGAGCAAAAACATTGTTTTGTTTAAATTGCAATTTCACATATTTCCAACTCGAATTTCAAAAAACGGCTTCAGAGACTTATAGTCAACACTTCAAAGTGTCCTATTCTGCAAAAAAAAAAAATATCGATTTTTTGAATCCGCAAAAGGTGAATGCCCCCGTAAATCCTATACTACTGAGTTTGTACAAGAACATACACATTTATATACATTTTCCATTAATCAAATAAAGTTTACATTCGGTTGATGTTCTTATAACAATGGAAGAAGATGCCCAAATAATCCTATATAAATTCTGTAAAAATATATTTTGGTGCAGCAGTGCAGTGTTAAAATACGATGTAATCTTTTTTAATACTTTGATTTTTTTTAAAGATTATAATTTTCAAGTCCAGTCAACTTTACACTGATATCCCATAGTTTTTTCGCAGTTGCCTCGTCCTGCGCGCAATTTGCTGTATTTGTTACTTTACATTCACTAGAAACAAAATATAATCAAATAAATTAAAAATTGCAGTTTTAAAGTAATTTGTGACATGTTGTTGTTAATACTTTTTTACTCTCTTATAAGAAAGTATACAAAAAAGTTTAGAAATCATTAAAAAATCGAACTCGACATTTTAACGAAAATACACGTTTAGGCTGTCCCTGAATCGAATCTGAGTATTTCCGGCATGCCGTCTGTCATTGTGTTTGTCTATTTGGATGTATCTTTATACTTATGACTTATGATTGAAACTCGGAAGTAATGGAGTATTCTATCTATTTTTGCACGAAACGAGTTGAAGAAAAAACACCTGTTTCCAGCACGTCGTACCAGCGAGCAACAATCATATGAAATACAATAATGAAAACGACAGCATTTGTTAGAGCAGAAAATTTATTGTTTCAATCATCCAACAATAAATCAATCAACATTTTAAATTTCCTTATTGATATTAATTTTTTGACCTTCAGATACATAGCCCGTTCACAATTTTAAAGAAACTTTGTCTACATAAAATATCTTAGAATTTTTAGTAGAAAATTCTAAATTTTTTAAAAATTGACTAAGGGTAGTATTTAGGGAGGCTCCAAATTTTGGGGTTCTATAACTCCGGACCTGAACAGACGATTAAATTTAAAATGCGACAGGAACTTCATGGGCGTGGAAATTATATGTATATAGAATTTCATTAAAATCGGCCCGGTACCTTCAGAGGAGTTGTGGTCACAAACATCCAAGTACATGAGTACTAAAAGGAGATTTTAATAAAAATTTCTAGCAACTTTTGTTTGAAAGTTTTTTTTTTTATAAATATACCATTTACTGTAAAATTACTTTATAAAGTAGCTACTTTACATGTACATGTCTCTGGTTAATATACATATTGATATTGTTTCTTAGTAATCTTTGTGTGAATTCTTAACAAAATAAAGCAATAACCAGCTTTTCTACTAGACGTTGTGTCATTCACATGAATAAAGGATTGCCGATTTTAGATTTAGAAAGAATTGGATGGTCGAAGTTTTTTAGCTGATGATTTCTATAACCCCCTCCTTTCCCCACAAACCCGATGAGGGATTTAATATTTATTTACATATTCTAGCAGTTTTTCACAATTTACCTATAATACAATCCCGTTTCTGTTCCTGCGTGCTCATCCAAGGCACAATGCAGTGTAGTTTGAGCTCCCTGTTCAGCTGACTTTGTCGTCCATCTTCCAAAAGTACGCCATGTCCATTTAAGACCTGGGAATATCATATCAGCATTTCGTCCTAGTTCTGTTCGAATCACACCTGGATGTAAGCTATATACTGTTACTCCGTTTATAGCTAAAATAAATAAATATATATATATATATATAGAACCAGACCGAAATACTATTGATTTTTTCTTCTTTTTTTTCTATACCTTTTCCTTGTAGTCGTCGTGCCAATTCTTGCGTGAACATGATATTTGCTAGTTTACTTTGTGCATATGCTCTAATATGATTGTATGGTCTTTTTGCAAAATGCAAATCATCGAAATCGATAGTGCCTCCTTAAAATGATTTAATATATACAACAAAATTGTTGTCATTATTATCAATGCGGTCAAACTCAATTATTCATAAGAAAATTCCAAAATTTATTTTTCAAGCTATGTCATTCTACGTTGACTAATATCTTCAGTCGATTTAAATAGAGAAAGAGTGCCATTTCATCAGGATTTTACAAAATAAGATTATAATAAAACTCAATTTTGCTAAAACGTTTCATAATTTTATCATATGGGTTGGGCAGTCATTTGGTATCAAAAAGTAGCTAAACTTCGAACTAATTCTATAACTTTTGGCAAATTCTTAAACTTTAGAGTATCAACTTCAAATTTTCAAAATTAAGAGGTATGACCCGTAAGAGTGTTAAAAAAGACCCCTGAATTTCAAAATTTAATACTGACTTAAGTATTAAGAGTTTGTTATTGAAAAAAACCATGTACATGTTTTTGAGGTTGCTGATTACGAATCTGAAGTCAGAATTTTAAAATACACGATTGCACCCTTAATATAACCGATATAATAGGGGTACAAGGAAAAAATTGTATAAAATATTTACACAATGAAATACATGCATGTATAACGACTTAAGAAAAGAGCGTGAATATCAAAAAAGTATAAAAACTATGATTATTCTTTTATAATTGAAAATATTGTGAGATTTTGCCGCCAAACGAGTAATATCGTAATTTGCTAAAACGAGGCGCGCTCTTTATTTCGATCATATCTCTTGCAATTAACGATAAAAATCCAAAAACAACATTTTGAATCTTTAAGGTCAAAATAGTACACAGGTTGTCAGTGTTAATTACTTTTTCTTAATTTATTGCCATGATTTTTTGTCTCTAGTAACATTCACCTAACGACGTCTGTGTACCCTCTGGAGCAGTGGTGTTCATTTGCGACCCCTCACCCCCCCTTGTGTGTAAAATTTTTGTCGCGACCCCTGGATAGACAGTAGCCTTATAGGTAAATAAATTTCTTTGAGTTTGGCAACCCACAAAAATATTCTTGCGACCCGCGGTATGTGTCTCACTGCTCTAGAGCCAAAACTGTCGAAAGTAAAACTTCAAGCTTAAAGACTTGTATATGGTCTAGATGTTCACCTCCTATTTTTGAAATGAATATTCTAATCGGGTTTGCATTAGACTTTTTTCGTTTTTTCTCTAATATCACTAGAACGGCTGCACTTATGGCAAACTTATTTTTCATAAATAATGATATTAATGTTACGCACAACTCTTGTTTAAAAAGTTTCTTCAAAAAATGTACCAGTTACGAGAAAACTGAACGGAAAATCTAAAATTTCTTCTTTATCATATACATTTATGTATAATTTAATAAATTGTATGAACTATGTCTGACAACATGTTGACAAGGATACAAAATAGATTCAAATTTATAAATGTCATATAACATTTGTAAATAAATATTGAAAAGCAGTACGTATTATATTTGAATATATTGATAAGATGAATATTAAAGAAACAATCTATTTTATATTGAAGAAACAGTAATTAATAACGTAATAATATAATAAGCTAAATGGTACAATTTTAAAGTATTACTGTGGACTATTGGATGTTTTTACAGTTTGTTTGGGATTTATATATTGGGGCCTGATGCTAATTATATGTCAGAGGCCCCTAGTGGCGTATAATTGCGGGGGGCATTGCTCCAGCATCGTAAGCATCCCTATAAATCCGCCACTGCACACAGGGTGGACAATGGAAATTGAGTACATACGAATTTACATGCTATTTTTAACATATGCAAGTATTTGCTCCCCAGTACATTTTAGACAAAGTGTAAAAACAAAACTTGTTAAGAATTTCAAATTTCCATTCAATACCCTGTATAAGAAAGTTGAGTGCAGGTCATTTCACAATATTAAAGGAAACAATACTAACTTTCATGGGCAACAGATGAAACATTCACAATTCTTGCTGGAGCTGATTCAATAATTTTTGGTAACAGCATAAGTGTAAATAGGAAATGTCCTAAATGGTTTACACCGAAGTGCGTCTCAAAGCCGTCTTCCGTAAGTCGACTTGGTGCGCACAGCATGCCCGCATTGTTTATCAGCAAATCAATTCGTTGTTCATTTTCGAGAAGACCACTAGCACATTGTCTCACCAACGACAAGTTGTTTAAATCCAAATGTTTTATGATTATTGTTCCCAAATTTGCTTGTGATTCACATTCTTTTTTTATGTCATCGGCAGCCTTATTTGCCTTTTCAAGGTTTCGGCATGCTAATATGACACGAGCTCCTGAAAATTATCATCCTTATAGTAATCAAATAAAGAAATGATTTTTCATACATTTACGTAAACTAATTCCTGAATCCAAATATATATTTATAACTTATATATGTACTTAAACATTAGTCGTTGCTCGCTCGCTCGGCAGACCAAATTTGTGTCCTCTACTCCTCTGAAGGTACCGGAGCGACACCAAATTTGTTACACATATTATTAGGCATCCATTCGAATCCGCTCGCAGTTTAAATACAATCGCTCGTATAGTACCCGAGTTATAGGACCTCAAAATTTGGAACCCTCTTTAATACTGTCCTTAGAAAAATAATCAAACATCCAAGAATTCTACTAGAAATTCTAAAATATTTTATAAATACAAGATTTTTTTATAATGGTTACCTAGCCCATACAAAAATATGTAAATCAAAATTTTGCCTTTTAAAATTTGCAGTATATCATATAATCAACTAAAAATTCTAAGATATTTTATATTTACAAGATTTCTTCATATTGGTAACCCAAAGGCCATAAGAAATAATAAAAAAATTGCATATATTACTTATAAGTCGAGCTGGACACATAGGTGCGTTGTACCTTAGCTTGTTTGATCCGAGAATGCTACAGACACACGACCGAATGCTTTAGTTTCTGCGGTACTTCGTACGGCGATGTAAACACAAATTTAGGCACTACGTATGCGATCAGCTCGCCTTATAAAGTAATATATGCAATTCGGCCAGCGGACTTTTTAAATTAAACAAGCTAAGGTACTACGCACCTATGCGTTTAGCTCGCTTTATAAGTAATATATGTGATGCGAGTAGCGGACTTTTAAAATTAACATATAATTGTTTTTCATTATTTTGGCCTTTTGGTGTAACAATTTAAAAAAATTATAGAAATAAAAAGTCTTACAATTTTTTTTGATATAATAAAAAAATCATAATGTAGAGCATATTTTAAAATTCTTAATTATAATTTTTGATGGCCCTTGGGATACCAATATGAAAAAATCTTCTAGATATTTAATATCCTAGAATTTTTGGGTGTTTTAATTATTATTATAGGGGCAGTATTAGGGGGGCTCCAAATTTTGGCGCCCTATAACTCGGAAAGCATACGGGCGATTGGATTTAAACTGCGAGCAGATTCAAATGGGTTGTCAAATAATATTTGTCGCAAATTTGGCGTAAATCGCTTCGGTACCTTCAGAGGAGCAGAAGGCACAAATTAGGTCTTATGAGCGACGACTAACATCCAAGTATGCGATGAAACACTTTTGCTAGAATGCTACAGACCGATGGCATTAGCTCTTTTGTACTTCGTACGGCGAGCTAAAAATAATGTATTTTTTTTACTGTATGTATGTATGTATTTACTTTTGATTAACAATTTTGTAAATTATTTTGATAAAATAAAAATTGTGCAATTTTAAAATTTCAAATTACAATTATTTATGAGCGGATTCGAATGGGATGCCAAATAATATGTGTAGCAAATTTGGTGTGAATTGCTCTGGTACCTTCAGAGGAGAGGGCGCAAATTTGGTCTTACGAACGACGACTAACATCCAAGTATATAAGTCATATATATTTGGATTCAGTGCGACGCGTCGCGACGAGACAAACACTTTTTGTATCGAAATTTTTCTGATCCGAGAATGCTAGACACACTACGTATTGCATTAGCTCTCTTGTACTTCGTACGGCAAGCTAAAAATGTACCAGTGACGAGAAAACTGCTGCGAAAAATCTTTGATTTCTTATTTATGTTCTCATATGCGCGTATATAGGAATTATATTTAATAAAACGTATGATCTAAATAATTTGATATTTATCATATACCACCGCCTATCTCAAATAGGCTGACTAAGAACGTGTTTTGAGCATATTGGTTATTGCAGATAAATATTGAAATAAATACTGAAAAACAGTTCACATTATACTTGAATATGTTGATAAGGTAAGGGGAGGTTCTCATTCAAAATTAAAAAAAAAAGTTTTTTGCATTCTCTGAAATGTAAAGGTGTGAAAGGGTTTTTTGTTCCATTACAAAAGTTTCTACAGCCCATTGATCGTAGCATTGTCATGGCCGCCATGTCACATATAAAATGTTTTAGAATTTCAGAGATTTTTTCTTTTTCTGAAGACAGTATTAAGGAGAGCTCCAAATTCTGGAGCCCGAAAGTATAAGGGCGACTAGATTCATACCACAGAATGTGTAGCTCATTTGGTATAAATCTTTCCGGTACCTTCAGAGTAGAGGGCACAAATTTGGTCTTACGAGCGTAAATGAGTTAAATGTATTTTTAGATTCAGGGTGATGATACAAGAACTTTATGTTGAGGACATTTTTGGATCCGAGAATGTTACAGACACACGACCGAATGCTTTAGCTTTTCTTTTCTTCGCTAAAAATATCTAGTGAAAAATATGCAATAAAATTAAGTACAAGGGTTTTGATCATGGAAATAATATTTAAAATAATCTGGGCGTACTACCAACGTAATATATTCGTCGGGAAATGGGTTTGAATCATAAAAAAACTAATGAAATTGTACATTTATATTAATTAATCCTAATATAACTACAAAAGACAGTTTAAAAATGAATATTTTTACAAAAGTATTACTGTATCACAACAATTACTTTTACAAACTTTAAGGCATTCACTTTTGATATTTTTATAAATAAGAGTAACTTATTATGTACAGAATTATAAAAAATAATACATCTTACAAATTTGGAAATAATTTTGTTATAATATATAACAATTTCTTATAATTGAAGTGTATAAATGCCATGGATCTACCTATTAAGAATACAGCTATTTGGGATGTATTTGCGGTATAATGTGACGTGACTTATGGAAATAGCATTGTAGCATTTTCTCGATCAATCAAATCCAATGTCAAACTTGATGTTTACACCTAGTGTAATCATAATATTTATGATTAGAACGTGTTTGGTCGTTCTGTATGTTAATAACGTCATCACTTTTGTAGCGTATTAATTACATTAATATTACATTTTGATATTTCCAACTTTATAGCATTTTTAGTATTTACACTCTTCAATGGCCTATCTAAATTCATTTACCAATAAAATATAAAATTGTCCGATTTCAACGAAATTATATTATTATTTAACACACATATCAATATTTTCGTTATTAGAGTTAATTGTATTTACATGTCCACCATTTTTTTCATCCAGTAAATCTTCAAGCAAATGTTCCAATTGTCTTACAACTGTTGCTAACTTAAACCGTTGTGATTCATAAATAACTTGACGAACTATGGCTATCTGAACATCGATGCCTCCTTTAATCGAACTTATATGTGTTGGGATATTCTTAAACCCTTTGCCCGGTAATCGAATCTCCCGGAACATTTGCGACTTAATTGTTTGATTATGGCGATGATACAAAACTTTAGTTTTCAATGCGACTATTAAGTCGGTGAAAGTGTCTACGGGAGTTCTCGCTTCGAATTCTTTTTCAATGGACGGAGGAACACATTCAAACAATGGCACGGGCCTACTTTGGGGCAAATCAACGATGTTAAAAGGCACATAACCAGTGCTAAGTATGGGCGATGGTGAATCCAATTGGGCAAAACTTGGTATAACAACATCCATGGGTTGGATATCAATGATTGAGTCTTCCCCATTTAATAACGTCATATTATTAACGGCATCTGAGTAGTTGACGGGACTTTCCAGTGTTGTAACCGGCCAATCAACCGGAATTGGCGATGGTGCAATTGGCGATGGAGGTGGGGTAAACACTTCTGTTGATGGTTTGCGTACGGTTAAACTTCTGGCTAAAGGTCCAGGTTTTCTACGCGCTGGCAATCGTCCTCCACCCAAATCAGCTTGCTGGGCAGATCGTTTTGCTCCCTTCGTTGATCCAACACTGTTAGTACCTGTTACTAAATCTATATCGGCTTCATCAACCATCATTCGTTTGTCGATCTTAAACGGATTGCCAAACATGTGTTGTCGCACAGGCGTTGATTCGATCTCACGTAATTTAGGCGTTTGGCGTTTCAGATACTCTTGATAGTTACCCATTTGGTTAATAGGAATGCTATGTTTTAAATCTTCATCCATATATTTGGTTTGTGTTGCGGACGACTGAAGATAATTCGAGCGCATTCGGATGACTTGATCCAGCAACCGATCTCGCGGTATATCGAACGGATTTCGAAACGTTTGATATGAAGGGAATAGGCCAGTTTCCACACCAACAACAAAGTTTAAATAATCGGTGAATTGTTCACGTTGCGATGCGAATTTCTCTTTTAAAAGCGGATGGGAGAGAATATCCTTTTTTACCACTGATGTTACTTTGATGGCTACACTATCAATCGTCGATAAGTTTTGTTTACTACTCATACTGTTCTGTTTGCTCAGTACATCGTTACACAATTTATCGAATTCTATTTTCGCTTGGCTTTTGAGTCGTTTTAAATAATTAAAGACTGCATAACTCAGTGAATTCTCGGCGCTGTCAGAAATGAGTGTTTGAGCCAATGGGCCTGGAATGCCCATACGTGTAAGTGCTCTTCGGAGCGGTCCAGCATAATATGCCGGCATTGTCCGCATATAATTTTGAAATTGTGTCCGCCATTCGTTTGTCGGTTTCATATAATGCACCTGAATCAATTCTTCAAGTAAGGGAAGCAAAACTGGATAGTTGTATGGCATCACAAATAAATTCACGCAAGTCAAATTTGTGCTTGCTTTCAAATAACCGAAAGGGTGAATCACTTCAGAACTTTTATAGCTGTTTGCAATGAAGACTTTCCAACAAGTTGTAGGCTGTTTGCGCGCCAGAATGAATTGTGTGAGTGGACTGGGTTCCAGTTCATATTTATCAAACGGCAAATTCTCGATGACCATCGGCTCTTGACTGGTGCAATTGAATCGCACATTTGGATGAGCAGATCGCGGCGGCAAAGTGGCTGCTTCCAATTCCGGCCAAAACGATTCGGGTATGGGCCAGAAACCGACTGCAATGCCTTTTTGGGCGGAGCGCGGTACATAGATCAATTTGCGGCAATTATGCCAAGCGGGTGGCGGTGATCCAAGCGCACTTTTTGCATCTGGTTCGTCCTCCAAGTCGATTCTATCAGGAGGATCGGGGCCCATTTTTTCGAAATTGATAACGACGCCGCTTTGAACTTTTTGAACTAAGCTGTCGATGCATTGCATTAGCATCCGGTGTGATGTAATGCTGTATGAGCGTCCACCAGTGACTTCACACATTACATCGATTGGGGAAGCATCATTCGGCACTAAGCCGGTGTCTCGCTCGATGGCTGGCGTCCCCGCTAGCCGGAGAACCAGCGCGAATAAACGCTGGTCCCATCTGAATGGTTCGCGCGTTAATTCCGATCCCGGTATTGGCGAATGCATCGGAAGATTAAAATCATTTTGTACACCGTTCGTCGATGATAATTTACCACCATCTGTAATAACTACAATTACTGATGGCTCTAGATAAAATGGACTTCTTCCTTGTCCGTACGTGTCGATTCCTGTTTGCATACGGTTCAAATTCAACATGTCGAACGCGTGTTTCAACGCGACACCCATTGTTGTCATGGTGGAACACTGTAAATTTTTTAACTCATTCATAAATGTAGCGAGATTTTCTTTCCAACCTGCTTTGATGTTACTCGGTGGATCTTCGAATGTTAGTAACATGTATCGATCGCCGCGACTCTCTGGACTGCGTTGGCGCACTTTGACAAAAGTTTCTACCGCGCTTTTCGCAACGTCCAGTAGCGTGGGCCGACCACCTAAATAAGCTCGTTGATACATCGAAGCAGATGTATCTATTAAAAATACTATTATTGTCATTTTAAACTGTTATACAAAATAAATATAGAAAATGTGTAAATAAATACTTCTTTCACTAACACTCGTAAATGTCTCTCTTGGAGTTAACCTATATAATATTTACATTTTACAACACAAATCATCTGAAACCTGCTCTTACGAATACATTTAACAAACTAATGATTAAATTACATTAACAAACAGAAGGTACGAGTTCCTTTTCATTTATAATACGTTAGATCACGCGAAAACGTATCATACACTACCATACACAGAGCGAAAAGTCAGCATTTTGACTTGACTTGACAGCGTACAGCGTAGCATCGAGCTTAGCAGGGGTTCCAAACATGTTGCTATTTATAACTGGTTCTAATGAATTTTAATTTACATTCAAAACATTTACATAATAATTTTACACTTAATTAATCTGCGTTCGAAGATAAAAACCATTGAAAATCGTTTCATTTTGCAGTAACTGTATTAATTTATTTTATAAATTCACAAGCAACAGATAATCAAAATACAATCTATCCAAATTTTATTTTATTCGCAATTTAATAAAAAACACCCTAAAGATAATATGAAATAAAAATTTCGTATTTAACCTACTAACAATCAAGAGTTCAATGCACTTTCTTGATTCAACCAGCGGTTTTAAATGTTTAATTTTTTTTTTTAAATAACGCATTTTGTTAGCAAATGTTATTTGTATCGCATTTAGCTTCCTATATATAAGAATTAAACCTTGTACAAGAGTGTTAAGCTTATGATATGAAAAAATAACAAATAATTTCAATTTTCTGTACAATAATCACCTCTTTTGTAAAAATCTTTTGCGGTTTCTTTACCAATACCAGTATTTCCGCCAGTTATAATGGCAGTTTTACCGATAAGAAGCGCGTTACTATTAAATTTTGCACTAAATAACCACATTTTAATTTTATTAGACACGTTCCCGTAACTTTTACTGTATATTACTGAATTGTGAAGCACTTTCTTGTTTTCTGTAGATATACCGAATACATAAAAGTGTTACGAAGGTGTGCAAAGAGAGAAGTAATACAAAATCCACTTTCAAATATTTACCGTTTATACTAAAATTCAATAATAAAATTAATAACGTTATCTTTTTATCCCATATTAATCGTCTATGCTAAATAAAAAATTATAATTATCATATGAAATCAGCGAAATCGATGAATCAAAAATTAAAAGTAAATAATCGCAAAACATATCGAACACGTCGATACTTGACTACGATTTAATGGTGGCTTCGCTAACGCGAGTTCACTGAGCCAACCAATCAGATTGCTCGATTATCACACAACCTTGGACTGTAGCGTGGCTCGAAAATGGACAACAAAAGTGATGACGCGTAATTGGCGGCAAAATTCAGATGCGGGCGAGGCCATTTTCGTTTCTTATGGGATTTAACATAGAGGAGAAGTTTGCATCTTTGTACCGTTCTTAATGTAAAGCTGGTGGGTATGAGTTATTTTTTTAAATATAGGCTCAAGCTTCAACTATAGATTCATGTATTTAAACTAGGGCGACCATAACTAATTAGTTTGTAATTAAATATAAGCGATATTATGGGAAAATACCATTTAGAGTTGCCGAAAAGTGTTTGCATATTCGCGATATATGGCACGCGTGAAACCCTTATCCGGCCTTGTGATTGGCTGCCTTTTACTGTCAGTTCATTTTAATTTTCAAAATTAATTAAAACACGGTTTTTAGCCATATCTATCAGCATTATTCAACATATATTTTAATATAATAAAATATGTAAAGACCCAAACGGTTATTTAAGATATTTTATTGAAATCAGGGAAATTATGTGAAAAATTATGACAATAAACATAATTTTTGACATAATTTCCCTGATTTCAATAAAATATCTTAAATGATACATGAATCTATAGTTGAAGCTTGAGCCTATATTTAAAAAAATAACTCATACCCACCAGCTTTACATTAAGAACGGTACAAACATGCAAACTTCACCTCTATGTTAAATCCCATAAGAAACGAAAATGGCCCCGGCCGCATCTGAATTTTGCCGCCAATTTCGCGTCATCACTTTTGTTGTCCATTGAATTTAGTGAAATTATGTCAAAAATTACGATTATTGACATAATTTCTCTAAAAGATTGTTCACAGCGAAACAATTAGTAATTAAGCTTAAAAAATTACAAATAATAATCTAGTTTGTATTATGACAAACAATGTTAACATTCCAAGCAACACAATTTATGATAAATTTTGTTGCTGTGAACGTTAAAGGATTGTTCACAGCGAAACAATTAGTAATTAAGCTTAGAAAATTACAAATAATTATCTAGTTTGTATTATGACAAGCAATGTTAACATTCCAAGCAACACAATTTATGATAAATTTTGTTGTTGTGAACGTTAACATTGCTTGTCATAATACAAACTAGATTATTATTTGTAATTTTCTAAGCTTAATTACTAATTGCTTCGCTGTGAACAATCCTTAAATTTGTATGTAATAAGACAAACTGGAATTATTACTTATAATTTCTAAGCTTAATTACTAATTCTTTAGCTGTGAACAATCCTTAAATCTTAAACAATCTTTTGGGTCTTTACGTATTATATATTATATTAAAATACGTGTTGAATACTGTTGATAGATAAGACTAAAGGATTGTTCACAGCGAAATAATCAGTAATTAAGCTTAGAAAATTACAAATAACAATCTAGTTTGTATTATGTGCAAGCAATGCTAACATTCCAAGCAACAAAATTAACACAATGTTTGATAAATTTTGTTGCTTGGAATGTTAACATTGCTTGTCATAATACAAACTAGATTATTATTTGTAATTTTCCAAGCTTAATTACTAATTGCTTCGCTGTGAACAATCATTAAGGTCAAACACCAAGCTCGAAAAAAAAAACCTACCTACTTTTTAAAGAAAAAAAAATATCAGTGAATTCGTAATTGCATAAATAATGCCTGGTAAAAATGATATTCTTTTTGTATTTACAGTTTCAGAGATAAAAAATAAAAACCTCCAAAATAGGTCATTTATTATAGTTTTCATTTTTTATCTCCGAAACTGTAAATACAAAAAGAATATCATTTTTACCAAGCATTATTTATGCAATTACAAATTTACTGATATTTTTTTTTCTTTAAAAAGTAGGTACGTTTTTGCGTAATCGAGGTTTGTTTAATCATGATAGGTTTTGAATAGTTTTATGTAATTAAGAAATATAACTTTGACCAAAAGTGTAACAATGTGTCCGTAATGCCTTTATATTCAATAAACAGTCATTATTCGATGGAATATCTTTGATTATAGCGTAAAAATAGCTAATTTCTAATACTGTGCGCATGATTTCTATCACTGGTTGCTTGAACATTAAAAATCGATGGTAGCGCCACCATCTAAAATAGCCGAGAGCGGAGCGTTATTACTTCGAACTAGATGGACCTGATGGTTTTTCTTAAAAGTCGTATTGTAAAATTTATAAACTGTAGTATGAACAAGCAGCCAATCACAGGGCCAGATTAGGGTGTCGCGCGTGCCATCTATCGAGAATATACAAGGACTTTTCGGCAACACCAAGACATTTTTCCCATAATATCGCTTATATTTAATTACAAACTAATTAGTTATGGTCGCCCTAGTTTAAATACATGAATCTATAGTTGAATGTTCAATCTATTACTAAAAAATAAGTCATTACCACACCACCTTTTATTAAAATCGAGATCATAAGAAAAAAATATGAATGCGACTATGTTCAATTTTTTTGACGTCACACTTTTATAGTCTATTTTAACGGTTTGTAAATGTAGAAGTTTCAAATTTGACATGGCATCACAAGCAAGTCTTCGACGAGAATTTGTAAGATATCTGAGAAACTACACAACATTTGTTGCCAAAACATTCGACACGAATTTGGAACTTATTAAACAATATGGAATTAAATACGGCTTCAAGGAACAAGATTTGATACTTATAACAAGTGTTGCTTTTAAACAAAAATTAGGTTAGGTAATACACAAACACTATTCAAATACTTGAAATTAACAGCAATGAAATATTTTACAGCTACATTTCGCATACGAAAAGTGATTAACAGTTTAATTCCAATTAATATTGTACCTGATGAAGCTGTGGACAATGTTTTAAAATGGTTGTTAAATAATTTTAATCAAAAACTTAGTTTATCAATAAAAATCGTTTTGCAATGGTTAGCAGGTATGTTCGCTATTTTTATTGAATTATAAAATATCAATAAATGTTTGTTTCAGGTTTAATAGAGTACAAACTAACAAATGTTGATGTTATCGACTCTTATTATGATCTATTTTATTATTTTTTATCAATATCTTTGCTTGTAAGTAAACATTTTTTCTTTGGCCTGTTTTCTTATTTGTTTTTAAGAATAAAATTTAAAATATTTGTAGAAGAAGAGATATATATAAAATAAAATGTGTTTTTAGGAGCCTATCGCTTGTAAATTGATTTATTTATTGACTAAACCAACGGATGTAAGCCGATGGTATGTTACGCAAGTTTTAGAAATTCATACAAAGAATGAAAAACCAAAATACTCAGGAGCTTTATTGTATTTATTTAAATCGTATCGGCCGGATTGTGTGCCAGAGAAAATTCCAGCATATTCGATTATTAATATTTATAGGAATATGCTGTCGTATGATTTGCAAGTTGGATTCAATAGAGCTAGAGAGAAACTTATGAATATAAGTGCAATTCCGACTTCTTTAGATGTATGGGGAGTATCAAATTCAATGAGGACTGTAAGTTAAATTCAGAAAAATTAAATATATTTTTTAATTGCAATAGTATACTGCATTAAGGGGGAGTTACCTTTGTTTTCAGTATTTTCAGTATTATTATTTTTTTTTTTGGGAAAAGTATTGAATATTTTTAGCATTAGATTTTGACAAAATGTTTATTCATATTTCAGAAGTTATTATATTTCTTATTATTTAAAAATTGAGAAAATAGAGATGGAGAGAACCGTTGAGTGAGAGCCCAAAAAAATAGTTGTCATGATTCCACTTATTCCTAAAGTCTGATTCAAACACTTTTTTATCAATATAGTTTCAGAAAGTGAACCATTCTAGCCCGTAGCGGAATAAAATTTTTGAAAATAATGTTTGCAAAAGTTATTTGTAAATTATTTTTTTAATAACTAAGACATTGATATAAAACACAAAAAGCTAAAGCATTCGGTCGTGTGTCTGTAGCATTCTCGGATCAAAAAATTTCATTAAGAAAAAGTGTTCGTCTCGTCGCCCTGATTCCGAAAATGTATATAACTTATATACTTGTATGTTAGTCGTCGCTCGTAAGACCAAATTTGTGCCCTCTACTCCTCTGAAGGTACCGGAGCGATTCACTCCAAATTTGGTACACATATTATTTGGCATCCCATTTGAATCCGCTCGCAGTTTAAATCCAATCGCCCGTATACTTCCCGAGTTATAGGCCCCTAAAATTTGGAGCCCCCCTTAATACTGCCCTTATAAAAATAATTGAAACACTTAAAAATTCTAAGATATTTTTTATCTACAAGAGTTTTTCATTTTGTTAACCCAAAGCCCGAAAAAAATTATTAAATATTATAATTTTGAATTTTAAAATATGCACTAAATTTTTTTTTATCAGTATAATCTAAATTTGCTACACATATTATTTGGCATCCCATTTGAATCCGCTCGCCGTATAAATCCAATCGCCCGTATACTTCCCGAGTTATAGGGCCCCAAACTTTAGAGCCCCCCTTAATACTGCTCTTATAAAAATAATTAATACACTTAAAAATTCTAGTAAAAATTCTAAGATATTTTATGTCTACAAGATTTTTTCATTTTGTTAATCCAAAGCCCGAAAAAAATTATTAAATATTATAATTTTGAATTTTAAAATATCATCTATAACATATTTTCAAATTGTTAACCAAAAGGCCATAATAATTAAAAAGCACTGCTCGCAACGCATATTTTACCTAAGGGCGAGCTCTGCGCGTTGGTGCGTTTTACGCGTACCAAATCTTGTTTTATGAAAAACATTTAATTCCCTACGGGCTATAGCTAGATATATTCTGCAAATATATATATATATATATATATATATATATATATATATATATATATATATTCATATTTCAGATATATATATATATATATATATATATATATATATATATATATAAGAAATGTATAGGTGAAATAATGCGTATAAGTTAACGGTCGGTTTTCGCGTAGTCTCAAGCAACCTACTAAATGCCTGAAATTTCTGGACTTTATTATTCGCCATCCTCCTCGAAATCAAACACAAGCAATCAGCGATATTTGTGAAATTTTTCAATTACTGTACCTCAATTCAAATTCGTCCGGCTGGGTGGGCATTTTATTAAATAGCAATAACTTTGTCAATTTTCGAAAATCATAAAAGATTTTAATTACATATTCTTAAATACAAACGAATATATTTTTTTATCGATTTTTTGAGGTAACTCCCCCCTTAAGGCGCACCTAATCGACGTATCCACTCATCTTTTAAATAATGCATATTTTTATTTTCTTATATATTATATTTGAACGGAAATACACATTCTGACCACCCCTGAATCGTTTCTGACTATTTTCGAAATGATGTATGTCTGTGTGTCTGTGATGGCTCTAGAGCAATAACTGTTGCACGGAAGAAATCCTCCAATTCTTTAAAGCAATATTTCAACCAGGGGACTGATTATGAACTTACCACCTTTTACACGGGTGTTAAACAATGACGTATTACACCCCATACGGGTGTTCATTTCGGAATCACACGTTGATTATTTTTTAGTGTATTTTAGTTCGCAACAAAAAGATACATCTTTATACGAGAGCTGTCCGATAAGTACTTAGCCTCACCGGCCTATGGCGCCACTGTTGCAAGAGACATAACCTATTGTGTAGTACATTATCTTAGTCGGCTACTGTTAAAATTTCAGCCGAATCGGACTCGTAGTTTTGTATTGAGCGCGTGTGAAAGCGGGAGTATCCGCAGATTTTAGAAAAATGGAAAAAGAGCAATATCGGTCATGGATCGATTCTTGTTTTTGGAAGGGAAATCGAATCACGAAACGACGCAGAAACTTTCGGATTGCGCTTAAACAGCGTCAAACACTGCTCTGAAGTGGTCTCACGGTTGCGCTTGTTGTCCAGAGCAAACGCGGCACCCATCGCGCCGACAGCTTTGTCAATATCTCTTTCACGGGAAACCCCTATTATGTCGTTATATATACACTACCGTCCATAAGTTTAATCGCACCTTGCGTAATAGTGGTTTTTATAGTGAAATGGCAGTTTTCTAAGATTTTTTTAGGTGACAATAAAAGGAATATATAATTTTAACATACCTAATTTAATTTCCATAAAAAAAAAAAACATATTTATTATTACATATTAACTCGAACTAATAATTTAAATTATATCGCACTTTCGTCGAAATGACCACCTTTAGGCCTGGCAAATTCGAGGCAGTCTATCACACAGCTTTTCCAAATACTGGCCATCAACAGTACTACAAATAGTTTTAAGAGATGACTAAAGATCATTTTTTCCTCTTGGAGGGCATTGTTTACATTACTTATATTTTTACTATCACCGATCTAAAATTTCACTGTCTTTCAAAACAAACGTCGTTAAATTTATTTATACATCTTCATTTATAACATAACTACCCTATCTTGAAAAAAAATTTCTACATCGTCTCGTTTTTGAGTTTTGAAACAACACAAATCTAATTTATTTAAGTGCGATTAAACTTATGGACGGGAGTGTATATACCGAAAATAATCACAAGGATACTTTACACCTGTGAAACACTACACACGGTGATAACTGTGTCAGAATCAGTCTCCAAAAGTAGTGTAGCTACTCTTTTCATACCTCGGACATGCCACGAGTTAGAGAAGAAATATTCCTATAAAGAATAATAAAATTATTAGAAACTTCTGTTTGAAAAGTTGTTTTGAAAAATGTACGAGTTACTGGAAAATAATTTTTTAAGATAGCTATTTAACATGTACTTATCCAGGGCTACTATACATATTGATATTGCTGCACAACAAACGTTACATGCATTTAAAACTAAATAAAGCAAAATTAATTTGTCAATTATCGTGTTTATTTTGATCGTGCTTTCATTATGTTTTCATATTTCGCCGACTGGAATGAGCGGAAGTTACTTCACTTTATCAGTCTATAAACTGAAAAAGTAAACATGTTGTTTAAAGATGTGTGGAAAGACCGAATAGATGCGCCGTAACCACTATTCCCCATTAATAAATATAAAAAATTGCAGAATTTAAAGAAAAATGCTGTAATATTAATCCCAAAAATATCTCAAACTGAAATTAGTGAAAACATATATACCGATGGTTACAAATCGGCGATATCAATAAAAAGTATCGAAGATTTACACAAATATCATATATCATCCAGTTCACCAAATCGAGTATTATCATTACTGAATAACTGCGCTGGATGCCACATTTTGACGTTTACAGATGAGATTATGCAATCTAGGTTCTGTTTTCAGCTGTATTACACCTTAACCGATGGTACACAAGCGTCGCTAGTGTAATCCTACATAACATTAAACATTATCATCATTTTAGCGTTCATATATCAAAATCCGCATGTTCCGGATACGGAAAAAGATCGATTATTACAAAAACTATCCTTTTGCCAAATTACTATGCAACAATATATACCAGTGGTATCACGATTTCTAGCTGAATTTATTCCGCGATGGGATGGCTCTAATCATGGCCAACATGTTTATAGGTTGCTGCAATGGCTGAATGTTGTCTCATATAGAGAACTACATGAATGCATATTGGATTATTTGTACGATATATTTATTTCAAGTTCAGTTGAGACAAAATGTGATATTATACGAACTTTGGGCGAATTGGCAATCAATATTGTAAGATTTTATTAGTTTAACACTATTTAAACCACATTTGACGCATTAACAATACATTTTTATTTTGTTGGTAGAAACGTCTTAAGCCGCAACGTTCTTATTTAAAACAAGTATTTTAATTTTTAAATAATCGTGCTCAATAAATAACTCTATCTTATTGTTTCATTTTTAGAATAGACTAAATTTGTGTTAAATTTATAGTATTACATTTAAATAAAATATTGTTTAATATCAAAATATTAGTATACAATTAAGAAGCATAGGTGGCAGGCACCAATGCCTTTAATTGGCCGTATTATCTATTCAGTGGAATTGTTTAATTTTTTATTTTCTTTTACAAAGTAATAAGTATAAGCATCACCAAAAAAATCGAACTCGAGATTTCAACGGATATACGCGTTTTGACCTTCCCTGAATCGAATATGACTATTTTCGGAGGACGTCTGTGTGTGAACGCTCTAGAGCCGAAACTGTCGAACGTAAAACTTCAAACTTAAGACTTAAACAAGGCGCAAGAGGTCATAGGAGTAGTGCAGGTTTAGGTGAAATGTTTGCCAAAAAATTGGAAGACATCTAGATCACCAACGAGGAGGAAAAGAAAGGAGTGCGACAACATGGACGAACAGGATCTTGAAATGCTGAAAGAACTAACTACAGAAGTGAAAGAAATAAGAAAGAAAGGTGCGACAATTAAAGAGGACGTGGAAATGGTCTATAAAGAAATAAAAAAGGAGTTAATACTAAACAACAAGAAATGAGAAGAAGTGATTGATAATACGAAAAGTGAAATTGATAATCTAAATATAAAGAAAAACCAATGGCAAAAAGAGAAGTCTGAAATATTGAGCAGGATGAATAAATGGGAGAAGAAGGAAGAGGACAATGACAGGAGGGCAAGAAAAAACAACATTATCATCACAAGGACACAACTTAAAGACAACAACAGAGAAGAAGTGGAGAACTTTCTAAGAAAATAGAGTAAACATCAAGACAATAATATGTCCAATGTGGGTAAGAATTCAAGCGAAGAGAAAGATGATTACAATACTTACTTATTACTTCGTAAAAGAAAGTAAAAAGACCACGTTTATAAAAAAATTATCAAATTGTGAACCAAAAGGCTAGAAAAATTTTACTAAAAATAATAAATTTGAAATGAATAACAATATTATTGTTGTCTTTTATCATGTTAATTCTTCAAATTCAAGGGTTATAAATAGGTTTTCTTCATTGAAGCATCAGTTAAGGTTACTTGCCGCAATATGTATTATAGTTTTACTGGAAACGTGGTCAAGTTAAGTTAACTTTACAATGTCTGTTGAGCGAATATATATTAACCCTCTAACAGCAAAGCATCCCCTTTTCGCATTAGGAGGAGTTCAGATGGCTAGCGACAGTGCCGTATAATGGATACTACATTTTTTCCAGATTTTATTTAGCACTGCTCTGCATAAACGACCACGTGCGCGATTCTGGAATGTGAGAGAGAAGAATATAATACATATTGTAGTAAGTAACCTCCAACTTATGTTCTCTTCCGGTTACCTGAAGATATCAAAAACGGATGAAATTAAAAAAAAAAAACATTAAAATACATAATTTAAAGAAAATTGCGACATAGGACGTTTCAACAATTAAACTAGTCCTTCATACTAAAGTGACTATATACTAGAGAACGGACAGCTGATTCCCGACTGCCATTATTTTGCTAAATATTCAAACCGAATGTATTGCGATATATGGAACGTGCGGTTCATATTTACCTTACCTCAATTTTGAAAAACCACTAAAAATAATTGAACCTCGTATTTGTTTATGTTCCTGTATATTTTGTCCGTATTTTTCTCCGCGAAAAATTTATATAAAATTATATAACAAATATTAGTGTAATTGGAAAAAAATATAAATCTTGAATTTAATGTTACAAAATGAAAGGCTATGGGCTATGCTTTTTAACGAAATGCAAGGTTGTAATAAATGACCATCAGCTAGAACAGGTGAAACAATTTGTTTATTTAGGTTGTATATTTTCGTGTGTTGGTAAAATTGATTTTGAGATTGATAGAATAGTGTGCAGCTTGTAAGATTCTGGGTGCATTAGGAATATTTACTAGAAATACTAGTATTTCTGAGGATGCGAGATTATGTGTATACAAAGGTGTGTTGGTGCCAACATTAACGTATGGGAGTGAGTGTTGGGTAAGACGAAGCATAAAAATAGGGTAACTGCAGTGGAAATAAGGTTTTTTTGAGAGGTATTTGTGGTGTTACAAGAAAGAGAAATGCATGGGAGTATGAGAAGTGCGACATTGAGCGAAATGTCGTACGTAGAGTGGATGATGGACAAATATGAATGAAAGATTAACAAAAAAGATTTATATGTGTGATGTAAATGGAGTAAAAATGCGGGGTCGCCCTCGAAATAAAAGAATGAATATGATTGAGAATGAATGTATATGTATAGTGAATACAATGAATCATCAATTTTACTATAAAATATCTTGTTAATATGGCGCCGACCAATCACTGACGGAGACCCAAGTATTCACACTCTAGTATATATATACTATACTGTCTACTTCATACCATCTACAACTAATGCACAATGAATTTTTTTTAAACTTAGATTATAACACATTCCTGTCGAACAACAAAAAATCAGCCATTTTTATTTTTGGACACACAAGTTGAATGGGATTTCCATGATTTAATTACAAATCTATTTGAGAGTATCCAAAATTTTTGTAGATTAGGTTTGATTATAGAAAACGATCATAATTTGCTGATATATTGCATAACAAATTTACATGAAAAAATATTCCTAGTCGAATCGAAACTTGAAACTCAATATTGGAATTTATCAATATATCTAGCGTACGCGGCGTTCTTTTCAAGTAACCCGACAAATTTAATAAACATTTGCCGATTATTGCACAGGTATAGTTGTAATTTGTACGTGTGCGATCCTGATAATCACATTCGAATCAGTGCTGATTTATTCATCTGGCAAAAGATTAAGTAGCCTAAATAGTGAACTTTTAACAGGTGGTAAGTCATCAGCTGATTCGGATGTGGTTATCAAGACGCGCTGGAATTAGAAATTGTATAAAACTAAAATTGAAAACGTTTTTTTTTTTTTTTTGTAGATTTCCTCAATATGTATCGGAATCACTGAAAAGCAATTTCCTAGATTGCTTATGGGAGAATAAAGCATTTATATCTGAGGAACCCGAATCGATATTCCAAGATTTTAATGTAGAAAGCAATTTTTTCAAACGGAATTTACCAAATTGTAATGAATTGTTCAGTTTACAAAGACACTTCGGTTTAGCTTGTTATAATTACGAATTTATTGTAAAACATAATTTCGACGACCTTGATATCTTTAAGGAAAATGCTAAAACGAATTTTAATGATATTTGTATATTTATAGAAAATTTTATTTGACTAATTTTGTGTTATAACTTATTGGACTTTTACAGTTAATAAAATAAAAACAAAATTATATTTTATTTAATGGTATCTTTCGAATCAAATCAAATGATTAAAATCATACTTACAGAAACATAATTTTGAAGTGGGACATATCTTTGGACAAATATTCTATATTAAAATAATTGATAATTTGCAAAATTATAAAGGACCTTGATTCTCTTCGGATCAAATATGTAATCCATATTTTAAATAATTTAAATCACAATTGTGGAAAATTTTACAAAATATGTACAATGGGGCATGTACAGCCCCGACCTCAGCGTTTGCGGAGCCCCAACTAGGGCCTCCTTAAAAATGAGGCTTATAGCATCAAAGGCAGCAATCTCCATGTTTAAATTATTTGAGATTGGAATTCTATATTGTAATCTACACGATTCTCCACAACTTATTGGCCAAACCAATCATATATTCTCATTGCATTTTTTTCTTCATTTTTTCAGGTACTACTAATAATTGTTACTAAATAAATGTCTTTCAAAGTTTTTATCAAGGTTTATCGTAACTATCTCGAAAATGTTAAGCATGGAGATTGCTGCCTTTGATACTATACGCCTCAAATGTAATGTGGTAGCAGAGCCATGAAGTGCAGGGCTCAAAGCCGGACCGGGCATATCATCTTTGTACTCTAAAGATCATATATTTAACGAATAATTTATATTAAAAATATGATTGTGAAAAGTTAAATTATACTGTAGGACATATCACCTTTGTGTTTTAAGAATTGAATATTTAACTTTAAAGTTCGCCATACGAAGTATAGAAGAGCTAAAGCAATCGGTCGTGTGTCTAGCATTCTTAGATCAATGATCAGAGGCTGTTGTTATATCGTGCGCGAATATCAAGCTTGCTTCGAAATTACTGTTGTAAACCATTGCACAAGGCCAGTCCCTGTTTAAGGTCATAACATTTCTACAAAATTTAGTTTTCTGAAGTCAGGTTCAGACAAGAAATATAGTCACATCTGGCAAATATTATGATCCCCAAACAAATCTCTGCATTATTTAACTTAAATAAGATAAACCACATGAAACCGTAAACATAAAACATCTTAAAAATAATATTATGATTAATATCATATTGGTATACTAACGAATCCAGAAATGATAATTGCTTCAAATCAAATAGTTTGTATGACTATCTGCTATCCTATATTTCAAATACCCGTATCAGTGTACCCGGTATCGAAAATACCCGTATCTGGGTACCCGAATTTAAATATCTGTACCCGGGCACTCGGTCCCAAATACCCGGTTTCCAAAACCCGTATCCGGGTACCCGGTTTCAAATACCCGTACTCGGGTACACGGTTCCGGGTTATCCGAATCATTTCACAGCACAAATATTATATATATATATATAGCTAATATACTTGGATATTATATGGTACCCCATTTAATCTGCTCGCAGTTTAAATCCAATCGCCTGCATACTTCCGGAGTTATCGGCTGCCCCTTAATATTGCCCTTAAAAAATTATAATTATATATTTTTTATATATTGTTTTAAATTGTGAAGCCAAAGGTCATAATAATAAAATATACGCAAGCGAGGAGGGAGGTGAGAGGATGTCGGATGCTCGCATCGCATATATTTGTTATAAGCTGAAGACATAGGTACCTGTACCTAAGCTCGTTTTCATTGGTGTAAGTGTACAGCGACCTGAAGGTATTGCACCCTTGCTTGTTATATATTCATGATTGTCAGGGCAACGAAGACCGCAGAGTGCAATTGGCAGCAGCAGAGAGTAGTACTATATATTTTTGGATTCAGGGCTTACGAGACAAGAACTATTTGCTAATGACAATTTTTTATTCATAATATTACAGACATACGAATAGGACCGAATGCTTTGTATACAATGTAAATAACCAAGTATATATACTATTGACTATTATGTGTCAAACATGGAGCAATTTCAGGAAAATACATTGCAAATAAATATCAACAAGTGTATTATACACAGAAATTATACACTAAATAAACTAAAACCTAAACCGTTGCCTGCTTCCGTCGTTCCCTCGGCATTACGCCCGGTAAGGAGGATATTGCTATGTAGGCTTGGTTATGTAGTATGCCACATTCACACGCATCCATCGAAAATATGTTTCGTTTTCATTTATTTGACTGTCACATACTTGACTAGATGAACACAAGGAATACATGGTTTTTGTAAACTTTGTAAAACGAGATTGTCGCAAAAACGAACTCTGACTTCATTATCTTTTAGCCAGTTTCAATTCCGAAATTGGACCACTGTAACCGGTAACGAATTTAATAATAATAATATCAAATTTCTCGAACTTGACAAGCATTTTGTGGATAAATTAGCAGTAAAATTGTTTATAATCGCAAATACTATCGAAATAATATTTTTTTAGCTCTTCAAAGTCAACTAGAAACGTAAGAAATTTGCAACCGGTTACTGTGATCCAAATTCGGAAACATTATATATATATATATATGTATATATATATATATATATATATATATATATATATATATATATATATATATATATATATATATATCTACACCGCTAATTTCATCCTGTTAAAAAATTCATTAATTTTACTGATGAATATCGACAAATAACAGTTAATTACTTTTTGATTAATCCTGCATTTTAAAACCATTAAAAATTTTAATAACTGCATTCTCCATTATTCTTTGCAGCTAATAACATTCATGATTGAAATTCTGATTAGCAGTCTGAACTATGCGTAGGCTTACCATCATACCCTTTCGGAGCTTTATATATTTTCTTATAACAATAATAATTTATTTATCCAATGGACCAATTACTTAATGTAGGATATGTCTTAATAAATTACATTTTATATACAAATTCAACATGGACAATAGAAATATTCGCGTGAAAGGGCCCCCAGATTTTTATTTTCCTATATGAATGTTTATAAGAAAGCATTCTAATTTAACGGAAATACACGTTTTGACCATCCCTGAATCGAATCTGACCATTTTCTGAATGATCTCTATGTGTGAATCTTTAAACTTGTAAATGTCCCGGAAGAAAATATTTTGAAAACAATATTGTTATGGATTGATTAATTGAATTTTAAATATACATTTATATTATTTATATTACATTGAGCATTTATAGAACTCCCTGCCTCTTTCTGTTCATGCATCTCATCCAATGTCTTCCTTCGTTTCACATAAGATTTCCTCCCTTCTGTTTTTGCACCTCACTGTTTCTTCACTCATATATTAGGTGTTCGGTCGTTTCTTCATGTTTCTTGCAAAGTCTGCAGATCTTCTCGTGTTTATCCTTCCAGTATTTCCTTCGTTTTCACATCTGTATCTGACTATTATGTTTATTGCGTGGTTGTTTTCTTTGGGCTGTAGATATTTCGGTATCCCCATTGTACTAATTTTGTAGTAATCTAGGTTATAATTTGACATTTCTATTTTATTCTTTTGTGTGTGTTGTTGTTGTTGTTGTATATCCATGTCTCTGTTGACTAGTTCCACTAGCATGCTCCCTGCTCCGTCCCTGACTACTCATTCTCTTCACCTCTGCTATCGAGTGTCCATTCTTCTCGTAGTACTTCTTCTGTATTCCCCAATTGCTTAATTCTACTTTGTTCTTTTCATTAGATACCTGTTCCCATTCATAGAATAATTTTTTATTCGTTCTGGTACATATTTACTCTTCGTATTATACTGCTCTTCTTCCTGCTTCAAATCTCATTTTATGTCTTTTCACTTCTTCTAATACTATGAATGTTGGAGTAGTGTTTTCCAAACTCAGCGTCCATTTTATATATTTGCCCTGTATTTGTTCTATTATCTCCGACTCTGTCCATCCCCATATTTCTGCTCCATACATAACTATACTTCACAGCATTATTATTTAATGGACAGGCAGTAATTGATTTAAAGGAAAACTGCTAACGTAATGATTAATTATTTTGGAACAATTTGTGAAAAATTAGCGTTAGATTTAAAAAAATAATTTAGATTCTGACACATTTCAAAATAAAAGAAACATAAAGTCACTATTCATGAACTCTACTGGTAAACCTGAAATCTATAAACTAATAAGCGGTATGAAAACTTATAGTAGTCCTGGACCTGACACAATTAGTTCGTTAGATCTAAAAAATGTAAGTGACATGTTGCCGACCGTTCTTCCAAACATTATAATAGTTACTTAGAAGATGGTGTATTCCCACAATGTCAAAAAGCAAGTTTAATTAAACCTATTTTTAAATCCGGAAACAAAGAAGATCCTGTCAATTATAGACCAATTTTTCTAGTTAACAATTTCTCTAATTTATTTGAAAAAGTAATAAAAATAAGAATTTATAATTTAATTCAAAATACAATCGGTTTTGACAGTCAACAATTTGGATTTCAAAATAATAGTAGCACTCCAGGTGCAGCTTTGGAATTGTTGGACTATATAAATAACGACTTGAAGAAGGTTGTTACGTACAAGCAGTTTTCTTAGATAAAAAATTTTTCGATATGGTTGATCATAACATTTTATTAAGACATTTAGAAAATTTAATATAATCTTCCCGAGTTATAGGGCCCCAAAATTTGGAGCCCCCCTTAATACTGCCCTTATAAAAATAATTGAATCACTTCAAAATTCTACTTAGAATTCTAAGATATTTTATGTCTACAAGATTTTTTTGTTTTGTTAACCGATAGCCCGAAAAAAATTATTAAATATTATAATTTTGAATTTTAAAATATGCACTAAAAGTTTTTACTTTCTTTTACAGAGTAATAAGTAAGTATTGTAATCATGAAAAATTTCGAACTCGAGATTTCAACGGATATACATGTTTTGACCTTCCCTGAATCGAATGTGACTATTTTCGGCATGACGTCTGTGTGTGTGTGTGTGTGTGTGTGTGTGTGTGTGTGTGTGTGTGTGTGTGTGTCTGTGAACGCTCTAGGGCCAAAACTGTCGAACGAAAAATTATGAAACTTCAAACTTAAGACTTGTATATACCCTAGATGTGCACCTCCTATTTTTGAAAAGAATATTCAAACCGGTAGTTCATGTTTACTCTATACATTTTTTGTTCTATCTCCAATATCACTAGAACGGCTACACTTACGGCAAAAATAGCAATATTCATAATGAAAGATATTAATATTTCGCACAACTTTTGTTTGAAAAGTTTCTTCATAAATTGTACCAGTTATGAGAAAACTGCTACGAAAAAACTCAAATATCTTATTTACGTTGCCATGGTGATACCTACAATTGTGACTAATTTTATTATTTTTAAAACGAATCAACCATGAGTTACATCATTTGTTTCTTGTTTATTGAGAACAAACAAGCATTCCTTTGACAGTTATCTGTATGAATTAATATTTAAAATATTGATTTCTTATTAGAATACATTGTATCAGGTAAATTATTATAGAATCAATTTATATTATATATTTGCTGACATAATTAATTAACAATTTCAGAGTTTTACTGTGAAATTTGACTGTTTAAGAGTGAATACGATAAGTACTTCAAATTCAGATCCATTATAAATTGGTATAATTATCCAGTTATTTTCATTATATATTAATATCTATCTATTGAAAACTACGTAAAAGAAAGTTGAGTGCAGGCCACTCCAGATATTTTTTTATCAATATAATCTAAAATGAAATGTAAGACTTTTTATATTTATAACATTTTTTTTTTTGTTAACCAAAAGGCCATAATAATTAAAAACCACTGCTCGCAACGGCGAGCTCTGCGCGTTAGTGCGTTTTACGCGTACCAAATCTTGTTTCTTTAACTCCTCATCTAATGTATGTTTCAGTATATATTGTATATCTTCCTCTTTTTACTTTCTTTTACAGAGTAATAAGTAAGTATTGTAATCATGAAAAATTTCGAACTCGAGATTTCAACGGATATACATGTTTTGACCTTCCCTGAATCGAATGTGACTATTTTCGGCATGACGTCTGTGTGTCTGTGTGTGTGTGTCTGTGAACGCTCTAGGGCCAAAACTGTCGAACGAAAAATTATGAAACTTCAAACTTAAGACTTGCATATACCCTAGATGTGCACCTCCTATTTTTGAAAAGAATATTCAAACCGGAAGTGCATGTTTACTCAATGCATTTTTTGTTCTATCTGCAATATCACTAGAACGGCTACACTTACGGCAAAAATAGTAATATTCATAATGAAAGATAATAATATTTCGCACAACTTTTGGTTGAAAAGTTTCTTCATAAATTGTACCAGTTATGAGATAACTGCTAGGAAAAAACTCAAATATCTTATTTACGTTGCCATGGTGATACCTACAATCGTGACAAATTTTATTATTTTTAAAACGAATCAACCATGAGTTACATCATTTGTTTCTTGTTTATTTCAAACAAACAAGCATTTACATTGACAGTTAACTGAATGAATTAATATTTAAAATATTGATTTCTTATTTGAAGAAATTGTATCAGGTAAATTATTATAGAATCAATTTATATTATATATTTGCTGACATAATTAATTAACAATATCAGAGTTTTACTGTGAAATTTTACTGTTTAAGAGTGAATACGATAAAGTACTATATATAAATATATGTATATTAATATCTATCTATTGAAAACTACGTAAAAGAAAGTTGAATGCAGGCCACTTCAGATATTTATAATCAGCAACACCTCCCCGGCAACAACTCGGCTGGTGTTGCTGCAAGGTATCCACTGTTGTTATTTTGACAGTTCATGTTGCGCAGCTTTTCCAAACATTGAATACGTTTTGTGATTAGGTTTTATACAAAAGGAGTATAGTCTAGAAAAAGACTGATTTTTTATGCGAATATATAAGAAATATAACGGAAAATAAACGCACGAACGAACAAACAACGAGACTAGCAAAAGCGGCAAAAATTACAAAATATTTTGAAAGCTAGTTTTAGTGGCGGGGCCAGTGTTGCCAGTGGGTTGAAGTCGCTACAAGCAAATTGAAAAGTCGCTACGCTGTATCGCCGGCAATATCTAAAAAGTCGCTATTTTTATTTTCAATGTAAGATATAGTATGGAGTTGTAGAAATTTTGGATGTCTTCTAGGGTGACTCCAAATGTTGGGGCCCTATAACTCGGGAAATATACGGGTGGTTGGATTTAAACTGCAAACACATGTTGACTGCAAACTGTGAACGGATGCGAACGTGAAATAGGATGTCAAATAATATGTGTAACAAATTTGGTTCAAATCGCTCCGGTACCTTCAGAGGTGTAGGGGGCACAAATTTGGTCTTACGAGAGCGAGCGACGACTAACATCCAAGCATATGAGTAATATGTATTTTTGGATTCCATCGAAGGCGACGAGACATACACATTTTGTTAACGACATTTTTTGATCCGAGAATGCTACAGAGACACAGAGATCAATTGCTTTAGCGCTTCTGAGATATCTTGAAAATATGTTTGTAATATTTGTAGTTGTTCATTAGTATAATATGTTAAATCATTAAAATATTATGTTGCACTAATAGAGCTATGTCATATGTATAAGCTACAAAATTATTTACACCTGATTGTTGCTTTTTATCATTATAAAACAGTATCTTAATTGGAAGCAATACTCTTGCTACTTTTTGCGTATATCGAAAACAAACACGAATTAGAGAAAAAGTTATTCAAAGAAACTGTAGTTATGTTTACTTACTTTTTCGTGTAACTGCATCAATAGTGTTTAATCACTATTTAAATCCTGTTGGGGTAGGGGTACGGGTACCGAATGTGTGCAGTTGAAACTGCGAAAAGCAAGTTTCATATTGTCGTATGGTAAGTGCAGATTTATATGTATGCACGTTCAAGTTTTGCATAGAGAGTGATGCATTAGGAACGCGAACGCTAGCACCACACGGCATTTCTCTGCAGTAGACTCATTCGTAACACGTACCTGACGATATTTTAAAAATATAGAAAATGTTTGTCTTTCTTTAAAACTATTGGAGAGTTAAAACTCATATCCAAGATCACGCTATGAACATTTTCTTTTTTTGTATCAGCATTAGGAATTTAAGCAAAGTATGTTACTACTATTTTAACTTACGCAAGATTATATTCTATATTTTTGAAAAAAAAGTTATATGTATATAACACCAAAAAATTGCATTATAATTACAACTCTGCATACATGGAAATACGTATTTATTTATTAAACTATTTATATTAACTATCTAACTAATAGATGTGGTCATTCACACTTTCTTATACATAATGTATATAAAAAAGAATTGTGATCAAACAAGATTTGGTACGCGTAGAACGCACCAACGCGCAGAGCTCGCCCTTAGGTAAAATATGCGTTGCGAGCAGTGCTTTTTAATTATTATGGCCTTTTGGTTAACAATTTGAAAATATGTTATAGGTGTAAAAAGTCTTACATTTAATTTTAGATTATATTGATAAAAAGAAAATTTTAGTTCATACTTTAAAATTCAAAATTATAATATTTAATAATTTTTTTCGGGCTTTGGATTAACAAAATGAAAAAATCTTGTAGATATAAAATATCTTAGAATTTTTAGTAGAATTTTTAAATGTATTAATTATTTTTATAAGGGCAGTATTAAAGGGGGCTCTAAATTTTGGGGCCCTATAACTCGGGAAGTATACGGGCGATTGGATTTATACTGCGAGCGGATTCAAATGGGATGCCAAATAATATGTGTACCAAATTTAGATTATATTGATAAAAAAATAATTTAGTTCATACTTTAAAATTCAAAATTATAATATTTAATAATTTTTTTCGGGCTTTGGGTTAACAAAATGAAAAAATTTTGTAGACAAAAAATATCTTAGAATTTCTAGTAGAATTTTTAAGTGTTTCAATTATTTTTATAAGGGCAGTATTAAGGGGGGCTCCAAATTTTGGGGCCCTATAACTCGGGAAGTATACGGACGATTGGATTTAAACTGCGAGCGGATTCAAATGGGATGCCAAATAATAGGTGTACCAAATTTGGAGTGAATCGCTCCGGTACCTTCAGAGGAGTAGAGGGCACAAATTTGGTCTTACGAGCGACGACTAACATCCAAGTATATAAGTTATATACATTTTCGGAATCAGGGCGACAATACGAACACTTTTTCTTAATGAAATTTTTTGATCCGAGAATGCTACAGACACACGACCGAATGCTTTAGCCTCTTCGGTACTACGTACGGCGAGCTAAAAATAAGCTTAAGTAGCAGGCACTAATGAGAAAACCTATTTTTGGTACCTTTCATTCAAGATGGCGGCGCGCACGAGCACCTCCCAAGGTCGAGAATTTGTATTTTTATCAAGGTCACTATTTGAACAACATATCTCAAAATTATAACTACTCCACCTTTTGCACGCCAAATTCTATTTTTATCCCCTACTCACTGGACTACTTTGTACGGCCAGCTTTTACGTAGTTTTCATTAGAAATATATATTCCAAAAAAACTGTCAATAATTACTAATCCTCCCCAGTAATACCCTGAAATTGTACTAATTAATGTATTAATTAATAAATTCCCCTTCTCAGTCGATCTATTTGTGTTAACCAAGTGCAAAATGGCAAACTATTTCTAATTTGATTATTTATCAAATTTTTTTCAGGCATGGTTAATACGATGTTTTTTAAAAAATATCTCAAATACATTTCCATGACAATATAAATAAGAATTTTAAGATATTCTATCGCGGTTTTCTTGTAACTGGTACATTTTCTAACGAAACTTTTTAAACAAAAGTTGTGCGAAATATTAATATCTTTCATTATGAACATAGCTATTTTCGTCATAAGTGCAGCCGTTCTAGTGATATTGGAGATAGAACAAAACACACAACATAATTCAAAACTTGTATATCCTGGCAAAGAACACTTATTTTTACTTTCTTTTACAGAGTAATAAGTAAGTATAGGGATCACCAAAAAAATCGAACTCGAGATTTCAACGGATATACACGTTTTGAGCTTCCCTGAATCGAATGTGACTATTTTCGGAGTGACGTCTGTGTGTGTGTGTGTGTGTGTGTGTGTGCGTATGTGAACGCTCTAGAGCCGAAACGGTCCAACGTAAAATTATGAGACTTCAAACTTAATACTTGTATATGGTCTAGTTGTGCACCTCCTATTTTTGAAAAGAATATTTAAACTGGCAGTGCATGTTTACTCTATGCATTTTTTGTTCTATCTCCAATATCACTAGAACGGCTGCACTTACGGCAAAAATAGTTATGTTCATAATAAAAGATATTAATATTTCGCACAACTTTTGTTTGAAAAGTTTCTTCAATAAATGTACCAGTTACGAGAAAACCGCTACCGAAAATTATGAGAATCTTGTTTACGTTGTCATGGATTCGAATGTAGCTTAATTAATCGGATCATCTGCGCCTGTCAATATTTCGACAAGAAAACAAAATGGTCTGAATTAGATAAATGACATTTCAAAATATTTCTGTAGAGAATTGGTTAGTTTTGATAGTTAGTTCTTCAAAACCATTCCAAATTGGTATTGGTATAATTTTCAACCCATTCATTTATATAAGGTTAGCTTGGTTTTCATATTGTTTCTGTTGGATTAATATTTCCTAATATTATATTTTTATAATCAATAAATGTTGATGAAAACTACGTAAAAGAAAGTCCTGCGTTGGCCACAACCTATTTTTTAATAGAATTTTTCAGCCGGAAGTGCTTGTTTACTCGGGTAATTATTTGCATATCTCGAAAATGGTATGAGTTAGCGAAAAAGTGTATCCCATAAAAGTTAATGATATTAAAATATCTAGCAACTTATGTTAGAAAGGTTTTTGTGAAAAAGGTACCATCAACCGAAAAATCGCATTTGAAAATAGTGATATTACATTCACGTTTCTGTTTACCACACATATTGTAATTATTTCACGGTAATGGTGGAATGAATTTAAAATACAATAAAGCTATATATTATAGTGTAAATTAAAGTATATAGAGACTAGTGTGAAAAACATCCCAGATTTTTTCCTTTATTATTTCCAAACATCAAAATTTTACTATGTTATATTGTACAGTTGGATATGTCAAGCAAAAAATGAATAAGTGGTAGATCATAAGTCAATTCTTTTACTTGCACAATTAGATATCTCTAGTTATCTAGCAAATTTTTCTGGATGTAGATTATCTATTTGTTTCTATTGAATTTTTGGGTTTTAGACATACAGAGTCACCACGCGAAACTCGAGCAACCCATTTGTATAATGAGGCGACATGTTTATCTAAACACAATTAAACTAAGTACATTTATACTATATTGCAAGTGCTGATTAATACATTCAATGGTAAATTATGTTTAATAAGGTAGTATTAAGTGAACCATTTTACCCCTTCTCCCACCTTTCGTATTCACCACGTCGTCGTCCAGATTACAGTAATTTCGAATTTCACAGTCGGTGAAGCAAGATAAGGGCCCTGTCACTCGTTCACTTGACTAATTAAGATGTTGAAATGTTACTATCTCCGAACTCCCCTGAAACTACCCCAAACAACTTGTAAACAAATTGGCTTTCAAACGGTTATCAATTTTGTATCATATAAATTGCTTACTCTCCTAGCTAATATTTTTGACGTGCATTCAATTGTTCACTTTAATTAATTGATTACCTGAATCCTTCCTATATATATATATATATATATATATATATATATATATATATATATATATATATATATATATATGTATATAGGAAGGATTCAGGTAATCAATTAATTAATTAATATATATATATATATATATATATATATATATATATATTAATTAATTAATTGATTACCTGAATCCTTCCTATATACATATATATATATATATATATATATATATATATATATATATATATATATATATATATATATATATATATATATATATGTATATAGGAAGGATTCAGGTAATCAATTAATTAATTAATATATATATATATATATATATATATATATATATATATATATATATATATATATATATACCCAGCAAACACATGCAGGGTCGCGCTGTACATTTACATTTGTTAACAAATTAGGTTGGAGTCTGTGGTTGATTATCACTAATATAATAACCCAGAAATGTTTGTATGTGAGTGAGTGTGTATGTGTAGAACGCTTTTTTGTAAAAATGCGGATTGGCATAGACGGGGATCAAACTCACGACCTCCAGGGTGAAAGGCATGACACTTAGCCACTGCACCATGGCGACTGTTAATAATGTTATAAAAAATGGGTTGTGGCCAACGCGGGACTTTCTTTTACGTAGTTTTCATCAATATTCATTGATTATAAAAATATAATATTAAGAAATAATAATCCAACAGAAACAATATAAAAAACTTAGCTTACCTTATATAAATGAATGGGTTGAAAATTATACCAATACCAATTTGTAATGGTTTCGAAGTACTAACTATCAAAACTAAACAATTCTCTACAGAATTATTCTGAAATATCATTTATCTAATTCAGACCATTTTGTTTTCTTGTCGAAATATTGACAGGCGCAGATGATCCGATTAATTAAGCTACATTCGAATCCATGACAACGTAAACAAGATTCTCATAATTTTCGGTAGCGGTTTTCTCGTAACTGGTACATTTATTGAAGAAACTTTTCAAACAAAAGTTGTGCGAAATATTAATATCTTTCATTATGAACTATTTTTGCCGTAAGTGCAGCCGTTCTAGTGATATTGGAGATAGAACAAAAAATGCATAGCCGGTTAGAATATTCTTTTCAAAAATAGGAGGTGCACAACTAGACTATATACAAGTCTTAAGTTTGAAGTCTCATAATTTTACGTTGGACAGTTTCGGCTCTAGAGCGTTCACACACACACACACGCACACACACACACACACACAGACGTCACTCCGAAAATAGTCACATTCGATTCAGGGAAGCTCAAAACGTGTATATCCGTTGAAATCTCGAGTTCGATTTTTTTGGTGATCCCTATACTTACTTATTACTTCGTAAAAGAAAGTAAAAATAATCAAATAGTTTATACTAAAATAAAACAATCACTACGATTCTGTTCAGTCTGCTTTGAAATAGACAAACGCGAATCAAACGTCAGAATGAAATGTCAAAAAAGTGTTTGTGATAAATCTTCAATTCAAAGTTTAATCTTAAGTTTAAGGGGAGTAGCATGCTATAATTTCAATTTTTAAGTATATAATATGAAATAAGTGCATATTATTGCCTAATTAGCATATATTTTTAGCAAATACGTGTTTCTGTACATTTATTTTAATTCATAGTTAATATTTTTCACTTTAAAATGGCCAAGAAGCAGTGATTTTTGAAAATATGAGTTGCGGTAAGATTATATATATATTTTTTTTATTATTTTTATATCTGCAAGTAAGTAAATTTATAATTCTGATTATTAGAGTAATAAAATCTTGAAGAGATAATTCAAACATATTTAGAAACATGTTTGGTTGGCAATTTCATTCTTTTATTTTTGATGGCACAATCCATTGTATTTTAGCATATAACTAATTATCATCACTTTTAAAACTGCCGTTGTGACACTGCATCAGTTTAATACTACAAAATTCAGAATCTAGCCTGATTATTTAATTCAAAAACAATAATGAATCAAATGTCAAATCATTAAAAATGTTGTGTAAAAAGGATTTGTAATACATATTATTAGAATAATCGATTCAAATAATAAACAGCAATCGTAAGTAAATTTATAATCCTGTTTTTTATATACAATCATAGAAACTGTTTAAATGATACAACACATATGCACCATACAAGGTTAAACTCAAAGTTAAACAAAATTTTGTTTAAATTTATCGGATGTTACACAGTGCATGATAAGCGATCGATTAGTTAATCTCAGCATACTGATCTAAGAACAAAATAGCGTTCAAAGAAAGAAATCGATTTTTTCTTTATTGTTATTTGCGATGTGGAAATTTGTATTACTATTAAAGTCAAACGATACAAAATGAAGAAAAACCGTGTTATTATTATTAAATTACATGAAAATTCGGCATCAGTCAAAACTGACCTATGTTCTGTATACAATATGGGCACATGGTGCCCACGGGTGACCCTAGTTTTAAATAATAATAATAAAACCCTTTACCACAAAGTATTTTAAAAAGCTAAATACGCAGTTCGACAACTAAGTTGTCATCATCAGTATAGCAAAAAAATGGGAGTGTAACGTAATATTTCTGGCTAAGGCAAAAACCAAGAAGCTGTGCTCTTTATCAGGATATAAAGATTTCATTGTGTAACCTTGATATCCTGATAAAGAGCACATTTTCTCCCAATAAAAATGCAGAATTTTTTCCGAATTTTAAGAATTATTAATTTTCAAATCTAATAAAGATAAAAACTTCTCCTTCTCAGGCATTGATAATGAAAATATTGTTTATAATATATATATATATATATATATATATATATATATATATATATATATATATATATATATATATATATATATATATTGGCTATATTATAGCCGCTATAACATAGGACTACTGCAACCCAATTGAATAAATTACGACGCATAGTCACAGCTTGTTGGAGGCGATAAAACATATTTTCAAATTATTATTTAAACGACCCCGATGTAATGTACCTTCGCTGTTGTCAAGAGCACTGTTAAAAGCCTCTGGTTTTTAATGCAGAACCGTAATGTATACGTTTTACTGGTCATATAATTGGTGTGGCTATGTCCATTTTATGAGTCCTGTCAACATACACCATATGTTGTTTACAGATACACTGAATACAAGAATGTGTGTGAGCGTATGAGCAATCACACTTTACGATCATAGTAGTGTGTGAAATGTATGGCTTAATGTTCATAACGTACTGGATATATGTGTTACCATCTAATGTATAGTGTAAACCTATTGGTACTTCATTGTTATGATTTCCTATAAAATTTGCTATCAATTGTAAAGTTCGTCGACATATTATGATAAGGGGTGATTACGTTACTCCGTCAGGTCGATAATCGTGTTTAATGAACGTGTATTCACAGTAATCCAATTAGTAATCACTATTAAAAATTGCATGTAGTAAATTACAATTAGTTGTATAAGACACAACGTTGCTATGCAGGAAAATATTTCTGGAGTGGCCTGCACTCGACTTTTACGCAATTTGCTCTAGATATATATATACGAGGGCTGTCCGACAAGTACCAGCCTCACCGTCCTATGGCGCCACTGTCGCAAGAGACATAACCTATTGTGTAGTACATTATCTTAGACGGCTACTGTTAAAATTTCAGCCGAATCGGAGTCCTAGTTTTGTTTTGACCGCGTGTGAAAGCGGGAGTATCCGCACATTTTAGAAAAATGGAAAAAGAGCAATATCGGTCGGTGATTCGATTCTTGTTTTTGGAAGGGAAATCGCGCAGTGAAATCAAAGAACGCTTGGATGCTGTGTACGGCAACTCTTCTCCTTCGATGGCGACCGTCAAAAATTGGTTCAACGAGTTTCAACGTTATAATCCAGCCAGTCTCAGCCTCAGGCAGCCTCAAAAAGCCTCAGTCGGCCAGGCTTTTAGAAACATTTGAAAGGTCTTAATCCAGCCAGCAGTCAGCCTTATGCATATTTATTAAATTATTAGTGATGACCAGAAAAAAAAAAAAAAAAAATCGGTTGTGGCCAACACAGAACTTTCTTTTACGTAGTATTCATTAGAAATATATATTCCAAACATACTGTCAAAAAATACCAATAGCCTATTATTTTATTTTGTTATCAAATACTGTTTCATCAATATGAGACATTGATGTTGATTCTTTAAAATTCATCTTCTCAGACGCAAAATGGCACACATTATTTATATTTTGTTTATCTGTCAAAATTTTCTATTCAGGCATAGATATCTTTAAAAATATATCATTAATGCATTTCCATGACAATATAATTTTTTTTTAATTTTCCATTGCGGTTTTCTCGTCATTGGTACATTTTTAGCTCGCCGTACAGAATGTACAAAAGAGCTATAGTGATTGGTCGTGTGTCTGTAACATGCTCGGATCGAAAAAGAATCCTAACAAAAAGTTCTTGTATTTTCGCCCGGAATCCAAAAATTTATATAACCCATATACTTGGATGTATGTATCTCGCTCGCTCGCTCGGTCGTAAGACAAAATATATATCCGTTGAAATCCTGAGTTCGATTTTTTTGGTGATCCCTATACTTACTTATTATTTCGTAAAAGCAAGTAAAAAGTGGTCTAGGCCACATGTAATATATATATATATATATATATATATATATATATATATATATATATATATATATATATATATATATATATATATATATATATATATATATATTAAAACAAAATAAACTCAATTAGATAAATAACATTTCAGAATATTTCTGTAGAGTAGTGGTTAGTTTAATAGCTGGTTTTGGTTATATATATATATATATATATATATATATATATATAACCAAAACCAGCTATTAAACTAACCACTACTCTACAGAAATATTCTGAAATGTTATTTATCTAATTGAGTTTATTTTGTTTTCCTGTCAAAATTACAGATGATCCGATTTTATAAGCTACATACGAATCCATGGCAACGTAAACAAGATATTTATAACTAGGGTCACCCGTGGGCACCATGTGCCCATATGGTATACAGAACATAGGTCAGTTTTGACTGATGGCGAATTTTCATGTAATTTAATAATAATAACACGGTTTTTCTTCATTTTGTATCGTTTGACTATAATAGTAATACAAATTTCCACATCGCAAATAATAATAAAGAAAAAATCGAGTTCTTTCTTTGAACGCTATTTCGTTCTTAGATCACTATGCTGAGATTAACTAATCGATCGCTTATCATGCACTGTGTAACATCCGATAAATTTAAACAAAATTTTGTTTAACTTTGATTTTAACCTTGTATGGTGCATATGTGTTGTATCATTTAGACAGTTTCTATGATTGTATATAAAAAACAGGATTATAAATTTACTTACGATTGCTGTTTCTTATTTGAATCGATTATTCTAATAATATGTATTACAAATCCTTTTTACACAACATTTTTAATGATTTGACATTTGATTCATTATTGTTTTTGAATTAAATAATCAGGCTAGATTCTGAATTTTGCAGTATTAAACTGATGCAGTGTCACAACGGCAGTTTTAAAAGTGATGATAATTAGTTATATGCTAAAATACAATGGATTGTGCCATCAAAAATAAAAGAATAAAATTGCCAACCAAACATGTTTCTAAATATGTTTGAATTATCTCTTCAAGATTTTATTTCTCTAATAATCAGAATTATAAATTTACTTACTTGCAGTTATTATAATTTGACGAACTATAAAATCTTACCGCAACTCATATTTTCAAAAATTACTGCTTCTTGGCCATTTTGAAGTGAAAAATTTTAACTATGAATTAAAATAAATGTACAGAAACACGTATTTGCTAAAAATATATGATAATTAGGCAATAATATGCACTTATTTCATATTATATACTTAAAAATTGAAATTATAGCATGCTACTCCCCTTAAACTTAAGATTAAACTTTGAATTGAAGATTTATCACACAAAAACCAATTTTGACTGATTTCATTCTGACGTTTGATTCGTTTTTGTCTATTTCAAAGCAGACTGAACTTCAGAATCGAAGTGATTGTTTTATTTCAGTATAAACTATTTCATTATTTTTTATAACATTATTAACAGTCGCCATGGTGCAGTGGCTAAGTGTCATCCCTTTCACTCTGGAGGTCGTGAGTTCGATCCCCGTCTATGCCAATCTGCATTTTTACAAAAAAGCGTTCCACACATACACACTCACTCACATACACACTCACATACACACTCACTCACATACACACTCACATACAAACATTTCTGGGTTATTATATTAATGATGTTTCGTAGCATTTTTCTCGCAACTGGTAAATATTTTGAAGGAATGTTTCAAACAAAAGTTGTGCGAAATATTAATCTCTTTCATTATTTGCCGTAAGTGTAGCCGTTCTGGTGATATTGGAGAAAAAATGTATAGAGTAAACATGCACTTCCGGTTTGAATATTCTTTTCAATAAAAGGAGGTGCACATCTAGAGCATATACAAGTCTTAAGTCACACACACCCACATACATTCCGAAAATAGTCACATTCGATTCAGGGAAGGTCAAAACATGCGCATATCCGTTGAAATCTCGAGTTCGAAATTTTTCAAGATTACAAGACTTACTTAATACTTCGTAAAAGAAAGTAAAAACGACTACTTTTCTTAAGAATATCAATTTTATTTTTATTTTATAATTGTATTTTTGAATTTACATGCTAATCTAATATGGTAAAACTATTCCAGTATTCCTACGAATTTTCTGCAAAAATATATGACACGAGTGTGTCCGCAGTTTTTGTATATTTGCGGCGTTGCCTAGAATGATCTATGAGGAAACTACAGTAGCAATATAACAAAAAGTTACAATTTACAAATTGCTTGCTGTTACTATTGTGGCCGCATAGCAATTAACTAAAACATCATACGACAGCATATGCTGTGTCTCACTTGTACACAACAAAGAGAGGGCTGCTTGTTTTTTACATATCCTCTGCGTCACACACAGAAGCATATAGCTAGAACAGAACTAGGCAAATAAATTACTTTAAAAAACGCGCGATTTCTACTGAATACCGAAAACTCCCATAACTTTGAATAAGTACTCTGCTTTGAACGATTATTATAATTTGATTATTTTGTATGCATGGTCATTATTTTGACAATTAACCACGATTTCAATGAAAATATACCTTCAGTAATGTTTTTCTAACTACCACCTGGGGGGACATGCTAAGCTTCCTCTTCTTGGATTCCTTGACACTCGGCGCAGACGGCGTCTGGGTGTCTGCTACCTTAATCTCCGGTTTCTGCGCCGTGGGTGTGTGTGTGTGGGTGTGGGTGTGGGTGCGGGTGTGGGTGTGGGTGCGGGTGTGGGTGTGTGTGTGTGGGTGTGTGTGGGGGTGTGTGTGTGTGTGTGTGTGGATGTGTGTGTTTGTGAACGTTCTGGAGATGAAACTGTCGAACGTAAAATTATGACACTAAAACCTTAACACTTGTATATAGTCTAGTTGTGCGCCTCCTATTTTTGAAAAGAATATTCAAACCAACAGTGCATGTTTACTTTATGAATTTTTTGTTCTATCTTCAATAAAACGGCTGCACTTACGGCAAAAATAGTTATGCTCATAATGAAAGATATTAACATTTCGCACAACTTTTGTAAGAAAAGTTTGTTCAATAAATATACCAGTTACGAGAAAATCAAAATAGACTGAATTAGATAAATGACATTTCAGAATATTTCTGTGGAGTATTGGTTAGTTGTGATAGCTAGTACTTCAACACTATATATATATATATATATAATGAAATCTATGTAAAAGAAAACCCCGCGTTGGCCACAATCCATTTTTAATATTTATTCCTGTATATATATATACCAATTATAGAAATATTTATATAAAATGTCCAACATTTCGCGGGAAAATTACATGATTTACTTTAAAGACTGCATTTCTACTTTTTTTTAACGGAAAAACACGTTTTGACTATCCATGAATAGAACCTAATTATTTTCGAGATACTTATAAAATTAATATTTTTAGCAACATTTATTTAAAATATTTTTTTTTTAAATATATTTCTTACTAAGAAGGCATGTTACATTTACGTTTCCCTAGTTTCCACACATACTAATATTATTTGACAAAAATGTAGCATGCATTTAAAATAAAATAAACCAATCTATTCCTCAAAGCAGACCAGAAAAAATAAAGAAATTTGTTTAAATTGTAGGAGTTTGAAATTGGTTTAAATTCGATTTAATTAGTGACTCATTTGTCCTAAAGATCCTAATACGGAAAATTGGTTCTTTGTAATTACTAGTGTTTATATAAGTAAATTTATTCCGGCAGATTGGAATGTAGTGCCATGTTAAATATCACCCGACTGAAGTAGAACCGTAAGGTTATGTAAACGATGAGTAATTATGCATTACGGTTGTGACGGCAGTGGTTTCTTTAGCCGACGCTTCGTTTTTAACTTTATTGCACTGATTACTGTTTCGATGAAGGTTCATAACAAGAATCATAAAATTAATATTACAATTAATATAAATAAATATAAACGCGCCGTTTTCCCAATTAGAGAGGTAAAAGGTTCGGTAGATTGATATTACTAACGCTCCGGGGTGTAGATCCGAAGGTTCTGGGTTCGAATCCCGGTGGCATCTGATAATTTTTCCTCAATAGTTGAATGTTTGGACAAATTATATATATTATATATATATATATATATATATATATATATATATATATATATATATATATATATAACTTTTTGTTATGAAAATTCATTGATCCAAGAATTTTATTAGCATACGACCGATTTCTATAGCTATTATATGTTTTACCATACGATGAGCTAAAAACTCAATTTACACTGAACGAAAAATTAGTTAATGCAACATTAAAATGGCCTGAATAGTAACAACAACAATTTTTAATTCAAATAATTGAATTAATTCAAGAAATTTCAAGATATTCTAATTAACTTATGGAGTACGCCAACAATTTTATGGATTAGATCAAGTAAATTTAAGAGGTCTTTCTGGGTTTTTGGGTTTAAATCAAAACCATTTATTAATTAGCAGTTTTTTCTATACATTAATGCATACTTTTATATATATATATATATATATATATATATATATATATATATATATATATATATAAAATCTCCATTATATTTATATTTGTATATATATATATATATATATATATATATATATATATATATATATATATATATATATATATATATATATATATATTTCACAGTAATACATTGAAATTGTACCAATTATCCTATTATTTTATCAAATATTGTATCATCAATATTTATAGATTATAAAAATATAATATTAGGAAATAATAATCCAACAGAAACAATATGAAAACCAAGGTTACCTTACATAAACGAATGGGTGGAAAATTATCCCAATACCAATTTGTAATGGTTTTGAAGTACTAGCTATCACAACTAACCAATACTCTACAGAAATATTCTGAAATGTCCTTTATCTAATTCAGTCTATTTTGTTTTCTTGTCGAAATATTGACAGGCGCAGATGATCCGATTAATTAAGCTACATTCGAATCCATGACAACGTAAACCAGATACTTATGATTTTTAATAGAAATTTTCTCGTAACTGATATATTTATTGAAGAAACTATTCAAACAAAAGTTGTGCGAAATACTAATATCTTTCATTATGAACCAAATTATTTTTGCCGTAAGTGCGGGCGCTCTAGTGATATTGGAGATAGAACAAAAAATTCATAGAGTAAATATGCACTGCCGGTTTGAATATTCTTTTCAAAAATAGGAGGTCCACAACTAGACCATATACAAGTCTTAAGTTTGAAGTCTCATAATTTTACGTTCGACAGTTTCGGCTCTAGAGCGTACACACAAACACACACACAGACGTCACTCGGAAAATAGTCACATTCGATTCAGGGAAGCTCAAAACGTGTATATCCGTTGAAATCTTGAGTTCAATTTTTTGTGATCCCTATACTTACTTATTACTTTGTAAAAGGAAAGTAAAAATTGCTACTATATTTCAAAATTGGATGTAAGGTAATCTATGCCGTTTCAAGAAGTGATTCTAGAAGACGAAATTCGTATTCAATTGGAAAACAATCCTAAAAAAAAAATTCAGCCTGTCACATACTTTTTCTGGCATCTTGGGCACTGCCCGAAGAAATCTTATTTATTTTGTTCTGCTGAATATAGGATGTAATGAGTGAATACACCTTAGAGGCGACTAGTACGATAGAGTAAATAGATACGAACGCAAAATATGCAACAGTACTTTAAATTTGATTTCTTACTGTTGGTTGGAAGGAAGAAGAAATTCTCTTTCCATGCGGTTGCTTGTGAATTTCTCCGCCCTCGCGGCAGTAGCGCTGCAGTGCTACATAAAGATAACCGGCTAAAGGTATTATAATACCTCGTAAACTGTCTATTCTACATACGTACATACTTAAGGCTTAGACTAGAGATTAGGCTATTGCTAAAAAGACAGATAAACGGCGCCTCGAGAATTGCAACGACGTGGGGTACTAAAATTTAGAATGGAAATTTTGATTTGGGACACTAACAACAAGAAATCAGTCAAAAAAGTGCTAAGCTTTGTTAATTTTATTTTTGCAAATATAATTTTAATTACTAAAGTTTTACATAAAATCTCAATATAAGCGTTTATAAAAATGTTGATTTCATATTTCTCTGCACTACTTGCGTCAAATTCCAAGTCTTGGTGGACAATAATATGTATATTTTACGATTGTATTCGGTTTTAATTAAGAACTTTAATTACAACAGTAGCAGTAAAGTAGTTCGCGCTTCGCATATTTTGTTATTACTTTTCGTTTTTAATACGAGTGAAATATACAGAAGACCACGATTACTCATAGCGTGTTTGAACCTAGGACTTTAGTTGTTTTAATTCCATTTTACCGATTATGTTCGTTTTATTGCTGTATATCCCCATCTCTGTTCATTGTAACTACAGTAGGCGCTCGGTTACGTGAATATACGATATTATATAAACTACCCACTATAGCAGCGGTGGGCAATCTTTTTTGACGCGGGCCAGTGTTCGCAAATAGTTTGCCTAAAAGGGCTACACTGTGTAAGTTGTGACCGACAAAAAATAAAAGTATAAAAAATGCTATATACATACATGCAAATTGTGCTACAATTTAATATTCATAAACATGTCAACTGTTTCGCCGAAAAGAACGATAGTATAATAAATAATAAAGTCACTTGCTATTTTATTGGTCACAGTAAAGATAAGTTTTTACTATTATAATAATTCATGGAGGGCCGCATGTACAACTACCAAGGGCCGCGGTTTGCCCATCATTGCACTATAGTGAACAGTAATTTTTTACTTTCTTTTACAAAGGAATAAGTAATTATTGTAATCATAAAAAAGAAAAAAAAAAATAACTCTAGATATATACGGATATACACGTTTTGCCCATCGAATGTGACTATTTTCGGAATGACGTCTATGTGTGTGTGTGTGTGTGTGTGTGTATGTGTGTGTGTATGTGTGTGTGTGTGTCTGTGTCTGTGAAACTTCAAACTTAAGGGGGCATTCACCTTTTGCGGATTCAAAAAATCGATATTTTTTTTTTTTGCAGAATAGGACACTTTGAAGTGTTGACAATAGGTCTCTAAAGCCGTTTTTTGAAATTCGAGTTGGAAATATGTGAAATTGCGATTTAAACAAAACAATGTTTTTGCTCAAGCAGGGCGTTTTCGCGCGCGTCAGTCTGAAGGTGAAACTTTAAACGCGTTTTTTTCGAAACCATATTTTTTAAATCGCGCGGTAGAATATCTCAACAACGAATTAACCGATTTAACTCTCGATAAGTGCATCTTAAAGGTAATAAAATTTTCCAGGAGTTGATTCTCGACGAAGTGTGTCCGACAGTTGTTAATATTTTTTAAGGCCCGTCAAAGGAGAAAAAAAGTGGCAAAACATAACTTTTATCGTACGATGGTCGCCATTTTGCTAATTATGGCCCAAATGGACCACCCGTAGATCAATTCCTAGACAATTTAATATACTTTAAAACCCTTATTTCTTATTTTTTTTCAAACAACTGGGACTAGAGTTATGCTACCGCGCGCCTAAATTGAGCTGCCTACTTTGGACCTAGACATCTTCGCCGGGGCTGAACGTACCCGACTTTAAAAAATACCTTATGAAAGAGAAAAGTTGAATAAATACGATACAAAAAACCGCATGTGAATATCTCAAACGTACCCTGAGAAAAAAAAAGTTAAAAAACAGCTTTTTTTTTGTGCTCAAAAGGTGAATGCCCCCCTAAAGGGGAACAACACGGTGATGGCCGAAAATATTGCTCATTTTCTCGAATTTTCTTCTCTGAACTTAGAAATAGTAGATTGATAGGGTTTGCTGCATTAAATAAGGTATATATCAAAGTTCTTTCAGGTTATTTTTTTAATAAAAAATAATAATAGCTTGATGCCTTTCTTTGCGTTCTTCAGAGGCAGCTCAAGGAAGAGGTAGCGTCATGGTTATGGATGTAGCGCAGGTTGTAATCACCTGATACAATATTTTTTTAATTTATCTTAATCTATATAGATGTAATTTCAGTTGTACATTGGCTTTTGCAAAAATAATTATTTTTTTCGCGAAATAGTGGACATTTGAAAAAAAAATCCTTCTTTGTTTGCCCCATTTTTTTGTACGAAAAGGATACTAAATATCAAAATTAAAAAAAAACTCCTACGTACAACTGAAGCCAATTTTATAAGCTTCAAGTTAAATTAAAAGAAAAAATATTCGATGTAAATTGTAGCGTGGGCGTCCAGACCCATAACAAAAAAACAGGGTTTCGAGAGAAACGCATTTAAAGCGCCGCAGCGTTTGGTGTCGTGTCGTCCTGTTCGATTTCAAAATGATTTGGACGACCATGTCCTGTCATTGTCGTTTAGAGGTTAATCTACTACCTTTTCGATCCATTTTCACTTCAAAATTTCAATTAATCACACTAATAATATTATGAACGACCATTGTCAGCAATGTGCGCGTCAAAGGAAAATGCGGTGTACCTTCGTTATTTGTACGAATTTCAGCATAATATTTTAGGGAAATATTCTTAAAGATACTTTCTTTAAAATTATATATAAAAAAAAAGTTTTTTTTAAACCGTCTCCGTGTTGTTCCCCCTTAAGACTTGTATATGGTCCTCCTATTTTTGAAAAGAATATTCAAACTGAAAAGGCAAGTTTACTCAACACATTTATTGTTCTATCTCCAATATAACTAGAACGGCTGCACTTATGACAAAAATAGTTCATAATATAAATATTTACGAATATATACAATATAAGGAAATATAATAGATAATATCATAAACTGTGAGGAACAGTTTATGTCATTTTCTATTATTTTTCCTTTTACTTTATACGTAAATATTTAAACACATACTTCGTGGGGTTTGGTTACACATTTCATTATGTATATAGGTTGATATACATACATATATCTTTAAGATCGCACAAGGTCGTAAAAGCGGAAAACCCATTACATACTGAATATTATTACAATGTAGCACAATAGTTGCATATACTGAGAATCCAATAATATATATAGAGAAACAAAATGTTGATTCAATTTATCCTGATACACTTCTCCAGTTAAGTTCATTCGTTTAATGTAATAATGTAATACGAATAATAATTAACTTGATCGTATTATTTTTTTGTCGACAAAGTTTATGAGGTAGTACATACTGGATAATATAAAAATAATAATATGTGCGCGTGAATCAATTGAGTATAGTATATTTACTTTCCTTTTACGAAGTAATAAGTAAGTATAGGGATCACCAAAAAAATCAAACTCGAGATTTCAACGGATATACACGTTTTGAGCTTCCCTGAATCGAATGTGACTATTTTCGGAGTGACGTCTGTGTGTGTATGAACGCTTTAGAGCCGAAACTGTCGAACGGAAAATGATGAAACTTCAAACTTAAGACTTGTATATGGTCTAGTTGTACACCTCTTATTTTTGAAAAGAATATTCAAACCGGCAGTGCATGATTACTCTATGCATTTTTTGTTCTATCTCCAATATCACTAAAACGGCTGCACTTACGGCAAAAATAGTTATGCTCATAATGAAAGATATTAATATTTCGCACAACTTTTGCTTGAAAAGTTTCTTTAAGTACCAGTTACGAGAAAGTTGCTACTAAAAATCATAAGTATCTTGTTTACGTTGTCATGAATTCGAATGTAGCTTAATTAATCGGATCATCTGCGCCTGTCAATATTTCGAAAAGAAAACAAAATAGACTTAATTAGATAAATGACACTTCAGAATATTTCTGTAGAGTATTGGTTAGTTGTGATAGCTAGTACAAATTGGTATTTGTATAATTTTCCACCCATTCATTTATATAAGGTAAGCTTGGTCTTCATATTGTTTTCATATTGTTTTATATTATTTCCCAATACAATATTTTTATACATTTCAATATCTTCAACATTTATCAGAATCTCTTTTTCTCTAACTCATGTTGTTTTCCAGATATGCTAAAAGTGCAAGATTAATTCTTTATTTCCGAATAAGATATTGTTATTAAATATCTGGAGTGGCCTGCACTCGACTTTTATCTTTTACGTGCATGAGACTGCCTATTTGAATACCAGATTAAATATGTAGTTACCGCTTGACTGTGTCTATGTGTGTGTGTTTGTGATCGCTCTAGAGCAAAACTGTTGAAAATAAAAATATGTTATATTAAATTTAAAACTTGTATTAGCCCGAAAGGAAAACCTCCAATTTTTGAAAACTGCGCATTGGACATAATTGTTGTTCTCGCTCTATCATCGTTTCTACCTTTCACTCCAGTGTAGTATGATGTATTGCGAGGGCATTAGCACGGTCAAGGCCTAGAGGCATTCGCTACATAAATCATGTTGCATGGCGAGAGAAATGGCAGCAGTGGCCACGGCGGTCACCAAACCCACTAATCTTTTGATCTGTCCGGAATTACGACCGAGCTTATATTGTCACAACACACTCAAGTACAAGATAGCGAGATACGCCACTTGTTTATATTGACGATAGCCGCCGAAATGTGGGGATGAACATAGAGGCATTTGGGAATAGGTATACGAGTATACCAGTCCGGGAAAAGTCGATTTTTACCGACCTTCTACCAATCTGAATATGGGGTTGGTGACCTTTTTTCGCTCTCTATATTACCTGTACAGTTCACCTTGATTTTCTACAAAATCCCGAGAGACTCATCCGCACCTGGATACACATGATAACAACAAATATTGGGAAAGGAGATACTTATTTTAGATAGTTTAATTTTTCAATATACACTTCAATTCAACTGTATTTCAAACATTTTAAAAATAAACAAAAGTATTCTGTCATAATAATGTTTCTATTTTGTTTAAAATGATTCGCTGATACTGCGACTGTAATCATTTTAGACAAATTAGAAACAATATTATGAGAGAATACTTTTGTTAATTATTAAAATGTTTGAAATACAGTTGAATTGAAGTATATATTGAAAAATTAAATTATCTAATACTGCGACTAACATTATATATATAAACACTCAGATGTAAGTGTTTATGTTTGTTTTTTTGCTTATATGTGAGTTTTTATTGTAACGAAAAGCCATTTTTTTCGTTATAATAAAAATACAAAACAGTAGATTCAGCACCACTAGTGAACCCTAGTGATCACCTATTTACTTTACGAATTTTAATAAGTATGGCCCTGAGTGTAAACTTGTATATTTCGTTGGATCGGTTGAGCCGTGACAACGGATCTGATGTCTCTCTTGTCTAAAGGGCTTTGGCCAAGCCACACGCTCCGGTGTGCCGTTTGTTATAGGGTACCCCCGTTCTATTTTTTGTGTCTGCCAATGCACATGTTTACAGTGCTTAGTTTTGTGCTTCAGTGCTTGTATAGTTCTTCCATATCGTTACTTTGATTTTTGAGCTAAGTACTTTGTTGATATATATTATTTTGAGTTAGATTTTGTATTACATTTTGAGATTTAAGTATACCGCGTGGTCGTTTGTGATTTGAATTAATTTAGTTGATATACATCGCCGTACTCTTTTCTCTTTGATTTTTACTTTCTTTTACAGAGTAATAAGTAAGTATTGTAATCATGAAAAATTTCGAACTCGAGATTTCAACGGATATACACGTTTTGACCTTTTCTGAATCGAATGTGACTATTTTCGGAATGACGTCTGTCTGTCTGTCTGTCTGTCTGTCTGTCTGCCTGTCTGTCTGTCTGTCTGTGTGTCTGTGTGTGTGTGTGTGTCTGTGTGTCTGTGAACGCTCTAGAGCCAAAACTGTCGAACGAAAAATTATGAAACTTCAAACTTAAGCTTTGTATATGCCCTAGATGTGCATATATTTTTGAAAAGAATATTCAAACCGGTAGTTCATGTTTACTCTATACATTTTTTGTTCTATCTCCAATATCACTAGAACGGCTACACTTACGGCAAAAATAGTAATATTCATAATGAAAGATAATAATATTTCGCACAACTTTTGTTTGAAAAGTTTTCTCATAAATTGTACCAGTTATGAGAAAACTGCTACGAAAAAACTCAAATATCTTATTTACGTTGCCATGGTGATACCTACAATTGTGACAAATTTTATTATTTTTAAAACGAATCAACCATGAGTTACATCATTTGTTTCAAACAAACAAGCATTACTTTGACAGTTATCTGTATGAATTAATATTTAAAATATTGATTTCTTATTAGAATAAATTGTACCAGGTAAATTATTATAGAATCAATTTATATTATATATTTGCTGACATAATTAATTAACAATTTCAGAGTTTTACTGTGAAATTTGACTGTTTAAGAGTGAATACGATAAGACTTCAAATTCAGATCCATTGTAAATTGGTATAATTATCCAGTTATTTTCATTATATTATATATATATATATATATATATATATATATATATATATATATATATATATATATATATATATATATATATATATATATATATATGTATATTAATATCTATCTATTGAAAACTACGTAAAAGAAAGTTGAGTGCAGGCCACTCTAGATATTTTTTTGTATTATTAGCAGCTTAGTAATTGATTTAACTCAAGAAAACTGTCCAACATTCTTGAGATATTCCAAACATTTGTTATCATTGGTGGGCTAAAATATTATATATTTAAAAAAACAATTGTATTTATTATAACCATTTATTACTTTTAAATAAACAAGAACGAATTGTCAGGAAGTGTGTAAATTATACCTGTCTTATAACTGTATCCGTTTATTAAATCGGATATCATGTGAGCACCAGTTATGTATTGAGAGCCAGTTTTGGTGTGTGATAAAAGTGCTCTGTATAATTAATTGATGTGAGGTTGATAGCTGATCTATAATGAACTATGACATTAGGAGCATCATCCCAGGGATTTGCCTGTGTGGTTCAACTGTGTCTAATTTGTTTATGAGATCTATTGCAGATACAGTTCGAATGTTGGCGCTCAACGAGAGAACGTCACCCAGGTATCGGGATGGGTGCATGGTTGTATATGTGTGTACGTCAGGGTGGTCCTTATTTTGGCAAAATCAAAAACTTGTTGCTTTCAGCCCAAAATTTGAATCAAAATACTTCAAGAGAGACTTTGAGGCACGTAATCTCGATAAAAATTAGCGAAATGGCGCCAATTTGAACTGTTTTGTTCATTCTCCGAAAATATGCTATACAGTGTCATTTTCCGGACTTCATATCTCTGTCAATTTTCACTGAATTTTTATGTTCTTTAGCATCCAAAAAGGCAAATATGATGAAAATTTTCGTGTTCATGACGAGAGTAACTTCGACATTTGTTCAGCATGGAAACGTAAGAAGTTATTTCTCAGTTTCTATAAACACCCAATTTTCCAATTTAAAATACATACAAATACATCGAATGTAAACGAAAAGAGATTTTATAATAATATAGTGATTGTTTAAAAAAAGTGTGTGTTATTGCGAAATCTCCTTCACAGAATTAAACGTCAAAATGAAATGTAAAAGTAAATAATATGATTGAGAAAAATTATTCAAATATTAATTTAAATATCTGATGTGTATTTTGTGTGTTGTATAGTTTGCAGATAGTGGCATCTAAATTATTATATTGATATTGTATGCCAATGACAAATATATTTAATATAATACGAACAACTTACGGAAAAATAACGAAAATACAAATGTGTGCTCACAAGGAAAGACCGTGTATTTATATAGTGTAACCATGATTAGTTCTACATTTACAAAAATATTACAAGAAAATTCGCCACCCGTCAAATTATTCAATTATACAGATGGTTCGGTGAGGAGGCAACTATATTCTTTATATGATATGGGTTCATTGTGCCCACGGGTTTACCTAGTTAATAATAATTTACGTCATATTACAAATTAATTATTTTTAATGAATATCAATGCTAAAAGCGAGCTAAAACTGATTGAATTCGTACACATTCTCTTCTACAAAATTAAATGTATTTTCTCACAACTGTAGTTACTATACCAATAAATATTTTAATACAATGTACATTATTTTATAAATGTTTGTTTATTACATTTCAATAGCTTACTCGTTTGTGCTCGGCAGATGTACACACAAAGCGCTATATGAAAAGATTATTTAACGTGGTGATATTCCAGAAAATCGCATAATCAATTTAGCAGCGGTGAACATACACACCCAGCAACCCAATAAATTGAATGTGCACCGCGATCGGCAACAATTTGTTTACACCGCCGTGTATAGCAGTATGGAAATATCGCACAAATACAATTGGCTCTTCCTCGCACCGCCGCACCCTATCGGAATTTTCTTTTTTTATCTACGAAGTCATCGTGTTGCAACAAGAACGTTTAGCCTGCGGTGCTACGATGATTATACGAACTTTTTCAAGAAAGCGTTTGTCAGGAAGTGTTTTAACTATACATGTTTTATAACTATATCTGTTTATTAAATAGGATATTATGTGAGCAGCAGTCTTCTTTAGGTGTTTATTCAGAACGTGTATGTTGTGTTGTGTTAGTGAAATAGGTCGTGCATTGAGAGTCAGTGTGTGATATAAGTGCTGTGTATAATTATTTGATGTGGGGTTGATAATTGATCTATAACACGTTGTTATTTAGAACCATCATCCCAGCGATCTGCCTGTATAACTATACTCAACTATGTCTAATTTGTATATGAGATCTGTTGCAGATGCAGTTTGAATGTCAGCGCTCAACGAGAGACCGTGAGGTATCGATATGTGGTGCATGGTTTTATATGTGTGTACATTTAAGTGGGTATATGTTTATTTATGTTCACTTGATATTTATATGTGAGTATTCGTCTATGCTATTATGTATGTTATTCATGTATTAACCAAAGTTTTTTCTAAGCCAATTCCAGTTGGGGACGTCCCATACCGCGAGGTCTCTTCGGAGCGCCTAGGGAACGCATTCGAGCCAGAGTGCGTTCCGTGTGTGTCACTAGACTCTACGGGCGGTCATCTGGTCCGCTACCAGGTGCTACTGCTCGCGGTGGGGTCTGATCAACCCTGCAAGTTGCCTGCTGGGTGTCGTCCGTTGGTCACGGAGCTCCGGTGGAAGAAGAAAGCTTTCGGCTTTGGTTCCCTCCTGGGTGTCGTCCGTTACGAAGGAAGAAGTTGAGAAGAATTAAGAAAAGAATAAGAAAACTTTAGGTTTTGGTCCCTTCTGGGTGTCCTCCCTAATGGAGCTCCATTCGAGAAGAAAATTATATGCTTTGTGCTTTGTTTTGTTTTTGAGTTTGATATTGAATATTCTAAACACCTCCTGTTCAGATCGGTTTGGCAATAACCCGTGTAAATATAGTAAGAGTTGTCTGCACTCGCTCGCTGGGTTGCTCGAATAGCACTCTACTCGTACCAAAGCAACTTGAACAAAATTTGACGCACATATTCTTTGCCATCCTATTTGAATCCATTCGCAGTTTAATTCCTATCGCCCATATACTTTCGGAGTTCTAAGCCCCGAAAATTTGTAGCCCCCCTTAATACTGTCCTTAGAAAAACAATAAAAACATCCAAAAATTATACAAAATATTCTAATATATATTATATTAACAATATTTCTTTATATTTGTTACCGAAAAGCCATAAATAAATTATTAAGTTTTTTAATTTTGAATTTTAAAATATACACTAAATAAGCAAGTGCAATGCATTTATGCGTTTAGCTCGCCTTATAAGTAATATATGCGATACGAGCAGCAGACCCCTCCGTTCCCTATAGCCGAAAGAGCATAGGACTCCCTTTTCCCCCACACACGCAAACAATGGAATCACTCCTTCCCCTGTAACCGATGCACATAAAATATTACATTAAAGAATTATTGCCTTTAATTTTTATGGCCTTTTGGTGAACAATTTGAAGAAATGTTATAGATATACAATTTTTTGTAGATTTTTTTGATATAATAAAAAAGAAACAAGTAGCGAGCATAATTAGTTAATCTAGCCAGCAATAGATTATATTTAACACGTTTTATGGATTCTGCACTTAAAACCTGAAAATATGAGAAAATGTTATATATATAAAAAGTTTTACAATTTTTTGTAGATTTATGAAAATTTAAAAATTCAAAATTTAAATTTTGAATATTTTTTTATGGCCTTCGGGTTACCAATATGAAGAAATATAATAGACATAAAATATTTTAGAATATTGTGTAGAATTTTTGGGGGTATTCATTTTTATTCTAAAGACAGCATTAAGGGGGGCTCCAAATTTTGAAGCCCTATAACTCCGGAAGTATACAGGCGATTGGATTTAAACTGCGAGCGGATTCAAATGGAATGTCAAATAATATGTGCAGAAAATTTCATGTAAAGCACTCGGGTACCTTCAGAGGAGTTGAGGGTACAAATTTGGACTTATGAGTGAGCGAGGGAGCGACGAGTAACATCCACGTTTATCAGTTATATATATTTTTCTATTCAGGCCGACGAGAAAAACATTTCTTGTTAAGGAAATGTTTTGATACGAGATTGCTACACACACGGCCGAATGATTTAGCTTCTTGGGTACTTCGTTCGGTGAGCTAAAAACTGATTTTTAATGTCGAAAACATATTTATACACACTAATTTTTGAAAAGTATTTTGATTCATCGTTTCATAAGCACGAACATGAATAAAATGAAGTTATCTAATTCCTCATGGATCCTTGCAAAATGTGCATATTTGTGCAATCAGCATAGCCGAAGTATTATACAAGTAGCGAGCATAACAATATCGGTGAATAATTTCTAGATTAACTTCATATTATGGTTTCTGCGCTTAAAATTTGAAAATATGAAAAAATAGATATAATAATAATTAAATATTAATTAATAATTTTTTATGGCCTCACGGTTACCAATATGAAAAAAACTTGTAGACATAAAATATCTTAGAATATTGTGTAGAGTATCTGGGTGTTCTATTTATTTTTCTAATGGCAGCATTTAGGGGGGCTCCAAATTTTGTGGATCCTATAACACCGGATGTATACAGGCGATTGAATTTAACTGCGAACGGATTCAAATGGGATGCCAAATAATATGTATAGCAAATTATGTTCAAATCACTTCGGTACCTTCAGAGGAATATATGGCACAAATTTAGTCTAACGAGCGAGCTAGCGACGACTAACATCCAAGTATATGAGTTATATATATTTTTGGAAACTGGGTGACGAGTCAAACAATTTTTGTTAAGGATTATTTTTGATCCGAGAATGCACCACCAATTGCTTTAGCTCGTTTGTATTTCGTACGGCGAGCTAAAAAGTATTTAGTATGTCTATAAATATTACTAGCTCCTATGACATTTGCCATTTTAAGGTAAAAAATTGAAATATTCTATTGTACGAAACTATTTCAGCGACACACTTCTAGAAACGAGCAACCGCGTCATTGCATACTGGACATAACTGGCGTGCCATCTCCATGGTACACATTCCACAAGCACACAATAATAGACCTTGTTCCACTGTTCCAGCAACGTACATCACGTTAAATAACTACATTTTATTTTTGTGAAACACAACAAAGGTTTTTAGATTTTGTAATAAAATTTTGCTCCGTGAACGAGCGACGAGTTCGGGACATATAATCGTTTTACCTCTTTCTGATTCTAAAATCTCATAGAGTTTGCTCACTCGTAAGAACAAATTTTGTAGCTCCTACAAAAGCTCACCTTTTCGTATTGTATCGTGTTCAATATTTACTTCTACTTGCCTTTGTTTCTACTTGCATTGCATAGAGAGACATGAAGTATTCATTCTGGCAGTACTTATAAAGAATAGGTTTAGACATTTAGGAAGCGATCATTTTTAATTTGTCTTCTTTGTAACGATTTCGTTGGTATGTAGGTACATACCTTGAGATGTAATACAATCTTAATATGTTAATATTATTTCGAAAAAAGTAAATTGAATTGCTGGTAATTGCTTGTGCACGCTAACACTTTGTGAACTCTTTGGTGTTCATTGGCTGCTACAGAAATAATATTAAAGGCCGAACATACTTCTGCTTCTATATTCAATATTTCTCCACTATTAGCTATTATTGTTTCTACTGACAAATATTTAAAGCATTTACATCCGAATAATGTCTGCTCGCTAAAGTTTTATCTCCTCTGCTTATAGCGTGTGGAGACACGCAGATGTCATTCCAAAAATAGCTGTTTCGGGGATCTTGAGTTGGAAAGTTTCAGGATTATAATACATCTTTTTGTATACACTAGAAATTTAACATACATAAGATTTTATTTATTTGGGTATTGTAACATTTTTCGGCTATAGTCATTATTTTTAGTAGTAAGCCTTGTAAAATCATGCAAAATTTCGCACACAAGATTTCAACGGATAAACACATTTTGATCTTCCCTGAATATAATGTGCCTATTTTCGGAATGACGTCTGTGTGTCTGTATGTTTTGTGTACTGTGTGTCTGCGATCGCTCTTATTATTTTGATTATTAAAATATGCACTATTATATTAAGTATTAAAAAAAAAAATTGGAAAAATAATTGCAAGATTTTTTATAACTATAACATTTTTCAAATTGTGAACCCAAAAACCATAGTAAATAAATATAATTTTAAAATTTTAACTTTATGCACAAGGGTGGAGTGGGAGAGCGCTAGCATGGCATATATTTCCTATAAAGTGAGCTAAAGGCGTCTTTTATTATATTAGTTATTACGCAGAAATCTTCCCCGCGACAAATATCGTTCCTATTCCGCTATTATATTTTCACCGTACTTTAACATAAAATTTTTCAGACCGTGGGTAGAAACCTTTTTAAAAAAAATTCTTTACTAATGTAAGAACCCATAAAAAATAACATATTTATATTGCATTAGAATCTACCGTATCTATTTACATGACAGTACCACCTTAACATGTTTGCACTCGACTTTCTTTTACGTAGTTTTCTTTAGAATTATATATTCCAAACAAACTGTCAACAAATACCAATACTCGACAGTAATATCCAGGCATTGTATCATTTAGCTAATTGTTTTATTACGTTATCAAATACTGTTTCTTCAATATAAAATATAGATTGTTTGTTTAATACTCACCTTATCAAAATATTCAAATATAATTTATAAAACGTACTGTTTTTCAATATTTATTTTAATACTAGGGTCACCAGTGGGCACCATGTGGTATACAGACATAGGTCAGTTTTGACTGATGGCGAATCTTCATGTAATTTAATAATAATTACACAATACAAATTTCCACATCGCAAATAATAAATATCGGGAGTGGCCTGCACTCAACTTTCTTTTACGTAGTTTTCAATAGATAGATATTAATATACATATATATATATATATATATATATATATATATATATATATATATAAATTAATGAAAATAACTGGATAATTATACCAATTTATAATGGATCAGAATTTGAAGTACTTATTGTATTCACTCTTAAACAGTCAAACTCTGAAATTGTTAATTAATTATGTTAGCAAATATATAATATAAATTGATTCTATAATAATTTACCTGATACAATGTATTCTAATAAGAAATCAATATTTTAAATAATAATTCATAGAGATAACTGTCAATGTAATGCTTGTTTGTTTTCAATAAATAAGAAACAAATGATGTAACTCATGGTTGATCTGATTTAAAAATAATTAAATTTGTCACAAGTGTAGGTATCACTATGGCAACGTAAATAAGATATTTGAGTGTTTTCGTAGCAGTTTTCTCATAACTGGTACAAATTATGAAGAAACTTTTCAAACAAAAGTTGTGCGAAATATTAATATCTTTCATTATGAACATAACTATTTTTGCCATAAGTGCTGCCGTTCTAGTGTTACTGGAGATAGAACAAAAAATGCATAGAGTAAACATGCACTTCCGATTTGAATATTCTATTCAAAAATAGGAGGTGCACATCTAGACCGTATACAAATCTTAAGTAAATACGATTTTCGGACACAGTTTCAAATTAAAAAAAAAAAAAAAAACAATAAGAAGGAAGTATATAAAAATAAGTTTTCAGAATTTCATAATTTTTGTTTTAGCATATTAACTGTGGCTTTAGGAATTATCAGACCTTTTCTGCTAATCCGGGGTTTGTGTTAAAAGATCGAACGGAAATGGTTGGATCATTCACTTGATTCCAAAGTATAAAATATAAGTAATATACTGGCTATTTCTTATATTTCTGCAATCTTAGCTGTCGACTGAGTATTTAGATAAACACAGTTTGTTTAATCCGATGGCCAATTCCGGCCCCAAAACAGTCATAGATTGGGGCGGTATTTGAGATAACAAAGACATACCCAACTAGCTGCTACACTAGCGCCACGTCGCCATCACCGTTGAGACTCATAAACACGTACAGCATCAGCCACCCTTAACTATGGCTACATGGGAGATACATTGTATTACGTTAACGTAACATTTGTATGCGTGAAACTACCGTTTTGGTAGATAAAATTGTTGTTATTTTAAGTAGTGCTTAGGGATATATAAGCTAAGAAGATTGCGCTAAATAGATTTTTTACTTAAGGGAGTGTTTTTGTGACATAAAATACATACGTACAATCGTTGCCTTTTCCCACGAATTCACATTCTTACATTCTTTCCACATCCAACTTTATCTTTACATACTTATCGCGCTTCATTTATATTTATCAATTCTTTTATTCTGGGAGCGACCTCACATAAATAAATATCTGTTGTGGCCAGCACAGGACTTTCTTATAAAATCGGATAAAATATATATTGTTATGGTAACGTCTATGAATTGCAAATGCGATTTTCTTACATATTGTACACTTTTTGAGAATTACTTTCAAGCAAAAGTCGTTATAATCTTAAATATCGATTAGTTTGAATCCATTCATTTTCTCAGTAAGTGCAGTCATTTTGGAGATTCTAAAAATATTAAAAAAGTAAAGGTCCTTTTCAAATGCCCAAAATTTAATCAGCTCTTCGCAAGTACAGCTTAGGCTAAAATACTAATTTTATATTACTGTTCTGCGTTTAGTGGTTTATTAGTAATGCGACTCACATACATACTACAGGAACACATACGGACAGATATTATTGATATAACAGATAAATAATTCTCAGTGGACCTCCAAATGGCTATATCCATTAAATTCTGGCAAACAACTTAAAATTAATCAGTCATGTTAGAATTTCCGTGTAATTACACTTTTTATAAAATACGGTAATATTATCACTACCCACAAAGAGAATCGTCTACTTTACTAACTTAAAAACAAAAAAATCATAAACTAGAATATATTCATGACTTTTATTATTTCAATACTTTCCTTACAAGTAAAAAAGCTGAAGTGGTATTCATTCGACATTCTTGTACTATCATTATCTATATTTATAATAGTGCCCTATTTTACTTTAAATTCACCCTACGATAGCTATGAAACAAATGCAACATGTATTGTAAATAGGGAAAAATATAAAATAATCATATTCTAAGTTGATTTTTCAGTAAATAGTACATTATTCAATGAAACTTTTAAAACATAATATCTATAACTATTCTCATGTGGTTTTCGAGATGTGCGACATCAGCAAGAGCAAAAGGTTTTCTTCCAAGTCTTAAGTTTAAAGATTCATAATTTTTCCTTCATCAGGGTTAGCTCTAAAGCGCGTAATAAACAGACACACACACAAACACAATTTCGAAAATAGTCTAGTTCGATTCAGGGAAGGTCAAAACGTGTATATCCGTTATAATATCGAGTTCGAATTTTTTAATGATTTCAATACTTCCTTTTAGATATCGTCCAAGAAAGAGAAAACAATATCTGTTATTTATGTAGGCCTAATTATATTATAAATGCAACGTTATTTAGATATATTGTTATGCTTGCGTCAAACAACTTCATTTCGGCACAAGGGACACTCTTCCAGGGAGAACAATGGCACGAGTTTTGGGACGATAATCGCTGCTACATTACGTACACACATGACTACCTCGGTTTGGCATGATTGCCAACCACTATCTCTCTCTCACACATTAGATGTGCGCACTCACACACATGCGTTATACTAAAGTAGAGGCTCATTTTAGTAGCATACCGTGTCCTCCTGCACACCCGGTATAAAACGTATAACCATTGTTACAACTCTAATTACAACGGCGAAATGCATAAAAGGACAGGGCGTTGGTGTAGATTATTTTGCTTTTTTAATGTGTATACGAATTTTTTCATATACACATTGCGATATTTTTACTAACGTAAAGCTCTGGTTTCATAACAAATGAGATACTGGTGTATGAAAAATGAGTCAGTCTGTATACGGCAATACATCTAGCATTGTAAATTGCAAACATCGTTTGAGCCCTTCTGTTCAATAAATCAGGATGATGTTAAGAAGAGTAAGGTAGAATTTTTCACAAGAATCAGATACATGATGCTGGTAATTTATTAGGTAATACTGCGTTTGTTTACGTATTTGTCATTACTTTAATTGCTTCTTTTACTATAGAGTAAAGTATTATTATAATAGTAGTATATGTGTCGCATTTATTATTGATTCTATTTACTATTAAGAGTTTTATCACATCATTTACCATGACAATGTATTCCAAATAGATCAATTATCGTCACTTGTAATTGTAATATTCAATATCTCGAAAGCAGCACACGACTTAGAGAAACTATTATTAATAAATTAATTTTGGATTAAAATGTATCTTTTTCATTGAAAAATCGCCTTTGATTATAGGCATGTTACAATGACGTTTCCCTAGTTTTAATGTACATTGATATTGTTTTATAGAAATCGCAAGATTAATTTAAAATAAAGAATTTTAAATATAAATAATGAAAAGATTATTCTATATATTTTAACAAATTTTTCCTATACAATTAATTAAATATAGTTTTCATTTAGATCTTCTTTCTTCTTTACTGGAAAATATCCTTTGAACATTAAAATGTTGTTTCTATGGTTACCGTGTATCATAAAAATCATTTATGTCAACATCATAATGAAGTTGAAATCGTTTCTATTAGAAATTCGTTTCTCAATGTACATTATTGGGTAAACTCGTGTCCACTCTTTCCACCTGCTCGCAATGCCACAGCTTCTATGAATTGGTAAAGCTAATACAACAAATAAGTCATACTAGCACTATATAAAATAAAGCTCCGCTCTTCTGGCAGTTAATCTACTACTAAGCGCAACTTTAATGTACTCTTGCAAGTAAAGTGAGTTTTTTAACATTTGTTGGATTTACACAGAGTCAAGTGAAACTTGTGTAATATCAAGAGTGCAGTGCAAATCCGTAGGTTAGTCTAACTTTACTTTATTCGTAGACCGAGTGTAATGGCAGTGCACCTGAAAACTCTAGGATCAAGTTATTGACGTGAGTCAGGATTAGTCTCGAAACGTCTACATGCGCACCGAAGCGAATAAAAAGCTAATCTTTGGACATTTATTATAAAAAATGCAGTCCGTTGAAGAAGAAGGGCTATTGGATTTAAAATACGACGGAAACTAGTTGTGCACTCATATTATATGTGATATATAACCCCTGTACTAAAACTATGTCAACAATCTATTTATATTTCTACTATAATGTATTTATTTTACGACTTCATTCAAGTATATTCACTTGGTTATTAATTAAAAAAACTTTTCTATCAAAATTTGTTAGATATTTTCAAAACTATAATTTTTAAAAGATTAACTTTTAGTTCGCCGTACGATAGCATATAACAGTTTAGTTATCGGATCAAAAAATGTATTAACAAATTATGTTCATCCGTAAGACCCGCTTTGTGGACGTATCTCCTCTGGAGGGGGGGGGGGGGGCTCCAAATTTTATAGGGGAGTATACGGATTCAAATGGGATGCGTCGGTAATTTCAGAGGAGTAGAGGGCACAAATATGATCTTACGAGCGACGACTAACATATAAGCATATGGGTTATACATATTTTTGGATTCAGGGCGACGAGAAAAACACTTTTTGTTAAGGAAATTCTTTGATCCGAAAATGCTATAGACACATGACCAATTGCTTTAGCAAAGCTGTACATCGTACGGCGCTCTAAATAAAAAAAGAAGTAGTAGAATATAAGGCGCACTGAAGGTATTGATGCCTGCTTATTTCTCTTACTCGTGTCCTTTTTGACAAGTGCAAAGAAATGACACGAAATATTCATTATAGAAATAGGAGTTAATTTTCCTGAAATATACAAATCTTAAATTCTAAACAACATATTTCTATGATCAACGGTATTGGATGTAGAGCGTTCATACACACACTTCAATGAGAAAATAGTCAAAATTTAGTCAGGGATTCTCAATACGGATATTTCCATTAATATTTCGAGAACATTTTCTTATGTGATTACAATCCTATTTCTTATACATAACGTATAAAAAAGTAATAGACTATTTTACAAAAATAAAATAAAATTTATTTTTTGGGCTTTTTAAAAAATTAAATAGTTTTAATAGTTCTTACAGATAACTCTGGAGTTCCGTTGCAAGACGTTGTTCGTTGTACATTTTGTTCGTTAGGTGTATTTTTCATTCCTGAGCTTGTAAGACACGTATCGTATACGTTCTTAGTTATATTATAGGAATTAACATAAATATATTAGAATCTTATAATTATTATGTCGACTATACGTTTGTTATGTTGCATTTCGTTTTATAAATACCTCAATCTATTGACGACTGAGTCATGAATTGTGACGTTCATAATAACGAATGTTCACAAATCGAATGTGTGGAAAGCGAAACGTGCCTGTAGTAAAGAAATACCGTGAACCTATCGGTGAAGTATGTGTTTATATTATATTTATATAAATGACATCAGTTTGAGTATATCAGCATTTATGGCTACAATTCAGACAGGAGACAACAATAATCCAACATGATGCTCAATATCAGTTCAAGCAATCATAGGCAGACCACTGTGATATGTAGTATACAAACCAAAGTGCTAATATATATTTTATGCGATTGTGAATAACAAATTGCGGATTATTAATAAGTTAACTGTCCGCCTGGCCTGGCGGTGTGGTATCCAATGTGTGGGGCTATATGGGTGGCATTCGTATCGTGTGTGTACGTTGTCCTCTATGAATATGTAATAAGCCTTGAGCGATCCCGATCCCGACCCAACCAGCAGAACACCAACAGGAAACCAACCAACAAACATCATGCCAAGCTGCGCTGTCGCTTCCACAAGGATTTACATACAAATAAGATGGTATTGTCTGTGGCAGACCGCACTCCCTCGCTCAACGCGCACTAGATGCCAGGTTTGTTCGTTCACTGGGAACCAGTGGCGCCTCCAGCGAAAGATTACTACTCCGCCAGTTCACTGGCGCTCCTGTCACAACCAGCACCAAACATCATATTTCTACTGTCATAACATTTTCTCCATTTCCGCACATATATACGCGTAACGCCTTTTACACTTTTATATTGAGAATGTGCTTGCTTTCTTCTAAGTCTAAAGTCATATTGAAATAAATACCGTTGTACCAAATATAAAGACACAATAAAAAACAATACAATACATTCGTGTGGATATATATATATATATATATATATATATATATATATATATATATATATATATAAAGCATATACTAGGAAATCGGTCGTAAGACCATATTCTTGCCCTCTACTCCTCTGAAGGTACCGTGATTCGAACTAATTTGCTACATATTATTTGGCATTCCATTTGAATCCGTATGCAGTTTACATTCAATCGCCCGTATACTTCTTTGGGATATAAAATTTGCAGCTCACGTTAATGCTGTCATTAGAAAAATTAATAAAACATCCAAAAATTCTACAAAATATTCTAAGAAATTATACGTCTACAAGATTTCTTGGGAAGGTAGAGTCCGCTGCTAGCATCGCATATATTTCCTATAAGGCGAGCTGAAGGGGTAGGTGCCTGTGCCTAATATACCTAATGTTTCACGGTTAGGAATTTATGTTTGATACAGAATATTAATTAAGCTGATACCTTCATAATGCAGATAATATCTCGGCACTGTGGGCTATAAAAAAAGTTGGCCTACACCCGTCTTCTAGTTCTGGTTGAAGTTTCATAATATTTCTTTCAACCGTGTTGTCATTCTGGAAATAGACAGATTATATCTATAGGAGGCGGTCAAACTGTGAATTTCCATCTCGAGAGAACATTTTCATACATTTGTATATGTAAGTAAAAATCAATGGATATATAACTGTTTATTTTTATTTTATTGATTATAAGCTCATCCCTGTCCGGCGAGCTAAAAGCAATGGCGCCTGCATCTATGTTTGTTTAAACAATACATTTTTATTCCGAACTTTGATCAATAAATTAAGGAGTTAAATTTAAACAAAATTTTACAGTGGACCTATCATCAATGGGTCGTATTTTAACAACCAACCGCAAGCATTATCGCAACGAATAATTGTGATTTAAAAATAAATAATTTATCATATTTGTTTAATAGTCATAAATTATATTTTATAAAAATGAAATATTACTGCTTCCTTTTTACATATTTTCCCCAATTCATTTTGACTTATCTATTTCGAGCAGATGCAGGCGCTTGTAAAAAATTACCAACATCTTGGTGTGCGCTGGTCTGGTATAGATTTCTGAAAATTATCCACATTTTTCTTTCATGCTTCTTTCTTTCCCCGTGCGCCTTTCTCATTTTTCAGACAAAACATACGCACAGAGTTACATGTTTGAAGCAAAATATACACAAGAAATTCTCTCCTTGTCGGTTCAGGTGTACAGAAGATTTTTTCGTTATCTTGAAAATAGATAAAACAATTCACGGAATATCAAAACATGTTTCAGTTAAAATGTTGACGAATATGTTCATGATTACAATAATTCCTTTTAGACTTTTAGTCTAAAAAAGTGAAAATTGAAATCCAGTCAAACTTCTATATGTCGAAATTCGAAAGTGCGGTAAAAATATTTCGAGAAATAGAAAATATATATAATGATATACAAAGTACACAAAACTCACCCGCAAAAATTCGACATATGGAATGATTCGACGTAGGGTAGCTTGAAATGTGCAAGTTTGACTGTAGTAAAATGTAAGAAGTAGCCCGTTAATACTGAAAAACTTTAATGTGCCGACTAGAAAAGATTAAGCATCATATAGGTATATATAAATGAGAAGTGACCTGCACTCGATTTTCTTTTACTTAGTATTCATTAGAAATATAAATCCCGAAAAAAAAAAAAAAAAACCAATACTCTACAGTTATAACCTGAAATTGTACCATTTAGCTTATGACTTTATTATGTTATCAAATGCTATTTCTACAATATGAAACATAGATGTTGATTCTTTAAAATTCACGTTTTAAATATATTCAAATATAATTTTTAAAGCGTACTGTTTTTCAAAATAAATTTCAATATTTTACTGCAATAACCATTACAAAGACGTTCTCAGTCGATCTATTTGTGTTAACCGATGTTTCTGTCTAAATAATTTCAACATACTTCATAGAATTTCTTAAAAATAAAATCACAAATGCATAACTACGGAAACATAAATAAGATATTTAAGAATTTCCGTAGCAGTTTTCTCGTAAATGGTAATTTTTTTGAAGATACGTTTCAAACAAATGTTGTGTGAAATATTATTATATTTAATTATGAACGCAAGTTTTTTTGCCTTAAGTGCAGCCGTTCTAGTAATATTGGAGATATAACAAAAAATGTATAGACTATACTTCCGGTTTGAATACTCTTTTCAAAAATAAAATGTGCACATATTAAGTCATAAGTTTGAAGTTTCACAATTTTACGTTTGACAGCTTTAGAGTGTTCACAGAAAGACAGACAGACACACAAATGTTATTCCGAAAATAGTCACATTCGATCAAAATGTGTATAACCGTTGAAATCTCGTGATCGACATTTTTCATGATTACTTATTACTTCGTAAAAGAAAGTACAAAAGTCTCTTTATTAATATTTTGAATACAGTTGAGGAAATTAGTACTTTGAGGTGCAGAAATATTCAATATATGGAAGTTCAAGATACAGAAGTAATTTTATATGTAAAGATACAAATAATTCTCAAATCTCACTTACAATAATTTGCCTTATGTTCATATTGCATTTCCATCAATTAACCATTTATAATGATTAATTGATTTTCATGCATTGCACGTCAATTATAAATTGATAACATATTTTCCATAAACCTTCCTGTCAGATTCCACCAGTTATGCTTTTAACTCGAAGGACATACATTAATTTTGATGACGAAATGCTATGAGCTTTGTTTGTTATGGCTGTGGGCGATAGTGTGTACGTGTGTTTACATGTCTATACATGTATAAGCTAAGTGATGTTACTTGAACGTAACTTTAGTTTTACTCAGTATCTAATTAGTAATATACACTGTCGTTCTACGTTCCACCGCTCCTGGTGTAGAACTTACTGTATCCATTATCAACTTACTGACCAATTTCACGGAACTTGTATTAAAATTGAATCAGTTATGAGCACTAACTCTCTCGTACAATATTATACACTTTTGAGGTAACCCCTCATGCCTCTCCTCAATAAGTGTTTTCATTATATATGTAATGCAGTCCTCAATAAGCGGCAGGCGGACCGAGCTTACGATATAACAGTCTATTGTGGCACTCCTGAAGATGGTGCACGTGGTTCACTTGTGTATATAAAATATTTTTTAAATAACTGCCTAGATTTCCGGAGAAAAATGACATTTACTTATACGTTTAAGGGACTATACCAGTGTAATTACTTGAAAATAAGGATATTTTTCTAGTATTTTTTTAAAGAACATCAATTGTTGGTGGCCGAACTTTCTTTTACGTAGTTTTCATTAGAAATATATTCCAAACAAACTGTCAAAAAACACCGATACTTCACAGTAATACACTGCAATTCGAAGCATATTTGTTGATTCTTTAAAATTCACCTGCTCATTCGATCTATTTGTGTTAAACAGCACAATATGACATACATTATTTATATTTTGTTTATTTGCCAATTTTTTTCAGGTATAAGTAATACGATAACTATAAACCTCAACAAGGACAATTATGACACTTAGAAGATTCAAATCTGAGCCATTTTGATCAAAAACGACGCATAAGGCTGCGTGAACGGTGATCACGTAAAATCTCAAGTGATTGAAAACAACACGGCGTCGGCAACGGCAGCGACACAATGGCGGTAGGCTGTTTACAACAAATGGAAACACGGTAAATAACGTTCTCGGAACCGGAATTGACGCGAATCTACGTGCTTGGTGTTTTGACAGTGGTTGTACATCTTACATGTGCCACGATGTCGAAAAGTTCGCTAATATCGATGCGAAACCTGATCGCGAAAAATTGAATTTAGCTAATAGCACTTGTTACAGACATTGCGAGAAAGGGTACAACGTCGATCACGACACATGAACGGTAAAACCAGAGTCGTTCAATTCGGACACACTTTACATGCGCCCGATCTACAAACGAATCTCGGTTCGGTTGGTAAAGTTACGGACAAAGGTTTTAAGGTAATTTTAAAAATTTGAAGGGAGATAAACGTATTAATTGATAAACGTATTAATACAGTATTTATTACAGTAAATATGTACCGATATTGTATTTTTATTACATTTTTTAGTATCGTGATTTGTGAGAATTTATTAAGCAGCTGTCTATGTTTAGGCGAATATGTATATTTTATATAGATCTTACTTAATTCTTGAGCTGCAGCAGCACTATTCATATTATTATCATTTCAGAAATTTTATTTATTTAATTGCAAAATCATTGCAAAGTTATATGTGTGGTTAAAGTTTACTGTTTGAAATATTATTGTATTACAATGTGAATTGTTCGTTATATATGACAATAAAGTTAAAAATATTTAAATTTATTTTATATGAAAAGTATTTTCAAAAACGCTTTCGAAATTACAAAATTTATTTGTTGTATCCATAGATATGTAATTACCAAATAGTTTTATGATAATTGCAATAACAACGAATGTAAAAATTTAAAACAAAATTAAGCAGTATTATGGAAGCTACACATTATATCTTCTAATAATAAAATTAAATATTATAATTTTACTACTACTTACCTTAGAAGTAAGGTCCACTTCGTATAAAACCCAAACCATATAATGCTCACTCTGTATAATGTCGACTGTGTTTTATATCCACAGTATATATACTACTAACATCACTTTTGCACTCATAATAGTAATTCTTTGACGGAATTATAACGTGTTCTAGTTTAGCGGAAATATTTACAAAACCTGTGACCTGCACTCGACTTTCTCATACAATTATTCCCCAAATGTAACTCCGTTTGCTTATTTATTGATTTAACTTAAACGAGTACCAATATGCACCATGAGTTTTATATTCAGTGAACATACCGTGCAAAAGTGGTAGGGGTAGTTTATACACAATGGGTATTAAACACACTCGACATTATACACAGTGAGCATTTTATGGTTGCGGGTATTATACGGAGCGGGATGCTTCCCATATCCTTGATCATAAGTTCAAGAAAGTCCAATGTAGGACATTGCAGATTTTTTTATTTTTGGCTCGCTGCCGTGTAAATTCATCATTTATTTACCTATTTAAAATTAATTCGCTTAAATTATATAATACCACTGCGCGCTATTTGTTGTATACCAACAAACATTTTGGATAAAATTAGCATGACCCCATTATATGTATAATGCACTTATGTAACATATGATATATATATATATATATATATATATATATGTATATATATATATATATATATATATATATATATATATATATATATGTATATATATATATATATATATATATATATATATATATATATATATATATATATATATATATGTATATTTATATATATATATATATATATATATATATATATATATATATATATATATATATATCAGAAATAGTAAGGGGCCCTAGTACACTGCCTTGAAGAACACTCATATCATTGATAATGGGATCAGATTTAACATTATTATATATCACAACCATATTTCAAAGATTTATTAACAAAATCCAAAAGTGCATATCCCAAATATAGAAAAATGTTATTAAAATGATTACACTGATATTATCTACCCTGAACTTATTACGTATATTGTTATGTATTATTTTATACAATTATTAACCACAGGCTATTTCAATAAATATATTATTATTAGTATTGTAACGGTGTTACCCATGACAGTCAAATGACAGTTACAGAAAATAATAAAATAATAAATCGAAATATGTACCCTGCGAATTATATGTTGTGTCACTATTCGTGCAAGTGTGAAATGTAGATTTCTAAATATATGTCAAACGCGAGCAGTCGAGAGGTACCCGCAAAAGTAACATACGAAATTATGCTGGGAGTATTGCATAATTCATTCGGGGGCGAGCGATGGTTTGGCTGCTGGCAAACATCGGATTTTTTGCCGGTGCTTTACGCTCGGCTTAAAAATTCCACAGTTTTCTATCGTAAAATCGTTAGTTCAGATTGCAGAAGGATTGCAGAAGGCCAGTTTTTGTGTAAAAGACAAAAGAACGTGACCACACGATTGCCAAAGGTTTAGCCACATTTGTTTGTGTGTGTGATTTTTTCCCCGAAAACCAAGTCGCACACAACAGCTAGTCATTGAAAGAGATAGAATGAAACGGCCATTGCTTCTTCACCCAAAATAAAAAAACTATGCCCTTCAGAGCTGCATATCATTAAGATAAGTAATAAAAAAACTGCCTCAGTATCTAATAAACTAGAAAATAAAAACAAAATCGAAAGGAACTCTTTATTTGCTCTAAATTTAACTCAATAAAAAAAAAGCATGTAAATTTTCATCATTAAGTAATTGAAGCATTAATGCTTCAATTACTTAATGATGAAAATTTACATGCTTTACATGTTACAATTGTAACTGAATATTGTATTGTAAACTCCTGAAAATGGCATAAGGGATGCCGAAACGTTGGGTCGAATGAAATTAATTTTAAAAAAACGACTGCTTATCCCAAGAAACTCAATTTATTTTCCGTCATCCCGATAATTCAGTCAAGAAAGTACAACAGTCCAATTAAAATAAATACTTAAATTTTAACAAGCATTTTCAGAATTCGACATTCTCTTTTATACTACTTCCAATTACATAAAATAGGTATCTTCCTACTAACTAGGGCAACCTGTGGGTATCTGTACCCATACCATATACAGAATACAGTCTACTCCTCACGGATTCATCAGTACATGTTCTATCTAGAATGCTATGCAAATCTTACGAACCAACATATATATATATATATATATATATATATATATATATATATATATATATATATATATATATATATATATATATATATATATATATGGAACTACTATTAAAAATGAAACCTAATCAATGGTAATTATATCACAGACACTCACAGTTTACTACGTCAATTTGTCCTGTCAGCCTTGATCTTGTATTCTTTGGTATACTTGCATTTAAACTGTTAATTTCTTTAAAATACCATTTATCTAATTTATTTAAATATTGGTCCTCTATTCAAATAAATTAACTAAAATAATAAAGGTATCTGTATTACCCAGACTAGGCTGGCCATCTGTGTTCCTATGTTATAAGCTTCCCCCATGCGTTATGCCATAAAGTTGAAATATTCATGTACGACTATGCGTCGGCAGTTGACGTGGCATGGTGGAAAAGTAAGCGTAAACACTAGATAGGATTTCTGTATATCCATCTTTGGATACTTGGCATGGAACAGCCATGCGTAAACGAAGCATTAGGGCTGTCCGACAAGTACTTAGCCTCACCGGCCTATGGCGCCACTGTCGCAAGAGACATAACCTATTGTGTAGTACATTATCTTAGACGGCTACTGTTAAAATTTCAGCCGAATCGGACTCGTAGTTTTGTTTTGACCGCGTGTAAAAGCGAACATTTTAGAAAAATGAAAAAAGAGAAATATCGGTCGGTGATTCGATTCTTGTTTTTGGAAGGGAAATTTATGTGATGGTATTTAAAGTAAATACTTTATTAAGCCTGTTTGACACTGTCCAGCATTTTATCATATATTTATTTCAATTTCTAAGATACGATATAAGTTGTACAGGTTGATGTTAGAAAGTAATTTTCACATCATATATTATGTTGAAGGTTGAGCAGCGGATATTATAAAAACACAACTCATCCCATAACAAAGGCCAAACTGAATCGAAGAATACACAAACGCAGGCACAAATCGATCAGTGCTGGGACCCTTTCGCGACGCGATCGAATAACGTCATCATGACGTATTATTGCGCATTCTCACGTTGATATCCGACGAGTCGTTGTACTCATTCTGATATAGTATATCAAATTCAATGACGATCGCTTGTCGTCATATAAATACGATGTGATATTGCTTGACAGTTTGTGAATAGAATGTGGGTTACTTTATTAAAGTTATTTTGCGCAAAAATCATTAATTTTGTTGAATAAAACTAGTATTATATAGGTTGTAGTTCAGCAGTTTCCGCTGCCAAGGATAATAATATATACATAATTTCACCATGAAATTTAATGCCTAGAATTATATTATTTACTATCAACAATTTGAATAAGGAAATTTTTAAATATATATATATATATATATATATATATATAATGTATTGTTGGTCAGTGTTATACATGCACTTTATGTAAAAAAACTAAGAAAATATATTCGCATGATCTAATATAGCATATGTAATAATTTTGAACTGTGTATTATTTTGGTTCATAAATAAGGGCCACAATTCTTTGGAAACCTGGCCTGCATCGAATCCTGTGCTATTTGAGCTACGTTTCCCAATATATCAGCTAGTAACATCCTAACGTACATTTCAGACTTCTTACTGACATTTTTCTACGTGCGGGTAACTGCTGCCAACTTCCACAAAAAAAAATCAATTTATTATCAAGCCACTCCTTTTGGTGCTTAGATCGAACACAGCTACCTTTTAATAAGGTTCTCATTTAATATACGTAAGTGTAATCAGAGAGTCTTGTAATAGCACTAGACTGTTTATTAATAAGGTAGCTGTCCTTCCAGATATAATACTAAGTTCTAATTATCCTATTCGGTATTTGCTATGCTCGACATAGAACCAGGTACCAATGTTTGTCTTAAGGCAGAGGATACACTATTTTGGTAAAATTTCTGATTCGAGAATGTTAGATAATGTTCTCAAAAATAGGAGGTGCACACCGCGGCCATATAAATGGCTTAAGATTTGAGTTGCGTATTTTTTTTTTTTTAGTTTTGGCTCTACAACGTTCGTAAACTCACAGGCACACGTACATAGACACACATATCAGTTGATGCGTAAATGCATAGGAAAATGTATGTTATATATTTTTTTAATATGCAATTTCCTAGATAATAAATAAAAACTATAAAATGGGCTTAATTTAGAGGTATTTATTTTTAATCCACTAATGAAAAAAAGAAAGAACCAGGTATTATTTTTAATAAAAAATACTCGGTATTTTTTCGATGTTTGACTTTAAAATATCTGGAGAGACCTGCACTCGACTTTCTTTTACGTAATTTTCATTATATATATATACGAGTATATATATATATATATATATATATATATATATATATATATATCCCAAAGAAACTGTCAAACTAACCAATACTCTACAGGAATACTCTGAAATGTAATCTATCTAATTGAGTCTATTTTGTTTTCCTGTCAAAATATTGACAGGCGCAGATAATTATGATTTTTCGAAGCAATTTTAACCAGTGCAAAATGACAAATTATTTCTAATTTGTTTAACTGTTAATTTTACGTCCGACAGTTTAGGCTCTAGAGCGTTCACAGACACACACACACACACAGACATATACGCAGACGTCTTTCTGAAAATAGTCACATTCGATTCAGGGAAGGTCAGAACGTGTATATCCGTTGACATCTCGAGTTCTATATTTGTCATGATTACAATACTTACTTCGTAATACAAAGTAGAAAGCTATAAGTATTGGTACTTGTATAGTAATATAATTCTCTAAACAAAAAACAGAAAATTTATCTTCAGGGACATTTGCGCGAGTTTACTTTTTCTAACGAATGCCCTCCAGGTAGAGTCCCGACATCAAGCACATGAGGACGTGATCTGTTCGTCGGTCTTCGGCTATAAGTCGAATTCAGTCGAAGAGTAATAGTAAATTTATAATGAGTTAAATGTGTTCGACTTTTACCAATAACAATAAATTGTAAAGAGCAACTTCAAGGAAACAGCGTTTTCATTTCGTTCGTACTAGATGGTCACTAGATTACACTATCCGTATATTAGAGGCACATGTGTGGCAGCGGTGACGTAACTAGAGGGTTGCCTAGGTACATATGCACATCTAAAGTACTCGATTTTGCCATTGTTATTTGAAGGTATTTATAAAAAATATTTTCTGGGTACGCCACTGAGGCCTTAGTTACTTAAAATAGGTTTTTCACCTTATTTGTTTTTAGAGAAGGTCGAGAAGCATTGCCTGTTATCCAATTAAAATTCACAGCGAAAGATGGATTAGAAGTTAGATTATTTTAATTGCAATTACGATAGATATAAATATAAACATGGAATCAATCTTAGAGATGAAATTTTGTTTTTGTTTATTATTGCTTTTCATTTAAGTCCCAATTTTTAGTAAAAGTTTAGCGATTGGTTATTGTTAACCATAATTAAATTACATTCAATCAATAATCGCGGTAATCTGTTCTTGAGATTACAAATGTGTCGTTATTTCTTAAATTATCAATTTTATATGAAGATTAACTTTGTTTATTAGTGGATATCCGTTGTAATTTATTTGATTTGCTAATATTGGTAAACATATATGTATTTAAAAATAATGATATGTTGAATAATTTCTGGCAAAATGATATAATGGCCGGCAGTAAAAAGTAAAGCTAAAACTTATGTACGGGCTGTGTGATTTTGTTTCTGAAATTAATTTTAATGAATATTTAATAGAATGAAATTGAATGAATAGGTAGTGTTGAATGCAAATTTATTTTGTTAAAATGTATGTCAAACATGCATAGTAACAGCGGGTATATTATTTAATATTGGTATACACCATTATTATGCACTCAAACATTTACTTCTATGTATATTCGTGCACATTGGCATTTGTACATTTACATACATCTACATCAACATTCTATATGTTTAATTACGTGTTTAAATTATTCAACATCTCATTTTTAGCTCTTCTAAGTAAAATACGTAAGGGGTTGACCGGGGTGGTCAACTCGTACTATGTTTACCGGGTTCTTGCCAATCCGATGTGAATGTTTAGGAGATGATGCAGTTAATATCAAACTCGACAATAGTAAGAATAACAAGATAGATATTTTATAAGGAATGATTAAGTTAAGAACAATGACAATTACAAACAACACGAATTTACAAGTATAAACTAGTCAACAGAGAACACACAGTTTCCGGATCACATTTGGTAATGTGATAACAACTACTGATTAAGAGTTCCTTTATATCCCTCGACATACCCATATTCAGTAATATATATTGGACTGACCTAGTTATGAATTCTTATTTTAGTAAGTACGGTAGATTCCCGTATAACGCGGTTATGAAATCGTGTTATAGGAAATCGTGTCATACGAGCATTTACCTCGTATAACACGGATAATATAAATTACATGTATGGGATGATGATTGTCATATTCAATTTTATATACTAAAGTAAACAGGGAATTTGCGCATTTTAGTTATATTGCGCGTTGTATGAGAATTACGCCTTATATAAATAAGTCGTCCCAATATTTTTAGCGCGCTGTAGGAACTCGCGCTATACGGGAGGGTACTGTATGTTATTCTTACGTATTAACATATGGTACACAAACAAATTGCTATAGTTTTCGGTCGTCTGTCTGTAATAATTTAGAAATAATAATATTCTTTCTGATTCCGAAAATATAACTCATATACATAGATGTACATATATTGGATAAATTTGAAAAGATATTAAAAATAAGCACGCTTTTAAATGAGGATACAGCCAACTTGATCAATAAACAAGCTTGGGTACAACGCACCTATGCGTTCAGCTCGCCTTATAAGTAATATATGCGATACGAGTAGCGAACTCCACCCTCCCAGTCCGCGCTTATTAAGTTAAAATATCTGGAGTGGCCTGCACTCAACTTTCTTTTACGTAGTTTTCAATAGATAGATATAATAATATACATATATATATATATATATATATATATATATATATATATATATATATATATATATATATATATATATAATATAATGAAAATACCTGTATAATTATACCAATTTATAATGGATCTGAATTTGAAGTACTTATCGTATTCACTCTTAAACAGTCAAATTTCACAGTAAAACTCTGAAATTGTTAATTAATTATGTCAGCAAATATATAATATAAATTGATTCTATAATAATTTACCTAATACAATTTATTCTAATAAGAAATCAATATTTTAAATATTAATTCATACAGATAACTGTCAATGTAATGCTTTTTACTTTTTGTTTTCAATAAACAAGAAACAAATGATGTAACTCATGGTTGATCCAATTTAAAAATAATAAAATTTGTCACAAGTGTAGGTATAACTCTGGCAACGTAAATAAGATATTTGAGTTTCTTCGTAGCAGTTATCTCATAACTGGTACAATTTATGAAGAAACTTTTCAAACAAAAGTTGTACGAAATATTATTATCTTTCATTATGAATATTACTATTTTTGCCGTAAGTGTAGCCGTTCTAGTGATATTGGAGATAGAACAAAAAATGTATAGAGTAAACATGAACTACGGGTTTGAATATTCTTTTCAAAAATAGGGGGTGCACATCTAGGGTATATACAAGTCTTAAGTTTGAAGTTTCATAATTTTTTGTTCGACCGTTTTGGCCCTAGAGCGTTCACAGACACACATACACACACGGACAGATAGACGTCATTCCGAAAATAGTCACATTCGATTCAGGGAAGGTCAAAACATGTATATCCGTTGAAATCTCGAGTTCGAAATTTTTCATGATTACAATACTTACTTATTACTCTGTAAAAGAAAGTAGGGAAAATTGCGTCAAAGAAAGTTGAGTGTAGGTCATTCCAGATATTTACTATAATTGTTATTGGCATTCTAGACTCCAATATCAATTATAGAAAAGACTTTTTTCTGTGTATCTATCGTCACCATTACGAAAAATAAATATACCAATTTCAAAAGCATTTCCCTAGTAAATGATATGCTTCTTTTAAATTAAAAATTATAATAAATTTTTAATCTTCAATTTTTACAGCTATAACTTTTTCAATAAATTATACCGTTTTCGAGATAGAAAATAAGTTGCAATAAGAGTTAACTTTAAAGTTTGTTTCTGTACCTATGCTTGTACAGATTTTATAGTTCCGTGCGATCACTAAAAAACAGGGAATGTTTAATTAAATTTTGTGTTTTTTATTTATTTTCTAATTATCCTATAAAATTAATGAATAACTGATTTTTACTTTCTTTTACAGAGATCACCAAAAAAATCGAACTTGAGATTTCAACGGATATACACGTTTTGAGCTTCCCTGAATCGAATGAAACTATTTTCGGAGTGACGTCTCTGTGTGTGTGTGTGTGCGTGTGTGTGTATGTGAACGCTCTAAAGCCGAAACTGTCCAACGTAAAATTATGAGACTTCAAACTTTAGACTTGTATATGGTCTAGTTGTGCACCTCTTATTTTTGAAAATAATATTCAAACCGGCAGTGCATGTTACTCTATGCATTTTTTGTTCTATCTCCAATATCACTAGAACGGCTGCACTTACGGCAAAAATAGTTATGTTCATAATGAAAGATAATAATATTTTGCACAACTTTTGTTTGAAAAGTTTCTTCAATAAATGTACCAGTTACGAGAAAACCGGTACCGAAAATTTTAAGAGTCTTGTTTACGTTGTCATGGATTCGAATGTAGCTTAATTAATCGGATCATCTGCGCCTGTCAATATTTCGACAAGAAAACAAAATGGTCTGAATTAGATAAATGACATTTCAGAATATTTCTGTGGAGAAATGGTTAGTTTTGATAGTTAGTACTTTAAAACCATTACAAATTGGTATTGGTATAATTTTCAACCCATTCATTTATATAAGGTAAGCTTGGTTTTCATATTGTTTCTGTTGGATTATTATTTCCTAATATTATATTTTTATAATCAATAAATATTGATGAAAACTACGTAAAAGAAAGTCCCGCGTTGGCCACAACCCATTTTTTTATTTTTTATTAAGAAAATTCACTTTCTCAATATTTCGTAAATAGTAGTAGTAGTAGTAGGTTCTGGATTTTGTATATATTGTAAAGTATAAAATAATACCAGTATATAATTTAACATTATTTTACCCATATATGTACAAATGTAGTCTAATATGGAATTAGACTACTTCGTCAATATGATAAAGTAAGTTCTGCAATGTACTCCTATTTAGTTCCTGAATAATTTTAACTCTCGCCATACACTTTCTGTCTCACTCTTGGTCATTCTCTCTCTCTCACACACAGACTCTCTATATTTCTCTATATCTTCAATAGGTGTAAAGTTTCCTGAAAGCTGAAAGACAAACGCTGATAATACCTCGTTACTTATTTGTCTGTTATTCAAATTTCTACATGCGAATGTAAGAAGTTTGGTTTGGCATATAGCACTGCTGCTGTTAGCTAGCGCCATTAGTTTTGCCCAACCAACGCGTTTCACTGAGCCATTATACCGCCAAGTTTTCAGGCGAATACACAACTTTCAGCATCTACGAGCCGAGCCGAACAGGCAAGCAAACATTCCCAAATGGACACGTCTGATTTCCTATAGTCAAAACTTAATGAACAAATTATTGACGAAAACTGATTCAATATCTGAAAATATATTCTTTGTTTCCTTACAGAGATAACAACCAATACTGTAGGCACAATGCCTCCAGCTCCCATACATTCTCATACGTTTATATATATATATATATATATATATATATATATATATATATATATATATATATATATTTATAGAGGTTGTGGTTGGAGTTTCGTGAAACATTTTATTAATAATAAATAATTAAAACACTTAGTAAAGTTTCATAGTATTTATTTAAAACGACAATTGTTTCGACTGTTAGGTCATCTTCAGGTCTGATACCTTTTACTCTATTTACATGTTTATATATAATTTTGTACAGTCTTATTATCTAAATCTTATATTTAGGAGTGGGGAGTTACTAGCTAACGTTCGTGCTAAGATATGATAAAATTAAAGAAAGATAACCAAATAAAACAATTGAATTACATCCCGTTCGGTACCAAATACGGGCAGAACTGGTAGAGTGTAATTTTAAAGAATTTATTGTATATTAACCCGTTGACTCTATGTTTCTTAATTTACCAGATACAATTACAATAATACGCATATCTAAGGTTTTTTTTTAGTTATACAAAAACCGCCCGATTTTTCAAAATCCCCATAGAAAACCATAAACTGACCATATTTTTAAGATATCAAATTAACAATTCTACGTAAAAAAATATATATGATTTTATTGATTTGAAATATGTTACAAGTTGCGTCCACTACAGTGCACAAATTTAGTCGACGGGTTAAATTGGCAAATTAGCACTTTGAGCGTTATTGGGTATCAGTACTATTTGCTTCAGTTTTTCTTGTATTTCTCGATGCTATAACTGCTTATGTCTAAATATCTACTGTTCAAACATTATACAGTCGGAAATGTTAATACAAATGGGGATACAGTGCATTGAAATAAAATAAAATAATTACCTTATAATAAAGAACGTCTAGGGAAAACATAACATATATTTTTAACACCAAGCCACAGATATATAGATAGTGATTGTATGAGAAAATCAAGTGAAGGTCACTACAGTTTTTTTTGGCTCATTGGGGCAAATGTTATTGAAAGAATACATTACCGGAAAATGTATATATGCTAGCAACGAGCGTGGACTTGTTTGCCTGAATACTTTTTTTTAATATCGCGCTTAGTTCTTAACTCGGCAGTTCTCATTAAAAACTACTTTGCGAGTCTCCATCCCTGCCTCCGTTGGAACATCAAAGTGAACTTGATACAGTTGCCTGGTACGCGGTGTACCGATGCATGTGATCTCATCTTTGTGATACTGGACCTCATTTCTTGTAACTTTCATAATTAACATCATTCAATGATTGCATAGCATACGCTGTAGAGTATTCATTATAAAAATTTAGTTGACCTTTCATCTAGTTTATCTATTTGCACTATCTTCATCTAAAGTGAATTGCATTTAGTATACGTAGGTAGCAACTTATCCATACCACGGTAAAGCTTTATAAGATAGTCGTTCTTGTTCGGTATTTCTCACCTGGAAATTTTATCTTCACACGGCAACTAATTTGTAAGGTTTTCGTACGGTTTTTGTAATAACGAGTAAAATATGTTTAATATTTCAGCATCATTTAATTTCTATTAAAATCTCAAGCTCAAAATTTTGACGAAAGGAATGGAATGAAATGATTACTCATGCTAATTTACGACAATATCGAAAACAGTGAAAGTTATATTATTAAAATTATTCATAAATTTTGTTTGAAAAGTATTCTCAAAAACCTACCATGTAGTAGAATCCCCAGTAGCACCAAATGTCAAAACTATATAATATAAATATTGGTTATATATAGTATCTTGGCTTAAGACAAACCATCAGGTCCATCTAGTTCGAAATAATGCCGCTCCGCTCTCGGCTATTTTAGATGGTGGCGCTACCATCGATTTTGAATGTTCAAGCAACCAGTGTTAGAAATCAGTGATGAAAATGCGCACAGTACTAGAAATTAGCGATTTTTACGCTATAATCAAAGATATTTCATCGAATAATGACTGTTTATTGAATATAAAGTCATTTCGGACACATTGTTACACTTTTGGTCATAGTTATATTTCTTAATTACATAAAATTACTCAAACCCTATCATGATTAAACAAACCTCGATTACGCAAAAACCTACCTACTAATCTTTATAAAAAAAAAAGTCAGTGAATTCATAATTGCATAAATAATGCCTAGTAAAAATGTCATTTTTTTTGTATTTACAGTTTCGGAGATGAAAAATGAAATAGACGAAAACAAATCAAAGGTCAGAATGAAATGTCAAAAAGGTTTTTGTGATAAATCTTCAAGTAATTTGATGATTTGAAGTGTATTTAGTGTGTTGTGTACTTTACACAGAGTGGCATCTGCTATATTATATTGATATTGTATGTCAATGAGAAATATAAATAATTGTTAGTTTATAAAATTAACTTTTATTTATTCTAATTTGAAGTTTGTGAGTCGCTATTAAGCATTTATGTTAAAATGACCGACCAAAAAACAAATATAAATAAAAGTGCAGCCACGTCAGCATCAGACAGTATTTCAATGTGAATTAGTGCCGGACGAGTTACGGAAACATTGTTTGAATTGTAAATCTTAAGTTTAAAGAGAGTAATATGTTATTATTCAATTTTTAAGTATTTAATATGAAATAAGTTCATATTATTGCCTAATTTGCATATATTTTTAGAAAATACGTGTTTCCGTCCATTTATTTTAATTTATAGTTAATATTTTCACTTCAAAATGGCCAAGAAGCAGTGATTTTTAAAAATATGAGTTGCGGTAAGATTCTATAGTTGGTCAAATTATAATAACTGTAAGTAAGTAAATTTCTAATTCTGATTATTAGAGAAATAAAATCTTGAAGAGATAATTCATTGGCATTTTTATTTTTGATGGCACAATCCATTGTATTTTAGCATATAACTAATTATCACTTTTAAAGCTGCCGTCGTGACACTGCAGTTTAATACTGCAAAATTCAGAATCTAGCCTGATTATTTAATTCAAAAACAATAATGAAACTGTCTTAATGATAAAACACTTATGGCCAATTGCACCTTACAAGGTTAAAATCAAAGTTTAACAAAACTTTGTTTAAATAAATCTTAATTTAAATTTATCGGATGTTACACAGTGCATGATAAGCGATCGATTAGTTAATCTCAACATAGTGATCTAAAAACAAAATAGCTTTCAAAAAAAGGACTCGATTTTTTCTTTATTGTTATTTGCGATGTGGAAATTTGTATTACTATAGTAATACAAATTTTCACATATATTATAGTCAAATGATACAAACTGAAGAAAAACCGTGTAATTATTTTTAAATTACATGAAAATTCGCCATCAGTCAAAACTGACCTATGTTCTATATACCATATGGGCACATGGTGCCCACGGGTGACTTTAGTTATATTAGAAATATAAATAGTGTGTTCAGATTAACATAGTTGTAGTAAATAATATATAAATAAATTTTCATAGCTATTAGTTAGAAAAAAGTATTCTAATTCTTCACCGAGTGCTTGAAAACCGTTACATGATTTATCATGGCAATGGTAGAATAATGTTATTTCATATTAAAACCATATGGGCACATGGTGCCCACGGGTGACCCTAGTAAGTATAAGAAAGTCCATTGTCGCACACTGTAGATTGTTATATTGAATTAATACTATTTCAGCTATATATATATATATATACGTTTTGAACAAACATAATTTAATTTCCGTTAATATCTTGAGTTCGAAAATGTTGATGAATACACTATTTCCTTTTAGACTTCGTCCAAGAAAGTAATAAATAACTGGCAATGCTCCAATATATCCCGACAAGTACCTACCTACCTAATACGGTTCTTGTTAAATCGACCCACAATAATTTATGTAAAATTGTATTTTGTCTCGTTATGAAATCACAAAAAGTTTATTCGCTGTACAGCAAGTACAAACTGGAAAGCGACGGCAGAGAAGGTGGCGGGTGGTTGTGCATATTTATGATCGTCGGTGTTGCAATATTGAAGAAAATTATAATCAGGTCTGAGTGCAGCTTGCCACAACATGCATTGTTATATCTTAAAATGCGCGCTTAAGTATTTATGGCCGTGTGAATAGAACGCGCCGCGAACCACGTGTCGCTTGCTTTCACGAATAGACACTAAAAAATTGTCAATGTCAATTTGTTCAACAGTGATGTACGTACACGAAAAGATGAGAGGTTACTGTCATGGCAGCCCTTTACTTATTAAAATTCAAAATGCCTGTAGTACATACGGCTTATTAACATAAGAAATGTTATATGTTAGCATTAAGGAAATATATGAAACCCGTCCTTAAACAAAGTGAACCTAAAGTGGATATGGAGTAGATTCCTTTGAAAAACGGACAATAAAACTGTGAGTAATTACCGATAGTACATCTTTCAGAGTTTAAATCTCGCACTCAAAAACGCAGCAAGTCTGAGCGGTCGTGTCAGCCGAAGCGAATGATGAATGATCTGATGTACATATTTCACTATGTTGCATTCTTGTGCACACATGATTGAGCATTGCAACACTCTGTCTATATGAATACTGCAGTCTGAAGAAAGGCACCAAGAATTTCTAAAGTGTCGTTATTAACTTACGAACTGGGCAACTTCAAGTAACGAAATGAATGCAATTTCTCTGCTAAATATACAAGGAAAATGCAATGCAACACAACATTGAAGAATGACAAATTTACTTTACCACCCGATTTTACGGTCATTATTTTAACACTACAAAAACAAAGTAACTTTGAAAACGTAAACCATGACTGAAACATCGGGTAGTACTTAGGGATTGTAATTGATTTAAACTGGATTCAAGAATATACATAGGTTTAGAATGCCATCAAAATCAAAATTGTCTTCTAAATATGAGCGTTTGAATACGAGCAAGCCAATTTCGTTACTGTAATAATCGCGCAGGCGCATTGTGAAATAGTTTTAAAGGTTTTATTACGTATTATTCAATATTGCACAAACTCACCCACCCACAGCAGTGTATAAAAGTCTTTAACAGAAATGTGTTGAAAATTCTAAACAATAGCATTATTGTAGCATAAAGCTTTCTCACACCTTTGCGTACCGATTTCACACAAAATTAATAATTGCCCAAGTAAATCTATTACGGAGTTTAATACTACGTCCTCCATCTCCTTCCATTGTCTCGCAATTGTGTACTATGTGAGTTATGATATTCACCTTAGGTATTATAGTAAAAACGGAAATATATGAACGTCTATTGTTTTGCATAAATCCCGTAGATCTGCCGATATTTTCACAACAATATGCCTCGCGGAATGTAACATTAACGTATAGTATCGCTATACCAGTGGTACCTCAACTGTGTTATCTGTTATTATTTTAGAATTATGTAATATTACCGTTGTATTGCACACAAATAGATATTACACCCATTATGATGATATTTACAAAATTAAACGAAACCTAACTAACACTTAATTATATTTGCAATCACTAAAATAATTTACATTTTTACAAATACTTCGCACAGTTCGAGTAATTGGTTCCGCCAATATCTCGAGCTGTTTGTGAACCGAACTAATCGAGGAACTGTTATGGCTGTCGCTTAAGACGTTGAAAGGGAAATCACTGAATCATAATGCCGCATTCACATTCTTGCCGTGTCTAGGTACATACATATAATATAGGGAACCCCAGAACAAATTGAAATATGTATGTACAAAAAATGCATAATGTAAGCAAGCACTTCCGGTTTGAATATTCTTTTCAAAAATAGGAGGTGCATTCTAGACCATATAAAAGTCTTAAGTTTGAAGTTTCGCAATTTCAGGTTCGACAGTTTTGGCTCTAGAGCGTTAACACACATACATAGACACACACACACAGACGTCATTCCGAATATAATCACATTCGATTTAGGGAAGGACATATCCGTGCATATTCGTTGAAATCTCGAGTTCGAAAATTTTCATGATTAGAAGACTTACTTATTATTCGGGAGGGAAAGTAAATATTATATTTTAAACTAAATATATATTACAATTAATAATTTTGTATGGTCTTTTTGATGAACGTGAAGAAATGTCAAGGATATAAAATATCATAGAAATAATCATAAAATTATTGAGATTTTAAAATGTTTTCTAAGGAGAGGATTAAGGGGCGCTCCAAATTTTAGGGCCCTATGATTTCAGAAATATACGGGCGATTGGATTTAAACTACAAATGGATTAAAATGGGAAGCAAAAAAAAAAGAGTCTGTGTATCAAATTTGGTCTTACGAGTGACCGACGACAACATCCAAGTATATGAGTTATGTATATATTTGGATGGCAACGAAACAAACAGTTATTGTTAAGGAAACTTTTTGATCCGAGAATGCTATAGACACACGACCAATTGCTTTAGCTCTTTTGTACTTCGTATGGCGAGCTAAAGAATATATTTTTGTGTGAATATATTATGTGCAGGAAATATTACAAATTTTTACGTTATTTTATTAACGATTTATAAGATTTTTCACCAAACGATGACGTACCTGAACTGTATCAGAGATTCTACTGTATATAAGTTATATATATTTTCGGAAACAGGTCGAGACAATCATTTTTTAAGATTTTTATCCAAGAATGTTACAGACACACGACCAAATACTGTAGCTGTCTTGTACTACTGTACGACGAGCTAAAAATACATAAAAGCAAAACATACTGAATCACACGGATCAAAAAGATTTAATTAAAAATTTGTATTCATTTAAGGAAATTCTAGCAAATATCGTAGTTATATTTGTTGAACAATAACATATGTTACAGCTATCCCAAATATAAGTCCTTAACAAGCTCAGAACCGGAAGATTCTGTTTATTTGCTTGAATGGCTATGTGAATGTAAAAAGTAAAAATATGTACCTCACTACAATACGGGTTCTATAGAAATGCGGGATGCGGGTCAGGTCGGCGTTCCATCGTTGGGACTAATGGTCACTTTATGGCGTTGCTCCGTCGCTTAATGTACATTTGTTTTCATTTAGGTCACTTCAGCTGCCGGTGGTGCTGCGAGCGCTCTCGAGAGTCTTGGCTCAGTAATGCCATCTACTACCGTAGCCACCACCACATCTTTCACTCCAATCCCGACAAAATAACTACAATTATGTCAATCTTGAGCGTACGCTTGTTCAATATATTTTCACTGCTTTTCCAAACCTACTTTGTCAAATGTTTATTTTTGACTAATTTGTAACACGCCTACACACCCTTCAACACACAACACATATAGATATTCAGCACACCATCATCCATCATCGCAAATATTCAGAAGAAGACTATAAATTGGTCGAAATATACCCAACCTTATTATTTCTATCTATGTCCTCTGCTGCAATTTGACTTTATTGATCAAAATATCACATTAAATACTTTGTTAAATATTATCTACCAAATAGATGAATTTTGGTTGTGTTCTTAGAATTCTGTACAAATTGCCAGTCAAAATTTAACAATTTGCACCTGATTTACAGTTGTAACGAATTATAGTGTACAAATGTCTTGATGATGTATCCCTTAAGGTTTCATGTTTTATTGGAAATTCAATTAATTCCTTAATACTGACACATATGAACACACTCCCACATTGTTTAGATTGACAATTCCTTATATCACGGTGGCCGACGGCATAGTGTTGAATAAGCACAAGAAAACTCCTGGACCATTTCTATTTATCATTTCGACCAGAGATTTCAAACTGTTTGTCTTCAACTCAGAGTCCAGATTATTTCGTTACTATAAATTATATTATAGACTATTTAAGTCTGATGTCATTAATGTAAAAATACATTCAAAAATCTTAACATTTTCACTAAAATCATTACTTACGTATTGTATTGAAACACCAAATTCTTGGATTTGTCCATTATTGTTTTCACCGATATACTTTTGGTGCCAATTTATATATTCTAGTAGGCCTGGCATTAACCTCGGCCGTACTAAAATATAATGTGCTATCGGCGATCATGCTGCATGCAAATTTCGCATGGCCACTGGACATTTTCGTTTTCAATGTTGCCTCATACGAATTGGATATTACGCGAGGTCGGCCTCTACATCAAATTTTATTTCCTTCGTGTGTAGAAATAACACATGCCCTACTCGCCAATTGTTACTTTCTTGTACGTAGGAAAACGGAAGTTTTGTTATTTAGCATTCTTTTGAGAGATTTGGAATAGATAATATCTATCTAAAGATTTCTTGTACACAATCAACAAATAAAAATTGTAATCATAAATAAGTGAAAAATAAGATTTCTTAGCAATCAGTAAGTGCTGTTCAAATTTACATAATCTTGTAAAATATATATAGTGTACCATGTTAACACAGCTAATATACGTATATAAGTCCTGATGAAGGAATACGCTTCTTTACATCAAGGTTATGAAATATTAGTAAATAAATGACATATTATTAAAATTGACCATTATTTTAAAGTAGACAAACAAATAATACAAGTTAGAACTGGACAAAAAACGATATATCGAGGCATATCGGTACCATACCTGCTATCGAGGTATCGTTACTAGAAAATGTATGTATCAATATTTCGATGATTACAAAAACCTATCTACGATATCGATATCTAGAATATCTTAGATATCTAAAATATCTTCGATACCCTCAATATTTATGGCATTTTTGATCTTACATATGTATATATATCGCTATCGATACTTAATAACGGAATCTATGTGTTGACCAGCCTTAATGACAATACATTGCTTGGTGGGTATGAAAATTGAAGTAATTTTTTTTTGGTACTACTGCTTTTTGCTTAATTTAATTTGTAACAATGTTTATCTTAAATTAAGAAACAGAAGCAAATTTGAATATTCAACTACAATTTCGATTTCCGAGACTCAATGTTTATATATAATATTGTGTGTTCACTCTAGTGGGTGGTTCACTCGAAATGCTGTTTACAAACTTCGACTCCACTGTATTATATGATTTATATTGTTATTTGACATTATTCTGAATGACATTAATAAAGAACGGAATCTTTCAGAAGTGTTCAACCTAGTTAAATAAACCAAGTCCAATGAATAGTAAACGAAAGTAATAAAGTATTGGAGTGAATGCAGCGCCGATACTGGTGCACTGTGGGTAATTCCAGGGTGTACGTGGCCCCGTAAATCGGAACTAACAGCTGAATTACATTCCCAACTATTACATGCACTGAACGTCAATCAGACAACTTTACTATATACACTGAATATACAGGCTCCATTTGCGCAAACATTTGCGTACCCAAACGGCCTCTATTTACTAATTAGATAATTGGAAAAATTATATTGCTTTCACTTAATATGATTAAGTTCATTTGCGTTATCATACGTTTTAATTTAACTATTTGGAATATGTTCTATAAAGATACATTCACAAATCGAAATTTTAATTAGGATTTACTTTCATGTTTACGTTCCTCTTCATACGCATTTCCACGCAAGCGTTCATAAAACCTTATTTACAAATTACTTAACTTACGAGCTTGCAAACGTCAAAATTTCATTTATACTAACGACCCACATCGTAAGTACAACCAATGAAAATGTTTGTAGTATGATACAAACATATAGAGTTATCATTGTCTTGTTTTTTAAACCAAAAATATATGTATACATAGTATATTTAAAGCAATTTGGTACAAGTTAGTAGTAAAATAGACAGACTGGAAGGAAATATAAGAATCAATGTTTAACAAAAAAAAGAAAACCCCGAAAGTCAAATTAATTTGGAAATTTTCAGTCGATAATGTACTATTAATATGACCAATATCTATTAGTAAGAATGGGATTGATTACTAGCGTTATGATTATTGCATTTTTGAACGATCTTCTAATTGTAATTTCTAATTCATAAAAGTAATACAAAAATGTAAGTGTAATTTCGATATGTGAATAGACCTTTAAGCTGTTTTTTTTTTGGTAATTAAGATAAGAAATTACAAATAATAAATATGTCTGTATTACGACAAGCAATTCTAGCATTCATAGCAACAAAATGAACACAATTAATTATAAATTTTGTGTCTGGGAACGCTAGCATTACATGTCATAACGCAAACAAGAATTATTACTCGTAATTTCATAGCTTAATTACTAACTGTTTCGTTGTGAATACACCTTTAGTTTCACACCGTTTAGTTTTAGAAACGAAATCCATTTTGATAACATAAACATTGTTCTAGCACAATTAGCTCTAGGTTTCATTACGTTCTGGCACAAACCACATCATCGTAAAATGAAACAAAATTAAACAACTTCGAGTTACGATCCACACCCTCGAAAAATATGTTGTATGTTTTGAAATAAATGTATAATTTTATAATAGGTAAAAATAAAATATTAATTATATTATATAACAAAACAAAATTTAGTATTATGTTGTACTCAAAGCTAGAGAAGGCGTTATTGGTAATCGGCGTAAAACTAACCGCCGTATTACACTTATTTAACAATTTAATATTTAATACAAAATTCAATTTATGTACAAAATTACATTTGCAATTTCATACAAAATTAATAGTTGAAATGTATTTTTAAGTTTTCCAGTGATGAATACTTATCACTTGTATTCTGCCAAACATATTCGTCCAACTTACCGGCAGAATTACGTATTGTTCTTACCCGCCAATACAGTGGGTAATACTTGCGCACAAATTGGATTTGTCTAATTCTCGTAGCTGCTATGTTTATATTCTTGTGGTTTGTCCTACCTAAAACCTAACTCAGTTGTATGATTATTAGGCAAGGCGAACGTGTATGCGGTCGGTGTGCACGAACCCGATTTTAATTGCATACAGACAATTATACTTGAAATTTATTATTATTATCGTAGTTGCACGGTGCTACAATATGGACACAGATTTGGTTAAGAATTCCATCTGCTTGTTATTGATTTTCACATTTTCGTATTATCTGCTGTAACAGTTATTCACCATATTAAGTACCGCTGCATTTATATAGAATTGCAACATAAAACGCCAGTCATAATTTGATATATTTTATTTAAATATACTTTAGAATTTAATACTCAACGTATACATCTGCTCGTATTAATTTTCAAATCCCATTTCTACAGACAAAAGAGTGAGTGTGAGCGCGAGAACAAATGAACCAAAAATGAGAGAGTGTGGATTTGCATGAATTGTACCGTGAAAGTTTGGCACCGCCACCCAACTTTGCTAGCCGTTTCCCGAATATGATAACAATGAAAATCCTACTCCAACATTACTATATCCGGCATACCTAAGTTGTTAAAGCTTCATATAAATCTCTACGTCTCCCCCTTTAGTCCTGCTATGACACCTCCCACCTTCATCAAAGAAAACTTGGATTTTATTTATACTAGAATTTAACTAATTCTGGTATTTAGAAGGTATCGCACTTCAAACTTGAAGGTTTTTGATAGCATTTTAAAATCACTGGACCGTAAAATTTCGCTGTAACAATATTATCATTAGCACTTTGACTCTCCGAAAAATGGATCCACAGTTGATAATAGGTCGAATATAACGTTGCACAAATTGATTAAAAGAAGAAATGTTTCAATAAAACAAGAATTTATGAAAGCACCAATACTTCCAGCTTGACTTAGGTTCTTCAATAAAATGTAAACAATCTTGGCGTATAGTAAATCAATATATTATTTTACTTATATATTATATTTGGAAACAAGTTTCAAGCACTGTTACTTAAGGGGGCATATACCTATCTAACGCCTAAAAGTAACCTATTTTCTTGAATTTTTTTTTGTACAAGGATAAGGCTACCAATTAAACTTTTTGCAGTTTATAAAGCATGTATTTCTCTTTTTAAAAACTCCTTTATTCCGCCCCCTTACACTTCGAGCTGGGTTACATGAAACCAAAAAGTTAATTTCGCGTCGTTTGACGGATTTTTCTATCAAAATTCGAATATGTCATAAAATAGCGGCCTGTTAAGTCGATTTTTCGCCTTATATTTTCGTATTCATTCTTAAATAATTTCTCTAAAAGAATATGTAACGAAGAAGAAAAAAAAACGATTTTTTGAAAACGCAAAAGGTATATGCCCCTTAATGAAAACATATTTAATTATTCAAAATTATATTATTCCTAATGTTTCACAAACGCGCTACTTGGAAAAAGAATCTGCAGTGCCGTATACTGGACTTTCATGTACGTATAGTCTAAGAATATGTGTGGATAGTTCTTGGAATATTTTTATGATTTTATTACTAGAAGATTACTTTACTCATGCCGTTTCGAGATAGTAAGAAAGCTGGAGTGGCCTTCACTCGATTTTCTGGTGCTTATTTATAATAAAGTTTTATTTTGTATTAAATTCACCTTACGATAGCTATGAAACCAAAGCAATATGTATTGTATCTAGGGAAAGATAAATATAAACTACCATTTTCGAAGGTGATTTTTCTGTAATTGGTACATTTTTCAAAAAATCTTTTCAAACAAAAGTTGCTTATAATTATAATATCTTTAACCATTATTTTTTTAAGTACTAAGATTATTATGTGATCAGGGCTTTAACTTTTGTCAGATTCACTTTTTCTCTAACTCATGTGGATTTTAAGTTATTTAACAAGCAGCAAGAGCAAACCTTTATTTCCGGTTAAAATATTGTCTGCAAAAATAGAAGGTTTTCTTCCGAGGCATAAAAAATCTTAAGATTTAATAAAGGCTGTAGCTATAGAGCGTACATACACACATGCATACACACACAGACATAATTTCGATTCTGAGATGGTCAATAAATGTATTTCCGTTAAAATTTGTTCATGATTATAATACTTCATTTTGCAATTTGTCCAAGAAAGTAAATAGGAGCAGAAGTAACCTTTAACCCCGTTTTAAATTTTGTGTATCAATATAAAAAAAATCTTGAGGGTTATACAAATAAATTTAAAATTTTAAGTTTTATAATTAATCACGCAAACGTCATCTCAAAAATAATCAATATCAATTCAAGGAAGCCCAAAATGTGTATTTCCATTTAAATCTTAGGTTTTTAAAATATCAGTTTTACATTTTTTCCTATAAAATTTCTCCCAATAATGAGCAAAAAAATAAAAATAAATTGTGAGTACTATTTTTTATTCGTACGTGATCAAATATTGCTCTTGCGCCATACTTCTAGAAGTAAATAATTTGGGAAATTAGACCGACATTTATATTGAAATTCTAATAACCGGATAGAACTATTTGTAGGATATCTGAAATAATTTGATAGTAATATGATTGTTATTAAATCAACACAAGTGCATTAATGTTCAGTAATTATGTGATTGAAACTAATTATTGATGAAAATTAGTATTTGAAATTGTGATTAATATGACACACACACACACACATATATATATATATATATATATATATATATATATATATATATATATATATGCACGCACACACACACACACACACACACATATATATATATATATATATATATATATATATATATATATATTATTAAGAGGAGAAAACGCTGGGAAGAGTAAACCGATGGATTTAGATTATCTGTCAGGAATTTTTTTCTAAAACATGTATGATGAAATATAAATGCGAACACAGAGAAATTATAACAAGTGTATTAAAACAAATATTACACACATAAATAATAATAATCATAAATGTAATATAAGAAAACAATGGTATCACTTGGTCGACGCTGATTGGGCCCCGGCAAGACTACGACATGTCCTGAAATTAGTAATTAAAGGAAGACTTGAGTATGGACGATATACTCAGTAAGTAGCTCAATAATAAAAGTATTACAATGATTAGTAAGTCAAAGTCGGGACAAGTCTTTAGCGGATTTAAATCTCCTCACGTCATACAAGCCGCACTTGTACAACGGGTACCAAACAAATCGAGAGTGATCAGCTCCGATACAACTGTTACAACGACGTGGTGATAAAACAATATTGGGCCGCAAACAACGCATATTATGAGCTCAGTTGAATCTGACGATTGCTTCTCATAGAACAATTAACATTAACTAAATGTGGTCAGTTATTACCGATACTACACATTCTATGAGGTCGACTACAAGAGACGATTGCTTCTCATTAAAATAAACAATATGGGGTCGACTCTACGAGACGATTGCTACCCATTATCAAAATATGAGGTCGACTAGATACAACTGATGGCACACAGCAACCCATAATAAACAACAGGCCATAAAACACTAAATACGTCACCAAACATCCCAAAACATCTTTCCCTCCATCACAATGTCCATACAGTTGTCAGTATGATTATTCAATTCATCCGTATAATTAGTAATGATGCTTAATGTACTTAAAAACTATAATACATGTAGTAAGAGCTAACTTACTTGATATTAACTGGTTTTTATAACTAAAACACAATACACATTGAAATTAACCAACTCGCTAACCAGAATGATGCGTAAAACACAACGCTTGGGTTGCCAATGCTACTCATGCGTTGTTGCAACGGAAACACCAGCAATAATGCACGGGAACGACTGTCAACCTATATGGGTGCAGTCTTCAAAATGTTACGCGCGTTCTCCTCGTCCGAAAATCTCTAACAACTCGGCCATCCTGATAAAATGTGAACGTCCCCGTTCACCTGTAGATAGACTAAAAGAAAATTCTACTTACGAATGTTTATTTCTGATTCTGATTCAAACTGGATGAATCATTGTGTGGTATCCAGGGTTTAATGTGATCTGACGCTTCAATGTTTTCGAATGATGCTCGTTGGCTACGATAGGAACCAGGCAGCTCCATAATAATATACCTCGTACTTCTTCGCTGGTCTATGATGTTTATCGTACGTCTCTTTTTGTTTCTGCTGGTCGATCCTTATCTTTTGAGCAACTTCTGTTCGTGACTGGTGGATATTGTCAGTTACTGGTCTTAAATTTTGAATTTCCAAACTTAACTGTGAGTCGGCAGGAGCTCGCGGTTTGAATCCAAAAAGAAGTTCTGATGATGTTTTTTTTCCTGTTGCGGTGTTGATCGTATTATTTATAGCAAACTGAATCGTCGGTATTTTCTTCTCCCACTGTCGTTCTTCGTCGATGGAAGTGGACAAAGAATTTAAAATGGTTGAATTATATCTTTTAACCTGTCCGTTTGCACGCGGCGTCGCATCTGCAGTTTGTTCGTGCTTTAGGTCTTTACTTTTACAGTAATTCGTAAATGCGTGAGACGTATAACATGTACCTTTGTCCGTTATGATTCTATTTGGACTCCATAAACCTCAATGATGTTATTTAGGAATTTTATAACTGGAGCAGTCTTCGTATCATTTGTCGCATAAATTAAAGTGAACTTCGTAAAGGAATCGACAGCTACGATTATATAACGTTTTCCTGTTGTACTTTTGTTGAAAGATCCTAGGTGATCAATATGTACGGTATGAAATGGAATCGCTACTTTCTCTATCGGATGAAGTAATCCTTCTTGTTTACCTCTTGGCTTTTTGTGGTATAGACAAGGTATACAAGATTTGATGTGTCGTTGCACGTATCGACGCATTTGAGGAAACCAATAAGTTTCACACAACTTTCTTAATGTTTTCTCTAATGAAAAAAATGTCCGAACTCGTCATATGCTGAGCGAACCACTTGTGCGCGCATCCCTTTCGGTACTACCCATTGTTTTGCTCCATTCGATGTTCTATAAATTCTATTATCTTCCAAAACATAATTTTTATGGATGTCACGTTCGTAGTCCGTTTTTGGTGATTTTTGTAAAGTTTCATGAATCAGTTGTATTTTTTTCGTCACGTAACTGACACCCAGTCGGTAGTTTCTATTCGAAAAACATAATTGTCATTGTCAATTTCTTTACCTGCAATTGGATTCCTACTAAGCGCATCCACATGAGCCATTCGTAATCCGGGTCGATGTTCGATGTTAAAAGTAAATTCTTGGAGTAGCAACCACCATCTTGCTATCCGGGGCACCAGGTCCTTCTTAGTTGCGGCGGTACGAATTGCACTACAATCTGTAATTACTTTGAAGTTAATGCCGACTAAATAAACTCGATGCTTTTTCAAAGTTTCGACAACTGCTAGAGTTTCTTATTCGTATGAATGATTTTTTTTTTTTTGCTCCTGTGGTGTTGTTTTACGGTTGTAGCATACAATCGGTTGCATCTTTCTATTCTCTTGTTTTTGCAGAATGATTCCGCCTAATCCATATTTACTGGCGTCTGTATGAACTTCGGTTTCTGCGTTGGGGTTAAATATCGCTAATATTGGTCTTTGAATTAACTGCTGTTTCAACTCTTCAAAAGCTGATTGTTCTGTCTCAGTCCAGATCCAGGTTTTGTTTTTTTCTTTGTTAAGTCGGTTAGTGGTCGTGCAATTATAGAATATTGTTTAACAAAATGTCGAAAGAAACCTGTCAAGTTTAAAAACTGTCGTACTTGTTGGACATTTTGTGGTACATTAAAGTTGGAAACTGACTTAAATTAACTTGATCCGGGTTTTACCCATCGTTATTTATTTCAAATCCTAAGTAGTCTATTTTTACTTGAAAGAATTTGCATTTCTTTGGGTTTAAAGATAAATTATGATTCAAGAATGTTTCTAATAATAGTTTTAAACGTTTTATTCCTTCGTCAAAGTCTGGTGCTGAACCTCGTATCTGGTGCTAAACCTCGTAATGGTCCCAAGATTTTATTCATCATGATACTGGAATTTGATAATATCCCGATGTCATATCTAGAGTGGTATAAAATTTACATCCACGTAATTGGTCCAATTGGTCATCGATTCGTGGTAATGGATGTCGATCGTGTTTCGTGATACTGTTTAATTTGCGATAATCTACACATAAACGTTGTTCTCCGTTTTTTCTCTCTTCGTACACTAGCATTGATAAAAAGGTCTTCTTTTGCTTCGGTTCGGCAAATTATGTGTCCAACATAATTGGGTGGTATAACCGTAGCTTCTTTTGCCCATAAAATGGCTCTAGCTGGAGGTAAAGTCTCAATGCCTGGTAGCACTGAATTAGTTTGGAAAATATAAACTCTTTCAGGATCTTAATGAATTATTACATGCGGTTTCTCCGTAAAAGTTTGTCCAATTAAGATTGGTATTTGTTGAATGTCGTCATCTACTGCATTTGTGATCAGCACAGCTGGTTGGCCACCCTTACGAGTTTCCTCAGGTTTCCATCCAAATGGTTCGGGGTATCTTCGGTTTGGAACTTTTGCGCGGCAAAATGTTGATGTGTGGCCTTCCTTTCCACAACTGTAGCAACGCACTGTGCGTTGATCGACATTCGGTTTCTGTCTCACTCTTTCGAACTTCCGAAAATGTTGTTTGCCGTGTTTTACGTGAAATCTTGGAATTGTGAAATTCGGCTTTTGCGCTTCAACAATTGTTTTCAAGAATAACAGCAACGACTCTGGTGTTTGATGATTCCCCGTTCGTGTTGTTTCTTGGATCGTGACGTCATTTCGCTCCAACGATATACCGTTTTCAATTGTTCCACTTTTCCGATCCATATGACAATATCTTGAGTATTGTCTGCGGGATCAAAAGCTGGTAAGGACTCGCCATAAAGCATCGTAGTAACATTTTCCGTCAACTTCAACATCATCTCCGATAGTTGCGTCAACTGCGTAGAGTTGGTGTTGAGGTCCGAAGCAAACGCAACACTTCTCGGCGACCGACTGCGCTCTCCCTCTTGCACATTGACGACCATTCTGTCGTCCTCCTCGCGTTGTGCGGCTAATCTGGTACGGGGCATGTTGTATAGATTTATTCCCAATAAATCTAGGTAAATAAATCCAGGTAATCCCACTTCTGAAGTTATTAAGAGGAGAAAACGCTGGGAAGAGTAAACCGATGGATTTAGATTATCTGTCAGGAATTTTTTTCTAAAACATGTATGATGAAATATAAATGCGAACACAGAGAAATTATAACAAGTGTATTAAAACAAATATTACACACATAAATAATAATAATCATAAATGTAATATAAGAAAACAATGGTATCACTTGGTCGACGCTGATTGGGCCCCGGCAAGACTACGACATGTCCTGAAATTAGTAATTAAAGGAAGACTTGAGTATGGACGATATACTCAGTAAGTAGCTCAATAATAAAAGTATTACAATGATTAGTAAGTCAAAGTCGGGACAAGTCTTTAGCGGATTTAAATCTCCTCACGTCATACAAGCCGCACTTGTACAACGGGTACCAAACAAATCGAGAGTGATCAGCTCCGATACAACTGTTACAACGACGTGGTGATAAAACAATATTGGGCCGCAAACAACGCATATTATGAGCTCAGTTGAATCTGACGATTGCTTCTCATAGAACAATTAACATTAACTAAATGTGGTCAGTTATTACCGATACTACACATTCTATGAGGTCGACTACAAGAGACGATTGCTTCTCATTAAAATAAACAATATGGGGTCGACTCTACGAGACGATTGCTACCCATTATCAAAATATGAGGTCGACTAGATACAACTGATGGCACACAGCAACCCATAATAAACAACAGGCCATAAAACACTAAATACGTCACCAAACATCCCAAAACATCTTTCCCTCCATCACAATGTCCATACAGTTGTCAGTATGATTATTCAATTCATCCGTATAATTAGTAATGATGCTTAATGTACTTAAAAACTATAATACATGTAGTAAGAGCTAACTTACTTGATATTAACTGGTTTTTATAACTAAAACACAATACACATTGAAATTAACCAACTCGCTAACCAGAATGATGCGTAAAACACAACGCTTGGGTTGCCAATGCTACTCATGCGTTGTTGCAACGGAAACACCAGCAATAATGCACGGGAACGACTGTCAACCTATATGGGTGCAGTCTTCAAAATGTTACGCGCGTTCTCCTCGTCCGAAAATCTCTAACAATATATATATATATATATATATATATATATATATATATCTCAACAACTCAACACTTCAATTCATATAGATGTTTTCGTCTAACTAATCAATTGACATTTTTAATTGAAAATTTGTTTCAAATAATTCTATAAATATACATTCATATTATTTAGACATCAGCGATGTGGTTTTCTGGTCAAATTCAAAAATGTTTTCTGTATATTCACCTACTAAAATATTTATATATATATATATATATATATATATATATATATATATATATATATATATATATACATATATATATATATATATATATATATATATATATATATATATATATATATATATATATATGTATATATGTATATATATATATATATATATATATATATATATATATAAATATATATATATATATATATATATATATATATATATATATATATATATATATATATATATATATATGTATACAGTATATTATTGATTATCCGGCATGCGCGGGGAATTCAGTGTGTCGTTAGTTGACGGCGTTAAAATATAGACGTAAAAGACGCAATATTAATGTGTTATATAATCGCGCATCAGAGTGTGTATTGCTTATACTTAATACAAAAATACAGATTTTTATCCGAATGAGATTCATATGATTCGTATACTTTATACACAAATTAGTCAATAAGGTACGGTTATTAGCTCGTCGTATAAGGTACAGAGAGCTAAAGCAATCGGACGTGTGTCCGTAACATTCTCGGATTAAAAAAATCCTTAACAAAAAGTGTTTGTCTCGTGGTCTTGAAGCTAAAAATATATATAACTCATATACTTGGATGTTAGTCGTCGCTCGCTCACTCGCTCGTTCGCTCGTAAGATACCGAAGTAATTTATAACAAATTTGCAACACATATTATTTGGCATCCCATTTGAATCTTCTTCCAGTTCAAATTCAATCGTTCGTATACTTCCGGAGTGATAGGCCCCCAAAATTTGGTGCTTTCTTTAATACTGCCCTTAAATCAAAAATAAAAAAGCACCTGATAAATTTACAAGTATATACAAAATTATTAAATACTATAATTTTAAAATATGCACTAAATTTTAATTGATTTTTTATATCAAAATAATCAACAAAGGAAATTTATAGATTAAATACTTAATCAATCTAACTAAATCAATGAAATCAAGGAAAATCAATAACAAATTGTTCATACTCTCAAGGTCTTTATTCTAAATCAAAGTTATACCTTCATCCTGAAATTTAAATCACGTCATACATAATTACGAGAAATATTATAAAAATGCTGGTCTATAGTGATATTTCGGGGTATAGGTTTGATATATCCTGCAAAGCAAATTTCACGCTAGTCATTTGATAATTGTTAGATGGGTACCAAACTAATTTACACCAATTAATATTCGAATTAACAAACGTCCCAATTAGATTCACTGTTTAACAAAATACACCAAAATAATAGTAATAAGTAATATTACTTATTATTATTTGAATTTAGTAAATATATAGTTTTCAAATTCACAAATACTTCACATTACAATACGAAACTGCAAACTGTCTTCATGCACGCATTAGCAATATTTTTAATTTCAAAATGACTATTATATATATAAGCATATATGTGTGTGAGTATGTTTATATATAGACAAACATTTACGAAGTAACATTATCGGCTCAATAAATTTCCATAACAAAAGTACTTGTCTCGTAGCTGTAAATATATATATATATATATATATATATATATATATATATATATATATATATATATATATATATATATATATATATATATATATGTATATATTACTCGTATACTTAGATATATGTTATTTGGTATCCCATTTGAAACCGCTAGCAGTTTAAATCACCTTTATACAAAAAAATTATGAAATAATTCTGAGCTAAATTTTATGTTTACAAAATATCTTCATATTGTGAACAAAAATAAAGAAATATTAAATATAACATTTATGATTTTTGTAATATCATTTTTATTGGTGATCCCTAGATCACCAAAAAAGTCGAACTCGAGATTTCAACGGAAATACATGTTCTGACCTTCCCTTAATCGAATGTGACTATTTTCAGAGTGACGTGTGTGTGAATGCTCTAGAGCCGATACTGTTGAACCTAAAATTGTGAAACTTCTAACTTAAGACTTGTATAAGGCCTAGTTGTGCACCTCCTATTTTTGAAAAGAATATTCAAACCGGAAGCGCATGTTTACTCTATGTATTTTTTGTACCACTAGAACGGCTGCACTGAACCAAAATTGTTTTTTTTGAAAAATTTCTTTAGAAAATGTACCAGTTACGAGGAAACCGCTACGGAAAATCTTAAGAATCTTATTTATATTGTCATGGAAATGTTTTTATAATAATTTTCCTTATAATTATCATATTAACTTTGTCTGAAAAAAGTATGACAGATAAACAAATTTAAATTATATACGTCATTTTGCGCTGTTTAACACCAATAGATCTACTGAGAAGGTGAATTTAAAAGAATCCACATCTATGTTTCATATTGAAGAAACAATATTTGATAACATCATAAAAAAAATAAGCTAACTGATACAATTTCAGTGTATTACTGTGGAGTATTGGTATTTTTTGACAGTCTGTTTGGAATATACATAAATATATTTATATATATATATATATATATATATATATATATATATATATATATAAATATATAAAATTAAAACTACGTAAAAGAAAGTTCTGCGTTGGCTACAACCCATTTTTTATTCTTGGTATATACGATACTTGCTTAGAAATGACAAGCATTGACAAAATTGAATACTATATATACTTTTTATAAGGAAAGCTGAAGGAATAGGTGCCTATGCTTTTTTATATGGTGTATCCATGTGGTACTACATTTATATTTTACCCTAATGGTACATTCATACTAAAGGCTTATTCTGTCATGGTTACTAGGTTACTACATTTACAAAATTACTTCAATAAAACGCTATTTCTATTTGTTGATTGTATCCATGGTTACAACATTTTCAAAATTGTTTCACTATAATCGAAATCGCAGTATCTTCGAATGTAAAAATTAAAAACATAAACAATTAAACATTTGCTTACATTGTTTGCATTTATTTCATGTGTTGTGTATGTTACTTCGCGATTTGCATTGCGTTCGGGATTGAAAGATAGATGGCCCACGGGTTATCCTAGTTAAGTATATATGAATATTCTCATTTCAATGATAGGTAGTTGTAATATTTGACACTTATAGTTCAGATTTGATAGATTTTAAATTATAATTATTTATGATATTTAAGAGGAATATAGGATGACAGACATACGGGAGGTATGATAACTAATACATATATCATTTAAACGCATATAAAAGTATAAACGAATCGGGCATAACATTAATCATGGGGGAGGATGGGTATGCTTTAAATAGTGTCAGAGAGAAATGATTCCGAATCATATTTTCATTTTTCCCAAACACACTCATACATCTTTCTCAACTACTCACCCTCTCATCGCACTCCCCTGATTCTGATAAATTGCATCGGATTAACTGAAAACACAAGTGCTGCCATCTACACATTCCCGCTACACCCTTTAATTCGATGGTACCTTATATTTCCTATTCAAAATTACTTATTTGTGTCTTAACTCATTCTTTGAACTACGACAAATTATGTTTTGCTAAAAGAATAACGCTACTATCGCGCAGGAAACTCATGGATCTCTAACAATATTCTTTGTTTCAAATTTAGTGTTGATAGCATAGTATTATGAAGTTTATATTGTTGGTGTTACATCGCACCATATAAAACAGTGACTTATTACTACGGTTGGCATGTTTAAAACATTTTGTTTATGGTGCTCGTCTTGTTTATATCTCGTTCTCTGTCTAGCAAAGGTGAATACTATTGATTTCAGACGTACTAAGATTTATATAAATAATCTTGTAAAGAAGAAACGTAGAACCACGCAATAACTACAATATGATGTCTATGTACCTACTGTTACCGAAGCACGCAGTAAGCCACGACAGGGACAAGCACGCGGTCCGCCACCTCCGACTGACAGCGGATATTATCAGCTTGGCTTTACCAAGACAATTTGTTTAGCAGAAAAAATAATAAATAAACAGTGTAACAGTTAATTTTTGACAACCTAATTTTGTACTAGATAAATAAAACCTTTCATATCTAATTGTAAGACTAGTATTCAACTACGGTAACAATTGGCGCCCGAAACGTGGGGCCAACAAAGACAGACGACTTTGGATCACTAGCCTGAAAAAAAAAAAAGAATCATGCCGCCGAAAAAGCAGAAGGATTCGACAACATTGACGGAGCTAGCCAAACTCTTCCGGGAGAGCCTAAACACCCGGTGGCGCCCAAAATGCAAGGACCTCACCTTCACGGGGTCCTTAATGGAGTGCCCGGTGACCTTCCTGGCCAAATTTGAAGTAGCCATGCAGGACGCCGAGTTCACGGAAGATGATTTTCCCGAGTACCTGGAACAGGGGCTGCGAGAAGAGGCCTTGACCTGGTGGAGACACTATCACCACCTTCAGGTAAGCTGGAAGACAGCCAAGGCCATGATCGTAGAACGCTACGGAGGGGCAGCGCACCACGTCGCTTTACGGAGAGCGTTCTACAAAGAGACCCAACAACCCACCAAAGATGCGCAGAGCTTCGTGTTACGGAAAATGGCACTTTGCAAAGAGAAGCTGCGGTTGGAATACCGGCTACATATACGTAGCAAGCCACCCAAAACCATGGATGACCTCCTAGAGCAGGTTCAAGGCCTGCATGAGGACATCCGCCGAGAAACCACACAAGCAAGAAAAGCCCACTAGTTTGGAAATCTGGTGCGCGCCCGGGACAAGCACCAGTTTCCGGCCACGATACATCTAAACACCATTCATGGTCCAGCTCTTCCAAGAATTCGCGCTTCCTTGGGGTACACACAACTTCTGGCCCTCGTCGATACCGCCGCAGTGGGGAACTTCATTCACGGTCGCTACATCGACAAGCCAGAAGAGAAGCCACGCCGCATGAACCTTGCCGCGCAGAATACTGAAATATATATCACAGGTAAAGCCAAAATTCAATTGAAAATTGAAGATGACGTCCAGGAAACATCATTCCTGGTCACTCAGGCACTACGTGAAGAGTGTATTTTGGGTATTCCGTGGTTCACGGAGCACCAAGTGACCATCGACTGTGCACGAAAGTGCATTCATTACGGTGCTCGAACGCGAAGCACCGTATTCTGGGTTCACCCAGAGCCTACCGTCGAAGACTCGGCCGTGGGGCTGCAGGACCTAAACCATGGATTCTCTACTGAACTCGAGGACGAGTTCAGGTTACTGTTGAACAGGTTCCCAGGCGTCTGGGCTAGGGCAGACCACAACCCTGGTCAGACGCGTTCGGTGCGGCACAAAATCAATCTTAGCTCATCCACGCCCATCCGGTCGGCGCCGTACCGGGTGTCCGAAGACAAGAGGCGCATCCAAGAGCAAGTAGATGAGATGCTGCAGATGGGCATCATCTCGCCTTCGACATCACCCTATTCCAGCTCGGTGGTGATGGTGCCGAAGAAAGATGGAGCCCAACGGTTCTGCGTGGATTTCCGAAAAATCAACGCAGTCACACACAGTGAACCTACTCTGATGCCAATAATCCAGGACACCTTCCGCGACCTTGGGGACGCGCTCATCTTCTCCACTTTAGACTTGAAGAGTGGGTATTGGCAAGTACCCATGGAGAAAGGCTCCAGAGATGTCCCGGTTTTCTCTACTCCCGATTGAGGGCATTATGTGTTCAATGTGATGTCTTTCGGGTTAAAGAACGCACCAGCCACATTCCAGAGGTAGATGTCGCAAGTTGTGTTATCTGGTCTCATTCGGGACTGTTGCCTGGTGTACCTTGACGACATCGTGGTGTACAGCCGAACACCCGAGGAGCATCTCCGGCATATCACCCTGATGCTGGAACGGCTCCAGGAACACCATCTGCGGCTCGCACTGAAGAAATACGAATTCGGAAAGAGAGAGCTGAACTTCCTGGGACACCACATCGGCATCGGCGTGACGGCACCATTTCCTAGGCACCTGCAACAAATAGTGGAGCAGCCCACTCCGACTACACGCAAAGAATTGCGCGCCTATTTAGGGTTGTGTAGTTGGGTGCGCGACTACATTCCTCGTTTCGCTGACATCGTGACACCACTTACGGACTTGCTGTCCAAAAAGAAACCATGGAAATGGACACGGCAGGCCGACGACGCCATCGAACAAGTCCGAAGCTTGTTCAGGAAACCCTTGACCTTGAGCCGACCGATCCCGGATCTGCCATACGTTCTGCAGACGGATGCCAGCGGTCGCGGTATCGCCGCCGTTCTCTTCCAACTGGCGGAAGATGGAAGCCGCCGAATCATCAACTACGCCAGTGCATGCATGAAGCCCACCGAGCAGCGCTACCATATTAACGAGCAGGAGTGTCTTGCATTCGTATGGGCATTGAAGCGTTACCGACCTTACCTGGAAGGCCGACACTTTTTGGTGCGCACAGTTTCCAAGGTTCTCACCTGGCTGGACCGATTCAAAGACACCAAAGCCAAACTTCTACGTTGGGCTTTATTACTACAAGAATTCGACATGGAAATAGAACACTGCCCCGGAACCACCAACGAATTACCCGACGTCCTGTCTCGGAACCGATCATCTCCAAGACTCAGATGAGTCCGATGCCGTGCCTCGGAGCGGGGGGGAATGTTACCGAAGCACGCAGTAAGCCACGACAGGGACAAGCACGCGGTCCGCCACCTCCGACTAACAGCGGATATTATCAGCTTGGCGTTACCAAGACAATTTGTTTAGCAGAAAATATCTGGAGTGGCCTGCACTCAACTTTCTTTTACGTAGTTTTCAATAGATAGATATTAATATATATATAATGAAAATGGATAATTATACCAATTTCAATTTTTCAGATCCATATCTGAATTTGAAGTACTTATCGTATTCACTCTTAAACAGTCAAATTTCACAGTAAAACTCTGAAATTGTTAATTAATTATGTCAGCAAATATATAATATAAATTGATTCTATAATAATTTACCTGATATAATTTATTCTAATAAGAAATCAATATGTGTCACAATTGTAGGTATCACCATGGTAACGTAAATAAGATATTTGAGAAAGAGAGAAATGGAATATTGTAGATATAATATGGTTCTAGGCTTTCACAAGACTTTTTATATAAATCTTAATAAGTCTGATATCAATAGATATTAAACGTTACTACACAGAGAACGAGTTATAAACAAGACGAGCACCTTAAATCATATTGTTTTAAATATGTTTTAAACATCGACTATGTTTAAAATTCTTATATTTTGATGTGTTTAAAATTGTGTTATTTATAAAAATGTTTCACACAGACTTTCAGGTACAAATTAAAGGATATAAATTTTATTAAACGTCAAAGCGGTTGGTTAAATTCAGAACGCTTATGCATTATTGGCACGCGCCAGGCGGTATACAGCGAATTGGACGTAACATTGTTATTTTATTAGGGGCAATTCTCAAATTGTTATATGACAAGCCACTCACGACTCATGAAAAGAACTACTACGCTTAACGCTTGCTTGGTAGATAAATGAGTTCTTCTTTCTGGTGCAAAAAACAAAATTATCGCACTATTTTCAATAGACTGAAATATTTGTGACGTAAGTAAAACCATTCGCTCTACCCCGCAGCTCCTTAAGCTTAATGTCTTATTCCATTATATGTATCCAGTAACAATAACATTAGCTAAAATATTTTATATTTCAAAATTATTATGCTTTATGATTTGTGTATATCAGAATAATCTCAAAAAGAAAAAAACTTTTTATATCAATAATTTCTTTTCAAATTGATAACCCTAAGGCCATAACAACTACAAACAATTATTTAGTCCGCTGCTCGTATCGCATATATTTCTTATAAAGCGAGCTGAAGGCTTAGGTACCTAATCTTCATTATTTTGAGCATTATCATGTCTCTATTGTGCTGTGCTTTGTTTACAAATATTACATATTTGTTCTTCTCATATAAATTAAATCAAATATATTTACGTAGATCTGTTTTAGCTTTATGATATTTCTATCATATACTCAATTCCGTCTCTCTCCAACGGTGGAACAAAATGCGAAACAGATTTATAACTGCCAAATAGCAGGCTTGATATTTATAGCCCTACTTATTATTGTCAAACCTGTTTGTAGGCTGATCGCTAGAAACAAATGCAAACCAGGTCGATGGAAGACGAGGATATTAAGGTTGGAAGAGGAAATCCATCTATAATTATATTTGTATTTGATTCATCACTACTACTAACAAATAAATTTCTTCTATCGGTAATATCTCAGACTATCATACAAATGCACATTGGTAGACATAGTCAGTTCACTTTAAAACACATTAGGAAGTAATGACGTGTCTTCCGTTTACAATAGTAATAATGCAAATAATATTTACATGTAGCATTCGGTTTGCTAGTCTCCTCAGGCGTTTACGAAAAATAGCTCGGATCAGAGGCGGATGGTGACTTATTGGGGTCTGATACTAATTATATGTCAGAGGCCCCTAGTAGCTTATAATTGAGGGGGGGGGGGTTGTCGGTTGTCTAAGGATGAGGACGAATTACTAACAAACATAAATATAAAAATAAAACAAGTTTAGGTATAGCGCACTTATGCCTCCAGTATCCTCTTATAAGTAATATATGCGATGCAAGCAGCGAACTTTTTGTGTCAAAATATTAGAGAAATTCGCCGGTAAACTGGTTTGTTAAAGATTTTTAATTGCGTTAGTTAATAAAATAATATAAAAATAATGTCGAAAAGAAATAGAGGCGGAAATTTCACTTTTGAAGAAGAATATGCGATTATACAATTAATATTTGAGCACAAAGATATCTTAGAGTGCAAATTGTTTGTTAGTGGTCGATACACTTTACATCTTCTTGCAACAACATCTTCATCAGAACTTGAAGAATGCATTTATTTATTTTTAGCTCGCCGTACGTAGTACCGAAAAAGCTAAAGCATTCGGTCGTGTCTCTGTAACATTCTCGGATCAAAAAATTTTATTAAGAAAAAGTGTTAGTCTCGTCGCCCTGAATCCAAAAATGTATATAACTTATATACTTGGATGTTAGTCGTCGCTCGATCGCTCGCTCGGTCGCTCGTAAGACCAAATTTGTGCCCTCTACTCCTCTGAAGGTACCGGAGCGATTCACACCAAATTTGCTACACATATTATTTGGCATCCCATTTGAATCCGCTTGCAGTTTAAATCCAATCGCCAGGATACTTCCCGAGTTATAGGGCCAGAAAATTTAAAGCCCCCCTTAATACTGCCCTTATTACAATAATTAAAACACTTAAAAATTTTACAAAAAATTCTAAGATATTTTATGTCTACAAGATTTTTTCATATTGTTAATCCAAAGCCCGAAAAAATTAAATTAAATATTCTAATTTTGAATTTTAAAATATGCACTAAAAAATTTTTTTTATCAATATAATAAAAAAATATATAAGACTTTTTATGTCTATAACATTTTTTCAAATTGTTAACCAAAAGGCCATAGTAGTTAAAAACCACTGCTCGCAACGCATATTTTACATAAAGGCGAGCTCAACGCGTTGGTGCGTTTTACGCGTACCAAATCTTGTTTTGTAACAAAATAATATTTTTAACCTTAAAACCAATATTCTAATGTCAACTTTAAACACCTAAAAGAACTCTGCGGTAACTTTATCTTAAAGGACTTTAATCTAAAATTTAAACTTAAAGTTTTATTATATGCGCAATTTTTACTTTTCGGCCAAACTTTAAATTTAAAGAGACTTTATATTTATTATGAAACCGGCCATTAGAGATATTAATATGCAAAAGAAATTATGGGTGTTTTAATAATTTTTAAGAGAGCCTTAAAATTTTGGGGCCCTATAACTCGGGAAGTATACAAGCGATTGGATTTCAACTGCAAGCTGATTCAAATGCGATGCCAAATAATATATTTAGCAAATTTGGTGTGAATCGCTCCGGTACATTCAGAGGAGTAGAGGGCACAAATTTGGTTTTACATCCAATTATAAAGCAAAATTTGAAGCCCCTTTAATATTGCCCCTATAAAAATAATGTAAACACCCAAAAATTCTACTAAGCAGTCTAAGATATTTTATATCTACAATTTTTTTTCATATTGACCCAAAGCCCGAAAAAATGATTAAATATTATAATTTTGAAATATGCACTAAAATTTTTCTCCGCCACTGGTCACTTGTGACGTCCCAGATTGGACAGATCGCTCCGATATATTTGTGGCGTTAACGATCGATTTGGGGTTACTTATATTTTAAGGTTAATTACATTTCAAAATGGATATGAACATAACTCAAAAATTTGCTGTAATGGCAGTAATAAATATTTTTATTACTGATGAAGAAATTATACAAGTTTTAAATTTGGTCATAAAGCTTTGTTAATATTTTTTGATGTGATTAATTTTCTTTCCTTTCTTCAAATTGTCTTTACAGCAATTTACTATATTTGAAATAGTTCTTTTTCCTCGACATTCTAATATACTTAAATTTAATAATTTAAGCATATTAGAATGTCGAGGAAAAAGAACTATTTCAAATATAGTAGATACTAAATAAAGAAAACTACATTTCAAATTCAATTACAGTCATTTACTTTACGAGTTCTATCCGACTGCGTTTATGCTCATTTCACACCAAGACTTTAAGTCAGGGTTATTTTAAGTTCGCTAATCTTGCGGTTCGTTGGACGCTCACACAATATATTTTCTTCGCTAGTGCCGACATCTGTAATTTCATATATATTCTTGGATTGGTAACAGTTCGCGCTATCAAATATATGTATTCTTGAGGTTATTCAATGTTTCGATTAATTGATTTTGTATTTATTCTATAAAATATGTCTTAATATCATATATTAACATATTTTGCACCTTTAAATACATAGATTAGCGCATTAAATACACCGTATTAAAATCTGACAATTGTATTTTCAATGCTATCTAGAGATCACGTGGTATTCGTTGCCAACTTAAAATATATTTGCGTCTTAAATTGATTTAAGACGCAAATACTCGTCTTTAATTTAGACGAACTTGAAGTAATGTCATGCGCAAACACACTAGCACTTATAGTCAGTTGTACTTCACCATTCTATATTAAAGTCTTGGTGTGAAAAGGGTTTACAGACTGATCTGCGCGGTCCTAGCTACGCCTAGTTTATGAATAAATATTTCTTGGCTGCTATAGTTAAACATATAATCAAGATAGATAGGTTGATGAGTCTAATGTACACGTGTATTCGGAATGGGTATATAGATAACTTTGTCGAATGTGGAGATAAAAAATATATTATGCGAAATCGATGTTAATAAAAGTATCAATTGAAATGAAACTGTATTCTGTTTTTGTATTTACTTAACATTTTGAGTAAATCTTAACGTATTGGCTAGAAAAGAGATTTTATAATTATTATGTGGATAACTGCACTTTGAACAAAAGCTAAAGTCTAGTAATGCTGGCTCAATCTCCCTCGAGGACGTCACCACGAAAGAGTGAGGTGGTCTTGCTCGTGGTGGGTGCGTCTTATGTTCGGTCGTACACTTCATTAGGTTTCCCATTTCGCCGCTCGCTTTATCAGTCTTTAGCCGTTGCTTATCTTCCGCTTCGAAGCACATCATCCCCAACCTTCTTGCTGCTATAGCCAACTTCTATGCGATAATGATTTTTATTTGATTTTCGTTCAAAAGAATAATGGTCGATCCATTTTTTTTAGCTCTGTGCGCTTCCTTATTCTATTAACGGAGATATATAAATTTTAAAAGCACTGCATGTTTTTTTGCTGTCCTTTATTTTCGTCACATTTCGCATTTACAGTAACGAATGGTTTTGCAAAAATGAAAATATTTCATGTTGTCTTTTATTATACAAAATTGTTTTAAATATTCATTTCCGAAAAGTAATTGTCATATCTGTGCTGCATTTGACATTTTGAAAAGTATTTTGCTCCAGTAATTGTACGAAGATCTTTAGCTCTTGGTGGTATGCTTGCAAAATGATTGGGAAGATATTGTTGGACAAACACAATTTTATGTAATCTAATGTAAACTAGCTAATTTCACAACTCTACCATGGGTGAAATTTCGATATCACTCTGGATTGAGCTGTCTACCTTCGTTAAAACTATATCGTGGATTACGCTAGGCCCACTCAGTTAGAGAACCAGCTCCAGATAAGATGTGGACTAGAGACGCACAAGTGCACTCTAGCCAACAATCACATCAATATATTAGAGCTTTGGAAAGAAAGGGTTATATTTAGGGTCTATGTTTCTGAAAGAGTTTTACTACTTGCCCATCGGTTATCCCATCCCACTGGGAGCAAATGGTGTACTCGTATATGTTACATTTATAAAAAAAATATTCTTTAGTAATTAGTACGAAACAATTGTAAAAGGCAACGAATTCAGCGATTTTTATGTTACAGAATAGCAGTGGAAGTGAGAAGTTTGGTCGCCATGGTTGTGGAGTGAAATAAATTCGTATGCGGTCGGTTCACGCGTAATGTATGGATATTAAACGTCACAGTCCCTCGGCAATTTATAAAAAGGATCCTCACTCCACTGCGCTCCAACACCCACGACCCGTCCACACACGGAAAAAGAATCTCTGTATTCGCACTCTATCTTTATCACCCTCATATGAAGCCCTCGTCGTCATATATCCAGGGCAGATATATAGTAGCACACGTTTGTACATACCTACATATATAGAAGATAGTACCTACAAACGTACATAAAAGATAACCACAAGGCGCGGAATAAAAAATAATCTTACGCCAGCTTGGCACTGCTAATTTATCATATTTCCTATCGGGATTAATTGCTCGTTATCTAGCGGAGAAAAATTCAAATACAAAAGCCATGTCTGTGTGATGACAGTTCTCGTCAATCAACGTAATACATTTTAAATACTATGTTCTTTTCACGACGATTCGAAAATGTCATAATGTTGTGTGCCGGAATGTGTTGTAAACGAATTTGCACATCTACAATAACACAATACATACTCGCGTCAAATATAACAAACAAACTTCAGCTGTCAGTGTCCAGTGGCCGTGTTACGGCGAGCATATACGTTATTCTTGATTGCGATATTCGCATAGCTAACCGTTATATATTTCATAGAAAATGGCATGCTCAAAGAATATAATGAAAATACAACTTGTCCCATTTCCAAGATTATATTGGATCTAGTATATTCAGATACATGCACACAGGTAAACCAGTACTAAATAGCTAAAATGCATCCGATTGTCAGCTTTTTAGTGAGCTACAAAATTTGTCTCTATTTTGCGTAAATCATTTAAAATATTTTCATTTTCATATTATGATAATTGAATTATATTAGTATCATATAATAACTATAAAATGTAATATTGGACAATATCAAACATGCTTTAGCCAATTTATAGATTAATTTAAAGTAAAATAATGTGCCCAACACGAACACAGGAAAAGTGAACAGGGAGTGTGTTGTTAATAATAGATAACTTCTTGAATAATTTGAAGAGTTTACTTTGTGATTTAGACATTTTAAACATTAATGCTAAATATCCCATTTTAAGGCAACGGCAAATTAAGCACAGTAACCAGAATTCAACGTTGATTCAACGTAGTTATACTATAGTTTGGATGCACTGCAGTGCAGTATTGTGAATAGAGGTATAGGACAATGCTGTTCTCTTCAACAGAACAACCCGACCCCATAAATCGTTCTCGCAGGAAGGAAATTCGAATACTCCCAACAGGAACGCGTGGGTCACGTTCACGTCAGGTCACGACACGTCACGCCAGACCACGACACATCAATTCTTATCCACGACAATCAACTATTTGTCAACAATTGAAATAACAGTTAACAGATATTCCTATTATATTTATATCAGATATGTATGCTTGCTTTCAAATGCTAGATGTTGCTAGTGGTTTGACCATTTGACATGAAAATAATCAAACACCTCTGCCCCTACGTCAATTTATTTAAAATATTAAACAACTTAAACGTAAATTATGAATTAACTGTTCAAATTGAGAAATATATTAATATAGTTTTATGCACTGTATTCATCGGGTGCAATAACAATATTCAACATTGTTTAATTAATTTAGTAAATTTAATTTATGTTCCAGGTGCAATTCAATTGAAGTATGTTAAACACAATCAAAATTAGACGAATTTAATTTACTGAAATAACTTCCTTGAAAATAGTTTTTGTTATGTTTTAATAGTTATAATATATATTGATATTGTTTCATACTTTTGGATAAATTTATAACAATATAAAAAATTATAAATACGGATAGAGAAATTATTAGAAAGTCGAGGGAGGACCACTCTTGCTTACTCTTGCACTATAAAGATTGATTTTCAAATTATTCTGCCATAATATATTTTAATGCGTGGAATTTCTAGGGATTAAATCAAATCAGAGATCGATATCTAAAATAACTCTCAAAGACAACGCAACATGCATACTCATATTTTTATGTAGAGTTATAGTAACTAGTATAACAGTTGAAATATTTGAAAAATCTTGAATTTGTCATTTTCGTAAGCCATCTCTCAATAAAGAAAAATAGCAAGACAAAAATATATATATGATATGTAAATAAAATATGTTCCTTTTAATCACATTTACTCAAAAGAGACATAAAAACAGGACTAGAGAAAACGTAAAAGTATAAGTAAATTTTTTAATAATTAATTTTAACATAAATTTACCCTTGTTTATCAACATTTACCATTTGTATTTGTTAAAAAGTACTCTAGTACAACGCTCTTTAAATTCCGATTTAACTGCAGAAATCTAGATAAAATTCGCTTCCACATACAAATCGAGGACAGGCTTTCCCTATTGCACCATGATTCTTTTAATTACAAGACCAAAGGTTGGTAAACTTCACCAGGTGTAAATGTGTAGAGATATATTGTTGCCTAAATTATTTCTGTGTTTACTGTGCGCAATTAAAAATGGCGCTTGCCTTTGCTAATGTACCTTCGGTTTTAATTATACGTTCAAATTATTATTGTCATAATTTTCAGCTAAAGTTTTATTTAATTATTCAACCTGCATTGAAAGTAAACAACGCGTAAACGTAATTTTGCGTATTTTTTAATTACATTTTAAAATATCTGGAATAATCTGCATAAGATTTGCTTGTACAATAATACGTGTTTCATATGTTTGTATCATGAAAATTTTTTAACTTGAGATTTTAATGAAATGAAATGATTTGACCATCCCTAAATGGAATTTGACTATTTTCGAAATGATGTGTGTGTGTGTATGCGCGTGTGTGTGTGTGCACGCGCATGTGTCTGTATATATGTGTTTGTTTGTATGTAAAAATTGCATATGCCCCGGAAGAGAACTAAATCTGGTTTGTTCAAAAAGCACATTTGTTAGAAAAATAGTGAATCTTATAAAAGTTAAAGATATTATAATTTTAGGCAACTTTTGTTTGAAAAGCTCTTTTGAAACATGTATCAATTCCTGAAAAATGTTCTTTGAAAATGATTATTTTATATTAACGTTTGCCTAGTTACAATGCATATTGCTATGGTTTTATAGGTATCGTAGGGTGAATATAAAACGAAATATAGCATTCTTAAAAATAGTTTTTATCTAGTAAATGTGTGTAGAAGATTACGATGTATTATCAAATCCTAGCCACAGTTGCTTGAATGTTGGCTACATATACGAATAGAGTCCAACAAAACGGATATCAAATTAACTAGGATTTTTTATCAGAGACAGCCGAGAAAGGGGATGGTGCTGATGTCTCACGGGACTTCTTATTGTGAACGTAAAAAGTACAGCAGTCACGTGACCGATAAATATCCGACCTGATTGGAAACCGGAAGTATAGCGAACGTGAAACAGACGGAAGTCAGCAAAAGGGCGAACTAATCTAAGCGAATGAACAAGTTCGGCCTACATCCTATGATTGTGGATTATATACGAATCGTCATATTCATTTATTTTTCTTTAACTCAATAATAAAAAAACAATTTTTTAGATTCGCCAGTCAGGTTTGTAAATATGCTTCAAAAAACAGGAGTTGTAGATCAGGAAAGTTCATTAAAAGAATTTACCACTTATAAAAATAATTTAGTAAGTACGAATCTCTATCCATTGATTATAGGCATTGGTGCCTGCACCTAGTGTTTGTTTATTATGAAGTCCATGATCCAAAATGTCCTTAAATGGTTATGCGGGCAAATTTCATTTTAAATGTGCTTTGAAAATTAATAAATATGTTTGTAACCGGGCCTGTATCCTAATCTAGTTGGATATATTTTTTTGATATTTTTTTGTTGAGTTCTGTATTTTCTAAGATATCCAGGAGATCTCTTCTCTGATCAAGTCGCTTTCTGCCCAAGATAATTTTAGATTAATCATCTTTTTTCCTTTGTAGTTGCGGCACGTAGGTTAAATTTCGTTTTATTTTTATTTTGTGTCTGTTAACAGACGATTGAACTGTATCAGAGATTGCTACGTAGAGATTGTAATTTCTTGTGCAGAAGCACAGCCATTATGAGCAAAGATTGTGGTACACACGTCGCAAAAATGCCCGTTGAAATATCGAGTTACGAATTTCTTGGCCAATATCAAATATATACTTATTTTACACTTGAATGAATTTATATTAACACTACAAATATAATTCTTATCAGCATTATATTTAACAAAATCAAAATATATTTCTGAATTTTTACTTGCCATATACTTCCTTATATGTATACCTATTTATATATATATATATATATATATATATATATATATATATATATATATATATATATAAATTAATAAATAAATAACTTTCAATTTCAAACTCTAACCCTGATATAATAGTAAATCTTTAAGGCGTCACAAGATTTTTTTGCCGAATCCCGTTTCTTTCCGTTTTACGATATCCAATGAATTTTAAATTTATTTGAATGGGACATACATAATTTAAGCACACCAGCACGACCCGTTCTCCAGTTCATTACATATCACGGTTTCATTTTCCGAACTAAATATATAAAAACAAGTATTTTCTATTGCAGCTCGCCGAAAATAGTACAATTTCGGCGTATAGTAAAGATACTCAATATTCAGCTTAGAAAACTTTTTAATTGCTTTAAAATTTACATGCGTATAAAGAATACACCATATTGTTTATATATATATATATATCACTTGCTGTGATAATACGAATATATATATATATATATATATATATATATATATATATATATATATATAATAACAATAATAATAATAATAAGATATTTTTTTTTTTATGTCGCAGATACCACGGAACTCTTGCAACTCTTGCAATTATTAAGAAAGTTTATCTAACTTTTATGTCGGTAAGTAACGATTTCCTTTTAAGTATTTCTCTATTTTTATTTTCTTATGTGCATGTATATAGATACTTGCGTACAAGAAAGTAAAAATAGAGAAAAAATAAAATCTCTAGATTTTAACGGAAATACAGATTTTGCCCATGCCGGAATTGAATCTGACCATTTTCGGATTAATATATGTGTGTGTGTGTGTTTACGTGTTTTTGCGTATGTTAGTGAACGCTCTAGAGCCAAAACTGTTGAAGGAAAATTATGAGACTTAAATCTTAAGACTTGTATTTTGGAAAACAATATCTTAACTGGAAGTAATGGTTTACTCTTTCAGCTTTTTGCATATTTCGAAAACCACCCGAGCTAGAGAATAAGTGAATAGTATAAATGTCAATGTTATTAAAATATCTAAAAGATTTTGTAAGAAAAGTTCTGGGACGAGTCAACCTCTATTTAATTAACGAAAAGGAGAATCACTTATTTATTTTGGTAAACTTGGTTTATTAATAGGAATTCTAATAAATACAAGACAAAGTACATAACCAAATACAAATGCCTGGAATGTCATAATATTCTCTTGTTCCCATGGCAATCCATTCAAGGGGTATTGGATTTATTTTATGTCTGGCGAGCTGCCACAGTAAAAACAAAATAAAGCAATATTATATTTACATGTATTTGTAAGTAAAGTCACAAAAAAATTAATATTTGTATTAATTATAATGAGAACTACGAATAAGAAAGTCGAGTGAAGGGCACCCTAGCTTTTTGTTAACCTTTCAATCGACATTCTCTCAACATATTTGAAAGAAGAGCAGCTAATGGTGTGATCATGTGCGTCAAAGCGCCATTCTGCCAATATACGAACGAACGAACGAACCTTGTTTGATTCGTGTATAGTAGTAATAATAATGTGTGAGCGCCATCGCCAGTGTGTGTATGTATGTGTGTTTGTCTGGTTAGTAGCTTTCATTTATACATCACACAAAGCAAGAAACTGTCATCTATTTGCTTCCATTCATTATCCACATACATAATTACCTACACTCCCATTTGGTCAAAGTGCTTTGCAAAATTGTGATGAAAGCTTCGCTTATTAGTGAGGTCATAGCTTCCTATTACCGATTACTCTTTACAGTGGTTTATATTACTTTCAAAGTTAAACTAACGTATACTTTTTTGATAAAATTGTTATAGAAAACACGAACAAATTTAATGATAAGTTACACTAATTGTCTATATCGATATTTTCAGCTCGTAATTCAATATTTATTATTATTGTTATTGATTGAGAATAGTAAATAACTTGTGGCCGGTTGCACCGCTTACGTTTAAATGATAGTATAACTAAGCGAGGTTTACTTTTAAGGCATCCTTAAATATGTACTCTGTTGCATAGATCAGTTAAATATAGGCTTACAAAATTTCCCCTAATATATATATATATATCGTATCTAATTTAGTAAACTGAATGTGTAACTTTGTTGCGGTATGTTTAGGGATCAAAAAAGGGTTTAAAGGCGTCTTTATTTCGGAACTTTCTTTAATTATCAAACGACCCGTTTCGTCTAATTAATTAGCTATATATATATATATATATATATATATATATATATATATATATATATATATATATATATATATATATATATATATATATATATTCCAAACAAACTATTAAAATATACCAATATTTCACAGTAATACACTGAAAGTGTACCAATTATCTTATTATGTTATCAAATATTGTTTCATCAATATTTATTGATTATCTCGAGTTCGATTTTTAGCTCGTCGTACAGTAAGTACAAAAGAGCTATAGTGATTGGTCATGTGTCTGTAACATGCTCGGATCGAAAAAAAATCTTAACAAAAAGTTCTTGTATTTTCGCCCTGAATCCAAAAATATATATAACTCAATAACTAAATTTTGGCGGCCTATAACGCCGGCCCTGTACTGAAGATTGGATTTAAAATGCGACGGGAACATCACGGGCATGGAAATTATATGTATACCAAATTTCATTAAAATCGGCCCGGTACCTTCAGACGAGTTGCGGTCACAAACTCAGGTCTTACGACGGACCGACCGAGCGAGCGTGCGAGCGAGCGAGCAATCGAGCGAGCGAGATACAAATTATGTTTTAAAGCCTTTTTGTCTTTAAAATATATAACTTTATTTATAAGTTCGAATTACACTACATGAACTTCAACTATTAGATTAGTACGATGTTACGGCTGACTAGCGATTGCTGGTCCGTGTCTTTATTAGAATTACATATGTTCTTTATTATTCACATCATACTTATGTTAAGAGGGGGTGATCATGCGCCATAGCAAAGTATAACAATTACAATGTAACATAATTCCTCCCTTGCAAGACTTTGCTATATCGCATCATTTTAAGCTAAAGGATTTAATTCTATTCCTTTTTCTTCTATTTTATCTCTTTTACAAAAATTTATACAAATATGATTCTTATATTTAAGTATAATTTTAAAAGTACATATTATAACAATTATAACTATTATGTGTATTAAATAAAAATGATAATTGTTGTTTAACTCAAGATTCTTTATTTTGGGTAAAACAGCTATTGATTCCTTTATTTTCTCAACTTTCCTTAAATTCAATATTCCATTAACTTTATTTTCATAATTTATCTCTAAATTTTGAATTTGTATTTCTTTATATTGTTGACTAACAATTTCGAAAACATTTTTATTTATTTGACATTTTTCATTTGTTTTCATTTTAAAAATTCCTCGAATTTCTTTATATATATTTTTATTTAAACAATTAATTTGTATTTGTTGAGTATTAGGACTAATGATTATTATATCATTTGTGTTTCTAATTTGTTCAATATCGTTTTCCATGTTTATGTAATGGTACAAACAATTATCATCCTTTTTCTCATTTATTAAATTCAAGATACATTTACTTATTTCAAAATATTGTGTAACACACATATATTTATTCTCTACAGATATACAATTATTAGTTATATAATTTTCTTTTCCATTTTTAAAGAACAATTTTTGGTTTTCATTTATCGTTATTAATTTGTGTTCTTCATTATATGTAGGAATAGGGCTAAATTGGTATAATGGATAGGATTGTTTTGAAAAATTCGGTATCGTAACTAAGAAATGAATCTGTTTATTTTCGAATTTACAATGAGTTTCAATGAGTTCATTAAAGTTCCATATATCTTTATTTTGGGTGATTTTTTTCAAATTATCATATGTAATAATGCTAGGGTGTATCTTATGTAAGGAGCAAAAGGTTAAGCTTACTTCTATTTGTTTACAAAATTCATTAAGGTTTTTAATTATTAATATTAATTCTAGTATTTGATTATTTACTCCCATCATACTCTGCCAATCTTGTCTTTTATTTAATTCTTTTATTATCATCAATATTCTTTCTTGAAGATGTCCTTCATTGTGTTTTATATTTTCTAATTGTTGATTAAACTGCTTAGAAATATTAGTTGAAATTTGCAAATTTAGTTCGTTTTGTTTTTGTAGTGTTATTTCATTACTCTGTATTTGTTCAAAAAGTTTATTATATTTTTCTTCATCGTTTGAATCTAAATTTCCAGTAATTGCTTTTATTACGGATCCGAGTCCGTTAATTAAACCTCGTTTAGATCTTTTATTATTTGTAGTAAATAATTTCGTAACTTGATCATTCAGATCAGCATAATTATATTTTAATATATTTAATATATTTTGGAAGAAATATTCTTTATTTTGTAACTGCTTTAGCATTTTAGTAAAAGTTTCTTTAACCTTAATAAACTCTGTTTCTATTTGGGATATGTTATAATTATAATATATTAATTGCTGAGACTCTTTTATTTGGCATTCGCCTAATTCGATTAAATGGAATCCATTATTTTTAGAAATGTCAGTCAGTTGTCCATGGCATAGTCTGTAATAATAGTTATCGTCAATTTATTGTTTGATTCTATTTATTCTTATGTTTTTGTCACCGTGTTTATCATTAATTTTTAATTTTCCTAATATTGGGTCGTAAGCTTTGAGAGAATATTTTTTATATAAAGGTTTTTTTATTTTGCCGAGTAATCTCGGGTTTTGTTTAATATATATTTTCCTTTTTAATTGCAATGGGTTATCATTTTCTTTAAATCTACTTAATTTTTCATGCATAATTCTAGTTTTTGTCAATTCATTAACTATATTAATATTATCCCGATGTTCATTTAGTGTTTGGTCCAGTGTAAAGTTTTGTTTAAAATATTTATTCTGATCCGGACCGAATAGTATCTCGTTGGGTGTTAGTTTGGTTGTGTTATGTTTGGTATTATTGTAAGCTATTAATGCTAATTCTACTTTTTGTATTAAATCTTGATTTTTTATTCGTTCTTTTTGATTAATTATCCGTAATGACTCTATTATTGTCGAATGGAATCTCTCAATTGCGTTACTCTTTGGGTTATTCACACAAATAAAATGGATATTAATTCCATATCTTTTCAGTACATCTTGTAATAATGAATTTTTAAATTCTCCTCCGCTATCTGTTATTATCTGATCTGGTATCCTATAGGTTCGAAGATATTTTATTAATGTATCACATATCGTTTTGGCTGTTTTATTCATAAGAAAATATATTTGTGCATGTTTAGAGAATTGGTCCATAATAGTTAAAAAGTATTTACCCTCTAATGTTAACAAATCTAAATTTATTACTTTGAAAGGCTTTTCAGGGGTTGGAGTGATATTGTCTATTGCAGGTATTGGTTTTCTGTTATATTTATTTAACTTACATAACTCACATTTGTTTATATATTCTATTATATCTTTATTCATCTTTGGCCAATAATATTTTTCCTTCAATGCTTGAATAGTAGCATTAATTCCTCTATGATTCGTTATACCATTATGAAAGTCATGAATAATTTCTAATTGTTCTTCATCCTGTTCGATGTCAGAAACTAATTTATCTACTGCTATTATATTTATTAAATTTGGGGTGAAATTTGATGATATAATTTTTGTTACATTTTTATCAAGATCTTTATTAAATATAGCTAAATATCTAATTTTAGGAACAATATATTCTAATAAAAATTTTAATGTTTCTTGTTCAAAATTATTTTCGTTAATTTTTACGTATATTCTTTGTTTTTTATTATTAAATAATTTTTTAATTTGAACGTTTGTCTCTAAGTTATGTGAATCAAATATAATTTGATTATCTGCTATGTTTAACCGGTTGTTTATGTATTTAATTCCTGCAATAATATTCTCATTATCTGAATGCACGGTGTTATTGTCCTGTTCGCTATTTGGTATTTCACTAATGTTTGTTAAGTGGTAATTTTCCGATAAACTAAAGACATTTATTTGAATGTTAGTATCCTCAAATATTTTATATAATTTTTGTTTCACCTCTATCCATGATAATCCGTCTAAACCGCAACCTAGTTTAGGAATATTTATTTCGTGTAACTCATTCATAATTAAAAAATCTCTTAATTCCTTTAATGGTCTATCTAAATTCTTAATAGAAGGTTGATTATAATAATTTTCTTTCGTTATTAAATGAATGATTACTTTATCACCTAGTTTCTGAATGACTAAGTGTTTATTCAATGTGTCACAATTTTCACAATAATTTTTACTATCAAATTTTTTTGTTATTTCTCCTGCTAATCCTTTTGACATTTTAAAATCGCGTGACACGCAATGTGCAATAATTTTTCTTTCTAATACATCCCCTGTAATTTCTGTAATCTTTAACTCTGGTCGCTGTCTTGATAATAAATCAGCTATGACGTTTTGTTTCCCGTTTAAGTACTCTATTTCAAAATTATACTCTCCTAGCTCGATTTTCCAACGCATAAGCTTTTGATTTGGATTTTTCATCCCAAAGAGCCATACCAAAGGTTTATGATCCGTTTTAATTTTAAATTTTCTTCCATATAAATATGGTCTGAAATTTTTAATTGCCCAAACGATTGCTTTTAATTCTTTCTCTATAGTTGAATAATTTTGTTCAGCAGAATTTAAAGTTTTCGAAGCATAACATATAGGTTTTTCTTGATTGTCATGTGTTTGTGTTAGTACGGCTCCGATTGCATAGTCGGAGGCGTCAGTTGTCAGTATAAATTCTTTGTCAAAGTCAGGTATCTGCAGTAATGATGATTCAGCTATTATTCTTTTACTGTTCTCAAATGCTGCACGATATTCGTGCTCGTAAATGTCAATATGAGAATCTTTCTTCAAACACTTTGTAAACGGTTTTGTTAATTTCGCGAAATTTGGAATGAACCGTCTGTACCATCCCAAGGTCCCTAAATATTGTTTTATTTCCTTTTTTGTTTTAGGAATATTTAGTTTTCTTATACATTCAATTTTTCTGTCATCTGTATTAAGTCCGTTTTGATTTATTATGTAGCCTAAATACTTAACTTCTGATTGCAAGAATTCTGATTTGTCTTTTTGTATCTTTAAATTTGCTTTACGTAATTTTTCACATACTCGTCCAATATTAATTATGTGTTCTTTTAAGGTTTTTCCGAAAATTATTATGTCGTCTAAATAAACCAGGCAGATTTCATTAACTAATTCGCCTAAAGCTGTATTAATCATTCTCTGAAACGTTGCCGGAGCATTTTTTAAGCCAAAAGGCATTCTAAGATATTCATAGTGTCCTGAAGGGGTGGAGAATGCTGTTTTTTCTCTATCCGATTCATTCATAACTATTTGGTGGAATCCTGAATGTAAATCTAGTGTTGTGAAATATTTTGATTTGCCGATATGGTCAAAAAGTGTATCGATCTTCGGGATAGGAAATTTATCATCTTTTGTTCTCGTATTAATCTTTCTAAAGTCAATTACCATTCTAGTTTTATTTTTATTAGATGCATCCGCTTTTTTCGGAACTATCCAAATAGGCGATGACCAGGGGGAAAAGGATTTTTGAATTACGTTTTCTTTTAATAATTTTTGTACATGTAGCTCAATTTCTTTCTCATAAATTTGTGGTAGTCGATAATTTTTTGTATAAATGGGTGTTTCGTCAGACATTATTATTTTATGTGTGAGAATGTTTGTGTGAGATAAGGGTTCGTTATCTTTTGGGAATAAATCTTTATAATTTTTAAGTAGTTGATCTAACATTTGTTTTTCTGTTGGATTTAAATGAGAATTACGAATTTCTATTGAATTTATTTCTGTTACATTATTTTTTTCTTTTAATTTATAGTGTTTGTCATTTATTGTTACGTTATTATTTTTAAAATCCAATTTTATGTCAAGTGTATGAAAGGCATCTATTCCAAATAATAAATTATAATTTTTATGAAATTTAAATATGTAACATTTGATAATTTTTTTATTCATTTTAATTTCTACATATTTATTACAAGTTGATTTACCATTTACTGTTTTGAATGTTAATTTTGTATCTGTTTGTTTCAAATTTAGTTTTTCTGCTAAATCTGGATGTATTAAATTTATAGTGGATCCGGTGTCGAAAAGTATATTAAAATAGCTTTGTTGTAGTGAAGGTAGATCGTGTGTTAATGAGGACATTATGTAGTGTTCTCGTGTATTATTGTTTCTAATTCTAAAAAATCATCATTTAGATCGATTGTTTGGTCGTTAGTCTCTACTTCTTCGTCTTCGTTTGTCTGTTCGTCGGATTCTATATTATAATTTTGTCTAACTGTCTGAAACGACATGGGTTGTGTCTGTCTAGTCTGAGTCGACATGGGTTGTTGTTTAAACTGTTGTCTAGTTTGTACGGCATTTTTTGCATTTTGTCTGGGTGCAAAAGGAGTGCTATTTCTATTAAAATTTGGTTGAAAATTTATTGGTTGTGAAGGGAAATTATCCGCTGGGAATTTCCGCGGTGGTATTTTATTATTTGTTACGTTTCTCAAAAGTGGAGAAGGGTGTTGTTGTTGATTTTGGTTAACAAAATTAAATTCGTTTCTTAATAACAACTCGCATTGTTCTAGGGTATCGGGATTCTTAACGATAAATGAACCTCTTATACTTGTGGGTAACAATGAAATAAAATGTCTCACTATCAATTTTTGAACTTCTGTTGTAATTGCATTCTTTTGGTCTAAACTATATGCAGTCAAGAGTATTTTTGATTTATAATGCAAGTATTTCTCTAGTATAAATTTTAATGTTGTTTCTGAATTTATTTTGAATTTACAGTACATTATATCTTGCAATATTGTTTCAGCAGACAATTTGTCAGTAAAGTTAGTAGTTAAATACAATTTTAATTCTTCCCAGTCTGTGAAATTATTTTCAGAAAGAAGTTCTGCGGCTTTATTAATTAATTTTGTTTTAACTATTCCAAATAAATAGGTTTTTTGTATCAGTGACAAAGTTATTGTGTTTGTCGTTGCATATACTTCGTCTACGGTTTTTATAAAATTACTAAGTAATTTTATATTTCCTTCATAATGTGGAATTACATCGGTAAATGTTTTTAATTCACCTAATGTGATATTAGCCATAGTATGAACTTGTGAAAGTTTACTTGGTCTTAATTTTATTTGAATAGGATTTAAATTTAAATTCGCTATTTCTAATTCAAGATTTTGTTCTTGAGAATCGTCTGATTCTGATGAGTTATCACTCATTAATTAATTAATAATTATAAAATGAGTGTTTACAAGAGTAGTTGTTTAGTGAATATTACTTACTGTAATATGGCTAACAATACTGTGAGTTTGACGGACATCTCCGGAATCTAGTAGTCGTTTGTGTTGTAGCTCTGCAGATGACTGTTGTTTTCGACGACGTGAACTGGTACCGAACAGCAAGTGCTCTTCCTGTTGATGAGGACGTGATCTGGTTACCGGAACAGCAAGTTGTCGATTTGGTGTAGTCTTCTTTTAGAGATGGGTCGTGGTTAGACCCTGATGGGCTAAGGTTGAAGCCGGTTTTGAAGTTCTTGTAGATTTTGTAAAGTTGAAATAAGACTTTTGAAAAAGTGCCACAATGAAATTTTTGTTGTTAATTTCTTTGTGTTTTCAATGTCCTGCCGACTGCGCCAATTATGTTTTAAAGCCTTTTTGTCTTTAAAATATATAACTTTATTTATAAGTTCGAATTACACTACATGAACTTCAACTATTAGATTAGTACGATGTTACGGCTGACTAGCGATTGCTGGTCCGTGTCTTTATTAGAATTACATATGTTCTTTATTATTCACATCATACTTATGTTAAGAGGGGGTGATCATGCGCCATAGCAAAGTATAACAATTACAATGTAACATAATTTACATACATCCAAGTATATGAGTTATATATATTTTTGGATTCAGGGCGAAAATACAAGAACTTTTTGTTAAGATTTTTTTTCGATCCGAGCATGTTACAGACACACGACCAATCACTATAGCTCTTTTGTACTTACTGTACGACGAGCTAAAAAAGCCATATTTTTTGACCCGCCAGAGATACCTAATACCAAAGTCCCACTATCATTCATATGACTGATGTCGAATGAGAAATAAGAAGAACTGATCCGAGAATTATAAAATTTTAGCGAACCGTAATCTTTTCGTCATTCGCCATCAGTCACGGCTAACTTCATTTGTATTATATGCACAATAAAAATACAAATATAACAATCATTTCATCATCCACGGTCAAAAACTCTTCTTATTTCTCATTCCTCATCAGTCACATGAATGAGAAACATTGGCATAACCCATTAAAATGTAAGTGATTAGTATATTGATTAGTTCTTACTTCCAGTTACGAAATTGTTATATAATCCTGTTTACGGTGAATTTAAATTCCTATGAATGTTCATAAAAAAAGGGATGCCACTCTTGCAATCTTTATGTGTTCGGGGAACACATGAATTTTATTTCTCATATCTGTTTGCACGAGTCAGTGAATGCACCATGCGCGTTCATCCTAGGTTTAATAGTGCGAACTCCAAATGATTGTTAGATAACTAGAAGCCGAACTACTCATTTTAGCCACCAGCCTGTCTATAAATATCTTTAAAAATAGTTTCATATGATCTGCCCTAAGGCTGTCACTTAACTAGCTAAAATTAGGTGATATATTAGGCAATAACGTAGATTTTTATGAGTTTATTTTTAATGATTTTTTTTGGGCAAATATTCAGAGACGTGTGCAATTCTCCTCAACTAAAGAACGACTTACCGTAAAAATTGTTGGATAACCTAAATAATTAACTTTTGCTTCATCATTTAAAAATGAATGCAAAGTAAAACTAAATATTGCATTATTTTGTGCTAACGACACAGTCATAATAGGAATAATTAAAATGACAAAAAAAGATGGAGGAAGGAAAAGCTGTTACGCTGTTGTGGTGGCGTCTTATTCTTTGCCAAATGTAAATATAAACTTGTTGAAATGCCAGTATCGTCACAGTAGAGAAGCTGACATTATGTCTATAGAAGGATATTGACACATATTTTACATGTATCGCTGTGACCAGAGGCGGCGGGCTGTATTTCTGACTGGGTGAATGCAAAAGTTTTTGTAGGAGATTCTTTTTGAAATAGGTTGAGGCCTACCCATACATATAACATGCGATAGATTTGGTTAAGAGTACCATGCTATCATTTCAAAATTACATTTTCTCCCTTTATTTAGGCAACAAGCTTAGGTAGAACGCACCTATGCGTTCAACTCGCCGTTTGGATAGAATCAGCGAAAAATAAATTGATTTTACTATAACTTGTATTTTTCATCAATGCCACTATTTGAACAACATATCTCAAAATCATAACTACCCCACCTTTTGCACGTAAATTTTTATCCCCTAATGACTGGTCTAATACAGTCTAATTAGATTGTAATAGTGTACGATTAGCTAATAATCGTATTAAACAGTATTTTTGTTATTATATTATTTGAGTCTTCAATATTAAATTTATAGACAATAAATATTTTGAAAATATTTTTTTTTAAATATAAAGAAGTTATTTTTGGGAAACCTGTTAGTTGCACCAATCAGTATTTTTATTGCAATTGATAATAGTGATGGATTTTTTAGCTCTGCCACCTCGACAAGATCGGTTCCTCATTAGCAAGGGCCCACCTCCCCATTAAAATTCAGCACTTTAGTAAGTGTTGCAATCGCGAGTACCCCCGCCAGACTTGGACTTAAATATTTCGCGTGAACATCACCGTACAGACTAGCGCAAAAGATCCAAAAACTCCTATGACCCTCGCCCATTTGGCATCAGGGCACACAGAAAGCGCCAGCCGCGATCTGTGCCACAAAATACCTTTGATTGCAACGTTACTGAAGTGCGAATTATTTCATTTATTCGTCGATTGTTCGGTGCCCCATCATTACATTTCATTTCTTATAAATTCAATGATTTAGTAAGCCTTTGTGTCTTCCAACCTCAGAATACCCACCACTAAGTGCGCGCGACGATGTCATTTTATACTCCGACCAAAGAGTCACAAAAAAATATATATATATATATATATATATATATATATATATATATATATATATATATATTAAAAATAATAATTATAATTCAGATATATGCAATATTTATTTTGTGTATAACAAAAGAATATAAAGAAATATATTAGAATTATTATATCAATAACATTGTTTCTGGTTGTGAACCCAAAGGCCATAATTATTAATTATTATATTTATTTTTTAATTTTAAATATCGGAGCGCGTATTTTGTTATGGTGAGTCTTGTGCGCAGTTATACGGCGAGCTGAAGGCATAGGTGCCTGTACCGTGTTTGTTAAATAATTAAGCAGCGCATTGGGTCTTGTGCTTTGCATTTATCGTGATTTTACAAAAAGAAATTACCCTTTCTGTAGAAAATTAACTGAGTGTTATTTTTTGTACCACTTTCGTAATAAACCTTACATTCTCGGAGATTTTTGCAAAAACGCATATATGGTGAAACATTATAAGTTTCCAAGTTTAAAACTTATGGGACTTATTAGATTTCATTTATAACCACATATAATCCCTTTGGGATTTTTATTTTCTACAGTTTACATGTATTATTGACTAAAGTAACTGGACAATTTAGAATACATTCATTTTGAGTTGCGTCGATGCATCCATCACGTACTCGCCACCCCTGATTGTGACAAGCAAAACTCCCTTCACCTGTTAAGGAAACTGGGAAAGATGTGTCGCTTTGAGAACAGTGTTAGGTGTTATCAAGTTTGCTTTGACATATCATGCTGATGTAAAAATAAAAAAATGGTGTTCAGAAGTAGACACTACCTTGCAAAATGGTGATTTCAAGTAGACACGCATAATTTTCCATAGAATACTTTTATTTACATTTTGCTTACCTGTGTTATCATGATACACACGTACTTGCTGAGGTAAGCTAGATACGCCTTGAAACAATGTATGACGTCATAATTTAATATGTTTACATGAAATTATTGAACTGCAATGAAGATACAGTTGGTAAAGGTATAGATATCCTCTACTGCGACCTGATTCAAATGAGTTTAATACACCATTGTCACAATTTATTAGAAACATATTTTAGTATGGCTAAAATGTAAACCTAGGAAGTCTAACCCGGTCCTGTTCCTGCAAAAAAGAGCATAAAACAAAATCAACTCTGAGAACATCTGGTGTTGTACGTTAACGCAATGAGATCGATGTGTTTATAATATAACACAAATGTGCGGGAGAGGGTTAGGTGCATTATATGAAATTAATTTTGCAATACGTGCGCCGTTGAGGGTTTAAAGTGAAACACTCGGTAGCTACACTGGTAAGTGCGAGCGAGGTAGGCATAGGGCTATGTCAGTGATTTGAAAGTGATCCATCACTCTCTCCCGTTAATTAACTGCAATGGCCACCTATGGCCTAATTACGAAATAACATCAATACACACCACACTTGTGAGCATCGTGTATGTTAGGCGTATATGATGAAATATATTTCGGTTCTTTAATATCTTTAGCTGGTCGTATAATATGTACAAGAACAGCTATAGTGTTCGGTCATGTGTCTGTAATATTCTCGGAATGAAAAAGTTTTGCACAGAAATTCGTTTTGCATTTTCTTGACTTCGAAAATTAATTTATATACTTGGATGTATGTCGTAACCTTGTGGAACCAATGTTGTGAACGCATCTCCTTTGAAGAAACTGAACCGATTTTATTCAAATTTAGTATCCATATATTATCAGTGCCCATTTTGTATATAATTAATTTAAAATCTACAAGGGCACAAGGTCTAAAAAATGGAGTTCCTTAAAATACTTAGTGTTCGATGTATAGTTTATCTTTAGAATGTACCCAAAGACCATACAAAATAATTTATAATATAAATATTCTATAAGGGGGATGAAGACACACAGAAGAGCGAATGCTTTGGTCATATACCACTGCGTGTCCTCGGAGTGAAGGTAAGAAATATTTACAAACAACCATACGTATTTCATCGGAAATGGGACTCGAATCCTAACACCAAGGTCTAGCTTGATGTATGAGTTGGATGGTAACTATAATATAACAATAACTTTTTATTATTTATTTCTGCAATAATAAGTGGTTAATAATTTTTTTCTTTATAAAATAGAAAAACTGTAATTATATAAATGTTGGTTTTTTTCTTTCGTTGATTACATGTAAAAAACTTTGATCTCTTATGTTATGCATCTTTAGAGGAGAAGCGGTAGATATTTGTGAACCAAATAAACTATAATGTATTTATAAATACATAACTTTATAACTACAAATTTGAGATAACGGTAACTCTTTTAAAATTAGATGAACGTCGTACATTGCCCTGTTTTAGTTGGACATTCTATAATTTTTAATGAATTGGTTAACTATTTTGCAGGTATAATTACGCAATAATGCACATTTTCTAAAGATCCGTTTAACCTTTTCGAAAACCTGCACACATCTTCTTTTTCATGGCGTTGCAAGCGGTGGCACTATGCAGAAAGACTCGCCTCGTTTCCAGATACTTCTGGTTCCGCGTGCAGAATCCTGATCGCCTGGAGAGAGAAAGCTGATTGGTTAGTCTGGTCACGTGACCCACGCAGACTAGCTTCTAATTGACTTAAACCGGCATTACTACGTCCCGGTGCTGTATTTGAGACCCAGCCAATGCCAATCTTATTATGACGTTGATCATGAGGACATACAAGAATTGTCAAAGTCTTTAACTACGTTTAACACTGAATTGAAGTTAAATTTAAAGATCAATGTTCTTAAATCGAGTCTTATTTTGATAAAATGGTTGGGTTGCAAATTGTATGAGCTGTCTAATTGGGAAGATTTGGAATTAGCTTCATTTAATATTAGCAAAAATTTGATTGAATCACGGACATTATCATACAATTGTGAAGTGGCATTTTCTGCTTTTGTAATTGTAGCCTCTCCAAAATGGTTGCATTAATACAAGAATAAATAAAAAGAGCTTTACTCGACTTTCTTATTATACTTCTACTATAAATTCAATATAATATTGCTATAACTTGTTTTAAGTTCATATTAGATTGTAAACCAACGATGGTTTTCTTAAGTGGTTATATCACCCTGTATGAAAAGTAAACAAGTAATACAAACATATTTTTTTCCCAAGAAAATCCATTTATTCTCAAGTCAAGTAACGCAAATATTAAAAATGGTTCAATAGTGGTCAGTGTAACTATCGACTTGTATTCTGAAACAAAAAATAAAAAAATTAGCTTGAATCCCATTAAATTTACAAGAGAAACAACTCACGGCACGGGGGAATTGACAAATATTGTAAATTGTAAAAATGGTGCATGTTTGAAAAATTATGTCTAATTTTGATATGCGCCTTTTTTACAATTTTCAATAGATGTTAATTCCCCCGTGTGTTTCTCTTGTAAATTTAATGAGGATTCAAATATAACTCTTTGATTTTTTGTTTTAGCGTATAAGTGACAGTTTCACTGACCACCGTTGAAGCAGTCATCGCGTGCAGAGTTCGAAGAATCTGTTGCAGCGCCATCTACATATTTCAAAAATTTGTTTATTTTACGTCATTTGATTTGTGAATAAATGTATTTTATTGTGTACACAATATCTTTTGTATTGATTGTTTACTTTCCATTCTATATACGCTTAAAGTTTAGGTATATTTTCGACCTTCAAGGTGGTATAAATAACCTTATCTTCTACTTTTGATTTTCTAATTATAAGATAATTTATTGACAGTACAGTCCTTGCTAAAATATTTAATATTATTTGTAGAATTTACTTTTATGTTAGTAATAAACCTTTAAGTATTAACTGTTGGCAAGTTGCCCTTTTGCGTAGATAATTTATGAAAAGTAATTGTTCGAGTTGTCTAAAATATGGGCAGACAACGACCGGTCTTCGGGGACAGTTTTTATAACAAACTTTTTCAATTTCACGCTCTGTCCGAGAAAGCGAAGCAATAAAGGGAACTCCGATTCAATGACAAATTGTTCTGAATTTATAGGTTGACTCAAAACCACCTAGTACATATACCTTTCCAACATACCATCTGGTTAAGATTGAAAGATATATTTCTAATCGCCGAATAAGTCTGCGTATCTAAATACTTTTATATGTATTGTTGCTTAGTGAATTTGATTGTATAAATTCAAATCTTGGTTGTGAATTTTACGCGCTTCATTAGATAGAATTTGTAAATCAGCCAAGCTTATTTGTAAACATGTAAATTATTTTTTCATGTACTTCATAATATATAAGGGGATACTTACAACTTTGGCCCAAATAATTTATGTTTTTTATGAACTTTTATCGCAGGCTAGGATGAAGCCATCAATTTGGGGTTTTCCCCATTATTGCTCGTTTTCTTTTCTACATTAAAAAATTTCTTTCGCATAAAAATATTTGAAACTTTCCTAGATAACGCGGAGGGTATGTCTAGTTCACCACTAAACGGGTGAAATCGTATCTCATCAACATTAAAATTGGATTCAGATGACCCATCTATATATATATATATATATATATATATATATATATATATATATATATATATATATATATATATATATATATATATTTATTCGAGCGAAAATTGTAATTTAACAGGTGATTGAGGTTAGGTTAAATAGCGGTTGTATTTAAATATGGGTTACGGAGAAAATAAAAACGTGGAAAAAGAAAATATTGTATTGTACAAAAATTGCATTTATTTAATCCGCGCAGTTCTGCAATCAGCTGTGCGCAGCTATTTCGCCAATGCAGCGCAGTTATAAGATATATCGCAGTTTTTAAGCTGAATAAAAAAACATGCCCATAGTCAAATGCAAAATGAAAAAAAAAACGATTTTTTCGACCCAAAGATTGTAAGTACCCCCTTAGGGTGCAGTATATACCCTTACAGTAGAAGCAAACGACTCAGTTAATAATGTTTAACTTTGTAGAAATAATGTGCTTACAAGTTGCTGATTGGTACACAGGAGTGGAGAATCATTGTCAGTGTTTTGCTGTTCGGCAATAATTCTCATTGCGAGAGTAACTTCCCCTTCACTTGTTTCGATTTGTTTTAGTACTATGTAGTTCTCTTCTTCGGTAACATCATTATTAGTATTAATAAGATGTGAAGTGGCAGATAGGGTGGTGAATTGAAAGTGTGGTTATAGTATCTAATTGCGACCTGACATGGCATACGCCTATTAGTTGATAGTGAATATAGCAGTGGTTCTTCAACTACTGGTTGGACGGGTTCCATGAACATAAAGATTGCCCAAAAATGGGTTATTCTAAACTTGTATACTATATAACGAATGACCAAAAAACGATAATAAGTTCATCTGATAAATAGGGGTCTTTATAGAAAATGTTTAAATTTCACTTGTATTATCTTCTTCAGTTTATCTGAAAAATGTTGCATAACAATGGAAGTAATTTTTTTAGTTCGACATTTTTTTGCTATCATTAATATAATAACCCAGAAATGTTTGTATATGAGTGTGTATGTGAGTGTGTATGTGTGTATGTGTGGAACGCTTTTTTGTAAAAATGCAGATTGGCATAAACGGGGATCGAACTCACGACCTCCAGGGTGAAAGGCATGACACTTAGCCACTGCACCATGGCGACTGTTAATAATGTTATAAAAAATAATCAAATAGTTTATACTGAAATAAAACAATCACTACGATTCTGAAGTTCAGTCTGCTTTGAAATAGACAAAAACGAATCAAACGTCAGAATGAAATCAGTCAAAATTGGTTTTTGTGTGATAAATCTTCAATTCAAAGTTTAATCTTAAGTTTAAGGGGAGTAGCATGCTATAATTTCAATTTTTAAGTATATAATATGAAATAAGTGCATATTATTGCCTAATTATCATATATTTTTAGCAAATACGCGTTTCTGTACATTTATTTTAATTCATAGTTAATATTTTTCACTTCAAAATGGCCAAGAAGCAGTGATTTTTGAAAATATGAGTTGCGGTAAGATTTTATAGTTCGTCAAATTATAATAACTGCAAGTAAGTAAATTTATAATTCTGATTATTAGAGAAATAAAATCTTGAAGAGATAATTCAAACATATTTAGAAACATGTTTGGTTGGCAATTTTATTCTTTTATTTTTGATGGCACAATCCATTGTATTTTAGCATATAACTAATTATCATTACTTTTAAAACTGCCGTTGTGACACTGCATCAGATTAATACTGCAAAATTCAGAATCTAGCCTGATTATTTAATTCAAAAACAATAATGAATCAAATGTCAAATCATTAAAAATGTTGTGTAAAAAGGATTTGTAATACATATTATTTGAATAATCGATTCAAATAATAAACAGCAATCGTAATTAAATTTATAATCCTGTTTTTTATATACAATCATAGAAACTGTCTAAATGATACAACACATATGCACCATACAAGATTAAAATCAAAGTTAAACAAAATTTTGTTTGAATTTATCGGATATTACACAGTGCATGATAAGCGATCGATTAGTTAATCTCAGCATCTAAGAACAAAATAGCGTTCAAAGAAAGAACTCCATTTTTTCTTTATTATTATTTGCGATATGGAAATTTGTATTACTATTATAGTTAAACGATACAAATTGAAGAAAAACCGTGTTATTATTATTAAATTACATGAAAATTCGCCATCAGTCAAAACTGACCTATGTTCTGTATACCATATGGGCACATGGTGCCCACGGGTGACCCTAGTCCTATAGAATGAAATTGTTTTCAAAAATAAGAGGTGCACACCCGGGGCACATGTCTTAAGTTATAAGTTTCATAATTTAAACTTCAACAATTTTGGCCCTAGAGCGTTCACACATAATTACACACACCTACACGACATTATTCCGAAAATAATATTCAATTTAGGGTTGATTCGTTAAAATATTTAATACACATTATTTTGATTACAAAATTTATTTTTAGCTTTTGTCTAAAAAAGTTTAAAAAAAAATCTGGAATGGCCTGCACTCGACTTTCTTTTACGCAGTTTTCATTAGTTACATTTTTCTCGCAACTGGCACATTATTACTTTCTTTTACAGAGTAATAAGTAAGTATTGTAATCATGAAAAATTTTGAACTCCAGATTTCAACGGATATACACGTTTTGACCTTCTCTGAATCGAATGTGACTACTTTCGGAATGACGTCTGTGTGTCTCTGAACGCTCTAGGGCGAAAACTGTCGAACGAAAAATTATGAAACTTCAAACTTAAGACTTGTATATGCCCTAAATGTGCACCTCCTATTTTTGAAAAGAATATTCAAAACGGAAGTGCATGTTTACTCTATACATTTTTTGTTCTATCTCCAGTAACACTAGAACGCCTGCACTTATGGCAAAAATAGTTCATAATGAAAGATATTAATATTTCCCACAACTTTTGTTTGAAAAGTTTCTTCATAATTTGTACCAGTTATTCGATAACTGCTACGAAAAAACTCAAATATCTTATATACGTTGTCATACTTATACCTACACTTGTGACAAATTTTATTTTTAAAATGGATCAACCATGAGTTACATCATTTGTTTCTTGTTTATTGAAAACAAACAAGCATTACATTGACAGTTATCTGTATGAATTATTATTTAAGATATTGATTTCTTATTAGAATACATTGTATCAGGTAAATTATTATAGAATCAATATATATATATTATATATTTGCTAACATAATTAATTAACAATTTCAGAGTTTTACTGTGGAGTTTAACTGTTTAAAAGTATATACGATAAGTACTTCAAATTCAGATCCATTATAAATTGGTATAATGATTTAGTTATTTTCATTCATTTATATATATAAAATATATATATATATATATATATATATATATATATATATATATATACATATATATATATATATATATGTGTATATTAATATCTATCTACTTAAGGTAAAAATAGTTATGTACATAACAAACGATATAATTATTTCGCACAACTTTTGTTTAAAAAGATTCTTCAAATAAATGTACCAGTTACGAAAAAACTGCTACGCATGTAGCTTAATATATCGGAACATATTTAGACAGGAAAACAAAATAGACTCAATTAAATAAATGACATTTCAGAGTATTCCTGTAGATTATTGGTTAGTTTGACAGCTTGTTTGGGATATATATATATATATATATATATATATATATATATATATATATATATATATTATATATATATTATATATATATATATATATATATATATATATATATATATATATATATATATATATATATATATATTATATATATTATATATATATATATATATATATATATATATATATATATATATATATATATATATATATATATATATATATATATATATTGGCATTTCATATAATAAAGAAGTTATTCTGGGTGAGTCATCATCTTGAAACAACCTGTATATTTCTGCTGTTTTGCGGCAAATCGTTGTCTGCGACCCGGTCAACTGACATTCGGGTCAGCGCAAATTTTTATTATGGTTTATGTCCAACAACGTTGGAATTGTGTGCTAACCCTCCTCTTCTCGCCTGGAGCAGTTATACTCTTTCGCTTCCATACGGAATAGAAACGAACGGAAAATGGAAAAGTTGGGTGGACGAGGTGGCGGAAAGTGGGTGGTGGGCGAGGGCGGCTGGGTAATGAAACATACCGTAAATTCAGAGGAGTGCGCTCGTGCGGCACAATTGTTTTCATTCCCTTTTAGAATAATGGCGATTTTTATTTAAGTTTTACCAGAGATATTTCAATAAAAGCCCGAGCGACCGGCCGCCGCTTCTGTTCTCGCCATGAACAATGACGCTGTTTCATAGAAATTCACAAAACTTCGAATCAAAAACTAATAAATGACCCGCCACGCCTGGCAACACTGAATCCGTTCTCCATCCGCCATCGGATTTTTTTTATATGAATAGTTGACCTATATATTAGTTAGAACGCATATCTCCTGCTCCTACTATGAATGCAGCTCAAATGATTTCAAAAGCTGCATCTAATTTATATGGAATCCTTTTAAGTTCGTCGTACGATATGTATACAAAGAGCTATAATGTTCGGGCGTGTGTCTGTAACAATTTATTATAAGATCGTCGGACGGATAGCACATTGTATACTTAAAGTAACTTAGAACTTTTTTTTAATATTATCATATTTTACTTGAGTGAGCTGAAGGCAGTGGGGCCTGTACATATACTTGTTGGTTATATTCTTTTATCTGCATACAGCCAAACTTCCATAAGAACAATTCCGAATGTGTGGTTAAAATATGTCGAGATACAGAAAATTTTCGGGTTATAGAAACATAATTCGAATGTAAATACGGAACACCACATCTCATCCATATAAATTCGACTTGTAGTGGTTCGAAATATGGAAGTTTGACTATATACGAGTATATCATGCACCCAGATATCTACAAAATTTTGATAATAATCCAATTAGAGTTAATTATTGTCTCCATTCTTTATTGCCAGTGTCGTTAAAAATGTACGGGCAATTTTAGGGCATTATTTAATGTTTTAGTGTCCAATAACAGACTTGATTTACAAATTGTGTTGTTTAGGATTGAACTTATCAACCACTAACGACTGGTACCGGGCACACTTCGGAAACATTTCATTAGCAATTAAATGTTGCCTGAGAGTATTTTATGGCTCTACGATAGCATTTGTAATGGATTTAATTGTTATAGAATATTTCATCTCTATGATTTGAAAACAATTATATTTCTACAAAAATAAATGTTGATTATTTTGTCACTAGCAAGTGTTGAGATTGACTTAACCATACATAAAAAAAAAATTGAATTGTTAAATATCGTGAAAAATTGGCCATCGGGATTCTTTTTATTAAATATCAAGTAAAAATACGGTGAGCAAATAAAACATTCAGAGGTTGCATTTGAAAATTAAACAGTAGCATTTGAAAATTCGAAGTATTATTTAGTTTGAACAGTTTGTATACGCCTATTTTCTTAAGAAACAAGTAAAACAATTCTAATATTAAGGAATATTAATCAAAAGTTAAGTTAATAAATTTGCTGTTAATTTCTATGTACAATAATATTTTTGAATGATTTAAGACAAAAGTATTGTATTCCTGAAAAAATTTCACCTTGAGATCGAACGTTCTAGAGCCAAAACTGTTGAAGGAAAAATTAAGAAAATTTAAACATGTATATAACCAGGTGTACACTTTTTATTTTTTTAAACAATGATAACCAGAAGTTTTTATATAAGTTGAATATATATATATACATCATAAAATCAAATGATCCTTTGACATTAATTAAAATATGATAATGAATTTACTGGGAATTTAGAATATATCAATTTAATTTTTTCACTGCAATTAGATACAGATATAAGACACACTGTATATATCCGTATACGCGTCTAGCAGTGTGTGTAACAAAGAAAGAATTATACAACTTTCTTATTTTTCTATTCGAAAGTTAATGACGTGAACTGCACCATGTATATATCATATTCGCGCTTACTTGAAACTATAATATTTTTGATTTCTAGTACAAATTTCAAACACTGCAAATTAATGTTAAATGTTCCCATCCTATGTATACATCCCAATTCTTTCTACTTCGCGAATACGAACAAGTCACGATAATGCCGAGTTGGCTTGTCGGCGGCGGTAGCAGCGGCGGGAATCATCGTTCATCGATTACAAATATATTATTGTAAATGGCGCGAACACGTCTTAAAGTTAATGTGGGTCCTCAACTACCATCCGCTGGTAAAATATAGCCGGATAAATCCTGATTGTCATTACTCTTGCTTTTGAGGCGAGGAGCGGAGACGCATAATTTCGACACTCACAGATTTCAATCATATTTTATAGTTTATATACATATATATATATATATATATATATATATATATATATATATATATATATATATATATATATATATATATATATACATATATACATATATATATATATATATATATATATATATATATATATATATATATATATATATATATTACCAAATTTAGTTCAAATCTGCTGGCAACCTTCAGATGAGAAAAGGCTACAGATTTTGTTTTACGAGTTATGAGTTATGTATATTCTTAAAATCAGTGAGATGTAAAATAAGTATCGATGTAAAATTTGGTTTGACTTTATGAAATATTTTGTAAAATTTAAGTAAATCAAATTCAGAAAATATAATTCTGTATTAGCGTGCATTGTCAAGCGTTTTAAAACATTTTTCAGACCGATGTAGATTATAAACCTAATCTAATCTAAAATGCAAATTTTATACAATTTAGCTGGACTTTATACAAATATTGATTGAATTCTTCTCTCTCTCTCTCTCTCTCTCTCTCTCTCTCTCTCTTCCTCTTTCATTCTTTTCAGTTGATTGGCAGTATTGTATTTGGTTCAAATATATATTACTAGAATGAAATAACCCTATTAACGTTCTATGCGTTAATATTTAGCAAACACCTTGCATGAGGACTTAACCGAAATGAGTGAACCGTGCTGGTTTGCTGCAAATATTATTTTGGTGCAGGACCGGCTTAATTTATGAAAACCGAGGTTCATTTGCAACATGGGTCTTATGTTAATTAGGCGAGCAGTGCTAATTTGATACAGATCATTTATAATCTAAGTTTATTGGGAAAGTGTTGTTGTACATCAACAGTTTAGTAGTTAATCCAGCGTTAATCTCTAGTTCTAGTGAACCGTCATGATAGACCGTTTAAACCCTAGTTCAACTTTTTGATAGTTGACATATCTAATTCATCAGTTATTCATAATAGTAATGGAAGACTTAGATTACATAACAGATGATGAAGATTTTCTTGAGCCAATAGGAATAGTAGAGAATCCTAGAAAAACACAACTATATCGAGAAAGACCAATTCATTTTGTGAAATGGGATGAAGACAGAGGCGTCGAACTTATGTTTTTCCATATGTACAGGGATTTGATTATTTACTACACAAAAATCGGCCAACTATTACAATTATAACAAATCTGTTACTTTTGAAATAAATTATGCATAAAACATAAACAGTAAACCAAATATTCATACATATTATTATATGTTTATAAGAATATAGTTTTTATTTTACAGCGATGACAAATATTTTGAAAAACAACTGCCAATAACAGTTTGCAGACAAAGCTACCTATGAAAAAGAGTCACTTCTTTATTCACTTCTTATAACAAAACGTAGTTCAGGAAATCTGACACTGAACTAAGTATGTACAACAACCGCGCGTAGAATCTAAGTTCAAAGTTAATTTATTAGATATCTGATCTAACGTTTTAACTGCTATTGTACAATCGGCCCTAAGTCTATAGCAGCGGTGGGTAAACTTTTATTAACGCGGGCTAGTTTGCGCAAATAGCTTAACTGAAAGGGCCGCACAGTGTAAGTTGGGACCGATAAAAAATTGAGGTATAAACAAGACCTGGCGCAAGACTCTCGACGAAACCGATTAACTAATGTAGGCAACCAAAGTAACGCATACGCATTATTGACAACTGTTAAGTTATACCGTTCAATTAGAAATTATGGGAGAGCATACGAATATCGTAGACATTTTGTCTACGGTTCATCTACAAACTTGCATTTATTACACACATTTAATATTTAAAATGTAACAACCTAATACTAGCAATTGTTAGGATTAAAATGAATATAACAAGCATAGATGCAGGCACTTATGTCTATATAATAATACTAAATAATTAGAATAAGAAATTTAAATATTAAAAATAGATTGATATTTACCGAAAATAAACTTTTGAAATCCCAATTTAAGCACACGATTTTGAAAATATTTATTTCTCATTCTTGTTAAATATAATCCGATTTTTTTAATTCAAATTTTGTTGTCAAGTATTATTTAATTTGTTTATTAATTTGTAAATTAAATAATAGTAGTTATTTAGTTATCAAATATATATATATATATATATATATATATATATATATATATATATATATATATATATATCGTCTTCGCAGATATAGAATCCTTACAGTAAATAACATCTTAAACCGAGATAATTGTATTGTAAGACGTGGCAATATTGTACAAAATTCTCTATAAGATTAACATTGCTATGCCATCCACATTTCAATCTGAGACGTACAATAAAGTCTGCTCAAAGTGTAACAACTGTTTGCGAACATAATTCCAGTATATTTTTAAATGTTTCTACAATATCTATAATATATTTAAAATATATTTCCTACTGAATATTATTCCTGCTCCGCATCTGTAAAATAAGTGAACTCTGATAATAATTCAGTTAAGTTAACTACATCGCTTCCTAGAGTCAATTTGTGCTATTTCAGCTGTTAAAGTTTTCAAGAAAATCTGTATAAATTAACATACTTTTAGTATAAATAATCCTTGCTATGGAGGCTGAATTTAAATGGTTCATATATATGCATAATTTCATACTAATTAATATACATTATATAAGGTTTGTTCGTTTGTACTGCACCCACTTGCTCGATGCTGTACCAAATTCATTAAAATGGCATTAATACCTCTTTTGAGTTGTCTTCCCCATATAATATAGATATTGGCAAATAATTATAATTTTGAGAACAATTCATCTTCTAAACGGCCATCGAAATGATTGATCATGCCTTTGCACTAAACAAGCAGTGTAAGACAAACGATTTGACAAATTATATCTCACGCAACAATTGAATATTTGTTTCAAGAGTGTGTAGTAGTCGAATATTGAACAGGTTGAGTTGAATAAAAACATTTTCAAACCCCGGCCGTTTCCGCTTGTTTTAAACCATCCTCAGATTGAGTGTTCGTATTTGATCGCTCTTAGTATTTAAAATGTTTAAATTCTACCCAACCTGTCTTCCGACTATATCACACTCTACAATCTTATTTATTGAACACAAATTTCATATTTTACATTAAAATTTGTATTTAAATTATATTAGCTAGAAGAACGTTTCAATAAATCAAAATGAAAAATTTAAATTGTCTAATTTGGAAAAGCACTTGTTTGACACTATCCAATATTTTATCATATATTCATTTGAATTTATATGATACGATGATGTTGCAAAGTTGCAAAGTGTAGAATAGTGGTGTGTAAATTGTGGGGGTCGCGGGAAAATTCTTGTGGATCGCCAAAATTTAAAGAAATTTATTTGGCGTTAAGATTACTGTGTATCTAGGAGTGTTGACAAAATTTTTACACCAAATGAAAATAGTTTGCGCACCACTGGTGCAGAACATGATTTTCACATCAAATATGTATGTTGGAATGTTGATTAGGATATATGTTAATAATCCAACTAGTTCAATTTCCAAGGTTATATTGGATCCAAGAATTACTCCAACGCGTGAACATATAGAAATCTAATGATGCTTCTGTTTGACAATTACTGTGTTTGAATGTTTGTCTCATTATTAAAGTCATTGTGCGCAAATTATTTTTTAATATAGTAATGTAAAATTCGATTTAGTGGAAAATTAAAAACATTTATTTTTACTTAAACACTGCTTACTATATTTATTTATAACGCTAATTCTACAATGATTACTTATTTTAACGATTTATTATTTATTTAACACCAATATTAACTAATATTTACTTCACTTATTGATTTCTTACGAACTGTTGATTTGTCTCTTTCCGATTATTGATATCTACCTGACTTATTGACCTCCTATTTATTTCTTATTGACTGCCCGTCAGAATAGCACGGCTTACAATGAACACAAAGCTTGTGGATAACATCGGAGTCTCTCTACAAAACTTTGGAATAATGTAGGCGTTATGAATTCCGTTAAATTATCCCCTTCATCAATTGTCTCTCCCCGAAACAAATGTCGAAGTAGTTTGGTGAAATTGTTGCAATATTAACAAGCCGTGCTGCGCAATGAAGGGTGAAAAAAATTACAATTTTGAGTTTGTTAATACCCTGTAGCTATAACTGTAGACCAGGATTTCGATGCCGGAGTGTTGAAGAACAATATGCAGCGCGGCATAGATTCTTGGCGCTATGTATTCTGTTGCAATATACTAAATATAACATCTCCATTATTTCTGATTACTAAATTAGACAAGTTTTGCATTGGTTAGCAATTTTAGCTGCCAAAAACAATAAGTTCTTACATTTTATCAGATAATTTCACAATGGAATTTTAGTTAGAATTATTTTTTGCAATTAAATCTTCAAATAAATATATAATGTAATAATAGAACATTGTCAAACACATTCTAGACATATGTAAATTCAGGCAGCTCATTCCACAAATCCTGTGAACTTTTGACAACGTTGTATATTTCTGTATCTTTCTATTTTTAATTACGTCCTTCTTACTTATTCTTTCTCCCCCACGTCTTTAAAACTTCTAATGGTGGCATGATTTTCTTTTTGTAAATTTAAACGTTGTTATAAAATTCTTTGTTCTCCTCGAAGTACCAGAGTGGGGGAGGTGCAGGAGGAAGTGGTTGCGTTTGAACTGCTCAAACATAAAAGAACCACTAATTAAATTCAGATGTTTCGAAAAAGCCAAGAGTTTTCGTGATCGTGAGATTTAATTGTTATGTGGTTTTGTTTCTTCCAGAAATGCTTACTATACTTGACGGCTCCGTGGTTCTTTTGTCGTAAGCCGTTTGTGTATAAGTTTATTAACCCACTGTGCTATAAGGTGCACGAAGGGCACAGTCGTGTTTTTAGAATTGATATTTATTTCACTTCTCTCGAATTACGAGTATGCAAATTTCTATAATATTTGGATGTATATCGCTAATCAACTCGCTCGTAACACCAAATTTGGGGACAATTCAATTTTATTCGATACAAGACAAGCTTAAATAAATAGAAACTAAATATGAACAAGCATTGATGCAAGCATTAATACTTCTAGTTCACCACAACTTTGTAAGATATTAGGTCTGTTCGATGACATGAGTAAATGTGAACTAAAGTAAACTAGAGCACAATTTTCTACACTAAAGTGTTTTATGAAATAAATGAAGCTATGTGCACTCTGTTCGATGAAACGATTTTGTGACCTAATTCACACTATGTCATACTGAAACTACACCTACTAAAAAGGTGGTGCAAGATGAGTTCAGGCTACTAAATGGGGATAAAATCAATATCATCAAAAACCAAATGTCATCTATCTTTTTGAGGGTAACGTATTCATGATAAGTTATATATGCCTAATTATCAAATTTGTTTATTACTATATGTTAAGTTTAAAAACAAACTTGCAGGCACTTGCACTATCCTGTCTTTTGAAAAGCAAGAACTCGTGTACCATTGTGTACACTACAAAATATCTAGCTACACCTAGTATATATTTCATCGAACAGACCTATTATATATTTTACACAATATATATTAATTTTCAGGAAGATAACAATTTTACTACTACTGATTATTATGGTATCTTAATAATTTAAACAAACATGATTGAACGTGTAAAAATCACAGTAGCTATTTTATATAGGTATTCATCTGAAGAAATTTTACATAAATCAAAATACTTGTAAATTTTTTTAGATACTTTGCATATAGTATTTGAAATTATCTCCTTAAATAAGGAGTGTTCAAACTTAAAATACGTTAAGAACTAACTAGTTACCCATATTAAATGTATACCAAATTTGGTTAAAATCGATGCAGAGGAGGTACGAGTTGAATTTCTTTGTATTACCGTACGACGAACCATGAAACCCATTCCAGTAAGTAAGTCATTGAATCTGACAATCTTACTGACACACTATTGCTTATTATTTTCTTATACGTTATTTATAAAATAAAGTATTGTGATAACAAAAGAAAATCAACCTTGAAATTGCAATGGAAATATTAATTTTGAATGCTGTGTGTGTGTGTGTGCCACTCCAGATATAATGTGCTACCATACAAAGAGCTAAAGACAAATGAGACCACATTCTTTTATAAATCTCAGAAGTGACAGATCGTATTGAGTATGTACCTTTTAGAGGCGAGTCGTTTTGTGGTAAGTGAGACAGGGAACGTGGAAAAGTGAGATTAGATCTTCGTTCGTGATGAAAAGCGAGCATCCTTCGTCGTTGTACTTGAACACCTTGAGCGTCGCTGCGCCTTATCCTTATTGACATATTATACAATATACAACCCTTTGCTTCAATTAAAATTAAATGCATGCACACCAAAACAACTCAATTCCATATACTATACATAATACCAGTGTGAGTCAAGTGCCAGATAACGAGAATTATATTCAGACCAGCGGAAAACGCGCTATCAAAAGCACTACGGAAGTACGACTGTCTCAGATCATATGTGTGCATCACATTTTGATTCTCCATTGAGAAATAATACGATAGCAGGTGGAAGAAAATGAACTATATAATTTGCAATATAAATCACGATATATCAGTAATAAATTACGTAATGGCTGAACCAATTTTTCTATATTTTCTTGTCTCCCCTCACATGGTAAATCATGACCAAATCAGAAATATTTTACATGGCGGATATGTTAGCTCTTAAAATTTCGAAAATTATTAGGTTTCTGGAATAGGTAATTAAACGTAAATATTCCATATTTGGATGTATATCGCTTGCATGTAAGCTCAACTTTGTGGACACACCTTCTCTGAAGGCACCGAATAGATTTTAACTAAATTTGCTACATGTGTAATATGAGTGGTCATTATAATACCGTTTTCATTTTAAATTCAGTAACCCTGATACTTCCGCAGTTATTGGGCTTTCTTAACAACTGATTTAAGATATAATTTTATTATATCAATAATATATAAAAAATCATTCGACTTTCATAAACGTAGTTTTCTTTATAAATATTATTTATTTTAATATCTTTTATTATATATCATTTACTTCCAATTAAGATATTGTTTCCATTAATAATAGTTTGTTTCCGGGCACTATATAGGTTTACAGTTTTAAGTTTTGTAATTTAATCATAAACAAGTTTTGCTGTACAGCGAACACAGACAGACAAATTTGTATGCACACTCACGAACTACGAACAGACATCATTTCGAATATAATCAGAAACGATTTAGAGATGATCAAACCGTGTATTACCGTTAATATCTCGAGTTTGAATTTTTTCGTGATCACAATATTTCCTTATTTACATACGTATAAGAATGGATAAAGCCAAGCGCTACAAAGTTGCAAACTTATTAAATAATAAGGCATAGCTGTTTGTATCTATGATTGATTTTACAAATATATAATACAATAAATTCGTTATTATATTAAATTTTCCCCTATTTATGTGTCATAAAACTTGCAGGTAGTCAGCTTTTAAATGCAGTCAAAATAAATTATTGTAAATATTAAAATGCTAATTGCATTTTTGGGCAATATTCGCTTTTCTTTCAAATGAAAATTATCCTATTTTCCACAAAGTGGCCATTCGCTATGCTCCTATTGTGAAAAATATGCGAGCTATTTTTGTTGACCAAATAACGATTCATTTACGCACGCACACATTAACTAGAAAATATTTAATGTGGCTTGCACTCGACTTTCTTTTACGTAATTACACTAGATATATATTTTTGTTTGATATATATATTTATATATATATATATATATATATATATATATATATATATATATATATATATATATATATAGCCACGGCAAATCCACAACGGCTAGCTCGTAGGTGGATTTGTCACACACCCTTTATAATTATGACGTCGTTGGTAAGAAAAGTAAACGAAATCGGGATTAAACAAATTTATTACAAAATAGTAAAACGGAACTTAACTAGGCTTAACGCCAATACAAAACTAAAATAATAAATTATAAAATAAATAAAATAATTAAACGGGGAAAAGGATACGGATACTCCACCCGGTTTCTTTAGACTAGATGGTGCGTCTGCGCCAGTTCTCTTGGGAGAAAACCCTTCCGACTTCTTCTGTAGAGTATCCGCTCCAAACAAAAACCAAATGAACAATTAAACGGTAGAACAACGGTAGAATAACGGTAGAATAACGGTAGGATATCGGTAGGATAACGGTAGGATAACGGTAGGATAACGGTAGGATAACGGTAGGATAACGGTAGGATAACGGTAGGATAACGGTAGGAAACCGGTAGATTAACGGTAGGATAACGGTAGATTACCGGTAGAATAACGGTAGAGTAATTAATGGCTTTAGCGGAACGATAATCGAGATCAGCATGTTGACAGATAATGATTTTCTAATCAACAAACTCCAAAACAAAAATAACAAAATGCCACGCATTCATTTTAAAAATCTAAAAACGTGACAATATATATATATATATATATATATATATATATATATATATATATATATATATATATTTGTAGCAGTTTTCTCGTAACTGGTAATTTTTTTTTAAAGAAACTTTTCAAACAAAAGTTGTGCAAAATATTTATATCTTTCATTACAAGTATAACTATTTTTGCCATAAGTGCAGCCGTTCTAAAGATATTGGAGATAGAACAAAAAATGTATAGAGTAAACATGCACTCCCGGTTTGAATATTCTATTCAAAAATAAGAAGTGGAACAAGTCTTAAGTTTGAAGTTTCATAATTTTACGTTCGACAGTTTTGGCTCTAGAGCGTTCACAGACTGCCAGACAGACGGACACACACATACAGACAGATTACAAGACTTACTTATTACTTCGTAAAAGAAAGTAAAAACGAAAAGAGCTTTGCATTACGAAACATAAGTTATTAACGTGATGTCGACCCTAGTGGTCCCTTCCCTCGGCATCTGTGTAAACATACATAGCATTTACAATAGTTGTCCACGTCAGGAGCAAACTATGCATGCCACGCCCCTACTTCCATTTCAATACAAGCTAGTGCTCCACTTTTTCATGACGTCGCCTTCCTTGCGCATCCAGTTCCACGTCCAATTTGTTTATTTTCTTTATTTTTGCATTCCATTATGTTCAAGTGATACAAATGAATATTTGATTCGAAGACTTTCCAATTTCAGCCATTATAAGACAAATATTTTAAAACATTTTGAAATTGCACTTTTTCCACCGACAAGAAGTGCACAGCACGATAAGTTCAAGTTGTACATTAATTAGTGCTTGCACTGTTGCAGTAGAGGGTAGTTATAGAACATTACAGTATTTGCTTTATAAATAAATTATGATAATGCTGACATCATTACATGGAATTAAATAATGTTGTTAATGTGTACGTGTTAATCTACGCGAGTAACACGAAACGTATGTCGGCTATTAACTCATTTACCCTATATGTGTGTGGAAATTTATACAAAATATTAAATTCCTATGTAATTTACCTATAAATAACGCGGTTATGGGTTGCAAAATGTATTTATTTATGAACTGCATCATGCATTATAAACAGAACTGGATCGACCATAATCTAGTAAAGTTCTCATTATTAATATACGTTATTGTTAACAATTGCTCTATACTGTATTTTATATACAGTGCAGTTGCGATTTAGTGAAGAATGTTTAGCATAACTGCCTATTTTCAAGAATGTTAACTATTTCGAGTATTGGAAAGATATATTAAATAATTACTTATTATAAATTGCTGGAGTGGCCTTCACTCCACATTCTGGTCTTTTCACTATTTGTATGTATTAAAAAGTATAAATAAGTTGTGTGAATGGCGCTCTAGTATTTTTAGCTCGGCGGTCGAAGTACAGAAGAGCCAAAGCAATCGGTCGTGCGTCTGTTGTATTCAAAACATTTCTATAACAAATAGTGTTTGTTTCGTCGCCCAGAATCCAAAAATATATATATTTACTTGAATTTTACTCACCGCTCAGTTGGTCGCTCGAAAGACAAAATTTGTCCTCTTTAATCTTCTGAAGATATCAATGCGATTTAAACCAAATTTGCTACACATATTTTTTGACATCCCATTTAAATTTGTTCGCAGTTTAAATCGAATCGCCTATATACTTCCCGAATTATAGGGCATCAAAATCTGGCGCCCCCCTTAATACTTCCTTTAAAAAAAAAATTAATACATCATAAAGAAGATTTAGAATTTAAATATTCAGTATACCTGTTTGAAAATTTATTGTGACAATGTATAATTAGGTATGAGTCGTTCTTGTAATTAGTGTAATTCTTATGCCAACTAAGGCGCTAAATTTTTCGTATTCGTTATTGAACATGCATTGATTACAATTGAATCAGTAATAAGATTTTCTCCACTGTAACGTAGGTAAAACAATAGAAGCTTAGGTACAACGCACATACGCGTTCAGCTCACCATATAAGTAATATATTTGCGATGCGAGCAGCAGACTCCACCCTGCTTACCTCGCGCTTTTTAAATTAAGTAATAATTCTTTTTAATTATTATGGAATTTTTAACACCAGAACGAATGAAACTTTTATCCACCTAGAACGACGAGGGGCACACTGAGAAAAATGGATAGTAGTCCATGGATACTTGAAATGGAATCCTAATCATTATAATGCGAATAGTTAATTTAAATGTGTCTGGTTGCTTTAAATATACGTGTTACATTGCTTGAAGTTTCTAAATTTATTTTAGTATGCTACTATACATTAGTCAGCACAATGAGACACTTCACTGTTTTAACTAAACAGCATATATTCAATTAGAGAATAAACTAGCTAAAAGAACTATTCGCATAGTTAGTATTTCTATATAATAGCAGTATTCGCTTTTTACGAATATATATATATATATATATATATATATATATATATATATATATATATATATATATATAGTGAAGAATATTACTATATTTATATTATTACTATTACTATATGGTATACCTGTCCCTTTATTAACTATTTAACTATATTTTATATTAAGGGCAAACATAATTATACCGTGCAGTATTTTTGACTGCTTTGGAGATATCTTATTATTTATCACTAAAAACCTATAATAGTCATTGTAATTGATTAAATATGATAACGTAATAATAAAATGAATTGTTATTAAACTACCCGGTCATTGTGCCTAAACAAAAATCGTTTAAATAATTTTATTTATTTAAAAAAAAATATTTTAAACGGCAAAATATTTATATTTGTATCTCTATATGTCATTATTACTTTGTTTACAGTCATTTTTATCACATTTATACATGTATGTTTAATTAAAACAATCAAAATGACTGCCTCTCGTCGCTCTAGGTACAACAGAAAACGAATAAAAATCAAAATATAATTAATTCAGGGATATGTTCTTAGAGCTAAAAATATAAAAGGTTTTAAAGAAATCAGTAAAGAATTACAGGCACAGGACAAGGTTGAATTTTCAAATCGTTCAAATGATCACTACCTTCGTTCTAGAGTGGAATTTCTTTTTGATTCGAGAATGCTACAGACACACGAGCTCTGCTGTACTTCGTACAGCGCTCTAAAAATTTCATAAAATAATATATGCACTATTTGTTTTTAAATTTTGAATATATCAATAAAATCTATTATAAATTGTTAGATTCAGATTAATTTATTTATTAAATTATGAACCCAAAGACCATAATTATTAATAACAATAACAATAACAATTAAAATTTATATTTTTATGCGGTAGCGCGAAGTGGAAAGGTGGAGTATACTGCTCATAATACATATATTTCCTATTAGGCGAGCTGAAGATGTACGTGCCTGTTCTTAATCTTAATTTTATGGATTCACAATCTGCCATCTTTACAAAAATACCACCCTATATCTACTTCTAGACGGGACACCGGTACTGACAGAAAATGTACAAAATACTATAATTTGTTATATATTAAGGAATTTATAATATCCATGCGTATTGGAATAATAATAATACATAAAATAATAATACAGGCTGGAATATTTCTCTATCCCACTTTTCTCTGTCTTACTCATGTATCCTATAACTCCGTTTATCGCGTGATTGACCTAAGGGCTTTAACTGAACAGAACCGGGTTCGTTTGGCAGTTATACAAGTGGGGTCGTTTCTTGCGGCCACCCCGAAATCGGATTGGAAACCTCAGCAAGATTATCAGGGATTCTCTACGGACCCTTGTACATACAGCCGTTCATTTCGTTCTCCGAATCTCCCTTCTACTCCACCAGACAACTCACACTCTAATTTTCTCCAAATATAACATTAGGGTTACTTTCTATTTAAAATAATATTGAATACTTCATTATCTTTCTCTGCCCTTACACATTCACCATATAATTTTGTTTATTGTTTCTCGGATTGTATTTCTTTCAAATTCTCTTTGTGACCGCAATGTGTATGCTTGTGTTTATATATTTCATTATATATATATATATATATATATATATATATATATATATATATATATATATATATATATATATATATACATATATTTATATATATACTAGGGGTGGGCACCGTGTGCCCATATGGTACACTGAATATAGGTCAGTTTGGACGGGTGGAGAATTTTCTTGTAAATCATAGTTACAATATAAAAATAAGGGATTACCCTTACACGCTTTTTCCTTCAGTTTGTATCATTTAAATGGGCATTCACCTTTTGAGCACAAAAAAAATGTTGTTTTTTAACATTTTTTTTCTCAGGGTACGTTCGAGATATTTGTATGCTGTTTTTTGTATCATATTTATTCAACTTTTCTTTTTCATAAGGTATTTTTTAAAGTCGGGTACGTTCAGCCCCGGCGAAGATGTCCAGGTCCAAAGTGGGCAGCTCAATTTAAGCGCGCGGTAGCATAACTCTAGTCCCAGTTGTTTGAAAAAAAATAAGAAATAAGGGATTTAAAGTATATTAAATTGTCTAGGAATTGATTTTCGGGTGGTCCATTTGGACCATAATTAGCAAAATGGCGACCATCGTACGAAAAAAGTTATTTTTTGCCACTTTATTTTTCCTTTGGTGGGCCTTAAAAAATATTAACAATTGTCGGACACACTTCGTCGATGATCAACTCCTAGAGAATTTTATTACCTTTAAGATGCATTTATCGAAAGTTAAATCGGTTAATTTGTTGTCGAGATATTCTACCGCGCGACTTAAAAAATATGGTTTCGAGATAAACGCGCTTAAAGTTTCAACTCCAGACTGACGCGCGCGAAAACGCCGTGTTGAAGCAAAAACATTGTTTTGTTCAAATCGCAATTTCACATATTTCCAACTCGAATTTCAAAAAACGGCTTCAGAGACATATAGTCAACACTTCAAAGTGTCCTATTCTGCAAAAAAAAAATATCGATTTTTTTAATCCGCAAAAGGTGAATGCCCCTTTAACAAACCTAAAAGAAATTAAATAATCATAATTTGATATCTTTTATTGGCAGATGTACCTTGGTTAAAAAACCGGCGCTAGATTTGCTACCTCTTCAAAAATCTAATATTATTTCATAATTTGTCTATTGCTTTTATTAGATGTTGTAACTGCGGTATTACTGCGAACTAAATAATACAAACAATATTTTGAAGATTTGTACACGTGCATTATAACAGTCTCCATGCATGTATTATTGCACAAAAATCGGGATTATATATTTACTTACGGTTTCTGTTTTCTAATTGAATCGATTATTCAAAATATATGTGTATTACAAACAATTTTACACAACACTTTCAATGATTTGACATTTGATTCGTTATTATTTTTGAATCAAATAATCAAGCTAGATTCTGAATGGCATGGTGGCTAAGACTCTCGTCTCTTACCCTGGAGGTCGTGAGTTTGATCCCCGTCTATGCAAATTTGCATTTTTACAAAAAAAGCATTCTACACACACTCACATACAAACAAACAAATTATATTAATGATAATGGAATCGTCCATATTGAAAATAAAACACTACACTACAGCAATTAATGAATTTCTAATCAAGACATCTGTCCTACTGTAAAAATAAAAGCTTTAGGTTATACGTCTAAAATATGAAGTTGTGTTATATTTCCTTCAACAGTTATGGCTCACACAAACTGACTACAACTCGAAAATAGTCAGGTTCATATCAGGGATGTCAATACGTGTAATTCCTTTAAAATCGTGAGTTCGAAAATTTCTCTATAGAATTCGTCAAAGAAAGTAAAAAGTAGTACAAATCGAGGATGCAGCACAGGCCGCAGTTTCTACATTTAATCCTGATAAAACAAGATTAGTCTATCAAGCAACGTATACAAAGTTAGAAGAATATATTGAGCAGAAAATAGTACGTGCTGTATCAGAATAAGTGATGTTGGCTAATTTTTCCGAAATATGTTCGCATTTTAAAATTGATATTTTTATAAATGTACAAAACAATTTTATTCAAATCATTGTTACTTTTATGCCCTACCATAATGAGCTATTTAAGGCATTAGTATTGTAATAAACTCATTACGACACTATAGTGCTTTAGTGAAAATTAATTATTGCACTAGTGCTATAAAGAATGTCTTTTCGATGCAAAGAAGACAGTGAAAAAGCAAGTTTTCAGATACAGTTATATTTAGAAGGTATATTTAATCATGTTATAAATCGTAATCTATAACAAAATGGTAAGAATTTCTTTGATGATAAAATAATGATGTTTGTATCCGCAAAAAAGGCACGTAGACTGATCCATTGTTTGCTAAACAAAAAAGAAACAACTTGTAGACAAATGTAAAATGTTGCGCACTCAATTTTACACTGCACCAATTCAATAACATCGAAAGACTAAACAATATAGCGGATATTGCTTGTTTTGGGGCAAACCTGGGTGAAAGGGTGGTTGTAAAAATGTTCTCCGCGGGCGGTATACACGTACAAGAATCATGACGCAATACAGATGAGTGGTTGCGGCGCTTGGAGAGTAATACCGAATGACACCCCTCACTTATTCACGTTCCATCCGTCTTAACACTTAGGCGCACCGTACCACGTGATGGAAATCAACTATGACGTAAACATGAAAGTTGGGTTAGAATAGCAATGGTTGCTGCCAAAGGTGAAGCTACTTTTATAGTATAAAAAAAGATAGTGTACCGTATATACTGGATCGATGAATTCTATTAGGTTTTTTAAGGTCGTCAAGTCAGGTTAAGTTTAACTCTTCATGCAATAATATAGTTACAGAAAATCGTGAAAGAACACAGTTAATTGAATTATTAATTGTTATTATTACTCTATTTACGCTAAGCATTCTAGGTTCAATAACGCCGAAACGAATTTACAAGAATTCAAGAATAGATGCAGACACTAATGTTTTCAGTTCGTCATCTGGCAAGCTACGATAGAACAAAAGAGAAATTTAATAAAGGAATATTATAGTCACTATATTACTTTTTACATTCTTATACGCAATACATATAATAAAACATTGTGATCACTAAACTAATTTACCTCGATTTATAAAAGAAAATTTTCGTCGTGAATCCACATTGTTTAGATTTGTCAATAACGTCTGTGCGTGTGTGTTTGTGTGTGTCTGGGTGTCATCGTCCTACAGCCTATTCTGTTGAACATAAAAACATGATGTTTTGAATTTAGGATTTGAATATCCCGATAAAGAAAACCTTTTATTTTTGAAATAGATATTTCAAGCAGAAGTGCTTGTTTACAAGTATTATTTTTTAAGTACCTTAAAAACGATATGAGTTAGAGATAAAGTGAATTTTATAAAAGTTAAACATATATAACTTTATAGCATTTTTTATATATAAATTATTCTTGAAAAATGTATCATTTACTGATAAATCACCATTGAAAATAGCCAATACACACTACAGTTTAACTACTCCTGATTTTTGAAGACATAATTTGGGCATTTGAATGTTTATGATTGGATGAAATAAAAATATTGGTGAATCAACATTGATAGCAATTGTATTATTAAATATTTTAAATGTATTTTTTTCTATGACCATTCTTAAAATGCGTAGCAAATTAACAATTGCATATTATGGGTATGTGTGCACGGTGAATACTTTTAACAATAGTGCCATTAGGGTAACCAAAGCAATTTTAAAATTTTCAAAGTAAATTAATAATTCTATATTGGTTGAAATTATTTTTGATTCATTCAACAACTCGTGTTCGAATTATTTCATGATAAAATACTTTCTTTATACGTTCATATAATATATTTTTATATGTCAAAACCAACATATCTGCAGGGATGTAATATATATATATATATATATATATATATATATATATATATATATATATATATATATATATATATATATTATGTAGGCTAATCAAAACCTTCAGTGTTGTCGAAACACTTATCTATGTCAATAGGCAAATAAGTCGCTTGGTCATCAATTTGACTGACTATAAAAGAACTCTAGCCTATGCTAGGAAGTTGTACCAAGTGGGATGGAGAGAGATTCTAGTAAGAAAATAATATAATATTAATATATTTCTATTACTTCAGACCAAGTTATTCGCCTACGCCTTCACGTCCTTTCCCTATCAGTCGGTTTGGCAAGAACCCGGGTAAATCAGTAAGAGCCGACAACTCCCCCGGTCAACTCATTACAACATTATATTACGGGTGGTATCATCTTTGAACTTTCAATAACAGGAAAATATATATTTTATTTCATTTTCTTATAGTTTTAAGTCTTAAAAATCATGTAAAATCATTTGAAAGCAAAATTCAAAAAATCATTACATTAATGTTATATAATTTTTCAGATATTCTTGTGTATATCTGTAACGTTTCAAAGAAAAAATTAAATATTTTAAAATTTGTCCTAAAAGTCATGTATAAGCAATTGAAAGTCAAATACAAATTAATTTTGAAAAAGAAAAACGATTTAGTCAGTCGAGAGAAACTCGATATTTTGCTCGTTTTCGTACTTTTCCTGTCTATCGTATTTTTTTGTAGTAAGAGCTCTGTAGATAAAAATAGTAACATCAAGATATTTATATAATGCAATAGATGGCTTATATAAGGACTTGGAAGGGTTGTTGCATGACTCAAGAATCGCTGACTAGAGATAATTCTCCGATTTCAGTCTGTTATTTACAATATTTTAGAACTCAAAACTTTTAACTCATTTATCTCGAAATGGTGCTTTTGAAGCTGATGTATATATCAAAAACACCTAGGTACTACCAAAGTTATAGAGTAACTAATTAAAATGCTTTAAATTTATTTGTTTCTGGATGAACCTGTTCCGAGATCCACACAATGCCGTTTCTTTTTTTTTCTTTTGACTTCTTCATGCACGATGACAACCACGCCGCCATATTGGACTTTTTCTTTATTCTTCAAAGATGAGTAAATAAACGTATTAAATAAAATTTTATGTAAAACTTATTGTATACGAGAAATGAATTAATGAAATCGACAATTTACAAACTTAGTTAAATTTTGTTTCCAATAAATGACAAAAATTTCCAATAAATTATCGAATAGAAACATCTGCCTGTAGAATAATCTTGTACTTTGAAAAACTTCAACAGTAACAAAAGTTATAGGCGCAAATTTATATACCAGTGTTTCGTTAATAGTATACTAGTAATAGAGTAACATGAGCGAATTCTCCAGTAAAACATGTCGAAATTCCTATTAAAAATGCAAATCCATGATTAGTTTAAATGACAGTGGCAAGTTTTTTCGTGATCAAGTTGGCTGTCTCCTCAATTATAATATTAATTGCTTCCATAGCATAATGATACTACCTCAAACTGCACCTGCTTATTAACTTACTTTATAATAAATCGCACATTCAAAATGGTCTATTCTTATTAATATCTAAATAGTCAAAAGAAATTCATACGACTCCTATGAATAAATAGTTATTGCAACATAGAAAGTAACAAAGTTGTAACAGGGGCGTCCAGATGTCACCTCACAATAAGCACTGCTGAGGATTATCAAGTGGTGGGCGTTGTGATTTAAGAGAAATTTTGACAGACTTGTAGATATTTTTTCATATTAGCAAACATCTTACGTAAAATTACTAGAGAAATGTTCGAGTTTGGCAAATCTTAATTATTGTTTATCCCGGAAAATACGTTATTTTTGTTGGAACGATAACCGGAGCTGAAAAAAAAAATGATTTACTTCGGTTAGGTACATAATTAATACAAATATATTATGGTATAAGAAAATTTTAATACAAATAAAAACATCTACAAAATTTAAAATTAAATCACTCTGTGCTGAACCGCAAACCGAATAAAACCATAATTATATCCGAAAAGAAAACTAGAACCGAACTAATATATATATGGATATATATATATTTTAAAATAAACCGTAACGAAAACTAAAAAAAAAAAAACGGTTCGAAACCAGGACTTAATGCGTCTAATGAAACATTGGACAACAATCTACTTATGTACATTGTTAAATTTTCACTATACCTAAATGTATCATTAAAAAATTAATGCTTGAACTAACAAAAATAAATAGGCATCTAAATTGTTTTCAAAATAATTTTTTAAGTCAAATAATACGTACATAATTTTATTTTAATATTTTTAATGTAAATTATTTGGAATTTAATCACTGGAAACGCTAAAAAACTGCAAGTATATTGTACAATTTCAAGTGAAACATATGGTAGTATCGCAAGGCCTGAAGTATTAAATTTTTCAATAATTTCAAATGTAAGAAAAGGTCTATATCAACGATAAATCAAATGTAAATATGTGAAATGAGCGGTGTCTTATCTAACTGCTTCAGTGTGGCCAACCTTGCATTCATATGCTTGACCGAGTAACGTTCATAGTGTTTATAATTAGTACTAGGACCTTATCCAGACGCTTTCTGAATCGTGGTCTTATTGACGCGTTTCGTGAGTCAGGGCGATATTGACTTGCGCCGTGGGTAAGGAGCTTCTTCTTAGGGACCAGCGATATATGCACAAAAAATATGCAAATATTAAGATAAATGTCATATCATTCTAAATTTGCAAAGTTATGTACTTAAAGGTGAAACAAGCAAAAATACGCCCTAAAAAATACGGCCCAAAATTCGTAATTTCGCCTAAAACAGATTTATTTCTGGTCTATAATTTAATCCGTCGCATGAACCGCGAATAAGAAAGAAGCCATCGATAGGTCAATAGTACTATGGATAATATAAAACTAGATAAACAATCCTTAACAATTGTACAAATATCTACAAATACCAACTATTGATATTAGCCGTGTTTTAGCTGGGAAAATAATTAATAATTTAATATGTAACTATTTAAGGAATTATATAAGCTAGAGGCAAGTATATAGAAGTGATACTCTGTATACATACATAATAAAGCGTAGTGTATTTGCCGGAGGGCCGCCGCGACGTTAAGATTATTATTTAGAGTTGGCTGTGGTGTCAGGCATCACAGCGAGAAGCGGCCCAAATTCTCGGTCGAATTAATTCTGAAATGTTTTGATGTATTTCACTCCGATAAAAAGAGATAGCACCACGGAATCAGACAAACTCACATGCAACTAATCAGACACACACATATACCAACACACATATCCATAAATACAAATTCTCACATACATATGCTACGGATGCTTTTACCTGTTATAGTTGTATGTAGATAGATGCTTACCGACGATATTTAAATACTAAACCTTCCTATATGACACTTTATTTCATTAATACCAATCATAGAATCATATAATTACAAATATATATATATATATATATATATATATATATATATATATATATATATATATATATATAAGCGAAGGCCCACGGAATATCTCCGGTTCGAGTATTCATGCTGAGTCAAAAACTAGACAGCGAGTTGAGTTTACATTCAATGAGAAGTCTGTTATTAAGCACTGACTAACGATAATCTAAAATAGCAATTACTATTAAACTATTTGTATTAGGATAATGAGGTAGAATACAGTATTTTACTCTGCACAAGAAACTTCACAGCCTAAACAACTAGTGCTTATGTGTGTTAGTACCTGGCCCCGCGCCACGCAGACTTACTGTGGGAATACGGGATCTGCCAGGGGATTCGCGCTACACAAACTAGTTGTGCGCTGCCGCTAGGAGAAGCTTGCCTCCGCCATGGGATCTGCATGGCATCGGGAGAAAGTGTGAAACTCAGTGTCCACCATATCCCCCGGAGGTACGAATTGAAAAGCTGGGCTCCTCCTGTGGACAAACACTAGAGTTGGCAGGCAGGGCAACATACTGGTAAATAAATATGCTACATAGCTAGGCGCTTTCTCGACTATCACCCGCACGCAGCGGTTTCAGGCTAGCACCGACACACAGGTTACAAATACTGTTTCTTCAATATAATGTATAGATTGTTTCTTTAATATACACCTTTCTCCACTTACCTGATATGCCATTGTGAAGGCTTTGTGGTAAGTAGACATATGCTATCAATATGAGAAATACTGCAATTCGGGAATACATGAACTAAATCTGAAGAAAATATTGGACTTCATCAAAGAAACGGGACTTCTATCGGAATAATAAAATTTTAAAGGGTACAATAGGCCTAAAGGCAGCAGTACAGCGACGGAAGGACCACCTTTACTCAATAATAATAATAATAAATAATATTCACCTTATCAATTTATTCAAATATAATACTAATACGTTGTTATGGAAAAAATATTTGAATATTTATCACGTTCTTAGTCCATCTATTTGTGTCAACCGGTAGAAAATGACATAAATTATTCTTATATTATGTAGGTTATTTGACTGAACTTGTTAAATTTTATATTACTTTTAATTCAACATGAATGTCAAAGTAGAGGGAACAATATGAGGTTGTTCAATAAAGCGTAATCATATATTTCGACAAATTTATTGTCTTCATCAGAAGTTACTATATGTAAGAAAACAAAAGAAAAGAACATGTGTTTATAATATGGGTTTCCCGTGCAAGAGATATTAACAAAATATCTACTTTATTCAACAGACAATTTTATTTAAAGCCATATAATGATAAAAGTTACACATATATTTCCTTCTATTAATTATATATAATTATTGAAAATCACGTTAATTTTCAAAAATATCACGTGACCAAAAACGCCCGTTGATTGGTCCTCGAATTGATCGGAACTGTCAAACGCCTGCATTGTAAAACATAAAATGTTGGAGAAAGCGTGTTTCAGAATTATGAAGCTCGCTCATGATAATTGCTCATACATACTTTTTTATAAATGAAAATTTAAATAATATTTATGCCAGTAAACTACTGTTTAAGTTAGATTATTTGTTTGGGTGAGATATAAGTAAACAGAGTCCTACAAGTTGTTAAGATAGGTTTCGATATTTAATTATACCCTCTCGTTCTTGACTTTGCTTGTCAAATGTTAATAAAGATTTTATAACCTCAAAAATTTACAAATTAAATAATTTTACCATAATTAAATAATTATGGTATTACGTACCAAAGTGCAAAACACTAAGTATCAACACTATGATGCAATGAAGTACACAACAATAACGATTTAATGACAAATGGTCGTTGGTGTTGGCTGTTGGCTGTCAGTTTTGACTTTGACAGTACCGATATTGTGATGGGAGGCGTTTCTGTGGTCGTTTTAGCGGGAAACTTTTTAATAATTTATTATAGCTTAATTAATGAATTAAAAAAAACTAAAAATGTTTTAAACATGTCTTCAGTAAGCATTATTTCGATTAAAAATACTTTTAAAAAATGCGGGACACCCCTATTATATATGCAATATGTGGAGCAAAATAGTGAAATATTGTGTGATACATAGTTAGATAATAATATAGATATAACAAAAATATATAGTGTAAGAGGGTCAATAAGTAAAAAGATTTATAATGCAATAAAAAAATCTTTTTACTTATTGACTCTTTTATACTATATATATTTTTGTTGTATCTATATTATTATCTAACTATGTATCACACAATATTTCACGATTTTGCTCCACATATTGCATACATAATTATAAACACATATGCTTTTCTTATGTTTTCTTACATATAGTCACTTCTGATGAAAACAATAAATTTGTCGAAATATATGACTACGTTTTATTGATCAACCTCCTATTGTTCCCTCTACTTTGACTTTTATGATCAATAACTACTTTTTAAAAGTAATATAAAATTTTATAAATTATTCTTATTTTGTGTCTGTCAAAATATTTTCAGGCATAGTTAACACGATTTAATAAAAGAAATATCTCTAAGATTTTTCACAGCGGATTTCTCGTAACTGGTAAATTTTTAAAGAAACTTTTCAAACCAAAGTTGTGCAAAATATTATAATATTTCATTATGAACTTGACGCTATTTGCCATAAGTGTAGCCGTTCTAGTGGCATAAGATATATATATATATATATATATATATATATATATATATATATATATATATATATATATATATATATATATATATATCTATATCTAATATCGTTCGCTGCGTCCCTTAATACCTACCTGTTTCTTATCAAAGTGGCAGCGCGTTGCTCGTGACGTGTACGGGAGTGGCGCCGACATTGGGTATGCATGAAATGGAATGTGAATTGACGTAAACCTTACTCAAGAAATATGTCATTAGATCTGCTGGAATATTCAACGTCTATATATGTGTGTGTGTGTTTGTTTATGCGTGTAATATGTACATAAAATACGCTAAAATAGTTTGTGTGTTCGAATATTCTTTTAATGGAGTGGCCTGATGTTCAACTGCTACGGTCGATCTAGTGGTACGTATTCAGCTTTCGCAAAACATAGCTTATCAATTATGACACCTATAACTGTTTTGGAGTTACAAATTGCAGCCCATGGGTAAATAGTAAAAAATGATTCATATCTAATTTTCAACATACTGCTAGTAATATATATATATATATATATATATATATATATATATATATATATATATATTTAAAGTGTACATTGATGGATATGATTACAAAGTAAATCAAGTGTTTTCTGCGCAAAAGGACCAGTGGCAATATAGCATAATGATTCTAGCAAAGGAACCAGTATATTACATAAGGTTGGCAGTAGTGGAGCATTGTGTTTATCTTGTTCATTATACGTTGCCTGCAGTTTATGCTACATTACATTAATATAATAAAACAGTTCATACATCAAGTCAACGAATTTATATCACACGCGGTAGATGTGTTACATTAACATAAGCAACATCCATATATATATATATATATATATATATATATATATATATATATATATATATATATATATATATATATATATATATATATATATATATATATATATATACATATGTGTGTGTGTGTGTGTGTGTGGTGGACTCATCGTAAACAAATTCTTTGTTTGAGCGCACTCGACCGGTCTTTTGTTCATGTTTAATTGTTTTGTTTTTGTTAATAAATGACACTCGCACAAAGCGAAACATTTGATGAACACATATAATATAATGTTTGTTTTAAAATGTACACTCCATCTGGGTGCGCAGTTAAAGCACTTTAAATCCGGGCCATAGGCGTTGACATCGGTATAGAGTTCTTCCGTGCGCATTGCTTCCCAAAATATAGAAAATATTAGGATCAGGCACCAATGCCTCAGGCTCGCCTTATAGGAAATATATGCGATACGAGCAACGGATTCCACCCTCACACTCCCACTCCACGCTTGTGCATAATATTTTTAATATAAGTAGAATTGCTTTTAATTATAATTGACTTTGGGTTCACAATTTGAAATAATTTTTTGATAGACATAATAAATTAGTCTATATTATAATATTCAAAATTCAACTATCTTAGACATTTTTGTAAATTTTTGAATGTTTTAATTATTTTTCTAAGGGTAGCATTAAGGAGATCTCCAAATTTTGGGGCTCTATAATTCCCTTTCCCATAAACTCCACGATTCTTTTAATTATCAAAAGCTTGTAGCTAAATATTTAATAGATTGTGAGCTGCGCGCTTAAATTTATTTTTATTATAATTTTAATGTACATTATAAATTGTACTCCTATTAATTAAGTTATTAAATGTTGTTCTTGTAGATAAATAAAGTAATTGTTGGTGGTTAAATGATCGTGTCGGATCCATTAATCACTAAAATTATTATAAACAAGATTTGGTACGCGTAAAACGCACCAATGCGTAGAGCTCGCCTTTTGGTAAGATACGCGTTGCGAGCAGTGGTTTTTAATTATAATGGCCTTTTGCTTAACAATTTGAAAAAATGTTATAGATATAAAAAATCTTACAATTTTATGTAGATTATATAGATAAAAAGGAATTTTTAGTGCATATTTTAAAATCCAAAATTATAATATTTAATAATTATTTTCGGGCTTTGGGTTACCAATATGAAAAAATATTGTGGATAAAAAATATCTTAGACATTTTAGTATATTTTTTAAGTGTTTTAATTATTTTTATAAGGGCAGTATGAAGGGGGGCTCCAAATTTTGGTGCCCTATAACACGGGAAGTATACGGGCGATTGTACTTAAGCTGCGAGCGGATTCAAATGGGATGCCAAGTAATATTTGTACCAAATTTGCTGTGAATCGCTCCGGTACCTTCAAAGGAGTAGAGGGCACAAATTTGGTCTTACGAGCAACGACTAATATCCAAGTATACAAGTTATATATATTTTGGGATTCAGGGCGTCGCGTCGAGGCAAACACTTTTTGTGAAGGAATTTTTTTGACTCGAGAATGCTCAGATACGCGACCGAATGCTTTAGCTTCTTCGGTACTTCGTACGGCGAGCTAAAAAGAAGTATACAGTGATATAACAATGTATACACCGAAATTTTAAAATTAATGAAAACTGTAGACAACGCCAAACAGGCTTAGCAATTTCCAATGGTTGAAAATATGAAATAATACTGAAAATGTTCTAATATGTAAGGTCATTATGCGAACCTCTATAATAATACACAACTGGAGTGCCCTAATTAAATTTAATTCTCTCAAACTGAAGTGCATCTGCGCCCGGTTGCAACTTGCACGTGTCAAAAAATTGCAAAATAATTTCTAAACATTTCATTTATGTTTCGCAACGTCGACTACCAAAGTAATCAGTCTGCTTTTAATTTAAAAAACATACGAGCCTCAACGATCAGTCATTTTTTACCGAGATGAGGTTGTCAGCACTGCGGGCTTCAAATTTTAAATATTTTCACAAACAGGAAACGCCAACATCAAAGACAAAGGGAGAACATAGAAGCATTTATACAAATATGAAAAAAAAAGAGTTGATTTTATATACTAGTGGTTCTTGTGTGTTTACGTATAGCTGAGCATATATTAAAATTATGCAAAAGTAGAGGAAAGTGGTAACTACCTGACATGGTTCAACTTTACTATCTTTTAGCATTTGCAGTTAAAACAAGCATAGGTACAGGTACCTATACATGCAGGACGCTGGATTATAATTATAAATTCGCATTATTACAAGATAATGAGCCCCACCGCTGATTTAACGCACTACCATCATTTAAATGTAAAGAATATTTGTGTAAATATTTTTTTCCTTTGGTTTCACAATTTATAAAGTGATAGTTGGCCTTCACTCGACTTTCTTTTACGTTGTGTTCATTAGAAATATATATCCTAAACAAACTGTCAAAAATACTAATACTCCACAGTAATACAACTTGGCTTATTATTACAAAATATTATGAAACATAATTTTTAATACGTACTGTTTTTCAAAATATATTTCAATATTTATCTGCAATAACAATTACAAACACGTTCTTAGTCGATCTATTTGTGTTAACCGGCGTGAAATGACAAATATCAAACAAAATTATTTCCATTTTGTTTCTGTCGAAATGTTTTTGGTATAGCTCATACGATATCAACATATAAACATATATGCTACAGCAACATCAATAAGATATATAAGATTTTCAGAACATTTTCATGATTACTGTTTTTGCTTTCTTTTACAATTTAATTAAAATTGTAAATGAAAGCAAAAACACTAGAGTGACCTTCACTCAATTTCCTTGTCCATTCCCTAACTGCTATATTAGTATATTTTATTACTTTCATATATACATATATAAGTCTTGTAATCATGTAACATTTTGAACACGAGATTTCAACGAATATAATTGTTTTGACCTTTCCTGAATCGAATGTGACAATTCTTAGAATGACGTCTGTATGTAGGTCTGTCTATGAACGCACTAGAGCCAAAGCTGTCGAACCTATATTTGTGAAACTTTAAGCTTAGGATTTGTATATGGTCTAGATGTGCAACTCCTATTTTAGATAAGAATATACAAACCGGAAATACTTTTACTCCATGAAATTTTTGTCCTAACTCCAATATCACAAGAACGACTGCACTAATGGTTGCCATAGTTTTATTCATAATGAAAAATATTAATATTTTGCACAACTTTTGCTTTAAAAGCTTATTCAAAAAGTGTACCAGTTACGAGGAAACTGCTACGAAAAATCTTAATTTATTTGGTTTTGGTTGCTGTAGATACGCATGTTATGACGCTCTATCGAGGTGTATTAACTGGGGATGCTTTCTCTATTTGTGATATGCTCGTGCGCCAATTTCCGGATCTGTTCGGATAACTTATTGGAAAAAAATATACGGTATCCAGGGGTCAGAATATATTGACAACAAAATAAGCATATAAAAGTAAATATTTATTGAAATGTCAGGCAATAATGAAAAGTATGAAAATACGAGTATATAACAATATTTATTCAATAGTATCTATTAACTAAATGTAATTTAAATTAAGAATTATGTGTAATGGATTATTTACAACGCAACGTTATATTCGATCGACCATAGGACTAGCCGTTCGGGTTTAACTTCTATTTACGGACGGTACTGACTCACAGACAGGTACGGAGCGCAGCTCTGGGAGTTCCGCATCGGGATACGGTGCATCAAAGAATTGATCAGAGACAGGTCCAGAGCGCAGCTCTGACACTTACTGCGGCGTTCGGTGTATCAGTCCAGGTACGGAGCACAGTACTGATATTTACGGATGTACTGACACAGAGACAGTTACGGAGTCCAGCTCTGAGAGTTCCGTATCGGGGTATGGTGCGTCGAAGAAGTGATCAGGGACAGGTATGAAGCGCAGCTCTGACACTTATTTCGGTGTTCGGTATATCAGTCCAGGGACGGAGCACAGTACTAACATTTACGGACGGTACTGACTCAGAGACTACTTATAATTGAGTCTAGTCCAGGTAAAGAGAGCAGTACTCGTCTGGTTTCGGGCGGAGAGCAGTTGAGCTCCAAGATGAGGCTTCTGTCTGGAGTCCTCATTGCCACTGTCGGTGGACCCTTCCGACGCGAGGGTGTCGCTGGTAATGGTGATAGCATTATTCTGTAATAGATTAAGTACATGATATGGTTTCAGACCTTTAATGTGTACGCGGTTAAATTTCCGACCGCCTGAATGTTTTAAGTCGAAGACTTGCGCGGAGACGCACCTGAATACCGTATAGGGACCCGATAATTTGGCTGCTAACTTCGCCGAGAAGCTTTTCGCGACGACCGATAAGGGGTGTTCCCGTTTTCAAACTTGGTCTCCTTCTTGACACTGCCAGCCTCGCCACCTGAGATTGTAGTTGTGACTGTTTGGTGGCCGCTCTTGCTACGTTCACCTTTACCAGCTCTAGAATCTCAGTTAGTTTGCTGATTTGATTCAGTTCGACGCTCGGAATTTCAGCGGTATCTTCGATCAACTTTTCGGTAGGGTCGGTATACAGTGTGTTCGGTAACTTTAGTTCTCGGCCAAAGTTCAGCATTGCCGGTGAGTATCCCGTAGACTCGCGGCTGCAGTTTATTGCCAGCATTAATTCGGGTAGGTATTCATCCCAGTGACGCTGATTGCCGTCACAATACTTTGCAATCACCGGTTTTAAAACGCGGTTCACTCGTACTGCGGGGTTCACTTGCGGTGTATACGGAGGCGTGAATACTTGTTTTACTCCAAGTTCTTTCAGCAGTTTCTTCACCTTGTGGTTGTCGTATTCGTTCCCAAGACTGTGTTATTTTTAGCTGACCCTATTTTCCTGTTGTCAAGTTTTGAGGAGGTTTGAATTGTTGGCATTTTTGGCAACTCCGGACACATTTCGCTATGTCCTGGAGCATTCCTGGCCAGTAATACAAACGGGCTATTCGGGTACAGGTTTTAGCAATTGTTTTCTTATAAAGTCAGTGTCTTTTGGTGCGTAGATACGTATTGCTTCCATGGGATACTCATTTCGGCTTCTACTAAGTCGCCGGGATCCCAGAAATGGCGATACAGGATACTATACTTTACCCAATAATCCGGATACTCAGCTTTCTTCTTCTCGTACCAAGACGTTCCCTGTCCTGTGGTAATACACAGTTCATACAGCATGTCTTCTTCAGGGGTTGCGAGCTGTTGTCGTGAAAGTGCGTCGGCAACTCGGTTTAGCGCACCCTTCCTATATTTTATAGTGAAATCGTGCCGCTGTAGCTCTAAAGCCCAGTGAGCTAACTTACCCGATAGCTCTTTGACCCCATTCAGCCATTGTAGTAAATGATGGTCTGTCAGCGCTATGAATTTGTACCCATTCAAATTGGGTTTCATTTTCCTTATTCCCCATGCGATCGCTAGAAACTCTTTCTCGCTCGCAGAATAATTTAGTTCTGGCCGTGTCAAAGATTAACTTGCATACCCGATTACAATGTCCCTTCCATCCTTGTCTTGCATCAACGCTGTCTCCAGTCCGTACGTTGACGAATTGGTCTGTAATGTGAAAATGCTGCTAATGTTGGGACAGGCCAGTACCGGGGTAGAAGTCCGTATAGCTTTCAGCCTTTGAAAGGCGTTTTCTGGCTTCTCCGCCCATGTTCATTTTTCTCTCTTTTTGAACAGCTTATTCAGTGGTGTCACGATTTTCGAAAACTCGGGTACGAATCCTCTATACCAAGAGGCGACTCCCAAGAATTGACTTAATTTTCGCATGGTTTTCGGCAACGGAATGTCATTTATAGCATTTACCTTGTCGGGATCAGTCGTAATTCCATCTCTGGTTATAACATGGCCTAAATACTTTATTGATTCCTTGCAGAAATGACATTTCCCTGGATTCAATTGCGGATTTGCCTGTCGTATGCGGCGAAATACTTTCTTTAAGTTATCCAAGTGTTTCGCCTAATACGATGATGTCATCTAGGTATGCGAATACCTGCGGTTCTATCTCTGGCCCAATAACTGTGTCCCGTAGACGTGAGAATATGGCGGGTGCGGTATGCAACCTAAATGGCATTAAACTGGCAGAACTCCATTCTGGGGACTGTAAATGCAGTCAGCGGTCAACTACCTTTTGACAGTGGGACCTGCCAATATCCAATAAAAGGATGAATAATAGTGAGCGTGACGTAGTTGGCTCAGTATTGAATATAGAATGGTAACGGATATGCGTCTTTTTCAGAAACATTGTATAATTTCCTAAAATCTATGCAACATTGGGGCTGTCCACCTCGTTTCCTGACAATGACTACTGGTGAACTCCACGCCCTGTTGAATTTCTCAATAATACCATCGTCCAGCTTTTTATTATCTTCTATCGTAATAATTTTTTGCACTTTCGGATTTTGTCAGTGATAGTGTTGTTTTTTTGGTGTAGATTTTTTCAGTCTTATTTGGTATTACGCCAGCTGTGTTACTGCTTTACTATTCCTAAACATTGGTAGTTCTGATGCTAGAAATTTATTTAGTAGTTTATTTTCAGTTTTTAGAGTACGAACCTGCGTATCTGTGGGATTTCCAAATTTTATTCGATTTTCGGTAATATTTACTGTTGTAACATTTACTGCTTGAGTGTATCCATGCCCAACAGTACTTCCATATGGAGGCTTGGCAGGCTCACAACTGAGAATCGCCACTGCGTGTCCTCTATATGATACTGTATTGTGCAACTTTCGTTCACATCTACACAACTTCCATTCGCCATGAGCGAACGTTGTGCCTTAAATGTTGTGAATTTTTCGCCTTGCGTTCTAAAAAATTGGCGGTCTCCTGGTTGATGCAGGATCTAGTGGAGCCGGTGTCTACCAAAGCATTGAATAGTCGGTCGTGAATAAATATGAGGATAAATATTCGGTTATCGGTGTCAGACAATTGGTTCAATGAAGGTATTGGGTATAGTCCTAACTCGTTTTGAGTTTCACCAATTGAAGTCTTCGGAAACTTGGACTGGACAAACCTTACTGTTGGCCAGTCATACGTTCCTTTCTCGGGTTACCGGGTTACATGAACAGTTACGGGATAGCACACCTGGTTATCTGTATCTGGAACAAAATATACTACCGGGTTCCTTGCATGTTGCGCGCATGTGGCCGGTTTTTCAGTAGCACCAACAAGTAAATTATCGCCTTTTTGTATTTGAAAGTTCCGGATTTGGTGTTGCGGTTGTGAGAGAGTAAGTGACGGCCGCCAGCTTCGGATTTCTCGTTGGTTTCAATTCTTCTCGCAATTTTTAGTATTCTTCAATTTGCTTAATCAGTCTAACCAGTGTACATGCTTCATTTCTTCGAATGTACTGCCTGTATTGTTCTGCGCTGTTTCCTTGTCGTCGCATTAGTGATTGTAATGCAATCACATAATCTCGGCCCCGTTCTTCCTTTTTATGTTTTCGGTGACTTCCTCCAAGTTGAGAAGTTATTCGGCCGGCAGATAGAATCCAGTGAAATCTGTTATGAAATCGACCCAACGATTCCATAGCTGCCGGCTGTTTCGATACCACAAAAATGCTGCATTACGGAATAATTCCGGAAGGGCGGGTAGTAATTGTTGACTGGTGAAGCCATAACAATGTTTTAGGTCGTTGAGTTGAGTTCATCGAAATGTAAATTCCACTTTCACACTATATCGCAGATGTGTAAACATTTCAATGCTGTCTCTGGTTTATTCTCGTTCGGTGCGGTTCTTATAAGTCACTCACTTTCTCGTGACGTACCAGGTGTGGACTCCGTTTGTGGTTTTCCGGTTCATGCGAGGTTTTTATGCCCCTCCGCATAAATGATGAGAGACGCTGTCGCAACTCATTCACAGTTGGCGATTGCAGTTTCTCCATTTGTGCGGTTAAGGCATCTCTTTTCAATTTGTACATTCACCCTACGCTGACTTCGCTGTCTGTAGCACCTGCATCGGAGTCAGTGTCGGACATTTTTCTTTTTTATATTTTTCTTCTACGGTCCCTGTTCGGTCGCCAAATTTGTGACCCACTTTCAAGGTGTGTTAACTGGGAATGCTTTCTCTACTTGTGCTTTATGCTCGGGTACCAATTTTTGGTTCAGTTCGGTTAACTTAGTGGAGAAAAGTATAGGATATCCAGGGATTAAGCGCATTGCCGAGTGCCGGCGAATGTAGACTTTGTCTCATCCGTCCCCTTCTGATCAAAGCGCAAGTGGGCGGGGTCATTCACATTGCCGAGTACCGGCCAATGCTGACTTTGTCATAGTGTATAAGGGATTATATTTAATAAATCGTATGAACTATAACTGACAATATTTTAGCAGGGAAACAAAATTGACTCAAATAATTTGATATTTATCATTTGACCAGGTAGTCTCTGCATTTGAAATCAATAGATCGGCTAAGAACGTGTTTCGAGCGTAAATAAATATTGAAAAACATATTGATAACGTAAATATTGAAGGAGAAAAATCTATATTTTATATTGAAGAAATAGAATTGGATAACGGAATAAAATAATAAGCTAAATGATACAATTTCAGAGTATAACTGTGGAGTATTGATTGGTTTGGAAATTTATTTGAGATATATATTTCTATTTTATTGTTAAAAATTCATATATAATATTTAATAAACAAATTCTACATTTTATAAGCTGGTTCATGTAAGCTATAATCATAAAAAAAAATACGGATTAAACTCTTAATTTAGCCTAAACTTAAAATTTAGAAGCCTGGATTATGTACATTAAGTTAAGTCAACAGTGCAAGCAAACAGAATGGGTCGCTAAAGCTGGGATCTACTCACGTGATGTATTGAAATTTAAAATGTTGTTGATTGATTGTTGGATGATTGCAACAATAAATTTTGTACTCTAACAATTGCTATCGCTTTCATAAGATTGTTGCTTGGATTGAGCTGAAAGCACTAATATACATACATAACGTCACGTCATTCTCATGACTGAAGTGGCAGACAACTCTTTTCAATTCCGCAATCACATTCTTACAAACTTCCTCCATTCAACTCCTTGCTGACCTCACTAGCTTCATTTCCACTCATTTAAACTTTCATAACCTTTTGTTCCGCTTGCTCACATTCAATTCATTCTCAATCATATTTATCCATCGAATTGAACTTCATTGTTACCGAAAGATAATATATATTTAGCTTTTAATTTTCTAAAGTCAATATACTTTGGGTCCCATTGTTATAGTCCTTTGCTTTTTCCAGTAAAAGTTCATTCATATTATAAGAATACCGCTTAATATTAGTGTGGAACCTTCAGAGAAGATGCGTCTTACATACATTCAAGTATCCTGTACTTATCAAAACATAAAAACCTTGTCTTGGTTTGAATTGGGAGCAATTATATTTATTACCACTATATTAACTCCAATTTAATACAATTCTTCGTGAATTTATTACATAGTACCGAATGAAAGTAATTTGATTACAGAAATAAAATATATTCATTACATATTTCGAATAACATTCTATAAATACGCAGTTTCATATTTTACTTGAATATATTTATGTTATTTTGCTTAAATTTAAATTTAAATGTTGATCTTTAATTTTGTTTTTCATATCATAAAATCAATACAAATATAAATCTCATTCAAAATAATTAGTTTGACCTTTATAATACTATTTAAAACTATAAGCTCTAAATATGATAGTTAAATTATGGGAGACTATGCAAATATAATATCAAATAGAAATTCGTCAAATGTTTGTCAAATATACATAAAGAATGTTATAACATTTTTCTGTAGCGTTTGAAGTGCATGTTGACATTGAACACAATTGTAAATCGATCTAGTTCGGTGTGGACTGTGACATATACATATTGACATATCAAACATTTGACAATCTTGTAAATATAAATCAAGTCGACTGCACATTTGGCAGATATTTAGTCGTATTGAGCTAAGGACCATCTACATTTATAAGATATATAAAATATGATCAGGTTTAAATACAAATGACAATTGCAGTTAATCGCCTATTATGTTAACTAAAACGTCCAAACTATTAACTTTAGCGATATAAATTTGATTATTATACATGTATTCACTCATAAAAAGTGGTAGTCTTTCTTCACAGTACCCGGACTAGGATGGAACGATAAGTGATAAAACAATCGAATAAATGTCCAAACGAAGTCTTGGGGAAAGATCGCACTTCAATTATTTTTGTATGAAAATACATGTATATGTACAGGCGCCAATATCTTCAGTTCGCTGTATGTTCTATTTTGTGAGTTTATTTAATTTTTAATTTATGTAGAAAATAGTTTCTAACCACTGATGTTATTGTAAGATTCCAAATTTTAAACAATTGAAAATGATAAACAAGCTTAGGTGCAACGCACCTATGCAACCAGCTCGCCTTATAAGTAAAATATGCGATGCGTGAACTTGTAAAATAAATGTTTTAATTATTATGGCCCTTTGGTTAACAACTTGAAAAAGAATTATAAATATAAAAAGTCTTACAATTCTTTGTAGATTGATTTGATAACATAATAGAAAATAATAATTAGTTCATATTTTAAAATTCTAAATTATAATTTTGAATGAAAATATTTTTTTACGACCTTTGGGTTATCAATATGCAAAAATCTTGTAGAAATAAAATATTTTAGAATTTCTTGTAAAAATTTTGAGTGTTTAAATTATTTTTGTTGCCCTATTACTCGTGAAGTATACAGGCGATTGGATATTTACTACGAGTGGATTCAAATGGGATACCTAATTATATGTGTAGCAAATTTGGTGTGAATCTCTCCAGTACCTTCAGAGGAGTAGAGGGCACAAATTTGGTCTTACAAGCGAGCGACGAATAACATCCAAGTATATAAGTTATATATAATTTTGGATTCAGGGCGCCCAGACAAACACTTTTTGTTAATTAAATTTTTTGATCCAACAATGCTACAGCCACACGACCGAATGCTTTAGCTTTTTCGGTACGTCGTACGGTGTGCTAAAAATATAGTTTTCTTAGTCTAAAAGCTATCGAAATACGTAGCCGTTTCAAAAAATATGCATATTTAATAAAATGGCATCGATTCAAAGTAAAGCATACATGTTATGCCAATACTTTCGTTACAAAGTAACATAGAAAATCGAGATATAAATATTTTCAAAAAATTCTACGTATTTCGATAGAAAAATATGTGACGATAATATAAATTTTTTTTAGAGTTTAATTGAAAATTGGCGAAGCTAGAGTGTCTACCGACTTTGAAAATGGGGTTTCGAAAAAAACGCTGGAATACACAGCTACAGTGTTTATACTCAAGAGTCGGATATAGTCGTTTGGACTCTTCCTTCAAATTATATCAACAGTAAACAGCAAACACGTCATCTACTTTCAAGTTGAAAGGGTAATTAACCATTAGATAAATGGTTTTAGGCAGGTAATAGGCCCAATACTCCGTGTTTGTTGAATTCGCCGTGCGAGAACGTATTAGCGCGCCGATATGCGCTCTACTTCTATAGCTCGAAAATTATCCTTTCACTTTCGATATCGTTTTGTTACCAATATATAATAATTTTCATATATATATATAAACATTACTTTGAGATACAAAAAAAAAATATTTGAATATTTGAAGAGGACAAAGTGGTGTTACCAATTATGAAATGGCAGCATTTTTAATCAAGATATTCGCAATTAATTATAGAACAATGTTTTTGTAACTTCTATTGTACGTCTGACCAAATTTGTCGTGCCCTACACTAGGTTATCTTGTATATGTATCATCAAAGAATATGTATTGATAATTTGTAAATTTTGAATTTATTATTATCATTTGCGATTTTTCAGTAAATGATTGAGATAACTACAAACTTAATTTCTATATCATTTGTTTGAATTACTCTTTCGAGAGAAGATGTGAAAGAAAAATTGCGACGCCACTGTTGAGGTAGTATATTGGGGTTAGGGTGCAATGTTGACAGTAAAGAGAGAAGACGAACATGTATAGAAGGAACATGGAGTGTGTTTGGGGGTTAAAGTTCTCTCTGTCAATATTATGCTTGAATCTTGGGCCGCGCAGAACAAAACAGCAGATACGCAGGCTCGTATACGCGAGCACAGGATTTTACACTCTACCAAGTACATACATCGAGCGCCACAACAATAAACATGTGCGTGGGTATACGTGTGTGTAGGAGATGAATCAGTGCCATCAAAACTAGACAAACAAGCACAGCTACAAACAGTAAGGCTTTCAGGTCCTTGTATGCGAGCTTATAAATAATTGATTTTTAGAATTTTATATTTAATTTTAAGAATCTACAAAATAAAAATAAATTAATCCACTCTTTTTTTGTAAAGATATGTACATAATTTTCGGGAGTAAAGCAAGCAGGTGTACACATATGATTGGCGGATTAAAAACTTTTTTAGAGTTAACAAGCAATTGAATTACATTGAATATTTTAAAACATCAATTACATGCACTGTACGAAATCTGTGGTTTGTATTCGGGTTCCGAGAACAATTATTCTAATTTTAAAATACATTAGAAACTAAACATGCGCATGTAAAAAATACAAAGTTTAGCAATCAAGAAAACGTGAAACGAATATCTGTACAAACAATTTGTTTAAATCCGAAATAGTTACAGACACACGACCAAGTAATATAGCTCAATTATACATACTTTATGGCGTGCATAGAAGTTATAGAAGTAATATAGATTCGAATACGAGCCACAATTACCATATGGGTAACGTGAATGTTAAATGTACAAGATATGAATATAGTGCATGTAGACAATAAGACATTTGATTTCACATGGCGGTTTAGTTCGGGAAAATTATCTATACGTAGCAGATGTTCGAAATAGCTTTGGTACCCGGAAAATCTTATCTCTGCTTTAGGGTGTGGTTTACGAAGTCTTTCTTGGTGGAAACTAAAACATCTTTATTGTCCCAGCAGTTTTGTTAGTGCTGGTATTGAAAGAGAGGCGCTCCTGAGTCCAGTGGTGTCGTTGAAGATTTACTGCTGACGTTGTGACCCTTCCACGATGGCATTTGAGCAAGCATTTGCTATCATGCCTGCCCGACACAGACACACGCACTTTTTGTTTATTGTATCGTCCACTTGTATCGACTGCACCATTATACCATGCCTCTTCACACCCCCGGACCGTCGTGCTGGGAATACTTCCCTGTAAAAGTTCTGCGCTGGTCAACTCGGAGCCACTTCAAACCAGTCGTAAACTCAAGTTTTATTGCTTTTATTTATTTATTTTGTGAAGTCGATAGAACGCTATCAATGTTAGATTAATTCATGGCTGTCTTATCGATACAGCAGAATTAAAGTGCAGCTCTAGATTTTCAAATCCATTTATTGGAAAATTGCTTTTAAAATGAGCGACTATACCATATTAGAGCTCGTGTCATACAGAAATGAGAACTCTGCGGCAGACTCATTTGCGTTACTCTCAGCCTTCTTACTTGATGGGCCAATCGTATGCAATGCGCCACTGAGTCAAATGCTTATAGGCACATAAGCTACGGGTGCCATCATATAGATCCTGTTGAATGTCTAAGTACGCAACTTGCTTCATACTTACAGCTAAAGATGGGCGACTGGAAGGCGGTACCTTATGTTTAGTTCAAATTTACCCAAGATGTGGGGCATACTCATAAGGTGAACATATTATAAAGTTCACATAGGAAGGCATTACAATGCTATAAGAATATTGGTGCATTATAGATACGTAAGTAATGATTGATGGTCCCTCTCCTTTAAGGCATGAACTCTACCGATATTTGTTTGTGTGTGTTGTAAAGTCTCCAGTGCCAAAACTGTTGAAGGAAAAATTATGAAACTTTAGACTTGTATATAGCTCGGGCATGCACCTTCTATTTTTGAAAACAATATCAGATCCGGATGTATAAGTTTACTCTTGCTACTTTTTGCATATATCGAAAACTACATTAAGAGAAAATGTGTTTCACATAAATGTTGAAGATAGTCCAATTTTGAGCAATATTTATTTGATTTAATTTTTCGACAAATGTAGCATTTACTGAAAAGTCAACTTTGAAAATTGTATTTTTTATTATATGTTACTCTAGTTTCAATTCTTATAGATATGATTTTGTCCCATAGCAATCGATGGGTGAATTTAAAAACAAGAATGCTTTTTTTTAATTATTCTCATAATAAAAGAACTCTTAATTGTTTCACAATTATTTTTATTTATTTCGACTTCACAGTCATCATCAGGAGTGAATAAACATCAGTTTGCTCGTTAACAATAGGTTTTATATATGTTTATTCTCTCCTGTTGATGACTGTAAAGTCGAAGCACGTGTCGAAATAATTGTGAAACAACCAAGAGTTCTTCTATTTAATATTATCATGTTTCACCAAGTGCCAACAACTATATCCATTAATAATATAAATTTGATAGAAACAAGTATATTTTTTGAACCACTCAAACATGTCAATTTATTTAATATATTACCAAATTCTTATTGTGTTCTCAGGTAAAATAATTGGGGACATCCAGCAGTAACAAATAAAAAGTGGTGAACACAAGACTTTATTATACGTTGTATACATTATAACCGATATCAATTGACCAATATAAAATTATTTGCATCTATTTTGTTTCTTTGTATGATCCCCATACATGCGTATCTACAGGGCCGCACCGTACACATCAGCCGTCCATGTACCGCCCCAGAATCTCTCTATTTTAAATTTTAGAACAATTTATAAATTAAGAAGAAATTAAAGATTTTCTCGTAACTGGAATATTTTTCTAAAACTTTCCAAACAAATTTTATTATGAACATAATCATTTTTGCCATTAGTGCAGCCGTTCTAGTGATATTGGAGAAAGGAAAAAATATGCATTAACATACACTTCCAGTTTAAAATGTCTTTTCAAAAATAGGAGTTGCCAGTTTTACAATTTTACTTTCGACAATATTGGTTATAGAGCGTTCAAAGACACACAGACGTCATTCCGAAAATTCGATTCAGGCAGGGTCAAAATGTGTATTTCCAGTGAATTATCTAGTTCGAAATTTGTCATGGTTACATGAATTATGTACTACTGCGGAGAAGAGAGTAAAATAACATAAAACTTTATAATATGATTACTGAGAAACAAAGAATGATAGAATGTTGCCATTTTCAAGGAATCATTATCGAACTATTGATAAATTGAAAATATCTGTTTTTGGTACATTCACAAAATCTTTGCCCTCTAATCTATCAATTTATTTCTGTGGTTGTAATTAATTTATTTTGTATTCTACTATAGTATGTAGTTGGAGGTTCTAATTATTTATTACAACACAATCTATGTTGCATAAATAATTTATATTAAATAACGAAATAAATAATAGCAGTTATTATAATTAATTATGTGCATTACAATGTGGTATTAATTTGAGGTTTATGAGAATAACAATTAGCTAACAAATTAAATAAATGAGCAAAAATTAAAATAGTTTGTGCCATTGATTGTACTATTGAGATGTGCGTATGTAGTTAGCTGAATGGGAGGGTGGTGCAGACTGGGGTTTTGTTCTAACGACTACACTGTTAGGAAAATTAATGGTGTATGCATGTGTTTGTAGGCTTCACTAGTGGTCGCCTGTACTAGTTTACATGCCCCAAAGTTAATCTAGATTGATAGCAACATTGATGGGCCTCTACTTACCGCACAGGTTCGCCTGATAGATTTCGCTAACTCCAACTGTATCACTCTCGTACTCACAGTTAAATTTATTAGCACCGTTAGCTTGTCACTACTGTCTAACACAAAGTTCCTATAATATTGATTAAATTTATGAAGAATATATTCTTATTCTTAGTTTAATGGTGGAATTCTGAGCTAATCTGTAGATCTATAAGGTAAGTCTATAAATAATTAAAAGCGTATAATATCAAGATGATTATGTTTTGCAGTAAAATTGGTTCATATATCGGATAATGTTGTACAATAGGGCTCTCAGGACACCGCATTTGTGTTTTTGTTCATTAGAAATTTGAGACAAAGATGACCGCATATCACGGTGTTAGGTTGTTACATTCTTCTATAATTATAGGTTATGGTAGTGTTTGGACCGAGATACGTGATGAGTTCCTCTGGAGGCCTTAAATTGCAGCAACTGTCGAAATATGTACTGTGCTGACCGCGCTTACGGTAAGCAACCCAGTGGGTTCCCGTCCCCGATTTGTCGCCAAGATTAACTATACCTGACTCGTTGGTGCGCACGCGCGACGGCATTTCATTGCGCATAAATACACCGCGAAAATCTTGTATTTTGTAATATTTGGCATACATAAGCAGTTCACTGTCACTCATCGTCCGTCTCGGCAATCTTAGCCGTATTTTGGATTGATACGTTTCAAATGTAAACCGAGTCCTTTGCGATACGGCTTCAAGTACAATCCCTTTCCCAACGCAATCGATTCCATTGTGTCGTTGTGTCGCTTGCTTTCACTTAATTGTTTTTGTGCATCGTTGGCGCTCACAACAGCCTTTGCGAATGCTGCAGCGCCACCAGTCAACGCTCCAAGTGCCGACAAACCCGCAAATATGGGAATCAAAGGCAAAATTCCTCTGATTTTCGACACAGGAATAATTCGGTTGTTTAGTGACGAGCGGTCAGCTCCACGCACCTTTCTCACCTCACGTCGAGCAGCGTTATCTCCTGTGCCTTGGACTCGGTCGACACCCGTTTGATGGCGTTTCGAGCTGCTTTCGCAACGCGACCATACGATACTTTGGCATTTTTCGGTTTTTTACGCAATCCCATCTTTAGTTTGCGCTTTATTTTCATTGTGTTCGAGACGGCGAACGCAGCCACTTTTTCACCTATACTTGAATCTGCTGCAATTACGCGAGTCCAGGCGGCGTTCTCTAGTGCCCGATCCACTTCGTGTCGTTTGCTCAGATTTTCTTTGTCGTGCGAATATGCAATGTCGTGTTCTTACACGCTCTGTCCAGGGGGTTTATGCCTGGGTCACCGCGATGTAAACGATCGTCCAACTTGGTGCCAGGCCCACAGTATTGGTCTCCCGGTATATGAAGCTCAACACCTAATCGATTAATTAAACTATTCAGAAGAGCACTTCCTGGACGCTTCATAGGAACACAATGACTAAATTCCTGTTTGCACAACCTTTTATAAAGAAAAAGGGGGTGGTGGGGGGAGAGGGGTTGTAATATATATATAATGCTATTATGTTGTAATATCAATCAGTTGTATTATGGTTGTTGTGTGCGTGTGTGTGTGTGTAGGAATATGAAAATTGTCAAGCAGGTGCAAGCATTAAATGTTAAAAACTTGGATGTTCTTGGGGCAATCACAGAAAGCCGCAGCTATAAGCATGGCATACTTTTACCAGAGAGTATACGATGTATTATTAGTGGACCCAGTAATTGTGGCAAAACAAATGTTATGATGAGCCTTATAACCGATCCAAATGGTCTAAAGTTTGAAAACATTTATTTATACACGAAAACACATGATCAGCCAAAGTATAGGCTGCTTGCGAGACTATTGCACTCTGTGCCGAACATTTGGTTTTTCGCGTTTAGCAACAATGCAGACATTGTGCAGCCGGAAGCGGCGAAACCAAATTCTATCTTCGTTTTCGACGACATCGCTTGCGATTCACAAAACGCAATGCGTGACTGTTTCAGCGTTGGACGACACAGTGGTGTTGATGCGTTCTACCTGTGTCAAACATACGCTCGCATTCCAAAACATCTTATTCGCGATAACGCAAACTATATCATTCGTTTCAAACAAGATCGCATGAACCTACGTCATGTGCACGCAGATCACATCAACACAGACATGCGGTTTGAACAATTTGAAGATATCTGCGCGCTGTGTTGGACAGAGCACCACGGTTTTCTAGTTATTGTCAAACACAGCGATTTGAATAAAGGACGCTATCGCAAAGGTTTTCATTCGTACATAATAATTAAAAGGTGATACCATTGGCTCATACGTGCTCTATCAGTCACGATGAGCGCAAGTGTTGAATTAGAAATTGAGAAAACAGCGGATATAATCCGGCAGAAGTATAGGGAACTCAAGTAAATGGCTGTGAGTAAGGATGATTATCATGCGAAGAAATTCAAACCTATTGTCAAGTCGTGTAAAGCAGCATACCATGCATAATGAAAATAAATATGAAACACTTGATGAACAACCTTCGGCAGCGTTCTTTCTTGAGAACCTACTGACAAACAACCCAGATGGTCATACTAGGATAGAAGAATACTTATCCGACGAATTTGTACCTATTACAAGAGAGTACTTTAAACGTATAATATTTCCTACAGAGGATGATAAGAAGAAATGACTGCTGGACACTCGGCATGGAATCAAGAGGAACGGTGATATTTTTACAATTGGCGATTCGGTTGTAACGATTGACGCAAACGATAACATACACATTAATGGCATGCAATATAAGGTGACGGACGGACTAGCACAGTTGCTATTTCTTAATAATCCTTCAGGATATTCGCACACTGATCTGAGCGCCTATAAAAACATAGTATTACAAACAAGTGCGGATAGAAAAAATTACGAAAAGAATGGTAGTTTTGCGGCTAATGCTAGCAATAAATATAGGCGTATAATAAGATCTTTTCACAAAGTTGGTGGTGGCGGGGAAAATATGATGTATGTATCAAATAAACTACTTGACTATATTTACTGGAATGATCCAAATGAGTTGGTCACTCGCCTACATTTATTAAAATCATCAGCAGCCATTGGACATACAGGTCATAATAATGAAATAATAGCGATCGAAGAAGAGTTAAGCGAGCAGCATATAATTCTATAGTGACCATTTGCAATATGTCTACCGACAAGTTTGGTCGTTATCTTAACCACAGTGTGACTCACACAAGAACGGTTGGCAGTCTTTCGCTGAAAAGTCACGGTGACATTAATATGGTGAGCAAATGTTTGACTAGTGTTGGTTATCCAGAACACGAAAATGATGCAATCACAGAGAAATAAGTTAAGAAGTCCATCGATTGGCTTATGGATGATATAAAAGGTATACGCGATGGTGTTGGAATATTCATTCAGAAGATCAACCAAGGGGTGCGCAGTATATCAATTTAGGGGGCATCCTTTCGACAAATTCACGAAAATAAAATAGCCGAACTGGAGGGTCAACTGCAGACCATCGAACAGTTAAAACGATTGAAAGCAAAACAGTAGCAGCAGCAGCCGCACACGACGCAGTAGTTAACAATGACTACTACTAAACAACAGCTTGTAAACGAACTACATAAATTGGCGCGTCGCAATTATCCTCGCCGCCATGTTGTTATGCTAGGATTTGATAACTTATGGCAGGCCGATCTTGTTGATATGATTGCATACGCAAGTGAAAATAAGAAATATCGTTATATGCTCACAGTTTTTGATACATATTCAAAGTTCGCGTGGGCGGTTCCTATTTACTCAAAAGAAGGGACCAACGTCACGGATGCTATGACGAAAATATTTGACACTTCAGGTCGTGTGCCTAAAAATATACAAACAGACGATGGAAAAGAGTTTTTCAACAGAACATTCCAAAAGCTAATGCAAGAGCGAGGTATTAATCATTATTCGACATTTACACATCTAAAGGCCAGCATTGTAGAGCGATGGAATCGTACACTCAAGGGAAAAGTTTGGAAAAAATTCAGTTTTCGTGGCTCGTACAAATGGATAGATATTCTTGAGGACACCGTACACGAATACAACAACTCTATACATAGAACGAATAAAATGAAACCAAGCAGTGTGACGTCAAACACACACATTAACCATCATCATCATCATCATCCAACGCAGGGAATTACAACAAAAACGAAATTTAAAGTAAACGATCGTGTACGTATAAGCAAATACAAACATGTATTCTATAAAACATACACACCGAACTGGACAACAGAAGTTTTCAAGATAATTCCGGTTAATCACACATCACCGTCAACATATAAGTTAGAAGATGAACAAGGACAACCGATCAAAAACTTATTCTATGAACAAGAATTGCAGAAAACGCAACATCCTGATATTTTTCTCGTTGAAAAAATTGTTAGACGAAAGGCAGCAAGTATTTTGTAAAATGGTTAGGTTTTGACGATATACACAATTCGTGGATTTCTAAGAAGGATCTTATGTAAACAAATTCAATGGTGTTGCCATCATACAAAGGTGTGTGTTAGATGTTTACGAGTAAATATGTAATATTTCGTGTATAATTCCATTCACACACACACTCGCATATAGGAGGTAATTTAACGGTTTATATTATTAGTCAACAAAGATTTAATACAAATATTAATGGTCTTTATATATTTAATTTATAAGTTTACATCCTCAAAATACCACGATCCCCTGAACATATATCACACACACACACAGTATCCAAGAACACTCATAACTAGCATCGTCACACCCACCGTCAGCATAGGCAGAAGTCAGCACAGCCATACATAATTAACCTATCCAAATCATTCACATCAACTTCATACAAAAATTAATTTATTCTCTCTCTCTCCACATTATTAATCCACACAGTCTGAAATTTATTTCCGTCCACTTAAGCGCTTTACAGACTATTCAGCATTCGCTATCTTAACAGCTCTCGTGACTCCGCCGTATTGTACCAGCGGACCACAGGCAGAGTTCATCAGTATGTCAGATACCAGCGACAGTGCAACATGTATGCCACACAGTCACAAATTCACTTTCATATTTTCAAGGTTGTTATATTTTAATAAAGATATTTATAGAACTATATCTCGCTTCATGTTCGCTATAGCCTCAGACTATCGTACCAGCGGTAATCAATGCGTCGGAGACCAGCAACGGGACAACATGTATACCATACAGTTACACATAATTCATGTAATTTTCAAATTTTTAACGTTATATTTTAATATATATATATATATATATATATATATATATATATATATATATATATATATATATATAAATGTATGTATGTATACTTATTACCAACAGTGGCAGCTATACTAATAAACGTTTCATACATTGCATTATTTCAAACACAATGCCGCTTTGACGGTACCCAGTAAGTCAGATACCTTCAACAGAACAACTCGTATCCCGTACGTAGTCATAAATAATTCACACACATACACACAAATCACCTACATACAAAATAAAATAAAATAATTATTTTTCAAAAAAAAAAAATCGTTTACTTGTTACGCGCATGACGTATATAAGCCACGAGCCTGTCTACGCGAAGTGCACTCCTTACTACCAATGTAAAAAATATATAGAAATAATGGTTTACACCAACTAATACACACAATCGCAAGCAGCAGTTTTATCTGAGCGATCCAAATATCGGCGACAGACTACCAAATATTGAATGACCCCAGTAGTGGCTGAATAAGCTTAAGCGGAAGCTTTACGCAATGTTACATTACCATATGTTACGATGTGCTTTAAATATATGTGTTATAACTATATCCGTTTATTGAAAAGGATAATATGTGAACACGTCTTCTTTAATTCTTTATTTCAGAATGTATAACCATTTACTGTCTATCTACCAGTGAAATATGTCGTGTATTGAGAGTGATTTAGTGAGTGATAAAAGTGCTGTGAATTATTACTTGAGGTGAGGTTGATAGCTAATCTATAGCGTATATTGATATTTGGGTATTCTTTTATTTGTATTAATATTGAGGTATCTGCAGTATTAATAGGTATCAATCAATGAGTGAAATTCGACTAATATGTAAAATTGTTATTGATCAATATATGGACGATGATATGAAGTTGCAGATTTGGTATTAAAGTAAAGTAAAGAAAATGAACTAGACCTATTAAATGAGTTTTGAGTTATGATAAAAAAAATAGTTTCCAAATGCCATTCAGATTTAAGAATGAAAAGTAATATTAATCTAAGAATCTTCAAACTGCGATTCAGAACAGATAGACACGATAGCAATATCAGGTCTTTCATCACTTTGTGATGTCGCGTTTGGCTTAGAAGAGAGGGTATTCGGAACAAGGACATTGATAACATCCGGAAAACATTAGAGTGCCGACGCGACGCCTCCGTCGCAACGTTCCCAAAACACTTGATAATGGTGTCATTCGACACCGGTCATGATTTAGGGCGCTCGCAAATCTGATTGTGCGGAGGGTGTAAATAAAAATATTTTCATATCTACGATGGTAAATGTCGCAGACAGTCAACACTAGACTCGTTACATAAACATCCTGCTATTACGCCGGATTTATTGACATGTGTTCACGGGATTGATGTACTTTCCAATTGAGTGCATTCAATTATCTAGTTGTGCATCTATAAACGACGAATTCCTTAAATGTAAATGACCGACGACATTTACTTAAGACTAGAAATTATTCATGTCTTCGCTGGCGTTAATTATGGTTTTCGAAATGCTCTTTAATATTTGAAAAATCTGCTGTGCCCAACACTGAATTATCTTTATTATCAAAGAATATTTGTATGAGTTTCTACGACAAGAGAATTTACTGATATTCCGATAATATTATTTACTTTTCATGAAGTAGATTTTTAGCTCGTCGTACATAAGTACAAGACAGTTATAGTGTATGGTTGTGTGTCTGTAACATACTCGGATCAAAAAATAATCTTAACACGAAGTTCTTCTATATTCACCTTGAATTTAAAAATATATATAACTCATATATTTGGATGTATGTATTTCGCTCGCTCAGTCGATCGTAAGATCTGATTTTGTGACCGCAACTCCGCTGAAGATACCGGACCGATTTTAATGAAATTTGATATACATATAACTTCCACGACAGGTCCAGAGTTATAGGGCCGCAAGATTTAAAGCCCTCCTAAATACTGCCCTTAGTCAACTTTTAAAATTATCTATTCAAAATTCTAAAATATTTTATGTCGACCAAGTTTTTCCAAATTGTAAGCCCAGGAGCTATAAAAACAAATTAAAATTGTTGAAATTTTAAAACTATTTTATATCTGGTTATCTGCGTATAAATCGTAGATGTTTGTTTTTGACCAGTTGTCATATGTGTAATTTTTGCTCATACTAATAACATATAATTCCATTATCTTGTTTTTGAAAGAATTGTTGATGAAAATAGGAATGCAGTTATGTTTCATAGTTTACCATACAAAGTGTAGAAGAGCTAAAACATTGTTCGTCTGTCTCGTGTGTTCTTGGATTAAAAAAATCGCTAGTAAAAGAACTTATCTCAACATCAACATTATAATCGAAAAAATCTTATTTTGAGCGTTATATATATACATATATATATATATATATATATATATATATATATATATATATACATATATATATATATATATATATATATATATATATATATATATATATATATATATATATATATATATATATATATATATATATATATTAGAAAGAATAGTAAATATGAATATCTACGAAATCGAAATTATTTCGGCGATACACGTTTTGATCATCACTGAATCAAATTTGACTATTTTTGTATTTACATTTGTGTGTGTGTGTGTGGCTGTCTGGCTGTGTGTATGTATGTGTATATAAGTGCGTGTGAATGCACAAGCGGCAAGACTATTTATGGTAACATTATATAACTTCAAACTTAAGATTTGCGCGAATCCTATTTTTGAAAACAATATCTTTACCGCAAATAATAGTTTACTCTTACTACTTTATCAATATTTTGAGAATGGCTAACTTGCAGAAAAAAAAGCGATTTTTATAAAAGATATTAAAATTTCTAAAAAATCATTGAAACTTTTACTTTCAATATGTTTAAATAGCATCATGATGTATTTTTATAGTTCACTAATTAATTAAATGGTGGTGTTGTAGTTAACGTTGTTTGACACTAATCCCTCGATTTGGCTGTGTGATATAAATAAGTTTTGGCATCACATTGCACAGCGATAGCATGGCCATAAAATACTTATTACCAGTTTGTTGAGTATCGCGGCTGGCCCATTCAATGTAATGAGCAACTGCAAATGCTGATTCGTATACATGGTTATCATGATTACCATATCGAATCGCTACACCATTTTGTGGTATCATTAAATCCACTAGCAACGCTTCGAGATATTAAAAAAAAACCTGTCTAGTGACCCATATACTTTAATTCAATATACTTCAACAAATTATTAAATAATTTTGAAAAAATTTTATTAATTTTTCATAAATAATTATTTCTCTAGTTCCAAAACTTTGCCACAATCTTTGAATTTACCTTAAACACTATATTTGAAATACATTTACAATTTTATAGGTAGATTTTCATGACTATATAAATAAATAAATATATATATATATATATATATATATATATATATATATATATATATATATATATATATATATATATATATATATATCGAATACTGATGCTGTTACATAAAATATTGATTGTATTTTTAATATTCACCTTATATAGATTCAAATACGATATATAATATGTACTGGTTATCAATATTTATTTCAACATTTATTACCAATAAACAATATGTTCGAATTACGTTCTCAGTCGATCTATTTGTGATAACCGATGTCGAATGACAAATATAACTTTATTTGAGTTTTTTGTTCCTCTGTATAAATTTTATCAGGCATAGCTCATGATTTATTAAATATATCAATCCGACTAATTTCGCCATAAGTGCAGCCGTTCAAGTGTTTTTGGAAAATGTACAAATCTTGTATAGAGTAAACATACACTTGCGGTTTGAATATTCTTTTCAAAAATTGAAGGTGCACAGCTAGATCATATACAAGTCTAAAGTTTGAAGTTTCACAATTTTACGTTCGACAGTTTTGGTTCTAGAGCGTTCACAGATAAACACACAGATACAATGATGTCATTCCGAAAATTATTATATTCAATATACGTGTATTTACGTTAAAATCTCGAGATCGAAAATTTTAATAATTACATTATTGCAATTAATGAATAACAATTTTCTCTTACGTTTTATCTTTTCAAAATTCAATGGTTATAAATAATTATCTTCATGTCAGTATGTGTATAAAACATATTAACTAAAGACAGTGGCACGGTAGTTTAAAATTATATTTATGTAAATGATACTCCTGATGGTGTAAATTTTTATTTTAATTTTAAATAATTGCATGTCCTGACAAACATAAGCAAATCTTGTTGAGTAACTATATCAGGCAAATATATAGTATTGTATGACGATGTTTGAGGGTAAATTTGCGGGCGTGATATTGAAACGAAGGAGTGGTTGACGTGTTGGGGAGGTCACGTGAATATCGTTAGGATCAGGAAAGGCCTGGGTCGGGGCTTACCCGTGTTAGGTCGAGTTTGTTACTGCTGAACAAGGGAAAGGGTACGACGGCTGTGTAGGTACACAGGTACCTTGATCACATGTTTACCTTTTCAGCACAAAACGACATCTATTACTCCATTACACAAGTGTGTACTACTTACATTAAACCAGATGTACTCATGAAGAAATACAAAATGTTGTTGAATATAGCAAATTCTCGGGCCTAAATTAAACAAATCTGCCGTGCCCTAGACTGGACTTTCTTCTTCGTGTTATCAACAAATATTTTGTGGTTATGAATTACTCTAGACGCATTTTGATCATTCGATTATTATTACTTACAGCACTTAAACATCGCAACTATAATGCATATCGGTTATTAAATGAAATTATTGTTATATTTCCTTGTGCGTAATAAATAACAGTTATTAATTTCATGTTGCTACTAGCGATGAATTATAATGTTGGTTTATACGTATTTTAAATAAATTTCAGCTTGTGATTACAAAGAACGCTGACTTCTATTTTGAAAATTATTTCAATTAAATCTGTTTGTCTGCTTGTGGTGGTGTGAACACACTAGAGTCAATATCGTTGAGCATAAAAATTTAATTTAATTTTAATTTAAGATTTGTATTTCCCGGGAGGAAACACTTCCTATATTTGAAAAAGATATTTCAACTGGATGTGCTTGTTTGCTCGTGTCATTTCTTGCACAAGATATTTAAATCTTTTGCTTGAATGTATATTTCGAAATATAGAATTAAGAGATCAATTGTTAAGTTACATTTACGTTTCCCTAATTAACACGCATATTAATATTGTTTCATGGCAATGGTAGAATGAATTTTAAAGACAATATATATTACATACTAGTATATAGGGAAAATTAGGTACAAGAATGTCGACGGGAGGGCACTTCAGATTTTAATATAATCTATCATAAGTCTACCAGTAAATATGTTAAATTATTATAATTCAAGCTTTGAACTTATCACATTGACTATAAAATGATATTCTATATTTATATGTAAATAATGGCATTAAACTGTTACGCAAAGTAATGGTCACCGTAATCAGCTTACTGTGATGGCAATCATTGTATCGACTAGTTATTATTTTATAAATACACTAATACCATTGAACAGTTCCATATTCATTTGCAACTGTTTTATTTTCCATTATCGAGGCCCAAATTTATATATTTCTTTTTTAATTGCATAATAACCTAATTCTGTATCATATGCTATTTTAAGCCATTACCCGTCAACAATTTGGGGTTGGTAAATAGTTTGAATTGTCCTACTTCGAGCTACAAATTGCGTTTTACAAACATTACTTTTAATAATAATAAACTCAGGAAAAACAGATGCGAGTCGCAAAGTAGTAGAAATTTCCAATATTCGTAGAAGGAATTCGACGGGTTTGCGAAAACGTTTTGTACGCATGCGCTCGCAACGGCACGAAATCCGAAGGATCTGCAGTCCTTGCATGGTTGTCACGCCGCGTAGTCAGTTACGGAACTAAACACGTATTACGGAACCCAAATATTGCGTCTTATATATCGTAGCATTATTAGTTTAGGAAATCGGAGGAAAAAAATACGGTTGGATTGTTGGTGATTTTAAGTACTTGTTTGTGTGGCTGTGTGTACGCGTGAGTGTGTATGTGTGTGTGATGGCTACTATTAAATTACTAGTGCTTTTAACAGCGGTTTCTAACCTACAAGCAAGGATACATTCCGCGGGCGCAGGAAAGCAAGGTAACATTGCAGGAATTTAATACATAATTATCATATTACTTTTATTTCAATTATTAACTTTTTCTATTTAATTTACTATAGCTGGAAAATGTACAAGTAAAATTGTTTTCCTTTTACGAATTTTGTAAAAAAAAAAAAATTATATCTCAAGTTTCTATTCTGCAAGCTCGTATAAATGCCAGCAGAAATAAAAAATACTTTCATTCTAAAGTTTGTATATAGTCCGTTAGATAAATTATTTTCAATAAAACAAATTTTATATTGACATTATTAGTTTACTCTTGCTATTTTTTATTACATCTAAAATAGCACTAGTTAGAGAAAATATCATCATACAAAAGTAAAATTTCCAAAATTTCTTTATGGTTGGATTAGCTTTACCAATAACCTACTGGAAATCACTGTTGAATTTAGTGAATTTATATCTCGTATCGATTATACCAGTATTAAAAAAATCATGATAATCTTAGTCAAGGAATATCAAAATTTAAAACAAATGAAAGCAACATTATGAGAGTTTTATTGAAATAACCATAAAATGTACCCTATACATACATAATTTTATTAATTTCATACAAATCAATACATATTCCTCAATTATAAGAATCGGATAGTCCTGAACAGGCCACTACGCATTTTTGCTTATTTGAACGAAGTCTAAATAGAAGGATTGTAATCATCACAATTTGAGAAGTGGAGATTTTAACGGAAATATACATTTTGACCATCCTATTTTTGAAAACAATATTATACCAAGACGTATCAGCTTACGCTTCGTACTTTTTCAATATTTCGGAAACAGTATTAGTGTCTCATTTTTTCATTTCATTTCAAAAATTGAACCAAATAAAATGGCTAACAACTTTTGTTTAAAAATCTATTTCAAAAAACGTACCCCAGTTACAATACTTAAAGATTTTGTTTCATAGCTAATCGCAGGGAGAATTTAAAACAAAATATTGCAAAATAAGGACAAGAAAGTGGAGTGTAGGCTACTCTAGATTTTTAAAATAAATACCCCTGTTTGGTATATAATCATTAGCATTTATTTGCTTGCCGTACAGCATGTGCATAGTAACAGTTAGTATCCGTGTATATACCCGTAACTTTCTTAGAAACAAGAATTGTTTGCACATACATTCGTTTTACGTCTTTCAGGTTTTGAAATGATTTAAAATGCACAAAGTTGGATGTATATCGCTCGCTCGTTTGTAAGGCGAAATTTTAAGCCTCTTTTTTCAAAAATATTTGGTTCACATATCAAATATATAAAATAGTACTCGATAGTGCAAAACTGTGAAAACGTAACTTATTAATACTTCACAGTCCTACAAATACATGTTTTAAACTCTATTGACATTTATCGGATTTTTTTTATATATATAAATTTGTGATAAAATGGTTCATAATTAAAATGATGCATTGAAATGAAACGGTGTGTTAATTGTACACACGTTAAAAATATTCATTTTTTTGTCAGCAAACTGTGAATATTTATTAACTTTATGATTCGGGAAACATTTCAAAATTACTAATAATTAATTATACTAAAAGTTACTATATTCAATAGTGAGATAAAGTTACTACTGCTATACGTAGTATATATATATATATATATATATATATATATATATATATATATATATATATATATATATTATATATATATTATATATATATATATATATATATATATATATATATATATATATATATATATATAATATATATATATATATATATATATAATATATATATATATATATTACCCAAACAAACTGTCAAACCAACCAATACTCCACATTAATACTCTGAAATTGTATAAATTAACTTATTATTTCATTATGTTATCAATAACTGTTTTTTCAATATAAAATATATATTGTATATTAATATTCATCTTATCAATATATTGAAATACAATTTTCAATATATACTGTTTATCACAATATTTAGTTTATATAAACAATACGCTCGAAACACGTTCTTAGTCGATCTGCTTGTAATAACCGATTTCAATTAACTAATTTCAAATTATTTAAGTCTATTTCCTTCACTGTCAAAATATTGTCAGGCATAGTTCATACGATTTATTAAATATAATCCTCATGCAAGCAGATCTATGGCAACATACATAAGAAATATAAGATTTTCCGTAGCAGTTATCTCGTAACAAGAAATTGATTTTAGAAAATGTTCAAAACAAAAGTCATTTCCATTATAAACCGAAATATTTTTGCCATAAGTTCAGTCGTTCTACTGAAATTTGAGACAGGGCAAGATATGCATGGAGTAGGAGGTGCATATCTAGACATTTGAAGTTTGACAATTTTAGGTTCGACTGTTTTGACTCTAGGACCTTCATATACAGACATTATATTCGATTCAGGGAAAGAAATATTTCATGATTACGAGACTTACTTATTACTGTGTATTAGAAAGTATAAATTGATGTGTAGTAAGTATATAACTCTTTTACATGGATGTTAGTCTTCGCTCGCTCGCCTGTAAGGGATAATGAATTTGTTGCTTCTTTATTTTGTCTTACTTTTTTTACCAACGACGTCATATATATAATGGGTGTATGTTAAATCCACCAAAGAGCTAGACGGTGTGAATTTGTCGTGACAATATGTATACATATATATATATATATATATATATATATATATATATATATTTATATTTATATTTATATATATATATATATATATATATATATATATATATATACATTCTTAATTTTTTTACTAATATAAAATATGTATGCGACCGGTTTCAACCATTAGAATGGCCATTTTCAAGCAAGCCGGTTAGACTACAAATACATAGGATAATATAATATAAATTTGATTTAACATAAAGAAAATAACTTACACATTATTTTTGAAACTCACTGAGAAAGTACATAATTGTCAAAAGTTAAAAGAATAAATAAATAGAAAGTTAAAAAAATTACAAACAAAACGTATATATCACAGAAAAGACTAATAAAAAATATTTTTTGTACATAAGTTCACCTTAACTTAAGTCAAGGTTGAGTGGCGGAGAAAACCAATTGTGGAGAGGACGCTATCTTATCAAAAACTGTAGGAGTGGGGGATTGTTCAGAAAAGTTTGGTCGTTCAACAAAGATAATGGTTCGTTTTTTTTGACTTTAATGATTTCTAAGTTTTCAAGAAAATCTAAGGCTTTTTTCCTTTCCGTTGTAAGTGTAATATTTCGAAATTCGAATTCGGATCATAATTGTGTGATTTTTCTTCTAGATGTTGTCTAGACTTGCTATCATTTTTGTAGACCCTAGGCCCCCACTTTAGATCCGCCTCTGTATACTCGTGTGTATTTTCCGTCATCCTGGTCTAGTGTTCAACCAGATGTCTCGGGTTGGAATGCCGGTTTCGCTAATGTTATAAACTGAGAGAAATATAAGAAAGTACTTGATATAAATATATTAACTACTGATATAAGATATAGCAATAAATAAGAAACCAATGCAAATATTATAGGCAAATATTTATGTATATTGAACTATCTATCTATTTTTAATATACAGTATATCACTAAAACCAAGTTTATGGACCCTTCAAATAAAGTACATTTAAATTATAGATAATATCTATTTATATATTATAAATAGATATTATCTTATACATATGTTGTTTATCCGTATATATTTAGAAAATACGTACGGATATAGCAATGAGTAATATATTGATCTTTAAAAAACAGAATTTAGGATTCAGTTTCCTCAGTGTGTTTTTAATTGTTTCAAATTTTCCAAAGGGGCATATAACGGTACATGACTCTGATACGAAGTATGTGTAGGTTGGAATAACTACTTGTCTTTTGTTAAAATATGAAATACTTGCATTGCAAAAATATATTCCAAATTAGGTTCAATTTGTTCAAAACTTTTAGTATACTTAGTTTCGTGAATCGATGATGTTAAAAAAAACTTATTGAATCATTTAAATAGTAGTTATAACTTGACCGCATATTCGAAGAGGAATCTCGTAAATTATTAGATCAAGCATTTCGATATTATCATCGAAATATTCAAAATAATTAATATACATGTTTTGTTTAATATATTTTTCTGATTCAAAGCAAATAGTTAACAATTGAATAATAAATGAGCCATGCTTAACATTTACTAGTAATTACAATCACTTATGCCTAGTTTATAATTGCAAATTTAGGGAATTTATGGATATATTATACAAAGTAGTAGACAAGCGTTTGCAATAACATGTTATAATTTAATGAAATAATAACATAACACAAAAGATGGTCATTTTCAAGTTTACTAAATTATTTCTTAAAATCCAGTCAATCATATACAATTACCATGTTCACATGGAGGATTCAATACTGGAATGAGATTGAACTGAGTACGTTCCTCATGTGTTCACATGTCCGGGATTGAATTTGATTTCCAATAGTTCTTAAAAATTCCGATAGATGCGCTGTCGTCACCTGATGACAGTTGTCATTCAGGGACGTCGTTAGGATTTCAATTCGTAGGGGGCGCAGAAATTTCCCGATTCACTTACGTCATACAAAATGTGAATTTGTGATGATATTCCGTAGGTGTTTATATTTAAAGAATAAATTTTGGAAATAACAGGCGGTGCGCAGTTTAAAAGAGAGGGACGTGCGCCGCCTTTGAAATGGCCTATCGACGCCTCTGCTATCACGATACTGCGCATGTCTCATATTAATCCGATGCGTTCACATGGCAAAATTGAAAACAAGTATTCAATCCAGTCCCACTAAAAATGGGACTGGAATGTGTCAATCCAATCCTTGTTTTTTGTGTTCACATGCGGGATTCAATACCGATATCGAATTCAATACCGTATTCAATCCGTCATGTGAACATGGTAAATATCTTCTTGTATCGGCGTTAAACTGCGCTGTAGTACGTTTTGAATAATAAGGTTATGTTAATGTAAGCGTCAATATCATAAACGGAATTATGTTCGTATTTTCAATACACATAATATCTGTAATATAAGTACCTTATTATATTAGATGAAAAAACATATAGGTTAATAAAAGATATGATGACATTTTTAAGGTGGAACTATCATGGAAATATTTACGACATATTCTAATAAAATATAAATATGCAATATTGCATGAGTTTTAACTATAGTATACAAATTTTTAAAAAGTTTTATCTTCCACGAGTTGAAAATTTTAATGTTAAAGTTAGGCGCAAATACATTAGCGTTATAGAAATGTTATGTCGCTAGGAAGCTTTCTGCGTAATAACTTATTTAATAAACGACCGATTTGCACAAAAAACTAACAAAAAGAAAATCATGTGAAGGAATACAATGTGTATTAGATTCAAAAAACGACGACTTACTAGCTAGTTTTGATGTAACAGATTTATAAAGTTGAATATTTTTGATTCTCTATAAAACCGTCAGTAACGCATTACAACGTTGCACGTGCACAAATAAAGATGGGTGCACGAATGATAAAGATAATGCATGCGATTTATAGATTATTATTTGCGTTGTTTTTCACAAGTAATTTTGTCAACATCTAATGATTTACCTTTTTCGTGAATTTTTAAATGGTTTGGCTTCACGAATACGATTCATGATTAGAATATGAAAGTAGACTAAATCGATAAAAGTTAGGTTATATACTGTTAACTACTGAAATGTCCAATGCCTGATGCGAATCTTGCAATGTTACCAGAGCTTCAGCGGTACAAAATCTTACACTGTTATTGGTTGGGAAAGAACATTCACTTCCGAAAGTGTTCTTTTGTATATTTAATGTTCTTTATAATTATACGATATTTACAGCAAACCGTTATATTGCTAATACCGTATACCATACAATTAGAATTAAAAATTTGTTCTTATAGATAATTATACTTAGCTACAGTTTTGTATGCGACTGTCATGATGGAACCACTTTAATCAAAAAAGTATAGATTTAAATTTAATTTGCAAAACTATCATACCTAGTATAACACTGTTGCCTTACAGTGAAACAAATAATTTTCACTATTGACTGTAAGTAAACTGTACATCTAAATTCTAAACAGTAATCTACATTACGTTTAAATGTAAATCGCTTCACTAAATATACAATTCTAAACCTACCATTAAACTGTGTAACAAGTTCAAAATGTTAAGTGGAGTTCAGTAGTTGAGTGAATGTGGTTCAACCAGACCTAAATACACGAACTGCCTTAAATATACATAATTCATGTCTTTTATGAAGCTGTTAATACCATAAAACGATATAAACGCAAATATCAGATTTTGCGCATACGCATGTTATTACGAAAATAATATTATATTTGAATTATATTGTATCGCCCGGCCAATCAATTGTATGTTGTTGATTAAACGCTGACGAGTTATATAAAGGAAGTCTTAGTCACTAACAGGTATGGGTTTCACGCACAAGAGCAAATCTCAGTAGTGGGAATCGTAATACAGAATCCAAAACAGAGAATACCCAATAGAGAAAATGGTAAAAACAGAATACTCTTAAGAGAAAAGGCTTAAAATAGGGAATAACTAAAACAGACTGAGCAAAACAGTGAATGAGCTAATTGGAGAACGACCAGAAAAGAGAATGAAAAAACAGAGAAAGGCCAAAACAGCGAATGTTGTATAAAGAGAGTGCGTAAATAAGCGAATTGCCATAAACAGAGAATATTCCAAACAGCGAATAAATAATTGTTTACTATTAATTTCCGCTGATATTGGTTAGGTTAGGGTCTGGGAATACGAAAAATCAGGTGGTTGGTGCTTATAATTTCATAATTTAATTAATATCCGCTGATCTAGGTATTGTTAGGCCCCCGGTTAGATAATATATAAGGTGTTTGGAGTTCCTACATTGTGAATATCATTAAGAAAATTGATGATCAATCTATGATTTAACAATTCTCTCTATTTAGTATCTTTTATATAATTTTTTCGCTCTTATAAGTATTTTTTATTTGTAATTCTTTGTTATTACCATTCTCTCTTTTGAGTAAACTATGTTTTGCTCTGTAGTGTTTTGGATTCTCGGTTTTGTGAATCTATTTTTTTTTTAGGATTCGTCTTATTCAAGATAATCATTATCAGTGTGTGAACCGTGGCTTTAGATAAATGTCGTGTAGTCTGTTTTCTAGCTGATTATACATTTTAATAGTATTTTTGTATTTAGCTAAATTACCGATAATATATCTGTTAGTATTAGTATTGTCGAGTAAGCTATTAATTGCATATTAAGAGGAGAAAACGCTGGGAAGAGTAAACCGATGGATTTAGATTATCTGTCAGGAATTTATCTAAAGAATGTATGAAGAAATATAAATGCGAACACAGAGAAATTATAACAAGTGTATTAAAACAAATATTACACACAAAAATAATAATAATCATAAATGTAAAATAAGAAAACAATGGTATCGCTTGGTCGACGCTGATTGGGCTCCGGCAAGACTACGACAAGTCCTGAAATTAGTAATTAAAGGAAGACTTGAGTATGGGACTATATACTCAGTAAGTAGCTCAATAATAAAAGTATTACATTGATTAGTTAGTCAAAGTCGTGACAAGTCTTTAGCGGATTTTAATCTCCTCACGTCACACAAGCCGCACTTGTACAACGGGTATCAAACAAATCGAGAGTGATCAGCTCCGATACAACTGTTACATCGGCGTGGTGATAAAACAATATTGGGCAGCAAACAACGCATATTATGAGCTCAGTTGAATCTGACGATTGCTTCTCATAGAACAATTAACATTAACTAAATGTGGTCAGTTATTACCGATACTACACATTCTATGAGGTCGACTACAAGAGACGAGTGCTTCTCATTAAATTAAACAATATGGGGTCGACTACAAGAGACGATTGCTTCCCATTTATCAAAATATGAGGTCGACTAGACAGAACTGATGGCACACAGCAACCCATAATAAAAAACAGGCCATAAAACACCAAATACGTCACCAAACATCCCAAAACATCTTTCCCTCCATCACAATGTCCACATAGTTAGTCAGTATTATAATTCAATCCGTCCGTATAATTAGTAATGATGCTTAATGTACTTAAAAACTATAATACATGTAGTAAGAGCTAACTTACTTGATATTAACTGGTTTTTATAACTAAAACACAATACACATTGAAATTAACCTACTCGCTAACCAGAATGATGCGTAAAACACAACGCTTGGGTTGCCAATGCTACGCATGCGATGTTGAAACGGAAACGCCAGCAATAATGCATGGGTACGACTGTCAATCTATATGGGTGCAGTCTTCAAAATGTTACGCGCGTTCTCCTCGTCCGAAGAACTCTAACATGCATCACCTTCTAAACACATCTAAATCACATCGCTAAGAATATCTAGTAACAGTTGAGCACCCTCTTGAAGTAGAATGTTGTAATCGAAATTAAATGTTTGATGACCACTGGTCGGTAGTATATCAATCACTTGATACCAATGGGAACACCGCGGAGCCGAGTGGGTAGTTAACGGTGGTGGGTGTCTAAGGTGACTCCCAGACACGTCAGTGTCAATCGATGCTAAATCAGGATAACAGATGCTGCCCGTTTCAATTCAAGTTGATTTCACATCGATCGATGGCAGCATCGCCAAACGGACAACGCAGGCACTAAGTGCTGAGAAGTACATCGCCTTTAAATGGGACGCAATATTGTCCATTGTATTTGAGAATCATAATCATGGTATGAAATGTGTGTGTATACGACGTTATTAATCTAATCATGTTGTTGTATTGATAACACTTTTTTTGTATGTGCAATTGAGCTTGATAAATTTAGTGGTTAGTTGAGAACATCCCATTCAAAATCCAACTCAGTATAAATAAGAGGTTTACTTGCAGCACTAGCCCTCTATTTTCGCGTCCACATTTAACGTCACCATCTTCTTCTTTGTGTGTGTATATGGATACCGTTGACGCTACCCACGCTTTTTTACTTTATTGGTCGTGGGGCTTTAACTTCTTTCTTGTAGATGTTCTTTTCGCAGAAGTGAGCATAGGAAAGCAGCAGAGAGCAGTGCTCGGCATACAGATGACGTCAGTTCATAGATATAGAAAAGTCATCACTGATACGTGTTCGTGTGCCGGCTAGATGGTGCGCTTGATGCGTAAGTGAGAGGAAACCACATACGATTTCCCAAAGGGCCGGGCATTAGTAGCCCTAACACAATATTACGTGTATAGAGCACGCGGAGCTTTAGATAACAAATACACACGCACATCAGTGCAGTGTGTGTGAACACTTGTGTATGATTTAGGTGGGATAACAATTAAATTCTAAGGCACTAGTTACATTTTAATATACTAGGTTAACCTTATACATACACTCTTCACCGATAAATCTGTCTAATTGAATAATTTGGCTGCTGGCGATTTTCAATTGGAATTTTTCCTTTCTTTTACGAAGTTATAATAAAGTATTGTTATCAGGAGAAATTGCGAATTCAAAATTTCAACGGATATACACGTTTTGACCTTCTCTGAATCGATTGTGACTATTTTCGGAATGACATCTGTTTGTCTGTATGTCTGTGAACGCTCTAGAGTCAAAACTGTAAAATTTAATATTGTGAAACTTCAAACTTAAGACTTGTATATGATCTAGATGTGCTGAAAAGAATATTCAAACCACAAAGTGCATGTCTATTCTATGCATATTTTGTTCCATCTCCAATATCACTAGAACAGCTGAACTAATGGCAAAAATAGTTATACTTATAATAAAAGATATTAATATTTCGCAAAAATATTGTTTGAAAAGTTTCTTCAAAATATGTACCAATTATGAAAAAACTACTACGGAAAATCTTAAATATCTTATTTACGTTGCCATGAATTTGCATGTAGTTTAATAAATCGGATCATCAGCGCCTATCAATATTTTGACAGGAATACAAATAGACTTAATTAGATAAATGATATTTCAGAGTATTACATATATATATATATATATATATATATATATATATATATATATATATATATATATATATATATATATATATATATATATATATAAACACACAAATGTATTTGTTTGTGTGTATGTGAACATGTGTGTATGTGAATATGTGAGTCTAAATGTGTTTTAATGCGAATTGGCATAGACGGGAATCGAACTGCTCACCGTCAGGGCAAAGGACGAGAGTCTTAACCATTATGCCATGGCCGAGCATGGCATAATAATTGATTTTCTTTGTGAAGTCCAATAATCTTGTGATGTATGTATACATTTTAGTGGCGGACTAAATTATTTAATTATTTTGAATAGCTTGAGCAATTGTATTTTAAGAACTCCAATTTTTTTAGCTATTTTTTTACAGATATAATCTACATGCTCCGTGAATATAAATTTTCTATCAATTATGATACCTAGATATTTAATCTGATTAACAGTTTCAATGGCAACCGTATCTATACGCGCTTCTAATTTACTACTAGTAAACTTATTAAAGTTAACATCTGAACCTATCACCATTATTTTACTTTTACTAGTATTTAACTTTAATTTATTCAGTGATAACCATTGACTTAAAGACAATAATTCTTCATTCATTACTCTCACTAATTCATCTTTTTTTGTCCTTCTATGAGTATAATTGTGTCATCAGCAAAAATATGGAACCTACATTTTTTAAATCATTTATATACAAAATGAACAGTAATGGTCCTAATATATTACCCTATGGTACTCCTAGATTAACACTTTTTTTACTAGAGTAATTATTATTGCATTTAATTAGCTGCTGTCTATCACTGAGATAATTCCTTATCCATTTCAGACATGTTCCTCCTATCCCATAGTTTTGTATTTTTTTAATTATCATATCTCTGTCTACTGTCTCAAATGCACGTTTTATATCTAAATAGAACACAATAACGGTATTGCCATTTTCGATTGCTTCTTTCCATTCGTTGGATACTACATTGTAAAGCAGTTTCACAGCTATACCCATTTCTAAAACCGGATTGATAATCAGTTAAAATGTTATTATCCACCACAAACTGATTTAATTGTAAATAAATAACTTTTTCTAGTATTTTTCCTACTGATGATAACATATTTATTGGTCTATAGTCTTCGGCTGCCAATGCATTACTAACTTTTTTTATAGGAATAATTGTGGCAATTTCCATTCTATTTGGAACAATGCCTGATTCCAAGGAACTATTTATAATATTAATTAACTTATCGGCTATATCTACATAAAATTCTTTTACAATCCACATGTGTAAATCATTCGGACTATTTTTATTAGGTAGACCTTGAATTATTTTTAATAATTCAATGTAATCAACTAATTTAAAATTTTATAATTTACAACTAATATTTGGTAAGTTAGATATATTATCAAAACTAATGTTATTATTTGGTGCTATTAATTGTACAATTTGTGTAATACTGTCTAAGTAAAAATTATTAAAATGTTCAGCTATTTCAGTCTTATTAGTGTATCTTTGGCCTTTGAACAATATTTCATTATAATTTTCTTCTCTTTTTCTGGCTATTATTGTCTTCAAAGATTTCCACATTAATTTAGAATCAAATCTACAGTTATCTATATTTTTTGCATAATATATATTTTTTTGCATTCCTAATATAATTCACTACACAGTTTCGTTTTAATTTATACAAAATCCAATCTTCGTCTTTATGGTAATTAAGTACTTTTTGTTTGCATTATCTCTTAATTTAATTTCATTTAGAACATTTTTGGCAAATATTTGTCTATTGCATTTATAATATGTTCGTAAAATATTTGTTGTCGAAATCAATGTCTCTAAAGCTTAATTTCATATTACGTAAATTATCTTTTAATAGATTGTATTCACACAACTTACATCGAAATTTTCTATTTTCATTACAATGTTCGATTTTATTTTCTATTAAGATGATATTGTGATCCGTAATAATTGGTTGTGTCAAAATATTACAATCCAGATTATAAAAGTCATTAGTAAAAACTAAATCAATAATTGTTTTACTGCTGTTGGTTACGTGAGTATAATCTTTTACAAGTTGTACCATACCACTGTCATTAATAACTCTGTTTAGTCGTTTCGTATAACATCTGTTGTTAGCCCAATTTAAATTGAAGTCACCCGTAATAATAACAGTATTTTCCGTGTGTAAAACTAAATTTTCCATATAGGTTTCAATATAATCTTTAAATTCGTTGTGTGATCCATTCGGTGAATGATACATACAACTCATAACAAAACATTTATCACCTAGGCCTATTTCTACCGTTAATATCCAAAAGTTCCTTTGTACCGTGATTTGATCTTTTATTCTAAATGGTATGCCACTTTGAATATACACCACTACACCACCGGTGTGCCTGCTGATTGAATCAACCCTCACTATCTCATAGTTATTAATTTGCACTTCAAAATCCTCAATGTCATTTGTTAATCGCGTTTCGGTCAAACAAACAACAATAGGTTCATTATCATGAATAAATTTTTCAATTTCATCTTTATTGGCTAGTAAACTTCTTGCATTGAGGCACCATGGTTTTGATATTTTTGATACTTTGAATATCAACACATAACTCTGTTGGGTTTCATTCATTTTTAATTCGCTTCTAATTCTTCCTATATCTACTGTATTACCAGTCTTTGCTTTTACTAATAAAGTATGTGACACTTGATTTTCGACAACCATTGCATACGATGCTTTTTCATTTTCTTCTACATTTTTATCATTTACAGGTTCTATATTTCTATTATTCATTTTTAGTAATGTATCTTTAATACTTTTAACATTTTTCTTCAGTTTTTCAATATCTTCTCTGTTATTAACCTCACTTTTATTGTAACATAAATTACAATACCACTTAATACCTCGGCACGATTGTATTACATTATACTGATGTTCATCAACTTTTACACATTTTATGTGAAACCATCCCTCGCAATCTCCATCACAACCCAGTATTTGATCTCCATCAAAATCAACTTTACACTTTTGCACCGCTTATCAATCGCCATATTTTTACTTTCTTTTACAGAGTAATAAGTAAGTATAGGGATCACCAAAAAAATCGAACTCGATATTTCAACGGATATACACGTTTTGAGCTTCCCTGAATCGAATGTGACTATTTTCGGAGTGACGTCTGTGTGTGTGTGTGTATGTGCGTGTGTGAGTGTGTGTGTGTGTGTGCGTGTGTGTGTGTGTATGTGAACGCTCTAGAGCTGAAACTATCCAATGTAAAATTATGAGACTTCAAACTTAAGACTTGTATATGGTCTAGTTGTGCACCTCCTATTTTTGAAAAGAATATTCAAACTGGCAGTGTATGTTTACTCTATGAATTTTTTGTTCTATCTCCAATATCACTAGATCGGCTGCACTTACGGCAAAAATAGTTATGTTCATAATGAAAGATATTAATATTTCGCACAACTTTTGTTGGAAAAGTTTCTTCAATAATTGTAGCAGTTACAAGAAAACCGCTACCGAAAATTTTAAAAATCTTGTTTACGTTGTCATGGATTTGAATGTAGCTTAATTAATCGGATCATCTGCGCCTGTCAATATTTCGACAAGAAAACAAAATGGTCTGAATTAGATAAATGACATTTCAGAATATTTCTGTAGAGAATTGGTTAATTTTGATAGTTAGTACTTCAAAACCATTACAAATTGGTATTGGTATAATTTTCAACTCATTCATTTATATAAGGTAAGCTTGGTTTTCATATTGTTTCTGTTGGATTATTATTTCCTAATATTATATTTTTATAATCAATAAATATTGATAAAAACTACGTAAAAGAAAGTCATGCGTTGGCCACAACCCATTTTTTAAGTATAGATACCGGTTCAGTTTTATTTTAATAAAAAAAAAATGTGTTCTATCGGACTACATACTAACTTTAAAATTTGAAATTCATAATGTTATGTTTAATAGTATTTGCCGTAGAGAGCTCAGACACACGCATAGCTTCAGTGAAGCTCAAAATGCATAGTTTCGTTATAATCTTTAGTTTGAGAATGTACATGATTACAATATTTTCTTTTAATCGTTGCCCGTTAATAAAAAATACAAAATAACAAGTAGGTAATATTATTGAGATATCCAAAGTTTCTTCAATTTTAATCCAGACAGTAAAAAATAATGTGAATAAAATATAAACGGATCATTGGTAATGTTTCATATCTGCGATACCTCTTGAATAATAGAAATTGGACGGTGGTGGTTCGAGTAGCTGTGATTGGTAGCTATTATCAACACGTCGTATATACGCTATCGTATGAATATTCAAGTGTGGGGCGGTCGCGTAATTAATTTCTTGTGTTCACTTCATGGTCGGATCGGCGCTCGATGACACTTGAACCGGCTGAAGTGTCGTCACCACTAAAGGGACGTAGGCGCCGGAAAGTGAGTCAACCTTTAGTACCACACCCTGCCGATTCAACCATCTACAGCTACATTCTATCCAAACGGCTTTCAGAGTGGATGAAAATGGTCCTAACCAAATATAGTATACGCTCGATTATTCGGCATGCTCGCGGAATGAAGAGTACTGTTTGATCAAATATGCTATTACAACAAAAGGTGATATAAAACAAAAACAAACACTCGTCAAGCGTTGCACCTGACAATCGCCCATATAACCAAATAATGACACATAAGAGTCGCCATTAGTTGTTTTACTGCCTATTTCACGTGAATTTATTTTACTTTCTAGGACGAAGTCTAAAAAAAAAACTATTGTAATCATGAAAATTTTCGAACCTCAGTATTTAACGGAAATTAGTATTAGTATGAGAATATTTTGATTACCGCTAATGACACTGTAGGTGAATTCTATGAAATAAGTGCGTTTCGAGCAAATATGCTGTCAAATTAACAGCCGGATAATCCAGATAATACTGCATATGTAATAGTAATAATTTTAGATATTTCGGGTTACCAAATTTGTCAATATTTTATGAACCATTTGCAATTACCCGATAGAAACGATACACAGCCATTTTTATCTTGATTAAATATGTTTTAGTGAACATTTCAGTTATATAAACAACACGACGCGCTTCGACGTGGAATTTAATTAGTAGTCACGATAAAAATCTCGATACGTAATTAGCATATCATAAATTTAATTTTAACAAATACATTGGCATGGACGCAGGCCGACACGCTAAAATCCTGTTCGAATATAGGTAAACATTTGTACGGTAAATAATTTATATTACCGCTACATAATGTAGCAATAGTGGCGACTCCACCCATGTGTGCATTTCAATTAATAATATATGCAACGTCCGGCATCCGATGCGGTTTGATCAGATGCATCCATTTTTTATCCGGTCACGTTCAGATTACCGACAACTTTCATGTTTAATAGCGTATCGAAGATCAATACATGCGCTGATAACACCGTAGCGCTATATCAAATCGTGTTAAGTAATAACATATTACTAATATATATATATATATATATATATATATATATATATATATATATATATATATATATATATATATATATATATATATATATTTAAAATGAAATATACTTCATTAGTTCCAGGACATTAAAATTGACCAAAACAAAAAATCTAAAAAAAAAAAAAAATTGAAAGAAAACAAAAGAAATTAAAAATAAATCCATTTATTAATATAATTACCCAGAAATGTATGCATGTTTGTTTGTGTGTGTTTGGGTAGCACGCTATTTTTGTAAAAATGCAAATTGGCATAGACGGGGATCGAACTCACTCCAGGGTGAAAGGCAAGATTCTTAACCACTGCGCCTTGGCAACTGCTAATAATGTAAAAATATCAGGAGTGGCCTGCACTCAACTTTCTTTTACGCAGTTTTCACTAGATATAGATATATGTATATATATATATATATATATATATATATATATATATATATATATATATATATATATATATATATATATATATATATGGTATATATATATATATATATATATATATATATATGTGTATATATATATATATATATATATATATATATATATATATATATATATATATATAAATGATCCGATTTTATAAATTACATGCGAATCCATGGCAACGTAAACAAGATATTTATAATGTTTCGTAGCATTTTTCTCGCAACTGGTATATTTTTCGAAGAAATGTTTCAAACAAAATATTAATATATTTCATTATGAACTATATTTGCCGTAAGTGTAGCCGTTCTAGTAATATTGGAGATAGAACAAAATATGCATAGAGTAAACATGCACTTCCGGTTTGAATATTCTTTTCAAAAATAGAAGGTGCACATCTAGGACATATACAAGTCTTAAGTTTGAAATTTCATAATTTTGCATTCGACAGTTTTGGTTCTAGAGCGTTCACAGACACACACACAGACAGACAGATGTCATTCCGAAAATAGTCACATTCGATTCAGAGAAGGTCAAAACATGTATATCCGTTGAAATCTCGAGTTCGAAATTTATTATGATTACAATACTTACTTATTACTTCGTAAGAGAAAGTAATAATCAAAGAGTTTATACTGAAATAAAACAATCACTACACTTCTGAAGTTCAGTCTGCTTTGAAATAGACAATAACGAATCAAACGTCAGAATGAAATGTCAAAGAAGTTTTTGTGATAAATCTTCAATTAATTTGATGATTTGAAGTGTATTTAGTGTGTTGTGTACATTCCACAGAGTGGCATCTGCTATATTATATTGATATTGTATGTCAAGGAGAAATATAAATAATTTTTAGTAAATAAAATTAAGTTTTATTTATTTTAATTTAAAGTTTGTGAGTCGCTATTAAGCATTTATGTTAAAATGACCGACCAAAGAACAAATATTAATAAAAGTGCTACCACGTGAGCGTCAAAAACAGTATTTCAATTTGAATTAGTGACGTACGGGTTACGGATACATTGTTTGAATTGTAAATTTAAGTTTAAGGGGAGTAACATGTTATTATTCAATTTTTAAGTATTTAATATGAAATAAGTGCATATTATTGCCTAATTTGCATATATTTTTAGCGAATACGTGTTTCCATCCATTAATTTTAATTCATGGTTAATATTTTCACTTCAAAATGGCCAAGAAGCAGTGATTTTTGAAAATATGAGTTGCGGTAAGATTCTATAGTTGGCCAAATTATAATAACTGCAAGTAAGTAAATTTATAATTCTAATTATTAAAGAAATATAATCTTGAAGAGATATATCAAACATAATTGGTTGGCAATTTTAATTTATATTTGATGGTTCATTCCATTGTATTTTAGCATATAACTAATTATCACTTTTAAAACTGCCGTGACACTGCTGCAGTTTAATACTGCAAAATTCAGAAACTAGCCTGATTATTTAATTCAAAAACAATAATGAATCAAATGTCATAACATTAAAAATGCTGTGTAAAAAAGGTTTGTAATACATAATTTTTGAATAATTGATTCAAATAATAAACAGCAATCGTAAGTAAATTTATAATCCTGTTTTTGTGTAATAATACAATCATGGATACGGTCTAAATGATACAACATTTATGGCCAGTTGGTTAAAATCAAAGTTTAGCAAAACTTAGTTCAAATTTGTTGAGATTTGCGCTAGTTTGTGGCTAAAATATGGTCAAAGTATGTCCAAGAGAAAATAAAAATACACCTTATTTTGACAATTAAAAATATCTGAACTCTTTTATTTTATCAACGCCTTCTGTCCTTTTCAAATAATTATAAATAACTATACAGGGGAATAAACAATTAATATAATTAATAACTTCAACAAAATTTATCGGATGTTACACAGTGCATGATAAGCGATCGATTAGTTAATCTCAGCATAGTGATCTAAAAACAAAATAGCGTTCAAAAAAAGGACTCGATTTTTTCTTTATTATTATTTGCGATGTGGAAATTTGTATTACTATTATAGTCAAGCGATACAAACTCAAGAAAAACCGTGTAATTATTTTTAAATTTCATGAATATTTGCCATCAGTCAAAACTGACCTATGTTCTGTATACCATATGCGCATATGGTGCCCATGGGTGACCCTAGTAATATAAATAACTAGTTCTTTTGTATTTACAGTACGGCGAGCTAAAAAATATGTATTACAATCCTTATTTACACAACATTTTTAATGATTTGACATTTGATTCATTATTGTTTTTAAATTTAATAATCAGACTAGATTCTGAATTTTGCAGTAATAAAGTGCAGTGTCACGCCAGTTTTAAAAGTGATGATAATTAGTTATTTATTAAAATATAATGGATAGTGCCAAAAAAAAAAAGCCAACCATTCATGTTTCTAAATATGCTTGAATTATTTCTTCAAGATTTTATCACTAATTCACATTGGAATACTGTTTTTGACGTTCACGTGGTAGCACTTTTATTTATATTTGTTCTTTGGACGGTCACTTTAACATAAATGCTTAATAGCGACTTACAATTATTGATATTGACAGAAAATAAATGTCAATTGATAATATTTGATTTTTATTCGTATTGTCACTTTCGATTTGTTTTCCCACCCTAGCAACTTCAGAAGAGTAGTGATTGTTTTATTTCAGTATAAACTATTTGATTATTTTTTATAACTTTATTAACAGTCGCCATGGCGCAGTGGTTAAGAGTGTTGCTTTCACCCTGGAGGTCGTGAGTTCGATCCCCGGCTGTGCCAATTTGCATTTTTACAAAAATAGCGTTTTACACAAACAAACATACACACTCACATACAAACATTTCTGGGTAATTATATATATAATTATAATATTGATTGTGGTCAACTTTTATTATAAGTTTATATATTCCAAAGGTTTTTCATAAACATTCAACTGTTATATGGTTGTTCTAGCTTTTTCCGGCGGTATAACCATTTATTCCGGTTTGTTCGGCTTCGGATATACGGTGATAATGTAAATTGGCATATAAATCACTGGCAGAAGTAATTACGCATTATATATCTCCGATCAAAATGTCAACGAATTCAATTTTGCAATGCGAAAATATTTATTATTCACATGCGACCCTCGCTTTTTTCGGGGCTCAAATCGTTTTTACGCTTTTTTTTTTGCAGTCGATCAGGCGTATGTGAGTTATAATTTTTGCAACATGCAGGTTCGTCTATACCCGCTTTGAACCTACAATATTTAATTGGCATTTCAAAATACTAATCAACGCATTCAAATTAGCTTTAATTGTTTATATTATAATTAAATTTTTTTAGATATCTATAATAGAAAAGAAAGAAGAAATACTACATATATGTAATTTTACGCGCGCATCGAAATGTTGTATATTTGCTATATTTTTGTTCATTTGATCTCATACACCCATATTTAAATTTTTTTAGACATTAGACAAAATAGCTGTTTATGCAACAAGTTGCAAAATGGGTGTCTTTTAGGCACGAGACCTGAAATTGTCCGACGAGGCGAAGACGAGTGTGACAACGCATTAAGCTCCGAAAAGGCTCGCTTTTTACCGAGAAAATTTCTCTAAATTGTTGAAATAATAAATTAAATGCTTATATACATATATAACACACATTCAAATATGATCTTGAAAATAACTATATTTCATTATACAACTAATAATATGGTAACAAAATAAACTTTTACAATAATTAATAACATGCATAATTAGTATTTGGTGACTAGAAAATAATAGTATATAGAGAGTGAAATATAATATAAAATGTGTGATGGGTCGATAACGATCCGCTGTGCATTAATAGGGCTTGGGTTGGTAGGAACTTTAGGTCAAGTTAAGTTTTAATGATGATATTAACAATAATAACATTACCATCATTAAAATTTATAAGTTTGAAACTAAAGTAGAGAGAGAATAACAGACAGAAAGAGAGAGAGAGAGAGAGAGAGAGAGAGAGAGAGGTGAGAGTGAGCTCTATATTCTCACAGAATATAATCCGTTACAAAAAGAACAATTTTTATTAATTTTTGCTACGTATTTTTATCTCATAAATAAAACATCAGCATACATAATACTAGCAGAAAATGTATATTTAGCTCGTCGAATATAGAAAGTGATCTGTCGTATGTGTGTAACATACATGGATCAAAAAATTCCATAAACAAATAGTTCTTGTCGCCCTGAATACAAATATATATATATATATATAACTCATATACTTTGATGTATGTATGTCGCTCGCTCGGTTGGTTGGTCGTAAGACCTGGGTTTGTAACCGCAACTTCTTTGAAGGTACTTGGGCCGATTTTATACAAATTTGGTGTACATAAAATTTGAGTGGCGAAGGCACAGCATTTAAAATTGAATCGTCCATACAGATTGAGAGTTATAGGGTCCTAAAATTCGCAGCTCCCCTTAATACTACCTATAGAAATAATTTGATTATAAAAATCTAAGATATTTAATGCCTAACAAATATATTCAAATAGTGCGCTATAGAAAAAGAAAATATATATAAGAATAATAATTTATTTATTAATTAGATAGCTAAAAATAGCCAAATCCAATCGCAAATACTGCCGGAGTAATAATTTTTATTCCCCGTTAATGCTGGCCTTAAAAATTAATAATAAGTTAATACATCCACATATTTTACGACAGATAGTGTATGTCTATTAGATGTTTTAGTATTAGTAACCCAAAGGTCATAAGAAAATATAAAAATTATTACTTTGAATTTAACATATGCACTTTTTACTTTCTTTTACAGAGTAATAAGTAAAAAAATCGAACTCGAGATTTCAACGGATATACACCCTTTGAGCTTCCCTGAATCGAATGTGACTATTTTCAGAGTGACGTCTGTGTGTGTGTGTGTGTGTATGTAAACGCTCTAGAACCGAAACTGTCCAACGTAAAATTATGAGACTTCAAACTTAAGACTTGTATATAGTCTAGTTGTGCACCTCCTATTTTTGAAAAGAATATTCAAACCGGCAGTTTACTCTATGCATTTTTTGTTCTATCTCCAATATCACTAGAACGGCTGCACGACAAAAATAGTTATGTTCAAATAATGAATGAACGGTAATTTCGATAAAACTCACAATTGTTCAACTTTTGTTTCAAATATAGACGTTCATTGATAATGCAATTATCGATAAACAATTTAATGAATATGGTAACCCAGACAAATACAAATAAATTTACTAATTTCAAAAGAAGAGTATCAATTTGTGTAACTTGGTTATAAGAAATGTGCTACGAACGAAAACAATTTGGATCAGCATTTTTGTATGTTTCATTCATTTTATTCATTTTCTAATCAGGCATATGTTTGCAGTAGCAATTAAACTTAAGATGCAACGTGCAGTAGTGCTTACAAAAGTAACTAATATCTAAACTTTCCCAATTTCGCTTGAACTTGTCTCTATTCGGCACCGCAGCATGGCGGCGCTTTTGTTCTGCCAAGTCGAATGTTTCATCCGCTAATTACTAATTAGTAAAGATTTATAAAGATAACGAACTTTCTTCTGTAGCATGTTTACCACACTGCATCTTATCCTATCAATACGTTTTTACTATTTTATACGAAAGCATATTTTGAAATATCTTTAAAAGAAATTCAAACTCAAGATTTTAACGGAAATACATGTTTGGATCACCCTGGAATCATGAATAACCCACTTCCTTATATGCATTATTGTAAGAAAATAACAAGTTTTGATGTACCGGCCAGCATAAACCATATGAAATACAATAATGAAAACTATAGCAATTATTAGAATAGAAAATTTATTGCTGCAATCATCCAAAAATCACACAATCAACAACATTTTAAATTCCAATATTATTATTATTAATAATTCTCTTTGACCTTCAGGATCATATTCTGTAAAAACGTAAGAAATATAAAATGTAACAAATATAACAAAGAAATTAAGATTCTTTATTTTTATTATATTTTTTATAGCCCCTGGGCTCCCAACTTGAAAAAACTTTGTCGACATAAAATATCTTAGTATTTTTAGTAAAAAATTCTAAAATCAATTAAATGGGCAGTAGTATGGCTTAAATTTTTGGGACCCTATAACTCCGGACCTGTAAAGATGATTGGATTTCGGGACCTTCACGGGCGTGGAAGTTACATACTTACATGTATATCAAATTTCATAAAAGTCGCCTTAGTACCTTCAGATGAGTTGCGGTTACAAACGCAGGTCCTACGACCGACCAAGCGCGATATATATTTCGAAGTATATGAGTTATATATATTTTTGGATTCAGGGCCAAAATACAAGAACTAGTAACAGTATAGATATATATATATAGGAGAGGTGATGAAATTTAAAACGTCTTAATTCCATAACGTTCTTATTTATTTTAAGGAAAAAATAAAATTACCGACCGGTTTCGACAAATAATTCCGTCATCATCAGGGTAACCCGGGTGACAAAATGTACAAAAATAAAAAATAAAAATTACAGTTTGATAATTAATCTAATACAAAACTTAAATAAAAACAGATTGTAACAAAAAAATCAACTAATATTATATATCTTTTCTCTTCAAGAATGATTAACAAACTTGATGAAATTTTCTAGAAAAAAAATTGTTTTAATATAAATTCATGTTATTTTGGGTCAATGAACTTTACTTTAATTTTTAGTGTCATCGAAAATGGCAGTATATGATATTATTTGAACTGAGAAATTACACACTAAATCAAAAATTTCAACAATGGTGACGATTTTACGTTGATCTGGTCATTTAACAATTTAGATTTGTTATATTTGTGGACTTTTGAAATTTCTAAGTTTTCCAAGAAATCTATTACTCTGCCTTTTTTGTATAAATGGAGGATTACAAAATTGGTTTCAGGATTGAATGAATGGGCATTGTCTATGAGGTGTTCACCAAATGTTAATAAACCTGTGAGTTTTTTGAAGCTATTGAAGTGTTCTTTAAATCTGACGTTAAATGGTCTACCAGTTTGTCCTACATAAATCTTTTTTTTTTTTTTTGAAATACGTACCAGTATTATGTTGAATGTAATATACTTGTGGAACATAGAGGACCGATAAGGTTAAATATAAACTGATTTTAACTTACTCTGACGAAACCAATATAGTTTTGTACCTATCCATAAAAAATTAACAACACGAGATTTGAACGGATACACACATATATAACTTTACTGAATTAGTATTGAATATTTGCAAGATATGTGTAAGTGTGAGTGTGTGTGTGGGAAAGAGAGACAGGGGGAGAGAGAGACTGCTCTACGGCCAAGAATATAATTATGTAACTTACAATTTAAAATTTGTATGTAGCCTGGAAAAATATTTTCTTTGAAAACTAAATTTATACTGGTGGTTAAGTTTACTTTGGCTAGTTTTTTACTATCTCGTAAACGGAAAAAGTAACAGAATTAAATTTATGCATCGGTTTAAATTTAGTTTGGACTTTTTACTTTCATTTACGAAGTAATAAGTATAGGGATCACCAAAAAATAGAACTCGAGATATTAACGGTTACACACGATTTCACCGTCTTTAAATCGAATGTGACTATTTTCAGAATGACGTTTGTGTGTCTATGAACGCTCTAGGGCCGAAACTGTCGAACCTAAAATTGTGAAATATCAAACTTATGACTTGTATATGGTCCTATTTTTGAAAAGAATATTCAAACCGGAAGTGCAAGTTTACTGTTCTACTTCCAATATCACCAGAACGGCTGTACTTACGGTAAAAATAGTGATGTTTATAATGAAAGACATTAATATTTCGCACAACTTTTGTTTGAAAAATTTTTTACTACATAAAAGAAAATTCTGTGTTGGCCACAATCGATTTTTTCAAATAGTTATAATATTCTTTAATATCTATAACTTTTTTATCCATATAAATGTTAAAGGAAATTAACAAAATGTATAACTTTTGTTTGAAAAAAAAAAAAACGTTCATATTGTAATCGCATTTGGAAATGAGAAATTTATATTTAGTCTTCCACATTGAATACAATTCAACTCTTATTAAATACACATTCAACGGTATTACATTGACTGGTTAGTCTCCTAGTATTAAACATCACAGAGGTCTTAAAACGGGTTACATACTAGTTAAAATGGTTCTGTTTAACGTAATATTTGTACCCAATACAACTACCATATATGTGAGCTACATCTTCCAAACTAAGTCAGAAATCAATTCCACAATTTTTAGCAAACTTTCGTTAAAGATATATTATCATCAAACGCAAGTTACTTGTTGCCATGTGTCGTGAGCGTTGCATGCCTGAATAGCACATTAGGTTGTGTAGTGATATGTCGGACAGTTGCCGTGACATCCACGCTTGCCTACTGTATTTAAATTTTCGATTACACACATTGACAAAGAAGGTTAAGGGTAGGAGAGGTAGAGTTGGCTGGGAAAATTGTGTTGAATAAACGAGCAAGTCCGCGGGAATAACAAATGTTTTCAATTGCTAACTGTTTATTCTTGTTTATCATGTTTCAATTGTTACTGTGTAATCAGTTTTGTGAACATATTTGTTATTTTTATTTGTTTGTTTGTTTGTCTATAATAGATTTGAATTTTAAATTATAGAAAATAATTATTCGTGCGTATTTAATTTTTTTGTTCATCGAACAGTTTGTACAAAAAAGATAAAGTGATAAGTCGTGTATCTGTAACATTTATGGATTAATACCAAGCATAGGTGCAGGCATAAATACCTATAGCTCACAATAAAGCGAGCTAATAATCAATGAAAAAAATAAAAAATAAATCAAGAATTTATTTTATAACTACTAATTTGTACTTTCTTGGAAGAAGTGTAAATATGTATTGTTATTATAAAATTTTTAGAACTCGAGATTTTTACTGAAATACACGATTTGACCATCCCTGAATCGAATCTTAATTTTTCGGAATAATTTATTTTGTGTATGTGCCCGCGCTTAAAGCTAAGTTCGTTATAGGAAAAATTGATTAATATGTAAACGTATGCTCGGAAGAAACGAATAATAATTATTATAAAAGTAAAAATTATCAGAATTTATTTATTATTTATTTTGTAAATAGTTTTATTTTAAATTACCATTTACAGAAATATCGTTTTTGATATTGGTTATTTAACGTTACATTAAATATTGACATTATTTCATAGTAATCGTAGGTTGAATTTAAATCAAAATATAGCATTAATAAAGTGAAGCCCACTCCAGCTTTTGTAATGACGAAGACATATTTACAATTATTTATTTTTGGAAGAGATAAACCAAATATGTGTATACAAAATCCAACACTGAAAGATTTCAACGGATATACAAGTTATGACCTTCCCTGAATAGAATCTGTTTATATTCGTAATGATGTCTGTGTATGTATATATATGTGTGTGTGTTTATCTATGAATGCTCTAGAGCCAATACTTTAGAAGCTTCAATTGTGAAACATCAACATTAAGACTCGTACATGGTCTAGACATGCACGTCTTATTATTGAAAAGAATATTCAAACCGGAAGTGCATGTTTATTTTATGCATTTTTTGTCCTTCCCCCAATATCAGTAGAACGGCTGCAATTATGGCTAAAATAGTCAAAGTTCATAATGAATGATATTCATATTTTACACAATTTTAATTTGAAAAGTTTCTTTAAGAAATGTACCAGTTACGAGAAAACCGTTATGGAAAATCTTAAAATTCTTATTTATGTTGTCATAGAAATGCATTAATGAAATATTCTTTGGATTAAAGCGTATGAAGATACTTTAACAGAATCGAAATAATTTATGCCATTTTCCACCGGTAAACAAAAATAGATCGACTATAAACGTGCTAAATACTCAAATATATTATGATATATTGATAAGGTGAACAATAAAGAAATCAATCTATATTTTATATTGAAAACCAGTGTTTGATAACGTAACATAATTATAAGCTAATTGGTACAATTTCAGGGTATTACTGTAGAGTATTGTTATTTTTTGACAGTTTGCTTGGAAATATATAATTCTAATGATAATTTCGTAAGTGATAGATGAGTGCAGACCACTCTTATGTTCTAATTGCCATTGGGTTCATAATCTAAAGAAAATTTGTACACATTAAAAGTCTTAAAGTAATCTAAGTATCTGTATATGAGTTATATTCATATTTTGAATCAGGAAGACGTGAAACGAGATTCTGTGCAAATAATGTTTGAATTCGTCAATGTTACAGATACACGACCGAAACCTGAAGCTCTTTTCTACTATTGAACGATGAACTAAACATGTTTGTACAAAAATTCAATACACGGGTCCCTCACTTATAAGCTTGAATTGTGCTGTAGATCTAATGAGCAATGTCCATCTTTGTTTTCTGACTGTACCTGGTCGATTTTATTCAAATTTGGTGCAGGTGTAATAATATATGTGCCGAATTTATTTAAGTCGCATTTTAAATCCGATAGCTTGCATCTGTCACATAGCAAACGAGCGCGTATGCAAACATTAGTAATAAATAGCCAAGTCTAATTCTTTATATTACAAGTGAAACAAGCACTTATTTCATCTATTATTGATGATATTTGAAATGATGGTTTATTACGTGCAGGTGGCTGTTACAAAAGGAGACCTAGCACGGTTAACAAACTTAAATATTACAAAGTGCTTTGTTATTTCAAAAACGGTTTTATGTTATTGTCAACACAAAAGCGTATTATAGATAGTACTTAACATACGTTTATATTGATATATCGGAATCCTGGCCGTATTTCTATACAAATATTTTTCGATTCTTATAATATTATACAGACATCGATATAATACTTTAGCTTTCACACAGTATGTTACAGACAATATTTGCTCGTTATACGATAGTACTAGACAGCAATAGTGTTTGGTCATTGGTCGTGTGTCTGTAATTATATCGTATCCAAAAATATCCTTGTTTCATCACCCTGATTCCAAAAATGTAATTATAATTACAATTTTGGAATAATCATATTTGTAATAAGGTATACCTTTGAACAAATATGAATATGTCGCTAACTCGCTCATACTGTTCACGGAAATCTAGTATCACTCCAGCATTATTTTATTGATTATAAGCTCGGTACGATGGCGAGCTAGGCATTGGTGTCTGCACCTATGCCTGCATTTTAGGTCGCCGTACAAAGTATCGAAGAAGCTAAAGTATTCGGTCGTGTGTCTGTAGCATTTTCGGATCAAAAACTTTCCTTATCAAAAACTGTTTGTCTCGTCGCCTTGACTCCTAAATTATATATAACTTATATACTTGGATATTAGTCGTCGCTCGCTCGGTCGCTCGTAAGACCAAATTTGTGCCCTCTACTCCTCTGATGGTACCAGAGCGATTCACACCAAATTTACTACACATATTATTTGGCATCCCATTTGAATCCGCTTGCAGTTTAAGTCCGATCGCCCGTATACTTCCAGAGTTATAGGGCCATAAAATTAGAAGTCCCCCTTACAAAAATAATTTAATCACCCAAAAATTTTACCAAAAATTCTAAGATATTTTTTGTCTAACCCAAAGCCCGAAAAAAATTATTAAATATTATAATTTTGAATTTTAAAATATGTACTAAACATTTTTTTTTAACAAAGTAATCTACAAAATATTGTGATACTATTTATATCTATATAATTTTTTCAAATTATTAACCAAAAGGCCATAATAATTAAAAACCGCATGCTCGCATATCATATACCTAAAGGCGAGCTCTACACATCGGTGCGTTGTGCGTACCGAATCTTGTTTTCGTATTATTTGTATAGATTATTGTAGAAAAAGCAATTACGTATTTAATTACAGAAGTTGGATGTTGATCAACAGTCACATGGACGGTTCTTATAATCTGAAACTTATTAATGTTCGTGTACCCAGAATTTACTATATATTACCTACCTAAAAAGCAATTCATAAGGTAAAATCGCCCATTCGTCGTTAGTGTTTAATATTTAACGAAATATTAATTGCAGTTTGCTGATTCTTTATCGAGTTTTAGGAAAAATCTTGTTATGCATCATAATATCAATGTTACATACTATGTTTTATATTTTAATAAGTTATTATTTCACATCTCTCATAATTTGAATTTTTCTATTTTTCCTCAAACGCTCCATATAAAGGTTATTGCTTAACATATCATATAATGTTGATAAAATTTAAGACTTAAAAACGACGTAACAAAATTAATTGCACTGGTGCTGAAAATGGACATTTACTCGTCGTTTGTAAATTTCGGAGATTGTCAACTGTGAAAATTGGTGGAGCTTCTGCCACGCAAGTTGGCCAGCAACGCAACGATGTGAACGTTATGGTAATGGTGTCCGACTGCAAGTTGCACCGGATATCACGTGACCAGCATCCACAAGCCACGATCTTCCATCTCTTGTGCACCCCTTTGATTTAACGGCGTACGATGACAACGGTTCAACTGTTCTAAGAACAACAGTTGGTAAACTACACTTCTTGTTACGAGTAGTTCACCTCACCGTCTCTATGCAGGCTAGCAAAAACGACAAGAACGTTTCCGGAACACAGCGCCGGAATAAGGACACAATCATTTGTTTAACAATTTTTTTGATGTTGAATTTTTGTCGTTATTATTAATGGTTCGACCTCAGTTATATCTTCTATGTGGCGAGAATTGCCCTAAATCGATCTCGCATTCTGAAGTCTGTGTGTGTGTGTGTGTAAACGCTTCACCTAATACACTGAGAAAAGGATTTAGTTTAATTAATTTAGGTTTACTAATATTAAATAAATCATATATTAGAATACCGCCAAATCAATGTAGAGATATTTTAAATAAATGCTATATTTGTTAACCCCTGAAAAACTTTTTTTATTATAAATAGATCTTATTACCGTATATGCGACATAAATACACCATGTATTTATTGTTAATTAGTCGTACTTGAGTAAAATATTCTACATTAAATGTTGGTGTATTTAATCGCAAACCTATTGCATTAATTAAATTTACCTTATAATAAAGACAGAAACCTGAAATTAATAATATGGTAGTAATACATGGACTTGTTAATTAACCATAAATAAATTGAGAAATATTAAAGAAAATTTCCATGAAATTAAACATTTTTCCACAGAAATGCCCTTTGGAAAATTTTCTAATTTCATGAATAATTTTAAATAAAGATTTATTAATTTTAAAAACCAGGTTTTTTTCAGTGTATTAACTTATAAATATGTAACTTTTAATTTGTAGTAGGTATATAGTCCAGGAGACATCTTTATTTAAAGAATATCTAAGCCAGTATTACAGATTTAATCTAGCTACTTTCTGGCTTTATCGAAAAAGGCTAGATTAAAAGTGATTCACATAAAAGAAAAATATATTAAAATTATTGGTGACTTTTATATGAAAAGTAATACCAAAAAACCAGCCGTTTATGTGACAGTATTATTTTGGTTATATTTTTCAATATATAAACGATTTGCTTCTGTGTTTTAATTAATAAAATTAGGAAATGTCCAACAAATAATTTTGAATATCCTTGGCTAATCACGAAACGAACGATATTAACGTTACCCATGTGTGCAATTTTAAATGTGGGTTTATGGAAATTAAAGCTGTTATGGTACAGGAATAAATAAATCTCGGGATCATAATTGGTTAGATTGGTTCAATAGGCAATGTGAGTATAATGTCGATGATTTAGAATTATATGCGTAAACTCCGAAATTCATTTATTTCATGTTAAATGCAGAAGAAATGTCATCAAACATTCAAGACAACATAAACTAAATTGTATAAAACAATAATTTGAATATGTTCCAATAATGAATTGCTATCGCTTTTAGTATTGTATTCATTGCGATTGGGCTCGCCGGAGCGGTTCTTGCGGTACTTTTCAAACAAAAGTTGAGCGAAATATTAATATCTAATATTATACATATATCTATTTTAGTCATAAGTGAAACCGTTTTAGTGAAATTTAACAAAAGACAAAAATGCATCGATTGGACCTGTATTCATTTAAATAATAGGAGGTGCACATCTAGATCATATACAAGTCATAAGTTTGAAGTTTCACAATTTTACGTTCGACAGTATTTGTTCGAGAGCGTTCACAGACACACATTCCGAAATTTGTCGCATTCGATTCAGGGAAGGTCAAAATGTGTATATCCGTTGAAATCTCGAGTTAGAAAGGTTTTGTTATTACAAGACTGACTTATTACAGCGTAAGAGAAAGTATAATGGATTCAATGACGAACTATTATTCAGCTAAGATATAGCAATCTTGTAGATTTCTTTGATGAAATGCAGCTTATTTGCGATAATTTTTTTTAAATTTAATTTCAACACATTTCATTAAATGCCAAAAGCAAAATCAATGAATTGATGATCATTTTATAGTTGAAGCGGTAATTAGGTGGTACGGTCCTGATGTGAACAAGAATGATTATGAAACCGCTTGTATATGTGTATATATCTATGTATGTATGTTAGAACGTTTATCAACTGGACTTAGACCACAACAAAAAGTCGACGACAGCACCACCTACCTCGTTTGCAATTAGTTTGAGTCCGAGATACTCGTGCGCTGAATATACGAACATGCAACTCATACCTCATTCTCGTTCACCTCCAACGTACTATTCACAAGCACACGTTGTAATATTTCATTACTCACGAGCGCAAAAAAAGACCAGTGTTTTTCAATGACGCGTACGGCTCTCACAATATATAAATTTTCTTTAATTCTGTCTGGTACCCTCACTAAATTTATTGATCTTAAGACCATAACCTGTGAACAAGTGATTTCGATTTTCAAGATTGTTCCACTACGAACACACGCGCGTATCGCATTTCGGCCTCCAGACCTTAAGAATTTACAATCAGGAGTTTCTTCTATTATTTGTATCATTGCAGACGTCTTGGATAGTGACTTATAGTTGTTTGTAAAATTAGGTTGGCTAAATAATTATTTTTCATGAATATGCATAACTGGGGCTTGATTGAAAATTACCGTTTTTAGCTCACCGTACAGTAAGTACAAAAGAGCTATAGTGATTGGTCGTGTGTCTGTAATATGCTCGGATCAAAAAAAAATCTTAACAAAAAGTTCTTGTATTTTCGCACTGAATTCAAAAATATATACATATGACTCATATACAATTTTAAATGTAGGGTTTTTTGATATTAAAACTGTTATGGTACAGGTATAAATAAATCTCGGGATTATAATTAGTTAGATTGGTTCAATGGGCAATGTGAGTATAATGTCGATGAATTAGAATTATATACGTAAACTTAGAAATTTATTAAATTCATATTAAATGCCGATGAAATGTCATAACAACAATAATTTTTTTATTACGCTGGCGCCAGTGCTTGATTACACTACTTCAAGTAAGGTTTGATACGTTCTGATCATTCAAGTCTGATTATTTTTGGACTGACGACTGTCTGAACGTGTATCTGGGTATGTGCACGCTTAAGAGCCAAAACTATTCAAGGTACTATTAAGAAACTTCAAACTTATTTATTATTACTTCGTACAAGAATGTAAAAATCCTATAAATATAAAATATTTTAGGTATTTTTATATATTTTTTTGAAGTTTTAATTATGTTTCTTATGGAAGTATTTAAAGGGGCCATACATTTTGGGGTCCTATAACTCGGCAAGTATACGAGCGATTGGATTCAAACTGTGAGCGGATTCAAATGAGATGCCAAATAATATGTGTATCAAATTTGGTTCATATCACACTGTTCCTGCAGAAGAGTAGATGGCATAAATTTGGTCTTACGAGCGATGACTAGCATCCAAGCATATAAGTTATATATATTTTTGGATTCAGGGCGATGAGACAAACACTTTTTGTAAATGAAATTTTTTGACCGAGAATGCTACAAACACACGACCGATTGCTATAGCATTTCCGTAGAGCTAAAAATATTACCTTTTGATTTTCACATATTGTTCATATCAATTTATGATCTTTGTTTTCATGGACTAGTCAGCGACATTCTAATAAAGGTATTTCGTGTTTCTTCTGGTTGTTACAGGTTTGAAAATTTACGCGCACGCACGCACAATGATTAATATATTACTTAAGGGTCTGTCTGGTTACAATTTTCAAAAAAAAAATTTAAAAAAATATTTTTTTTTCATAGATAGAATAGAGATATCGTTTTGAAAATTTGTAGGTATGTTTATTGACGTTTAAATATATAAATTTTTTTTAGATAAAAAAAAATCCTAACACGGATTTTTTTAAAGAACATCAAAAAATGACTGCGGGCAGGATTTTGGGCGACTGGATGATCTGAAAAAAAAGGCAAATTATTCTTTGTTGAAGTGGCTATAGCATGAACTAGAATATTTTTTTTTATCAAAAAATATTTAAAATCGGGTGAAAATCGGAAAAATATTTACCAATCAAATCGATTCTAGTTCATGCGATAGCCATAAATGTGTACAATAATATATTCAAAAATCAGAATAATTGGTCAAGTAGTTTTTCTTAAATTGTGCCCGCAACCCTAAAAAACATGGTTTCTAGAAAATTGCGTCTAAACGTTGCTTATAGACTAACACGTTGTGTAATAACAAGCGAGATGTATATGTATGTATAGAAAGAAATCCTAACGGTATTTTCAGTCTCCCCACTTATTTAGATAGATGTATATAATAATATAATATAATACTTCATAGTATAGAGTGAATCAGATCGAAGCAGATGTTAAAATATCTGGAGTGGCCTGCACTCAACTTTCTTTTACGTAGTTTTCAATAGATAGATATTAATATATATATATATATATATATATATATATATATATATATATATATATATATATATATATATATATATATATATAATATATTGAAAATAACTGGATAATTATACCAATTTATAATGGATCTGAATTTGAAGTACTTATCGTATTCACTCTTAAACAGTCAAATTTCACAGTAAAACTCTGAAATTGTTAATTAATTATGTCAGCAAATATATAATATAAATTGATTCTATAATAATTTACCTGATACAATTTATTCTAATAAGATATCAATATTTTAAATATTAATTCATTCAGTTAACTGTCAATGTAAATGCTTGTTTGTTTGAAATAAACAAGAAACAAATGTAACTCATGGTTCATTCGTTTTAAAAATAATAAAATTTGTCACAATTGTAGGTATCACCATGGCAACGTAAATAAGATATTTGAGTTTTTTCCTAGCAGTTATCTAATAACTGGTACTATTTATGAAGAAACTTTTCAAACAAAAGTTGTGCGAAATATTATTATCTTTTATTATGAATATTACTATTTTTGCCGTAAGTGTAGCCGTTCTAGTGATATTGGAGATAGAACTTAAAATGTATAGAGTAAACATGAACTACCGGTTTGAATATTCTTTTCAAAAATAAGAGGTGCACATCTAGGGTATATACAAGTCTTAAGTTTGAAGTTTCATAATTTTTCGTTCGACAGTTTTGGCCCTAGAGCGTTCACAGACACACACACACACACACACACACACACAGACACAGACACACAGACGTCATGCCGAAAATAGTCACATTCGATTCAGGGAAGGTCAAAAGATGTATATCCGTTGAAATCTCGAGTTCGAAATTTTTCATGATTACAATACTTACTTATTACTCTGTAAAAGAAAGTAAGAAAGGTGGGGAGTCAAGATTATCGAAACACAGCACAGCGTCGAAAAATGCTCTCTCACAGCGTCGCACTGTATACGCTTAAAAATAACTTTATAATTAAAATATCGCTCTAAAACCTTTTGTGTCATGTTTTTGAAGATATTTATTAGTAAAATCCGATTATTTGAAAATTTGTAACCAGAAAGACCCCTTAAATTGATAATTAATATGTAATGTACCAACACACATTTTTGATAAAATAGACATAAATATAATATTAGTATTGAGTATCTCTCTCTGAAAGGGTGCGAAGGCGAATGGAGAATCCACCTCAAATCAAAGCAAACGTGCCTGTGCGTTTCGCGAATGCACGACTATCGACTCTTTGCACAAAACAATTAAAACAAAAATTAAACTCGGAGTTCGCGCGTGATAGTTCATAAACGACAAACGTTATTGCAACGTACAGCACGAAGCACAGCAGGAATAAGAAGACGCGTACATCAATGAGGAGCACCAGTGCAGTGGCAGTCAAGCGTTTTATTATACAAACTAAAACATAATTAAATTAAGTTTTAAACTCGTAAATTACGGGGATGCGAGCACAAAATATCAAGGAGGTGTAAAGAGAGGAAGATATATTTCTTCATGGAATATGTTAGAGAATTGTGTGATATTATGTGTGCGTGTATATATTTTGGAAAGTGGTACTTACTAACTTACGCAATCCATTTTGCATTAAGTGAACAACACAGTATAATCAATTTTTATTTTCCTGGACGAAGTCTAAAGAACGTATTGTATTTGACAATTCTTCAAACAAATCTGACAATTTTCGGAACGGCGTCTGTATGTGTGTGTGCTAGAGCAGCGATTCAGTTTACATATCTCGGAAACGGCATAAATTAGACAAAAAGTGATAAAAGTTGAAGAATTTTAACTATCTAGTAACTTTTGCTTAAAATGTTTCTTTGACAAATCTACCAATTCCTGAAAAATCACCTTTGAAAATTGTTATTTAAAATGAACGTTTCCCTAGTTACAATACGTATCGATTTGGATTCATAGCTATCGTAGGGCAGGGAGAATTTTTAACAAAATAAAGTTTTCAAAATAAGGATAGTGATAGGATTAGAAAGTCGAATATAGACCACTCAAATTTTTTTACTTTCTTTTTTATATATATATATATATATATATATGAGAGAAAAATATTCTAACCAACGTACTCTACAGAAAAGTCATATTTTTTTCGAAACTTATGAAAATTTTACCATAAAATACTAATCATCTTCTCGGATTATTATCACTAATCTAAAAATACATTTTCAATGCAATTAGCTACAAAATTGGACAACTGCAACCATATGTGTCAGATTTCACAAAAATTGCAATTTATTAGGAAAACGTTTAAGATACGACGAAATATCAGTGAAATTGTTAATCTCAGATTGAGACCAAAATATATACATAACACAATTTTAGTTATTTTATTGTAAACTATGTATCCAAATTGAACGTAGTTACGTATGTTATTTCATTACTCTACTTGATGTGATTATTTCGTTTCTAAATAAGAAATAGAAGAACACACTCAATGGAGTATAGATGAATTTAATAATGTCGCATTTTTTAAATTTAATTAAAAAGAAAGATGAATGATATACATTTCGATCCCTTTCGTTAATACTCAGAACCGTCGAAAACATTATGCAAAGCAGCCCTTGTTATTAATATTCATTGATTTCAGTTTGGGATTTATAAACGTAAGCACGTTTAAATATGAACAAATGTACCTATGTTACGATTGTTTCCCGAATGGTTATCGAACAGCAATCAAAATCAAAGCGGACCATCTGCTAATGGTCATACGCTGCTGTGTGGCCCCGATGGAAATGGTACCACATTTACAACATAATGATTTGCAAATCGATAAAGATAGTCTAGCAATTTGAAATTTTTATTGATTCTAAGGTGTAGATCAATATACTTGCTTAGACATGACAAGGTTTGGCGATATTGAAATTTCGTGATGCTAAATTTGAATAATGGAACGAAAACAGATTTCGTACATGAATGCTCGAGATATTTCGTTAAAATCAAGATTTTGTATTTTTCTATCGCATCTAAACAAAATAAGTAAATGTAGTACCTAATGCACCACATAAATTTAGCAATTACCTTGCATACATGCATCTGGATTATTATAAATAAAATAATTTTGATTGTTAAAATATTGCATACGCGCATGTATTTTATTCAGTATTGTTGGTTAATCAGTCAATAGCAATTTTATTTTCTCTCTTTGAAAATCAAAATTGTAAATGTACTTACCGCTTGTATTTTGTAATTAAATAGATTATTCAATGCACATTAATAACCACTCTTACAAATATTACTTTGTGTAAGATATATTACCAGCGGCGGGGCTAGGCTTTGAGTTTTGCAGCATTTTCTTAAAATGAGAAATGGATATACGAGTATGTTAAAATAGAAATAGGTCAGTCTTCTCGATGTTGTGGCGCATAGTCATAATACAACATAATACAACATAATACATAATACAATATTTAAATGTTTTAAAGAGGCTTAGACGATGCTAACAATGGTTCGAACTGTGTAGAAAAGGACAGACGATAAACGAAACGTTCCGAACATTTACACACATACATCTAGATATGCATATGTAAAATATTTGCAAATTTCAAATTCACATATCGGTAATGCATAGGTGTTTATTTGTTTCGGTATTAAGAAGTACCGGGCGAGTATCGAACTGACAATCTTTATCATGCTAGTCGTATAGTCAAGCTCGTCACAAATATTATTATATACGTTTTGTATAAATTACAGATAACATGCATCGCACGTGAACTGACCAGAAATTGCAAGGATTATAGTATTAGGCATGCATTATTATTATTATTATTATGACTATTCGCTATCCATGTCATGACTACGAAACATGTTCAGTACCACGTGGTGTCAATGCAGACTCACAAAGAAAAATTAGGCTGGTTGTGTGAATCCAATGTATACTTACAAATGATGAGAAACGAACTTTTTTTATTAAATCGTACCGCATAATGCGTCAACTTATATAAGAATAGTTTTAAATTATAGTTAGAGGATTTCACTTTGTTAATGCATTTATTGTGTAATTTTGTAGTCCTTAAAGTCAATTAACGGGAGATGGAAGAAATTAAAACATTTTTATTTCGAACTTCTTCCGTGTTTAATATTAGAGAGTTTGGTGTAATTTCGAAAACGTATAAGAAAGTAAAAAATTGCGTTGTTTAAACAAAAAAGATTTACTTGACTGGTTTTGAATTTAGACGACTCAATTAAAACATGAAAAATAACACAATTAATGTGCTGTAAAAATGAATGAATGTATCGTCATTAATTTAAAAAAGCGCGCGTGCTTTGGCAGTGCATTTAATTTTTTATTCTTTTAACATTTTGTGTGCTTTTCCTTCTTTAAACAAATTAGCATAAAAAACTCTTGAAGCGACATCAGGCGCGCCTGTTCTCGTCCAACATAATTAAAAATGATTCAACGTAATTATTATAAAGCCATTACTGCGCGATCCTGCACTCAGTCCTCATTTGAACATATATACTCAGCTGTGCATCTCTTTTGCGTTTCATTAACTAAGTAGACATAACAAGATTTGGTACGCGTAAAACGCACCAACGCGAAGAGCTCACCTTTAGGTAAGATATGTGTTGCGAGCAGTGGTTTTTAATTATTATGGCCTTTTGGTTAACAATTTGAAAAAATATTATTGATATAAAAAATCTAAAATTTTTTTGTAGATTAATATGATAAAGAAAAAAAATTTAGTGCCTTTTAAAATTCAAAATTATAATATTTTATATTTTTTTTTGGGCTTTGGGTTAACAATATAAAAAAATCTTGTAGGAATAAAATATCTTATAATTTTTGAGTGTTTCAGTTATTTTTATAAGGGCAGTCTTAAGGGGGCTTTCAACATTAGTGCCCTATCCCTCGGGAAGTATACGGACGAATGGATTTAAAAGGCAAGCGGATTCAAATGGGATGCCAAATAATATGTGTATCGAATTTGATGTGAATCGCTCCGGTACCTTCAGAGGAGTAGAGTTCACAAATTTGATCTTATGAGCGACGACTAACATCCAAGTATGTATATAACTTATATAAGTTATATACATTTTTGGATTCAAGGCGATGAGACAAACATTTTTGGTCAATACATTTTTTTGATCCGAGAATGCTACAGACACACGACCGAATGCTTTAGCTTCTTCGGTACTTCGTACGGCGAGATAAAGATGGTGTTTAAGTTTTGTTTTATTTTGTTGCAGGTAGCGATTACAATTTCTCCTAATCAAATGTTGGTGGTACTCTCTCACAATAAGGTAGATAAAAAAAGTATGATTAATTTTTTCCTCAGGCAAGGATAATGACATCAATTGCTCGTCTTTTTGTCTACTTTCAATAATTTTTTTCGTAAAAATATATATGAAAATTTCTTAGATAACGCGGAGAGAATGTTTAGGTCACCACTAAACGGGTGAACTCGTATCTCATCAACGAGTCAGATTCAAAAAGCGTATAAAATTCTCCGGAACTTATACTAACATTTGGTGTGAAAAGTTAATATTTGACAAAATGGCGGTCGTGTGAAGAAAAATGCCTATTTTCGAGTTATATTTTCACTTTAGAGCACTATAATTAATAGTTATTTATATAAATCTATGTAAATTGTTGGTATAATCTCCAACAAATAGTATTTACTTTCATTTAAAATATAGAACAAGCAAATCGATCGAGTATTTCCAGAGAAAATAGAAAGCCCAGTTTGAAAAATGTAGTTTCGAGAAAATCGCGAATAAGAAAGTAAAAATTGCATGTCCTCGGTAATGCACTCCTTTTCAACTCTACACCCAGTATGTATATAGTATTATGATAAACTCGAAAAGCTCAGTTACTATTCACCAATGCTAAGATAGCAGAAAGACAAGCAGCTTAATAGTTACGCAGGTATGCGATGTTCCAGTCGATAGATGCATACACGAGGGGATAGTAGATTTCCATTATAATCGGTCAGCACTGTTGTGGAATCTAAAACACTAAAGCGAGCCAACTAATACACTATGGCTATTACACCAAACAACAAACCCCAACAAGGATATTCACAAAGAGGAATTGACCACATGCAGACGACACTGTGCCATCTACCTAGTCCGACGGCCCATTGTCCTAGGAGACAAAGCCCCCCCCCTCCCTACAACGGGACTGCACGTGAAGGGATTCTAACGAGAGACTAGAGCGAAATACTATGCCCAATACAAGATCGCTAATTTATGGTTTCAATAAGTAATAAGCATAGGTACAACGCACATATGCATTCTGCTCATCGTTTGGAAAGAATCAGCGAAAAAATAGGATTTTTAAAGACGAAACATATTTACAAACACTAATTTTTGAAAAGTATTTTGATTCATAGTTTCATAAGCACGAACTTGAACAAAATGAAGGGTCATATAATTCATCGTGGATCCTTGCAAAATGTTTATATTTCTTCAACCAGCATAGCCAAAGTAGCGAGCATATTAATATCAGTGATTGTAATGCCACCTATTGCTGGTTAGGTTAACTATATATTATAAAAAAAAAAAATGGTTTCTGCGCATAATATCTGAAAATATGAAAAAATGTTATAAATTATTGTCATAGATATTTTTTGATACAATAGGAAATTTTTTTTTTCAATTTTAAAAATTCTAATTTTAATTGTTAATAATTGATTGTTTTAACGTTTGCGCCGCTTTAGGGTATGTTCCTTCTTCAGCGTGAATAATTGTTTTATGGCCCTACCATTACTAATATGAAGAAATCTTGTTGATATAGAATATCTTTAGAATTGTTTTTCTAAGGGCATAATTAAATGAGGCTCCAAATGATTTCGGAATTTAAGTCAAACATTATTACAATTACTTTTAATTTTGGTAAGCATTGATCAACGAAATCTGTCATTTATTGAATAATTTTTATAAAATGCATTTGTCTTAAAAATAGAAGAAAGTATTCATTTCTATAATAATGCCTAATTTGGCATAAAAAAAGAATAATCATCCAAGAATATATATTTTTAATAATTATTCAATGAATGATAGATATTATAATAAGCAATATGCTATCAAGAAATTCCGTGCCACATTAATTTTTGATGAAAATGACATATTTAATTTATTAAATAAGTGTTATACTAAATGTATGTAATCAATGAAGTAAATCTTAATCGACGCAATTTAAAATTCTTAACAAGATTTGTATTAACACTTTGTTTGTAATATGTACTTGGGAGATAATATTTATTATACATATAAATATATATATATATATATATATATATATATATATATATATATATATATATATATATAAATGTGTATGTGTGTGTGTGTATATTCCTCAAATACATGTTCCACTTTAGGAGTAAAAGTTTGAAAAATACTTGTCAGCATGATATTACTAAAAATTCGACCGAAACAAAATTCAATTTGAAATGTCAGTCGGGTGTTTTGTGGCTGTCAAATTGTGGTCGGTTTATATATAACACCAAATGAGCTCCGGAGCCGTAGCGTCGAGAGGTGCAAGATGGGGTTCCCGGTGAATAAAAACGATTCCGATAATTCATTTCCGGTGGCATTGGGTCGAAGTTCATAAACAATTGCTGCCGATCACGAGGCTCAGAAAGCGTGGGCGAGCAAGAGGTGGAATTACTTCTCTCTTTCTGATTGAAGACGCAGCACGCAACTGTGTCAAGTTGTCATGTTAATATTTGTGGCAGAAATGCCAGTTGTAATTTATTCAATTTACCACACAATATTGTTTATTGCCCTACAAACATTTCGTTTTTTTCTTTGATTATTTAGACAAGAAAGCAATTATTGTCGACATTCAATTTTCATTATTAATATTTTTACTATCTTGGATGACGGAGGTATTGTAGTTATGATGATATTAAGTGTATGCAGTATGAGTCCGTAATTGCTCTATTGCAAATACTGTTGTTATTGGAATATCTTGAATCTATTTTACGACAATTTCTTTTTCACAAAATATACCATACATAATGCCTTTCCCATAGATGGCGTGACAGACAACCCTTTGAAGGCATTCAAAAGTTTTCCCCATTGCATTATATTGAAACACACTTCACGCGCTGGAAAATGAAACAATTAATGAAAATTAACGATTTTCTAAATTACATAATCATGGTTGGCATACAGTCAATACTGTTTGATGATTAGCAGCCATGAGTATCAAAATTGAAATCATAAATAATACCAATTTCTACGTAAAAGAAATTCGGATGCAGGAGGTCACTTCAGGCACTTTTAATTTACAACTAACCATTTGACAGGCATTTGCAGCGCATTCAGTATAGCAAATTTATAGAAGGTTGTTGTATAGTTTCCAATTAAAACTATGATTTGCAATCAATTCTGGCGCTCAAAGGTTTATTGCACAATGAATTTCGACTGTTATAAACACAGAAAATCCCACACATTTTATTTGCAACGGTCATAAGCGCACCCGGTCTTCGGTTCAAAACGCACCAAATTATTTGACATGTTTGATGCATAGCCTCCTTCGTTTCGTGTAGAGAACTCTTATCATTAATATAATAACTCAGAAATGTTTGTATGTGAGTGTGTTTGTGTAGAACGCTTTTTTGTAAAAATGCAGATTGGCATAAACGGGGATCGAACTCACGACCTCCAGGGTGAAAGGCATGACATTTAGCCACTGCACCATGGCGACTGTTAATAATGTTATAAAAAATAATCAAATAGTTTATACTGAAATAAAACAATCACTACGATTTTGAAGTTCAGTCTGCTTTGAAATAGACAAAAACGAATCAAACGTCAGAATGAAATGTCAACAAAGTTTTTGTGATAAATCTTCAATTCAAAGTTTAATCTTAAGTTTAAGGGGAGTAGCATGCTATAAATTCAATTTTTAAGTATATAATATGAAATAAGTGCATATTATTGCCTAATTAGCATATATTTTTAGCAAATACGTGTTTCTGTACATTTATTTTAATTCATAGTTAATATTTTTCACTTCAAAATGGCCAAGAAGCAGTGATTTTTGAAAATATGAGTTGCGGTAAGATTTTATAGTTCGTCAAATTATAATAACTGCAAGTAAGTAAATTTATAATTCTAATTATTAGAGAAATAAAATGTTGAAGAGATAATTAAAACATATTTAGAAACATGTTTGGTTGGCAATTTTATTTATTTTATTCACTTTTAAAACTGCCGTTGTGACACTGCATCAGTTTAATACTGCAAAATTCAAAAATCTAGCCTGATTATTTAATTCAAAAACAATAATGAATCAAATGTCAAATCATTAAAAATGTTGTGTAAAAAGGGTTTGTAATACATATTTTTTGAATCATCGATTCAAATAATAAACAGCAATCGTAAGTAAATTTATAATCCTGTTTTTATGTAATAATACAATTAAGGATACAACTTAATGATACAACACTTATGGCCAGTTGTACCATACAACCGTGTAATTATTATTGTCATGTCATGAAAATTCGCCATCAGTCAAAACTGACCTATGTACTGTAATACCATATGGGCACATGGTGCCCACGGGTGACCCTAGTTATTTAATAGAAAGTCATAAGTTATAACCATGTTAATCATTGTTTGTTTTAATAACATAAAATTATCTCCCAGGATGTTTAAGATGTAGTAAATATAAGTGAAAAATAATGTTATTATCAATTAATTTACATTTATAATAAAATAAACAGATTTTTTCATTAAAATTGTTTTGTTTTAGATAGCTGTTAATTAGATTGAATTAAAGGTATATACTGAGATGATGTTAGTACCTATTAAATCTTATAGAGATATCACATAATGTAATGAGAGTTTCAGCAGCTAAAGGTTGAACAGTGCATCTAAATTAGACGCGCGGATGAGCATTCCGTTCGAACGTGCTGAATATAGCACGTAGATAGATACCTTTATGTAGGTTAGGTTAGATACTCCATCAGACCACGGCGCCGCGCGGCGGCTTGACTCTGTACCGGCACGATTTATGACTATTCGCAATTTCGTTAATACAGTTTAGCATGCCGTTCCTCAAGTTAATATCAATTAAGTCAGCGGGCATGGTCGATTACACACCCGCTAGTTATGACCTTGGGCAAAAAGTTTCATTTTATGTCATCATTATACGAAATAATCTGACCTGAATGTGTATAGGAGGATGGTCAGATTAATTATACTTCTCAAAGCCAAGAATCGGTTGGGAACATGGAAGATAGTATACCTTTATACAATCCAGCATAACTATCCGTTATCTTAAATCTCTTATAGCCAGTAAATGACATATAAAAAGTAATACAAATATGCGTGAAATACTTGGTAGTTATGGAAACTAATATGACAATATACCGTCTTTATAGTAGAGGAGAATTGCTGAAATCTTCATAAAATAATATTTTCGTTGAAATTTAGATTACTTATTTGATATGCATTTAAAGTACCTAACAATATTTTTACATTCTAGGTTAATAAATCTATTTATTAATAATATTCTCTTTATTTTTTCAAATCAATGAAAAGGTATAATAAGGGCAATGGCATCATAAATCTTACTAACTTATTTCTGGTGACATGACGAATTGGCAAACGGCTTATGAACCAACCTTTTGCATTCGATCTTTTGGTAAATACACCGGATTAGGAAAATAGGGCAAATAATCCCTAACGCCACAGTTAATATGCTAAAGACATAATTTTAACAGTTCCTTTTTACTTTCGGTGGTAATAAGTTGTTGTGAATAATTCTTCTCAGTGTGAAACTGTGTCCAAACATCGGATTTAGATGCATTAGTTTATTTAAATTTCTTGTCAAAAAGTCGACTGATGTTGACGGCCGCATGATTTACCAGTACCAGTTCCAGTTCCTTTAGTAATAATGTTTGTTTTGGAAATATGAAACCGCAATTAACAATTTATTTATTTATTAAATAGTACATTGAAATTTGATACTTTATTTCAACATTAATTATAATTAATAGTAGTTAATAATTAAATTCAATCAATACACTAATATTTTTAATGCAATGCATTGAATCATATTGTATATACGAGGTTCTGAAGTGATACGGTTTAGGAATCTTAGCAAACTTCTAAAAATATCAACATTACCGCGCAGATTATGTAACCAGAGAATTAGTTAACAGGTATGATATCGTTGATCAGTACGCATTAGTTAACTACCTTACTAATGTACATGAACCTGCCCTTCTTTTAACGATATTTTTAAGGAGTAACACCACATTAGCCTCTTCTTTTTACTTTCTTTTACAGAGTAGTAAGTAAGTAAGTATAGGGATCACCAAAAAAATCGAACTCGAAATTTCAACGGATATACACGTTTTGAGCTTCCCTAAATCGAATGTGACTATTTTCGGAGTGACGCCTGTTAGTGTGTGTATGTGAACTCTCTAGAGCCGAAACTGTCGAACGTAAAATTATGAGACTTCAAACTTAAGACTTGTATATGGTCTAGTTGTGCACCTCCTATTTTTGAAAAGATTATTCAAACCGGCATTGCATGTTTACTCTATGCATTTTTTGTTCTATCTCCAATATCACTAGAACGGCTGCACTTACGACAAAAAAAAAATATTTTCATAATGAATGATATTAATATTTCGCACAACTTTTGTTTGAAAAGTTTCTTCAATAATTGTACCAGTTACGAGAAAACCGCTACCGAAAATTTTGAGAATCTTGTTTACGTTGTCATGGATTCGAATGTAGCTTAATTAATCGGATCATCTGCGCCTGTCAATATTTCGACAAGAAAACAAAATGGTCTGAATTAGATAAATGACATTTCAGAATATTTCTGTAGTATTGGTTATATATATATATATATATATATATATATATATATATATATATATATATATATATATATATATATATATATATACATATATATATATATATATATATATATATATATATATATATATATATATATAATGAAAACTACGTAATAGAAAGTCCCGCGTTGGCCACAACCCATTTTTTTTCAATATCAAGGAACTCTTTATATTTATATATTAAAATTCATTTTCGAGCTATAGAAGAATAGAAGTAGAGCACGGTTTTTTCAACAAAAACGTAGTTTCGGGCCTATTACCGCCTAAAATCATTTACCTTGTTAGTAATAACCCTTTCAATCTGCTAGTGGATGACATGTATACTGTTTACTGTTGAAATAATTTGAAGGAAGAGTCCTAACAGCTATGACCGACACTTGAGTATAAACGCAGTAGCTGTGTCTTCGAGCGTTTTTCACGAAACCGCATTTTCGAAGTAGATGGGCACTCTAGCCTCGCCAATTTTCAATTAATCTCCTTGATTTTTTATATATAATCGTCACATATTCTTCTATCGAAATACATAGGATTTTTTGAAAATATTGATATCTGGATTTTCTATGCCACTTTAAGTAACGAAATTATTGGCTAAACAAGTATATTCTACTTTCAATAGATGCCATTTCATTAAAAATTTATATTTTTTGAAACGGCTACGTATTTCGATAGCTATTGGAGTAAGATTTTTTTTGGTTATTTTGTTTCACTGTTCTAGATCACATGTAAACTGACTTATCGTGCCCACCGTTTAACTTTCGCAGCGTTCCCGATTATCAGCTGTCAAGGCTAAAATATTAAATATATTTTCTACTTTAATGTATATATCATAAACTAATGTACTTAGATTCTCAAAGAAACCTTATCATTTCATTAATAAAAATTCTCGAGAAAGCCTTATATTTCGGAGGGTCAAAGTGGTGCTACCCCTTAATGCTATAACTAGCTACGCACGTGCCACTGCATGTCTTAAGGACATAAATCCTGCTGATTCAAATAGATAAGGGCCAAATCTTGCATATTTGTTATGCTAGTAGTACATAACTAAAGATATTTAGTTGTGCAAGTGGATAACATGACCATGCTCACATAGCTTGAGTTAGCTAGTTATGTAATATTACGTAATAAATTTTGATGTGAACAAAGGATGTAGTACTTGTTGTTTTGCAATAATAAAAGTACAATTTGGTAATTACTGTAAATATTTTAATGAATTAAAACGTATTTCCAAGTAATTGACATCCAATTTTTTAGTGCTCCCTATTTTTCAAAAATATGATATATCATCTTATGTAAGTACTAGTATAGCAATTACTTTGTTTAAAATTCTAATGTTAAAACCAAAAAACATTCACGTTATTTCATATTAAAAACCTTTATTTCTTAAATAACTTAAAATGTCTTAAATTGTTTTCTGATCCAGATAACTGTTATTGTGATATATGGTTGTTATGGAAATATCTAAGAATTGTAAATGGGGTTTTCGAACAAATGTTACATTATTTGAGTTACTATGATGTCAGTTGCACTTAACTGTCGTAATGAATTTGAATGCTAATCGGTATTACAAATTCCGCACTGAGATAAAATTACGACGTAATTGTTCGAAGCAGCCAAGTTATACCCAAAGGGTACTTCCTCCTAATGAGATGTTTATTAAACGATGTTTCTTTAATCATTCTTTATTATTCATATCATAAAATTGGATAACGTACTATGAATACAAGATGTTTTTAAACGATTATACAGCCTTCATAAATATTTCCTTACTTAGACGAAGTATAAAATGCAGTACAGGCAACCCTTAGTTTACGAACGATATATTAGCGAACAATTTCATAACGAACGTCACAATGCATTAAATATTACATAGAGGCACCAATAGATAGAGTTGCTTATAAGGCATAGTCAACGTAATTGAATAATTCTAATTAATATATACTTATAAAAAATGTATTTACTACAATAATTATCAGAAACTTATTATGCAATAAAAATAATATTATAACCCTTGCATGTGCATTCGGGAACACTTTCAAACTAATAACAACCCGAATTAACACGAAATATTATTATTATTATTACTTTTGTAACTAGCTGAACATTGGTATGCTAAATAATACTAATCTAGATAACTAGTACATAGTATTAATCCTTTACAATGGATTTTAACGTATACGATACATATTGTACAAGCTCAAAGATATACGACATACATATAACGAACAAAACATTTAGCCAAACAATGCGTTAAAACTTGTTCGTTAACCGAAAGTTGTCTTTATTGTAAAAATGAAAAATAAATTTCATTCTAGATTTCAATAGAAAATTTTCGACGTGTATGTATCTATGAGCACTCTAATTGCAAATATTTACAATGAAAAAAAATGAAACTTTAAATTTGAATACATTTTCTACAGTTGACCAAAAATTCAGCAATTAACTAGGATATGATATAGGACGACATACTTTCCGATAACCTCCTCTATACACTTATAGTGACAGCACTATTTACATATCCATATCAAGGAAAAAATCTTTGACGAAAATATCAACGAGTGCTGATTTAAATAGCCGTCCCTAGTGTATATAATGATATGCTCCCCCCGTTTCGCCCTGCTCGCATACTTTCGTGTTGCAGCGAGGGGCGGTATATCAAGTGAGTTATGGTCTGACACACGGGCGGTAATATATGGAGACATAGTGGAGATGAGATAACACCTGATTTAAGATACGCGGCCTTAGGTATGTGGGGGTGAAAGGGGCTGCACACGCTATATTGACTCTCTTCTATAAGTGTATGTGTGTCGATTCGATTGTGTGTACACGGAATCGACACAGACACTACTCTTATATAGATATACCCGAGATCATCAAGAAGGTTAGAGATTAACCCTACCCCAATCTATTCTAGTGCTAGTGCACGATATCTCATTTGTGTTTGGCGAATATAAAACCTGATGTGTTTATATTTTGTACTAAATCACTTATGTTTATTTTATCGTGTGTTTGAATATAATGACAATGCTAAATCTATAATTTCGGTTATGTCATGGCTTTAACAATAATAAAAATATCGTTTCAGGTTACGATTTCAAAATTAGTTGGCTCGGCATCCAAGTACGTTAGTTATTAAACTAGGTGCACGTGAAGGCACTATGTGCCCATGTCATATACAGCAACACCACACCTCACCAATATAATAATAATAATAATTATATTGACGCTAAGTATTCGATTATCAAGACACAATTTGTAATTGTGGTAACCATGGATACAACGTATAACTACGTAGAGATCCGGATACTTTATCAATTTTAATAAAATTAATACTGGAGCGGATGTCACGAAACTTTTGACTTTTCGCGCATAAAGAGAAGGAGTTGGCCGGCGCGGCGGCTAGTTTGGGTGAAGAAAGGGTGGGTCGGTAGAGGTTGGCAGAGGTGTGTTTAGTGAAATAAAACACAAGATATCGGCTCGACAAAATATAACAATGTAATGACATTAAAACGAAAGAATATGTATAGATAACAAAGTAATAAAAAAAGAAAATAAAATAATTAAAATGAAATATGCGAATAATAGAAATATATATATATATATATATATATATATATATATATATATATATATATATATATATAATAATTAACCGAAAACATATGTGTAAAAAAAATAAAAATAAACAAGCTTAGGTACGACGCACCTATGCGTCCAGCTCGCCTTATAAGTAATATATGCGATGCGAGCAGTTTTTAATAATTATGGCCTTTTGGTTAACTAATTGAAAAAATGTTATAGATTTAAAAAGTCTTACATTTAATTTAAGATTATATTAAAAAAAAAAAATTTTTTTTTCAAATTTTGAAATTCAAAATTATAATATTTAATAATTTTTTTCGGGCTTTGGGTTAACAAAATGAAAAAATCTTGTAGACAAAAAATATCTTAGAATTTTTAGTAGAATTTTTAAGTGTTTCAATTATTTTTATAAAGACAGTATTAAGGGGGGCTCCAAATTTTGGGGCCCTATAACTCGGGAAGTATACGGGCGATTGGATTTAAACTGCGAACGGATTCAAATGGGATGCCAAATAATATGTGTACCAAATTTGGAGTGAATCGCTCCGGTATCTTCAGAGGAGTAGAGGGCACAAATTTGGTCTTACGAGCGACGACTAACATCCAAGTATATAAGTAATATACATTTTCGGAATCAGGGCGACGAGACGAACACTTTTTCTTAATGAAATTTTTTGATCCGAGAATGCTACAGACACACGACCGAATGCTTTAGCCTCTTCGGTACTACGTACGGCGAGCTAAAAATAGATACTCAAGTGAGCCCGTGGGAGATGTGTGCAAGGTACTCGGCAAACGTGCTGGTCCAGGATTTATAATGATTTGGGCGCCAGTCCAGCGAGGCCACCAACGTCTTGGAACTAGCCGTGACAAATAAAATGTGTCTCCACTATCTCACGGCTTCATTGGATAATGAATGGTTGCTGTACCTGTGATTACACAGAATAATGATAAATACAGAGTAGAAAAATATAAAGAAAATTACTACGTATGAGGGTCGAGACACCGGATCGTGTGTCACCGCGGATGGTCGCCGCGAAAGAGGGCGATATCAGTGTCCGCTCAGCGCTCACGGCTCACCCGATCCAACGAAAAATAGTTCAAAGTTCAAACTAAGGACCATATGAATTAAAATTCGTAAAGTGATCACTAGAGTACACCAGTGGTACAGAATTTACTGTTGTTTTGTGTTTTTATTATGAACGAAAAAGGCTTTTAGTTACACGGATAACATACAAGCAAACAAAAATATGGCATGTAAATCGAAAAAGCGATTCTTCCGTTATAAGCATACACACAGACAGAGAGACTGGCAGACATATCGTTTTATAATATGTAAAGATACAGGCAAATACATAATTAGTAGACAATTTTAGGTAAACTATGATTACACAGGACTACAAAAAACAAATCTGTATTTTAAAACAGAACTACTGTTTCCTAAATATTTTCAACCGCGTCTTATCCTATCAGATATTACCCCCTAGTGAGGTGGAAACTACCCTGGTGCCACTAAAATATATAGTCCCTTCCTAAAAATGGATTTGCTAGACCCCCTTGATACTGCCCTTACAAAAATAATTAAGGCACCCAAAAAAATTACTAAAAATTAAATATTTTATATCAAGATTTTTTCAAATTGATTACCCAAGGGCCATGAGAAATTATTAAAAATTATAATTTAGAATTTTAAAATATGCACTAATTATTTTTTTTATCAAAAAAGTTGTTACATTTTTTTTAAATCTAACATTTTTTCATATTTTCAGATTTTAAGCAAAAAAACCCTTAAAACCCTTTAAATATTTTTATAACGACAGTATTAGGGGGGGTTCCAAATTTTGTTGCCCTATAACACGGGAAGTATACGGGCGATTGGATTTAAACTGCGAGCGGATTCAAATGGGATGCTAAATAATATGTGTAGCAAATTTGGTGTAAATTGCTCCGGTACCTTCAGATGAGTAGAGGGCACAAATTTTTATCATACGAGCGACGACATTCAAGTATATAAGTTATATATATTCGTACGGCGAGCTAAAAATTCAAAAATAATATGTTGGTATGGTTGAGAAAATAAAGAAAATAAAATATATTTCATAATTATAATAAGATTTTACTATGTACTTATTGTTACTCTTATTTTAGCTGTCTTTGAAACTAGGTTATACGTGGTCTCGAGAATATTTGCCTGAATGGCAACGGAACAAATAATACGAGCAAAATACAATTGTATATAAAAATAAAATTATAAATTAAATTATATGCATGAATAATATTGAAATGGAACGAAGCGTTATAGTGTAGTACTTGACTCAGGCTTCACAAGCTGTTGAGGTGGTGAAGTATTGCCCCCTGTTCTCCACTGTCTTCTTCTTCTTCTTTAACTCTACAGCTCAGGATGAACTCTGTATTCCTTGTGCTCCATGCTGCTCTATTCGGTTCAAGTTTCAGTTCTTTTCTTTTAGATTTCGGTAATTGTTTCAATGTTTTTTTAATTTGGTTAAGAGTTATGGTTTTTTGACGTTCACAGCAACACAATTAATAATTAATGAGTTAATTTTGTTACAACGAATGCTAGCATTGCTTCTCATAATACAAACTAGGTTATTATTTGCAATATCTAATCTAATTACTAATGGACTCGCTGTGAATGTAGCTATTTGCAATGGTATTTTATAACGATGAATCGGTTTGAGTTCGGTTTATCTTTCAAGTATAAACTAGAATGACAGTATACAAATATTTTACTGATGTTTCATTGTAATTAAAGATTTGGATTTACTTTCTTAATAAATAACTTCACGCCTCTTCCATGATTGGCATGGCAGGCAACCCTTATCAATCTTACAATCACATTCTTTACAATCTTCCGGGTTCAAAATCTTTCATAATTGGAAAATTTTCACTTGACTTGGTCCAAGATAGGAAAAATATTCTTATTTCAAAATTTGTTGTTTTCCAAATTTTCTACTGGGTCGTAGGCCAGTTTAGGATATATCTGATTGCACGAGCATCCACTAGTGTTTGTGTGTAGCATCACAGATGTTGAAATGATAACAGAATGTTCCAATAATCGAAAATCGATAGAGCATCTAAGCAGGCGGCAAATCGCGTTATCATTAAGCACACAGGGTAAGTACTTACGGTGAATTGTTACTGGTGAGAATTTCATTTCTACTATATTACTTATAAGAGTGCTTTGGAAAATGCAACTGCTAATAGTCTGTGTGGTTTAAGTTTAGGTTACGTTTTAAAATATTGCTACTGCACAACGCCTAATGCTCTTTTTTACTTGCAGTAGATTCCTGTGAAAGATGATAACTCTTAGTGCTACATTGAAGTTTGTTTTAGGGACAAATAAAAAGTTATATTGAAAAAAAAAATTGTGAAAGGTCCGCCATATTACAGAATATTCAAATATAAATTTGACTAATGGGCGCACGTTTCGAAGAATGTCCATTATAACATTTTATTATATCGTGCAAATGCAAGAGAAAAATATTAAAAGGATTAATTCAAATTCTCTTTGTGTGCGTTTCCACAAAGGACTATACCCTTTAGTACAATTTGAAGTCGGTAAAATTACTGAGTATTTTTTTTTTTTTTTTTGTAAATGCGAATGTATACATTTATGTTTACATTGATATAAAATTTATTTGCATACTAAATTTCGATATTTACCCAGAAAACATACTTAAATGTTTATTTTGTACGGTTCTAAATAAAAAGTAAATATTCACAGATATGTATTTGGTATATGTTCTACTCCGAAATGGGCTTTGGCCAAACAATTTTAAACTTTGGTACCTCGGGAATAAAACTTAAGCAAATATTACACGTAATTAGAACATGCATAGGTGCAGGACCCAATGCTATCAGCTCGTTGTAACGCTGTCTCTTTAATCGATGCAGGTTCCGTATTTTGATTAAAAAAAAAAATCTTTTGTTGTAATTTCGATCCAAAATATAAAGTATTCCTGGACATTTAATATTCGAAGTTAATTACTTATGTTCTGTTTTGAAAAATAATACATAGAATATATTTACAAGTGCTTCTTAGTCAATCACAAGCACATAAAGAAAAAACTGGTATTTAACCTGGGGTGTCACGACATATTTATTTGGGTCGTGGTGTAATCTGCAAAATTATTATCAAATGAAATTACATGCCGTTGCATTGTGACATTGCTACGAATGAAATAAAAACAGGGAGTCCTGTTGTGAAATATGGATTTCCCCGAAAAAAGTTTAAGAACCGCAGATATAGGACACCAGACTACAGAAGCATCTGCACTTGCTCACATTTACAGTGAATTATTTGCAGTTATGCGAGAGAGAGCGAAATATGTTGAAAATCTGCTAGAAATCATGTGCATGCATACATTTTACAGCTTCAGACGAAATTTTCATTCCCAAACACACACGCTTGCTGTGTGTGTGTGTGTGTGTGTATGAATGTGTGTGTGTGAGCTCATCGATGTATGAAATACAACTATATTTTTCTGGGAATATTATCCATCAACATACAAGGTAATATTAAAATTTTAGGAATTGGATATAAGAGTAAGCAAAACAGTAAAAAGTATGTAAGGTAACACGTTGAAAGGTAAAAAGTATGACTATTATTACGAATTTTTTCTTGGGAGCATAAATGTAAATATATTACTAGTTGTTTTTGCACTGATTAAAGGTACTCTATATTTTTCTATTTTTTTGAGGAATTTTATTGAATACATCAAAAGTTAAGTGCTTCGGAATGAGGTTGTGTCCAAAAGCATGGTCTACTGCGTTGATAGTTTGGAGCTTCAAATTTCCACTTGAAATTAATTATCCAATTCTTGTAAATTTTAATCTAATTTAGAGATCCCCTAGACAGATATGAAAAAAAGAAAAAGATTTTTGACTGAATTTTATACTATTTTTATATAATGGCCTCAAATTAATGATAATTTTCAAATGACTTCTCAGTCATTAAAATCAGAAAACTAAAATATAAGAAACCGGACCAGGGAATCCCTAATTATGGAATTCTGAGCTAATCCGTAATAAGGTAATTCTAATAATATTTAAACGCTTGTAATTTCAAAATGATTATGTTTTGCTGCAATATTGGTTGATAAATCGGATAATTTTGTGGAATTTGTTAAGTAAATTCAATAAGAAAATTATTTATTAAATTAATGAAGCACTTAAAGAGTTGAAAATATGTTATAGAATTCTCTATAACGTTATAGATATACTCAGAATTCCACTATAAGTTACGTAATTCTGAACATATATCGCGAAATCGCAAGCAAATTGGATGAAAAAGGCGATCAATGCTGTCAACGCGGTTAAAAAACATAGCTTCGAGAAAACGCGTTTAAAGTTTGAAGGTAGCAGAATCATCTACTTCAGTTTGAAGGTAAAAAGGGTGTTCACTAGAAAATGCGTATCACTCAGATAATATTGTAAATTCACTCTTTTCACTTTATGAACCACATTCTAGAATCTAGAGTGTATAAATAAAACATTAGTGTATATTGAAAAATTCAAAGTGTTACCTCCTCTTAATTAGAGTAAATAACGCGCGTGAGGTCTGCAAGGATAGAGTGAATGGAGGAAGTTTGTCAGACTGCGATTGTAACGATTTATCTGGCACGTGGTGTTCCGTTTCGTGCCATCCCGATTCGAGCCACTACCTGAATTGTAACTGTTTCGGACCATCTTTATGATTATGGGCTTAATACATCTGAAAAAATATTTCGAACCTGAAAATTTATCATTTAGTAAAAATTCGAATTATGTAGCAAACTATTAATATTACAGTTGAGGTTTATATTGTTTCCTTACGTTTCCATAGTTAAAATATGTATGTACCAATGTTACTGAAAGGGCACTAAAATCAAAATGTCGAACATTGCTCTCAAAATGGCAATACACAATATTATATAAAATAAAATAAAATGTACCTATTTTCAAAAAGTTCTGGAGTCCCTTAATAAGTCAGTTGTTCTAAATCAGTATTTTACGTTCAAACATCAGTGGTTAGGAAAATGTTTCCAGATAAATAAGACACACTAAGAAATTCTACCTAATATATTTGTAAGATAATTGAACTCCGTGTAGCTTTAGTAGTATATTTATTGTCACAACTTATTACAATTATTAAAATTAGCTTTATATCTTATTTTACAACAAAAACAACTGACGCATCTTCATTTATTATTAACCACGCAATAACTAACTTATACATGTCCACCTAGATGCAATAAAATGTCCCAGGAAAACTATATTGCCAACTCTATTAATTTAAATAAGAACACATTTTAGTAGTGTTTCCAACAATATTAACGGCGAGCTTAAGGTATTGGTGCCTGTACATATGTTTGTATTTATTTAGAATATTTCCACCGAATTGATTATACGGTGAGCTGAAAGCATTAGTGTCTATACATATGCTTGTTTAGAACTACATTACGTGTTTTTCCAATACAGTGCACTCAGTAGACAGAAATATCGATGACAGTACTTTAACTTGAGCTAATGGAGGAACAGGGTAAGCCTGCGAACACTTGATTTAAAACAACAGACCCACCGAGTTCTTTTCATATAGTCACAGATCTTTACACGTTTACACACACACACACATATATGAAGTTACACTGTTTTGTATTAACTTCCAACGAAAATCTGCATTCCTAGATTGCTGCCGACTTCGACACAGTTTACAATGTATAAATTCACTTTATTTATTACTCGAATAAATTCGAAGCTGATTCGTTTTCGTGCCATCTAATACGTTCAAAGCACGTGCCTCCTAGCCTAATGTATTGGCAAAATAGATCGAAACCATTCGTCACTAGGTCCTGGTAATCAACTTTGGATTATTTACATTAACCTTTAGCTGTAGATATAGGTTGACATCTATGCAAAGATGAGAAAAACAAGTGCTTCCTGTTACCAAATGTATTCAGAGAAATATGAAATAATTCTTCGTAAACAAATGTGGTCTTTCAAGCGAATATCACATTGGCTAAGGGGTTACATGGGTTTTAAAAATATAAATAAAACACTATTTTTCGGAATGCCATAACTTAGAATAAACCATATTTATTCATTTTGTGAAAACAGTTTCCGAAAAATAGTGTTTTATTTTTATTTTTAAAACCCATGTAACCCCTTAATAAAATGATTTCCCCAGAATATTTTCAAAAAATAGTATCTTATTCTAGATTATTGGTGTCAAGAATGTCTCCAAAAAATTTTAAGTCGATACTTTGAATAATAGTAGTTTTCATCAACATATATTGATTATAAAAATATAATAATAGGAAATATTAATCCAACAGAAACAATATGAAAACCAAGCTAACTTTATATAAATGAATGGGTTGAAAATTATTCCAATATCAATTTAAATGGTTTTGAAGAACTAACTATCAAAACTAACCAATTCTCTACAGAAATATTTTGAAATGTCATTTATCTAATTCAGACCATTTTGTTTTCTTGTCGAAATATTGACAGGCGCAGATGATCCGATTAATTAAGCTACATTCGTATCCTTGACAACGTAAACAAGATTCTTAAAATTTTCGGTAGCGGTTTTCTCGTAACTGGTACATTTATTGAAGAAACTTTTCAAACAAAAGTTGTGCGAAATATTAATATCTTTCATTATGAACAAAACTATTTTTGCCGGAAGTGCAACCGTTCTAGTAATATTGGAGATAAAACAAAAAATGCATAAAGTAAACATGCACTGCCAGTTTGAATATTCTTTTCAAAAATAGGAGGTGCACAACTAGACCATATACAAGTCTTAAGTTTGAAATCTCATAATTTTACGTTGGACAATTTCGGCTCTAGAGCGTTCACATACACACACACGCACACACACACACACACACAGACGTCACTCCGAAAATAGTCACATTCGATTCAGGGAAGCTCAAAACGTGTATATCCGTTGAAATCTCGAGTTCGATTTTTTTGGTGATCCCTATACTTACTTATTACTCTGTAAAAGAAAGTAAAATTAATAAATAAATTAATATACAGTATTTTAAAGTGCGCGCGCTCAAGAGTCTAAATTGGTAGAATTTAAGAAGACGCAAGCGCCTGGTTCTCGCCCATTCTCTTTACCAGTTCACGTGGAGAAAAATGAGTTTATAGTTACTTTTATTTCAAAGTTTTATTAGTTCATGCATTTTTAAAATCGTAGTTTTAGTATAAATATATAAAAAATGTAGAAATGCCAACATATAAAATATCTGGAGTGGCCTGCACTCAACTTTCTTTTACGTAGTTTTCAATAGATAGATATTAATATACATATATATCCCTAACAAACTGTCTATATATATATATATATATATATATATATATATATATATATATATATATATATATATATATATATATATATATATGCATAGGTGCAGGACCCAATGCCATCAGCTCGTTGTAACGCTGTCTCCTTAATCGATGCCAGGTTCCGTATATGATAAAAAAATTCTTCGTAGTAATTTCGATCCAAAATATAAAGTATTCCTAGTCGTTTAATATTCGATGTTAATTCCTTATGTTCTGTTTTGAAAAATGATAATAGAATATATTTACAAGTGCTTCTTAGACAATCACAAGCACATAAAGAAAATATCTGGAGTGGCCTGCACTCAACTTTATTTTACGTAGTTTTCAATAGATAGATATTAATATACAAATATATCCCAAACAAACTGTCTACATATATATATATATATATATATATATATATATATATATATATATATATATATATATATATAATCTCAAACAAACGGTCAAACTAACCAATACTCTACAGGAATACTCTGAAATGTCTATTTTGTTTTCCTGGCAAAACAGACGCAGATAATAATTATTATTATTAAGTGATAACAACATTTTTTGCTGACCAATATAAAATAAAAATTCAAATTAAATTACTATAACTTAATAATAACTGGATAATTATACCAATTTATAATGGATCTGTATTTGAAGTACTTATCGTATTCACTCTTAAATTGTCAAACTGCACAGTAAAACTCTGAAATTGTTTTTTCATTATGTTAGCAAATATATAATATAAATTGATACAATTTATTCTAATAAGAAATCAATATTTTAAATATTAATTCATACAGATAACTGTCAATGTAATGCTTGTTTGTTTTCAATAAACAAGAAACAAATGATGTAACTCACGGTTGATCCGATTTAAAAATAATAATATTTGTCACAAGTGTAGGTATCACTATGGCAACGTAAATAAGATATTTGAGTTTTTTCGTAGCAGTTATCTCATAACTGGTACAATTTATGAAGAAACTTTTCAAACAAAAGTTGTGCGAAATATTAATATCTTTCATTATGAACTTAACTATTTTTGCCGTAAGTGTAGCCGTTCTAGTGATATTGGAGATAGAACAAAAAATTTATAGAGTAAACATGCACTACCGGTTTGAATATTCTTTTCAAAAATAGGAGGTGCACATCTAGGGTATATACAAGTCTTAAGTTTGAAGTTTCATAATTTTTCGTTCAACAGTTTTGGTCCTAGAGCGTTCACAGACATACAGACACACAGACATACAGACACACAGACGTCATTCCGAAAATAGTCACATAATGAAAGATATTAATATTTTGCACAACTTTTGTTTGAAAAGTTTCTTCATAATTTGTACTTTACGAGAAAACCGCTACCGAAAATTATGAGAATCTTGTTTACGTTGTCATGGATTCGAATGTAGCTTAATTAATCGGATCATCTGCGCCTGTCAATATTTCGACAAGAAAACAAAATGGTCTGGAATTAGTTAAATGACATTTCAGAAAATTTCTGTAGAGAATTGTTTAGTTTTGATAGTTAGTACTTCGAAACCATTTCAAATTGGTATTGGTATAATTTTCAACCCATTCATTTATATAAGGTAAGCTTGGTTTTCATATTGTTTCTGTTGGATTATTATTTCTTAATATTATATTTTTATAATCAATAAATATTGATGAAAATTTCGTAAAAGAAAGTCCCGCGTTGGCCACAACCCATTTTTTATTTTGAACACGAATCTGCTGAGAAAAGAAATTAAATGACATTGTTGTTTGTTTCTTATATGATTAATACAGTGGTAACATATTCATTCGGCGAAATGCTTTTTCAGACTTAGAAGCTTAAATTTATAAATTAAAATTCTGATTTTTTATTTTTATTTACTAGAATAAATAAAAATGAAAGTAAACATTTCAGACAACTTTCAGTATAGTAGAAGATGATACAAATAACGAAATACAAAAGAGCTAGAGTAATCGGTGGTGTGTCTAGCATTCCCGGAACAAAACATTGCCTTAATAAAAAATGTTTGTCGCATCACCCTGAATCAATATATATATATATATATATATATATATATATATATATATATATATATATATATATACATATATAACTCATATACTTGGATCTTAGTCGTCGCTCGCTCGGTTACTCGTAAGACCAAATCCGTTCGCAGTTTAAATCCAATCTCCCATATACTTGCCGAGCTGTAGGGCCCCAAAATTTGAAACCACCTTAATTCTACAAAATACTTCTTTAAATAATAATTAAAACACTTAAAAATTCTACAAAAAATCAAAGAAATTTTATGGATATAAGATTTTATTTCCCAAAGGCCAGAAGAAATTATTAAAGACAATAATTTTGAATTTTAAACATGCATTAATTTTTATTTTATATCAAAATAATCTACAAAGAAAGTGGGAGAATAGAGTCCGTTTGTCCACTGCTCGCAAGCGCATATATGATTTATAAGGCGAGCTGAACGCATAGGTGCGTTGTACTTAAGTTTGTTTCTAGTAATATTTTCCCGTTCGCACAGTCAACCAAGTAATATTTATTTTAATATCCGCCTCTATTTCTGGTACAAACGTTTTACAACATAAATATTTGGAAAATGCACTCACATTGACAAATATGTACATAAACAATCTCTTTTGAAGTCCGTCAAAAATTAGAATCTGGCGTATTTCCATGACATTCCAGAAGCAATACAAAGTTTAGCGAACAATGGCTGTCCCGCAGCTGTGCAGCGCAGTGTGGCCTGTCCTCCACACAGGAATATCAAATTCTAACTTTGAACAAACGATCAGCAGTAGGAGTAACAAGCAAATAAGTTCTGGCTCGCAGAAGAAATTCAATTGGGTTTTATTCCACAAAGAACAAGATTCCAATTGGATTCTAGTAACGGACAAGAGACTTCTTTCTTAATGGAACTGGGACAAATTATAATTGAAATACCGAGACAGGGTTGCAAAAAAAGTTTCACTGCTTTAAAAGGCGGAAAACAGTTGGCTGTCTGTTTAGGGTGAAATAATGTTAAATTATTAACATAATTTCTTTTGATACAATTAGGGTAAATTCTAAAAGGAAGTATTGTACTCATGACTCATTTCGAATTATTTTATTTTAATGGTAATGCATATTTTACTATTTTCTTATACTTTCACTCTGTATATAAAGTAATATTGCTTCAGATTTTTACTTTCTTTTACAGTGTAATAAGTAAGTATTGTAATCATGAAAAATTTCGAACTCGAGATTTCAACGGACATACATGTTTTGACCTTCTCTGAATCGAATGTGACTATTTTCGGAATGACGTCTGTGTGTGTGTCTGTGAACGCTCTAGGGCCAAAACTGTCGAACGAAAAATTATGAAACTTCAAACTTAAGACTGGTATAAGCCCTAGATGTGCACCTCCTATTTTTGAAAAGAATATTCAAATCGGTTGTGCATGTATACTCTATGCATTTTTTGTTCTATCTCCAGTAACACTAGAACGGCTGCACTTATGGCAAAAATAGTTATGTTCATAATGAAAGATATTAATATTTCGCACAACTTTTGTTTGAAAAGTTTCTTCATAATTTGTACCAGTTATGAGATAACTGCTACGAAAAAACTCAAATATCTTATTTACGTTGCCATAGTGATACCTACACTTGTGACAAATTTTATTATTTTTAAATTGGATCAACCATGAGTTACAGCATTTGTTTCTTGTTTATTGAAAACAAGCAAAGCATTACATTGACAGTTATCTTTTTGAATTAATATTTTAAATATTGATATCTTATTAGAATACATTGTATCAGGTAAATTATTATAGAATCAATTTATATTATATATTTGCTAACATAATTAAATAACAATTTCAGGGTTTTGCTAGGGAAAACTGCGTAAAAGAAAGTCGAGTGCAGGCCACCCCAGATATTTGTTGTTAGTCATTACTACCCTCAAGCCTGATTTTGTTTCACTTATTGTTATTCATGCCGTGTAATAAAAAGGTGTCAGTTTAATAAAAATAAATCCGTCCACATCCCGTAATTTCTTTAAAATTAATCTTATTCAACAAAACCTTGCCTCCCCATTCCACAGGATCTCTACAGGAACTTTTACTTGACAATAAACCCACTTTATGCTTAAAAAATAATACTTTTTCTGGAATAAATGTTAGTGGAACAGTGAATACAACGCGGCCGAGCGAAAGAAGAATCAAATAATTCGATATGTATCTGAAATCTATTTTGGTGGGTTTTCCGTTGAAATCACGGTCATAATAACAACAGAAAAAATCGGTTGTGGCCTACACAGAACTTTCTTGAACGTTTTAGTAGTAGGCTTATTTTGTTTAGATGCGATAGAAAAATATAATTTTTTAAATTCAACGAAATTTCCCGAGCATTGATTTACGGAATGTGTTTTCGTTCCACTATTCAAATTTAGCATCACGAAATTGCAATGTTGTCATAGCTTGTCATTTCTTGCTTCGACTATTTTTATCGATTTTCATATCATAATTTTGTAGCAATGAACTATGATCCATTAGTATGCATTCGTTATAGAATTACAGGATATAATTTTTTTTAGAATTATTTTACAGGTTAACTTGCTCAGAATTTTATCATTAGTGTTATATGAATTACGAACTCATTATAGATTTATAGAATATGAGCAATATATTTCCACAATTCACAAATTATATATTTATGTCAAAAATGCCATAAACAAGTAAATACCAAAAATTTCTAAAACCATTTAAATATTTCAATATGAGCAATATATTTCCACAATTCACAAATGTCATATTTATGTCAAAAATGCCATAAACAAGTAAATACCAAAAATTTCTAAAACCATTTAAATATTTCAATTGCAATTTTTTAGAGAATAGTTCAGTTTAGGAGAAAACTTTGAAATAAAAGTTGTTTAAAATTAGAATATCATGAGATTTTATATCTATAAGTTTTTTTTGAAAATGCAGCTATCGTCAAGATAGTTAAAAGAGACACGAGTAAATAAGCACTTCCGGTTGAACTTTTGAAAATAGGAGTATTTCTATTCTGGGGCACACAAATAATAAATTCAAAATATCATATTTTTACGTTGAACGGTATAGACTGTAGAGCGTTCACAGATACAACAAAGCCTAATAGTAGAATTCTGAGTCAATCTATAAATCTATAGAGAAATCTAACAAATTATTGTCAATGTTATAACAGTTTCATGAATTTAAAAAATAATTATATTATTGACTGAACAATATTGTTTGATTTATCTACAAAATTTTCTGCAAAATATAATCATTTTCAAACTACAAATGGTTAAATATGTATATAATATCCTTATAGACTCACAGATTAGCTCAGAATTCTACCATTAGACGCAGACATCATTGAGAAAATAGTCAAAACGGATTCAGGATTCTTCAAAATGGATATTTCCATTAAAATCTCGAGATCGATTTATTTTGGTGATTCCTATACTTATTAATTACTTCATAAAAGAAAATAAAAAGTGGATTTACATCAATTACGCACATAGTCGTGAATAAATTGAACACCAACCTGTAATTGTGGCGATACCTTAATGCTTGCTTTGATAAACACTCTACATTATTATGTTCAATATTATCGGAGGTAAGTTATAACATGGAAGCCATTTAGTAATTGAGTGTTATTTACATATTTCTCTTGCCTGCGAAACGTAAATACAGCTTATGCATTCGGTCGCAAGTTCATAATATTCTCTGAAGAATTTTCATTAAAATGAAATATTTAGATGTTTGTCAGCCACGAGAAAGCAAGTCAATACAGGCCTGGTCTGTCACTCCTCTGTTAAATATACAGTGATCCCTCAAGGTTTAAATTCAAACCGAGAGAAATACCTTGTAAAACGGTTACAATCCAGCAAAGAAAAAAAAAAATCACCCAGATATTTCATTCCTTGCACTAGAGACCAACCGTCTGCCGTCTTGGCTTGGAAAAATTCCAAACAATTTAATTTTCTTGTATATAGAACGCAATCCAAGAACTGCCTACCTTACGAATACATATACAAGCCGCTGTCTAAACACATTTCGTGGCTGGATATTCGCAAAGTGACTTGGAACTAAAGCACATTATACCTCCTGTTTCTGCCATAACACTTGTTTACATATTGTGTGGCATGTGCTACATTTTGGAAGTTATAATTACTATTCAGCCTTTTTAATACAATATACTATTAATCTCCATAATTCCACGTTCAATAAGGGTGCCTTGCCTTAATCAATATTGAAATTTGACGCCTGAACCTAACTGAAAATACGCAATCACATGCCAAAATTAACATCAAGGCATATGCAACGTTGCCGGTTCAATCTCGATAGTACCAAAATGTGTCGAAATAATAAATAGAAATATTTCTTTTGTCGTTCAATCAACCCGTTTTACTTTCTTATGAGAATGTATATTGGTAAGGAAGTATTGCAATCATGAACCAATGTAATCTAATACCGGATTTTCACTGACTATTTTCGAAATGACGTCTGTGTGTGTGCGAGAACATTTCTTTTTCGAAAAAAAGAAATTTTACTATGGGCATGGTTCAAATGAGAATTATGGCATATATTCCATCCTAAATGGAATAGCAATTATGGTGTTTAATTGAAAAACAATATCTATAGACAATTTAATACGGTTAAATGGCAGTGGGATATTTTTTTCAAGAACTAATGTAATACATGAATCTAGTGTGTTCCATAGACAGTAATCACGAGCAAGTAAAATACAAGACAAGTTTCTCCAAGCAAAAGTGAACAACATAGGTAATACTATGGCACTTGATACCTGACTCAATCTTGGCGTCGCTCAGAATATGTTAAAATAATTGGGCTTGCTCGTGGATTTCGTTAAGATAATAATGCTTTCGTAATTCCTTTTAATTACCTTCGCCGGGCAATTAAAGAAGCGCTCCTTCTTTCTCCTAGCCTCTCCTTCATTTCCTCACTCTTCATCCATCTTCATTATACGATGGGCTATTTTGATAAGGTCCCAATTACACTCAACGTCACCTTTATGCAGCTTGTAATATTCACTATTATTGTTATCGGTTTTTAAGGAGTGTTACTTCATTTGATCCTCCGCCTAATATACATAGGCGAGACCAAGGCAAGATGACGGAGATAGCAAATTGTTTGGCTTTATCCGTATCAAATATTTCATACTGCTGGATGAATATGGGTTCAGTAACGTGAATTCAAATATCTATTAAAACTGAAGGGGATCGCATACCGCTCGAAACTATGTGCAATATAGTAGATATATTATAATACTTATAATAAAGTTAATATCTTAATTTTGTCAAAATATATAGTTTATATATGTTAAATAATAACTCCTCAAAAAACGTATAATTTGACCTTCAAGTACAGTTATAAACATTTTAAAATTTACAAGTATAGGTACAGGCACCAATATCTTCAGTTCGCCATATAATCTATATGGTTGACTTATTCAAGTACAATTCTTTTTTAACCACTAATGTTCATAATGAAGTACATATATAACCTTTAAATTTTTGAAGAGATAACATAATAACACCCAGTAATTAAAACAATTGTTATTGTTTGATTTACAAACAATACAAAATTGATTGTAACAATACTGGTAGCGCATGCATACGCGCTACAAACATTAATTTTTGAAATTAATATCTTATTCGGATGCATATATGAAAATGATTGTGATCATGAAAAATTTTGATCTCGAAATTTTAACGGAAATACACATTTTGACCATCGTGTGTGAACTCCCTATAGCATAAACTGTAGAAAGTAAAATTATGAAATTATAAATTGAGGACTTGTATAAGGCCCGGGTGTGTACATCCTATTTTTAAAAGCAATACCAAGTAACAGTTTACTCCTGCAACTTTTTCAATATTTCGGAAAGAACATGAGTAAGAGCTTAAGTTACTCTTAAAAAGGCGAATATATTAAATTTTCAAGAAACTTCTGTTTGAAAAGTCTTTTCGCAAAATGTAAAATTTGCTGAAAAATCACCTTTCAATTTCCTAGTTAACATACATATTGCATAAATATAACACAAATTAAAACAATATTATATAGCTAGTGGAATTACAATATTATCGAGTAAAGACCACTATTACTTTTTTTTTGACAGAATAACTAAGTATATAATTATTTAAATTTCGCAATAATTATTTTTATTTATTTTTGGTATTGCATATGGCAGCGATATGTAAGTATTTTACATAGAACAAAAATAACTTTTGTAATTTTTATATATAATAAAATATGTTCTAAGTGACGTTTTAAAGGGTGTAAGGGTTATATAATATAGACTGGCACAATAACAAACATTGAACCGTAATTAAATTCTTTGCAATTAACAAGAATTTTGTTATAAAATATCGTAACTAAACACTACGAAGTATATTTATTTATAACACTTATACTACAATAGTTTTACCATTACAAATTATATTTATTTCTACTATGAAGTATTTATTTTGCAGCACCATTCACATATATTCACTTGGTTATTGATATCTCACAAACTATATCAGTATCTTTGCACTATCGATTTATTACTCACGCTCAAACAATGTCTATTCTCATATATATTTCTTACTACACACGACCACTATTTATTTCTACTTTTCAGCCTCTTTGTCAATGAGATATGCTTATATACGGAATACTTCTAGAACACACTTGTGGAGACGCTCCACAAGGTTCTGGAATAATCCATGGCTCAGATCAGATTGTTCTATCGCATTGCGTTACAATATATATCAGCGATCATTTCTCTTAAATATCTTTTGCTGATTTATCCAATAACCACTCTTTCCTAGTGCAGGTAAGGTTAGAAAAGATAGTATAATTACCAAAATTATAATGGTTAATAGTTTGGACATTTTGTCAGCCTTAACCCAAGTTATTCGTGTCTGTAGTTCCAAGCTTGTTCAATAAAAGGACTTCATGAAAGTAGAAATATCGACCTATAAAACAATTTTCTTATAGCATATGCAATAAATACCTAAGGGTTATATTGCCCATAAACATTCAGTTAAAGGTAGACAGGGTCATCTTAAATCATTTTCTTTTAGGCAAAGTATATCGTAACCCTAAAATATCCTTTATTTTAGCACGTATAAACGTCCTTCATTTCTTCCAAAAGTGTTTTGATTGGTATAAAAAGATTAATGAGGATAAAATCCACTCCGTCTCTGAAATCGACTTTCAAGTGTTAAGAAGTCATTTGTCAGATGGTTTAGAAAACATTAGGTTATTTATTATGCATTTATGGGTGCAACAATCAATTGTCTTTGTTATTTAAATTTTATTTAAGCATAATTTTCGTATAATTGATTTGTTATTTTAAAATCTGCCGCATCCAATACTGAACATTCTTGCACGTACACTCATAGAATGTGTATAGACTACCGGAAACTCGTTAATAATGATGGTTTTTAATTAAATTTTAGTGCATGTTTCATCGCAAATTTCGGATATATTCCGCACACTAAATTTTCTTTTTCGTAATGATTAATTTTCTTGATAGTAAATAATAGTAAATTATTGTTACTTTTTGATTTTCACATAAATGTCAACGTCAATTCAATATATGTTCATTTGTATTCATAAACTACATTGAAGGTTTACGCGCATGCAAGAACATACAACGGTTATTATACATTTCCTTATTAAATATTTATTATTTCATATTATTTAGTATCGTATTTTGCGATATTGAGTTCAAAAACATACGTCTTTAAGAAAATAGGGAATCTGCACTTCAAAATTTCCCATGAGAATAGATTTTTTGCAACTACGTCTAATAATGTAAATATCGTAAATCTAAGCATAATGCCCAAAAAAAAAACCCATCAAAATCTTTATATCCTTTATAATCAAGACTTTCAAATTTCACATGATTACAATACATTTTTTGTCACTACCTTCAAGTAAGTTAAAAAGAAAACGTTATTTGTGGCGTATAACCCCAAAGATATAAAATTTCACGTCCAAATTTCATAAACACTTTAATATTTATAAATATGCCAGACCTTATCGTGCATGCAGTCCCCCTTATGTAGATCTTCCGTGCTGTTATCTTTTTCTCCAATGTTCAAGCTTCTAGATTTCACATAAAAACTTTCCTTTTAACGACTTACTTAATTTTTTCCGGTGAAATTTAAAAGTTTACTTATTGCTTCCGTCCATTCTCACCAACTGTAAACGTGCAATGGATTCGCAAAGAGTTTTTCGCTTTGTAGAAAAGAATACAAGCCACTGCTCCTTCCACCGCTATTTATTTTAAAGCAAAAATTTGTTGATGGAACTTTCTTTTGCTACTTTTGTTAAACTTTTGTACGGTGAGGTGCCCAAACGTAGATTTCTTTCGATGACATATTTCGAAATATTCGATGGAAGTGATATTGTTCAACTTTTAACGTACACGAACACATAGGGAAGTATTGTAATCTTAAATTATTTTAAACTGCAGGTTTTAACGGAAATACACGTTTTGACCATTCCTGAATCGAATCTGACTATTATTGTAATGACGTCTGTCGGTTTGTGTAGAGCCAAAACGGATAATGGTAAAATTAAGACTTGTGTTTCTTTTAGTTCTGAATACATTGTCTTATCCGGAAGTAACAGTTTATCCCTGCAACTATTTCAATATTTCGAATACAACATTAGTACAATGTATCTTATAAAAAGTTTATGATATTAAAATTTCTAGCATTCTAGCATTATTGAAAAATCGTCTTTGATAATGGCAATGTGACACGTTAATCGTTTCCCTATAGTTAATATACATATTAAGGGGCTCACCAGTCCAGAAATTTCAAAAAATCGATTCTTCTTTTTTATCAGGAATCACTGTGAATTTTTTTGATATCTCATTTCCTTTTCGAGATATGAGCCTCTAAGGCAGGCGCCGTAAAATGTAGAATTTCGTATTTCTAGCGCGCAGTAGTGTCTTTTTATGTTTTCTAACTCAGTACAGTTTAATAAGCACGTGTGAGTAGTAAATATAGTCCAGGAATGGCTGATTAGCTTAAGTATAAAAATTTCAGTTTTATCAAGTAATAAACGTAACTAAAACTTTAAACGCGTTTTACTCGAAATGACTTTCTTCGACCCCTGTGTCAAGATTACTCTAAATCTATTCATCCAAATTAGCTCAAATTTTGACAGAATATTTACAACACATTTTTACTTTCTTTTAAAAAGTAATAAGTAAGTATAGGGATCACCAAAAAAATCGAACTCGAGATTTCAACGGATATACACGTTTTGAGCTTCCCTGAATCGAATGTGACTATTATCGGAGTGACATCTGTGTGTGTGTGTGTATGTGAACGCTCTAGAGCCGAAACTGTCCAACGTAAAATTATGAGACTTCAAACTTAAGACTTGTATATGGTCTAATTGTGCACCTCCTATTTTTGAAAAGATTATTCAAACGGGCAGTGCATGTTTACTCTATGCATTTTTTGTTCTATCTCCAGTATCACTAGAACGGCTGCACTTACGACAAAAATAGTTATTATTATAATGAAAGATATTAATATTTCGCACAACTTTTGTTTCTTCAATAAATGTACCAGTTACGAGAAAACCGCTACCGAAAATTTTGAGAATCTTGTTTACGTTGTCATGGATTCGAATGTAGTTTAATTAATCGGATCATCTGCGCCTGTCGACCAGAAAACAAAATGGTATGAATTAAATAAATGACATTTCAGAATATTTCTGTAAGGTATTCGTTAGCTTTGATAGTTCAAAACCATTACAAATTGGTATAAATATATAATGAAAACTACGTAAAAGAAAGTCCCGCGTTGGCCACAACCCATTGTTTCTATTGGCTAAACCACAACCAGATTTTTTGGATAAAGTCTGGCCATTTTATGACCATTTTAATGACAAAAATATTGTTTAATTTCACACCTTTATTTTAAACTGCCACCATTTTGTTTCTATACATGCAAAACTGCAAACTGAAAAAAGAAAAAAAAAAAAAAAAAACTTGAATAGTTAATAAAAGAACTGTCATTAGTTTTCATTGTTCAATTTATCAAAAAATGATCGTGATCTCTGGACTGGTGAGCCCCCTTTAATCACCCTAAAAGGATGTTTCACGGCAATCTTGCATTAATTAAAAACAAAATAAAGCAATATTGTATTTAAATAGGTTAACTAGAGGGCACCAAGTGCCCATGTAATATACAGACCATTATTATTTGACATAACCATGATAAAGTATATTTTAATAAATTTGTATTTATATTTGTATTTATGTCAGATGGTTTAACTACCAGACGTTCGATTGCACATTGGCTAGTATATGATTTGGATATAAATTGGTTTAAAATTTGGGAAATGCATTGAATTATGAATATTCTGTTTACTATTTACTTGGCTTTTACAACTAAATACATTTTTTTTACCGATTTTCTTTTTAATGTTTTATTACGCCAAACAATATTATTTTATCTCTTCAATAATTAAGATTATAAGGTTACCTACTGCTACTATTTTCTAATTGAATTGTGTTTACAAAAAACAATTTGTTTGGTTAGCGTGTGTTCGTTATGTAGTAAATTAATATTTCAATAAATAACCGTAAAATGAAATTTTAATTCTTATTTGAATCTTGAATTTTGAGGTTATTTTCACGACGTATTTGTATTTTCATTTTGCCAAAATAATTGTATGGACCATCAAAATGGATATTACCATTTAAATTTAGAAGTTGATATTTTTGAGGTCTTTCATACATTACGTGCTTTATTTGACATTTGACGGGGGGCGATTCATCATGTTTGTCAATTAATAATTATATCTTTTTATCTATTTGCTAAGCAGAATAGATTATTAAATGCACATTGATAACCATATTATTAATAATTTCTTCAACTTTATCACTTAGTATTGTCTTACGGGGCTCGAATTCTAAAAGTAAGTAATGTATTTGTATTCCTGAATAATGTTGAACTAGATATTTTAACGGAAAAACACGATTTGTGCTGTACTGAATTGATATTGACTATTTCCGAGATGATGTCTGCATGTAGGTGTCGTATGAGTGTATCTTTGTGCTTGTGAAAGCTCTAAAACAAATACAGTAGATAGTAAGGAAAAAATTGAATTCAAAATTTGTATATAGCTCGAAAGATATCTTCCTATTTGTGAAAACAAAATTTAATCCGCTATTTAAAGTTGACTCTTATTGCTTATCAAATGAGCAAATCATTAAATAACAGATGTAGTAAACAGAATGGAACACACATACACAGTATTAGTTTCGCGCTAATCAGTAAATTTTCTTTAATAAGAACTGTTGAAGCAAGATGAACTGTCAAGAGATCTCTTCCTCAAGTCATTCTCAATTCATACTTTCATTCGAAATTAGTTCGGTGGCGCAGTTGTTGCCGGCGGCAGAGTTGCGAACTCGGCTCTAACAATATTACTGTGTGTGCCCAAGTCACTTATTCGTCGTCATCAAGACAAGCCGCGTTTAATGGCGTTCACAAGAACGAACGACTTGTGGTTCGCACACATGCCGATAAAAAGGGTGTCCGACGTGCCCCGTCACAAGCGCTACACTACAACCAGCTCACAACGATCAATAGTCAGCTGCGTCAGAGTTTCTTTTTTGTTTATTTTGGGTGACGGCTCGAAACATCAACATATATGTTGATTGGCTGAGTGGCAAAAATTCGTACATGTCGCACACAAGTCTAACAAAGCGTTTAAGTTAATTACACGCGTATGTGGCCAGCGGCATGATGATGGTGTGAGGGTGAGCGTGTTGTACAGTGTACGGTGTACACTTCTTTCAATTCATGTCACTCCAAATCAGCTACGGTTGTCATACGATGGATTGATGAAATCTGGACACACATTTTCAACTTACTTTTTTAAACTAGAGTGTAGTTACGTAGCATATTATATATATATATATATATATATATATATATATATAAATATATATATATATATATATATATATATATATATATATATATATATATATATATATATATATATATGTACTATATGCAAGTATTATATATTTACCTGCAGCAGTTTTTGTATTAGAGCGTTCACACACACAGGAGCATATACAGAGCCACAGGCACACACAAACATATATATATATATATATATATATATATATATATATATATATATATATATATATATATATATATATATATTTATATATATATATATATATATATATATATATATATATATATTCACACAATCAATCGCTCTCTCTCTCTCACACATACACACACACACACACACACACACACAAAATGAAACACACAGCCACAAAGAACACACACACAGACGTCAGATTTGTTTCAGGTATAGTATATTATCAGGTCTATTCTGTATGGAATCCGTTAAACGTTAACACGTTAAAAATACTTGTTAAAAAATAAGAATTAGCGGGCCGTCAAAAATTAGCGTTTCTTTGGTATTCACTATGGTCCATTATTAACGTATATGCTAAAACTTAAAATTTAACGGTGCCGTTAATATCTGAAGTGAAATGAGTGACAAATGTCAAAAAATGCCATGAAAACACACGTCGTTTCTTGCATCATACATATCTTTCTTGTTATTTGAGGGTTAGGATTGTTTATATATATATACAGCATTTAGATTTTTTATTATCGTTGAAACATTCCTCATTATATTCCAGTGTTGTTAAAGAATATTTCAAAAAATTTGTGCTGTTGATTTGTGAATTATATATGTGTAAACATAAAGTTTGGTTATAATTTTCGGATTGACATTACATTTGACGTTTAAGTGAATTGTTACTTATGTATTATATATGACCATTTTTCCAAGTGTTATATCTTAGTATTTTAGATATTTGTAGATAAATAGTGGACAATATTATTATTGATGAGACTCAGCCACCCTCACCCGGTCAAATTAAAAAAATTAATTAGCAATTAACAAATAAATTTGTTTCATAATTCGCAGTTTCCTACTATTCGCAACCAAAATTAAGCATGTAAATAATAGAGATAAAGAATACTGCAATAAAAACAAGATTTGGTACGTGTAAAACGCACCAATGCGTAGAGCTCACCTTTATGTAAGAAATGCGTTGCGAGCAGTGGTTCTTAATTATTGGGGCCTTTTGGTTAATAATTTGAAAAATAATTATAGACATAAAAAGTTTTTCAATTTTTTGTATATTATATTGATAAAAATAATTTTTTGTGCGTAGTTTAAAATTCAAAATTATAATATTTAATAATTTATTTCGGGCTTTGGGTTAACAACATGAAAAAATCTTGTATACGTAAAATATCTTAGAATTTGTAGTAGAATTTTTGAATGCTTTAATTATTTTTATAAGGGCAGTATTAAGGGGGGCTCTAAATTTTGTGGCCCTATAACTCGGGAAGTATACGGGCGATATGATTTAAATTGCAAGCGAATTCAAATGAGATGCCAAATAATATGTGTACCAAATTTGGTGTGAATCGCTTCGGTACCTTCAGAGGAGTACAGGGCACAAATTGTAGTATGGCGGAATCGGTTAGATTGAGTAAACACGGCGAGACGCGTACTTAATGTAGAATATGATACAGCTGGTATCGAATTTTAACAGAGTACAAAATGTATTCGAATATTCAACGAGTACGAGTACATGCATATGGTGGATTCGAACAGATCGGGTGAGTACGCATTTCGCCGTGTTCACCCGATTCAGCTGGCATCGAGTACAAAATGTATTCGAATACTCAGAAACGTGTACTCGAGTACAGCGAGTACTTTCAAGAATCGAGTACATACCGATTCTTTGTACTCGAGTATCCCAACACTAAATATGTGTTGTAAGATTTGATCATGCCGATAATAATTGCAATTTTCAATAAATATCGTGATTTAACAACATCTTCTAAACTATTTATGAATGCAGATATGTTTAGTTTTACAAATATTCACTTATAAAATAACACTGACATTTAATGAGGATCTTTCAACGATTACAAAAAATCTAAATAACTATGAAAATATAACGTTAATATTTTAACACTACCCTTGAAGTTGCCGTTAAAATATACAATATTAACGTGACAGTTGAGAAAATTTGTTAAAATTTTAGCGGTTTATGCGTTAGCGAATACAAAAACACGTTAAAAATATTCGTTAATATTTTAACGTTGACCTTGAAATTAGCGGCTACGCTAAAAATTACAGAATAGGCCTGTATTTCTGTTAAAAAATCGGAAATTTTACTTTCTTATATACATTGTATGAGAAAGCAAAAGTGGTTAGGTTCGAAATAAACGTTGAAATTCGGAAATAAATTTAGAAAAAATTTCGAAGTCGTATTGAATTTTCCAACCGGTATGGACAAAGGAATGGGGAATGGTAATTAAATGCTGTGTTTTAGTTGGCCACAGCGCGGCGTGTACGTTGGTTTTGTGGTCAGTGGGAGTACCATGTTGTTACAACAACCCTTATATGAGACTTGTTTTTGCGGCTAATGAATATTTTCATCGAATACTCTTCATTGTATAGTAGTTTTTACATCCTGGGGTTGCAATTTCGGTTTGTTAATATTATCTCACAACAATTTTTAATCAACGTCTATTTATCAAATAAATATGGGACATTACACGTTTTGGGCACTGACGTGGCCCGGTTGACGAGAAATTTGTAAATATAACACATTGTTGTAAATTTGCATGCAAATTTATTTTGTCGCTTTCGAAATTATCTCCTTCTGAAGCGACACAAATCTTAACCCAATCCTCCATACACTTCTTATTAGTTGCCTTCTCAAATATTTCTCTTCGGAGAGGTAATTTGAGTCTAGTGAAAGAAAATGGTCAAGTCTGGCGAATTCGGTGCTTGTTGGATGATACTTGTTTGTGTTTTGTCATCGTGGTACAATTCTAACGAATTGTCTTTCGATCCCTCAAATGCTCCAAAACGGATAGGAAATTTTTTCTCATATTTTGCATGTTTTCATCAGTACGTCGAAAGGCGTCCAGAACAAGGTAAATCTTCGACATTATCACGACTACTCTTGAATACCTTATACCATTCGTATGTCTGTAATATTGAGAGATCAGACTCCCCAATGCTTTTTGTACCATTTTCAACAAATCGAAATGTGAAATTGCAATGGAAACACAAAACTTCAACAAATTCTTTGATCAACTGTTACAAATCGCTTTTAACATACTTGTAGATTTGTTGTAGTCGGAGGCTTATCGACGATATTTAAACACTGATACATTTCCTGCATGGCACTTTATCTCAATAAAACCAATAATAACATCATACAATTACATAAGTATAAACATACAAAGATTCATACGTGACGGCCCGCGGAATTCGGGCTATCCACCTATTTAGGCTCTGAAATTAGAATACAGGTTTGAGTATAAACTCAATGAGGAGCCAGTATATAATTCTCTCACACAAACACACCCACAGAGTCATGCCAAAACCTCATATATGTTTAACCCTTAACCATCCCACGCAAGTCAAGTAGTCAACCTCATACGTAAGCGTATAGGTTACGTATGAGGGGCCTTCCGTGAGCGTCATACGCCTCACTCCGGCCAAGATAGGATCACCTCCTGAAGAATACATCATTCAGGGATGTTACCGTTGGGACCGCCAGATAAACCGGACTGGCCACCGTTGGGACCGCCGGGATTACCGGACTGGCCTCGTTGGGACCACCGGATCTACCGAACTGGCCACTGTTGGGACCGCCGGGAGTACCGGACTGGCCTCGTTGGGACCGCCGGATCTACCGAACTGGCCTTTGTCAATAGTCATCATCGTTACACATTCAACACAACTCATATTATATATATATATTCAACTCTATAATATTATCTCAAAAGTAATTTAATTGGTCCAGCTCATATTCTTTACGTTACTCCGTAATTATACTTCAATACTAATCCGGGCACTTCGCCTCATCGTCCATATATTAATATTATTAACAATTCAACAGATTAGTCTAACTTCACACATTGATTCATACTCATTCATACTCAGTATAAATACATATAGTAGAATACCCAATTATCAATATACGCTATAGATTAGCTATCAACCTCACCTCAAATAATAATTCACAACACTTTTGTCACTCACTATGTCACTCTCAATACACGACCTATTTCACTGGTAGATAGACTGTAAAATAGTATACGTTCTGAAATAAAGAATTAAAGAAGACTGGTGTTCACATAATATCCTATTTAATAAACGGATATAGTTATAACACAAATTTTTAAAACGCATCGTAACACAACAAAATAAGCCATTGAAATTCGACGAAGCACCAAAAGCTGATCGACGTAAACCAATTGTATTAATCAAATTCCTCTGAGACTCGACACATGTGTCTCACAGGTGTACCAACTTCAGATAAATAAAATTACCGGGTATGTAAATGTCGGTTCTTTAGATTTAATTATAATAAAAGACAAACTTCTAGAGCATATGAAGGGGCTTATAATATATCAACTTTTTGAGGTAAACCCAAGTACGAATGAATTCCAATTAAATTTTCAATCTCAATTAACCTGTAAGCTACGTTTTGGATTGCGTCAGCATAAGAGAGGCGCTATCGTAGATAGATGGATAAAACAAATATGTTCAGGATAATTATAATCGTGGTAAAGGGAGGAGCAGCAGTGAAGGGGATTGTTCCTCGTTTTGTCGTTAATTTCCGCGTACATTTATGGATATTTCATTCGAATTGGTTTTTCGGGCAAAACGGTAATTGCAATGAAATTAGTTTGTTAATTCGTACAACGCACATGCTGATAACGGTGTTCCTTTTAATTCGTACCGCTTTAAAATATTTCAAAAATTCTACATAAATTTAATAATTTTTTAAAGATTGAAACCAAGGCACCATAAGAAAAGTAATTCTAAATAATTATTTTGCAATTTATTATATTACATAAAACAATTGCTTTTATTGTTGTGTGTTGAATGGGCTTATGTCATGTTTGGGTTATCTCTTAACCCATTACCGCCCAGTGTCTAATAATGAAATTAATATTTTCAGTAATTTATAATGCAATATTTTTATGCTGCTCTATGTATATGGCACTGGGCGGTAATGAGTTAATAATGATTGCCCAAAACTGCATTGAACGTTGATATATTACGATTTTTGAGCTATCTTTAAGATTTGTCGTTGGGCGTTAATGGGTTAAAAATCAGTGGCTTATAATAAAGCTTTCTCCTTTAAATCTTCGTCTCTTCGGCGAAGGTAATAGGAACTTTTGCAAATATGAAAATATTCAAATTTGAATTTTTTACGGAAATACACGTTTTGGCATCTCTGAATCGAACCTAAATATTTTAGAAATAACGTCAATGAGCGTGTCTATCAGTCTGTTGAAGGTAAAATTATGAAAGTCCCACGTTGGCCACAACCCATTTTTTTTTGCTGGCATCAAGGAATTTCATTCAAATTCAACCTCTTTCTCCCACAGTCGGATAACAACTGCATGCAAAAAACAATTAACACAAAAATGTGTCCGGAACCTCGCGTCATAGAATACGGAGAAGTACAGCCACATCATTATTAGTATATTTATATATATATATATATATATATATATATATATATATATATATATATATATATTTAATAGATAGTGAAAGCACAAGATAGTCTAGTGAAGGCCATTCTTGCGTTGTTTTCTCCAAATTGATTATAGGGCGAGTTGCAGGCACTTGGCATGTAGCAATGCTTGTTTTATTGTTCACCCTTAATGTCTCGGTTACCTATTTGCCTCTGTTCATATTCCGCATCAGCCTACTATCAGCACTGTGATCAAACCTAAAACTCTAAAGGCTCTACCTCTGCTTCTCTCATAAGTCTAACTACGAACAAATTGCCTAGCACAATAACATACAATTATTACAGGTTGCTTGATGCTTTATCGACGTACTTCGTTTGTGAGTAATACATGTGTGTGTTCGTGTTCTTTTTTTGCTTCTTCAAAGTAAATGACACAAAGAAGCTGTAACGTCATGCGCATACATCTTGTGGCCTATGGAAAAAATACGGACTCATAACTCATTTCCTAGCTTACTTTGCCATAGTGAAAAACACGTTAGCACAGGACAAATCTTGCAAAGCAACCCATTAATGAAATGAAAATGTATATTGTGTTTAAATATAATTTGGGAAAAATTAATACAAATGGTTTTTACAACTAAAAACCATTTTTTTTTTCTCAGATTCATCTTTTCTAGGATTTATTAAGCCACTATCGATTGTTTACATTTGACGTTTATTGTGTTTAAGGAATAAATTTGTAGCAAATTCAACAGGACCAAAAATACTAAGACACTATCAAAAAATATACTAGTTGGTAGAAAACTGCTACGTTCTAATATATCTTATTTCTGTTGCCATAAATACGCATATATTCTGAAAATATTTTAACAGTTAAACAAAATTGATTGAAATAATTTATGTAATTTTTCACAGGTTAACACAAAGAGATCGACTGAGAATATGATTGAAATACATTTTGAAAAGCAGTTCGAATTAAAAAAAATATATATGTCATAACATCTCTGGCTCTAATTCAATATCCTTAAAAATGTGAATCTTAAGATATTTTGCCAATTCATTCTAAGTGTACGTACCGTAATTGCAACCAACGTAACCGGTGAAATGTAAAAAATTCCCTAGCGAAATGGGGGAATAAGAATTCATCCGCAACACCTGAATGGTGTTAAGAGGCGTCCGATGGTCTAGAAGTAAACCACGTTAAAAATGTAAGCCTCAAATAAATCCCATCCTTCCAAATCTCGAATGTTTGTTGATGTGGTTGTTGGTGCACTTGTTCGCCGTATCGGTTGTTTGTGCATTTGTCCCCTATATGTTCTCTGATTGGATGGACCTGGCGAATTTAGTCAGCTCAGTCAGAGCAGAGCTATCAAGCAATCAATTCAACCAAATATATTGAGAAATTCGCAGTGTTCTCTGTCTTCTTGTATGTGGAAATATGCTCTGTTGCAGTCGACCACACATCTATTTCTATCACACAATTATAAACAGAATATAATTAATTTGCTTGTCCGTCAATTTAGTTGCTTACTTGCGTGCGACCATAAGATGAATGCGGTATTCAAAGGAGAGCAATTGACTAGCTTTCACTGTTCAAAGTCCGTTTTGCAATATACCATACTATATATGTACCATGCATTTTTAATATTAATTTAGAAATTAACAAAAATTCTCTTATAACTAGTGACGTGTAAATGTGAAGTATCTATTAAAGGCATCATTAAATTAAATATGTAAATGTAAAAGTAAATAGGGAAATTCTAGTTTCTTGCAATCCTTGGCTTATTATATACATGAATATAAGTTTCTGTAATGCAATTTCTCCCGAAACGCCAGTCTAGAAATACAAAAGATCTCTGTCACTCAAATGTCAAATTGATGTCAGACTGTTTCCAAATATATCCGAACCACAAATTGTGTTAGATGCGACTTGTCTCTTCAAAATCGTAGACATACTAAGGAATGAAATAATACAAGAATATATACATACCTTGTTTTAGAAATTACGTCATATTCGAATTTATATATATATATATATATATATATATATATATATATATATATATATATATACATATATAGACAGACATTATCTATTCGATACATAAAGGACATATGCTCTATCTCGGTAGAGGTTGTGGTTATGTTATAATTAAGCCAACATATATGAGTCATGCTGAAGTTCCTTAACATCATTGAACCTAAAATTGTGTACGGTTTTGCCGATGCATATACATATAGGTATACGTCTGAAATGTGTATTAACTTTTTAATTAACAATAAACTAAACAAACTGGCTCATTTCGTGGAAAAACTTTACATCTTAAAAGCGGGTTGCGAACGCGGCCGTCCCGTACCGTGCCGTGCCGAGCGCTCACTCATTACAAATTACAAGAGACCCCGCTCTCGCTTCTCCTATTAAACCCCTGTGAAAAATGCATAAAAACACGTAGACCCTCTGAAGTGTTGGAAGCTCGGAAGGGGGCCTGCTCGAACATAAATACCGTTGCCGTTCGTATTCCACCTAATTAATGACTCAATCAACGGCGTTAAATAATTAAAAAATCAAAAAGAACAAAGCTCCTTTTGTACGTACTTATGAGCAACATTGGGTATATAAGAGTACGAGATCGATGTTATTTGACTTTCATATTATAGGTAGTAAAAATTGAATTATACTTCTACTAAATTCCCCGAAATTATAGCATTGCGAATGCCACTTTGTTACATCGTTCTTAAAATATAAATGTATAATTGGTGGCTGCCGTGGTCTAGAGGCTTAGGGCTACCATGAAATAGGCATGGATGTTTGTAAATGTTTTAACCTGCACACATTCTCCTTGGAGACATATGACCACAGCCAGGGCCGCTCGTGGGTAAGAGGCACTTTTCTGAAACTTGTGTTTTGCCTCTTCCCTAAATTTTCATATGCTTTATAAAAATGTACTATTATATTTTCTTTGAAATGGTGTCTTCAGTAATCAGGCGCCTTTGCTGTGCTGGTCACCACCCTTCACCCTCACGCGGCGGCCCTAATCACAGCAGTCGAAAGTTGAGTGCCGGCCACTCCAGATATTTTATAACATAATTAGCAGTCGCCATGGTGCAGTGGTTAAGAATCTTGCCTTTCACCCTGGAGGTCGTGAGTTCGATTCCCGTCTATGCCAATTTGCATTTTTACAAAATAAAAGTGTTCTACACACACTCACATACACCCTCACATACAAACAAACATTTCTGGGTAATTATATCAATGATTACTGAAATTCAAAAAGATAAAATAAACAAGATTTGGTATGCGTAAGACGCACCAACGCGTAGAGCTCACCTTTAGGTAAGATATGCGTTGCGAGCAGTGGTTTTTAATTATCATGGCCTTTTGGATAACAAATTGTTATAGATATAAAAAGTCTTACAATTTTCTGTAGATTTTTGCGCCCCCCACGAATTGAAATCCTAACGACGACCCTAAATGACAACTGTCATCAGCTGACGATAGTGCATCTATCGGGATTTTTAAGAACTTTCAATCGTATTTAAATTCAAATTTAATCCCAGACATGTGAACACATGAGAAACGTACTCAGTTCAATCTCATTCCAGTATTGAATCCTCCATGGTAATTATTTGGCATTCCATTTGAATCCACTCGCAGTATATATTCAATTACCCGTATGCTTCCCTAGTTATAGGGCCGCAAAATTATAATATTCTAAGATAATATATATCTACGATTTCTTCATATTGGTAATCCATAGGGCAAAATTATTAAGAATTATAATTTTGAATTTTCAAATTTTAACATTTTTCTGTTTGAGTATATCAAAATATCTGGAATGCCCTGCACTCGACTTTCTTTTACGTACTTTTCACTATATATATATTCTTTGTCAGAAAGGCCACTTCCCTGCACACTTTTGGTTTTGAGATAAAATAATCCTAAGGGGTTCAAAATATCATTTATCTAATTGAGTCAATTTTATTTTCCTGTCAAAATATTAACAGGCGTAGATGAACCGATTTATTAAGCTACATGAGAATTTATGGCAACATATACAAGAAATGTATGGTTTTTCATAGCAGTTTTCTTGTAACTGGTACATATTTTGAAAAAACTTTTCTAACAAAAATTGTGCAAAATAGTAATATCATTCATTATGAACATAAAATTTTGTGCCACAGGTGCAGCTGTTCTAGTGATATTGGAGAGAGAACCAAAAATGCATAGAGTAAACATGCACTTTTGGTTTAAATCTAAGGCATATACAAGTCTTAAGTTTGGAGTTTAATAATTTTTCGTTTGACAGTTTTTTTTGCCAAAACGTTCACAAACAAACAGACACACAGATGACATTCCGAAATTAGCCAAATTGGATTCAGTGAAGATCAAAACGTGTATATCGATTGAAATCTAGAGTTCGAAATTATTACTTCGTAAAGGAAAGTATTTTTTTTTTTTTACTATTTATCTTTACTATTTTTTCAAATTTTTAGATTTTAAGCGCAGAAACTATAGTATCTGTTTATTATATTATTACGTGAATCTAGTCAGCAATATTGTTATGCTCGCTACATGTATAACACTTCGGCAATACTGGTTGCACAAATAAGAACATTTTGCAAGGATCCATGATGAATTAGATGACTCTTCATTTTATTCATGTTGGTGCTTATGAAACTATGAAACAAAATACTTTTCAAAAAACAAAAACAAACTTACCCCACATGATGTTTTACAGAGATCGGCAATTGTATCCATGAGAATAATTGAAGATTTGGTATATAGTCAGATTTAAACTTCTCTGGATACGGGTGTCAGATTGATATTTCTGCAGGTTAAATCATTAAGTAGCACAGCAATATCACTTCATTCGTATACCCTAAGGTAAGACCGTTTCTAGGGACAGGAAGGTCTCCTATAGATAGAGTAGATTCATACAGTTCGTCTTCTGTTCTGTATTCACTGCATGGTGTGTACGAGGACTTTGGACAATCGCTGATCTAAAATGGCTCTCTATGTCAAGCGCGAACATGAGTATATGCATTTGGCTGTGTGTGCGTGTGTATGCGTGCGCGTGTGTGTGTGGCATTATGTGAACAGCTTAGAAGAAAATTCAATACGAATACGATCCCTAGATAGTGAGAAAGAGAATTTAACAGAGAGAGAGAGGGAGTTAGGGATGAGGACTTTTATATTCCGTTTCTGAAGAGTCTGCATTGTTATAAACTTATAGTTTGTATCAAGTCTGCACAAACTACCGGGCAGGCATTCAGCAGTGTCTTGGTTTCGCGCCGTAGTGTCTTCCGCAAATATTATTACTGTTTTTGCAAACCATCCCCAATTAAATGTTCAATTATTTTATTCAGCAGGAATATTAAGTTTTGCAAAACTTCTAAAGCTAACGTTCGTTATTGAATATTCTATAGCGATAACTAAAATTAAGATAAACTTTGACATTATGAGCAAAGTTTTTCAGATTCGAACAAAATATTATTTTAATTACTTTACAGACCTTTCGCGAAATGTTTGTGACCAAAGCAACAATAAAAGCTGTTTAATCTATAGGTTATATAATTTGTATGCGATCCGCTCCTTTCCATAAGAATTGTTGTGCAATTATTTGTGAAGCGATACAATTGATTTTAATTTAAATTTCAACTAATAATTTACACATATACTACATGTAAAACTTCAATGTGAATTTAAATTCAAGTTAAGGTCTTGTCAATATCTTGTTCTCTGTCAAGCAACAATTAATATCTATTGAAATCAGACTTATTAAGATTTATATAAATAATTTTGTAAAGCACAAGCCTAGAACCATACAATATCTACATCTAACTGTAAAATTTTTGGATTATACCAATTAACAACTACAATAATTAAATTTCGCTAAAACATCTACGCCATTTTGTAGATATTGTGGTCATGCTTCTAGCACCTTAAGTTATGTAAATTAAAATCGAGGCCCTGAATACAATATTATAAAAAGTAGTTTTGTTCCACTGCTTTTGGCGTGTTTCAAGGTCACCGGAAATTGAAATAAGAAAGCACCTTTTCACTTTTCCAAAACAATATTTACCATATCTAAAACAGCGATTCACATCTGATTTACATTTATAAGACAATTTATCACATCTTGATTGGTTAAAAGATGTTTTGGAGATAATTAAATCTGTTTTGTAGATATTACATGCTCTATATATTCTATAGAAATATTCTGTAATGTCATTTATCTAATTGAATCTAAATTGTTTTCTTATCAAAGGCGCAGATGATCCTATTTATTAAGCTACATGCGAATCCATGGTAACGTAAACAAGATATTTATAACGTTTCGTAGCATTTTTCTTGCAAATGGCACATTTTTTGAAGAAATTTTTCAAACAATAGTTGTGCGAAATATTAATATCATTCATTATGAAAATTACTATATTTGCCGCAAGTGTAGCCGTTCTAGTAATGTTGGAGATAGAACAAGAAATGTATAGAGTAAACATGCACTACCGGTTTGAATATTCTTTTCAAAAATAGGAGGTGCACATCTAGGGCATATAGGGTATATAAGTTTGAAGTTTCATAATATTACGTTCGACAGTTTTGGCCCTAGAGCGTTCACAGACAGACAGACGTCATTCCGAAAATAGTCACATTCGATTCAAGGAAGGTCAAAACATGTATATCCGTTGAAATCTCGAGTTCTACATTTTTCATGATTACAATACTTACTTATTACTCTGCAAAAGAAAGTAAAAAGTCCCTAGATGTCAATGTTTAGGTGAAATTTTGTAAGCCTATACACACACACACATACAGACAGACAGACACACACACACACACACAGAGAGACAGACATCATTCCGATAATAGTCACATTCGATTAAGGGAAGGTCAAAACGTGTATATCCGTTGAAATCTCGAGTTCGAAATTTTTCATAATTACAAGATTTACTTATTACTTCATAAAAGAAAGTAAAAAGTGCAAGGTTGGTGAAATAAGTCAGACTTATAGTGGAATTCTGAGTCAATCTATAAATAAATAGAGAATTCTATAAATTATTGACAACGTTATTACAGTTTTATGAATTTAAAAAAATATTTTGTTATTGATTTTATTTATTAAACTGAACAACATTGTCTGATTTAACTACAAAACTTTCTGCAATACATTATCATTTTGAAACTATAAGCGGTTAAATATTTTTAGAATACCCTTATAGACTTACAGATTAGCTCAGAATTCCACCATTAATTTCTATCCAACAATAATTATACAGAATTTTAATACTTCACTGGGCGTTGAATGCCAGTATCTACAACACTACAGCTTTAAAAGAAAATTATTTATATGCATTAATTGAATTAATTGAAAAGAACCACACGGTTACGCGGTAATAATATTTAAACATAAATACTACACATGATAAATTCGTAATTTTAATTATTTAACAAAATAAAACTCAACTATAGCCTATGACCACGCGGTATTAGTAAATTCAAAGACTATTGGTACAACATACTCGGTACAAAAGCTAAATCGATTATATAGAATAACAAGCATGGATGCAGGCAGCTCGCCTGTATTACCTATTCAGTGAATTGTTTAATTTTTGTAGAAAACAGTATCTTAACCACTAAGACATTTAAATAAGAACAACTATTTATAATTACAGTAAAACCTCCATATAACGGACTAATTGGGGGGACGGGGTGTCCGTTAAAGTAGAAAGTCCGTTGTATAAAAATATGTTTAAAATAAATCAAAAAACTTTTTTTTTTTGAAAATATGTACACTGTGTTTAGATATAAATAAAAAATACAAAACACAAACAAAATTCTATTTAATTGTCTTCGGACATACGTCGTGAAGTGACGTTGCTGTTTGATATCGACGCGCTTGCTTTCGGTAATCCTGCTTTGAAAAAGGAATCAAGTTTTGTTTGCACTTTTGAAGTTCGCTGTTTTTTATAATCAACACTAAAAATTGTTTACATGCGGCAACACTTGAATTTAAGCATGTATAATATTAACAGGACGTTTTAAATTTTTTTACATTTGACCGGATTTTTTGTCCGTTATATCGGAAGTCCAATAAATAGAGGTCCGTTATATCGAGGTTTTACTGTACTGAAGTACTTAATTTTACAAAGTCATATCATCATATCAAAACTGAGAATTTAAGATTTAATCACCAGATACACGAGTTTCGTACGACGGGTGGCACTTTAAATAGAATCGAACATTACACAGTAAAAAATTTTTACAATGATAATCATTGGTTTAATCATGACCCTCGATAATCATAGTAATTTTACATAGCAGTGTATCTTTACTATTTGGATTTTATAAAATGTAATATTACAAATTGAACAGTATATTTACATATCTAGATTTATGTTATGTAATTTTACAGATGTCGTAGTAAAGGAATACATCGCTAAATGTAAATTTTACATTAATGATGTGTAACATTAGTTTTGAAATTGTAAATTTACTAATATAAGATGTAATGTTTACATATGTAAATGTAAAACGTTTACAAGTGTAACTGGGAAAATTAACTATTGCAAATGTAACTTTACTAATTGAAGATGTAAAATTCCGTATAGTATATTTTACATTAAATAATGTAATGGTATTCTTAATGGAAGTGTAAATTTACATTTAAAAATGTAAATTTACTTTTGCAATTGTAAACTGAGGAAGAAAGTATAGGTATTTTAACAAGTTATATTTTTTTGAATTGTTTTTATTACAAATATAAATAACAAAGAATCGAAAACATTTATGCGAACTTAATTTATGTCATTTGTTTACAAAAAATTGTAATTAAAACAAACTTTAAACAAAAAAATCATCCATATTTCAACTAAATATTTAAAAAAAATTTTCATTAAAATTGTTAATAAATGATATGACCGACCTCACACAACATCATTTACTTCTGCTCCCAACGTCAGGATTTATTTTCAAATATAATCTAATCGATTAATTCCATTGTTAGGAATAATCCTATGGTGTATTCGTGTATTTCATTTTGAAATTAAAAAATATAGCGAAAATTGCCTCCAAAATATGTTCGGTTCCTTCATTTATTGTATTATCTTCAATGCATATATAATTGTGGCAGATTACATTTGACCCTGAAAAAAAAAATTAAATAAGTTTAAATTGGAAGTAAAATAAAATATCTGGAGTGGCCTGCACTCAACTTTCTTTTACGTAGTTTTCAATAGATAGATATTAATATATAATGAAAATAACTGGATAATTATACTAATTTATAATGGATCTGAATTTGAAGTACTTATCGTATTCACTCTTAAACAGTCAAATTTCACAGTTAAACTCTGAAATTGTTAATTAATTATGTCAGCAAATATATAATATAAATTGATTCTATAATAATTTACCTGATACAATGTATTCTAATAAGAAATCAATATTTTAAATATTAATTCATACAGATAACTGTCAAAGGAATGCTTGTTTGTTCTCAATAAACAAGAAACAAATGATGTAACTCATGGTTGATTCGTTTTAAAAATAATAAAATTAGTCACAATTGTAGGTATCACCATGGCAACGTAAATAAGATATTTGAGTTTTTTCGTAGCAGTTTTCTCATAACTGGTACAATTTATGAAGAAACTTTTCAAACAAAAGTTGTGCGAAATATTAATATCTTTCATTATGAATATTGCTATTTTTGCCGTAAGTGTAGCCGTTCTAGTGATATTGGAGATAGAACAAAAAATGTATAGAGTAAACATGAACTACCGGTTTGAATATTCTTTTCAAAAATAGGAGGTGCACATCTAGGGTATATACAAGTCTTAAGTTTGAAGTTTCATAATTTTTCGTTCGACAGTTTTGGCCCTAGAGCGTTCACAGACACACACACACACACACACACACACACACACACACACACACACACACACACACACACACACACACACACACACACACACACACACACACACACACACACACACACACACACACACACACACACACACACACAGACGTCATGCCGAAAATAGTCACATTCAATTCAGGGAAGGTCAAAACATGTATATCCGTTGAAATCTCGAGTTCGAAATTTTTCATGATTACAATACTTACTTATTACTCTGTAAAAGAAAGTAAAAAGGAATTGTTATTTTGTTTTATAAAATGATGGCTGAAAGGGGTGCATTGAAAATATAACGTACCAGGTACACTGGAAATGTTGGACTGTACCGATTCTCCCTTTAATTTTTATTTGAGTGCATCTTCCTACAAGAAGAATACTGTAGACATTTTTATTATACTTATACTATATTTTTGCTAATCTTACCTCAACTTCAAATAAAGGAAAACCAAATTCTTCGTGAAAGTATTTTGCTATAACCTTTTAAGCAGTTGAATAATGGTGTTCTGGTGCCTCGATGTTGGTATCTATTTTTATAAAGTAAATGTGATCTTCAGCATTAATATATGATATGAAAATACAGTTACAAAATGTAGAAAAACATTTTCAAATATTAAATTTACCATTTAAAATATAAAATTCCTCTAACTTCTGTAAATTTACCATCAAATTTTGATAAAATATAAAATAACAGATTCAAACACTAAATTTACAGTTTAAAAATGTAAAATTCGCTGTAAATGTAACAGTTTGTTCTAATGTAAAATGTAAAATATAATTTTCCAATCCTAAATTTACAGTTTGAACGTAAAATTTCAACAATTCTGTAAATTAACTATCAAGTTCTAATAAGATAATTAATAACCCTAAATATACAAGATATTATACATGTTTAACGTAAATTGCTTTTAAGCAAATGTTAAATAACATATGTATATGTTGAAAGTTTCTGTTAATTTTACTTGCATAATTGGAATAAAAATTTAAATGGTAATTAATATATAACTTCATTTAACTTACTTGAAAAAGGAAACTTCTATTTTCAATGTTCAATTAGATATTAGAAACACCTCTTCTTTATATATAAATATATTCACAGTTATACATTAAACAAATATACGGCCTGCTCAATATGATGCACCATACGCATGTATAGCCTAAACAGGTCTGAACTCTGAACACATGCGTCTGTTCAACAGAACAACGCAAACGCAAATTTACACAAACATGTAATTTAACACAAGATAATTGTGAAAATACTAGATTTAATTGTAAAAATACCATCGATTATATATTTTATGTAAAGCTGCAACATTGTCATTTTCTTTTTTTTTTATTAATCATTGATATAAATTAAAATTACATATAATGTCTACATATATATATATATATTATATCATATATATATATATATATTATATCATATATTATAGAATATATTATACCTACCTTAAATTTTGATATTCATGAATAAACAATACCATTTTTATTTACTATGCATATATAAAAACTTCAAAGCATTGCGTACCTAATACTATAATACTTTATTATTGCGTAAAATAACATAAAAACTAATAATTTGCACTCCGATTTTGTAATATCACAACTTTTCCGATTATTTCCAAGTAAAGTTACATCAATTTCGTATTTTTACAGATCAGCCTGCGAGAATATGGAATTTTAATTTTGCAATAGAAAATTTAATTTTACTGTAAAATATGTAATTTTACAGTGAATTATTTAAGTTCACATAAAATATATTCATAGTTGGTAATATTACATAAAAATTGAAGAACACATGTAAAATTACACAGATATGTAATATTACGCTAATTTTTAAGGAAAAATACAAAAATAATGATTGTAATTTTACATGTATTTTTTACAGTGTATGTTAATTAATCAGTGGTCATCTAACCAATGTGAACAACAGATTACGCTAGTAGTATTAAACTTACTAAGTTTACTGCCAACAAGAACGACAAAAGTATTTTTGTTACAAGCCGTTGTGGAAATGCTTAAATAATTTTGTAGCTATTTTCTAATTTCGGTTTCTGGCGCCTGGAATCGGTAGATCATGCCTATAGGTATGTGTGTATTATTTTATTACAAATAGAGAGTGAATTCCGAAAATATTCTAATAGTAGTATAATATTAGAATATTTTCGGAATTCACACTCTTATTGTAATAAAATAATATACACATACCCGAAATTATAAGATATTGTAGAGGATTCCAGATATTTTGAATATTACATATTATAGTATCTGGTTAATAGTTTAAACACGAGGAATTTCTAATTAAATTCAAAATAAAATAACAAAAAAATATGAAATACGATCTGAAAATCTATTTCATATGACCAGCACATAAAGCAAGTGCACTATATTATCCTATCGCAAACATCCGATTTGAAGGAAACGTAAACAAATGAAACACCCCTTATTTGCATTTCGCTATCGAATTTACACCTAATAATTAACATTTTGTTTACATGTTATTTATGAACTAGATTTCTTACCGCACTGAACAAATAAATATTAATCCACTTTCAAATTATATAGTTCAGCCAATAAAACACACGTTATCGCACTCATTGTCTCTTTCTTAAAAAACACGCACACAGTCCCAAAAGAGGTAAGTAACTTGCGTTTTACAGGCATCACAAGCAAGGAAACGGAAAGAGGAACTTGTAACGTAACGAATTATTAAGACAACAGATAGTGATATAAATCAATGTGTAGAGGGCGATTTGACAAGCGTTAAGTTCGTAAAACTAATTCTTGGTGGTGTGTACTAGGTAGTTAATGTATTTATTTTGAGCTGAGGGAGAGAGGACGCAGCGGTGCATGCTAAGGCCTCTATACTAAGAGATAACTTGTGATGAATTTATTGCCACGATTTTCGCTCAAATTGCACTGAATCATGCACTGATACTTCACAACGGTTAACATGCAATCTTTAGTGAAATATACAGGATATTTCAACCACCATTAGCGGTTTACAGCAGTCGGACTGCTGATGTGTCTTCATACTCTTCCAAATAAAAAATTATATATATATATATATATATATATATATATATATATATATATATATATATATATCATACCAAATTCTTTTCAACATATTAATTAACGCTTGTTTAATTTTGGGTGATAATCAAATTTTGGTTAAGCGTAGAAATTCTCTAATCAAAATATTTAATTTCAACTTTTTGCACTTTATATGAATGATACGATTTGAAATTGCCAACATTATTATAATAATATTTTTACTAACCATTCTTACTCACAGACCAGTAGAAATTAGGTGTCTACGCTTATTTATCTCAGATCGCTCATTAATCAAAAAAGTTGATGAGATTGTACGATTTTTTAAACTTATATATATTTAAATACGATCAACCCTGATTCTTTTGGATTTACATGTCCCGCTCCCAATTTTCCTATCAAAACTTTTTTTTTTTTTTGAGAAGTAATAGTTAATGAAATTATGAATTACATGTTTTTCCCGATGTGATCAATGCGTGTGATTTTTTTCATAATTTTTGGACAGTAAGTTTCGGTGTTATTACACATTAAAATTGTACTTTTAAGCAATTTCACGCGATTTGGTCATTTTTCATTCATATTTTACGCCAATAAAAATTATATATAAAAGAAATCAACAATAAAAAAAAAAAAAACTGGAGTGGCCTGCACTCAACTTTCTTTTACGCAGTTATCACTATAACCTGCCATCAAACTAACCAATACTCTACAGAAATATTCTGAAATGTCATTTATCTAATTGAGACTATTTTGTTTTCCTGTCAAAGAAGCAGATGATCCGATTATTATAAGCTACATGCGAATCCATGGCAATGTAAACAAGATATTTATAATGTTTCGTAGCATTTTTATCGCAACTGGTATATTGAAGAAAGGTTTCAAACAAAAGTTGTGCGAAATATTAATATCTTTTATTATGAACATAACTATTTTTGCCGTAAGTGCAGCCGATCTTGTGATATTGGAGATAGAACAAAAAATGCATAGAGTAAACATGCACTACCGGATTGAATATTCTTTTCAAAAGTAGGAGGTGCACAACTAGACCATATACAAGTCTTAAGTTTGAAGTTTCGTAATTTTACGTCCGACAGTTTTGGCTCTAGAGCGTTCACATACACACCCACACACAAACACACTCACACACACACACAGACGTCACTCTGAAAATAGTCACATTCGATTCAGGGAAGCTCAAAACGTGTATATCCGTTGAAATCTCGAGTTCGATATTTTTGGTGATCCCTATACTTACTTATTACACTGTAAAAGAAAGTAAAAAGTATTGGAATCAAATCTTACAGTTAAAAAATGAAAATAATAAGTATTTGTATGATTACGTGGGCGTATTCGTACGTCAAGCATGTTTGTGTGCAAATAAAAATATAGTGGGTAAGTTAGATGGCAGAATGTGCATTTGACAGATTCGAAAATACAACAAGCCATTTACATATGTCGTGACCGTTGTCGCCGTATTCGTGCAAAACTCCGGGCTGCTCCAACACAGACTCCGGCCACCATTCAAAGACCGGAAATAGTTTATCTTAGCGGATATCGACCATTGCAAAACAATATGTCATATCGAATGTAGGTATGCGTCCTGCAGTAAATGGAATATGGTCCGCTGTTCTATTTACCTTACCCGAAAACAAACTGTGTATTCATATTTGACATAGAATGATGTTAAAATAACAACTCGTGTAAAGTAATACAAAAGGATAATACTATATTTCAACACTCTAAATCAAAAATAAATAAGTACGTTTAAGAAACAGAAGAAGAACCTGTGTAAGATATTCATCCGAGGGCCAATTAAAATTTCAACTTTCAACTATAGTTCTCAAATGCATAAACAGTTCCCATATAATATAGTAGTCACTGGTTTGCTGTTATATAAATAATATTTTAGCGTCTCGGGTCGTAATGTGTTTATGTGTCCCAGAAGACGCATTCATTGGGCTAGGGATATTTAGTTCCAACTAGTTTTTAGTTCTAAATGTTTGTAACCATTATACCTGCAAGTATCCAGAGGTTGCCTTTTTTATATATTCTGTGTTTATGAGAAACTGCCTGAAGAAAGTGAAATATGCAAATAATATTTTAATCTGACTTTCTTAATATTATGAAAAACGTGAGTTAGTATATAATAAATCGCGCTTAATCGTATTTTCTTAAACTTTAAAATTGGATGTAAAAATCTATGCCATTTCAAGAAATGATTCTAGAAGACGAATTTGGTATTCAATCGGAAAACAATTCTACAAAATATGTGTAAATAAATATAAATATCTCGGGCTACAAATAATATTTTTCAAAAAACCATCACCACTATATTCTAGAGAGATGTGGGATTAATATTATATGAAACTTGAAAAATCGATTTTTTTACCCCAAAATACCAGAAAGACGCCTTAAGAAAATCAAATAAAAAATATTTGCGTCTTAAATTGAGATCATGTGGTATACGTTGCCAACTTAAAATATATCCTTGACAATACAATTGTCAGATTTTAAAATGATTTATTCAATGCGCTTATCTACGTATTTAAAGGTGACATATATGCTAATATATGATATTATGCGAACAAATTTATTTTAATTTTATATAATAAATACAAAATCAATTAATCGTAACATAATATACACAATTCTGACAGCGCGAACTGTTGCCAACCCAAGAATAATAAAAAGAAAAGGGCATATGTAATTCAATAATATTTTGAGCAAAATATATTCAATTTTAATTTTATTTTGAGAAATGTCCATCATTGTAGATTGCATTCTGTGTAATATCCTGGGATACCACTAACTTCCTTGTACATCAAACCCAGGCTGTTCTTTTTCGTGAGAATCCGTCCGACCCTGCAATCTGCTACGCTAACCGAGAATAGCACAGTGTGCCTGGAGTAATGTTTCGCGACCAAAGCTAGAGAGGGCAGCCTGTCAAATCATTCCGGGCATGTAGTCTCTGCGTGTGACTGCTGCCCCTAGTTGGCTAGACACCATTAATTAATAATCAACCTACTCTAATAGGAAAATTGCCCTATGATCAATAATACACCATCACTAAGTAAAACATCTGGAATATGCTGTACTCTAATACACTGCATCAAATTATTGTTGCGTAAAAATAGTGTTTCTAAAAATTAGTTATATGAAGTTGGTCGGTGGTACCGTCTATAGAAATAAACCGAAGCGCAACGGAATTTCTTCGTACTAGATAAACGATCTTAATCGCGAATCGATAAATTGTAAACTCACTATGTGGGAACTCGGACCTGAACTCTTAACTCTAAATTGAAAATGATTTACTATTATTTAATGGCAATTAATTCTAGTTTATGTTTTAAGCCGAATTTAAAAATTTGGAGGGGCCTGTGCACGACTTATTCTTACATAATTTTCACTAGAAATATGTATCCCAAGCAAACTGAAAAACCAACCAATACTCCACAGCGAAACAATTAGTAATTTAGCTTAGAAATTCCAGTTTGCTGTATGACACTATGCTAACGTTCACAGCAATAGAATTTAGAATCAATTGAGCTAATTTTACAGCTGTGAATGCCAGCATTGCTTGTCATAATACAAATTAGATTATTATTTACAATTTTATAATCTTAATTAATATTTGGTTCGCTGTGAATATCAGCATCGAGCTATAATCACAGTGAACTAATTATTAATATCGATTAGAAATTACAAATTATACTCCAGTTTGTATGCAAGCAAATGCTAGCATTGTTTATTATAAGACAAACTGGATTTATTAATTTAATCTCAATGCTTTATTACGAATTGTTTCGCTGTGAATACACGTTAATACTCAGATATTTTATAATTTTGCTTATTATTTTATTACGTTAACAATTACTGATTTTTCAATTTCAAAAATGGATTGTATCTTTAATACTCACCTTATCAATATATTTAAATATAATATTTACTACTTTTCAATATTTATTTCTATTTTTATCTGCAATAACCAATACACGTTCTCAGTCCATCTTATTTTGTTTCCCTATCAATATGTTGTCAGGCATTGTTAATACGATTTGTTAAACATAAACTGCATACATATGTTTAAGAAGCAGTTCTCTCATAACTAGTACATTTCTTGAAGATTATTTTTCAACCAAAGTTGTGCGTCATATTAATATCATTCATTATGAACTTAACTATTTTTGCCATAGGCTCAGCCGATTTAGTGATATTAGAGGAAAGACAAAAATGAATAGAGTAAACATGCACTTCCGGTGTTAATATTCCATTCGAATAAAGGTGATGCACAGCTAGATCATAGACAAATCTTAAATATGAAGCTTCATAGTTATACGTTAGACAGTTTTGGATCTAGAGCGTTCATAGACAGACAGATCCACACAAGCGTCATTCCGAAATTATTCACATTCGATTCAAGGAGAGTCAAAACGTGTATTTCCGTTAAAAGTCTTGATTATTACTGCGTATAAGAAAGATAAAACCTATTCTGATTTGAAACATTTTGAATATTAATGAATTCTATAATTACATTTTTACTTTCTTTTACGAAGTAATAAGTAAGTATAGGGATCACCAAAAAAATCGAACTCGAGATTTCAACGGATATACACGTTTTGAGCTTCCCTGAATCGAATGTGACTATTTTCGGAGTGACGTCTGTGTGTGTGTGTGTGTGTGTGTGTGTGTGTGTGTATGTGAACGCTCTAGTGCCGAAACTGTCCAACGTAAAATTATGAGACTTCAAACTTAAGACTTGTATATGGTCTAGTTGTGCACCTTCTATTTTTGAAAAGAATATTCTAACCGGCAGTGCATGTTTACTCTATGCATTTTTTGTTCTATCTCCAATATCACTAGAACGGCTGCACTTACGGCAAAAATAGTTTTGTTCATAATGAAAGATATTAATATTTCGCACAACTTTTGTTTGAAAAGTTTCTTCAATAAATGTACCAGTTACGAGAAAACTGCTACCGAAAATTATGAGAATCTTGTTTACGTTGTCATGGATTCGAATGTAGCTTAATAAATCGGATCATCTGCGCCTGTCAATATTTCGACAAGAAAACAAAATGGTCTGAATTAGATAAATGACATTTCAGAATATTTCTGTAGAGAATTGTTTAGTTTTGATAGTTAGTTAGTTCAAAACCATTACAAATTGGTATTGGTATAATTTTCAACCCATTCATTTATATAAGGTAAGCTTGGTTTTCATATTGTTTCTGTTGGATTATTATTTCCTAATATTATATTTTTATAATCAATAAATATTGATGAAAACTACGTAAAACAAAGTCCCGCGTTGGCCACAACCCATTTTTTGAAAATAATTTTAGCGAGTTTTTAACCATTTTGGAAAAGATTTCAATCTGACAGTTTAAACTTCGTCTTTAATGACGACTCGGTAACGGTGCAGCACTAGTCGTGATTCCTCTAGATTATGATCAATGATAACTAGTTCGAACGGAGTTTCTTGTCGAATCAGCTCTCGTATAGTGTGTTTGTGCACAAAACTTAAATATCGATTATCTCCACTGCAGAATTTGTCCCCCTCTCTAACTGTCTCTCACTTTCTCATTTATCTAAACTCGACCCAATGGGGTTTTGTATCAGACTCGACATTTTTCTATTAAGGAGATTATATTGTTCGAAAATATATGATTCGAAAACGCATTTATTATAGTATGTTTTGTAATATGTGATATCGTCCTTGAATTTAACAGACGTGTAATATATATTAATTTAAAACCCATTTAATTACTATAACCGGTATTAATTTATTAAATAACGCTCAACTTCAATAGTTATTCAATATTGAAACTTGTAATTAGAATTTCAAATTTTAGAACCAGATTTTTGTATCCCCTCCACTTTATAGTAACAATGTTGCATATAATGCAAAAATAATTTTGAAGTACGTAAGTGAGGTTATGTCCACTTTTGACAAATTTTCTGATTGTGGGTTTTCAATAACCAATATCACTCATGTTTAATAATAATGTACACTTGTAACACTAACCTTTCGAAAAGAAATTAACCAAAAGGTTTGCCACATGCGAATTATAAAGAACATAAGACTAAAGCAGGTTAGGTAACATATCCCAAACTCCAAATAAGCCTATAGGCTATAGTATCGTCATAGGCCTATAAGACGCGAAACTTAAATAATTCGTATCGTCTGTAATATGGATATTTCACAAAAACAAAAAAATATGTATAGGTTATAATATTGTTTCCATCGAAAAAAAATTATATATAATGGCTTGCCATATGGCTATTGCGGAAAGTTTCGTCAAGTGTTGATCGTCAAATTGCTAAGGTGTCGTTACGTCCGTTAGTCATCTGACGTTCTGTAAAAACTTGTCTAACCTTTTTGCAACTGGGCATAAAAGAAACTTATTTTTTAATAATTTGCTATTGAATTAGAATTTACTAAAGATATTCTAAATTCCATTAAATATTATAAATTTTTCATATGAACATGCAATTCCTATGAAGGTACTTTATCAATTTGAACCAAATTTTTTGTACATATAATATGTATGCTTCTTTCAATTTAAATGTATTTACATAATACAATAGCCCTTCCTGAGTTATACGGAACTTTCTTGGATATATATAAAAAAATAATAATAATAATTGAATCCAAAAGCCATAGCCAATTGAACAATTGCTTTCATTGTTTAGTTTGGAATGGTTTGCTCTCCGCCAATCATATTTGTGAAAATACATCTCATCAAAATTCAGGGGTTGTCTTACATATATAATTTCTTAATTAATTTTGATTTGTCCATACGGCATAAACATGTTTCTCATCATATTGATTATAATGCGTGCTGAAGGCAATGGTGGCTGCATTTATGCATGTTTGATTCTGAGATTGCACGGTGTCTCCTACAAGATGCATTTCCCACATTTTGTTGAAATCCTTCGAGTACAATACCGAATAACCAAAGTCATAAAAATGTGTACCTACCCAGCCAACTTTTAAAACTAATCAAACCCCCTTTCTCGTCTGGCGCTTGCTTTAGTGCAATCATAGCACATAAAATAAATAACAAATGAAGGCAATAACGCAGTGACTTCCTCCACCAACATAAATGCTTAAGTCGATTAGAGCGCCGCAGTGGTACAAGTGGTGTACACGTATAGTACCTACTCGTTGCATGTTTTATACATTGCGTATACCTAATACTATAGCAGAGCTGGGTCAGGTTAATCATATGCATGGGGAATCCCTGTATCTGACTCGCAAACCGACCGGCCATCTCACTGCAGTGGGAATTCTGCCATACATATAAATATACATACGAGGCCGTCTGTTATTTGCAGAAATGTTCATGGATATCTGGCCAACACACACACTACTTAACCAAGTAATAAGTTATGAACACCATGGCCAGCTTGCAATTAGGTATCTGATTGCTCAGGTGTTTTGGTCAAGTAGGTTTTGATTTATAATTCAGGCTATACAGACTAAGCTGTATGTGATTTATAGATTTTACTCTCCTGTACCTTTGTTGATACAGTTGAGAATAATAATTACGATCTCTGCATTATATAAACAGTGAAGCCAGTCTAAACGTCTGCAGTATTAATTTATTTGTATGCTAATACAGTGGGGCTATAGTATTTGGTAGTGCAAGAATTACACCTATAAACTTTTCTCAGAAATATCTATTTTACATGATGAGTTTCAAGTGAAATCATTCAAATGATTTAACGTTCTAATTGACCTGCCAATGAAGACTCTTCACGATGAAAAACTTGCAAAAATTTAGTACATACTGTAACATACGCGAGGGTTTCAGCAACGATACCTACACGTCTTACGTCTCAAGTATTGTCGAGTCCAAATAAGATAAAGTGATATACTTACCTGAACTGTGTTCGTTGCGGGTTGCTTCGTGGAATCACTACACTGGAGTTTAACGAGTGAATGAGGATTACCGTTCAACAAATAATGAATGATTTATTAACCGATAAATTTACACACACAATAAAATGACAATTTAGTTAATCTACAAATGAAGTTGAAAATAAAGAATAACGGAAAATGATAAAGTTAAAAATGAAATTAATATATAAAAATTTATAAGAAGACCAATCTTCTTCTACAAACGCCAAACCGGGACTCACTTGTCGATCATCCTTTCCTGCTCAGCCCGTTTCTGAGGCAAATTTCGCGTAGGTTGACAATGTAACAATTGGAAACTTTGGCCAATATTGTCCGATCGGCAGAATACAGCAACTTTTCCGTTGGAGTTAGCGACTGGCGGTGCAAAAGTCACTGCATCTGGTATATTATGCCAACTAGGTAAAAACGCTAACAAACGCGTTTGTTACAATACATAGAAACTTGTGTATTTATTATTAATTTTGCAAGTATCATCAACTTAAGGAATACTATATAATATTTTTCATATTCCCGCCTTTCCAATACACATCCACGGCGGAACTCAGTCGGCCGCACCTGACTGCACAACGCTGTCATATAACCGGATGTGCGTCACAAATGTCAGAGTGAACATTGAGAGGAGAATATTTGTTTTTAGTAGACTATTTACTAACCCTTGTCTAAATCAGTGTAGTTTGCAGGCCAATTCTACTTTGTCAGTATTCTTTTAAATGTTGTGTATAATACATTATTATATGATTGTGAATGAACGAAATGATGCAAAATTAATAAATTATTTCAATGTTACAAGTCAAAAAAATTATAAGCAAAACAGATCAGAAAAATTTGCAACGTTATCCAATGTAAAAACCAATTATGGTTTTTAACCTACTAAATATTTCTATTTTGTGTTAAAAATAATTCATGATGGTTAAGAATTGATTCGGTAAAACATTATTTACTGATACATTCGCTAACAATTCAGGCCAACAATTATTTATATAGAAATACATTTCTTGCATTTGGCAACACTGAAATAATTTCAACCATTTGTCACTTGTATAATTTTAGCTCGTCGTACGTAAGTACAAGTCAGCTATATTGAATTTTTTTAAAGAAATTTTATATACAAATAATTTACACACCCGTGAAGTTTGCCTCGTCTGTATTGGTCCGGAGTTATAGGGCCCCAAAATTTGGAGCCCTCCTAAATACTGTCCCTGGACAACTTTTAAATTTTTTACCATGTCGACAAAGTTTTTCCAAATTGTGAGCCCAGGGGCTATAGAAAAATAAATAAAATACATTTCTTTATTATATCAAAAAAATCTTTAAAACATATTAGACTTTTTACTTTCTTTTTACGAAATAATAAGTAAGTATAGGGATCACCAAAAAAATCGAACTCGAGATTTCAACGGATATAAACGTTTTAAGCTTCACTGAATTGGAAACTATTTTCGGAGTGACGTCTGTGTGTGTGGGTGTGTGTGTGTGTGTGTGGGTGTGTGTGTGTGGGTGTGTGTGTGTGTGTAAGTGTGTGAATGCTCTAGAGCCGAATCTGTCGAACGTAAAATCATGAAACTTCAAACTTAAGACATATATGGTCTAGTTGTACCTCCTATTTTTGAAAAGAATATTCAAACCGGCAGTGCATGTTTACTGTATGCTTTTTTTGTTCTATCTCCATTATCACTAGAACGGCTGCACTTACGGCAAAAATAGTTATGTTCGTAATGAAAGATATTAATATTTTGCACAACTTTTGTTTGAAAAGTATCTTCAATAAATGTACTACTTACGAGAAAATTGCTACTAAAAATCATAAGTATCTTGTTTACATTGTCATGGATTCGAATGTAGCTTAATTAATCGGATCATCTGCGCCTGTCAATATTTCGACAAGAAAACAAAATAGCCTGAATTAGATAAATGACATTTCAGAATATTTCTGTAGAGTGTTGGTTAGTTTTGATAGCTAGTACTTTAATACCATTACACATTGGTGTTGGTATAATTTTCCACCCATTCATTTATATTAGGTAAGCTTGGTTTTCATATCGTTTCTGTTGGATATATATATATATATATATATATATATATATATATATATATATATAATGAAAACTACGTAAAAGAAAGTCCTGCGTTGTCCTACGCACAACCCATTCTTTTTTATAGATTGTGATTTTTTTTTAATTAATAATCATATGGAATTTTAAATGTTGTTGATTGATTGTTGGATGCTTGCAACAATAAAATTTGTACTCTAACAATTTCAATCGCATTAAGTATTGAATTTATTTTGATTTATTGTGCTCGCCTGTACAGTGAGCTGGAAGCACTGGTGCTTGCACCAATGTTTGTTATTTTATGTAAATATACCCATCTCGGCTTAGAGCTGTTTCGCTTTCCAAGGACAGGAATTGTTTTACATATTTTCGCGCCTTTATTATACTTTTAGGCAAAATCAAAATCAAAAATGGTATTTCATTATTTTTATCTAGACTAAGAATTATTGAAATAACCCAATTGAAGTATAATCTTGGTATGTACATTATGGATAAATTATATTTGTAATATAATAATATAGGGCCAACATAGTTTCAGTAACTTTTCGTTTATTGCGAATATAATGCCAATAATTTATTATATAACGATAATATTAGTAATAAGTGATTGGTAAATAATAAGGATTTAGGTGAGAAATTTCAATACTTCATATGTTTTGATATGATTATAATTATAACAGCTGTATATGTGTCTTATGCCATATGTTCACACAACATACCAAGTCAAACTTGATCTAGATAGTAAAAATAACAAATGAACATATGCTATAAAAGGCAATAAAAAAGGTTCAAAGTTATAATGCATTGCTATTTAGTTTTTAATGTTATCAAAGAAAAATATATCATATTTACTATACACTAGTAAAAAACAAACTATGTAGCCAATATTATCGAAATCTAATCTCATTTTAATACAAAAATTTAATATATCTCATATCTTCCATACATTTATTTTGAACAATACCATGTATTGTATTCCCTAATACAGAACCGGAACCGGAATCATATTTTAATACAAAAAAAAAAAAAAAGGTTCTACATCCCTCTTTATAACATGAAGAATATAAACAACGATTTTGCATATTAATTTGTTCCACGACAGTCGCTGCCTTTTTATTTTAGATTGAATTTAATAAATAATATGCGCTTCCGTCAAAGGTAGGCAAAGGTAATTTGATCGTTACATAATAATATCCGTTTTTTAAATCAAATCTGTCTTGCCCGTCCTATTTCCGTGTGCTTCTGAAGTAGCTTCATAAAATGTTAATGAAATTTCCATTTTATATTTTACTATATTCAGCTGCGTAGATAATGTGCTATATCTTCTGGTGGCAGCTGTTTAAATGCTTTATTTCTAATCATACACTATGTGCGAAATGCTTAAGCATTCGGTATGCTCGTGTTTCACTGCATACAAAGAGAATAAAGAGTGTAACATAAATGCATCAAAAAGGAGAATATGTGTGTGATTATTACGTGTGTAAAGTGGCACTATGCTGAATTCAAATTATGGATCATTTATTTGTTGTTAAAAGTTTGTGCTCTTGCAGTAGCAGTGGAATATAAGCTATTTGTTTAAGTGGATTACTTAGTGCGCAAGCTAGCCCTTCCAACATCAAAATAAACTAAACATAATAACACGTGTTTTACAATCTAATTATGCGTTTATGAATTATTTAACCGGAACCCAAATTCCGTTAAATCTACCTAAAATTGTTTAGACAGTATAAACACAATCGACACATTATCAGAATTATTTATAAATGAACACATAGACTTCAAATGCACCACATAGGTTATGCTAATCTACAAGCTTATTATTATAAGCTGTCTGAATATTTTATTCGCGATTTTCTGGTACTGGATAGTAAATATTAAATTGAAAATAAATAAACTTCAATTTTGAGTGACTTCTCTCTTCTGAGAAATATATAAATAGCACCAAAATTGAAACATACGTATCTAAGTTCATAACTCAGGACTAATAATAATAATAATTTTGTCATTTTTAAAGGGTAGTGGAGCTTACTCGCCGGCCAGCTAGCCCCACCGCCGAAAAGAGCCATCTTCTGTGTAGGAGTTGTAGCTCAAAACTAATTTCTGAGTAACTTGGATAGCTCATTATTTTTTTTGGCAACTAGTTAATAGCTCGTAATTAAACTACATTTATTTTTTGCCACTACTATGTTTCTTCATCTTATAATCACTCTTATATGCTAAAGGTGGGAATAGCGTTGCAATGTTAAATCGTGAATATGAGATTTTAAAAAATCGTAAACCAGTTACATTAGTTTTATGGAAAAACAATTATTTTCAATTTAAAATATACTTTCACCTATTAAGGGTGGTAAAGGGGGTTATTCAGAAAATCTGGAATAAAATATACAGACAGCTCATAGTTAGCTCGTAGATTAGCAGTAATAATAATTATAATAAATACTTATGTGGTGCATTTGGAGTATATATTAATTTTTAAATTATTCTGTTATTGTGTCGATTGTGGTTATACTGTCTCAACTAGATAGTTTAACCAGAAAAAGGGTGCCGCTCAATAGGGAATATATATATATATATATATATATATATATATATATATATATATATATATATTTATATATATATATATATATATATATATATATATTTATATATATATATATATATATATATATATATATATATATATATATATAAATATAAATAATCTAAGAACAAAATAGCGTTCAAAAAAAGGACTCGATTTTTTCTTTATTATTATTTGCAATGTGGAAATTTGTATTACTATTACAGTCAAACGATACAAAATGAAGAAAAACCGTGTTATTATTATTAAATTACATGAAAATTCGCCATCAGTCAAAACTGACCTATGTTCTGTATACCACATGGCACATGGTGCCCACGGGTGACCCTAGTTGTCAAAATAATTATCCATCTGACTAAATTCTAATTATCTACATAAGGACTCATACGAAAATAGCATAGTATGTAAAAATACTAATCATAATTATTGCAAACTTTTTAATATTTACTGTCATAAATTTCATATACTATCACATAAATATTAGGTTATCTGAGAAACAGTAGTTAAACCACGAATATTCACGGCTTAAGTTGTCCGCGATAATCATCGTTTTAAACTTTGGTTAGCAATCCGTGCAATAAAATTGAACACATAAGTTGCTCTAAACTATAGTTAGGCGTGTTAACCTTGCAATATGCAAATGGCCATGACTGTCAGCAATATAATTTTTCCATAAGAAATGTCATTTTGATTCGATTTTTATATTTTATTTTAACGAACGAATAAATTTTATTGTTTAAGGGCTAGTAATTAGAAGAATATAATCTTTTATGAAAATTTATTTAGTAATTAGTTAAAAGAATTAAATAACAACAATATTATGAATCCATATGAAATCATATTGATTCGATATTGTTTCTTATTTTTGACGAAGGATTAATTGTTAATGGTTAGTTAATTTTTTTAAAATACCAGCTTAAATGACGTAATATTTTGTTGATTTAAACATATTTCGATATAGTTGTTTGATTTGGTTGTATTAACAAAATATATCTCACTGTGTATGTTTGTGTCTACGTATAAACAATGATTATGTTCAAGTTCGCGTTTTATTGGAGTATTTGTATTTTATTTTCGACGATGTATTTTTTATCCGGATATTTTGCATATATTATATTTTGGATGGGGCGGTGACCCTTTTTAAGTCGGGGTACGCGTGAGTCTTGATTAGTGATTCAAGTCACGAAAAGGCGAGCGATCACGTTTCACACACCGTTATTAAAAATTTGAGATCCCGCCGAAACGAATAAGGCCTTCTGTACAAACTTTATACAGTAAACGGGAATCTGCATACACTGCCCAACGTACTTGAGGTTAAGGTTTATCCAACGTATACATATATAAATTTGTTTATTGTGTTTTAAATAAATTCTACAATTTGCCAAGTCAAAAAGAAAAGAAATATAATAACAATAATAATAACAATAATAACAACAATAACAACAATAATAACAATAATCACAATAATAGCAATAATAGCAATAATAACAATAATAACAATTATAATAATAATAAGAAAAAGAAAAATACTTTATCCAAAAGTAATAAGCCGAAATACGTATTTCGACCATTAAGTTGTCATCATCAGTAGCAAAGAAATAGGAGTGTAACGTAATATCTCTGGCTAAGGCAAACACCAAAACGTGCGCTTTACCAGAATATCAAGGTTACATTGCCATGTATGTATAGTATTTTAGAAACATACATTGGTGTATCATGGCTTTATTCAAAAATTATTTCCAGTAAATTGTCAATTTTTCGAAAAAACTATAGTTGCTAGGAATTTTATTATTTTATAAAGTTTTCTCTAAATCGACTCCTAGTTGAGATGTGTAAAAAGAATTGAGGTTTTCTTTGACGGGATATACTAATCATAAATTCAAAACATCATATTTATATGTTCAATAAATTTGGCTATAGAGCGTTCATACACAAACACACAGGCGTCATTGAGAAAATGGTAAATATGAATTCTGTATATAGACATTGAATGTCGAGGTCCATTTTTTTTATCATTATACTTTCTTTTACATAACTTATAAGAAAGTAGCAAGTCATTCGCGGTCTTATCATTCAAAAACATTGTGTTCAATTCCTGGTTTTCGTAAGGTTTGAATTCAAATTACTTTTTTGTAAGTACCTGAAGTGCTCATAAATGGTCTGGGTATGAGTTATTCAGTTACTATTTGTATGGGTACGAGTTACTGAGAACGAGATATACAAAAATATTATAATCAGCAAATTATTATATTTTTTACGAAAGAACCTAATTCATTGGTGATGAGACGATGAATGTCTACATGTAATGTGAAGACTACATATATTATAACACAAATATATTATAACACAACTCATACAAAAATTATTATTGATTTAAAACAGTGAATGATGAAATACCTCTTGTAGTCCGAAATGTCGGGAGTTGAATAAATATTCTCTTTACCCATTACAACATAAAACCGCAGTCTTATAAATTAATGTAAATTATGTTTTTGTCTGTTTACAGTTCCACCAGTAGATGTCCAGGCGGTAGAAGGAAAGAGTGTAATGTTACCATGTGAAGTAACACCTCCAGGACACGATAAAGTGTATATGGTGTTCTGGTTTCAAGATGACGCAGGAATCCCGCTTTATAGGTGGGTTATAATAATAATTTTACTAGCAACATGTGCATAACATACTTCATGTATTAAATGTCATATTTCCCCTAATTCTTTACCAATGTAACCTTTAGTATATTAACGGCTTTATATTCATAAATCAAACAGTAATATCTTATCAGGCATTACAAATTCAGCAGCGCGGCGCCAACGACGAATATTATAAAGCGTTGTACGATCCGAAGCTAGTTATAGTTCAATTCTCCTGCCTAATAATAATATTCGAAAATATAAATGGAGGCATGTTAACGTTTCATAATCTCCATAACAGGGATTACTTTCGCTTGACAGTTGCCCAACTGATCCCGTGCCATGTCAGTTAAGCTAATGAAACATCAGGTGTTCAGTTCCCAATTACTATTGCAAAGTCCCCTATATTGTACTTTACCTACATGATGTCATTTTATGAACGGCCATCATTGATGTTTATAGTAGAGCAGTAACTCCCCTTTTCGAACTTTCATTATATGTCGTAGCTATTTTTACGATGCTTGGAATATTCCATAAGGAGTCATTTTGCAACATAGTGTATATTCGTCAAATCTTTAAAATATGCCGATCGTAAATAAAATTATAAACAATTTTGGAAATATTTATTTTAAATTTATTTCCGAAAAACTATAATGACAGAAACACATATCTATAATATTTTTATTTATAAAACATATAACGAATATCATATTGTGGTAATTTAAATACATATATATATATATATATATATATATATATATATATATATATATATATATATATACCTATATATATATATATATATATATATATATATATATATATATATATATATATATATATATATGTATATATATACATATAAGTAGACAGTTTGTTTGGGATATATATGTATATTAATATCTATCTTTTGAAAACTACGTATACTACAAATATATATATATATATATATATATATATATATATATATATATATATATATATATATATATATATATATATAAGTGGACAGTTTGTTTGGAATATATATGTATATTAATATCTATCTATTGAAAACTACGTATACTACAAATATATATATATATATATATATATATATATATATATATATATATATATATATATATATATATATATATAACTAATGGCCTACGAATTAGCGATTTAGTAGGGCTGTAAATATCCGACAATTATAGAACCGGGGTACCCGTATTTATTCAGAATGCAGTACACGAAATACCCGGAATTGGGGTACTCGAAAACTGGTACCCGTATCCAAAATACCATACCTGTATACCTGCATTCTGTATAAAAAAATTCGTATCCGCAAAACATCACCAACATTATTAATACTAAAAGAAATCATATTATTACTCACGGAATAGTTAATTCAAATGTCCACACAGTACATTGAAATTAAATAAAATGGCTTCAATGCAAAAAAGAACAACTTGGGAAAAAAATTACGTAGGCACTTCTTACACCAAGCCACAGTTTGACAGTCATTTCATATGTAATAAACAAAGAATTACAAATCTACAAATTTACCAAGAAGCACACTACAGCACAGAACCGATATATGTATAACAAACTACTTAGTTTGTATTGGGTTAAAATAATTGGCAAGACTTGTCCAAAGTACGAGGGTAATTAGCAAAAGCATTTAGTATATTTATGAGTATGACTAGCACCCGTGGCGTTTACCTCTTTCAGGTAAATAAAAAGGGTAATAATATGTAGTACAGATGGCCATTTTGGCTAGAGACACTTCCAGAAACGGGCAACCGCTCCATTGCTCGCTGGACATGGTCGACGTGCCAGCCCGGCTCTATGGCAAACATACCACAAGCACATAGTAATTGAGCTCTTCTCGTCGTTCTCCCTTCATATATCACTGGTTTATGTTAAGCAACTAACTTTTATTTTTGTTGTTACACAACAGATAGGTACGTATTTACACGTTGTAATAAAGCCTTACACAGAGAACTAGTCCAGGTTGTACCTATAAGTTTTCGCTTCCACTGTTTGTAATCGTGTGTTTAACATTTCCAGAATCCTTTCTTTACTTTATTTTACAGAGTAATAAATAAGTATTGTAAACATGAAAAATTTCGAACTCGAAATTTCAACGGATGTACATGTTTTGACCTTCCCTGACTATTTTCGGAATGACGTCTGTGAACGCTTTAGGGCCAAAACTGTCTGACGAAAAATTATGAACCTGCAAACTTAAGACTTGTATATGCCCTAGATGTGCAACTCTTCTTTTTGAAAAGAGTTTTCAAACCAGAAGTGCATGTTTACTCTATGCATTTTTTGTTCTATCTCCAGTAACACTTGAACGGCTGCACTTATGGCAAAAATAGTAAGGTTCATAATGAAAGATATTAATATTTCGCACAACTTTTGTTTGAAACATTTCTTCATAATTTGTACCAGTTATGAGAAAACTGCTACGAAAAACCTCAAATATCTTATTTACGTTGCCATAGTGATACCTACACTTATGACAAATGTTATTATTTTTAAATCGGATCAACCATGAGTTACATCATTTGTTTCTTGTTCATTGAAAACAAACAAGCATTACATTAACAGTTATCTGTATGAATTAATATTTAAAATATTGATTTCTTATTAGAATAAATTGTATCAGGTAAATTATTATAGAATCAATTTACATTATATATTTGCTAACATAATTAAATAACAATTTCAGAGTTTTACTGTGGAGTTTGACAGTTTAAGAGTGAATACGATAAGTACTTCAAATACAGATCCATTATAAATTGGTATAATTATCCAGTTATTATTAAGTTATAGTAATTTAATTTGAATTTTTATTTTATATTGGTAAGCAAAAGATTTTGTTATCACTTAATAATAATAATTATTATCTGCGCCCGTTTTTGCCAGGAAAGCAAAATAGACATTTCAGAGTATTCCTGTAGAGTATTGGTTAGTTTGACCATTTGTTTGGGATATATATGTAAATTAATATCTATCTATTGAAAACTACGTAAAAGAAAGTTGAGTGCAGGCCACTCCAGATATTTTTTCGTTTTATTTCTGCCTGGTTCTGAAAATGTATATCAACTAATAAATAGAATGAGTGAGACATGATTTATTTGTTTTGAAACATTTACAAAAGCCAAGTTTAGACATTTAAGAAACAATTCTTTTTAATTAGTCTTTTTGTAAGATTGTAACGAGTGCGTTGGTACTTTGCGAAGTAATGCAATCTTAAAAGGTTAATATCATTTCGAAAGAAGTAAATTGAATCGCACCGACAAATGTTTGTGCGCGCTAACACTCTGTGAATAAGTTAGTTCTTTGATGTTGTTTGACTGCTGCAAAAATTAATTAAAGACCGACAAACCTTCCGATTTCTTCTCATTCTCTTAAATACCTACATTTCCGCCAGCTACGAGCGTTGCAACTTCAACCGACAAATTTCAAAGTAGTCCCCTTCCGAAATATAACAGGTGGCACAAATTAATCTGTTACATAGAATATAGAACAAGAGATTTTCACGGAAACACATATTTTGACCATTCATGAATAGTCAAGTGCGATGTCGAGAAGGTCAAAAAGTGTATTTTCTTTCAAAAAATTTCATGATTACAATACTTTTAGGTAACAGCCAAGATAGTAAAATTGCTAACCCGAAGCAAATCACTGTACTTCCAGCTAGGTTTTATTTGTGTTTATTATTATTAGTACACCGCTAGTCCTCCTTCGTTGGATATGGATTGTGCTCTAACGAAGACTATATTTTGTGTAAGTGACTATATATTTTGAGTATATCGATGCTGCTTTAAATTCTACACAAAGTGTTTTTTAATTATTGCGCAAACATTTTCTAGCTACGAACTATATGCAGATGTAAAAAATGCATGTAACTGATTTTTTTGTCACCAGCTGGTATATATTTGCTCGTGCCAGATTGGCAAAAGCCTGAAGTACTACAAGGTTAAACTGGCCGTCTCACTTCAACCAACTGAACATTTGAAGAGGGTTGCTTCCTATGTATTGATAATATGTGTCAGAAAAAAGTTTTTCATGTATTTTTCCCATTAATAAATATACTAGTGGTTTCACAGCCATGGGGAATTTTTGTAGGAAGTTGATTCTGGGTCATGTGTTTCTTTTTCTTTCGTGTGTTTTATTTTTATTTGATTGCGTTTTCTTTTTCGTCGCGTAGAGTTGTTCACAAGTGTTCCCATAATGATCGTTCGACACAAAAGTTGCACCCAAGTTGACTTGATTTGTTTTAAAGTGCATATATACATCGTCGTACAGAGTGCTACGTACTTTAATTGACATTTAATTCTTTAGCTGAATCAATTCTGCACTTGCATGCACGTGAACGTCAATTATTGTTGGAATTCAATTTGTTCTAGATGTTTATAGACCTCCTTTATACGTACTCTAACACTCCAAATAGCGTAACTATTATAATCGATAGTTACTAAATCTATTTGAGAAGCTTACATCTTTCAAGTTAAATAAATATTGAGGCTATTGCACAGAAATACATTTATAGGTTCAATTTATTTACAATTTCTGCTAATTTCTCTGTTAAAATTATATATTTGTCATCTGTGCGGTTTTCTCTCCAGGAATTCTCAATATTTTGGCACCATGGTGTATTTTTCAGCTTTGATTATATTTACGGGATACCAATTTTCTATTGTGACGCATTTAATTATTTTTAACCAGTTTTAGACGGACAAATATGTCATGATTTTGGTCATATTTTTAACAACTTTTACATCAAATACAAGTATATGTTTGTTAAAAACCAGCTTTACAAACCAAATTTGCAAAAATAGAAATATATTATCAAGAAAACACCTATTAAGTATTCTAAACGTAAGGAAACTAAGCATGACATATATATATATATATATATATATATATATATATATTTATAAATGAAGAAATGTTTGGTATATAGGATATTTTCACGGACACCTATTAATATTGCTTGGAACACAGCTTGGGTAATGTTAGTCTAATTATTGATATCCTAAAAAATTATTATTATCACAAGTTGCTCAGGAAAATTTTCAGAAATTAAAGAATTTTTCCCAATACCAACTTGATCGAGTATACAGAATACATATACCGTGAGTCGGAAAATTGATCAACTCCAAGTAAAGCATATGAATATTGTATTTGTTCTTTCTTGTACGAGAATCATACAAGTTTGTTTGGAAAATAAATAAGATCTCTCAAGAAATTTGGTTATTTGAAGATTATGATCCAGTATATATATATATATATATATATATATATATATATATATATATATATATATATATATATATATATATATATATATATATATATATATATATTATATATATATATATATATATATATATATATATATAATATATATATATATATATATATATATATATATATATATATATATATAAATATAAATATATATTAAATTTATTATAAAATTTTACAAACATAACTTGGATCTGAATCATATTGCATATTACAATGATAATGATAATAATCTTGAAATGGTTGATTTAATTATTGACAGAATATGCGATGATATCATTCCTACCTTTTAGATAATTTAAGTTTCTTTGTTATTGTTTAACAAAACAAACTATATTACAATATTTGGAGCATATGAAACGCTAATCAGTAACTAAAACTTTATTAAATGTAAAGGGAAATCTTAGTATGAGAAAGTCGAGTGAAGATCAATCTTGATTGATCTTCACTCGACTTTCTCATACTAAGATTTCCCTATACATTTAATAAAGTTTTATTGTATTTTAAATTCATGCTGCCAATGCCATGAAATAATATCAATATAAGTGGTTACTAGGGAAACGTCAATGAAGCATGTCTAAATTTTTACGCGATTTTTCAGCAAATGGTTAATTTTTCAAATAAAATATGCTAAATATTTTTCTTCTTCGGGATAAACAAATCAAAAATTGAAAACATCATATCGTCCTCCTTATTATAATAGCTCATAATTCGCAAAGAATGTAAATTGATGTATTCCTTGTTATTGGCAAATACGTTAGCCACGCCACATCCCGTGTTTCCAGAAAAATTACACTAATAGTATTTATCAAATTTTAATATTCCAAACCTGAAAGTAAGATACCAGTGTGTATAAAGTCAGAGAATTGTTTTATTACTGAACGTTATGATAAATTACTCAATGTATTTCATAGACGCATAGAATATAAGGACACAATAAAAATGCTCTCTTGCAAAAGTATGATATATTAAATACGGGGTATAAGAATTAGAAGGACGATATTCTTATGTTCAATGGTATATGTAGACAAACAGACAAACAGACAAATAGACAAACAGACAAACAGACAAATAGACAAACAGACAAACAGGCAAACTGACAAACAGGCAAACATAAAAACAGATACACAGAAAACAGATAAGCAGACAAACAGAAAAATAAAGACAGATAAATAGACAGACAGGTTGGTAATAAATAATTTTTTTTTTTTAAATAAATCATTAAAGCATGTATTTTCTTGTTTTAAACATATTTTAAACAATTAAAAAATAAAACATTTAAAACATCAAATCAAACATGTCTTAAACAGTTACCAATTTAAAAATAAAACTAAAATCAGGGAAAAACTATTAAACTATTTTATAATTACAAAATAAATGATATTAAAATATATTACTTTATTCATGAATACCATGCATAAGTTATCAAAAATTGACCATAATAATAAATAAGATAATTCAAGATATTTGATTTACTGTGTGCAACACATGGGAGGGAAAAGAGGAATATGTCTAAAAATTAAACATCGAAATATATAATACTATGATACCAATATATTTCAAATAAAATTAAAACCATAATCCTTTTAATTATTTAAACTCTTTTATGGTAAGTATAATATATTTTACTTACAACTGAATTTATCCTCGTCGCCAATGAAAGAACGTGCATTCTCTATTGTCGGTCTCAGGTTGAAATGGCACTGTGGCAGGCATAGCAATGTTAATCTTACGGAGAATTTTGTACAATGTTGCCACGTCTTCCAATACAATTGGTTTTACGATGTTATTTTCTGTAAGGGTTCTATACCTGGAAGACGATAATTTTTTATTTTTTGATAACTAAATTAGCAATTAATATTATTATTTAATTTACAAATTAACAAACAAATTAAATAATACTTGACAACAAAATTTGAATTAAAAAAATCGGATAATATTTAACGAAAATGAGAAATAAATATTTTCAAGATCGTGTGCTAAAATTGGCAATTCAAAAGTTAATTTTCGGTAAATATCATCCAAATTTTATAATACAAATTTCTTTTTCTAATTATTCTTATTTGATATTATTATGTGAATTTAAAAATGTATTTCAATAAAAAATTGTTAACATCATCATAGTATTGAAAATATACCCTGCACACAATGGTATATAAAGTTAATAGCCCTTTCTACTTGTATGATGTATCTTTTCTTATTCGCACGGATAGAATACGTTTATGTATGTCTCTCTGTTCCACTCACAGCGCTTATGGGAGAGATATTGCAACCCTGTTTTCCGTATAGCCCTACACTGCCATTTGAAAATGAAATCGGTTATAGTTTCACTACACTTCACTATTCACTGGTAAAAAGGTGTGGGAATAATACACTCTTTGATACTTCTATAACACACAACCCGCACACTCCGATTCTCGGTCACTAATGTCTATTTCTCTATCCCTTACCGAAATCGATGTTTCTTACGTCAGAGCTTACAGGTTATTGTCGTCTTTAATATGTGACTATTATACACTATAATTTCTTTATAACATGTTTAAAATTAAAGCGTTTTAAATATAGTCGATGTGTTTAAAACAAAATGCTTTAAATATGCCAACCTTGGCAGTCAAACACATACACACAAACAGACGTCGTAAAGGAAATAGTTAAAATGGATTCAGGGACTCTAAATATGAATATTTCTATTAATATTTCAAGATCTAATAATGTTGACGGTGTCATTCGTATATTATTGCAATCTTAGCTCTCTACTAACGGAGTAAATAGATGCACAAGTGCTAAATCTAGTGGTCGATTCAGGCCCCAAAACGGTCATACATTCGGGCGGTAATTGAGATAACGAAGACGGCCCCAACTAGCTGCTACACTAGCGCCACGTCGCCATCACCGTTGAGACCCATAAACACTTACAACACCAGCCACCCTTAACTATGGCACTACATGGAAGGAGAGGATACGTGCATGTTACGTTAAAGTTACATTTGTATGCATGACAACACCGTTTTGGTAGATAAAAATGTTGTTATTTTAAGTAGCGGTTAGGGATATACACTAGCAGTGCTAAATAGATTTTCTTTACATGAGTGTGCAGTTTCAGAAAGGCGTTTCTTCTAATATAAAATACATTCATACATTTAAAATTACTTTTTACTTTCCTAGCCGATGTCTACAATAAAGTATTGTAATAGTGAATAATTTCAAATCCGAGATTCTATCGAGTATACAGGTCTTAAGCTGTCCCAAAATAATATTGCCTATTTTCAAAATGTCACCTGTGTGTATGAATAATGTCTATGCATTTGTCTGTCTGTATACCTGTGTACGTGTGTATGTGCACAAGTTCCTTGTATTTTACTACCTGGAAAACGGTCCGAGTTTGAAAATATGCGCATTTTGACTATTGGAGATAGTTAATTACGAAAGGTGCGTAGTTTGGTTAAAGTTATCTTTGAGTTTATTCCGTGTAACTGATACCAAGTTGCACTGTGTAAAGTAAAGGGACGCTTAGTTGAACTCAATTATAAGCGTTGACAGTGCAACCGGGCATTATTATGTTACAAATCCAATATATATTTGGTTGTTATCTTTATGCTTGCGTCAAATAACTTCATTTCTGAAAATGTGGCAGTCTACAATAGGGAGAACAATACCTTGAGTTTGGGGTGATAATCGCTGCTACATTACGTACACACATAACCACCTCGGTTTGGCATAATTGCAAACCACTTTCTCTCTCACACACATTGTATGACACACACACACACACACACACCGTGTGTTATACTAAAGTATAGAAGCTCACCGTGTAATCCCAAACACTCCCGCTATAAAACGTATAACTATTGTTACAACTCTAATTACAACGGCACAATATATACGAGGCGTTGGTGCAAATAATTACTTTCTTTTATTTATACACATTGGCATCTTTTTACTAACGTTCAACTCTGGTTTCACAACAAATGAGATACAGCTGTGTGAAAAATGAGTCACTCTGTCTACAGCAATCTATCAGGTATTGCATATTGCAAACATCGTTTTAGTGATCAATAATTCAGGATGATGATAAGAAGAGTAAGGTTGAATATTTCACTAGATTTGGACACACGTTGGTGAATATGTTTTACATCATTTTCATTTATATTGAGCGCGTACAAATTCGTTAGGTTGAGGGTTGACTTTATTCAATAGATTTTTTCATAAATAATGCCTGTGGTTAAGAAAATATATATTAAAAAATTCACCAAATTATTATTTTATGTTATAAACTGAAGGCGTTAGTGCCTGTAGGTATGCTTGTATATTTACTTTAAACTACATACATACACATATATATGTATATAACGCTTGTGTTATTCTGATAACATGATTTTAGATCGTAATTTTGTTGCAATCAGATTTAGCGTGTGGTCGAATATAACACTTCATCATTATTCCGATTCCTTAGATGACGTTATATCCAACATTCACTGCATATGATAAAATATTGGCTATTTACAAACAATATATAGACTAGAGATTCATAAAAAAAATAAAATAATGGTTGTGCCTAACACAGAACTTATTTTTATGTTTTAGTAGTAGTTTAGATGCGATAAAAAATATAAGATCTTAAATTTAACAAAATATCTCGATCATTGATATACGGAATGGTTTCGTTCCATTTTTCAAATTTAGCATTACAAAATTTCTATTTTGTCAAAGCTTGTCATTTATAAACAACTATATTCTTTATCAAGAATCAATAAAAATTTCAAAATACTTTGGCTATTTTTATCAATTTGCATATAATAATTTTGTAGCAATGTACTAAGACCCAAAAATATATATTCCTTATAGAAATACAGGATATAAAATAATATAATATTGCATTCATGTAATATGTGCAATAATCATTTAAAAATTATTGGAATTTTCTTATTTTTGGTATTTATACAGAAACAACTAAGTACCAATAATAAATAATAGGCATGTGGCAAGCTTTTGCTGTGGAGAAAATGACATATACATCTTAATTTTGAACTCATTTAATTACTATTACCGGTATCAATTTACTAAATAACGCTCAACTTCAATAGTTTATCAATATTGAAATTTGTATCAAGAATTTCAAATTTTAGAACCAGATTTTTGTAGCTTTGCCACTTTATTGTAGCAGTGTTGTATGTAATGCATAAACAATATTGATATACGTATGTGAGGATATGTCCACTTTTGACAAATTGTCTGATTGTGTTTTCAAATAACCAGTAACACTCATGATTAATAATAATGTACATTTGTAACACTAACCTTTCGCTTGCCACATGCCTATTATAAAGAACATAAGACAAAAAAAAAAGGTTAGGTAACATTTTTCTGAGAGCTAACAGCGTTACCGAATCTACATATGAAAATAACTAAAATGTACTACCAACATGGTAATAGCCCTAACCCACACTCCCGATAAGCCTATAGGCGAAGTATCGTCATAGGCCTATAAGGCGCGAAAATTAAATAATTCTTATCTTCTGTAATATGAAGATTTCAGAAAAACAAAAAAAAAAAATGTATAGATTAAAATATTGTTTCCTTTCAATATATATATATATATATATATATATATATATATATATATATATATATATATATATATTTATATATATATATATATATATATATATATATATATATATATATATATATATATATATATATATATATATATATATATATATATATAGCCACATGGCTATTGTAATTTCTAAACAAATTCAAATATTTCAATTGCAATTTTTAGAGAATGATACACTTCAGGACAAATCTTTAGAAATAATAGCTGTTTAAAATTAGAAAATCTGAAGTTGCTCTGTAAATGCAGCTATTGCCAAGAAAGTAAAAAAATTACTCGAATAAACGAGCACTTTCGGTTGAAATATCCTTTTAGAAATAGGTTTTCAATTCTAGGGTACACAGATCATTGACAGACGCAGGCAACATAGACTAACACGCAGACGTTATTGAGAAAATAGTCATTATTAATTCAAAAATACTCAAAAGAAAGATATATATATATATATATATATATATATATATATATATATATATATATATATATATATATATATATCTTTTTCTTTTGAGTATTTTTTATTCTATTAATTATCTTAAAATCGATTTTTTTGGTGGCCCCTATACTTACTTATTACTTTGTAAAACAAAGTAAAAACAATATAATATCATTAATTCGATAAGAACCGAAGTGAAGCCCGTTCTACACTATCCAAGTTTCATACTAGAAACTAGTACAAGTTTTAGTACTAGAATCTAGTATGAAATTTGGATACAAAATAGTAAAGTACACAGTACGGTGAGATATTCGTGTTCTTTGTCTAAAACAGTTCTACCAATTTTTATAAATTTGACATTGAGGTTAAGTGCAGATAATTAATTTTGTTGTGTTATTCTGACAAACTAACCTAAAATTAAAAAATATCATAAATATAAACATATTACCCTTATAACTTTCTTTTACGAAGTAATAAGTAAGTATTGTAATCATGAAAAATTTCGAACTCGAGTTCTCAACGGACATACATGTTTTGACTTTCTCTGAATCGAAAACTATTTTCGGAATGACGTCTGTATGTCTGTCTGTGTGTGTGTTTGTGTGTCTGTGAACGCTCTAGAGCCAAAACTATCGAACGAAAAATTATGAAACTTCAAACTTAAGACTTGTATATGCGCTAGATGTGCACTATCTATTTTTAGCTCGCCGTACGTAGTACCGAAGAAGCTAAAGCATTCGGTCGTGTGTCTGTAGCATTCTCTGATCAAAAAATTTCATTAAGAAAAAGTGTTCGTCTCGTCGCACAGTGGTTCCAAATGCCGAAAAGGTGGCCAAAAGTCCCCAAAATCAATCTTTGATCTGTGGACTTTTTGGGGTCTAGTTATGTAGGTTGGTACCTGGTCTATTAGAAACTGCGTTTCATAACCCTCAAACTTGCATGTGGAGCTCTCGACACGCATTGTTTTCCGAACGCAGCGCGCAAGAGGGCCTGAGCGCTCTATAGCCGCGAACCAAGTTTTTCGTGTGAAAGTGACCTGGAATCAAAAGAAATGGCTTCTTCTAACGAAAGTGAATACTTTTCAATGTTAAAATGTGTTGACAGTAAATTGTCATGCGTATTTAACTAATGTAGCATGTAGAACTAGTTGTTCCAGTTCCAAATGTAAAGTTTAACATTAGATAACTCAAAAGTCCCACGACATCCCACACTCTAACAATTTTTTTCGTATTATTTAACTATTTTTTAATAATTTGAAAATAAGGGGAGCTGCCCAAGTTTGCCCCATTTTTTTTAATTTTTGTCCGCCATATTGGATCCGCCATATTGTTTTTTGAAATTTTATATAAAGATTCTTCGTCACCGACCTCAAAATACCCTATACGAAGTTTTATGAATATATGACCATTTTTAAAAATGTTGTCCGCCATATTGGATCTGCCATTTTGTTTTTTTGGAATTTTATATAAAGATTCTTCGTCACCGACTTCAAAATACCCTATATACGAAGGTTTATGAATATATGACCATTTTTAAAAAGAATGTCCGCCATTTTGTTTTTTGAAATTTTGAGTACAGATTTTTTATCAGCGACCTCAAAATACCCTTCATACGAAATTTCACGCAATTTGAATAACGTCTTCACATTTTGGCCACCTTTTCGGCATTTGGAACCACTGTGCGTCGCCCTGATTCCGAAAATGTATATAACTTATATACTTGGATGTTAGTCGTCGCTCGGTATCTCGTAAGACCAAATTTGTGCCCTCTACTCCTCTGAAGGTACCGGAACGATTCACTCCAAATTTGGTACACATATTATTTGGCATCCCATTTGAATCCGCTCGCAGTTTAAATCCAATCGTCCGTATATTTCCCGAGTTATAGGGCCCCAAAATTTGGAGCCTCCCTTAATACTGCCCTTATAAAAATAATTGAAACCCCCAAAAATTTTACTAATAATTCTAAGATATTTTTTGTCTACATGATTTTTTCATTTTGTTAATCCAAAGCCCGAAAAAAATTATTAAATATTATAATTTTGAATTTTAAAGTATGAACTAAAATTTCTTTTTATCAATATAATCTAAAATTAAATGTAAGACTTTTTACACCTATAACATATTTTCAAATTGTTAACCAAAAGGCCATAATAATTAAAAACCACTGCTCGCAACGCATATTTTACCTAAGGGCGAGCTCTACGCGTTGGTGCGTTTTACGCGAACCAAATCTTGTTAAAAGGAATATTAAAACCAGAAATGTATGTTTACTCTATACATTTTTTGTATCCAATATCACTAGATCGGTTACACTTACGGCAAATATAATTATGTTCATAATGAAAGATATTTATATTTCGAACCAGTTTTGTTTGAAACATTTCTTCAAAAAATTTACCAGTTGCGAGATAAATGCTACGAAACATTATACATATCTTGTTTACGTCGCCATTGATTCGCATGTAGCTTATAAAATCGAATCATCTTCTATTTTGACAGGAAAACAAAATAGACCCAATTAGATAAATGTCATTTCAGGATATTTCTGTAGAGTATTGGTTAGTTTGATAGCTGGTTTTTGTTTATAAAAAGTATGTAGTACACAAACTTTGATGTGATTTTATCTAATTTACATTATCCAAGTTTCATACTAGATTCTGGTATTAAAACTTGTACTAGTTTCTAGTATGATACTTGTATAATGTAGAACCGGCTTTATAGCACCTACTAATAGGATCTCTGATTCATTTAATATTCACAGGCTTGCATACAAATATTTTATTTTATAAAGGATGACTGTGCGAATGAAACAGGGTTGCCAAAACAATTAAAACATTAGAATGAAATGTCTGTGAGAGAATTCCAATCGTTTTCGGGTGCGGAAAATAGACGAGTGGGGATTTGGGGGTAGGGGAACTGACCTCCGTATAAATTAAATTCCGTTATAAATAGTTTCGTGAGTTGTGTAAATGATTCAAATTCAACTAGCGGACTTTGTGGTCTTTCATGCTGCCGAATTTACAACCATCTCTTCTACTTTTTACTTTGACACGATGTGATGTGTTAAATATTCGGTCAATTGTCTGTTACTATCTAAGAATAGATCTTCGCAAAAAATTCTAAATCGGCAGCCGATTCGGGACAGCGTTTCACCAAGACAAAGATAAGACAAACCATATTTTATCTTGATTAACAAATTCTGGCATATGTTCAGATGAAGGCACATAAAATAATCTACAAATTAAACATGATTCCAAACGTACAACGCACCGATGCGTCCAGCTCGCCTTATGAGTATAATATATGCGAAGCGAGCAGCGGTTTTTAATTATTATGCCCTTTTGATTAACAATTTGAAGAAATGATATAGATATAAGAAGCCTTACAATTTTTTGTAGATTACTCTGATAATATAAATTTTAGTGCATAATTCAACATTTAATAATTGTTTCGGGCATTTGGTTACAATATAAAAAAAATCTTGTAGATATAAAATATCTTAGAATTTACAGTAGAATTTTCGAGTGAATTAATTTATTTTATATAAGTACAGTTTTAAGGGGGGCTTTTAACATTAGGGCCCTATCACTCGGGAAGTATACGGGCGAATGGATTTAAAAGGCAAGCGGATTCAAATGGGATGCCAAATAATATGTGTACCAAATTTGGTGTGAATCGCTCCGGTACCTTCAGAGGAGTAGAGGTCACAAATTTGGTCTTACGAGCGAGCGACGACTAACATCCAAGTATATAAGTTATATATATTTTTGGAATCAGGGCGACGAGACGAACACTTTTTGCTTATGAGTTTTTTGATCCGAAAATGCTACAGACACTCGAGCTAAAAAGAAATATTACCCTACGATGTTTTGGCATTAAATGGCGAGCTTCTTAATTTTTTCAAAAATGGCCGTATGAAGTACCGAAGAAGCTAAAAGACCAAATTTGCGCAAAATTTATTGTTGCAATCATCCAACAATCAATCAACATTTTATATTTCAATATTATTATTAAATTTTTTTACCTTCAACAATTGCAAATAAATTTAATATGTCTTATAATTTTTTTGTGGATTATTTTGATGTAATAATTTATTTCTTTCTTGGTTGCGATTTTAGTAAATCGTTGCCTAACTTGCAATAAACAAAGATAAATAACACATAAAGAAATGACGTTTTATTACTATGAGAAAAAATTACAAATATGACATGATTTCTTCGTTCAATAACTGTTTTTCTTCAAAATATTTCATTTAAGCCTAAGGGTTCACAATTTGAAAAAACTTTAGTGATATAAAATATCTTAGAATTTTAAGTAAAAAATTCTAAAAAATTTAGAGGTAGACTAAGGGCATAATTTAGGAGTGTTCTAAATTTTGGGGCCTTATAACTCTGGACCTGTACTGACGATTGTATTTATAATGCGACGAGAACTTCACGGGCGTAGAAATTATATGTATATCAAATTTCATTAAAATCGGCAAGGTACCTTCAGAGGAGATACGTCCACAAAGTTGGTATTGTGAGCGACACAAACCAGTCATATAAGTTATATACATTTTCTTAATCATGGTGACGAGACAAACACTATTTGTTAAGAAAACTTTTTGATCCGAGTTTATAACAGATACATGACCAAACTCTATAGCTGTCTTGTACTATCATACAACGAGCTAACAACATCTACTTATACACAGATAACCTGATATAAAATAATTTTAAAATTTCAACTTTTTTTTTTTTTATAGAACTTGGGCTTACAATTTGAAAAAATGTAATGACATAAACATAAAACATCTATCTTAGAATGTTTAGTAGAAAATTCTAAAATTGTTAAAAGTTGACTATGGGCAGTATTTAGGAGGGTTCCAAATTTTGGTGGCCTATAACTCCGGTCCTGCACAAACGCTTGGATTTAAAATGCGACGGGAACTTTACGGGCGTGGAGATTATATGTATATCTAATTTCATTAAAATCGGCACCATCAGAGGAGTTGCGGTCACCAACTCAGGTCTTACGACCGACCTAGCGAGCGAGCAAGATACGTACATACAAGTATATGAGTTATGTATATTTTGGGATTCAGGGCAAAATTACAAGAAGTTTTTGTTAAGACTATTTTTTGATCCGAGCATGTTACATGCACACGACCGATCACCATAGCTCTTTTGTACATTTTGTACGGCGAGCTAAAAAGATATAAACACAAAAAATTCAACTTCCCGGTTGCATTACTTTTCTTAACTTTTTTCGCTAATTTCTTTCTACTAATGTGCTTTATGATATATTGAATAATGAATTACATTTTTGAGAATCAACCAATGTTGTTAAACAAATTAGTTTTTTTAAACTATTAATTAAAAGTTAGTGTTTTTTTTTTTCTATAGAACGTAGGCTGATCTCTTTACCCATAAATGGAACCCCAGCCTGTTATAAACAAGGGGTAATAGTTTGAAGGGCTGATTATCTAAGCAAAAACTTTCTTTAAATTTTTAGTTAATGTGATTTAGGTTGCTTTGGTTAAACTCTCTCACGAATCAGGTGCCAGATCAAGTAGCTGGGTTTACTCTCATGAAATTTCTTATACGTACATATCAAGGAATATGCAAAGATATTTTGTAGGTGTGTAAAGTTGTTTTACAATATTAAGTTAACCCATGAGCACCATGTGCCCATTTTATATACAAAGTACAGTTCACACATCACCGTATGAATACAACTTGTAAATAAAATTTAACAGGTACAACGCACAATTCAAGTGTTGATTTAAAGTATAAATGTAATTATGAAGTTATGTAACAATTGACGGGTAGCGATTGCTGTAGAACTATGTTTGTAAATGTAGTATTTAATAATGGATACACCATATAAATAAAGCATTCTATTTACATATATACACACACACGTATACGAACGTACGTTATACGTACAGTGAGACATTTCGCATGAATTGTATTGTTGCAATCTATTCTGTATTGTATGCCAATGAATCAATATAAATATTACCTTATCTCATCAAAAATCAGAATTATAAATTTATCCACTCTGTTTCTATTTTAACAGATTATTTAACGTAGAATTCTAATAACCTCATTATATATTATATATATCATTAATAAATTACCCAGAAATGTTTGTATGTGAGTATGTAAGTGTGTGTAGAAAGCTTTTTTTGTAAAAATACAAATTGGCATAGACGGGGATCGACCTCACGACCTCCAGGGTAAGAGGGGGGAGTCTTAGCCACCATGCCATGGAGACAAATGAGAATGTTATATATATATAATATCAAGTAGTTTATACTGAAATAAAAGACTACACAACAGCAATTAATAATAAATTGTATGGAATTAGCTGTAGGCTCTCGTTGAAACATGATTAAATATAAAATAAAACACACTCGGTTAGTTTCAAAATAATTTTTAATATACTATACGTATTTCGGCTAAAGTGCCATCATCAGGTATGTTACAAGAAGGTTACAAGTGGACTATATAATAATTTGTCAATTTATAAATTTCTAATCAAGTAATCTGCCCTACGTAAAAATAAAAGGTTATACGTCAGAATAATTAACATGTCAATTTTGAATATATTCCGAATCTTCAAAATGCATATCGAGTTGTGTATATTGTGCCATTGTGTTTTAGCATAGGACCCATTATTACTTTTAAAACTGCCGTAGCACTGCAACTCTGAATGTGCCAGTGTTAGATTCTGAACTAGCCTGATTATTTGATTCAAAAATAATAACGAATCAAATGTCATTTCATTGAGAGTGTTGTGTAAAAAGGTTTTTAATACACATACTTTTTGAATAATCGATTCACTTAGAAAACAGAAACCGTAAGTAAATTTATAATCTCGATATTTGTGTAATAACACATTCATGGAGACTGTTTTAATGCACGTATACAAATGTTCAAAATTTTGTTTGTATTATTCAGTTCGCAGTAATACCGCAGTTACAACATCTAATAAAAGCAATAGACAAATTATGAAATAATATTAGATTTTTGAAGAGGTAACAAAGCTAGCGCCGGTTTTTTCGCAGCAAAATATTTTATAACTAAGTTACATCTGTCAATTTAGTTGCTGTGTTTCATTTTAATAATTAAAAAAGGCAAAACCCATCTAATTATTAAATCAACATAAACATTACTTTTATGTATTAATACAGAATTTGTTATTTGTTTCTGAAAGTGAATACAGTCATTCAAAATTCGAATAACAACATTTTTATTCATGTTGACAAATATCGTAACTTTATACTATAAACTTCAACCAAAGACAGATGTCGTATTCAAAAATTATCGAAATTGGCGGGAAACAGGCGTTCAATGGGGTATTATATTTCGCTGCTGCTAGGCAAAATCTGCTGGCTTAATTTACTAGCTTACTAACTTCATTGAACACCGCACCTACTGCATGAAGTACGATCAAGTAGTACTTCAAAGTTACCGCGCTTCTTCGGACTGTGTTATCAAAAGAATTGTTTTAATTTTATACATTTATGCAAATAATGATTATTAACAATTTTAATTAACTGTACAAATTTCAGAAAAGAAAAGAAAAATTATTTTATAATATTCAATAATTTATAGTCACTTAAAAATTAATAAAACCAGGCATCAAATTATTAAATAATATTAAATGTGCATTCTACAATATATTTAACTTGTAATAAATGCAGTAAATAAATTTATAAATTATATAATAAACAGATTCTTGTAGAGTTAATTTAAACATATTTAGATCCTGATTGGCTGGAAAAATATATCAAATTATTAATATTTTTTTTTTTAGATTTGCTATACAAACTGAAGGAAAACCGGGGAAGGGGAATCCTTTATTTTTATATAATTTACAAGAGAATTCTCCACCAGTCAAAACTGCCCTATAAATTGTGTACCATATGGGCATACGGTGCCCACGGGTGACCCTAGTATATATATATTAACACTCAGAAGCATGTGTTTGTTTTTATTATTGTTTGTTCATATGTGAGTTAATATGTGTAGAACGTCATTTTTGTAAAAATGTAAACTGGTATGGGCAGGAATCGAAACCAGACCTTCATTGTGAAAGTCGAGAATCTTAACCATTACGCCATAGCTAAATAATTAATTTTCTGTGTTTACTCAAAAAAACTGTCCAACAATCTTGATATATTTCAAGAATTTGTAAACATTTTACTGGCGGGTTAAAATATTTATATTTCAAATTGATTATTTTTATAGGATTGAATAATTGTATTTTATCATTCATTTATCTGTCTACTTTGAAATTGACAAACACGAATCAAACAACAAAATGAAATGTCAAAGTAAATAATAGAGAACATTATACAACATATGATTTTAATACTTTTATAAACAAACGGAAAACAATAACAATAAAATAATAAAATACAAGACAATCAAACTGCACAATAATTAAAAGCAAATATTCTTAAACAAATCTCGAAACTAAATAAACTTTACACTTCAACTAGAGTAATCAAATGCAACTATCGAACTTAATTCATCATCTTAATTTCTCAACTGGCCAAACGTAACTGGTTCTACCAACACTGGCAAAAATATCTTCTTAACTCTCTGACGGCTAAATCGTAATTCACTTAAGATTTAAATTTTTGTCCCGAGGTATTTCTAAAAGTGACCATGGGGGTAGCTACCCCCGCCACGCCCTCCAACGGGCCAGAGCATACAGTGACACATACCGGAAAGAAACCATATGCGTGTACCGTTTGTAAGAAATTGCTTGGTGGTAAACAAGCGTTAACACTACATATGCGCAGACATACGGGTGAGAAATCATATACGTGTACAGTGTGTAATTGTTCATTCATTCAGAAAGCAACGTTAACACGCCATAAACTAACACATATTGGAGACGTGCCGTATTCGTGTAAACTTTGTCATATTTCGTTTAATACCAAAACCACTTTAACGAAACATATGTGGACGCACGTTGAACAAGATTCGAGTTCATCTGATGATGAAACTGTGCTAGCTGATTATGTCACAGGTTCGTAAGACACACATTTGAACAAATGTTCCGCTCATGTAAATCGTGATATATTTATTATGTATTTAGTACACACATTTATTGGCAACTTTTTTTAGTCCCATTCTTTTCATACAACACAGTTCATTAATGTACATACGTACTATTCATCAAAATGATAATAGGTAAAAGATTCATTTTTGAAATTACTTTTTAAATCACTCGAATATTTCATTGGGAAAGTAAATTATTTCAAATATTCGGAAATTTAATATCACTATATTATTCATCCATGTAACCATTACGATTTTTATTGTTGTGAATAAATTTTAATTATTTTCTTAATTTATTTATCTGTTCTAATTCAGCAGGAGTCACAATAAGCACAGATTCAGCAGACATCTTTCGAATATGAATGTGTGCAACAGCGAATTGGCTTTGTTAACAATGTAAATAAGACTGAATAATGAATTGCTACTTTAATAAATATGACGCAGGCCAATATTTAACCTTCACTCTAAACAAGTTTATATAAAATAAATCAATTTTTATAGCCGTGTTTTAAGGATGTCCTTCGCTTGAGGCAAATCATAACAATAAAAATTCTGCCAAATTGCGTGCCTAGAAAACAATTAGTCGATAATTATCCTGTTTTGATATTCACCTTTTAGTTATCATAATAAACTGCTAGATTTATCACTTTACGACCTAGCAACTCTATTACAGTCTATTGAATATTTATTGATAGTAATCTTTTCTGACGAAGCATCTGTCTGGGCATTTCCGAGCATCAAATACGCCTGAACAACATTGCTCCAACGGGGACTGTAAAGCACTTTGTCAAGGTTCATGTTTCGGGAATTTGTTTCTGTTCACAGACAACTTGAACGCACAAATAATGAATAGAATTTACCAGAAAGCTTTATTGCCGACTTCTACATTTCAGAGATTATACAATTCTTTCTTATTAAAACATAGCTAAGTTTATAACACCATTTACTTAAATTAAAAGAAATCATCTTGATGGTGTAAAGTTCAGTTGAATTGATGATGTGAGTCTATTTCTTTATTTATAGATTACTGATCCACTTATCACTAGAACTAGAATAATAATAATCCATGCGTAATGCTGAAACATCAACCTAAAATAACAGTGAAATAAAGTCGCATAAATAATAATTTAATAAATGAAATACCCACCAGTATCGTCTTTTAATCGCTTTCTTTACATTTGCCATGTCTTCTTTTAATGTTATGGTTTTCATACCATAAGCAAGTACATCTATATATTCATCCCAATCGATATCATTGAAATCAAAGTTAAATATTTGTTTATCATTGGCCGACAATCTCTTCCATAGATTTTCAGTATTTTGCATTTGAAATATCAACTTTTTCTTATGTAAAACTGATAGAACCTTAAGGAGTTTATTAATTTTGTCCATTGAGCTGCCAAGCCTTAAAAAATATGCACATTCTTATTTATAAAGGAATTCAAATCGTTTGTAAATATTTACTTGTAGTTGAATCCAATCATTGTAAATATATTATCCCATGCACGGGCAGGTAGCGTATGAAATACGTATAACAAGAAGTCGTACAGTTTTTCAGATTCAGTAGGAAATATCCAAGTAGATGGATAACGAAATGTCTTTTCTAACGGATATTTTAAATTTGTAAACTTGCTAACCCACATTTGCATCGTCGCTTTAAAATTAGTATTGTAATTGTAAACCCTAATTCCATTTGGTCTATAAATAAGAGGAAAATAAAATGCACACAAATACAAAAAATAAACAAGCCTTGAATATTAGGAATGAATAAATTTTAATAAAAAGCATACTTTTGCGACACTTCCCAACCAATGGCAATAAGGCAATTGTTTACATAATCACCAGGAAAAAAGAAACACGCAGTATTTGGCATTGTATTCATAACTCGTACCATACCATTCGCTAGACCAATACCAATACCATTAATTACATTTATATAATCTATCCAACCCGGTATCGGTTCTTTATATAGAGGTCCAACTAAAATAAATCATCATTTTGAAATTAAAATACCTCTGAGGTGATTGTGTTCACAAACAATATCAAGAACATTTGTAAATACCTCCTGATGGCCTAAAGATGCCAACTGGCAACTGTTGGCAACGTTCTTCGATCAAGTTATCTGCAACAGCTTTTGTGTACGCATAAATATTGCAAAAATCATTTGTCAAATCTTGTGAGATCTTCTCAAGGAAATGTTCATCAAAGCCGTATGCCAAATCCATTAGACTTTTAGCCGAATAATTGGTAGGGTAAATCTTTTCCTCGATATGTCCATCGATATACACGGAGAACATAGATGATATGTTAATAAAAGCCTGCATATACAATTTATTTGCATAAACTACATTCTTTCATTCTAATTTAATTATTTTTTTTTAGACCCGCAGAAACAGCAAGTTAGTTAATAATACTTTTCCGATGATTAATTACCATAATTAAGTATACAGTATCATTGAGTCTGTAGATGATGAAATCTGAGTTGGTAACAACAATTCAGATTGAGTTGTTTTATTGTTGTCAAACACATCAATCTTTATTTTATTTCCAAATAAAGAGAATAATATTTCGATTTATGTTGTCGTGCATTACGATGCAAGTTTTTGTAAAACAATAAGGATATTCTATTTAATCGACAAGCAAATGGATGGAGTACTTTGCCCAGTTTGAAAAAAAGTATTTTCGAGAAAAACTCATTTAAAGATTTATAATATATATATATATATATATATATATATATATATATATATATATATATATATATATATATATATATATATATATATATATATATATATATATATATATATATATATATATATATATATATATATATATATATATATATATATATATATATATATATATATATATATATATATATATATATATATATATATATATATATATATATATATATATATATATATATATATATATATATATATATATATATATATATATATATATATATATATATATATATATATATATATATATATATATATATATATATATATATATATATATATATATATATATATATATATATATATATATATATATATATATATATATATATATATATATATATATATATATATATATATATATTATAAATCTTTAAATGAGTTTTTCTCGAAAATACTTTTTATATATATATATATATATATATATATATATATATATATATATATATATATATATATACATATATATATATATATATATATATATATATATATATATATACTGGTTAATTTTTATATTTTTCTTACATTTATTCAGCTATCGAAATATGCAAAATTAAAAAAATCCATTCTTTCGACGTACGATTTTTGGTGCCTCCCAATTTCAATTTTAGAGTTATTCGACTAGTGCGATAGTTTTGTATAATAATTATATATAATAAATGACTTACATTTAATTGTTTTATTTTGTGCGCCACATTGATTGCATTGTTCACACCAGTGATATTATGCTGCACTAACATTTTAAATTGGGCGTTAAATACTGCAGCGGCACCAAGATGAAAAAATATGTTGACAGAGTCTGTAACGCGTTGCAAATCCTCCGCATTTAATCCTAAATAGTCTTGTGTTATTTCTCCCACAACTGGTTGTATTTTAAATGGTAAATTTGGGTCAATTTCCCGAACAGATTTTAAGATCTAGTAATTAAAAATTATTTTTATTGAAGTAATACACATAAATTGAAAAATTAATATTAGACAAGATTAGAAAAACATGCCAATGTTCACGTGTGTAACGAATTAAGTTCGGACAGTTTCTAAAACGTAAAATTAGCACTGGAAACAATACTATTTATTATTGATGATAACTTACGTCATTATTTCTTAAGATGGTGATACGCTCTTCTACACTTTTATTCTTTTTTGGGCGAATAAGCACCAATATTTCTTTTAAATTAGGACATGATCGTAATAATTTTTCAATCAATAATTTTCCCATATAACCAGTTCCGCCTGTTAGTAAAATAGTTTTATCCGCATAAAATTCTGGTATAGACGAATATTTTAACAAATCACAAGATGAATTCTACAAATTTTATTATTAATTCATTTCAAAGAACCAGTAAAAAATAATTATCACTTGCCATTTTTGGTGTAGCAGTTGAACACTATGTTCATAATTCAAACCAGAAAACACAGTGCAATAATATATCTAATATGTAATGTTATATATATATATATATATATATATATATATATATATATATATATATATATATATATATATATATATATATATATAAATTGCAAGGCCACTGATATTAGTAATTGTTGCTATTTGGTCAAACTAAGCAATTTAATTTTTTTATTCAATGTAATAAATAAGTAACATATTTTTGATATAATGTACACGGTAAAAGAAAAGAGTAATTGTGTACACAGATTACGATAAAAAAAAACTGTAATTATTATGTAAAATAGATGTTTTCATAGTATCTATAAATTTTTGTTACATAAGCGAAAATTCTATAAAACCGCAAATTTACTATCATACATCATGTTAAAATGTCAGTGTTGTGTAGTATTTCAAATTAATTATCGAAATACTTTATGTATTTCAATTATTGCATTTAAATACTTTTCGAAAAGTATATATTGTAGTAATTAACTAAATTGTACAATTTCAGGGTATAACTGTGGAGTATTGGTATTTTTTAACTGTTTGTTTGGGATATATATTTCTAATGAACACTACGTAATAGAAAGTCGATTGTATGCCACTCCCAGTTTTTAATTCTCAGTAACTATAGCACAAATTGTTGAATGTTTTATTCCAATAATAACAATTCCATAATCGGCATAGCGTATTACATTCAAAGAGAATAGCGTTAACATAGTTAATTTCTATTCTTTATTTCTTCAAGGATAATACATTTATTTCATTTTGAAACATTGCCAACTCTTAAACACTATTTTCTTAATTAGGTAAATTCCAGATGAATTGTTGATGCTAATTTTGAGCTATAGCCCAATTATTAACTTACAGATTACTGATCCAATTACCGCTAGAATAACAATCCATGTGAAATGCTGAAACATCAACCTAAAATAACAGTGAAATAAAGTCGCATAAATAATAATTTAATAAATGAAATACTTACCAGTATCGTCTCTTAATCGCTTTCTTTACATTTGCCATGTCTTCTCTATCATCTCTATCATCTATATATTCATTTCAATCGATGTTGTTGAAATCAAAGTTAAATATTTGTTTATCATTGCCCGACAATATTTTCCAAAGATTTTCAGTATTTTGCAATGTCAACTTTTTCTTATGTAAAATTAAAATAGCCATTAGGAGTTTATTAATTTTATCCACTGGGCTGCGAAGCCTTAAAGAACATCCACATACTTATTTACAAAAGGAATTCAAATCGTTTGTGAATATTTACTTGTAGTTTAATCCAATAAGTGCAAATATATTATCCCATACGCGTGCAGGTAGCGTATGAAATACGTATTGCAAGAAGTCGTAAAGTTTTTCAGAATGAATTGGAATTATCAATGTAGATGGATAACGAAATGTCTTTTCTAACGGATATTTTAAATTTGTAAACTTATATCTGAATACACAATAAACTAACATCGGCCCTAACATTCCAGAGAGACTTTCTAAAAGTTAGAATAACCTAAACTATGCTAGCTCTGTGTAAAATTCGGAGAACTCCGTTTTCTTGCTACACACACACACACACACACTCGCACTCTCTCTCTCACACACACACAAACACATACACACACAGAGATGTCATTCCGAAAATAGTTAGATTCAATTCAGGGATGGTTTACGCGTGTTTTTCCATTAAAATCTCGAGTTAGAAAATGTTCATGATTACAATACTTTTAGACCTCATCTAAGAAAGTAAAAAGTGATAAATGGCCATAATAGTTTCTACATTTTAATATCCGTTATCTTCTTTTATGAAAATTTAACGTAACTATATGTTTTCATTTATTATTCATAGGTTTGCTTGGTAACAATACGATACACAATAAGTGTCTGTTGTGGGGTCGTGTTTACGAGAAGTAACTATGCTAGGGTCTGGTTTATACGACACATGTGGTTGCATAGAATAACCCACATTTTTACGGCGTATTAAAGTCTAGATTGATTAGTAGCGCCACACCTACCGCACGCGAGAAAACTTTGTACTTGGCGTAAGATGAAAAAAGTTAATACAAAAATAGCACACCATGCACAGTGTAGATGCAGCGCAGTAGCGCGTTAGCGAAAAAAGTTTATTATATACTTTTACATCTGATATAAACAAACTTGTCCAGAAGCATATTTTCTTTTCTTCATTCTTGGACGAAGAATAAGAGGAAGTCGCGATTTAGTGAACCAATTTTAGCAAGGCCTTTTATACTATTTCGGGATTGTTCTCTTTTTGGAGGTTATGTAAAATTAATTAAACTACATACATATATTATGAAAATGTACATTTAGTGTAATATATAACATCAAACTCGTACCCACGATTTTTTACTTGTATATACGAAGTATTGCAATCACGAAAAATTTCTGACTCCAGAATTTAACGCAATTACCCATTCTGAATCGTTTCTGACTATTTTCGAACTGATGTCTTTGCTCTAATGCAAAAACTGTTAATGATTATAAAACTCTAAGCTTAGGAATTGTATAGTGCCCGGAAGAAAACCTCCTATTTTTGAAAACATGAACTTAAACAGTAGAAATTGTTTACTTTTTGTTGTTTTCCTAAAATAGGTTTTACGAAAAATCTGCCATAGACTGGAAAATTGCTTTTAAAAATACTTGTTACATTTACGTTTCCCTAGTTACATAACATTTAGACATTGTAGCTACAATTTAAAACAAAATAAAGCAATATTATATGTAGATAGTGACAGTGTAAAATGTCGAGCAAAGGTCACTCTAGCATTTCTTTAATTATCATCGATTCGAATTTGCTTAAAGTCTGGTTTTTCTTTTCTATTTTTCATGTTAGGAGATACAAAATCTAAAGTGCCTCTATAGGACTTTTTTTTTTAAATCGCTCATCAAGAAATAGAGAAAATATTGAAATTTTTACCATATATTCTATATGCAAATACGCATCGATGGTATTTAAAAATAAGAATAGGTACAGACACAAGACCGAATGTGTAGCTGTTCTGTACTTATAGTAGCGTGAACTAAAGCAATATTGAGTATTAATTAAACATCTATCATATTACTAGACGACATTTCATTGCTTGTAGCGCAAAAATAGCAATTTCCTAATACTGGTGCATATTCTAAGTTGAATGGTTGTGCGGCCTACAGAAATAATACGAAGTAGAACTATATGGGTCCGATATTTATCTTAAGGTAAACTAACATAAATAATGCCAATGAAAATTAATGTTAAAAAAAAAACTAAAATGTTTCATTGATTGCACAGACATGAACAATACATTTATTTTGGATTGATTACTTTTTGTTTAAAATAATTTGTAACGACAAACGGGAATATTAACTATTAATTTCATTTTCCGCGACTCAATGTAAAATTTCGTGTGTTCACTCCACTGAGTAGTTCACTCGAGGTGACGCGACGTTCTCTAATCATGAAGTATTTCAAGCAATTCAAAATTGTTATTATTTTGATGTCTGTGTGTCAGTGACGTTGCTAGGATTATGTTTTGGTAAACTAGTTGTTTGATTGAAATTTCTAAATTAAATTTAATCTGTTTTAATATGTAAAACCAAATGTAGACATCTACGAATAGGAACATCTAGCGAATAATACCGCTTTGAATATTTGAGCGAAGCAATGCTTAAGCATAAATTACTTTGCTTTCATCGTTCATTATCGCTGGCTGTAATAAATCTCGAAGTGAACGCTACATTAGGACGGAAATCGTTTAATGTAAACAAGTTACAGAAAAAAAAAAACCAAACACTCCTCTCGCTCTAACTTCACTCTTTTTGTTGTTGTTGTTGTAGCAGCTGTTGTTAGCATTAATGCGAAATACATTATTTTGTGTGTGATGTAGGGAAATTTCGGTCTTAAAATTGGTGCTATAATGTAATTAGGTTAAAGTATGTCTGACACGCAACCCTGTCAGGGTGCACCTGCGGAACTTGATATTTTCGACAGTTATCACATCAAGTACATTTATTATTTGTGACTGTTTAGAGTTGCGGCTGTATTGTGTAATTACTGCAAATTTTAAAACATGATATCCATTAAAGAAACAAAAGTTACAACAAACGCATATCCATTGCTTTTGGTCTTGGAACTTAGAAATTTACTAAAATTATTATGTAAACACCACTATTCTAAAAATATCGCGATTTAATATAGAATTGTGTGGGTTCACTCTGCTAGATAGTTTACTAGAGATGGTGTTTTCTATATAGGGGCTCCACACAATAATAAACTATAATTTAATAAGCAATATTATTGAAAAATAACTCTGCAGTGTTCTGCACTCAACTCCATTATATGAATAATATTATTATTGCATTTCTCGTTTTAAATTATTGCTGTCATAGCCATGATACCAAAACAAATAAATATAATTATTAATTTCAATAGTGCTTTTGCAGTAAAAGGTACATTTATCGAAAAAAAAAAAAAAAAAAAATTACAAGCAAAGTTGCTAGAAATTGCAATATCTTCAGCAATTAAATAAATCGTATATTCGCTCTCTCGTGCCATTTTCTAGATAGTGAAAAGTAGCAAGAGTAAAATATTTACACCATCTTTATTAATAAATAGGTTGTGTGAAATTATGTATATAAATTTTAATACACCAGATGTTAATAGATGTTTACCATTGCTAGAAGGAATATGAGATATAAACAAGTAGTGGCGCACCCAGGAGAGGTGGAACCGCCTCCCCCAAGAAACTTAAACTTTAATGCTATTCTACCTCATTCAAAGCTCACTGCATGCTTTCTTTAATTTATAGTCACACTCATATTAATACATACAGGGTGTTGAATCGAAATCGAGAACATAGGAATTTACATGCTTTTTTAACATATGCAAACATTATCTCCCCAGTACATTTTAGATTTTACAAACAAAATGTAAAGACAAAACTTGTTAAGAATTTTAATCTGCGTCGATTAAGCTTAATTTCATTGTATAAATTAATTTAGTTTAACATTTATTTAATAAATTAAATTTGCAAATTTCATCCAAAATCAATGTGGTCACATTGGCATATTGTGTGTACTATGAATCTGTCATTCATTGAATAATTAAAAAAAGAAAAAATCCTGGGTGAATTTTTTTTTTTGAGTACCAAATTAAGCATTATAATAGAAAAGGATACATTAATCATATTTTAATAGACACATATTTTGTAAAAATTAACCTATGAATGACAAATATAATATAAAATCAATATACCATAAAGAAAATCCGTGGCCACATTGATTCTTGATGAAATTGACATTTTTATTATAATAAATAAGTGTTATACTAAATGTATTTAAACAAAGAAATTATGCTTAATCGACGCAGTTTAATTTTTTTAACAAGTTTAGTATTAATACTTTGTAAAATGTATTGGTGAGATAATATTTGCATATGTTAAAAATAGCATGTAAATTCCTTTGTTTTCGATTTCAATTCACCATTCTCAAAATATGTCTCTAATAATGTTAATAATATAGCATATTATAAATTATGTCAATTTTATAACTGAACTACCTCTAATCTATTATTTGGCGCGGAGATAGACGGATACACGTATAATTTGTTATTATATTTATAGCATTGTCCCACAATTTTAGTTTATTAATTGTACTACAATTTACATTTTTGGTCACTTGTATCTAACTGCTCAATAACAATTATTATAACAGTAATATGTATGAATATTTAAAATTTTAATCGAAGAACCACCCACCCACCCTCTCTTAAACAATTTTGGTTGCAGAACATACACACTTACAGACACAGAAATATGCACATGCGTCATTGAGAAAATAGTGAAAATAGGTTCAAAGACCCTCGTAAATTTTTCATTAAAATTTCGAGGTTGTATTTTTCGTGATTGCAATACTAACTTTTACATGTATATTACGTTCGATTGGAAATGGGGACTGTACTGTTTGACTTTATGTAAATCATTATTTTACATTACTTACAGTCGTTTTAATATCACTGTAGGGATATCAAAATTGCTCATTTCCCAAAAAATAACAGAATTTTGCAATATAACTAAGTATACACTGTAATAATGAAATGATAACACACATGTACCAACAATCTAGTGAAATGGAATTCCCTCTTCTACTCTTATCAAACACAGACGTCATGAAAACGCTTGTTACAGTCCTTTTATCAGGGTGTTTTTCAGTTGATTTGCCGGGTAAAGGTATGCATCGCATGCTATTTTGTTTCTCTCTCACACTAGCACACAATTCTGAATGTTTTTCAGTTTCTTCCTTTATTTCTGCTTATCGTCCGTGTCATACTTATCGCAGTCTGTTGTATTTTGCAATGTTCATTTTGGGCAGTGCACTCTTTTGTTTGATAGGATACCTCGCGATATGCGGTTGTTTCGAAATATGCGGAAAAGTGTCTGTGTGTGTGTGTATTTATCGTAAATACAATATGTAATTCCTTTTGTACTACGCCCAATATAAAGTGAAACTGATTCTCACAACAAATGAGTAATATATTTGAAATGCTTTTTGATTTAGTATATAAACTCGAGTTCCTCCGTTAAATTTAGTGCACTAATCGATATTAAACATTTTTTTAATGCAGACCTGGAACTGAGTCGAAAGTTGCGAAATATAATTTTTTTAATATGCTCCTTCAAAAGTTTTTTGTTTTTTTGCTTGGCTCGTTCGATTCATTCCTTCATTATACAATGAAGAAACCATTCGGATCGTTAAAGTATTTTTTTATGTACCAATTGGTTCGTTTCCTGCAACGAATAAACTTTAGATTTTTTTTTATTAGGATTTTTAATTTTGCGATTGTGCGCTTTAATACAAAATTCTATAGGTTTCACAAATATAATTATAATTTTGTTGGATACATTTATATCAGTATTATTTAAGTGTCTGTTATCTTGTACGTAAAATATATAAAGAAAATATCAAGATTACAAAAAGAAATTGTTGATTGGCCTGCATTCGACTTTCTTACGTAGTATTCACTCATAATATATATCCCAAGCAAACTGACAAATCAACCAACACTCCACAGTAACACCCTGAAATTGTATCATTTTGTTAATTATTTTATAACATTAACAAATACAGTTTCTTTAATATAAAATATAGATTAATTCTTCGAAATTCACCTTATCAATAAATTCAAATATAATATTTAATATGCAAAGTTTTTAAATATTTATTTTCAATAACAAATACGGTCTAAACACGTTCTCAGTCGATCTATTTGTGAGAACCGGTGTCAAATGACAAATATAAATTATTTGAGGCTATTTTGTTTCACTGCCGGTAAAGAAAATTACCTATATGTGATAGGATATTTCAAGCGGCAATACTTGTTTACCGTGCAATTTTTACATTCTTACTTTCTTTTAATAAGTAATTCTTGTAATTATGAAAAATTACGAACTCGAGATTTCTACGGATATACACGTTTTGACCTTCTCTGAATCGAATGTGATTATTTTCGGAATGACGTCTGTGTGTCTTACTGTGTGTGTGTATCTGTTTGGCTGTCAAACGTATATTTATGATACTTCAAACTTAAGATTTGTATATACCCTAGATGTTAGATGTCCACCTCTTATTTTTGAATAAAATATTCAAAACGAAAGTGCATGTTTACTCATTGCATTTTTTCTTTCCAATATCACTAGACTGGTTACACTTATGGCAAAAATAGTTATATTCTAAATGAAAGATATTAATATTTTGCACATCTTTTGTTTGAAATGTTTCTTCAAGAAATGTACCAGTTACGAGATAACTGCTACGTAAATCTCAAATTTCTTATTTTTGTTGTCATTGATACGTATGTGTGGGGATCATATTTAATAAATCGTATGAACTATGGCTGTCAACATTTTGACAGGGTAACAAAATACATTAAATTAATTTAATATATCAACTATAGTAAACGGAACGTATAAGATAATTTTGTGCTGGCCACAACCGCCAATTTATATAAATCAAGTAATTGGGTTTTACTTGTCCTTATGGGTGTGTGATGCTATTTTTGACTACACAGTTACATACATCACAGTTCATTTCATGGCATGGACAAATATTTAAACATAATTACAAGCTTTTTATGTAATAAAAAATTAAAATATAAAGAAATTACTATAAATGTATTCAATTGATCGGCTAGAAGTATGAGTGCACCAGCAGTTAATATAAAACAAAAATTCAAGAACTACTTTTGAAATAGTCAGACCGCAAAAGTTTTCTAGACTAATATGTGTAAGGTATTCCGAATAATGCAATGCGTGAATTTTGTGTATTTGTGTGTAAACTGTATAGGAACAAACCCTCGTGTACATATAATTCGCATTTATTTCACAATGCTATCAACGCTTCCTACGATCACTATATACTATGTGAACCGTTACACATGCAGTAAATGTTCAGTGGAGGTTGAGTGGGGGTAGTGAACATCAGGCTAATATGCTGCCACCCTGCCTGAAACTAGCGGTAAAGTAACACTACTGCGGAACCGCTGCAGGCTAATTTAAATTGGACATGTTGCTGCACGCGCGCTATCTCCGTTCATATACGTACGTAGGTAAACTTGAAGCGCTGTTACTTGCCACGGAACTACCAGTTACAACTTTAATCGATTTTCTATTTTAAATTATTTATTTATTTAGATAGTGAAGCATCCACTCGTTTTTGTCAAACTTTTACTCCCGCACTCATGCATCCCTCGGGAAAGGTTCTTTAGCTAAATGTGCAATTAACCATGCGTTGCAACACTTAATTCGATTCTTCATGTTTGGAACACTGGGGATATCCGAAACCAGAATTTCAAGAATTAAGTGTTGTGTGGCTGAATCATTTTCGGATCAAAGAATTTCCTTTACAAAAGAGGTTCTTGTCTCGTCACCAGAAAGATATTCCTAATACTACCCAGGGAAAATATGTAAAATGCCAAAAAATATTGCAATAATATGAATAACCGGCCATCATTAAACCTAACCATACACAATGGTCAAAGTGATTAATTTGTAAGAATTTATCACATAAACCGGTAATTCTTAATAATTCAGAACTATCTTCGGTAAATGTAAGGAAAGATGTGGAAAAATACCGAGTATATTCTGCACATCGTTTTCCGCTCTATAGGTTAGGTTAGGTTGAATTTGTTCATAAATAGTAGAAAATAATACAAAACAAGCTTAGGTACAACGCACCTATCCGTCCAGCTCGCCTTATAAATAATATAATTAAAAATTAATATCTAATAAATTAGGAGCATTTTTAAGATATTGCATATCTAGCAATTCCTTTACAATATTTATTTTTTATTATATCAAAAAATATCAAGGCTTCTTATATATATAATATTTTTACAGATTCTGAACCCATAGGCCATTTTTTTTTTTTTTTAAATAAAATGATATGCCATTGCAAACCATATCAGTGTAATAGTGGGGGGACTCGCCATTCTTTACGGGCAGTATAAGGCGAGCTGAAGCCATAGATGTCGGTACCAATGCTTGTTTAACTTGTGCTAGCCGTGTTCTCTAGTGTATCAACGTAGGGCAAAATGACAATGATAGCTTGATAATCGGACACCATTTGAAAACAAAGATCGGAAATTGTTGAAATGGAATTAAAAGGAACTTTGAGTTAAAAGCCGTTTATATTTGAACGACTGCGACTGATATATCTCTTTATGTATGAGTTTCTAAGGAAAATATTGAAAATACATGTTTTATATTGAATGTGAACATTAAATCTATAAATATATATATATATATATATATATATATATATATATATATATATATATATTTATAATTATATGTATATTTATATATCGTTGTGTCTGTGTGTGTTTAGTCCGTCTATATGTATTTATTAAACAATATTTGCTATCCTCAACAATGTATGTTTAACATTTCATTTTTGGCTATCTAATTAATTTTTAATTTAACATAATACTTTCGTTGGTGGGCACTTGGTGAAACATTTTCAATTATAATAAATTAGAAAAACACACTTGGTAAGTTTCACAAAATCGTTATTATCGCTCTACAATTGTTTCGATCTCTCGGGCATCATCAGGAACTAATACAAAATTATTATAATCATGTACTTATGTACTAAATTATTCAATGCACAAATTAATGAGGGTGACGAGTTGACATCCACTTGGTCATTTACAATATGTTTCTTACGGTGGACTGCTTTCCTAATTGCAGATTGTTCTAGCAAATTTAATCTATATCCTTTGAGCCGTATGTAGGATTTTAAAGTTACCATCATAACTATGTAGATTTTCTATACAATGGTCAGAAAAGCTTGTGGAGTTAATGTTGTGTGTTATAGACTTCTGTTGTTCTTTAATTCTTATTTTAAAACTTCTACCACTCTGTCCAATGTATATTGCATCACATTTATTACAATTTATTGTTCATAAATACATTAAATCCTTATAAGCATAGGTATACAAAATAAAAAATTGACACTATCGATCAAAAACTCACTATAATTAACAAATTAGTCAAAAATAACCTTAAACATCACTGCTTCAGATGCTTACGTATAAGAAAGTAAAGAATAACAATTGGAACAGTTTATTAGTAAGTAATGGATGTGGCGGGTGATGCGGTCACCAATGTGAGGGCTTATATGGATGCAATTCGTTTGTGTACGACGTCCTCTATGAATATATAAGCCTAGAAAGATTCGAACCCGACCAGCAGAACACCAACGAGCAACACAATGCCAAGTATATATGTAGCTGTCGCTCCCACAAGGATTTACATACAAATAAGGATAGTATTGTCTTTGCTAGACCGCACTCACTCGCCGAACGCGCGCGCTAGATGCTCGTTTTGTTTGTTCTCAAGGGATCTGTGGCGCCCCCAGCAAAAGATTACTTCTCTGGCAGTTAAGTCGCGCTCCTGTCACAACCAGCTCCAAACATCATATATCTACCATCATAACATCTCTCTATTTCTTTACATCAGGATATAACGCCTTCAGAACAACTTTCATGTTGAGAATGTGTCGACTAAGCTGTATAGCTACTACTTTCTATACACCAAGAATTTACACGCTTTATTACATTTTATTTAAGTTTACTTATCACTCAATTGCATTGTGTTCCCATATGGGAACACAGTTTTAATACGAAAATTTGAAGCACATAGAGTGATGTTCATATTCAGTGGTAAACAATAGAATATTTGATCGTTAGAGCACAATCAATTATTGATTAATTACATAATCCTTAGAGCACTAAAGTAACATATTCCTATGTATATTTTGTAAATGTTTCTACAAATATGATATTTATTATTTAAAACATTGATTATGTAAGAATCCAACCCCTATTTACGTCGGAAGTTCTTATGTGAACATGTAACTATGGGTACTGATCACGAGTTCGCCTTTTTGTGTGTGATGTGGATTAAAAAAAAATATTTACACAAATAAAATATAATATAATTTAAAAACAAAACATTAATTAAATTCAGACAAGTTATGAATTAATAATCACAGAGTTGTATTAATAATTGTTAAACAAAACAAACAAAAAGTTTAGGTAGATTGAATAAATTATAAAAATACTTTACAGCCAAAGTGACTTTGGCCTTTTCAGAAATTTGAATTATTTTTTTCTATCTCAAAGTACTCTTTATATATATGAATATTATATTCTATAGGTATCATAGCGATATCAAAAGTGAAAAGACAACTTTCGAGCTATAGTAGTAGAGCGCACATCGGCGCACTAATACGTTCTCGCTCGGCGATTTCAACTAAAACGGCCAAAAATCATTTACCATATGAGTAATTACCGTTTTAACCTACCAGTAGATGACATGTATGCTGTTTACTGTTGAAATAATATGAAATAGGAGTCCTAACGGCTATGACCGACGCTTGAGTATAAACGCTACAGCTGTGTACTCCAGCATAATTTCAATAATTATTTATAATTAATAGAAGGAAATTTATGCGTAACTTTTATCATTATATGGCTTTAAATAAAATTGTCTGTTGAATAAAGTAAATATTTTGTTAATATCTCTTTCACGGGAAACCCCAATTTCACCGTAGAGGGAATGAAAGTTGAATCTAATTGTGAATTATTTTTGGTCTTTAATTCAATACCAAAATACTCCTTACTCCTGGCCTGCGTCGTTCTTTTTGAGTTACGTTTCTCAATATATCAGCTGGTAACATCCGATCGTACATTCTAACCGGATTTTTTTCTGTGTGCGGGCAACTGCTGTCAACACACAAAAACGAAACAATATGTTAAGAAATTCCCCACCGCTCTCTGCTATCTCATTTCTTGTGTTCCATAGATCGAACACATACCCTAAACCACCCTAAACTTCAGATATATATATATATATATATATATATATATATATATATATATATATATATATATATATAAATAGGTTAAATACGAGAAAGAGCATAATAAAATTCTATATTATCAAAGTAATTATGGCATAATTAATGAATTCCTATCATATTATCAAATCTGTATCACGGTCAGATATTGCAATTATGGCTGACGTCGCGAATAAAGACCACATCCAAAATTGTGAATTAGTGTAAAGTTTCTTGTTAAATAATTCGTATGTATGATATAACAAGTATTGAATTTTATTTTTGTTGTAGATAAGTAACAAATTCCGATGCACATGAATACATAAAAATTACAATAAATACTTGAGTGCACGTTAATGGTAAATAGCTAAATAAAATATGATTTTCGCTGTTAGTAGGCCAGTTTGACATACAAATTAAAAAGAAAAGAAACAGACAAACAAATCCCACACACAATGACGCCATCTCAACAATAGTCTACATTATTTTGTAAAGCTTAAAACACATATTTTCGTAATAATCTTTAACCTTTTAGATTTCGCCAATGAAAGTAATTTATCCAATCTACATAGAAACTAATGTAAGTAATATCTACACATTTTACCATGACACACCTAATCATTTGGTAAACAGTGATTAATAATCAGAGCAATAATAATCTTAAAGTTATTTCATCTCTTAATTTTCTTACTTAATTTTATATTGATTTTACTATCTCGCTCTCTCTAGGGGCTGTGATTAGTTAACTGAGAATACCTCTCATCAGTAGCGTACCGAGAAATTACATATGGGTAGTGCATATTCATAAATTTTTCTACTTCACAATTGTATAGTTGTATGAATATCTTCAAATATTTTAACAAATTTCGAGAGGTCAACTTCACCTTATCCCCATCTCTAGGGTACGACACTGCCGCTCATCCTGTTTTCAAAAACAAATAAATGGTAAACCAAATTGAAGTATTTGTAACGAGAGAACGCCACTGTTGTTCTTCTAAAATGCGGGTACAGCTTAATTTAGTGGTGAACTATAGTACGAACGAATGAACCCTCTTCTGCTCGATTGAAGTTTCTCTTTACAATTTACAGTGATTGAGGAAAGTCGAACACATTTAACTTTTTACCAGTAATGAAACCCTTCGACTCGACTCGAAGCGAAGCGAACACTAACGAATAGATCACGTCCTCATGTGTTTGGCGGGACTTTATCTGAGGACCATTTATTACCCCCTAAGTCAACTCGCACCGATTTCGCCACCGATAAATGTTCCGTTTGTTATTTAAAGAAAATAAGCTGCGACTATGACATATTATAATAGAATATTAATATAAAATTTGCAAAATATAACAAGCACCGAGACTGAGATTAAAACAAATAAATAAAGCAATATTTCAAGTGATTTAAAACCAATCAAAATGAATAATTAGCTTAAATTATACATGTAGTACAATTTAAAAATGAAATTCTCTTCACTATTAATTGATAATTTCATCATTCAGGAGTTAGAGGAGACTAAAATGAATATAATCCGCACGGCACTTGTTTCATAATGTACTTTTTACTTTCTTTTACACAGTAATAAGTAAGTATTGTAATCATGAAAAATTTCAAACTCGAGATTTCAACGGATATACATGCTTTGACCTTCCTTGAATCGAATGTGACTATTTTCGGAATGATGTCGGTGTGTCTGTGTGTCTATGTGTGTGTGTCGGTGAACGCTCTAGAGCCAAAACTTTCGAACGAAAAATTATGAAACTTCAAACTTAAGACTTGTATATACTCTAGATTGGCACCTTTTATTTTTGAAAAGAATATTCAAACCGGTAGTGCATGTTTACTCTATACATTTCTTGTTCTATCTCCAATATCACTAGAACGGCTACACTTACGGCAAAAATTGGTATTGGTTATATTTGATAGCTAGTACTTCAAAACCATTACAAATTGGTATTGGTATCATTTTCCACTCATTCATTTATATAAGGTAAGCTTGGTTTTCATATTGTTTCTGTTGGATTATTATTTTCTAATTTTATATTTTTATAATCAATAAACAGTGAAAACTGCGTAAAAGAAAGTTGAGTGCAGGCCACTCCAGATATTTATAATCAATAATCAGTGAAAACTGCTTAAATGAAAGTTGAGTGCAGGCTAATTCAGATATTTTTCTGTTTCCGATTTCAAAGTTTTAAGAAATTTTAATATTCATTATTTATATAAGCAGTAGACACATATTTTAGTAACCGGAACTCTTATATAATATAAAAATATAATATAGATACAGTAAAACTTCCCTAACTCGAACTTCTATAACTCGAAGTATTCTCTAAGTCGAACTTTTTTCTTGAACACTAATGTTTCGTTCTTTTTATTGATGATTGTATGTTTCTGATTATATATACAATTCTTTAAATTTAGTGGAAGATTTTGTAGAAAATGAAAGGTGGTCTTGTAAAATACAAAAGAAAATTACTAAATACTTTAAAATAAACAACTAATTTATTCACATATTTTTATTGTGTATTTTCTATAACTCGAATCTTTTATGCTGTACCTTGAGATTCGAGTTAGGGAAGTTTTACTGTATTATTTATAAACATTTTTGATATCTCAAAACCAAAAATTAGATCAAATTATGAATCTTTTTTTTTTAATATTTCTATGGCCATTGGGTTACTAATATGAAAAAATCTTGTTGATATAAAATATCCTAAAATTGTTTTGAGAATTTTTGAATATTTTAATTATTTTTCTTAGGGCCTATAACTCGGGAAGTATATGCGCGATTGGATTTTCACTGCGAGTGAATTGAAATGGAATGCCAAATATTATGTCTATCAAATTTGGTTCAAATCGTTTTGGTAACTTCAAAAGAAGTAGAGGACAAGATTTCTTCATATTGGGAACCCAAAGGCCATTAAAGTATATTAAGAATCATAATTTTGAATTTAATAATTTTCAGTAATTCTTTGTTTTGAGATATCAAAGTACAAATAATATCTATATTATGTTTTTATATTATAAAGGAGTTACTAAGTTACTAGAATATGCGTCTACTGTTCAAATAATTAATATTTATATTAAAATTTCTTAAATATATGAAATTGAGAAATAGAAAAAATATCATTACGAAAAAAGTATTGAGCGGAATATTTTGAATAAAAATAAAAAACCCCTTAACCACAAAGTATTTTAATTGAGCTAAATACGTATTTCGACAACTAAGTTGTCATCATCAGTAGCAATGGGAGTATAACGTAATATCTCTGGCTAAGGCAAAAACCATTAATTGATGTGCTCTTTACCAGGATATCAAGGTTACACTGTATACACACGGAATATTTTGTATTTAATCTCTTCTTACTCCTGAATGACGACGTTATCAATTAATAGAAAAGAAAAACCCTGGTCATTATCTTCATTAAAAAAATTCAGATACCCGTGTACGGTAATCGTCAAATATTGATTAAACAAAATGCGGTCAATTATCTAGTGCTTATTACACTGAAATTTAATAAATATCACTTCTACGCGAAAAAATCTGGAAATCTAGGAGAAGGATGTTGGAAGAAGGGAGTTGGCAGTCGGTAACAGTTATTGCGGTTGGCAACTTTGAAAATTTAAATATGCCCAAACAAAAACGGTAGTATTATATAGGTAGAGAATAAATTACGAAGTTGACAAGAACAGAAGATACGGCACGCCATATTCATTTAGATTTGAATATGAAATGTGGTATATAGGTATTTATTTAAGTTTTACGTTATACTCGACCATGCCATGCTAAAAGGCATATTTTATTTGCATCAAACGCGAGAAAATGCCTGCAAATGCGTCACATGCTTTCTCTGTATTTGGTGGTACCGCAGAGCAAGGCTGGATTAAGGGGTTATAAGGCCCCTAGGTTTTTGATGACCACCCGTGCCGCAGAGTTTACAAAAATAGGCATCGATGTAAGCACCAATACTTGCAGTCCATTAAAACCTGAAACATCTCTCGAGACGCACCGTAATATTTTGTAGCATCGTAACTATATAATTTAAGATATATAATTTTTCGTAAAAATTCAATGGAATGATCTTTTACATTATTGATTATATTTAAAATTAATATTCACAAATTTTGTTTGATTTAATACGTTAACAGTATTTCTCAAATATTTGTTTATAATTAGATTATTCATGTTATGGAATTAATTCCTATAAATTCAATGTTAGACAAAACTTATAATCGGCAGAGTCTGTAACTGGCACAAATAAATATTCAGTTAGCGATATACAAGCAAAATTAGTTCCCCTTCCCCCTCTTTTTAAGAAAATAATGATGAGTGTCTTTATAGACAGACAATAAGAGTGAAATTTCAATTAGCAAATTTTGGTCTCCTGCTGAAACTGGGGGATTGTGGTGATGCATTAGTTCTCACGGCGGCCGCTACTAGTATCGTGTCGTGTCTTAACACAACACAATGATGAACCGCTGCTTTTTTATTTTTGTGTTACTTAGTGAATTCTGTACACTGCGGTCGCCTATGTCACATATGATGGGGGTGATGCAATATCAGCCAAACTTTGTACGTTTTGAAACATACTACATATGTAACGTCACTCCTTGTCCATGACTGATGTGGCAGATAACCCTTTTCAATCTTACAATCACATTCATACAATCTTCCCTCATTCAACACTATCCCTGCAGAGCTCACGCGCTTCATTTATACTCATTAAACCTTTCACACACGCCCTATTGATCCACTTGTTCACGCCTTGTCTTACGTCCAATTCATTCTCAATCATATTCATCCAATTATTTCAGGGGCGACTCCGCATTCGTACTCCCTTTAAAATCACCCATATAATTCATTATAGATAAATTTTCATTCGACTCTCTCTCTCAACATAACTAAACCATCGCATTTGTCCATCACCCGGCCTTTTGCTTAATGTCAAACTTGCCATACACAACTATGCATTTCTCTTTCGGTCTCTTCTTGTGACACTACAAATTTCTACTCCAGTCACTACATTTATGCTTCGTCTTTCATACCCAACACACACTCCCATACCCCATACATCAATATTGCCACCAACACACCGTTGCATACATATAATCTCGCATCCTCAGAAATACTAGTATTCCTAGCACCCAGAATCTAACAACCTGCAGACACTTCTTTCAATCTTACAATCAATCTAACCATCACTAGAATAAATACAACCTAAGTATAGAAATTATTTCACCTGTTCTAGCTGATGACCGTTTATTACAACATTGAATTCAGGAAAATAATTATTTTCTTTTTGACCACCATAACCTTTGATTTTGTAACATTAATTTAAGATTAATCTCTGTTTCGCTTTACTTTTTCCGAATTAAATGATTATCTCTTTAGTGAGACGTAAATACTGCAATGAGCCCTAATTTGGCCCTAAAATAATTTACGGTCTCTCGTTCCCATTCTCTATCACTATATATTTTTTTTATCTCTATATCTCTCTTTATCGCAATTTCTCTATCATTCTCTCTCTCTTTCTGACTGGCGGCCTCTAATAGCTCTAACTTTCTTGAAAGCTGAAAGACAAACACTGATAATATTCCGATATTTATTTGTCTGTTATTCAAATTTCAATATGCGGACGTAAGAAGTTTGGTCGCACTGCTGGTGCCATTAGTTTCGCCCAGCCAACGCGTTTCAGAGGGTCATTATACCACCCAAGTTTTCCGGCGAACACACAAACTTTCTGCACAACCGATTCACTGGTATACCGTGCCATGCCGAAACGAGACTCTCAAATGGACACGCCATGATTTTCTATAGTGAAGCTTTCAACAAAAATTTATTGACGAAAACTGATTTTATATATATATATATATACGAGTATATAAATTTATTTACTTATATATTAGATTTAAAACTCAAATCGGATATACCAATTACAAATACGAGGATTGGGTAGGTTTGATGGCGTAAAACTGATTTTATTTTCTCTCCTACATTATTAGTAATATTCTATTCTACTGGATCAGTCAGATGTGCGGATAACTATAGTTTCAGTGTTTGATGAGGACGGTTATAATTATCTCCAATTCATGGAAACACCTCCGTTGATGTTGATATTTGCATATAAAAACCACCATAAATTTAAGTTTTTCTTTTACAAATAGAAATGTTTCAAATGTTTACATTCGATGATCCGTTGATATTTATCAATCGACTAATTGAAAAGTATGCAATATTTGTAATCTGCAAGGTATTTTTTTAAAATCTTTAATATAATTACCCAGAAATGAATATTTGTATGTATGTGTGTATGTGTAGAACGTAATTTATGTGGGGGGGAAAAAAACCCAAATTGGCATAGATGGGGATCGAACTCACGACCTCCAGGTTGAATGGCAAGACCATTAAACACTGTGCCATTGCGACTGCTAATAACATTATAAAAAATGGGTTGTGGCCAACGTGGGACTTTCTTTTACGTAGTTTTCATCAATATTTATTGATTATAAAAATATAATATTTGGAAATAATAATCCAACAGAAACAATATGAAAACCAAGCTTACCTTATATAAATGAATGCGTTGAAAATTATACCAATACCAATTTGTAATGGTTTCGAAGTACTAACTATCAAAACTAAACAATTCTCTACAGAAATATTCTGAAATGTCATTTATCTAATTCAGACCATTTTGTTTTCTTGTCGAAATATTGACAGGCGCAGATGATCCGATTAATTAAGCTACATTCGAATCCATGACAACGTAAACAAGAATCTTAAAATTTTCGGTAGCGGTTTTCTCGTAACTGGTACATTTATTGAAGAAACTTTTCAAACAAAAGTTGTGCGAAATATTAATATCTTTCATTAAGAACATAACAATTTTTGCCGTAAGTGCAGCCGTTCTAGTTTGAAGTCTCATAATTTTACGTTGGACAGTTTCGACTCTAGAGCGTTCACATACACACACACACACACGCACACACGCACACACCCACACACACACACACACACACACAGACGTCACTCCGAAAATATTCACATTCGATTCAGGGAAGCTCAAAACGTGTAAATCCGTTGAAATCTCGAGTTCGATTTTTTTGGTGATCCCTATACTTACTTATTACTCTGTAAAAGAAAGTAAAAATAATCAAATAGCTTATACTGAAATATAACAATCACTACTCTTCTGAAGTTCAGTCTGCTTTGAGATAGACAAAAACGAATCAATCGTCAGAATGAAATGCCAATAAAGTTTTCGTGATAAATCTTTATTTAATTTGATGATGTAAAGTGTATTTGGTGTGTTGTGTACTTTACACAGAGTGGCATCTGCTATATTATATTGATATTGTATATTGTATGACAATGAGAAATATAAATAATTGTAAGTTAATAAAATTAACTTTTATTTATTCTAATTTGAAGTTTGAGTCGCTATTAAGCATTAATGTTAAAATGACCGATCAAAGAGAAATATAAATAAAAGTGCTACCACGTGAGCGTCAAAAACAGTATTTCAATGTGAATTAGTGACGTACGAGTTACGGAAACATTGTTTGAATTGTAAATCTTAAGTTTAAGGGGAATAACATGTTATTATTCAATTTAGAAGTATTTTATATGAAAAAAGTGCATATTTTTGCTTAATTTGCCTATATTTTTAGAAAATACGTGTTTCCTACATTTATTTTAATTCATAATTAATATTTTCACCTCAAAATGGCCAAAAAGCACTGATTTTTGAAATTATGAGTTGCGATAAGATTTTACATTCGGTCCAATTATAATAACTACAAGTATGTAAACTTATAATTCGGATTATTAAAGAAATAAAATCTTGAAGAGATAATTCAAACATATTTAGGAACATGATTGATTGGCAATTTTATTTATTATTTTTGATGGCACAATCCATTGTATTTTAGCATATAACTAATTATCACTTTTAAAACTGCCGTCACACTGCAGTTTAATTCAGAATCTAGCCTGATTATTTAATTCAAAAACAATTAATCAAATTTCAAATCATTAAAAATGTTGTGTAAAATGGGTTTGTAATACATATTTTTTGAATAATCGATCCAAATAATAAACAGCAATCGTAAGTAAATTAATAATCCTGTTTTTTGTGTAATAATACAATTATGGAAACTGTCTAAATGATACAACATTTATGACCAGTTGCACCATACCATACAAGGTTAAAATCAAAGTTTAACAAAACTTAGTTTAAATTTATCGGATGTTACACAGTACATGATAAGCGATCGATTAGTTAATCTCCGCATAGTGATCTAAAAATGAAATACCGTTCAAAAGAAGGACTTTATTTTTTCATTATTGTTATTTGCGATGTGGAAATTTGTATTACAATTATAGTCCAACGATACAAAATGAAGAGAAACCAGGTAATTATTATTAAATTACATGAAAATTCGTCATCATATCATATGGGCACATGGTGCCCACGGGTAACCCTAGTATATAAGAAACGACTTTGCACTTTATTGCACTTATTAGTTCGCCGTACAAAGTATGTCTAACATTCTCGGAACAATAAATTCTTTATGCAAAGATATTCTAATTAAATAAAATTTCTTCATTTTGTGATCCCAACAGTCAGAAGAAATATTGAAAATTATAATTATGAATTTTAAAATATGCAATATACCTTTTATATATATATATATATATATATATATATATATATATATATATATATATATATATATATATATATATATATATTCCAAAATAATCTGTGGAAAATTGTTAGACTTTTTATATGAATAACATTTCTTCGGATTGTGAACCTAAGAACCATAATTATTAAAAATATTTATTTTCAAATTTAAAATATTCGTATACCATTCGCATGTGCGCAGTTCATTGTCTTACAACGGGCAATGTTATGCGCTCTGCATTTCTACGGGGAACGACAAATATTATTCCACGTGCAATTATAATGAAAATTTTGCTTAGTCAACATGTTACATGAATTATATTTATTTAATACAGTTTAATTTATTTTTTGTTAAACTGTCTAAATCATATCAGCGTCGGTGTAAATTTGTCTAAAAAGTTAAGTTGGTAATATTTGAAAAGCATCATGTTAGTGTGACGTGATGTGGCGAACTGTAAAGGAAGGAATAAGATGGAATTGGAAGCAAGCCGTATTCTGTTCATCAGAACATCTATAAATGATTAAAAGTAGTCGGGCCGGATGTTTTTTCGCATCGCTTCCCACAGTCAATAGTCAACTCCTGATGGCACATTCTATTCTACTCATTTCACGCAATACCCTCTCTGTCCCACCTCACCATACCTCGTTCTGCATTATATTCTTTACAACGTGTGCCAATTCACCAGTGAAACATATTCATTCTGATTGCATTGGTGCCTTCCGAACAATGTTTGTTTAAGCCGCAAATATTCTTAATCTCTTTACAAAATAAATAGCTAGCAATGTCTCAAACTGCTCCAGCTCCAGACATAAATCGACCCATGATAATTTATGTAAAATAATATTTTGTCTCGTTATGAAATCACAAAAAGATTACACTCACTTCGTATAAAGTATAAAGTGGGTTAGCAGCGGAGGAGGCAGACAGGTGAGCGTGTGTTGTTAGACGGCGGCGCGACGTTGCATATTTATGACCGTCGGTGTTGCAATATTGCAAAAATTTGTAGATTGCTCTGCGTACAACCTGACCTGACATGCATTGTCGTATCTTAAAATGCGCGCTTAGTAATTTATGGCCAAGAGAGCAAGTGCACGGAGCCGCGATGCACGACCCGTCCGCTCAAACGAGCGTGCACAAATTATCAATTTTATGTATACAGTGCAGTAAGCGGGTGTCTGTGAAGAATTTCGTAAAGGAGTATATATCTGTCACTGTCATACTTGCATTGTCAATTGCGTAAGAGAATGATAGCTTACGTACGTCAACCGATATTAATTTGAAGAAGTCGGAGCTAAATCTTGTTTCGTGCTAAACATTCGTGACCTTGATGCAACTTGTTTCGAAAGTTTGAGTACATATATATATATATATATATATATATATATATATATATATATATATATATATATATATATATATATATATATATTCGAGACGAACATTTTTTCTTAATGAAATTTTTTGATCCGAGAATGCTACAGACACACGACCGAATGCTTAAACTTCTTCGGTACTACGTACGGCGAGCTAAAAATATTGCATTTTATATTTGTCATTCTTCACCGGTTATCACAAATATTTCAACAAAGAACGTGTTTGTAATGGTTAATGCTGTTAAATATTGAAATATATTTTGAAAAGCCGTACGTATTAAAAATTATATTTTGATATATTGATAAGGATATATTGTATTATTAAGCTAAATTGTACAATTTCAGGGTATTACTGGGGAATTGTATTATTATTTGACAGTTTGTTTAGTAAAAAGGAAAAAAAATTGTTTTCACTATTCCATATGAAAGATGGGCAAAATTGCTTCAAATGTGTGAAAATTGTGTTTAAATACTTAAAATAACTTTAAAATTTTGAATTTTCGGCCCAAAAACTCGAAAAAATTACCACGAGATTATCCCTATAAGACCATTCGAATGCATCAAACCGCAATAGGTTGAGTAGAACCGGAGATATTTGAGAGAGAAAGAAAAAACGTATTGGGCGCTAAGAATGATTTTCGAGGCTGAAAATCTAGGGAAAAGATTTTCACTCGAAGATGAATCTAATGACTTATTTTGACCCTCAATCCGTTTGAGGGGACTTTTCACTATTTTATCCTGCTATACCCTTTCATAATTTGAGGGAAATAATTTTACAAATGAAATAAGAGAAACAGCAGTTTTCAATTGCAAGTTTAAGCTGTATTGGCATTATTTGTGTTACTTTACCTAATAATAATTTTTATAAAACGTCATTCATTTATTAATCTGTTCTAATATCGCAAATGTGATCAAACACGAATTATTGCAAAAATTAGTTCACAAAATCATGATTTTACTGTATTATTAAAGAACACGAATATTCCCAATTCAAAGTAATCCTAAAATGAGTATAAAGTAGATCTGAATCTCTTTGAAAATTAACAAATAAAACAATGATTAATTATCGATAGAATACCTTCTAGAGTTAAAGTTTCTGGTTCAAAAAAGGATAGTAAAAACGTAGCAAATCGAGCGATGTGCGAGGAGTTTCGCAGTCGAAGTGAATGATGGATGGCCTGATGTATTTTACTACGCTGCATTCTTGTGCACACATGATTGAGCACCACAACATGCTGTATATATGAATACTTCTTTTACATCCATAAGAAAGGTAGCAAGAATTTTAAAAGTGTCGTTAGTAACTTGCAAACTGGACAATGCAATGGCATGAAAGGGAGTGTCGACTAACTATAGAAGAAATTATAATGCAATGCAAAATATAAGCTGCTTCTACCATCAAAGATGTACTATATGATATATCTATAAGAATTAGAGTTAAATTATACAATATTTAAACTCCATCAACCTGGAGTGGCCTACACCCGAAACTCCTTTTATCATCTGAATTTATAATATGCTTTATTTTGTTACGAATTCACCCTACGTTAGCTATGTAACAAAATCAATATGTATTGTAACTAGGTAAACGTAAAAATAATGTTACCAGTTTCAAATGTGATTTTTCGTTATATGCTACATATTTAGAATAAATTATTCAAATAAAAGTTGCTAGAAATTTTTATATAACCAACTTTTATAAGAATAACTTTTGCGTTAACTCATGCTGTATCAGAGGTATCTAGATTGTAGCAGGAGGAAACTGTTACTTCGGGTTATGAACCTGTTCATATCTCGTTCTCTGTCTAGGAACGGTATACAACTATTAAATTCTGACATATTGAGCTTTATATACACAATTTCGTAAAGCCGTCTACTATCATATATACATCATCTTCAATATGGCATATTTTCTTACAACGAGATTTTATTATAGTACCTGTAAAATTGCAAATTTAAAAATTATATCTATTTACCGGTTTACAGCTTCAATTATAAAATGCCATTGTAGAAAGATATGCCATATTAGTAGATATTGTCTGATTCTACACGGCTCGTCTTATGTCAGATAATAATAGATATTTTTCGTTGCTAGATAGAGAAAGAGATATAAACTGGTGTAGCCTATAATATTATTTTCTTAAATAGGAGATGCACATCCGGACCATATAGAAGGTTAATGTTTCATAATTTTGCTTTCAACAGTCACTTACACGGAAACACACATGTTCATGTTACGGTAAAAAGTAGAACTGATAAATCCGCGATTCCCTATATCTACGCGTTCACAATATACACAAAAATATGGAATTATATTCAGTTATGTTATAGCAAAGTATCGTATACAAAATTACGTAAGGTGAGGTATCACTATAGTCTGATAAGAAAGTATCTGTTGAATTTATATTATTCATAACTAATGATGTGGGCTTTGAATCTAATTTATTTCAACATGAAATATGTCTGAGTTTTTCCCTTACAAATTCCATAAAATTGACATTATCGATCAAAAAATCCCAATAATTAAGAAGATACTTAACCTTTTTAATTCGGAATTTCACCTAAACGTCATTGATGGCGTCACAAACTTCCAACATTTAATATTCATTACAATAACTAAAATGGTCATAAATACAGATTTCATGTAAGATTCATTATTTGGTTCATCACTGTAAGTGGACTCAAAATAACAGAACTTCACGGTAAGAGTGTAGATTGAGCAATTATGTAATAAATACAGATTTCATGTAAGATTCATTATTTGGTTTTATCACTGTAAATGGAGTCGAAATAACAGAACTTCACTGTAAGAGTACTCACTCACTTACAAGAATAAATTATCAACTAAATCTACACTGTGAAGATTAAGACGTTAAATTTCTTTTTGTAATTCTTAAAAATATAGCCCTGACATATCTAAAATTATCTTGTGAATTTTCCCCTAAACCGTTAAATAAAATAAACTGTCAATAGAAGAAATAGAATCGAATTTCCTAACTATGTTGGTGTCACCAACTGTGCACCACTCCAGCAACAAAAAAGACCCCAAGAATTCGATGCATTATTGAAACCATATATCTCTGTTCACATCGACTTGCGACTCCGGTTCAATCTTACGGCAATCTAGCGTTGATTGCTACAACTACCGCTCGACACTATAGCCGGCCGGTGGTCATTTGGCGTACTGCGCCAGCTATCGTTCTCTACGGTGAGATTCCGTAGAGCGAAATTCGTTCAGAAATTGTCAGCTGTATACATAGAATTCGGTTTGTTCTTGAAAAATAAATAACATCACTGAAAGTTCATTCGTTACAGCTTCTGCTCCATATAGCAACACATACGAACCATAGCATCGACCATTATTTTTATATTAGTGTTGTTTAGTACCTAATTTCAGAATCAAGCAACTGCCAGTTTATCAATATGACCAATATATTACCAAGGCGGAAGCAATGATAAGTCCATGGATGTAGCAATGGCTCTCCATAGACATTGCACGAATATCTTACGTACTTGTTGTTTTAAATCTTAAATGCACCGTTACCACATTCAAATACGTGCGATACTGTTGCTAGGCAATTATGTTAAAAGGAATTTATTTCATTGTTGTATTTAAGATCTGTTCAAGACTATAGACAAACATTTATGAAAATTCTCTTTAATTATAATTTCATCATACAATCAATTTTTATTCTGAACAGGTTATGTCACTTTGCGAATAGTGATATATCTCTTTAGTGACGATCCAAACCATTTCCTAAACAAATCCAGAACTTTATATGTTTGAATGTATGTAAAAAGGAAAAATGTGTAGGTAATAAAAACGAGCTCTATAAATATCTGGTGCGAGCCAGGCCGGTGTTTCATCGTTGGCACTAATAGTCACTTTATAGCATGGGTCCGTCGCTTAATGTACATTTGTTTTCATTTGGGTCACTTCTGCCGTCTACAGCGCCGTTTCGAGCACTCTCGGGCATCTTGAGCTCAGTGACGCCATCTACTTCCGCATCCACCACTACATCTCACAACGACACAAGCAAAATATTTACAACTATCAATCTGGAATATTCTTTATGTCCAATTCTGTGGTTGCAAAAGAAAACTTTTAACTACATATGAGAATTTGATTAATTTTGGTTGCACTTTTCATTATATTTTGTTCAAATCGCATATGAAAATTTGCTAAAGTGAAATTTCGTTTGCATTGTTACAACATTGAAGTGTACATATGCTCTTGAGAAAATCCTTGGATTTATCCTTTTAGTGTCTGTTTTTTCAGATTGAATAAGTATTTGATTTCAACATCTGGGGGATGTTGGTATACCGGTCCTCATTTCAACAAACTTCAACATTTCTTAGGCGGGCAGTTCCCCAATGGTATACCATGGTGTCCTACGCATATAACGCTGAATGAGCACGAAAAACCTCCTGTAACTTTTCAATTTATCCTTCAGATCAGCGGTTTCCAAATTATTTAGCTTGCGTCCTAGGAAATATTATCGCTAAGAACATTAGCTTCATGTATATCGCAAAACACGTTCGCTGTTTTCAATGTGTCATGTATTGATTGGCTATGAATCAATAGTCTTGCGAAAGATAAACAACCAATCAAAACATGATACGTCGACAATGGAAAATAATTTTTGCAGTAATTGTGATGCTAATAAATATAAGCTTTTTTTGAGCAGCAGTCCAAAACTATCACGAACGCTCAGGAGCATGCGCTATACATTTTTCACGTTCAAACACCAAAGAAGCAGCGCTTCGTATTAACTTCATATAGTTTGCAAATTGCCCGAGAAATTCGTAGATTAGTCGGAAATTTCAAGTCAGAGATATGCGCACTACACACGTAGTATAGTTCTAACTTATTTGACTAAACAGTTTGACATACGAGATACAAATTAATAAGCTGTAACTAATTTATAATAAGTGTTATATTTTTTAAGTTTTAAGTAAAATTTCCCAATGCTCAAAGTGAAACAATAATATTGAATCAAAAAAAAAAAAAAACATCGAAAAGAGTACTAGGATGCCATCTATAATATTTACTTTGAAACATAGCATTCAAGCAAAGAAATTCTCAAACTAGTTTCAAACGAATCATAGAGCGCCGCATGCGCAATTCAGAAATACATAATACAATCACAAACCATCCCAAACTGGTAGCTCGAACAAACTTATAGTAATAATTGCTTAACATGTTCTTCCTCAGTTCAGTAATTCTTTAGGTGTATAAACAAAATAAATCGCGAAAAGCTGGTTTCTCTCCCTATGTATATACATGAGTGATGCATCTTAATAAAATGGGTGAAAGTTGGATTTAAATTCTTAAGTCTAGTACGGACCTATAAATCGTTTAAAGGCATACGACACCCTTATCTCATTTCGTTATTGTTGAATTTAAGATTGGCTAGTCCACACACTCATACGTAAATTTATATATATATATATATATATACATATATATATATATATATATATATATATATATATATATATATATATAAATTTAGGCGTAGGCAGCAATTTCCATTTTTCAATAAATTGGGGTTGGAAAGTGAAATTGTAATGTATACGATTCTTCTCAACTTATTATTCGCATTTGGAGCAAAACAATCAGTATATTACAGAAAATAAGTTTTTAAAAATGTAGTTAGTTTCAAACACAAAAATATCTAAAGCGATAACTAATGCAGCAATCTCCATTACAACAATTACTAAAAATATAACATACATGCGGTGTTACTGTCTGTCAATGAGTGAACTAACCATCCAAAATAATTTTAATTTCGAACTCGTTAGAGTTAATGCGTTGTATTGTTTGTTATATTTTTAGTAATTGTTATAACTATGGATATGAGCGTGATACTTGAGTTAGAGAATCCTAAAAAACGATTAATTAATAAGGAAAAGTTGAAGAAAAATATTATTAAGAAACTGAGGTATGCAGTTCAAATTTGGTTGTTGTTTTGTGTTTGACAGTTCATTGAAAAAATACTATATAAATTAGTCGTAAAAGAAAGTCGAGTGCAGGCCACTCCAGATATTTAATATATCTTTTCTTGCGAAATAAATACATGTTAGTACGATATTGGTAATTCCCTCAAATAAATATATATATATATATATATATATATATATATATATATATATATATATATATTTATATAATCAGATCAATAGATTTTTCCTCAATAGTTGAATGTTTGGATTAATTATTTATGTTAATATTATGCCAGTGAACCATTCATCTCTATTTATATATATATATATATATATATATATATATATATACATATATATATATATATATATATATATATATATATATATATATATATATATATACATTTTTGTGCTTCGTTGGTTGAAAATAAAGACTATTATCTCTGAGTCTCTTCATTGTTTGGAATTGGGGTTGGTATACCTGCATAGAATCGTCAAAATTGTAATACCGCTTAAGTTGCAAGAACTAGTAATATGTAAGCCTCTTGCAAAATTTTGCTGACCGGAAGTTCTATCTATGCTGCGGAACCAGTTCAACGTCTTGTACAAAATCCAAATCAAACATTTTATTTGAACATGCTTATTGGAGAACTGGACTACACGAAACGATAGCTATAACAAAAGAAAGATCGACATCAGGTATTAGTATATGACGGTTCACATTATCGTATGCGGATTAACTATTATTGGCAAATCGCTAATTGACATTGCGTATTCCAGTTTCACTAGTTTTCTTTGGTTATTTTGTTGAGCTATTATTATAAATAGGCGGGTATAGCTTGTATTTCTATTTGTGTCTAGCATATAGCTAAGAATGAATTATCCATTATTGTTTTCCACCATATAATTTTGGTGTCGGTTTATACAAATTTATTGTAGGCCTGGTATTAACCTCGTACTAAAATATAACATGCTGCTTTGTACCAACCAAAACGAATTTGTTGCATGCAAATTTCGCATGGCCACTGGACATTTTCGTTTTCAATGTTGGCTCATACGAATTGGATATTACGCGAGATCGACCCCAACATCAAATGTTATTGTACAAACATTCCCAACTCGCCAATTTTGTTTAGGCATTAATGGTGGTATTCATAAGTTGCTATCTTTTCAGAGTTTAGCTATACAAATTGATTGTTGTCATATTTTTGAAATATATTAACAACTGGATCAAATCATACATGAAGAACAGTAACATTACTGAATTTGTATCCCTACTTACATAATATTGTACTACAAAGATTTATTATTGGCCCATTGCTGTACTTATTACATATTAATCAATAGCCTTCTCAAGTAAATTTTGATAATATTATTATGTATGCAGATACATCGATCTGCACATTAGTAATCATAATTACAATATTACACAAACTAATCAAACTTAACTTCATTCTCCTAAGTTTTGTATTAATAACATTATATTTCATTGAGATAAATCAAAGCCAAGTCTTTCTCTGAATCACCACAAGATCCTAATGTTCCGCTACAAATAAATAATGGTTTAGTCGGCCGTGTAGAACCATCAAAATTCTTAGGTATTTAGGTCAAATAATATCTCATTTGTATGCCCATATTTATAACTAATTATTTTTAAAATATCTAATAACATATTGTGTGTGGGTCTAGTTATAAATGGAGTTCATGTTTTTTAACTTCAGGAGAGAGCAATAAGATACATAGCGGGTGCAAAATTTAATACACCTAGCAAATTGCTTTTCCAAGACATATCAATTTTCACATTACCGTGTCGATTCATTTTTCATGCTGCCTTTCTAATAAAATCGAACTCAAATTAATCTCCTCCACTTTCAAATGTATATAACTATGAAACAGTAGGCAATGATTTGCTGATAACACCTTCTCATAAATTAGAAAAAGCCCCAATTTATATAACTTAACGTTTTTAAACAACTTATTTCTGTAAAAGTTATTAGAAATTTAAGTAATAATAAGTTAGAATTAAGAATATATCTCATACACCAATGTATTTGAATTAAATATTATTGAAAATCATTGTATTTTATTCGTAAAAGATTCAGTATGACGTATCTTATACCTCGTAGACTAGATCAATAAAGTATTATTATTTTTAGTATTACAAGTATACAACTCATTATGAATATGTGGTTGTTATGATATTATTCCAAAAACTTCGGTCTATCATTTTCCCATGATTAATTAAATCGGAATAACTGAGATACAAGGCTTTACAAAATGTTAGAATTTATAAGTAAATAAAATGTATAATAATCATACATTTAAGAAATATATTGTATTATAAGAGGTATATGTCGTTGAAGGTTAAACTAAACATGTGTTGAATAATAATTGGGGATGTCAAACATTTCCAGACTCAAAAATGATAGCAGTTGTTTCATTTAATATTTTAAAATTATTATCTTCAATTATAACTTTTGGCATTTGTGTTTAATCCGAGGAAACTTTCAACACAGCAAAAATCTGGTTCATATTAAGAGAGCTTAATTTTTTTTAAAGCTCAGCTTTATAATTATACGAGTTACTACAATGGGTTCACATACTATAGTAATTCCGTCATATTTTAAAATCCGGCTAGTACCTTCAGAGGAGATGCAATCACAAACTCAGGTCTTACGATCGACCGACTGTGTGACACACATTTTCGGAATTAAAAAGACGTGAAACGGGTGCAAACATATTTTGATTCCGAGAATGTCATAGACATACGGCAGAATATTATAGCTTTTATTATACATATACTATAACACGACCTAAATGCGTTGGCAAATAGGGTGACGAAACCATCCTTACCATAGTTTTTCGAGGACACATTTTGTCTATATGGATTTTGAAATCGATGCAACTTCTGGTATTTAATAGCAATTACTTTATACTATATATGCGCCTGCCGAAATATTATAACTGTCAGCTAATTTCATATGATATCATGCAAGGGTGGGCAAACTTTTTTTAATGCGGGCCAGTTTGCGCAAATAGTTTAGCTGAAAGAGCTGCACAGTGCCACTTGTTTATTATTAGTCACAGTAAAGATAAAATATTTACTATTATAATAATTCATGGAGGGCCACATGTCAAACTATCAAGGGCCCACCGCTGATATCACGTCTGTGATGACTGGATCCTCAAACTAGTTGTATTTGTATAGTGCTACATATGTATTGTGACAGCGAACGTGTTAACTATTCTGTAAAACAAAGAAGAACCAAGATATTATGATGATATCTCGAATGTAAAACTATCAAGAATTTTTCATGATTTTTCGTTTTTCATGATGAATAGCAGATACCTAGGATGATATTAAAATGACTATACATAATGGTTAGTACGTCATGAAATATAATAGATTTATGTAAAATACTGTTGGTATACATGTATCAAATGTGATGTGCACATACATACATTAATATATTTGTGTTTGTGTGTTGGTACATACATAGAATGAAGCACAAACGAGCCACAAGTCATATGCGTGCTCTCATTTGCTATGCGCGTATTATCGCAGAGTGTATCGGCCATAGATTAGCGTTCCTGGCTGCTGCCCCGGTTCGAATCCCGGTGCGGTACAACATGTGAAATATTCAATTAATGTTGTGTTGTTACACCAATAACATGTTATTACCCGCCCTCACTACACTAACATCCTCACCCACCCTTTCCACCAGCAATTTGTAACGACAGAGTTCATGGACTACAGAAATTGCTCGCAAACACGATTTTGAATATTTTTTTGAAAATTACTAAAATTCCATTCGATTAGATTTTGATTTCGTACGGATCAGAGCTGGCTACTCCATACCTTGGATGACGCAGTAAATTAAACATCACAATACCTATTTGGTTATTATGGCTCGCTATTAACTCAATATTATTTCTTATACGAATATAAGGAAATATTGTAATATTGAAAATTTCGAAATATAACGGAGATTAAAAAGAAAAGATTGAACTATAATATTTTTGTAATGACGTGTGTATGTGCACACTCTAGATCCAGCCCCGTTAAATACAAAATTATGATTCCTATAACTTTATTTACTTTAATCAATTTAGGTTTACCACTATAAAATATCCCATATTTGAATACAGCCAAATCAATGTCAAGTTATATTAAATAAATGCTATATTTGCTAGCTCCCGGAAAGTTATCTTTAATATATATATAGAAAATATTAGACGTACGTATTTCTAATAGTCACTCTTTTGTTACTGACATTTCCACTGTGACTAATCGTGTTGCAAGTCGTAGCTATATCATGTATCACTTCGTGAGTTTTTTTTACTAAGTTAGCATACGCGTTGTTTTTGAATTTTTCACGTGTTTATTTATTTATAAAAGTGCCTATAAAATTATCGAATAATTTGAGTCTTAAGATTATTATCAGTGGCTTTTACTTGTATACAAGGTGTTTTACGTTTATCATCTGTTAGTTTACATAAATTCTATAGGTTATGGAACGAATTAAAATATTTTTAGACCTACTGTAAACGTAGTAAATTGCGAAAAGCAGAACCTTGGTGAATTCAACTATACATAAATGCACCATGTCAATAAACCGTACTTGCATAATATTTCAGTGTTACCTCCCCATAATTGCAAATCTATTACTTTATTGTTAACCTTATAATTAAGACAGAAACCTCAAATAAATAATGTAGTTGCAATAAATAGACTAGTTTAGTGAGCAAGTTGTATGGTCCCATTTTGATAGGTAGAGTGAGATGTATGTCGCGGATGAAATTGCATGACATGCAAGCTGGTTTCTTGCCTGAGAGAGAATGTGTATAATTGTTAAGAAGTCGCTTGATAAAAATAAATATCTGGAGTGGCCTGAGCTCGACTTTAAATAGTCACATTCGATTCAGGGAAGGTCAAAACATTTATATCCGTTGAAATCTCGAGTTTGAAATTTTTCATGATTACAAGATTTACTTATTACTTCGTAAAAGAAAGTAAAAAAAGATTTTGCGGTTTTCTCTATTTGAAGAAAGCATATGATAGTGTTTTATGCGATTGGTCATGGTGTATTTTAAAAGAGTATGGTGTCGGCAGAAATTTGTTGAATGCGATAAATGTGTATGGATGTAGCAAGGTAGGTTGATTGAGTGAATGGTTTGATATTGATGTTGGACTGAAACAAGGTTGTGTGATGTCGCTTTGGTTGTTTAATTTATATATGGATTTATTATTATGTAGGGCTTTGGGTGGGAGTGATGGTGTGTTTCTTGGCGATCTGACTGCTCCTGCTTTAGCTTATGTAGATGATGTTGTGGTTTTTGTTCAGAATCAGACGAGCAGTTATGTAGAATGATAATGAATGTAGTGTAATAAATATATGAATCTTGAATTGAATGGTACAAAATCAAAGGTTAATGGTGTTTGGAATGAATGATTCTTTAACTGAATGCAAAAAAATGGTTATCAGCTAAAACAAGTGAAACAATTTTTCTCCTTAGGTTGTATGTTTTCAAGTGATGGTAAAGATTGATTGTGAGATTAAAAAATGAGTGTCTGCGGGCAGTAAGATACTGGATGCATTAGGAATGTTTACTAGAGGTGCGTTCGGAAATTCAATATAGTGCACACTTTTTTAACGATATGCACTAATAGCGCTAGGTTATTCAATTTCGTGCAAATTGTGCGCACTACCAACCGTTCGGTAAATGCCGTGTAGTGCATCACCAGATGCTTACACTACTTACCCAACCTCGCACACAAAATTTTTGTGGTGCACCGTACTTTTGGCCCAAAGCAAATATTTCATATGTATCAGAGATATTTATTTACAAGTTTGTCTAGACGTACGTTTTTTTTTTTTTTTTTTGAAAATACGAAGATTATGTACAAAATTTTAAATAATATAGAGAAAAGTTATTTGGATTTTCATGAAAACAATTGCTTACATAGTCATAACACTAGGGGTTATAATAAAATATTTTTAAATAATATTAATTCTAATAAAGGTAGAAAAAAAAATTGTTATGTTTCAAAATTATTCAATGATTTACCGAAGGAAATAAAAAATTACTCCCTTTAAAAATAAATTAAAATTATATGTTAAGGAAAATGTATTTTAGTTAATAATGTTTTGTTGTTCTATTTATATTTTATTTTCTATGTTTATTTTGTTGTTAATATTTGTATTATATTTCATTATTAATTGTTCTATAAATAAGTTTCCTTATACCATGTAAATGTTTGGAGCTTAAATGAATATATATATATATATATATATATATATATATATATATATATATATATATATATATATATATATATTAGGTGATGTGTAAATATCTGTCAAACGAAGAACTTGCATCTGATCATTCGGTTAATCATTTACAGTACTACATGCACCGTAACCACGTGACTTAACACTGCACTTACACCACTCCAACGCCAGAACATAAAATCGAACGCACCTTATGAATACTATTATTAGTGAAGATGTAAGATTATGTGTATACAACGGTGCGTTGGTGCCAACATTAACTTATGGGAAGAAGTGTTGGGTATGGAAGACGAAGCATAAATGTAGTGACTGCGGTGGAAACAGTGGCGGAATGGGTCGGCGGGACACCGGGAGAAGTCCCGGTGGGCCGGTTTACCATATGTTTGTATATCTATATTCACGGCTTATTGTTATGGGGCGGTGTACCAAGATTTTCCCGGGCCGGTTGAATTTGCCAGTCCGCTACTGAGTGGAAAAGAGGTTTTTGAGAGGTATTTGTGGTGTTACAAGAAGAGACCGAAAGAGAAATGAATGGGCATATGAAAAGTGTGACATTGAGGAAAATGTCGTACGTAGAGTGGGTGATGGACAAATGCGAATGAAGGATTAACAAAAATTATGTATATGGGTGATGTAAACGGGGTCGCCCCCGAAATAAATGATTGAGAATGAATTGAATGTAAGGAAAGTCGCGAGCAAACGGAACAATACCTACCCAACTACATAAAATCTCTAACTCTCTATATTCGTATATCTAAATAATATACGTATTTCTATATAATGCAGAATTATTTATTTATTTTAGTAGTTCTTATGTGATTCTTAAGGGGGCTTGAAAGTATCAGAGGAAGCCCATTCTACCCTCTCTGTTTCGGTGCTACTGCCTCTAGCAAAATATAAAGTTCAAAATTTGAGGTAAGAAGTTCAGGGCAATATGAACAATCCTGGCGTAAAATTCTTTATGAATTTTACAAAATAAACAAGTTCAGAAGCACTGGAATATATCGTTATTCTTACATTTATTTGTCAGATTTATTGAGTCTGGAAGTCTGGTGAACGTGTAGCCTGTGCTTATTTTTTAAGGGTAGAAATGTGTTACTTACTTGTGTTATTAGTCACGCACAAGGTAATGGCCCTTGCTTCTTCCTAATGCCTGCGTAAGCATGTGTGTGTGTGATTCATGGTCAAATCTTGCGAAGAGCGGGTCGCTACTAAGTTAGCGGGCATCTTAGAGAGTGAAGCTATTAGTTAGTGGTTGGTCGTGTGGCGCCGATGGCGGCTCATCTGTCAACTAGTGTGATCGTCATGGCTCCTACACGTAAACATAATAGACGGTACTTGACCGACCATGACCATCTTTCCATTAGCCACAGAAACAATTTATGAAGGTGTCATTTCCAAATCCTGCGAACTACGAATTATTAATCTACACCAGAGAAACTGTAGGTAGTTTAATAGATTTAATTTAATTCTGAGCTCAATATGGCGTTGTGGCTACCTTGGACATTGGGGATGACTGTAATATGTTTAAACCAATGATGGTGTGCCAAATATGTTAATCTTTAGCCCGATTTACATTATGTGTTTTCAAGATAATCAATTCAAACTATTTAAAGTGATAATTGGCGTGCATTATGTTGGTATTTACATAATAGATAAAATTTACTGGTTATTTATTTTAAAATAACATAGTGGCAACTTAGTTTTAGTAACTTACCAATTAATTAAAAAATATGTTTCCTGCACTGCGAAGATAATGCTAATATTAACGTGAAAATAGTAAATGACGAATTTATTATGTAAATATTAGTTGGAAGTGAAATATTACTGAATAATTTCAAATATTAACGGTGTACTTAGCATGTTTGTTATGTTTATAACAGCTGTTTATTCATCGACTGGCATACGAGTATATTGACACAAGTTATGTTAGTACGAAATATTTAAACTACAATATGCCTAGACAGTTATGGTTGTAAAAGACCCGAGTTTCTCTGTTTCATTTTAATATTCTAATATGTATATATTTAATTGTATCTTTCACTGAGAAAAGAAAGATTGGTCTTCGTAGGAAATAATTTTTCCCTAATGCTCTTTTCTCTAATTTTGCGGATATATTGTTTCTGATACAATTAATGCATTGCTATCGCAAGTAAAATAATTTACCAAAATACTTGTAAATGTTCGAAAATATTAGGCGACAGTTTGTCGTTCACTGAAAAGGCATACGCATATTCAACTTTTCAGTCGGTTCAATTTTGTAGCTTTCATAGAACGTATCATGTGCTCGATCATTTGTTAATATCTTTTGTATTCGTTTTACAACAATGCAAATAATTAAGGTATATATGGTTAATGGCTATAATAATAACAAACCCCGAAAAATATAAAAACTATATATATATACATTGACTATACTTGTGGCTCAAAACACCATCTCTTCTTCCAATATGACCCAGGGAAACCAATAGGTTGCACACCCGTGATCTAGACACTTTACTAAAAATAGATATGCCAGACGGCAATATGTAAGTAACTTTGAAAAGGATTATTTGATTTAATTATATATTATTTATTTTAGACATATATCCTATACATCCTCAAAATCCTTAATTAGATAATAAAATTATGTAGTTGAGTAATGCATTTATTTAGATCAGTAGTAATATTTACCATATTAGATACATTTTTATCTAGTAATAAAGAAAATTGCCTGCAATTGCAATGTTTTCTCATAATCTTGATAAACAATATACTTAAAATAAAGACAAATATTTACTTAATCAGAAAAATTATTTATTAATGTATTTATTAAATCAAAGAAAACATTTTATGAAATCAGAAATAATTATACCTATATTAAATATAACAAGATTTGGTACGCATAAAACGCACCAATGCGTAGAGCTCGCCTTTAGATAAGATATGCGTTGCGAGCAGTGGTTTTTAAATATTAAGGCCATTTTGTTAACAATTTGAAAAAAAGTTATAGGCATAAAAAGTCTTACAATTTTTTGTATATATATATTGATATAAAGAAATTTTAAGTGCATATTTTAAAATTTAAAATTATATATTTTTTTTCGGGCTTTGGGTTAACAAAATGAAAAAATCTTATGAATATTAAATATCTTAGAATTCTTAGTAGAATTTTTGGGTGTTTTAATTATTTTTATAAGGGCAGAATTAAAGGGGGCTTCAAATTTTGGGGCCCTATAACTTGGGAAGTATCATTTTTTTAATAAAAATTCTCGATATAGACTTAAATAGTCAAAGTGAGATTTCGAATGTTCACGTTTTATACAATTTACGCATTATTACAATGACCTAGATTTTTTGTTTTATTACTTGAAATATCATTGTGTAAGTCGGGCTCTATATGTACACAAACTGAACATTTTAACTGGTTTACCATAAAAGATCGATTTAATTAGAGAAAAGTAGCATGCCTTACAGATTAGTATCGAAATAAATGTGAAGTGGTCTGTACTAGACTTTTTTATACGTAGTTTTCACCCAACTAAACTATCAAACCAACAAATACTCCACAGTAATACTCTGAAATTGTAGTTTAGCATATTATTATTACGTTATCAAATACTGTTTCTTCAATATACAATGTAGATTATTTTTTTAATGTTTACCTTATCAATATTTTCAATTATAATATTTAATATGTATTGCTTTATAATATTTATCTGCAATAACCACAACGCTTGGTACCGTTCTCATTCGATCTTTTTGTGTTAACCGGTGGAAAATGACAAATATATTTAGTTTCCCTGTCAAAATATCAGGATTAGTTCAAACGATTTGTTAAACATAACCTGCAGACATGCGTATCTATGACAACAAAAATAAGATATTTAAGATTTTCCGTAGCAGTTTTCTCGAAACTAGTACATTTTTTGAAAAATATTTTTAAACAAATATTCTATTAAAAAATAAGAAGTGTACATCTGGACCATAGTCTTTAGTTTGAACTTTCATAATGTTACGTTTGACGTTTTTGGCTCTAGATCGTACACAAACTGACATACAGACGTCATTCCGAATATAGTAACATTCGATTCAGGGAGAGTCAAAACGTGTATATCCGTTGAAATCTGAAGGTCGAAATTATTTTTGATAACAGGACTTACTTATTACTGCGTATAAGAATGTAAGAAATGCATAGGTTGGAGCGATAGTGGGCAATATTTATGTAAGCTGGTGCACCAGATCCAAGGTAGCTCCGGGTTCAATGGTTTCCACGCCATTAAAAAACGTTATAAATTTTGTCGTTTTAGAGTTTACTAGCTTATTTACTTTAACGACAATTTAAGTTAAATTTACAATAGGCACTTTTGTTAAAATAACGCCTAATTTATGGTTTAAAATAAAACTCATAATATAAGATAAATTTACGACAGTGACTCTAAAAATAGATAACAATAAATTTTATTAGTTATAAAATGTTCATTGCATGATAATGTTACTACAGGGAGTCTAAATTATATGAAATATATGATTCGTTCACCTGTCTTTATAAGTAGACACAAATGGTAGTATCAGATCTTATATGTTGGTGCTAATCATTTTTCACCCTTATAAAATTTCATAAAGTTAACCCAATTTCACTTGGTTATAATTTTTTTTACATTTGGAATATATATACGCGTACAAATTTTAGTATTATATCAAACAATTAAATAAGTACCACAAAATAGAAAAGATCAGTTGTGGCCAACATTCTATTTATGTAGTTTACATTAGAAATAGATATTCCAAACAAACTGTCAAAAAACACCAATACATATCAATTGAATTATTAAAATATTTCAATCAATTTTTTTTCTATATATTCGCTTGTTTTGTATTGCAATATATATATATATATATATATATATATATATATATATATATATATATATATATATATATATATATTAATAAACAAGTATCAAATTATATCACAATTAAGTTTTTTTTTATAACTGGTACATTTTCCGAAGAAATGTTTCAAACAAAAGTTGTGCGAAATATTAATATCTTTCATTATGAACATAACTATTCTTGTCATAGGTGCAGCCGTTCTCGTGTTATTTGAGATAGAACAAATAATGCATAGAGTAAACAAGCACTTCCGGTTTGAATACTCTTTTCAAAAATAAGTGGTGCACATCTAGACCATATACAAGTCACAAGTTTGAAGTTTTACAATTAATCGTTAGACAGATTTGCCTCTAGAGCGTTCACACACACAGAGACGATTCCGAAATTAGTCTCATTCGATTTAGAGAAGGTCAAAATGGATATTTCTATTAAAATCTCGAGGTCGTTTTTTTTTGGATATCCTTATACTTACATACTTATTACTTCGTAAAACAAAGTAAAAAGAACTACTACACAGCAAGTTAATATATTTTTTTATTATATTATTGCAAAATTAGTTTTTAAATAGAAAATGAAAATTTTAAGTATTATTGAGGAAATCTCACAGATTCAAATATTGGAAGGATTTCTCGACATGAAATACAGACTAGTGAAGAACCAGGTACCACTAGATATATTTTCGGGAATTTTTAAAGCATTTGAACCCTTGAACTACACGTTACTGCCTTTAGCTGTTTTTTCGTTTTATTGAATCAAGCAAGCAATTATAAATTGTATAAAATTGTATTTGACATTACTTTTCCAGAATGCCTCTTCAAGCCTATTAATTATATTGTTTTTCTGAATACTTTGTGAGATAGGATTTAATAGTTCCTTTGAGACGTAAGTCAATAAATTATGTACTAAATCTTTTTTACTAAATCACAACGATCGAAAGTTTTATTTGATATATGGTTGCTAGCCTTCGCAGAAAGATTTTTGATTAACGAAATATCTAATATTCACATATTTTAGCTCTTCATGCGAAGTACCGAAGAAGCTAAAACGTTCGGTCGTATGTCTATCAAAAAAATTCATTAACAACAAGTGTTTGTCTCGTCGCCCTGAATCCAAAAATATATATAACTTATATACTTGAATTTTAGTCGTCGCTCGTAAGACCAAATTTGTGCTTTTTGCTCTTCTGACGGTACCGGAGCGATTCACACAAAATTTGGTACACATATTATTTGGCATCCCATTTGAATCCACTCGCAGTTTAGATCCATTCACCCGTATACTTCCCGAGTTATAAGGCCCCAAATTTTGGAACCCCCCTTAATACTGCTCTTATAAAAATAATTAAAACATTCAAAAATTCTACTAAATATTCTGCATCAGTTGTCAAGAAAATAACATTGAAAAGAAAAAGCTGAAGTGTCCTTCACTCGATTCTCTTGTTCTTTCTCCATCGGTAATGCTGTATTTTGTATTAAATTCACCCTGCGATTGTTATGAAATAAAAACAATATGTATTAGTAACCAGGGAAACTTAACTACATAGCAACCATTTTCAAAGGCGATTTTTCAGTAAATGGTACGCTTTTCGAAAAATCGTTTCCAAACAAAAATTGCTGAAAACTTTTATATCTTTAATTTTCATTAGAATCACCTTATCGCTAACTAAAATCATTTTCGACATAATGAAAAAATAGCAAGAGTAAATTGTTACTAGAGTTTTCACACACAAACACATAGAAGCACACACAGACGTCATCCCGAAAATAGTCGATACGATGGTCAAAATGTGTATTTCCGTTAATATCTCGATTTCGAAAATTTTCATAACTGCAATACTTACTTCATCCAAAAAAGTAAAAACAGTATAAGAATGATTCTAGGTTTATATAATTTTTAATAGATATTTAATTTTTGGTAATGACTGGTAATTTAGTATATAAATAACCAGCATCAACTGATATCCAGTGCTTTTTTACATAAATTTCACCCTAGGCTAAAATATGTTCAGCTCCGCATTTACTTTTAGCACCCGTTGATACATTTTATATTTAGGTACATAAAATTGTTTTGCTTGGCACTCCTAGGCTGCAGCGAATTATGAAATACCGGCACGGCTGATATCATTAATTCCTACTACTCACTATTCTATCCATTTCTTTGTTTATATATCCTGCACTTTCTTCATTTTTATAATCAAACTTTTAAGTTATTCTGAATGACTTACTAATATTGACAGTGAACCATCATAAATTATTCAAAATGAAATTGGTTGTACATGTAGCTTTTATCTAAGTATAACTATAACACATGCAAATAAACTGGTTTCTTAGTTTATTTTTTTCGTTGTTTCAGTTTTGATGTACGCGGTAAACCGTTGTCACAGGCGCGCCACTGGTCTGCCCCAGAAGTGTTCGGCTCCCGCGCGTATTTCCGGACAGTATCCGAGCCTGCGCAACTCGTCATAGACGACATCCGGCGCCATGACGAAGGCGTCTATAGGTGCCGAGTGGATTTCCGCAATACTCAAACCAGAAGTTTCAGATATAACCTCACCGTCATCGGTAAGCTTTAACAGAAATCTTATTTCTGCTGATTTTCTTATTTTATTCGAAATATATTTTGGGAAATATACATTTGCACATAGAGAAACATATTCGTTTGATTAGAGGCAACAGTTAAAGGTCTATGCTCTAATTCATAAATTTATTTGCTTAATCGAAAAGCTATTTGGAATAATATAGGATCTTATGAATTAATATTTCGTATTTTTACTAGGAAATTGTTGTTGTTACTATTCAAACAATTTCAATTTCGAATTAATTAATATATATTTTCGACAATTATTCGATTTAATTTATGGCCGTTTGCATCATTCAAGAATAACGCTTAAGGTCACACATCAAGCTCAAAAATAAAACCAACTAACCTTTATAAAAAAATATCAGTGAATTCGTAATTGCATAAATAGTGCCTGGTAAAATTTTAAATTTTTTTGATCGTACAGTTTCGAAGATAAAAAATAAAAACTATAAAAAATTACCTATTTTGGGGATTTTTATTTTTTATCATCGAAACTGTACGATCAAAAAAATAAACATTTTTACCAGGCATTATTTATGCAATTACAAATTCACCGATATATTTTTTTATAAAGGTTAGTCGGTTTTTTTTTGCATAATCGAGGTTTGTTTAATCATGATAGTCTTTGAGTAATTTTATGTAATTAAGAAATATAACTTTGACCAAAAGTGTAACAATGTGTCCGTATTTCTTTCATATACAATAAACAGTCATTATTCAGCAGAATTTCTTTATTTTCGAGTAAAAACAGATAATATTTGATCTGGAGAATTTTCAGCGTTTTAAAATGCATCGACTTTACATAGCTGTATAGAACACCCTCTGTCCAGTAGCACAACAAGGAACTAACGAATTTGGTTCAAGTATATGGTGTCAACTTCTGAATTTCACAGATAGATTACCATTTTACGAGTATCGCTTTGTTTACTAACAGTATTTGTAAGAAACCAGAGTCCTTGGTTTATTTTATATTTTAATATTAGTCCAGCCACTTTAGTCAAAAATACAAGTAAACTGCGGAAAAAGTCCCAGAAGGCTGAAATTTGGTACACACGTTCTCTTTATGGTTCTAAATGAAATCTAAAAAGTCCCCAAAAATCCGAACTTGGGAACCCATGGTATTCAACCATAAAGTTTGAAAAAACGCAATTTTGCAAATATCTCCGAAATTACAAAGTTTTTTACCAAATATGCTGTATAATAAATTAATGTTCGTTAAATTTACTACAAAAAAGGTATTTTATATTTTCTCCGTAAAATAAACAGTTTACGTGCTACGTAAGGCGGGAGCTATGCGCGTCGAGCTTATTTTTGCGCGGCTTGTTTATTTAACAAAAACGGTGTTTATTAACTTTTTTGGAGATTTTTTTCTTATTTTAGTAAAAGACACATCAGTTAATAGAATTAGGGGGGTATTTAATTTTTCCGTGCCATTTTTCAATTAGATAATGGCGGTTTTGTATTTTACATGAAATTTGACTTCAAATTGATTTATTTACGTAAAGATTTCATAAGGCATTCATATATTATGCTCTACAATATGAGTTAACGAGTAGTTAAGTATATGCCGTGCATAATTTAATGAAATATTTACTCATTCTATTTTATTTTTTTCAATTTGTAAATGTTGGTCCTGTTGAAATTGCACAATTTAATTTCCAATCAAGTATCTGTATTAGATACTCTATTTTTTAACATGTAACTGTTAGCACACTATTCTCAAGTATATTTCACATAGTAACTTTAGTCAAAAATACAATTAAACTGAGGAAAAAGACCCAGAGGGCTGAAATTCGGCCCACACGTTCTCTTGATGGTTCTAAATGAAATGTAAAAAGTCCCCAAAGATTTTGGCTTGGGAACCCAATGTTCTTTCACCATGAAGTTTAAGAAATTGCATTGTCGCAAATATCTCCTATAATGCAAGGGTTTTTGTGTGTTTTACTCTTGGAATTTTTTATTGAAACGTTTACGGACTGTTGAATAGTTTTGTTTTATTTAAATCTTTTGGACTTTGAATATTTTTGCTTTCGTCTTGTCTTGTCTTTTTTCGTTTAGCGTTGTGAGTTTTTAAGTATGTGTTTTGTACTTGTAATAATTCTGTTTGTTTGAAATCATTGTGGCTTCAAAGTATTTTTATAATTTGTTCAATCTACCTACAGAATGAATCTAGTTATCGTTCATGTTTTAAGCTGGGCAAACCTTGAATTTCGGTCTGTATTAGTAAAAACAAAAAACCGCCGAAAGTAGCATATGGAAAGTATAAAGATTAAATGGCGTATCAGACATCGTATCAACCATCGCAGACAGAAATGCAAAAATGCACCTTGTACCTATAGAGAGCACGAAATTGAATTCGACTTTGAAGTCCTATGCTTTCAGCCAGCTTAGCTCAGTTCCGTTCTGATAATAATGAAGTCATATTGATTCGAGTAAGCTCCGTGCGACGCTGCGCCGTTTCACTAGTAAATGCGCGCTTTACAACGTCTAGTGAATGTGTCACGGAGATTTGGCGTTAATGTCACAAGACGCGACTTTATTTCGCTCTTTTTGCTCGCCGTACAAGGTTCAGAGGAGCTAAAGCATTCGGTCGTATGTCTGTAATATTCTCGGATCAAAAATTAAGTATTGAAATAAATATAGAAAAACAGTTCATATTAAATATAATTATTGTAATATTTTGATCCCTAAAGTCCATTTTTGAAATTTGAATAGTAAATAGATTGAGAAAATACATTGATATATTTCGACCAATATATAATCTTCTACATATAGTTTGAGATGATTGGTGATGATGTGAAGAATGTCCACATGTAGACATTCAACATTATAATAAAACTAACATGCTATGCTTAGGTACAGACACAGCTTGCCTTATAAGTACTTGGCATAATATCCTCAAATTGAAAGAAAAATCTTTTAATAAGTCTTACATCTTTATAACTAAAATAATAATAATATGGCCCTTAATACCTCTATTGCAGATTTAATAATTTTTTTAATTAGTTTTCTAAGAGCAGTATTAAGGGGTCTCTAAAATTTGAAAATATTATAGATTTTTGACAAAGTTATTATGTCATTACAGGCCAATTTTCATTCTGGAGCTTGTGCATGTGCACCTATCTAGTTACAGCACTGTTAATATTGTTTGACTGATGTTAAGAAATGTATTTATTCTTGTTAATTTATATTATTATTAGTTCTTTATAGATTTCTGCTGTGCAATCTACATTTTTATCTTCCTATATTTGATGTATATAAGATAGTATTGTGATCCGCTTTGTGCCCCTGAATTCATTTTGACTATTCTCTGAATAACGTCTGTATGTGTCTGTCTGAACACCTCTTATATTTGAAAAATATATTTCAATCGGTAGTGCTTGTTTATTCATGTAATTTTTGCACACCTTGAAATGAAATTAGAGAAAATGTAAAATTTATAAAAGTTAAAGATTTTATAATTTCAAGTTTCTTTTTTTTTAAGTGTACTTGAAAAATATTTACTGAATAAGACTCTTTGGAAAAAGCCATATTACATTTTCTTTAATTCATTCATGGCAATGTTTGAATGAATAAAATACAATACATGTATATTACATATATATTTCAATTCCAGATGTTTAATAACATTTTTTTTCTATTTATAATTTTTTACATAGTTCTTATTTATTATTTTATTTATAAATGATTCTTCTTGCTCTGCTTTTCACTCATCAATTTTCTTCTCATTACTGTGATTACTGTCACCCACTCTAATATTCTTCCGTCCTTATTTTACCTATCAGCTTGTATTATTTCGTTCTTTTCCATAGTATGTTCTATTTTTACTTTGTGTTCTAAATTTGAATGTTTGTGCAATTTCCTCTATCCAAAAGCCATCTCTTCGTTGCCGCATCTGAATCGAGCATTTATTTTCATGTTAGTTTTTTATATCATTTTTAAAGGTCTTGGAATTTCTAATGTCTGTATTGGATTATATATATTTTTTATATATCGACTTTTTATTTTCTTAAACGCAGTAATAAGTAAGTCTTGCTATGATTAAAAAAATTGAACTCGAGATATATATACACGTTCTGAACTTCCCTGAATCGAATGGGACTATTTTCATAATGACATCTGTGTGTGTATCTGCGTGTCTCTCTCTCTGTGTCTATGTTGCTGTGTGGCTATGTTTCTATGTGTCTTTATTGCAGTGTGTGTGTGCATATGTCTCTCTGTCTAGAACGATATAGAGTTAAACTGTCGAACGTAAAATTGTGATTCTTCAAACATGAGAATTGTATATGGTTCAGTTGTGCACCTTTTATTTTTGAAATGATTGTAAGAAACCAGAGCTTCTTGGTTTAATTTTTATATTTTAATATGTATATATCTAATTTTGTATCATATCTCTGGGAATGAAACTAAATATCTGGCAGTCATGCACGTGTGCGTCTGATATCTGTGGAATTTTGGTAATTTCGTGGAAATCTGTCTGAAAATTAGAACTAGATTCAGCCGCAGTTTTGCGCACATATTTGAACGGATCGCTAAAGAACGAGAACTTTAGTCATGTGAAACTGAGTAAATTCGTTTGCTTAATTTAAATCATTTTTATATTGAATATTTTTGCGTTTTGCTTTATAGAATAGTAGTAAATTCTTTTTGTTTTAAAATATTTTTATAATTTTTTCAATCTAGTTAAACTTCTGTTTGTTTTATTTAAGTTTTATGAATATGACTCTTTGATTATTAATTTATATCTTGCCTTATATTATTCGTGTATTTATTTCTTTAATCCACATCACACTCAAAAAGGCAAACTCGTGAACAGTAACCATCGGTTACATGTTCACATAAGAATGACCGACGTACAAAGGGGTCGGATTATTACAAGAATATTCGAACCGGAAATGTATGCTTATTCTATGCATGTTTTGTCTTTTCTCCAATATCACTAGAACAGTTACACAAAATAGTAATGTTCATAAAAGTCACTTTTACTGATATTTGGTATACATAAAATTTGGGTGGGCAAGAAGTTACTGTCGCATTTTAAATCCAATCGCTTTGACAGGTCCGGAGTAATAACAAAAAATTGTATGATATTTTATCTTCAACATTTTTCTTAAATTTGTGTGCCCGAAAGCTATAAAGAAAAAAAAATGTATTTAAAAATAATAATTTTGAAATTTTAAATATATATATATATATATATATATATATATATATATATATATATATATATATATATATATGTATTAAATATATATTAAATAACATTCTGTAAACATATACAAGGCTATTTAAAATTATAACTATTTTTCAGTTTTTGAACCAGAAGACCAGTACAAAATATTTATATATTTGGTAACCAACTGGATTGAGTTATGATTCTTCTAGTTTTGAAAAATTGTTTAATCGTTACTTTGTTGTTTGATCGGTCATTAACACAAATAAAGGATGGCTCGTCGGAAATTGAATAAAGTCGGATGAAAAAATAAAATTTCATTTTATAATCCGACTTTATCCAGTTTTCGACGAGCCATCCTTTATTTACAAATTTTTGGATACGATTTACACAACTTATTAACACAAATACAACAAAGAATCAGACTCACTTACAAAATAAAACTTCAGTACAGAAATTACGGAGTGTATAAACAAATTTTAGGTTATATTCACACTATCTATTTCTCGTTTTATGGCTAATACTATCTGAATGTAACAATTTGTTTTGCCAACCTAACAACTTCAGATAAGAATAATAGTTTAATAAAACTGTTTTTATATTATGTATCTCTAATATGGCTTTGCTTAAACCTAGATTTTAAATTATTTTTATTAAGTAAGGGTTTACTCAGCATGGATAGTGAACTCAAAATAGTAATTAGTTGCAGTACTTAACTTTACTATATATTATGTGATAATGGTTTATAATCACTTATTTTTGAAGAGTTAAAATGATATTGTTCTTGATTTGACAAGCAAAACATAATTGAGGGAATAGAGCAAGTGCACGGCTAATTTCAGATGGTCTGTATAAGATATGAGCAAACGGCGCCCTCAGGTTAATCTAGTCAGATAAAATTAATGATAATATCTATATTATCTAGATGATCATCTTAGATAATTTTATCCTGATAATGTACAACACTGGTTATAAATACATAGTAAAATATAGGAATGTATGTTATAAACGGTCTATATTGTTGAGATTCGTTCTTAATAAACTAGAATACTATTAAAATGTGATAAATCACAATGTGACTGACGAATAGTCCATCGTGTAACTGTTTCTTTAACAAATGCGTTGTCATATATTAGGTTTAGCGTGATGTAATAACTAGCTTCAGTTTGTCACTGAAGCACCAGGTGCATCATGTACTCTAAAACGTACACTATAGACAACCATGCACAATTTAGAGATGCCAAACTCAATTAATACAAGTTTATTAGCTAGAGTTGGGCCAGTAAACTTAGGCAACGGAAATTTATTGCTTCAATATACCAACATTACGGGATGGCTAGAAACAAATGTAACTATCTTTGCTTAAGTTTAAGAATTATATTTACTGAATACATCACAATAATATAACTAAAAACAAGCCCAGGTACAGGCACCAATGCCATCAGCTCCCCGTATATTCTATTTTGTGGATTTTTTATTTATGTAGAAAACATTTTCATTTTAATTTGGTACACATATTATGTAGCATCCCATTTGAATCCGCCCGCAGTCCAAATTCAATCGCCCGTATATTTCCAGAGTTATAGGCCTCCAAAATTTGGAGCCCCCTTTAATACTGCCCCTATTATAATAATTAAAACACCCTAAAATTTAATTAAATTATGCATTTTATAAAACTACCACATATTATCGACGCAATGACATTTAAAAATCCAAATTTGTTTTCTGTTACAGTTCCTCCAGAACAACCAACAATCCTCGATCGATGGGGTCGCCACTTGAACGGTTCTGTTGGGCCCCTCGAAGAAGGAGATGATGTGACCCTCACATGTCGTACTGTCGGGGGTCACCCAGAGCCGACAGTGCGTTGGTTGGTCAACGGTGTCCTGGTCGATGAGGAGTATGAGCATAACGCCGGGGACGTTATCGAAAACAGACTGACATGGCCGGCGGTCGCACGAAGAGACATAGACAGCGTCTTCACCTGTCAAGCCATCAATACTATTTTGACAGAGCCTAAGGACGCGACAGTCATGCTGGATTTACACTGTAAATGCATTCCTTTCTATCTTTTTTCAATGTCTATTTTTGAGATGGTTAAATTTATTTCGATATGTTTCTAAAAAAAATTAACAAATACGTGATTTTAGGAAGCTAATATACGTTATATACGATATAGATTTGTGTAACTGTCACCAAATTAAATCAGCGATATTGTTGTTTAACTTGTTATAGTAAAACCCTTGACCATACGCATTCTGAAAACACAAAGTACTCTTGTAGCGGATCGCAGATACGAGGTTACGTGCGAGTCGGCAGGATCTAGGCCTCCTGCTATTATCACCTGGTACAAGGGTAAACGTCAGTTGAAACGAACTAGGGTGAGTTCATTTTTACAGAATTATATATATATATATATATATATATATATATATATATATATATATGTATGTATAAATATCTATATATATATATATATATATATATATATATATATATATATATATATATATACATATATATAAAACTATTAAATTTAGTAAGATATTATTGAAACAATGAAAATCTTCGTAATTGAAATACACGTTTTTACCATCCCTGAATCAAAACTAATTATTTTCGGAATAAAGTATGTGTAACTGAGCGTGTTTGTGTATTTGTACGTGTGTCTGTATGTCAACGTTCTGTCTAGAGCCAAAACTGTTAATGGTAAAATTTTGAAACTTGAATATAGCCGGATGTGCCTTTTCTATTTTTAAAATCTATCTTAACGGCAGTGCTTTTCTCTAGTTACTTTTTTAGTCTCGAAAATGATATGAAAAGTTATTCCTAAAGAAGACCTTCAAATTACTAGCAACTTTTGTTTATGAACATCCATATATGGGTTTATGTAAATCTATGAATGCATGTATGAATTAATGACCTATTTGTATTCTAATATATGGTCATTTATCAGTTTTTAAAAATGCTATAACACGGCTAAATTCAAAATCTAGTTCCGCCAGTGGTAATTTATTTTACATAAAACTACATCAAAAATCAAACAAAGCAATTATTGTCAAGGAAGTAAGTAATGTGAGTTCAATAATCTATTCAAATACACAATGGAAGCAGTAACTAAATTCATAATCCTGATTTGTTAAGAGACAATATTATATTGTTACATTGTGTTTGGTACTTGCATACCACCATTGATATTGAAAATAAGAAACCGATGGTTTGAAAACTAATCTCAAAATTCAAGGTACAAATATGAATTCAAATCGTATTTTACTGTTAGTTTATTAAGATATTAATTTATTAAATAATGAACAAAAACTAACTAAACAATATGGTTTTCTGTACAATATTAATGTAGAAAATGGAAGCAGTAAGTTAATTTACAATCCTGAATTGTGAAGGGATAAAATATTGTTGTCATTGACTTCGAAAATACAAAATTGACGTTTTGAAAAATAATCTCAAAATTCAAGATGCAAATATGAATTTTAATCGCATTTTACGATTAAGTATATTGGAAAATTAATTATCATACAAACTGTGTAAACAAATTATTAAGTGAACAAAATATAAATAATACCAAGCATTCCCTAAAACTGATTAATTTTAAACCAAATTAGATCCGAATCATATACAAGCAATCGAACCTAAATGAATCTCTAGTTACGCTACTGCCATAAGTACAAATATGAATATAAATTTATTATAAGTTACATTATTATTGTTCTATCGATGATGAATGGATTGTATATATTATGGGCACATATAAATATATATATATATATATATATATATATATATATATATATATATATATGTATATATATATATATATATAATATTATTTAAATACATTATTAAAAAGAAAGCTGGATTAGCCTTCACTTGATTTTATGTCAGTATAGTTAACCACAATTTTCTCCGGCCACGATTTCTTTTAACAACCTAAAAAATCATCTTGATTGATTTTGGCGCTACTATTAAAACCAAAATTATATATATATATATATATATATATATATATATATATATATATATATATATATTCTATAATACTATAATAAATACTAGGCATAAAAAAATCGAGTGAAGGCCAATCCAGCTTTCATTTTAATAATTTATTTAAATAATATATTTTCGGGAAAAAAAAAATAATAATAATTTAATGTTGTTTCCATGACCATGGCTATCGTATTCTAAATTGTTCATGACATCATGACAATCGCAGTATCATCGAATGTCAGAACTTAAGGGAGCATATACCTTTCTAACGCCTAAAAGTAGCCTATTTTCATGGGGGTTTTAGACGAATGAAACTGCAGTTTATAGAGCATGTATTTCTCTTTTAAAAAACATTTTTTCCATCCGTGTAACTCCTTTATTCCGCCCCCTACACCCTATTCCGTAAGCCATGTTTATAAATCAGAGGGGCATGATTCCCAAAATATCTCCGAGCTGGGTTAAATGATACAAAAAAGTGAAACGGATTTTTAATGTCAAGTTAATTTTGCATTGTTTGACGAATGATTTTTCAAAATTCGAATTCGTCATAAAATAGCGGCCTGTTAAACAAAAAAGTCGATTTTTCGTCGTATTTTTTCGTATTCATTTGTGTTAAATAAATAGAAAAAATGAAAATTTTAGAAAAAAAATTGTCAAACGATGACAAATTTTATAAGTTACAAGAAGAAAGGAAAATCAAAACGATTGGATAAACCGTTCAAAAAATATCCTGGGAACCGTAAATAAAAACATAGTATTGTGAAAAACGCATCCAGGATTCCGATTCCAAGCTCAATCTTTGCGGCGGCTTACGTTTGGCCGGTCAATCGGTTCGAAATGTACCGATATATTTTAATAATCGCAAACCTTTACGCGTGCTCATCGCGATGCGTGTCTGAATTTCACTGATAGGTGAGCTCAAAGAAAAAAAAAAAAGCAAACCGCGCCAACTGGAGAGCGCTCGGAGGTTGCTCGACCTAAACCGCTGTAGCTTTTGTAATAATTCAAATTTCGATTAACGGCTTCAAAAATTGAATTCTTAAATAGTTTTTCTAATAGAATATGTAGAGAAAAGTAAAACGATTTTTTTGAAAACGCAAATGGAATCCCCATACCCGCTGCAAACATAGCAAAACATAGCTAAACAAGGTTTCGTCGAACCCTTAAAACTCCTTTATTACAACATTAAATTGAATGAAATTTTTATTTTTCAGATAGCCAATACTTCGCTCTAGGCTTCTCTAGTTTTCGATTTTCAATATTTTGCTTAGAATATTGCCCATTCAGAATATTTGGTTACTATATAAAATACAAATACCACAAAATATCAATACTTTGGTTATATACACAAGAAAGTTCAGTGTAGGGCACTACAAATTGGTTTTTATAAAATTCGTCAATATTTTTTGTTAAAAATCGAAATTTATCTATATGGTCATGTGACAACGAAATGACATGTTACGATTTTCCTTAATTTAATTAATTCATCCTATGAATTATGTTTAAGTATTCAGTTGAGTTAGTATCCTTCTAAAATTCATTGCATGAATTGCTATATTCGCATCTTCTTTATTTCAAAAATAAATCGTACGTTTTGTAGCTCCTACTTTATATCTTCTCTCTAGGCAATTACGGTAGTAAAGGTTGGGTTGCTGATTAAATATATCTCGTTTCATCTTTAGGGTAAGGCATATTCGCCCAAAATGATGCATTAATCTTGGCTGACAATTCATATTCGCATAATGTTTTTCGTTTCAATTTTCTTACATTTTTATTTTTAGAAAAAACATGAACTAGTTACTTAAACTGGTTCATAAATCAACCATTATGTACGCGATCTAACTTTTAACATTCACGGTATTTTGATGTTATGCCCTAATGCTAAATGGGAGTAAATGATGAATGCACATTAATTTATTCCAAAGTTTAATATAATTTGCGCGGTACATATATATATATATATATATATATATATATATATATATATATATATATATATATATATATATATATATATATATATATATATACATATATATATTATATCAAAAAATTATTGGCCATTATATAACCACAATTTTTTTTTTATATTTTATATATATATATATTTTATATATATATTTTATATATATATATATATATATATATATATATATATATATATATATATATATATATACATGGATGCAAAGGGACGAGAAAGAAGAGAATTTTTTGATTCGAGGATGTTTTAGATATACGACCAAACGCTATAACTGTAATTTACTATCTTACGACGAGCTAAATACCTACCGAAAAAGATATTATGCTGTGAAACAAACATTTTGAATTAAAACTAATTTAAAAGCATTTCTGCGTGCTCAAAAAGATCTTAGTCTGCCGCACATATTGCAGAGATTAAGTGTTCAATAGTGTATCCATAATACATAGAATCGAAATACATCCTTCACGATCTAATGTAAATGCAAATTTCTCCATAGATACGAAGAATGAGTCAAAAAGAGACAGATAGAGAAGTGCATAGTTGGATGTGAATTGTGAAATTGGTGAAATATCGAGTGAGTGACGCACAATTGAGATGATTTGGTCAAATGGAGTGGTTGGCTAATGAAAGATTAGCAGAACAGATTTATGTGGATGAGATCGTCTTCGGAATTATGGATGTAAATTAATTGAATAAATGAGAAGTCGTGAGTAAACGGAATAAAGGAGCATGTATAGGTTTGATGCAGATGAATAAAGCGTTTGAGGTGTATAGAAATTAGAGATCAATTGAAAACTGTTGTGAAAGTATGAAAAGAGTTGTCTGTGACTCATTAATTAGAAAGACGTGACATTATGTATATATGTTATAAATTATGAAACATTTGCTAGATAAAATAAATAGGTTGCAATTTTGTCATTTAAAAAATGTAATATAGGGGTATATGATATGAACATCGTGCTCGAACTCAGCATATTTATGTGTGTAAAACAAAATAATAATAATATTTTCATGAGATCCGGAAACATACAACAATCGATACAAAAGCCGTTCTTAAATTTATTAAAAGGGAGCATCCCCGTTAGGTATGTCGCTACCCTTGTGTGGTAAGCGCTCGATTGGAACTAGTGCGTTGCATTATTTATCGAACCCAATTCAGAATTCTGGATAGCTTTATTTTCGACTTTGTCTTCGTTGTCAAAACTATGCGACAAGAGTAAGTAAAAATACAGGGTTATGGTTAGATTGTTGTCTCATTTACTAAACGTATCTTGCATGGTCTATTTCAAGTGGTAGTGATTAGGAATGATGTGATGAATTCATCACATCATCACCAATCACCATATATTGAAGTAGAGACCATACATTTGTTAATACATATATATATATATATATATATATATATATATATATATATATATATATATATATATATATATATATATATATATATATATATATATATACAACTTTAATTTTTTGTTAAGTTTATGTTGCGTTCCTAATCATGGTTTAATATCCATAACGACAAATGACTGAGAAAAATATGCCCAGTATATCCGGTCACAATTTGACGAATAGTTTGATATTTGCAGCTTTGTATTTGGGACGGCACATGGTGGGTGCGGAGTATACGCAATATGATCAGGTTCTATTTATGATCCAGGAGTGTAATATGGCATGTCGTAACTGTGGACGTATATAAAATACGGCATAACTTTTTCGTATGTTAGTGCAAAAATATGTTTCAATGCGTTCTGAATTTAAATATAGCTCACAGTGCCTGCGATTGTTTCCAGTTATTTGCTTGAAATATAAAGGTCGCAAAACTTTTCCTACCGACAAGGATAGGGAAAAGAGCGAGATAGAGTTCGTGAATATGTTGAAGAGTTCGAACATATTGATCACAATTTATAGGAAGCGGAAGCGCATGATTCTATTAGCGCACATAAACTTATGAATAATATATCAGAGAACCCTCGCATTCAACTTTGCAATTTAGTTTTATTTCGCAGAAAGCATTTAATCAAATTTAATAAATATATATGTGTGTGTGTGTGTTCCAGGAGGAGACACATGAAAATGTAACGATATCAGAGTTGAGTTTTGTGCCAACTACCGAAGATGACAGTAAGCCCATCACATGTCGTGCCGAAAACCCGAACGTTACTGGACTTTTCCTGGAAACCACCTGGAAAATCGATGTTGTATGTAAGTGTCATTTTTGGTTTGCCATTATTTAGTCATTTATAGTGCATTATCATATCAAAATATCGTAAGGGGGTAAGCATTTCTTACTATATTGACCAGATTTGTTCCAAACCGATTTGAACAGAGGTGTTTAGCAGATGATGAAATTAATATCTAACTCGGCTATACAAACAAAAACAAGATATACAATTAATAATTAGGTTAATAGCAATTACTAAACTTACAACATACTTCCGGTCATAGACTAAGACCTCGAATCACACCTGCTAATGGATGCAAACTATTGGTCATGAGTTTCTCTATATACCTCAAAAATGTATACCTACTCAGCAACAAATATTTTACGGACCGGTATCTGAATTATAATGGACATAAGTATGTTATTCTTTCGTAATGGCACTTGTGTCCCAAAGGTGCCATATACCAAGATACTTAATAGATTTATATTTATTTTCTATTCTCATAAATATTAAACAAAATACAAAACAGCTGTTTATATATTTCAGTCTATCGATTAAATTCGTAAATATAATTGAAGAACAATACATTCTATAAGTTTCGCATATGTACACCCGGACCCCTATTCTGGGAGTAATCACCTCTAAATGTTGATATATTGATTACGTCGTGATAGTGATATTTTTGAAAACTTAGGTACTTTTGAATTTTCAAATTTTAAATTATTCAAATTTAAGTTGGTATTATGATTGTTTCGCGTTTAGTTTGATTACGTTTGGTTTATTTTATTTTTGTTGTTTTTTTGATTAATGTTTTATTATTGGAAAATTAATTTAACTCCAAAACGGATTGATAAAGTAATATTTGCTCGAAAAGATATAATCATAAATTTTATGGATAACCATAAAGATTCAGCCAAAGGCAAATTGCTCTGAATTGAAGAATCATCTCTCCACATAATGTTTAACATTAAATATCTATAACCTCGCACCTAAATATGCATTTCTGTCAATTATATCACTAGTGAAATGAATATAACAACTAGTTGAGGTGGTGTTACGAATATCAAAAACCATGACGGCATATATTGCTTCAAACAAGTATCAATAGGTGACAGCACGCTACTCGTGATATATATCACCGTGATATATCTCTCATAATTGGGGTCCCTAAGTGTGTTAGGGAACATTCACAAATCGAAATTATAAACAAAATTAGAATATTGGTTTACACCTTCACACGCAAGCGTTCATAAATTCTCATTTATAACTTACTTAATTTACGAGTTTGCAAATTTCAATCTTTCATTTATTCTTACGACTTTCATCGTAAGTACAACCAAAGAAATCGCTTTTAGAATGATATAGACATATAAAGTCTTATCTTGTTTGTAATCGTCAAATAAATATAAGATAATGTTAAAAAAGTTAGAGATATATGTATATGAAGTATATGTAAACAATTCTTTTTTATAAAACACTGTAATTAGTAAATACGCCTGTAGAAAATTTTACAATCTATATTTAACAAATAACAAAATCCAAAAATCGTATTTAACTTGTAATGCACAGTCGATATTGTATACACTACTACCGATTTATTTCTATTAGTATGAATAAAGGTGTATTCTCAGCGGAACAATTAGTAAATAAGCTTAGAAATTACAAGTAATAATTCCAGTACAGAACATACAAAGCTAACGTTCACAGCAACAATATTTATCATACATTGTGCTAATTTTGTTGCTTGGAATGTTAACCTTGCTTGTCATAATACGAATTAGATTATTATTTGTATTTTCTAATCTTCATTACTATTTGGTTCGCTGTGAATTCACCTTAAGATGTCCGGGTTGTAAACACTGGCATCGTATTTATAAGTATGATATTTCGAACAACACTCAAATTGTAATTTCTGATCCAAAATGATTCGAAGTTTGATAAACGGTTTCGAAAATCGAATTCTTAAATAGATTTTCTAAAAGAATATGTAAAAAAAATATAGGTATGTCCCCTGAAACCCACTAGAAGGGAGATTTTTATTTATAAATTAACTATAGAGTAGCTTTCTTCTAATATTTTACAGATCCTCCAATTGTGTCGTTGCAACTAGGTAGTACACTGAACGCGAGTGACATTAAAGAAGGTGATGACGTGTACTTCGAGTGCCACGTTCGAGCGAATCCACAATGGCGCCGACTCACCTGGTTACATGATGTAAGACTATTTTTTATAGCTTATAACTAAGCAAATATTCGCAAGGAAACAATTCAAATTATAATTCTACGTATGTTTCATCAATACATTTATTTTATTATCGATATATCATTAATTGCTTTAATTTCAACAAAGGTAATGGCACCAAAACCGTCAGCTTGTCGTATATTTGGGTAATTCAAAATAATAATACTGAGAGAAATAGACTCACATCATTTATTGTATGATATACAGAGATCGCACATTGTTTACTTGAAATTGAAAATCTTTATCGTAACCTAGAACGTATCATAGTTCGACAAGATCCAAGTTGAGAAACCAAAGTTGACAGGAAATTTTGTTGTATCGGAAAACATTTGTGTTGAAAGTTCTTGAGGAGCGAGGAGGGGGAGGCGGAAGACACATTTGACATGTTGACATCTGCACTCTACGTAAACAAACTCTGCAGTAAGAAAATGGCGTCGGTTTTGGAACACCTTTTTCAGACTCTTCGGGTGTCATGTTTCGCTTGATTGATGTTAGAAACGATTGTGTGCTTCTAACCTCACCCATTCGCTCATTCCCTTTGGCAGCATAAAAGTATATTTACGTAGATAAGCACCGACCCAGGATACATTCAATCTACAAAGAAATAATATCTCTTTAGTTGTTATAATCTACGCATTTTACATCAAAGTATTATGACTCATTCATAAAATAAAATTTAATTTTGTTTATATATATATATATATATATATATATATATATATATATATATACATATATATATATATATATATATATATATATATATATATATATATATATATATATATATTGCATTTTTAATATTAGTATTTCACATTGAAATACTGTTTTCGACGTATTCCTTGCTCACGTGGTAGCACTTTTATTTATATTTGTTCTTTGGTCGGTCACTTTAACATAAATGCTTAATAGCGACTCACAATTATTGACATTGACAGAAAATAAATGTCAATTGATAATATTTGATTTTACCGTATTGTCACTTTGTTTTGCCGACCTAGCAACTTCAGAAGAGTAGTTGTTTTATTTCAGTATAGACTATTTGATTATTTTATATAACATTATTAACAGTCGCCATGGCGCAGACGTTAAGAGTCTTGCCTTTCACCTTGGAGGTCGTAAGTTCGATCCCCGTCTATGCCAATTTCTTTTTTTTTTTAAGCGTTCTACACGTACACACCCACATACAAACAAACATACAAACATTTCTGGGTAATTATATTAATAATGCATTAACTTAACATTTTAGGCATTGCTTAACATATTGGTTTGAGATTTCATAATTTTAATGTGGGTAAATGCACTTTAAACCAAAGCTATAATCTAGTACCATTGCCTCTAACTCTCTCGAACACGTCACCACGAAAGAGTGAGGTGGTCTTGCTCGTGGTAGGTGCGTCTTATGTTCGGTCGTACACTTCATTAGGTTTCCCATTTCGCCGTTCGCTTTATCAGTCTTTAGCCGTTGCTTATCTTCCGCTTCGAAGCACATCACCACCCCCACCTCCCGCCTGATCGCTGCTACAGCCAACTTCTATGCGATAATGATTTTTATTTGATTTCCGTTTAAAAGAATAATGGTCGATTAATTTTTTTCAGTTCTGTGCGCTTTCTTAGTCCTTTAACTAACGTTGATATATAAAATTTAAAAACGCTCCATGTTTTGTCACTGTTCTTGATTTGTATCTCATTCTACAGGAGCGAATGAGTTTCGGGAAATAATAATATGTCATATTAGTTTATAAATGCAAAATTATTTTAAATATTAATTTCTAAATTGATATTGTCTAGCAGAGCAGCATTTGATATCAATCAGCATAGCATAGTATATGTTCAGTATATTTAGTTTTCCATATACGTAATGGACATAGCTTGTAAGTTGTCGGCGGCGTGTCTGTAACATAATTTAAAACATCTATACAGTGGGATAAATATAATTTGAATTGGTATTTTAGAGTTGTTACTTTTTTATACGCACACAGAAAGAAAAATGTCTTGTGGTCTCAAATAGATCGTATAGTTGCAGTAAATCTAGTTGTATTTACCAGAAAAGGGTTGCATAGTTACGTTAGAAATGTAGTGTAGTTGTTCCGACAATGTTAATCTAGTTGAAGCGATCTGGTTGCAGCAACCAAATCAGTAGCTGTGATGACTAAGGCAATGTGTCGCACACACTCAATCTAGTTGCCACAACAAGATGTCTGTGTGCCGCATCCATTCAACCTCAACCTGAACAGTATAGTTGCGCCAACCAGATATATAGTTGAACGAAAATTCACTATAAAATCTAGTTGCAGCAACCAGATTTCTGGTTGCTACAAACAGTCCTTTCTTTCAGTGCAGTAATAAGTCTTGTAATCATTACAAATTTCGAATTTAAGATTTCAGGGGATATACTCGTAAGACCCTCCTTGAATAGAATATCACAATTTTAGGAATTACGTGTGTGTGTGTGTTACTGTGTGTCTGTGAACGCTCTAGATCCCAAAACTGCTAAACGTAAAATTGTAATGCTTCAAATTAATGGCTAGTATATTTTCTAAATGTGCATCTTCTATTTTGAAAAGAATATGCAAACCGGTAGTGCGTGTTTACTCTATGTACTTTTTGTCCTTTCTCCAATATCACTATAGAACGGTTGCATTTATGGTAAAAATAGTTATTCTTATAATGATAAACATTAATATTTTTCACAACTTTTGTTTGAAAATTTTCTTTTAAAAATTTACCAGTTACGAGAAAACTCTTACGGAAAATCTTAAATTTTCAATTAATATTACCATAGATACGCATGTATAAGAATTATATTTAATACATCGTTTGTACTAAGCCTGGCAACATTTTGACAAGGAAACAAAATAATTTGATATTTTTCATTTGACATCGGTTATCACAAATAGATCGACTGACATCGTGTTTCAAGCCTGTTGTTTATTGAAAATAGCAAAAAACCTAACGTATAGGAAAGTCTTGTGCTGGCCACAACCGATTTTTCTTTTCTTTGGAACAACACTGCCCAATTTGTCTGGACTGACATTGCAAGACAAACTATGGTCGTTTCTCTAAGCAAATGTCCGTTGGTCAATGGTTGATGCACATTGTCAGCTGCAATCGATATGTTGCCTGCAGATTAATTCGCCCCTACTGTTACTTACTGACGAAAGTCCGCGAACGGGCGTCTGTTCCACGTTCGTAATACTTGTGCTCACCAATCAGACTTGATATTTATTTGTTAAGTGAATGCTGTACTGATTACGTGTACAATAAGAAACCCCACACAAATCCTAGTTAATTTGATTTTCGTTTTGTTGATTCTTATTCTTATTTGTGGGTACTCCACCAACAGTTGGCATTTAGGAATGTAAATATCTATTTGTAACGGTAGCTATATGTATAATGAAATTGCACTAAAATTTGATCATCGACTTTATTCGTCTAAGCTTTCTTAATAAATAAAGAGCCATTAAGGGTTTATACGCAGTCAGGAGGCTGAAAGAAAAGCGATTTTTCAAGAATTTTTCCTGGATAGGTATTTTAATTTATTAATGTAAAAATTTATATGCATATTGTGGTAGCTTTTAACTTTATATTGATATTTTTTATTTGTAAAAAAAAAAAGGTTTTGAAGCTGCTCTAGCCGATTTCCGGGAGCTCCTCTAAAAAAGGCGTTTTTGCGGTGAGCACGATAATTCTGGACTGGATCATCTGAAATGAAAAAACAAAAAAGTAATCGTTAATATAAAATATTATCTAGTATTTAATCGAAGGAATAAGCAATATATTAATTTTGAACAAAATGGCGGCTTCTCAAAAACATTTTTTCGATTTTTGATACAAATTTTAGCTTTAAATTGTTTATAAAATGAAAATTATTTATCGGCGAGTAAAAACTTTCGATCAATCACTAAAAATTATATTTATTAAGCTTGTGTTCAAATTTGAGACTGATCGGTTCAGCCGTTTCCGCGATATCTTGCTCACCGGCATTATAAACATAGTTTTGAGATAAACGCATTCAAAGTTTCAAAACCACTTACACATAGTAAAATTTTTTTTTCTACTTACAACGAATCATCTATTCCAGGACCATATAAAAAACCTTCCATTCCTTCGACAGCTTCTAATAACTCGATTGGTGTTGCCTGCGGACCATTCTTTCCTCTCATGCAAGATCTCATTTTGCATTTTTAATTTTTTCGCAGAAGCACTAAAACTACCTTCGTCCGTCTCAGCTGTTTTTGGATTGAAAACATTTCTTCTATGGTCTCGACTTTTGCATCTGGGGAAGATGCTCTCTATTCTCTACTACACTTCATTTTCACGGAGATATCAGAACAGAAAGTATAAACGAGCGCACGCTTGGCTATTTATACTGCCTACTCTTCAATATATATAGCGTCGCACTAATACAATTACTCAATGTAAATCTTTACAAATGTGCGTGTAACTTTGAGAATATTTGTTGGATTCACATGAAATTCTTTGTGTATATACTTAAATATATGTACATTGCGAACATGATATTTAAAATAATACGATTTTTTGAAAATCCTGACTCCGTATAACCCTTTAAATAAAAAATGTGCGTATTTAGTAGAAAGAATTACAAATTTTGGATATTTTATCAGTTCCGAAAGGAGTTTCTTACAAGTTTAATTGGAATTAATACTTACCAAATTGCATCATGAAAATCGCTGCATTGGTAATTTAAAACACTATTATACGTTCAAGAAAAATTACCTTAGGAGGCAGAACTCTCACAATATTTTCCAACATCATTTAGTAGAATATTAAATTCAGTGAGGTTATATAGAATTTTACTTCCTTCAAACTTATTTAAAAGTATATTAGGACTTTTGTAAGATTATACAAATATGAAAATCGAGTGCAGATTATTTCAAACATGTTTAAATGTAATAAATGAAAACACAAATTTTGTGTTAGTGTGTCCTTTTTGCAGTTAGGTGGAAAAATTTATTACAACTTTAACTGGAAATTACGACAATTACGTGAACGTGTAATTAAAACCGAGGGCATATTAGCACAGGCGGCCGCCATTTTTAATTGAGCACAGTAAACACTGAAATAATTTAAGCAACAATATATCTCTACCCGCTTACACCTGGTGTACTTCACTAACCTTTGTAATTAACAGTAAATATTCTATGGTGGTGCATTGGGTGAAATCTGACCTCGATTCTGATATGTGAATTTATTCGGTATCCTGCAGATAAATTGGTCTTCTACGAAAGTTGTAAATTGATTACTTTTAACAAACACAATTGGGTAATGTTGTTAGAAGGTAGTTAAATTAATTTAGTATTTATTTTTATAATAATTTTTTTATAATCTTTCATTTTCCCTTGCTCCATTTTCTTTGTTTTCGGTGAATGTTATTTTCAATATGTTGTAGGGATTTGTGTTAAATCATAATATGTCTGCGAGGATCATACGATCCAATCAAAGTCTCGTCCTGCAGAAAGTCACGAAATTGAGTGCAGGAGGCTACGTGTGTTCGGCCGTAAACTCCGAAGGAGAGACACTCAGTAATCAACTGGCCTTTCGCGTGCAATGTAAGTACTTCAATTTTACTCTCTTGGACGAAGTTCAAAAGCAAATATAGTAACTCAAATGCTTTACAGAAATCTAGTAAATTTTATTTTAGTTTGATCATTGATTTCTGCTTGGGTAATTTCACTATAGTAAATTTTCGGTGACATTCTGTATTTAATAAATACCTAACCGGCATGGTTTTCAAACAAAAGCCTCACATACTTATGCGTGTACCCACCTTCAATATTTACGAAGCATCACGTACACTCAGAGCAAACAAACCTCATCCTAACGCTGCAGTTAAAGAGATACATTGAAAGTTTACTTATATACATGCCGGAACAGGTATTATTCTAAACCAGAATTTTTGGGAGTCACCGCATCATAGATCACTGTTCATGACCAGTATAAGAGAAAGAAGGACGGTTGATACTGGTGGTGTAGTTACTTAATTGAAGTGCCGAGATGATGTATGATATTTTTTACAATTTTCGCCAAACACTCCTCTCGCTCTATTACGAGTGACATCTAGTAATAATCTATCCCAGTTTCATCAAACTTACGACTTTATTTTAATAATTATTATGAAATACACTCTACTTACATTTATTGCCGTGAAGTCAAAGTTTGAATAAAATAAAGTTCTAATTACTACCAATGAGTGTGGTGATTCGTGATTCCAGATGCACCAATTTGCAAGTACGATCGGGTAATTGTTGTTGGAGCTAGTCGTGGAGAAAGCTTGGATATTGGGTGCGAAATCGAAGCAGATCCGCCCGCCCGAAGTTATCGCTGGAAGTTTAATAATTCCGGCGAAACGTTGGACGTGGCGGCGGAGCGCTTTGCGAAGACAAGCAACGGAACGATGAGTGTCCTGAGATACACACCCGTATCAGACTTGGACTACGGAACGTTGACATGCTGGGCTTCTAATAGCGTGGGACATCAGGAGCAACCGTGTATCTTCCAAGTGAGTGGCACAAACACTATTGATACATGCGCAAAAGTGTAAACCGGCTCTCTTAGTTTCAGTTATTCACTCGACATAAATATAGTCATTGACAGACACATTTTGATTTGTATATACTCTTTTTTAGTGTTTGTGTATTCTCCAAGTGAGTGACACAATTACTAGTTATACATGCATCAAGAGCGTAAATCCCAAGAAATTTTTAATCATTAGACACAAATATGGATATTGACAGACATATATAGCGTTCTACGTAATATTTGTTAGTTTCTGAGTATCTTCAAATTGACTGAAATATTCACTAGCTATTTTTGCATCAAAAGCGTAACTTCAGATCTCGCAATTCCAAGAATTCTAGAATCTCTCGACGTATAGTCACTGACAGACATTGCAGCTTCTGCATAATCATTGTTTGTTTATTTTTGTGGCTAGGTGGTTGCAGCAGGTAAACCATTCCCTGTCCGCAACTGTACTCTGTCGAATCAGACCAGCTCGTCCGTGGAGGTGTCATGTGTGGCGGGCTTCGACGGGGGACTACCACAAGTGTTCGTGTTGGAACTGTACACAACGACGTCCGGCGTGCCACGGTACAACGTCACCGACACCCTCGAACCCTACTTCCTGCTCACGGACCTCGAGCCAGACGTCACGTTCCGCATCGTAGTGTTCGCAGTCAACGCCAAGGGACGCAGCCATGGCGTTCCCACCGAGGAGGTGCTCTTCCGGGATGCCGAGAAGCGAACTGGTAAGGAATTTTGATAGTTTGTGTTGACATAACATCTTTTTAACTTTCTAATCTAGGTATTCCAATGCAATAATTACTTAAACATTTGACCATGACTGATTTATTGTTTATTGTGATATTGCAGTATTAAAATATTGTTGTTGAGTTTCTCTTGACTAGAACAATTATCTAAAAACTTGTGTAAATGGGTAGGCATCAAATTTATTACAGTCTCCAATAGAAACAGTTTTTTCAATTTTTATTAATTTTTACAGTAACTTTATTTTAAATTATAGGTAACTATTAAGGGTGAGTTCCGTAATCGTAAACAGAGTTTTTAATTATATTTCATCTTCCTTTGATTTTGGAGAAGAACCCATTATCATTGTAATATTATTTTATATAAATACCCAGATGTATGTGTAATGTATGTCCGGAACGCATTATTTATATATAACCATGATTACTACCATTTCTTCAATGTAATCGATTGTCAAAATTAAATAACTATCGTAAGGCAAGTTTATAATTGTGTGCCGAAGATTCAATTCATATGCAAAATTTAATGCAGACACATATAGAAACAGGCACTAAATGGCTTCAGCCTGCCTTATAATGTTTTTATTGGATATATTTTTTGTTTTCTATATTGATAACATTTTGTAAGCCACTGATGATTTAAAGAATAATACCAATCTATAATCACTAATTTTCGAAGAGATTTTATCACATTCTTATAGATTTATTGACAAACAATACAGAATTGATTGCTATAATACTGTTTCTCTAATCAACCTACCTTCACACTGTACAACAAATTATAAAATGATTATTATACATATAAACCCTAGAATATACATAAATATATGTATATATGTCTCTGTGTGTGTGTGCGTGTATGTAAGGGAAACGCTTTATTTATATGTGTATCCATGATTAGGCACTACATTCACCAACTTATTTAATGAACAATCACCAACCACCAAATTATTCAATGGTTCTCAAGATACATTTTCACATCACACTTAAGATATTTCGCTGTATACCATAATATATCTTATTGGTGCTATGTTGAATTGGCACACGATCAGATTGTAAAGCAAGCGGCCGTCAAAATCTGTCGGTTATTTGGCAAAAAAAAATTAAATGCAACTAATCCTGATTTTAGGATTCAATTTCATACTGAAATAATATATCAGTTAAAAAGTATTGTGGTTGATAAATATATATATATATATATATATATATATATATATATATTTTTTAAATAAAATTCTTATCATATTTACTGTGGCTTCAGAGATTATTAGACCTTTTCTGCTAATCCGGGGCTCGTGCCAAAAGACTGAACGTAAAGAAATCATAATCCGTGCGGCATCCTATGGTTACTACATTTACAAAATTGTTAATAGCACTTTATTTATGTGTTGTATCCATGGTTACTACATGATCAAAATTGTTACATAATAATGGTAGTCATCGAATGCTTAAATTTGGAACATAATAAAACAATTATTTTGCGTTTTCACACAATAGATTTTTTTTTTCATGTTTTGTGTATTTAGTACGTAAGACTTACATACCGTTCCGAATAGGAAGCTTAATGCATAAGCAGATGAATCGGTATGTATATTTTGCAAATGTACATTATAACAATAACATCGGTAGGGAGTGGACTGTTTCTTGTATGACATGGACACATTGTGCGGGTGCACCTGATTTATAATAAACAGCATAAAAATTATAGAGTGAAAATGCTCATTTCTGCCCGCGAAATTCATAATACAAACAAAGTACGATAAGAAGAAAACACGATAGAACGTAAATTGACAAAACAGATGAAAATGAGCATGGGCTTCATTGACTCGACCAAACAAAACACCAATTTACTTTATAGGAATTGGATACATATAGAACCTACATAAGAATATCAGGTTCATACGTTCAGCGAGAATAATTTCATATTTCGCGGGCGGAAATGACATGGTCACTATATAGTCTATATCTATTGTAGATGATATAAAGGCATGTCCACGGTTGTACAATTTGTACATACCTAAGTAATAGTGTATTACGACACGCATTACAGTACAATTGGGTGCGTGCCGTAATACACTATTACTCAGGTTTGCAGAATAATAGGGAATGTATCGATAATTCCTAATATGGTGGCCATTTTAATTTGTGTTATTAATGCTGGAAATTGAGCTTGAATTTCCGTAAATTCTAATTTAGAAAATTCACATTGTGATCAGACAGATAAGTGGCAATATTTTGTCTTGAATGGCAATTATTTGCCACGATTGCCTGATTACAACCTAATATAAGGGTGTGGTTGACCGCAGATTGCTCATGGTTGTTTTAGATTAACGAAATTGGATTGGCGGCTTATCGCAAGTATAGAATTTACGCATTCGTTTGTATATATCTTTCTCTCTACACACCGATTAGTAATGTAACAAAAATGGCAAAAGTAACATGACGATATCGATAGTACAGTCATAACAACATATTCCATAATGATGACGTACCTAATTAAGTTCACTTCTGGTCTCATACTTATCTTGCTCAGACTTTTTTCGAATCAGGGTTTATGTTTATTTTACTTTAATTTTATTTTTGCAAGTACATGAAATGATTGTGAATGTACCAGCTCTTGACGACATTTATTTAGTAATTTATATATTAATCAATATAAGATGAGCAGCGTTGCGGGCAAGATGTGTTCGTGGAAATTTGTTCAGTCGGGTCTTGAGCGGAGATTTCTAATTAGAATTTAAATTGTATATACGATTATGTGATTTGAAATAGAAAAGCAATGTACGTTTTCCAATTATACCGAAAGCAATCTGTGGGTGTTGCACAAACGAAATTCCTTCCAGCGAGTGTTGATTCACTCTTCGACTATCGGTTCATGCCAGCTTCTGGCCATTCGGCTGATGATACCCTTAAATTGGGCCAACTAACTTAACGGAAGTGGGTACAGGGTCGGAATAAACGAGCTTTCTAGGAAAGAACCGACATACCTGCCTCCTCTTGGGCACCATCTATGTGTGAAAACGATACAAATTTTCAATTAGCTCCCGAATAAATTAATAAATTATGTATTCCTGATAAATAAATAAGAGACCATGGCTAGTTGTTAATTATAACTTTATGAACTTTCTCCATTCTAAACTAGAAACATGTTATGCCGTTTGTACGAATATGGTTAACAAGCTCACATAACTCCACACATAATGTTACAACTTTATATTTTTACATCTAGCTAGCCACACAGTAAATTACATACATTGTAAATAAACTCGGATATCGATTCCTTTTTTTTTTTTTTGGAATATTGGTTTCTCTGACTTACAACGTCTATTATAATAAATCATTTGATTGTATGCAGCTCTAAGTCAATTCTGGAATCATTTTAAGAATCGATATTTGCTAATTCATAATCTAGTTCAAATAATAATATGACTATTTTATAAATTAAATATTAAATTAATAATAAAATACAGTTAAACAAATCGCAAAATCTAAATTTTTAAGGATTATTTATCATATAGTCAAAGTTATTACTAAATATTTTTCAAAGTCAAATATATTAAGAAAATAAAATTTGAAATAGTTATATCTCAAAATTTTAATTATTTTTGGTATGAAATTAGAGCTGTGATATATATTGTGTATGTGATAAATTTTTTGACGCAATTTTTATTATTAGAGGGTCTTTGTTGTCTACCCAAATTTAAGTTGAATCCACCTCTGTGTTACCTCGTTAACCTAGTATAGAACTATTATCCTCTTTCCCTATTATGGAATCTCCTATCTTCGCTCAATTTTCATTAAACATCTGTGGATGATGCTCACCAAAACTATTTTGGGCATTTTGCATTTTTCATAGCGTCTGATGGCGACTTGCCAATTTCACCGCTGCTGGGCGTCGTAATCGGTGCCGTGTTCACCCTTATCATTATCGTGTTGCTGGTCGTGGTTCGACTCCGGCGAAACCAGAACGGCATAACGGTCGTTGAACAGAAGACGGTTCCAGAGCCGCAAAATGTCACATCAAAACTACTGCTCCGAAGCGTTTCTCCCCGCGAGCCAGACGAGCAAGATCCGGACGTGATACCGGCGAAATATGGTCAGTGGCACATGCACAATTAATTGTATTCAGGTTGTAATTGTAAGTTTGGCAAGGTTCCCCGGATGCAGAGACTGTTCGGCCTAAAATCACTGGGCCTCAGGCTGCCTTACTTACGACAGATGATGTGTGCAGTCCAGGAAAATATGCTAAAACTACGCACTGGATCAGTCCAGGACCCACGCCAGTTATGGAGCCGACGGTATTATATGTTGTGCTCTTTTGCGGGGTTCACTTCAATTTTTTAAGATAGGGTACACATGTAATTTACACTGCAGGCTAAAATTTAGGTCTTCCTACAAAACATACAACCAATTAACCCTCTATAGCATTTTGTTCCCATATTTGAACACAGTTTCGATACGAAAATTCAAAGTAATATACGGACATATTTCCATTCAGGTACAAACGTACTATAACTATGTAAGTTGATAAATAGTGCATGAGAGTACAAAGGTGTTACAGTAGAAGTCAGCACTTTTCTAGCCACTTTTTAATTATACCAAATATAGGTTAAATATTTGACCTATAGAGCACTAAGGTGATTTTTATAATTTTAATTATGAATTACGTATTTGATCCGTAGAGCACATTTCGATATTTTAAAATTATATATTTAAATATGTGTTCTTTAAAGCATAAAAGGCATGTCTCTCGGTAAAATTTTATAATTTTTTCTTTAAGTAGGATGTTAATCATTTAAAATATGAATTATGCATTTAATTCGGAGAGTGCAAAAATATCATGTTCTCGATAATAATGTAATATTATTGATTATTAAAACACAAAAGGTATATTTTTCATTATATAATTTTATAGATTTTTGTACAAATATAACTTACTTTTCATCATTCCCCGAACGGATGAAGGCTGGTCCCAAACTTTTATCCTGCAGTGTATTGAATTATGTATGCATTCGCTAGTAATAAGAGCAGTTAAGCTTAAATATATTTTCTTAAACATCTGACGTGAACCTCAAGCAATGGCGTGTAAGTGGCTGCAAGTGGTGCGTAACTCGTTCGTTGTATCTAGTTTCATCAGTACGCTAATCCGGTGGCAATGGTTGGTACCTATCCACGTGACTCGCGTCCAAAAGACCTTCGCCTAGTCAGCGGTAATGCAACGGTGGGACGCACACCGTCAAGCACTGATCCCGAGTTGAATGGAATAGCGATTAAAGAACGGTTGATGGCGAATCGGTTGCCAGAGAGTTGCGTGTAAGCGCGCTACGACGTGCTCCCGTCTAATCCGAATTGTAGCCATTGTTGTTGATGTCAATTTGTTGTTGTTTGTTCTGACCACGACTATGATGTGGTGTGCGTGTGCGCGAGTACGCGAGATTAAAAATAAATATCAAGTGTTACAATAATAGAATTTAGCAATGAATATTTGATAGATATTTATAATGTGTGGCCATCTTGAACCTATTAAAACGATGCGTGTATATTGTAAATATTAAAATACACACACACATATGCATAGTGACGCATGTTTTTGCTGGGGCTGCCAGCAGTGACTTCAAGTGAAACTTATATATACTCGCCCACGATATCATATGCAAATATACATATCTACACATACATATACATATATGGATCTTTTTTATAATGTGCTCCGCGAAGGTATAGATAATGAGAAATGCTACTCTAGAGGTTATTCCATCCTACATTACATCATCATAAATCATTTGATAAAAGCGTGACGGAACAATGAAAATTAAATTTCGGGGTTACATTTATAAATCTACATTCTATCACCGCGAGTGATCAGTGGCGGATCTAGGTTTGTTTCTCGAGCAGTGCAGTTTTTTTTTTGTAAATGGTTGTGATATATTTGAATATTTTTAAATATGTGCAACTCCAATCACCAGCAATATAAAGGTTAGCAAATTTCGAAATAGATAAATTATCTAGACCCTACTAAAGTGGCAGTGTAACTATAGAAGTACTTTGTCGGTGTTGTTAATTAGCAGTACGCTATGGAAATGTATACATTTCCATAGCTTACTACTCATTTATATTTAGTTACATTGTTACATAATTGACTTTAACTACTCTTGAATTTAATATCACTTTGCTGTCATTCTGGTGTGACAGGACAATTGCCCGGCTGTAGTTTACGTTTTTTTCCCCAGATTATTGAATATGTATACTAAAGAGAAAGATTATTAAAAAAAAAAACCAAATATTCCAAAAAGCTTATACGTGTGTTAAGTTTTAATTTTTGTTTTATATTTAAAATGTATTTCTATCAATCAATTTTCTCTATTTTGAACTTCGGTTTACTTAATGTTTTAAGTCGGGTTGTAATGAAGTCTAACGTGCAATCCTGACCGCCGAGTCCGGAGTTCTGTCACCGATTCCGGGATACTATTTTAATATTGAACCTACTATCTAGGAAAGGGTTTATTACCTTCTTTTACCCGACGGCTGGATCTGGCACTGCAAGCGTACACAATGCTAAATTATTAAGATCATGAAGCAACATATTTACATAATGCTAAGGAATAATTGTTAAATGAACTGTCAAATATTACTATTAATTAAAAAACGCACTTTCGTGTCAACGTGGAACAATTGAAATTGTCGACTTTGCTTTGTTGACACACCCATCACGGATGGATCAAGGTGTCAAAAACTTTGTAAATTTAAAATATGCAGAAATATCTCCAATAATAGTAAAATGCCTGTAAGATTTTTTTATGTACATGAAAATAATTGTAAAAGATAAATAATGATTGCCCTAATATCCTTTTGTGTGCCCCTTCGATCTTCCTTCATCATATCCATTACAATTACCTAATTATTAGTATAGTTCTATCTTGTGTTTCTTTTCATAAACAAAGACTGTTTAAATTAAAATGTGATAATAAAATTATTTGATTTTTCAATAAATTATGCTATTTTTTTAAATCCCAACCATTTCTGCATCATCATCACAAAGGTTCTGTGAAATTGAACAGTTATATACGAGTATTTATCTGGTAAAATTTATTTTATTAACTTTCCTGTAATTATTATTGTTTAACTTTGCTACTATGATATGGCCGTCTTCAAAGAGAAGTATGTGTGACCATTATTTGGAGTTGAAGATGGTCCAGAAAAGAAAAGAAGATAGCAGGTAAGTGATGTTACATTTTCTATCCGACGGTAGTAACGTTCTTTAGAATTACTGTTTACAATAATTATTTTGACTTCTGTTGTTGTTCATGTTATTTTAGCAGTAACTTCTTATCTGACAGCAACATCAGTTGATTTTCTCCTACGTTGAATCACATAGTTGATAGATTTCTAATACTTTCCCGCAAATTCAATTAGTTCTCTTGGATTTTCTCATTATAAAAATGTACTCAATTCGTCGCGTGGAACTTGGGCATGACAGCACGGAATTATTATTTAACTTATTTAGAAAAACACAAGGTTTTTTTTAATTATTATTTTTCTGTGATTCTATGATTGTAGTGAAGGGTGTTTCTTATATAAACACCAGAATTTCTCACTTCTGGACGATGGATAAAATCAAATATTTCATTTCATATAACTTCTGCCTCCGTAGGCTTATATTGAATGGTTCAATTTTAGACATTGGGTACGTGCACATGTTTGTGTCGTATGACATTATATACAAGGAACTCTAATCTTGTGCGCTGATTCGAAAGATGTCAATAATACAACAATCATAGCAACCCATGCAGAGGTAAAGTTCTCATTGGAAATATGTAGAATACAAAAGGATAACTTGCAGGTCAAAATATTTTAAAATTAGTTTGACTTTTATCATATCCAAAGACACTGAATACGAAGATTCATTTTATTTTCTTGTGTCAATGTATATAAGTGTACTCAAGAAAAATTTCGAACTCTAAATTTAAACGGAAATTCACGTTTTGACCATCCTATTTTCCACATGATGTCTGGGTTTGTGTTTTTGATCGCTACGCAGCAGTAACTGTTAAAATTACAAAACTTTATACTTAAAATCTGTATAGTGCCCGGAAATTAATCTACTATTTTTGCATGGAAGTAGTGATTAACTCTTGCTACTTTTTCAATATCTCAAAATTGGCATGAGATAGAGATTAGATGAAACCAAAAAATGTTAAAGATATTGAACTTTTATTTCAAATAATGTACTGGTAAATCACTTGTAACATGTACGTTTCTCTGGTTACTATACACATTGTTTTGATAGGCTATGGTCACACTAATCAAGTGCTATCGGTCGAGCACATTCAAGGAAAATCGTCTTCACGTCTTCGATCAAGCGCGAGCAAGTGTTATCATGCAGTTTGAAATTCCAACATGTTGGAAATTTACAAGAATGCTCGGTCGCACTTGATCGTTTTTTGAATCTGCGCATGCGCCATTCGGACACTCAGCGCTGCCGTTATGCAATGTTTATAAACTGTAAGATATATTGAAATAATTCAAATTTCTGATATTTGGACGGTGAATGAAATTGCTAATAATCAATATTTACATAAAATTATGTAAGTATAACAATTATTTATGATAACGAAGTCGGTTAAAAGCGCGTTAATTTCGAATATTTCCCTACTGCTAGGCAAAATCTGCTGGCTTAATTTGCTAGCTTACTAACTTCATTGAACACCGCACCTACTGCATGAAGTGCCATCAAGTAGTATTTTAAAGTTACCGCGCTTTTTCTGACTTTGTTATCAGAATGAATTGTTTCAATTTCATACATTTATGCAAATAATGATTATTAACAAAAACAGAAAATTTAATTATTTTATTATATTTTATAAATTATAGTCATTTAATTTTTTTTTAAACCATTCATCAAATTATTAAATAATATTAAATGTGTATTGTACAATATATATAACTACAAGTAAATGCAGTAAATAAATTTATAAATTATATTATAAATTACATAATCAGCAAATTCTTGAAGAGTTAATTCAAACATATTTAGACACCTGATTGGCTGGAAAAATATATCAAATTATTAATATTTTATTTTTTTAAGATTTGCTATACAAACTGAAGGAAAAACCGTGTAAAGGCAATCCCTTATTACTTTCTTTTACAGAGTAATAAGTAAGTATAGGGATCACCAAAAAAATCGAACTCGAGATTTCAACGGATATACACGTTTTGAGCTTCCCTGAATCGAATGTGACTATTTTCGGAGTGACGTCTGTGTGTGTGTGTGCGTGTGTGTGTGTGCGTGTGTGTGTATGTGAACGCTTTAGAGCCGAAACTGTCCAACGTAAAATTATGAGACTTCAAACTTAACACTTGTATATGGTCTAGTTGTGCGCCTCCTATTTTTGAAAAGAATATTCAAACCGGCAGTGCATGTTTACTCTATGCATTTTTTGTTCTATCTCCAATATCACTAGAACGGCTGCACTTACGGCAAAAATAGTTATGTTCATAATCAAAGATATTAATATTTCGCACAACTTTTGTTTGAAAAGTTACTTCAATAAATGTACCAGTTGCGAGAAAACCGCTACCGAAAATTTTAAGAAACTTGTTTACGTTGTCATGGATTCGAATGTAGCATAATTAATCGGATCATCTGCGCCTGTCAATATTTCGACAAGAAAACAAAATGGTCTGAATTATATAAATGACATTTCAGAATATATCTGTAGAGAATTGGTTAGTTTTGATAGTTAGTACTTCGAAACCATTACAAATTGGTATTGGTATAATTTTCAACCCATTCATTTATATAAGGTTAGCTTGGTTTTCATATTGTTTCTGTTGGATTATTATTTCTTAATATTATATTTTTATAATCAATAAATGTTGATGAAAACTACGTAAAAGAAAGTCCCGCGTTGGCCACAACCCATTTTTTTTATATGATTTACAAGAAAATTTTCCACCCGTCAAAACAGACCTATACTCTGTGTACCATATGGGCACACGGTGCCCACGCGTGACCCTAGTAATATAATAACACCTTACTGCGCAGATATGCATATAGGTTATATATCTGCTGAATAAAGAAATATCATTAATATAATAACCCAGAAATGTTTGTATGTGAGTGAGTGTGTAGAACGCTTTTTTTTTGTAAAAACGCAGAATGGCATAGACGGGGATCGAACTCACGACCTCCAGGGTAAGAGGCGAAAGTCTTAGCCACTATACCATGGCGACAAATAAGAATGTCATATATAATATCAAATAGTTTGTACTGAAATAAAAGACTACACAACAGCAATGAATAAATTTCTAATCAAGTAATCTGCCCTACGTAAAAATAAAAGGTTATACGTCAGAATAATTCAAATGTCAATTTTAAATATATTCCGAATCTTCAAAATGCATATCGAGTTGTGTACGTTGTGCCATTGTGTTTTAGCATAGGATCCATTATCACTTTTAAACTGCCGTGGCACTGCAATATTCAGAATCTAGCCTGATTATTTGATTCAAAAATAATAACGAATCAAAAGTCAAATCATTGAAAGTGTTGTGTAAAAAGGTTTGTAATACACATCTTTTTTGAATAATCGATTCAATTAGTAAACAGAATCCGTAAGTAAATTTATATTCTCGATTTGTGTGTAATAATACACACATGGATTTATTAAATCAACGTAAATATCTTGATTATTTTTATGTATTAATACAGAATTTGTTATTTATTTCTGCATATAAATACTATCCGCCAGTTGTACAACTATTTTTGACGTTGCATCGTCATTCAGAAATTCGGATAATACAACCTTTAAATTAAATCGTAAATTCAAACTATAAACTTTGGCCAAGTGTATGAAGTATGAAGTGCCATCAAGTAGTATTTCAAAGTTACCGCGCATTTTCCGACTTTGTTATCAGAATGAATTGTTTCAATTGCAAACATTTATTCAAATAATGATTATAAACAATTTTAATCATCCGTCCAAATTTCAAAATCTTTAATTATTTTATTATATTCTTTAATTCATAGACATTTAAAAATCAATAAAATCATGCATCAAATTATTAAATAATATAAAATGTGCATTGTACAATATATTTAACTCCAAATAGATGCAGTAAATAAATTTATAAATTAAATTATAAATTAAATAATAAACAAAATCTTGAAGAGTTAATTCAAACATATTTAGACACCTGATTGGCTGGAAAAATATATAAAATTATGAATATTTAATTATTTTTAGGTTTGTTACATGTTATACGATACAAACTGAAGGAAAAACCGTGTAAGGGTAATCCCTTATTTTTATATTGTAACTATGATTTACAAGAAAATTACAAGATAATTCTCCATCCATCAAAACTGACCTATATTTTGTGTACTATATGGGTACACGGTGCCCACGGGTGACCTTAGTTATAAATATTATGTAATATAATTTTTTTGTTTTTACCTACATATATAGAAATGTAGGTAAATATAAAAATAATTATATTACATAATATTTATAATGTAAACTACGCATAAGAAAGCCGAGTGAAGGACACTTCAGCTTTATTTAAATTTTAATAAATTTGAGACATATCTCAAATAATGTTTGTTGGACCGTTACGCTATTCGTGTAATTTCTTTTTAATTCAATTATCCCCACCCTTCTTTTACCGTAATGTAGTATTATTATACCTAGAGAATTTAACATGCAAATAACTCTAGAATCAATATTGTAATATTTAAAAGTAAACGTTTATTTCAGTGTTAGAATTCCTACGGGAGGAGAGGGTGGGGGATGCGAAGCTTTGGTGATGTAGGGAGGCAGAGTTCCACTTGTTCAAACTTTAATTGCTAGCGTCCCTCCTGTAAAAAATAAAAGAAAATCGTCTCCCTTGCTAAAAGCAATAGTACAATTTCGTTATTATACTTTCTTATGCGTAGTGTATAAATGAAAATAAAGTGATCACAAAGAAAAATCGACCTCAAAATTTCAATGAGGGTTCCTGAATCCACTTGGGCTATTTTCCCAATGACGTTTGTTTGTATGTTGTGTATGTATAAACCCTCTATGTCCAATATAATTGAACAAAAAACTATGAGGCATTGTACTTAAAATTAAAATATCCCAGGGAAGAAACTCTATTTTTGAAGAGGATATTTCAACCACGAGTGCTTCTTTATTCGAAAGCGACACAAGTTAGAGAAAATTTATATTTCTTAAAAGTTAAAGATATTAGGATTTCTAGCAACATTCGTTTGCAAAGTTTACTGAAATATCGCCTTTGAAAATAGCCATATTACGATTATCTAGTTACCAAGCACTCCCTGTTTGAATATTCTTTTCAAAAATAGAAAGTGCACATCTAGACCAGTCAGAAGTTTCACAAATTTAGGTTTGACATTTTTGGCTCTAGAGCGTTCACAGAAACAAAAACAGACAGACACACACCCAAACATACAGATGTCAATCCGAAAATTGTCACATTCGATTCAGGGAAAGTCAAAACGTGTATATCCGTTGAAATCTTGGGTTCGAAATTTTCCGTTAGTAAAAATAAACCATCCACTGAATAGATATTACGGTGAGCTAACGGCATTGGGTGCCTGCCACCTAAGCTTGTTTATCATTAATATATTAAAATATCTTGGACACTCTTATTAAATTTTCAAATTCGAGCAATGGTTTACTTGAACAGTATATCAAATAAGATTCAATACTTATTACCACAAAAAAGCTGAATATGTTAATACAGTCATGATAAACAAAAAAATATTTGATGACGATACATTCCTGCACTCATACTAGCATTCAAAAGCTGGTACACCATATTACTCAATCTGAACCCTCTATTGCATTTTGTTCCCACATAGGAAGACAGTTTTACTACGACACGTATTTGATCAGTATAGTACAAAGATGACATATCATGAATAATAATTTAAAGTATTTTTCCTAAAGCACAAAAGTGATATATCCCACAATATTATTTTGTAGATTCATCTACAAATATGGTAATAATTCCGCTTTTCTGTTTGTTATTTTCTTATACGAATATATAAGGCAGTATTGTAATGAGGAATATTTTCGATCTGGAGATTTTACCAGAAATACCAGAATGATGTATGGGTGCTAACGTCTATCCGTGGGGGTTGGATCGTAATATTCTGCCGCTAACTCCAACAAATATTGTAGCGATCGCAATATCATTTACATTTTATTTCATCAAAATTAAGTAGTTTAAAGCAGGTTAAGCATCAGTGGTTCAAAAACTGTTTTCAATATTCATTCTAAAAATGAGCATGGCCAGCACTCGAATAAGTTAAATGGACTATTTTATAAGAGTATTACGGTACCGTAGTGGTTGATTAGAAAATTTGTTTGGTAAATATATCTAGTGAATTCTACGTAAAAGAAAATCCAGTGCAGGCTATTCTACATTTTTCTTATAGTTTTCGGGCTCATTTTGATAAAACTGACATATCTTAGAACTTTTTATAATTTATTTTTACTTTCTTTTTACAAAGTAATAAGTAAGTATAGGGATCACCAAAAAAATCGAACTCGATATTTCAACGTATATACACGTTTTGAGCTTCCCTGAATCGAATGCGACTATTTTCAGAGTGACGTCTGTGTGTGTGTGTAAACGCTCTAGAGCCGAAACTGTCGAACGTAAAATTATGAAACTTCAAACTTAAGACTTGTATATGGTCTAGTTGTGCACCTTCTATTTTTGAAAATAATATTCAAACCTATGCATTTTTTGTTCTATCTCCAATAACACTAGAACGACTGCACTAACAGCAAAAATAGTTATATTCATAATGAAAGATATTAATATTTCGCACAACTTTTGTTTGAAAGGTTTTTTCATGAAATGTACCAGTTACGAGAAAGTTGCTACTATAAATCATAAGTATCTTGTTTACGTTGTTATGGATTCGAATGTAGCTTAATTAATAGGATCATCTGCGCCTGTCAATACTTCGACAAGAATACAAAATGGACTGAATTAGATAAGTGACATTTCAGTACTTCACAACCATTACAAATTGGTATTGATAAATTTTCCACCCATTTATTTATTTAAGGTAAGCTTGGTTTTCATATTTTGTCTGTTGGATATATATATATATATATATATATATATATATAAATATATAAATATATATATATATATATAAATATATATATATATATATATATAAATATATATATATATATATATATATATATATATATATATATATATATATATATATGTATATGTATATATATATATATATATATATATATATATATATATATATATATATATATATATATATATTGTAACGAATAGCCTTTTTTTTCGTTCATAATTAAAAAACTACGTAAAAGAAAGTCCTGCGTTGGCCACAACCCATTTTTACTTTCTTTTACAGAGTAATAAGTAAGTATAGGGATCACCAAAAAAATCGAACTCGAGATTTCAACGGATATACACGTTTTGAGCTTCCCTGAATCGAATGTGACTATTTTCGGAGTGACGTCTGTGTGTGTGTGTGTGTGTGTGTGTGTGTGTGTGTGTGCGTGTGTGTGTGTGTATGTGAACGCTCTAGAGCCGAAACTGTCCAACGTAAAATTATGAGACTTCAAACTTAAGACTTGTATATGGTCTAGTTGTGCACCTCCTATTTTTGAAAAGAATATTCAAACGGGCAGTGCATGTTTACTCTATGCATTTTTTTTTCTATCTCCAATATCACTAGAACGGCATCACTTACGGCAAAAATAGTTATGTTCATAATAAAAGATATTAATATTTCGCACAACTTTTGTTTGAAAAGTTTCTTCAATAAATGTACCAGTTACGAGAAAACCACTACCGAAAATTTTAAGAATCTTGTTTACGTTGTCATGGATTTGAAAGTAGCTTAATTAATCGGATCATCTGCGCCTGTCAATATTTCGACAAGAAAACAAAATAGTCCGAATTAGATAAATGATATATCAGAATATTTCTGTAGAGAATTGTTTAGTTTTGATAGTTAGTACTTCGAAACCATTACAAATTGGTATTGGTATAATTTTCAACCCATTCATTTATATAAGGTAAGCTTGGTTTTCATATTGTTTCTGTTGGATTATTATTTCCTAATATTATATTTTTATAATCAATAAATATTGTTGAAAACTACGCAAAAGAAAGTCCCGCGTTGGCCACAACCCATTTTTTACTTTCTTTTACAGAGTAATAAGTAAGTATTGTAATCATGAAAAATTTCGAACTCGATATACACGTTTTGATGTTTTCTGAATCGAATGTGACTATTTTCGGAATGACGTCTGTCTGTCTGTGTGTCTGTATGTCTGTATGTCTGTATGTCTGTGTGTCTGTGTGTCTGTGTGTCTGTGAACACTCTAGAGCCAAAACTGTCGAACCAAAAATTATGAAACTTCAAACTTAAGACTTATATATGCCCTAGATGTGCACCTCCTATTTTGAAAAGATTATTCAAACCGGTAGTGCATGTTTACTCTATGCATTTTTTGTTCTATCACCAGTAACACTTGAACGGCTGCACTTATGGCAAAAATAGTAATGTTCATAATGAAAGATATTAATATTTCACACAACTTTTGTTTGAAAAGTTTCTTCATAATTTGTACCAGTTATGAGATAACTGCTACGAAAAAACTCAAATATCTTATTTACGTTGCCATAGTTATACCTACACTTGTGACAAATTTTATTATTTTTAAATTGGATCAACCATGAGTTACATCATTTGTTTCTTGTTTATTGAAAACAAAAAGTAAAAAGCATTACATTGACAGTTATCTGTATGAATTAATATTTAAAATATTGATTTCTTATTAGAATAAATTGTATCATGTAAATTATTATAGAATCAATTTATATTATATATTTGCTAATATAATTAAATAACAATTTCAGAGTTTTCCTGTGGAGTTTGACGGTTTAAGAGTGAATACGATAAGTACTTCAAATACAGATCCATTATAAATTGGTATAATTATCCAGTTATTATTAAGTTATAGTAATTTAATTTGCATTTTCATTTTATATTGGTTAGCAAAGATTTTGTTATCACTTAATAATAATAATTATTATCTGCGTCCGTTTTTGCCAGGAAAACAAAATAGACATTTCATAGTATTCCTGTAGAGTATAGGTTAGTTTGACCCTTTGTTTGAGATTATATATATATATATATATATATATATATATATATATATATATATACATATATATATATATATATATATATATATAGACAGTTTGTTAGGGATATATATGTATATTGATATCTATCTATTGAAAACTACGTAAAAGAAAGTTGAGTGCAGGCCACTCCAGATATTTCTAAATAGTATTTCTTCGGATCTGTACACTCGATCTGCCTTGAAATGCAACGTCAACTTCTTGGAACTATCCGAGAATGTTACAGACACACGACGTTCACTATAGCTCCCTTATACATTCTGTAAAATAAGCTAAAAACATGCAATAGAGAGTTAAATATCCGTTATAAATTTACAATGGGTGAAACAACAAGATTGTACAAGGAACAGAAATATAATTAAGTCGAATAACGAATTCTGAATTCAGGCCAGAATGTCTGATAGAACAACACAAACGGTGTTTGTTTTAATTTTTGACAAATAGTTGTTTGGTCGTTGCGGAGGAGAGTTGATGTGGCGTGGTCTAGCGTGGCCTGGCGTGGACGTGACCCACGCGCTTCCTGGTCGGAGGACTCGAACTTCCTTCCTGTGAGAGGAGGATTTATGGGGTCATATTGTCCTAGTGTAGAGCAGCATTGTCCTGCTTCTTCGTTCACAACACTACTCTGCAGTGCACTGAAACTCTTGCACAATTACGTTAAATCAACGTTGATTTATGCATAGCGTGATAAATATATGATTGATTTGCCTTTACCGTTAAACGCTTGTTATGGTTGTTGAAACCGTTAAAAACCAATTTAATAAACAAAACAACAGGTAAGCATGACATAACATGTTTTAGAATTTCTGGGTGTTTTAATTAATTTTTTGAGATTAGCATTAAGAAAGGCCCCACATTCTGGGGCCCTATAACTCAGAATGTTTACGGTCGATTGGATTTGAAAATCCAAGTATTTGAATTATATGTATTTTTGAAATCAAGGCGACGAGATAAACAGTTTTTGTTAAGGAAATTGTTTGATCCGAGAATGCTACAGACACACGACCGAATGTTTTAGTTTCTTCGGTACTTCGTACGGCTATCTAAGTAAATATATATTTTATTTAAAGCTTATCTATTTTTACTAATTAATACGAATGTATATAAGGAAGAATATAGCGGAAGTACACGTTATGACCATTCCTGAATCGATTCTGGCTATTTTCGTAAAGACGTCTGTGCCTGCACGCTCTATAGCTAAGCTCGTTAAAGGAAACATTAAGAATCTTTGAACTTGTCCCGGAAGAAACCCTATAATTTTTGAGAACAATATCTTAACCGGGACTAACAATTTACTTCTGCTAAATTTTCAATATCTGGAAAATAGCAGGAGTTACAAAAAATATTATTCTATTTAACTTTTGTGAAATAAGTTTTTTGGAAAAATGTACCATTAACTGAAAATCGTTTACTTATTTACTACACATATTGAATTTGTTTTCCTTGCAAGTGTTTAAAGTAAAATTAAGCAATAGTACTTTAAATAGGACAGTGGATGTGTAAGAGAATCGAATGAAAACCACTAAATCTTTATCTTTTAGGGTTTCAACGTTTAGAAACCAATCAAGAGAAAAGCAGGAACCATAATTTAAAAGAAAGCAAACCTTAATTGGGAGATTGTCCTCTAAAAGCATACTCAATTACTGAAATAAAATATTAATAAACTGGTATAACCTTCATTCGACTTTCTTATAGTCAAATTATCTATATATAATATTGCTATTGTTTAAAATTATTAAATTTTATGAAGCACTTCTTCTCTAACTTATGCCGTTTCGAAATACTTAAAAAGTAGCAATAGTAACAAAATACCTCCGGTAAAATATTGCATATAAAAGCAAGGAATTTTCTTCTGGGACTTACACAGGTCTTATTTAAAGATAACAGCATTTGTTGTAGAACGATAAGAAACACACAGACATATTTTTCATAATTTCAATACATTATAGACATTATTTAAGAAATTAAATAAAAAGGAATATGTCATGTCATATGAAAAAAAAAATATATATTAATGGCTCTTTGAAACACTTTCGATTAACTCTTAAAACCGAATAATACAACAGGTTATAGGCATGATTTTAAATAAAAATTCTTTAATTGGCAGATTGTTCTAAGAAGCATAAAGTCACTTCTATATGCCAGTCTCAGACAAATAATGTATAAAAACAAGTATTTAATTTTAATTTTATGATAACAGTATTAACCTTTTGAAATAAATATCGTATAAATAAAAAGAACATTAAATATATAAATTTATACTATTTAACTAATTTATTTAATGTTAAACTTAAGCAGTACTGTCCCTTGTCCTGCATAGCCGTTCGAAGGATCAGCGTTCCAACGGTGTCTAAACAAACTATAAATAATGCTGAGGCATAGGGTGCCTATATGACAAATGAAATATTAATAGGTATGTAATTTTACCAAACTAAGGAAATTATATTTATAGTGGATAACCAGGAAAACGTAAATATAAAATAGTTTTTTTTTAAATGATTTGTATTTAAATACTAATATGACGACGCGGGCTTCATCCAAGGATGAGAAAGATAGAGTGCGAATTCGGAGTAATATTTTCTGTGTATGTGGCCGGGTCGTGGGTGTTGGAGAAGAGTGGAGTCAGGCTCCTTTTTATAAATTGCCGAGGGACTGTGACGTTTAATATTCATACATTACGCGTGAACCAACCCTACACGATTTTATTTCACTCTGCAACCCATGTCGGCTACGCTATACACCTCCGTCCCACTCCACTCTCACCATCAACTTTAAAACTGTCCAATTCGTTACATTTTACACTTGTTTCGTACTGGAAATATTCTAATTATTACAATACTTATGTGATTAGCGAGTTTTACTGGTATAGTACTAAAATTTACAAACTCCCAGATATTTTTGGGAAATGCAAGCAATTAATTACGGTAAATTTCACGATTTTCCAGTATTGTCTTACACAGTACGTCTTACACAGAACAATAGCTTAGAAAGTGAAATTTGATTATATCCATTACGGGCACATGGAACAATGATCCTTACGGCGGCGGTCAAGGTCAGTTGGCTGCCATGTCAAGCAGCAACTCCCCACTCCCGGGAACGTAACGCCTCGTAGATGTTACTTAGCGTACATTAATTATGGGTGAGACAATCAGTGTGATTACCGGTCTTTACAGTTCATTAGCTTACCACCAAGCGAACGGTATTTACTCTGCCTAACTGTCCATGACTATCCGAGATAATTCCCGACCCCACTATCAGTATTAGAAAACTTAATAATGACAATTATTACGACCACCATGTGGCGGTGAAAACTGGAATTAATATAAATTGTGCAAGTTTTGAAGTTTGGTTTACTTAAACATGTATGGGATCAAATATATATATATATATATATATATATATATATATATATATATATATATATATATATATATATATATATGTAATTGCAATCGCATAGGTAGCTCATGTCAACTATCGAGCGTAGCACCTTCTTTACTTGACATAATAGGTGCGTTCAATGAAGTTAGCAAGAGCAAATTAAGATAGCAGAGATTGCCTAGCAGCATCGAAATAAAGTACCCAATTGAAAGCCTGTTTCCCGCCAGTTTCGGTAATTTTTGAAAAAGACATCTGCCTTTGCTTGAAGTTTATATTTTGAAGGTACTTGTCAATTTGAATAAAACGGTTGTTATCCGAATTTCTGAATGACGTTGCAACGTCAAAAATAGTTTAACAACTAGCGGAACATTTGCAGAATTAAATAATAAATTCTGTAAAATACAAAAAATAATGAAGATGTTTATGTTGGTTTAATTAATAGATAGGTTTTTATTAAAGAAAAAACACATAAACCATATTGACAGACGTACCCTATCCTTAGTTATAATATATTTTGCTATTAGCAGAAGCAAAGCTAGCGCGATAAACCAATATATTTGAAATATATGACGTCAATTCCATTTTGCTAGCTTTTGCTAACCTCATTGAACGCATTTATTATGCCGAGTATTGATTAGTTTTCAGAATTATTGTGCGCAACATTTGAAATATTCAATTCAAGTTTGACAATCGCTTAAATTTTTGCATTTATTTTCGTGATACGTGATACGTCTGTATCAGTCTGTCTGTTCGTCTGTGAATGCTCTAGAACCAAAACTGTGTAACTTAAAATTGTGAAACTTTAAACTTCAGTCTTGTATACGGTCTAGATGAGCACCTTCTATTTTTGAAAAGAATATTCAAACCGGAAGTGCATGTTTACTCTATAAATCTCTCTCTCTTTCTAATCCTTCATATTACTAGAACGGCTGCACCAGTTACGAGATAACTGCTACGGAAAATCTTAAATATCTTATTTACGTTGCAATGGATTTGCATATAGTACAATCAATATATTCTGTGCTTGTTAATATTTTCACAGGAAAAATTGGTTGGTTTGGCACAATGTTTGGGATATATATACATACATACACACATATATATTGTCACGATTATTTTTTCACATTGCACAATAAAAAGCAAACTACTTTTGATTCACTCAATATATTGCACAACCTTTCAATATGATCCCTACCTAACGGCAGTGAGTATACAACTGTATACTCACTGCTAACGGCCAATATTATCTATCTCTTTGTTTGCAACGGTTCGTTTTACGCTGATTCATAATATTGCCACCTACTACCCTGAATACTACCTAATATATGTGAATATATATTATTAATAATCCATTTTTATTAGCTCGCCGTACATAGTACCGAAGAGGCTTAAGCATTCGGTCGTGTGTCTGTAGCATTCTCGGATCAAAAAATTTCATTCAGAAAAAGTGTTTGTCTCGTCGCCCTGAATCCAAAAATGTATATAACTTATATACTTGAATGTTAGTCGTCGCTCGTAAGACCAAATTTGTGCCCTCTACTCCTCTGAAGGTACCAGAGCGATTCACACCAAATTTGGTACACATATTATTTGGCATCCCAATTGAATCCGCTCGCACTTGAAATCCAATCGCCTGTATACTTTCCGAGTTATAAGGCCCCAAAATTTGGAGCCCCCCATAATACTGCCCTTATAAAAATAATTAAAACACTCAAAAATTCTAAGATATTTTATGTCTACAATATTTTTTCATATTGTAACCTAAAGCCCGAAAAAAGAAATTAAATATTTTAATTTTGAATTTCAAAATTTGAACAAAAAAATGTTTTTTTTTAATGTAATCTTCAAAAAAAATATAAGACTTTTTATATCCATAACATTTTTTCATATTGTTAACCAAAAGGCCAGAATTATTAAAAACCACTGCTCGCAACGCATATTTTACCTAAAGGCGAGCTCTGCGCCTTGGTGCGTTTTACGCGTACCAAATCTTGTTCTTTATTGAATTATATACATATATTTCAAAATTTAAAAATAATAAAACTAACAAATTCAACGTTCAAAAAATCATTATTTTATAAGTTGACTTAATTTTGATCTTGGAAGTCAAATATAGTAGGAGTAAGGAAATATTTAAATAATTTTCTATATTTCGACAAATTTATTGTCTTCTTCTGAATAATGTCGAAGATGAATGATGGTGTTCAGCGTTGTGATGTGTGACACATATTAATTCAACTTATAAATATTCCAGTCATAAAAGAAAAGATATAAAATCAATCTCAATATCATTATTATATGTTCAATGGTATTGGTAGACACACAGATGTCATTGCGAAAATAGTCAAAATAGATGCAACACGATTATTTGCATTTATTTCCTGATCACAATACAAAGTTAATATGATAAATTGGATACTTATTGTATAACTGCTAACAAAACAATGTCTTTCATGACCGGGCATCAACATAACTTCGGACTAGTCTGGATACTAGCAACACATTCGCCCTATATTTAAAATACTAAACTACGACAGGAAACAATAAACTCGACTCTTCTTTTAATAACAAGTGAGGAACATGTTGCGTTACTTCCGTGCTGCGATCTTGCTCGCAGGAAACCGGAAATGTCTATGTTGTTGTTTCTTGAATTTCCTTCTTATGTTACTTCCGCGCACTGTAATAACGAGGCGAGTTACATTGTATATGTGTGTGTATTATTGTGTAATAAATAATCGGTTTGTGTGACAACCTGCGTTTAATATGGGAGATGTACTCATTTCATTACACGCAACTATAGATTGATATTCGCAAAGTGTTTTAGCACTAACAGTTTAGCAACGCTATGGTTGTTTCGTCTGTACAATACCGCCAACCAACAAGCAACATTGCATCTTTATCCATCTTGTTTGTTTTGATTCGAGATGGTGTGACAAGAGTTTGCAGTTAGTTTTAGATGTTATTTTTCGATATTAGATACATACATATTTATTACAAATTATACAATATGTATGTTGCATTGAGGGGGCATATACCTTTCTAACACCTAAAAATGGCCTATTTTCATGATTTTTTTTTATTAGTACTAGGAAAAGGTTAGACGAATGAAACTTTTTTCAGTTTATAGAGCATGTACTTCTCTTTTAATAAACAATTTTTTCATCCCTGTAACTCCTTTATTCCGCACCGTTCGATAGGCGTTGAAACTGGATTTGCGTCAGCCATGTTAAATCGTATTAAAACTGTGATAGCGTACATTTTTTGGTTAATAAAGATACTTCCGTCTTCAAGTCTTTGAATCTGCATATTTAGATAAATGTCGGCTTTGTCCGTTGTGACTTGAAATTCAGTGCGCAAACGTTGCATGAATTTCTCGAGCAACAATTGATTAGATGCGGCAACTAATCCGTCGTCGACATAGAGCGTTAGCAGCAGTTTGTCCGTTTTCGTAACGTTAAAGTACAAACATGGGTCGGCCGTGCTCTCTTGAAGGCCAAATAACGCTAGAAATTCGTTGAAACGTTTGTTCCAGCACCTCGGCGATTGTTTTAGACCGTAGAATCCTTTGATTAGTCGACAAACACGCCTCGTGTTATCTTCGTATCCTTCAGGTTGTTGCATGTAGATTTCTTCTTCCAGAAGACCATGCAAAAATGCCGTCGAATTTCGCCAAATGCAGTTTCTCGCTAGCCGCGATACTTAAAACTGTTCGTATCGTGTCAAACCGTGCAACCGGACTAAATGTTTCAAAATAATCTATACCATCTCACTGAGAAAAACCACGTACTACTAGTCGAGCTTTGTAATGTAGTTCGACCAACTTCCATGTACTATTATCATTCAATGACGCGATTTCGTCGTCCATTGCGGCTTTCCATTGTACAGCATCTTGCGAATTTACAGCTTCGTTGTAATTCTCGGGTTCGTGTGCTTCAGTCACCATTGCCTCAATTAAACGTTTAGGTCGATTGATAAGTGCGCGATCACGTAGCTGTCGGCAATCATTGTCAGAAAGCGAATCTTCCGCTTCATTATCGTCGATACCGATTTCTGATTCTGATTCGTTGTTATTATCATTATCGACTTCCACTTCTGGAATCGAAACAATAACCGTAGATTTGCTTACGTATTCTGGTACAAAAACGACGTTGCGACTACGCTGCACCTTGTTGGTTCCACGTATTCGAAAACCGTCAATGTCATCTGAATAATCAACTAGCATCGCTCGTTGACCCTTCGGGTCCCATTTTTTTCGTTTTTGATCAGGAACATGGACGTAGCAATCAGTACCAAAAATATGTAAATTGTACCAGTAAAAATTTCATATGGTGACTTTTCACTTACGTTGCTTGGCCCAGTGCGATTTAAAATGTAAACCGCTGTGTTAACTGCATCGTCCCACAATGATTTTGGCAAATCTTTCAAAAGCAGCATCGTTCGTGCCAACTCTACAACCGTTCGATTTGTACGCTCAGTGCAGCCATTTTGCTCTGGTGTATACGGATTTGACATGACAAATTTTACACCATTTTGTGTTGTTGAACTCCAAACCATCATCATTCAGGAACATGTTCACTGTGTTTCCCGTCTGATTTGCAACGAATCGCAGGCAGTTCTCAACATTATCAGACTTCCGATTTTTGCTTCAGACAGAAAATCTGCCGGAAACTTGAATAATCGTCGGTGAAACAAACGAAGTATCTGGAGCCACCAATTGAAGTTTGCTCCATTGGACCACATACATCGGCGTGAATTATCTCACCAGGGACCGTTGCTCGTTGTGTTCGTAACATGAAGATAAGCCGATGCTGTTTTCCCTCAACGCATGCGCCACAGAATTCGTTGTTGACTTTAACTGTTATGCCGTACTTATCGAGAACTTTCTTATCGTGTCGGTTATTATGATGACCGAATCGTTCGTGCCAAATCTGCAGCTTGTCGTGCTCGATCAGATTCGCTTCGTATTGTTCAGATGATTTAATTTCGATAAGCATTTTAAACAGTCGACCAGAACGTACACCGATTGCACGGGTTGTACCTTCCTTCACAAATTCGTATATGCCCTTGTCGAGAGCCGAGTTTACCGAAAATAAGTTACATCACAGATCAGGAACATACAGCACATCTTCCATGTAGCAGTCACGCCACTTTCCATTGACATATGCTCGAAAATTAATACGCCCTTTTCCAAGTGCCTGCATTGTCGTGTTGTTACAGATTCGAATTTCCATTTGACGTGGGAATTTCTTAAATGTTGCGAACCAGTTGTAGCATTTCGTCATGGGATCGGTTGCGCCAGAATCGACCATCCAGGAATCATCTTGAAGTTCGTTATTCAATGTTTCGCTGAATAAAGCGTCCGTTTGAGTATCTACACTTCTGGAAGACTTCGTTTCGTTTTTATTGTCTTTACCCGATTTCCACGCGTGCGTTAGACAGTCCTTGCGTATATGTTCGATCTTGTTACAACCAAAACATTTAAATTTTTTCTTCGCACATTGTTCTGATTTATTCGTTTTTGGGTACGTTTTTGTTGTACCAGTTCTGCTGGCATCATTCTTACCTATTGCTCTAGCCATAAGTGCAACTAGTTCATCCTGTCGACTAGTCCTAGCTTAACGTCACTGTTCATCGGCTGTCAAAATGTCGTGTAAGTTAGTAAACGTTTGTAGATCAATTGGCCGAGCCCAGAATGCCTGCCTGAGTGACTCGTAATTATCTGGTAAAATATCGAGTAATATGACTACCATTGCTGAGTTCGTTGGTTTTACTCCAATATTTCCCATTCTTATAATCAATTGATCATAGCGTGATAACAAATCAACAATTTCTTCGTCGTGCTTCAACATAAATGTAAAAAATTCGGATTGCACGGTATGTGTAGCTTGCTGAGTTTGCTGCTCATATATCGTGTGCAACTTTATCCAAATATCCCTTGACGTGTTGCATTCCATTACTAGGGACGCAGGTTTTGCTTCTAACATTCTAGTTAACACTGAAATAGCAAGATTATTACTTTTATTCCATTTATCAACTTGCTTATTATGTAATAGTTGTTGTTGCTTCGTTGGCTCGACTTCATTGATCTCTGATTTCGTAAAAACGCCAGTGCAAACATCGTATGCTCGATCGTGAGCAAATAATGCACCTCGTACGTTCAATTTCCAAAGTAGCCAGTTATCTGCCCCAACGTCTATGCCAACCCGCCTTTAAAAAAACAAGCATTGGCGCTAGCGCCAGTGCTACCAGCTCGCCGTTCCGGCGAGCGCGGTCACATCAATAAATACAAAACTAAAAGCGATAGCAATTATTATAGTACAAAATTTATTGTTGTTATGATATTTCATCGGCATTTAATATGAAATTAATAAATTTCTAAGTTTACGTTTATAATTCTAAATCATCGACATTATACTCACTCACATTGCCCATTGAACCAATCTAACCAATTATGAACCCGACATTTATTTATTCCTGTACCATAACAGTTTTAATTTCCAAAAACCCCACATTTAAAATTACACACATCCACATGGGTTACGTTAATATCGTTCGTTTCGTGATTTACCAACGATATTGATAATTATTTGATGAACATTTCCTAATTTTATTAATTAAAACACAGAAGCAAATGGTTTATACATTGGAAAATATAACCAAACAAATTACTGTCAAATAGACAACTTTTTAATTTCACTAACAGATGGCGATCAATGTCTGATATACTTCAAAATAAATATATATTATTTTTTTAAGCCTATGGGCTCACAATTTGAAAAAACTTTAATCACATAAAATATCTTAGAATGTTGAGTAGAAAATTCTAAAATTTTTAAATGTTGGCTAAGGGCAGTATTTAGGAGGGTTCCAAATTTTGGGGGCCTATAACGCCGGCCCTGTACTGACGATTGGATTTAAAATGCGACGGGAACATCACGGGCATGGAAATTATATGCATACCAAATTTCATCAAAATCGGCCCGGTACCTTCAGACGAGTTGCTGTCACAAACTCAGGTCTTACGACGGACCGACCGAGCGAGATACATTCATCCAAGTATATGAGTTATATATATTTTTGGATTCAGGGCGAAAATACAAGAACTTTTTGTTAATATTTTTTTTCGATCCGAGCATGTTACAGACACACGACCAATCACTATAGCTCTTTTGTACTTACTGTACGACGAGCTAAAAAAAACGTTCTACACATATATACATTTTTCGATAATTATATTAATGATAACAATATCTCGAAAACAGCAGGAGATATATGTGTTGCATATAATAGTTATAAATTAAATGTTTTATTTAAGGTTTTTTAGCTCGCCGTACAAAAGAGCTATAGTGATTGGTCGTGTGTCTGTAACATGCTCGGATCGAAAAATAATCTTAACAATAAGTTCTTGAATTTTCGCTCTGAATCCAAAAATATATATAACTCATATATTTGGATGTATGTATCTCGCTCGCTCGGTCGGTCGGTCGTAAGACCTGAGTTTGTGACCGCAACTCGTCTGAAGGTACCGGGCAGATTTTAATGAAATTTGGTATACATATAATTTCCATGCCCGTGATGTTCCCGTTGCATTTTAAATCCAATCGTCAGCACAGGGCCGGCGTTATAGGCCCCCAAAATTTCGAACCTTCCTAAATACTGCCCTAATCAACTTTTTTACTACTAATTCTAAGATATTTTATGTGATTAAAGTTTTTTCAAATTGTGAGCCCATAGGCTTAAAAAAATATATAAATATATTTTGAAGTATATCAGACATTCATCGCCATCTGTTAGTGAAATGAAGAAGTTATGCCTATGTGACAGTAATTTGTTTGGTTATATTTTCCAATGTATAAACCATTTTCTTCTGTGATTTAATTAATAAAATTAGAAAATGTTCATCAAATAATTTTCAATATCCTTGGCTAATCACGAAACGAACGATATTAACGTTACCCATGTGGATGTGTGCAATTTTAAATGTGGGGTTTTTAGAAATTAAAACTGTTATGGTACAGGAATAAATAAATGTCGGGATCATAGTTGGTTAGATTGGTTCATTGGGCAATGTGAGTATAATGTCGATGATTTAGAATTATAAACGTAAACTTAGAAATTTATTAATTTCATATTAAATGCCGATGAAATATCATAACAACAATAAATTTTGCACTATAATAATTGCTATCGCTTTTAATTTTGTATTTATTGTTGTGACCGGGCTCGCCGGAACGGCGAGCTGGTAGCACTGGCGCCAGTGCTTGTTTTTAAAGTTGTTGTGGCCAACATAGAACTTTCTTTTGCATTTTAGTAGTTAGCTATTATCTTTTTTGATGCAATAAGAAAAATAAAGAAATTTGACGAAATATATCGAGCATTATATACGGAATGTGTTTTCAATCCATTATTCAAATTTGACATCACAAAATTTTAGTTTTGTTAAAGTTTGTCATTTCTAATCAAGTAATATTTACCATGAACCTATAAAGAATTCGAATTGCTTAAAATATTTTTATCAATTTGCAAATAATTATTTTGTAGCAAGGAACTATCCATAAATACGTATTCATTATAGAAATACAGAGTTTAAATTTTTATTGATGTTGATTCCTTAATATGCACCATATAAATATATTCTAATATAATTTTTAATACAAACTGATTTTCAAAGTATATTACAATATTTATCTGCAATAACCATTACAAACACGTTCTCAGTCGATCTATTTGTAATAACCGGTGCAAAATAACATTATTTCTATTTCGTTTCTGTCCAAATATTATCTGGCCTAGATCATATGATTTATTTAAAACTATGGCAACATAATAAGATATTTAAAAATTCCTGAGCAGTTTTCTCGTAACTGGTACTCTTTTTGAAGAGACTTTTGAAACAAAAGTTGTGCGAAATATTAATCATTAATGTAATTACCCAGAAATGAAAATGTGTGTGTGTGTAGAACGATTTTTTTGTAAAAAAAAAAAAAAAAAATTGGCATAGACGAGGATCGAACTCACGACCTCCAGGGTGTAATGTTACACAAAAAAATCAAATAGTTTATACTGAAATAAAACAATCACTACTTTTCTGAAGTTCAGTCTACTTTGAAATAGACAAAAACGAATCAAACGTCAGAATGAAATGTCAAAAAAGTTTTTGTGTTAAATCTTCAATTAATTTGATGATTTGAAGTATATTAAGTGTGTTGTATACTTTACACAGAGTGGCATCTGCTATATTATATTGATATTGTATGTCAATGAGAAATATAAATAATTGTCAGTTAATAAAATTAAGTTTTATTTATTCTAATTTGAAGTTTGTGAGTTGCCCAACCGAAAATCTCCCGGCCCCGATCAAATAGAAAACCTAATCCTCAAAAACCTATCAACAAAAGCAACTGTCCAATTAACCTACATAATTAACTCCATAATAAAACTACACCACTTCCCCGCTGCCTGGAAAACTGCTACTATACTCCCTATACCAAAACCCAACAAAAACCCTAAAAACGCTGCAAACTATAGACCTATTAGCCTTCTTAACACCCTAGCCAAACTCACCGAAAAGGTTATCCTTGCCCGCATAAACGACATAGACGACAAAAACAAAATTACCCCTGACTGCCAGTTTGGTTTCAGACCGAAACACAACACTGTGCAGCAGGTAAGTAGAATAGTAACAGACGTGACGTATAACTTCAACAAAAACAATGTCACTGCTATGACCCTATTAGACATTGAAAAAGCCTTCGACAAAGTATGGATAGTAGGGCTCATTAGCAAACTAATTGCCTATAACTTCCCATCAATCCTAACCAAACTTATTTATTCATACCTAACCCAACGACAATTCCAAGTTAAAATCAACCACACAAAATCTTCCCTAAAACCCATAGTGGCAGGGATTAAACAAGGCAGCGTCCTAGGCCCTAAACTCTTCAACATATACCTAAGCGACTACATCCCTACATTCCCAAAAACCAATACCGCTTTGTACGCTGACGATACCTGCCTGTATGCGCACTCGTTCAGTGCGCAGGTGGCAAACAAACAAATACAAACTCACATAAACATACTACAACAATACTGGGACAAATGGAAAATAAAAATAAACGCCACCAAAACTGAATCCATAATATTCTCTCGAAAATTCACAAACCACAAAATATTCACCCCATTCACTATATACAACCAAAAAATCACACCTACACCTACACGAACTGTTAAGTACTTGGGTTTCCACCTTAACCATACGCTGAGACACACACAACATATACGCAACACAATCATAAAAACACGATTCGCCATAAAAGGCATATATCCTCTCCTCGTCTACAGTAGTCCAATCACAACAAAAACCAAATTACTCATGTACACAACACTCATCAGACCCATAATGACTTACGCAGCCCCAGTATGGTGTAACGCCTCAATCACTGCACTCACTCCACTACAAAGACTACAAAACAAATGTTTAAGATTAGCCACAAATTCCGACCGCTACATTAGAATAACAGACTTACATAACTTAACCAAAATACCATACATCAGAGATTACATAAACGCCACGTCACAAAAATTTTACAAAACGCAACTAAGTGCCAACCCAATAGCGAAACAAATAACAAAAATCCGACAAGACAACACAACTATAATACTCAAACACAAACTTCCCTACCAAACCCTACCAATATTTACCGAAAGCCTCCAGGAGCCCAATACGTAACACAGACACGCAAAACAACAACTAAACAAAATAAAAACCAAAATATAACACCCAAACAAACAACAAATATCTCACATTCATCAATCACCCAGCTATAAATAGTATATTATAATGTATATAATAATGTATAACTGTATACATTTAAATATACAATGTATGACCATAATAAAAACAAATATAAAGTAGTTTTAAGTTAGGCTTAGTTAGTAATTAAGTTTTATAAAAAAAAGAGCACAAAAGCAGGTTTTTAACCCTAAAAAACTTTCCTGCACAATCAAATAAGAACCAAAAACCAAAAACAAAACAAAAACAAACACACACACACACACACTATCATAAGTGCACCCACAGAACAAATAACACGCACAAATACACTCACACGAGTAGGAATTGTGAATGAACTCGACACGCAAACACTAGAACACATTTTATATATAAGTATATACATGTAGTAGTATAAGATGAAAAACAATAAAGATGATTTGAAATGAATGATGATGTAAATCGGGTTTTATAAACCTAGAGACAGTTTGATACTGCAAAATTCAGCATCTAGCCTGATTATTAAATTCAAAAACAATAATGAATCAAATGTCAAATCATTAAAAATGTTGTGTAAAGAGGGTTTGTAATACATATTTTTTGAATAATCGAATCAAATAATAAGCAGCAATCGTAAGTAAATTTATAATCCTGTTTTTTGTGTAATAATACAATTAAGAAAATTGTCTTCATGATACAACACTTATGGCCAGTTGCACCATACGAGTACAACCGTGTAATTATTATTAAATTACATGAAAATTCGCCATCAGTCAAAACTGACTTATGTACTGTGACCCTAGTATCATAATAATAAAATAGACACATTGCGCCAAGGAAGGTCAAAATGAATGTTTCCATTAAAATATCGATGTCGATTTTTTGATGTTCCCTATACTTTTTACTTCGTAAAATAAGTTAAAATCTTCAAAAGTTCAACCTTTTATTATAGAATTACTTTTGATATGAGTGATTTTACATTTAATATTTTCTTTCAAAATTTAAAACAAAAGGAAATACAATAGTATGTGAGCTTTATCGATATATATCATCATACTATTTGTAATTGTAAAATATACTCAAAATAACTGGGTATTTTTAATTATTTGTACTAGAAAAACCAGTGTAGAGCATTGCAAATTTCTTCTACAGAAGCGGTGCAAGAATTGGTTCAGCCAATACTTGTATAAATAATCTAGTCTATTTAATATTTTACAATCCCCCCAGCAAAACAATACTGAGCAAATTATTGCTGTGCAAATCAAAATCGAAATGGTGAATATTATAGCCAGGCTAGCGCAATTCACCGCTTAAATCAAGCAGCCACTGATGAGTAGTTCTATATACCAATAGGCATATGCCATACTGTCCTAAATGAGAATGACATTCATGATGGCCAAACAATTCAGAAATCGCGTTATCAGCTCTTGTATAGTCAATATGGCCCATGGGTCGGATGCCAAGCGACTGTATTCCTATATAATACTATCCGTAAACATATTGTTAGTAAACAAGGACCTATACAATATAAACGGATGTATCACTATATATCTCTACAAATTGCATGGTTTATTATTGTTCGGGATTACACGGGGATTCATTTGTCTAAAATCATATCTATTCTGATCGTAATGTAGAGTAAGAAATTGCGTCCTAAATTGTTTGGCTCGTAGAATTACATATAATGTATCAAATAAAAACTCTGAAATGCCACACATGTGAAGATACTTGCAAAAAATTCAATGGCGTATGTTAACACGTTCTCGAAAACCCCCCCTACCCATTTATGAATCTAACAACTCTCTGAACACGATCATGCAAATAATTGATATAAACTACCGTTCAAAATTATAATGACCCATTTATAAGACAATTTACAATTAATACATAAGCTTATTAAACCATGTCAAAACTGCATTTTACTGAAATTTATATGCAGATATACTTCATATATTATAATTTACCAACATAAAGATTGTTGATAAACAAAACAAGGACCAGTGTTTCCAGCATACCGTACCTGCGAGCCCAATCGTAATAAATGCAATACTAAATGCCATAGCAATTGTTATAGTTCAAAATTTATTGTTGCAATCATCCAACAATCAATCAAAAACATTTTAAATTTCAATTATAAATTTTCATTTTTTTTTTTGACTTTAGATTCAGAATCTGTAAAAACATTATAAATATAAAATGTTTTATATTTTTTTTGTGGATTTCAGTACATCGTTGACTTACCTTGCAATAAACATAGATAATAATACATAAAGCAATTATGTTTTATTACTAGGAGAAAAAAATACACACATGACAACTGGTCAAAAGCAAACAACACGGATAACCTGATATAAAATAATTTAAAAATTTCATCAACTTTTATCATTTCCTTATAGCCCCTGGCCTCACAATTTGGAAAAACTTTTTCTTCATAAAATATTTTAGAATTTTTAGTAGGCAGTGGCACAGGCTCCAAATTTTGTGGGTTCCGGACCTGTACAGATGTTTGGATTTAAAATACGACGGGAACTTTACGGGCGCGGAATTTATGTGTATAGTATATTTTATTTAAGTCAGCCCGGTACCTTCAGAGGAGTAGTGGTCACAAACTCAGGGCTTATGACCAACCGAGCGAGGGAGCGAAAAACATACATCCAAGTAGGTATATGATTTATATATATTTTTGGATTCAGGGTGAAAATACAAGAGAGTTTTGTTAAGATTTTTTCTCGATCCAAGCATGTTACAGACACACGACCCATCACTATAGTTCTTTTGTACATTCTGTACGGCTAGCTAAAACCAATTAAATTAAATTTTACTAGAAGTATTGACTTTCCTCAGAAACGTTTTATTCCATGAAGTAGCATACCACATATTTTCAGTATTGTTAATTAATAAGCAGAAAATGTGTTTATTTTTAGCTCGCAGTACAAAGTATAAAATAGCTAAAGCATTCGGTCGTGTGTATATAACATTCTCGGATCGAAATATGTCTACTTGCCCTGAATCCAAAAATATATATCTCATTTACTTGGATGTTTGTCATCGCTTGATCGCTCGCTCGTAAGACCAAATTTGTGCAATTTACTCCTATGAAGGTACCGAAGCGATTTTAACCAAATTTGCTACGCATATTCTTTGGAATCTCATTTGAAACCGCCCGCAGTTATAATTCTATACTTCCGGTATTATTGGGTCCCAAAATTTAGTCGCCTCCATAATACTACTAAAAATATGAAAAAGTACACAAAAATTCTATGAAACATGTCTACAATAATCATAAAAAGAAAAATATGTATATAAAATTGAAAATTTTCAAGAATCAAATCTTTCAGTATATTAAAGAAATATTATAAGACATTACATCTTAAACTTTTATTTTATTGTAGCACATACGCAAGATCTGGGACTGCATATTGTCTTGAAACGGCCAGTACAGTTTGTATTTGCAATTGTTGCAAGCAATCAATCTATTCAATATTTAATTTCTCTCTTCTTTTTCATACATGAATGTTGTCGCCACACGATATGCTTTAGCCCTTCTGTACTTCCTAAGGATGAATTAAAAAGTGGAGAAATACATAAAGGATAGTTTATTTTAAATATTAATATTATTTTAAATATTAATGGGCGTTGTATTTATTGTTACTTTTATAAACACTGACGTTTTTTTCGAAAACAGTCACATTCAAATCAGGGATGTTTAATCCCTTTAATTTCGTTAAAATCTCGAGTTTGAATGTTTTCATGTACAATACATTCTTTAAGACTTTGGCCAAGAAAGAAAAAAATGTGATTCTGTTTATATTTAATAAAGTATTCGTATTTATAATTTTAAAACTTATTTGTATGGTTCGCCACAACCAATATTAGTTAAGTAAACCAACCTTCAATTAGTCTGTAAAGGGATGGAATGAGATTGATGATTTATTTATATTTGTCAGTCAGTGTCAACCAAGTGATGAGAAAATTTATCACTTTGTGAAAATTTTCAATTTGGCTGAATAAAAAGTTTTATCTTCAATGTACAAGCTTCGCGGTGCGGCTCGGCGCGCACCGAAGTGAAACGTGACGCGTATAGAGGAGTGTACATTTCGTATCTTATTAGCTCATCAGTCAACATGGAGACAGACACTATATATGTTTACCGTATTCAATAGTTGATGATAAACGCAGTATATCGGCGAAAGTCAGTAGTTATCTAAAACAAATGGAAAACGATTTTGTCGATATATCTGTTCACTCTCTTTTTACTATATTGGGCAAAGTATAAAAGGAACTATTGAATTTATGAAAATATTCATATTTGAGATTCCAACGGATATACATGTTTTGAGCATCACAGAATTGGTATTGAGTTAGAGTGATTGGTTTAGTTACAGTGCAGTGTGCTGTGAATGTGTGAGTAGGTATGTGTATTGTATGTACATAGTAATAACAAGCTTAGGTGCATGCTCCCACCCTCTGCACCAATGTCTATAGCTCGCCGTTTTATCTATAGTTTAATTTTTAGCTCGCCGTACGTAGTACCGAAGAAGCTAATGCATTCGGTCGTGTGTCTGTAGCATTCTCGGATCAAGCAATTTCATTAAAAAAAGTATTAGTCTCGTCACCCTGAATCCAAAAATGTGTATAACTTATATACTTGGATGTTAGTCGTCGCTCGCTCGGTATCTCGTAAGACCAAATTTGTGCCCTCTACTCCTCTGAAAGTACCGAAGCGATTCACACCAAATTTGGTGCACATATTATTTGGCATTCCATTTGAATCCGCTCGCAGTTTAAATCCAATCGCCCGTATACTTCTCAAGTTATAGGGCCCTAAGATTTGGAGCCCCCCTTAATATTTTTAGTAGCAATTTTCTCGTAACTGGTACATTATGAACATAACTATTTTTGACGTAAGTACAGCCGTTCTAGTGTTATTGGAGATAGAACATATAATGCATAGAGTAAACATGCACTGCCGGTTTGAATATTCTTTTCAAAAATAATAGGAGGTGCACAACTAGACCATACAAGTCTTAAGTTTGAAGTCTCATAATTTTACGTTCGACAGTTTCGGCTCCGAAAATAGTCACATTTGATTCAGGGAAGCTCAAAACGTGTATATCCGTTGAAATCTCGACTTCGATTGATGATCCCTATACTTACTTATTATTTCGTAGAAAGAAAGTAAAAATATTGTAAAAATCTATTAATATATTAATTTAAAGATTTTTATGTTGTGCAGATAGTGGCATCTGATATATTATTTGATATTGTATGCAATGACAAATATATTAGCAAAACTTCCAAGTACTTCTTTATACAACTAGGTCGTTCACATAAGATCAGTGCAGTTTTTTATTACAAATCATATTAAAAATGTTTCAACAAGTGCCAACAGCAAGATCTATTAATTATATTAGTGCAGTTGTTAGTGCAGTGTTGTTGTAGTGTAAAATTGTAAATATAGGCATTGGTCACATAAGATTAATACGAATTAAGGATTGTTCACAGCGAAACAATCAGTGTTTACTCTTAGAAATTATAAGTAATAATTCCAGTTTGTTGTATGACATACAAAGTTAACGTTCACAGCAACAAAATTTATCATACATCGTGTTAATTTTGTTGCTTGGAATGCTAGCATTGCTAGTCATAATACAAACTAGATTGTTATTTGTAATTATCTAATGGGAATGACGGAACTGAGAGCGTATATAAACAAACTTTTACCGCCACACTAATTTCTGCACTGCTACCACACTAATCTTATGCGGAAGATACTGTACCGAGAAAATAATGAAAATACAAAACCGTGTTAACTAGGAAAAACCGTGTAAGGGAAATGTCTTGTTCATCGAAACTATGATTTATAAAAAAAAAATCGCGTCCTGGCAAATTATTCAAAGACAGGTGGATCGGTGAGCAGTGAACTACATTCTTTATACAATATGGGCCCACGAGTTAACCTAGTTTATATAGAAAACAGTTTTTAGAAGAAAATGTACGTTTAACCACTGCATTTTGAAAGGGTGAAATGTAAAAGATAAAAAATACATTGTCATTGATTTATTTCAATAATAGCCAGTATTTTCATCTGATCGCTACAATGTTTTTAATTTCAAAAATATGTTTCTTTAATTTTTTTTTCAGACCTTTGGGTTCAAAATTAGAAAAATGGGTATAAATATACCAAATCTTATACATTTTTATAGACTATATGTATTTTTTTTAATTTATATATTTAATTTTAATATGATTATTTATTATTTATTTTCGGGGCCATGTTACAGACACACTGCATTGCAGATATTAGTATTCCTTAGTATACTATACACAATTTCAGAAATGTAACTTGAAGTACAACAAATTAGGGGAAATATATAGAAAGTAAATTGAATTTGGTGTTTAGACTCTGTAAGCAGAGGTAATAAAGGGTTAAATAGCATTTTTAATACAAACTAGTACCAATTTGCATATTTTTTAAATCACTCTATATCGAGAGACTCCCCAAATTGAGTGTGTGTTTGGTGCAGCTTCGAGCAGTTTTGTGGGACGCATGATGGGGTGAAGTGTGACGTGGCGAAATTGTATCTTCGTTTGTGATGAGAAGTAAGCGAGCGCCGCGCCGTCTGCCGGTGTGCTTGAACACCTAGAGTGTCTTGCTCTCTTATCTTTATTGACATATTATACAACCCTTTACTTCAATCAAAATTAAAGGCGCGTGCGCACCTCTCAATTTCATATACCAGTGCTAAGTTGAGTGCTAGATAACGAGAATTATATTCAGACGCGCGGAAAATGGTTGTAAAAATTTCTTTATCAAAAGCGCTTTCAAGCCACTCCTCACCCCGCAGTCAGCACTGCCAGAGATACCAAGTTTTCATTTAATTTGAACTCTCTATCTCAAACGAAGGGGATTGTTACTATTTAGAATTAAGATGCTCGTCAACTTCGAATAATACAGTTCAAAAACCTGTAGTTCCCCAATAATGTATGTCCGAATATGTTTTAATATAATTCAATAGTTTGAAACGGGTAGCTAGAGAAAAAGTGATTGCCTTAAAGTGAAAAGTATTCTATCACCTTGTGTAAACAAAATTATTTCAAAAAAGGCAAAATTTACTGAAAAATCTCCTTTCTTCAATTTACGTTTCCCACTTATCATACATATTTATTTTGTTTCACGGCAATCTTTGGGATGTGTTTAAAACAAAATAAAGGAATATATTAAATAAATAGTGGAAGTCTAAGTATGTCGAGTGAGGGACATCCCAGCTTTTTTTAATACTTAAGGATCAGTATTCATATTATATGTATACCAAATTTGATGAATATCGTTCAAGTTACTTCAGAGCCACTACAGACTCCAGTTTCTCTCAATCCAAGTATACGAGTTATATACAATTTCAGAATCCGGAAGACAGAAACTGAATTTCGGTGCATCATTAATTTTTTCGACTATGCTACACGACCTAACACTATTGCTCTTTTGTTCTACCTACAAAAAGCTAAAAATGGTAAATAAAATATGTATTCTTATGGTCCAGAGATTACACGGTTTAATAATTTACTCAAACAATTTGGCAATGCATTAAGTTGACACGGGGAGTCTATGTTTAATTATTAAGGTCTATTTAGCAAGAGGACCCTTTTATAATAGCTTCATGTCCATAAGTAGCATTTACTTTACATTAAGACTTACGCATATAGTGTTTAATCTAACTGCTCTAACTTTTCAAACAAAAGTTGATTAAAATTCTAATATTATTTACTTTTATATGATTCCTTTTGATACAAGTAAACATGCATTTCTGGATGAAATATCGTTTTCAAAAATAAGAGGTGTACTTTTCGATATTCAATATATTATATTTGTATTGTTAATGTTATTGACTGTACTTATCATTGAGATAATAATCAAAATGGAGTCAGGGAACCTCAAAACGGGTTATTCCATTGATGTCGTTTTTTTTTTGTGATCACAATACAATTTACAATATATATGAAAAAGTAAAAAGCTAATTACATAATAATTTAATGTTTCATTAGTTTTAATGCAAGCTGAACAAAAATAATAAACATGGAATTTATAATTATTCATTATTATGAAGCAAGATCATTAATTATATTTTGTATATCCAAGTAACACGTTTGAAAAAATGCATGGATAATATAAACTAGATATCGAGATGTTGGAATTATTAATTATTTATATATTCTAGAAATATCAGTGGATCTAAACATATTCTCGTAATAAATGTTATATTATGAAGATATCAATAGAGTAATAATTTCATATATCTGAAGAAGGTTCAAGTTAAAAATGTCAAAAATAAATATTTAGAGATAGCACTTGGAATATTGTAAGCACTTTTCACATGGTTACAGATGTAACGTTGGTCTACACTACACATTAGCATTTATATTATCATATTTGTTTTCTAAGAGTAGCTGTGGCATGGTTATTTTCTACATGATCCCAATATTGGTCGGACACGGGCAAATGAACGGCTCTATTTTGAAGTATTTACAACTCCGGAGTTATAGTGTCCCAAAATTTGGAGTCTAAAACGAAATTACAAAATATTATAAAATATTTTGTTTGCAAAGGCCATAAAGAAAAATTAGATATAATGATATAAATTTTAAAATATGTATTAAGCATAATTTTGAATACACCAATTGATTTACAAAATTTTAAGTCTGTTTATACCTCATACATTATTTCAGATTGTGAATCCAATTAAAAATATTATAGCGAGGTAGTCAGTGATGGAAGGTGGGAGAAAGTTACGTATATAACTCGGCTAGTGTCTTTATCTAAAGAATTAGGTGCCTATACCTATGTATGTTTTATATTAGTTCTTATATTCTTTTCAAGCCACTATTGTGCAAATTATATTTCAGCTTAAAAATAAATTGTTACAATAGCCATTTCCTCAAATAGCAATCCAAGAGAGAGAAAGATAGAAGCCAACAGTCTAGGTTCACGATAATGCAAAACAAAATTGGAGCTATAATAGCACAGAACAAATTTACTAAAGTGTAGTTACACCTGCGTCTACACATGGCAGCGACACAACTCAGCACAGGGAAAGTTGTACTAACTAGTCAAGTAGGTATGCCGATTTTATTTGATTATACAAAGTCATAAATAATAATACTTCTTTCGTATCAATAAATAATATTAGTAACCCCAAAGCACTTAAGAAATTTCTAAGAGTATCTGATTGAAAAATAAAATAGGTGAATTACGCGATGTAAGCTACGCCCTCTAGATGTTTAATTTTTAGTAACGAGTGAGATCACACGACTTACACAAAATTTCAATTCCTAACGTGTTCATGCCAATTTAATTCTAATATTGTTCAAATATAAGGTTTTGATAACTATAAGACGATGACATTGTTAATTTCACCAATTATATTGTAATTTTAAGAGGATATACAGTGTGATAATTTCATATGTGTATAGTGTATCACTAGAACGGCTGCAAAATTAGAAACAAAAAACAATATTTCATATCTATACAAATATTTTCATTACAATATCATGACTGCCATTTTGTGTAATTGTTAAGATGACAAAAATTGAAAGACTGGCAGAACCTACGGTCTGAGTACAACGGTATTTGAAAATAATATATAATATATCGACCTAACCTTAAATACAACATGCATGTATAGATAAGTAAAAATAATAGTTATTAAATTCTTATACAGTTACATTTAAAATCGTTACAAGTGCGTACATAGGGAGAAAGAGATTATTATTTACACTAGACATGGTATGAATAGGTGGCCCTTTAATTATAGCGCTGGGGCGGGTCTCCATGCTACAGTTAATTGTTGTTCAGGATTTCTCCAGCGCTGTTAAAAGTTTACGGCCATTTTTATGGTAGCATTTAATGTTTTAGTGTGCAATTACTGACTTGATTTATTAATTGTATTGTTTAGTTGGACGTAACAAGCACTGTTGGAAAAGAAGGAGTATCATGTGTATAAACCAAATGTGGAAATAAAGAGATAATATAATCCAGACGAGTTCAACATTCTTTCCTTGACTATAATATGTTAAATTTTCATATGTTGTGTAGAACTTTTTCTTAAATTTTATATACTCGTCGCAACACTAAATTAAACTAATATGTTACTGTAATTAAACCACTTTAAAGTCTGACAATCTTATGTGAACAGTTTTCTGATCGTTCTAAGTTCCCAGTAGCAAAAGACAAAACTATTCAGAGTTCGCAAACGATTACTTTAAAACTACAATTAAGAATCTATATTTAGCACTATGAACGCGAAATTTTATCCGACCCGATTATTGAACCAACTCTCTTTTTCAATTAAAAATAATGGTGGAAATAATTCACCCTCCTGGCCCTATTACCATTACGAACAAGTAAAAATTTGAGTGTGACCTCGACGTCTAGGTTAAAAATGGAGACAAATTTCAAAGAATTAAAAATAATTATCTTAAATATACATTTTCAATGAAATTCTGATTTCTCGCACTACAAACTTATTTATGTAATGTAGAAGTCATGAAATTACAATGCTATCCACAATACCAGTCCTCCATTGTAAACAGTTTGACATCCAACTGTATACGTTGACAATCGTTATCAGACAAAGACATATGTGTAACGTGCCTTTGCACACTCCCCTCCCACGAACAATCGACTGTCAATAAGTGACTACTAGATCTAACCTAACTAAACATATACCATTGTATCGCATGAATGTGCTAGCACACGGTAACATTCATATTGTGTGTACTATTCCCATACGCCAGTCAATGTTCCATGGTTATTATCATTATCTTGTCATAGATAATTTCTTGTAGCATATTACAAAGAATGCTTTACGCATTGCTAATATTTCAGAAAATCGTTTTTAATTGTAAGTTTAAGCTGCTCAGCTTAATCAACTCACTCCTATGTAATGATGGAATAATATGCCATAGATTCAGTGATAGTAAAAAATAAGAGTAGACCTATACTACCGCTCAGACGCCTTTTTCCTGGAAACATCTGAGGCTTTATTTAGAATCACTATGGACATACTGTGGTAGAGTAAAGTCAAGTGTAGATTACTCTAGTCTTCTTTCATACGCTTCCATTACGATTATGTTCGTAGATCGTACATAAAATGATGTTTAGTATAAATTTTATGAAATCGTTAAAAGAAAGTAGCAAGTCAGCAACACTAGAGACATCCCCATAGCGCACTTATGGTCATAACCAAATAATGCGATCGTATATTCAGCTCCAGATGTTATAGTGTCGATCGCGCGTTGAAAATAATATTTCTTGTACAAATATATATATATATATATATTTTAAACGTTTAAGATTCATATAATTGTACTTTATAAACAATTGTTATATGAAAGTTTAACCATATGAGTCATCAAGCATGATTCGACAGGAAGCTAGAAAAAGCATTATTTTCTGGAACTTCTTGTTCACGTATTGATAACAGACTATACAGTCAAACCTCGGTTCACGAACGCCCCAGTTCATGAATAAATCAGTTTACTAACAAATTTTTACGATTCGTTTGAAGTACTGTGTTACCAGAGACTAGGATATTTTAAAAAGACTGCTAACGTATATGGGTTTGATAGTAAACTTTTTTGTTACTGGCCCCTTGGAGTCGCTAGTATCGAACCCTGGTGCCGAGGAACAGATCTATATTTATTTAATTATAGAAACTGTTATAACAATGATGACAGCAGGATCTCTATTGGAATTGATCTTGAATTAGTGTTCTTAATATAGAAAGTGAACAATTTTCGGGAAATAATTAAGTTCAATTTTCTTACTACAAAAGAAGTAAAGTAATCTTTATCTAACACATATGTCAAATATGAAATTTATATATAAATATATATATATATATATATATATATATATATATATATATATATATATATAAATTTCATATGTGACATATATTGCCCAGATATATATATATATATATATATATATATATATATATATATATATATATATATATATAATGCAGTATCGGACAAAAGTGGAGCGACGCAACCAAATTATTGCTTAATTTGCAAACGTTAAGTGATTTGTAAATTTTCGATTCGATCAAAATTATGAATATAACATATTTAAACATGTTTATAATACACAAAAAAGATACATGGTAAGATGTTTTAACTTTACTTAACATACGTAATATATCGCCACGGCAAAAATTGAACGACTTTGAAAGAAAAACTATTTACTCTAATAATAAAAACGTTTTAGGGAAGATTATTAGCATTTGGTCCAATAAGATTATTGATACGGTATAGGGTAAAGATCTGGAAATTATGTTGCCCATTTCAATAAATTAATTTAATTTTGTTTAAACACTCTTTTACAAATGTTGAGGTATGTTTCGGGTCTTTATCAATAAAAAAAAGTTATATGCATATTTTTTACTTTATTGAAATATTAAAAGATGTATTTAAAATAAAAATAATCATTTACATTTAATCATAATTTTTTTTTTTGATAATGGATTTTAATGATTTTATTGTTTTAATTGATCATTCTAATTTTAAATCTAAACCTATATACCCTTATAAATTTATGAAGCCAATTTGAAGTTTATTTTACCAGCAATAAGTACAAGTCGATCATTGCTTAGAATTAATAATTTGCAAACGGGACTCGATGATCAATTTAAAAAAAAGTTATTAATGAAAGTAAACGCAATGACTTCAAATGAAAAACAATGCATCTTATTGATGGATTAAATGAGTATCAGCCGTGGGGCTGAGTATAATTCCATCCACGATAATATCGAAGGATATGAAAATTTGGGTTTTTTTGGAACACCTAATCGCCATGGCACTCAAGCTTTGGTGTTTATGGTTCGTGGTCTAATTAATCAGTGGAAACTACCGGTGCACTATTATATATCTGCAGGATCAATTCGGTCCAAAATTCTAACAAAACATTTATTTGATTTAAATCTGAAATTAACTCAAGTTGGATTGAATATTCGTGTAGTTACGTGTGACCAGGGATCAAATAACCGATCTACATATACCCAATTAGGAATAATAAGTACAAAACCGTTTTTCTTTATAAATGATAAAAAAATATATGCGTTATTTGATGTTCCACATTTATTTGAAAGCATTCGGAATACGCAAATGAAATATGACATTCATATAAATAATGCAAAAGTATCATGGAATGATATAGTTCAAACATATCAAATAGATAAAAAAAAAAAGCAACATGGCTAGGGCTCAATGTAGAATTTCAGATCAACACATTATCAATATCCTGCTACCCAATAGTTTTCAAAAAATTAAAGTCAAGTTTGCTACACAAATATTTAGCAACAGAATGTCTGCAGCCATGAATACCGTAATTGTAACGAAACAATTACAATCCACAGATACAGCTATATATTTAAAGAAAATGAATGATTTGTTTGATGCGCTAAATTGTAAATGAGCGAATGACAAAAATCCAAATGCATGTGGATTATCTCACATACGACCACATACAAAATTGTTGTTAGAGGAAACGGAGCAATAGATAAAATCATTTAAAACATATTCTAGTAACCAAAAAGAGAATAATAGAATATATTGTTTAAATGGATTAGCGCAAGCCATTTTAGGTTGTTTAAATGTATGGACTGATTTAAATGTTGAAGGATACAACTACTTATTAATGTCTCGGTTAAACCAGGATACGCTGGCAAATTTATTTGCCGCAATAAGACATAGATATGGGGCCAATAGTAACCCGACTGCAAAAAAATATCCTAGTCTCTGGTCTTACTTACAAACACGCAAAAGTACCCCGAGGCAGCAACACCGATGGCGAGAGCGTAAGTTGCTGAGCAGCTTTCATTGAGTCGAATTCACTGTGCCTTGCCTTGTAATTCAGTATGTTGTGTGTATTTTATATATTATTAAATAAGGTACCATGGGGCCAAAAAAGGACATAATTTGCAGTTAAGTGAGACTCTGATCTTGCTACTGATTTTGGGATGGCAAAATCAACGATCTGTACAATTCTTAAAGTTAGAAAGAGAATAAAAAATTTGGATGTTGCAAAAGGAGTGACAATTATTACTAAACAAAGATCACAGGCGATTAAAGAAAAGGCGAAATTGCTGTTATTTTGGATAAACGACAATATGTTAGCTGGCAACAGTGTTTCTGAGGGTAAGATTTATGAGAATGCCAGGCAATTCCATGATGACCTGGTAAATAATATCCTGCTACGAGTGGTGCTACTGATGTTTGCTTGCAGAGGATTATTTGAAATATTTAAGAAAATAAATGACATACACATCCGAATGTGAACCAAAAAGCTCCTGAGGAATTTGTGCAAGTGTTTAACTGTGACGAAATCGGTTTGTTCTGGATAAAATGCCAAGGATACACAACCCAAGAGTAGGAAGCATTAACGGGACACAATATATGCGGATATGCAAATGGGTTTTTCAAGATCTAATCGTTACTCGTGTACTACTCAGAGAATCTGAGGGTGTTTAAGAAAAATTATGCGATAAAAATTACGGCTTTTTTCAAAATTTTTTTGAGGTTACCTCTGACAAATATAACACCCAGAGACTTCTGGAAACATAATTTAAAAATATTTCATTGCTTAACTATCGTTGACAAATCCTGGCAGCAAGTGACTTACTGGACCATGAATTCGGTCTGGAGGAAATTGTGGTGATGTATTGCAATGAAACTTCTGCTGTAATCGTTGATTTTATGTCTATAGGCATACATATAGGCATATAAGATATCAATGAAAATATGGAGGAGTTTCTAGAAAACCACAAAAATTCACTCAGCACGGAAGAACTGAAACAACTACTACATAAGCAGCTACAAATGGTGAAGGAAATTACATTTGTGGAAGAGGAAAAAGGGAAGGATGCCCCTGCTTCTTTGATACGTGAAATATATGCAAAATGGCATGCGATGCAAAGTGTTGGAGAATGATACTACCCCGATTAAGGGATAATGGCAGTCTAGGCTTAAATAGGCCTATTTTTGAGGAGATTTGGTGGTTTCAAAATAAGCAGGACTAAAAATCGGTTTTGAGGCCGTTATTCTACATGTGTCGAAAATTCTAAAAATGTATTAGGAATTTTTCTTTTCAAAATAGCGACGCTGCTACCGGTCAACGTCAGACATGCTAAAAATTGATTGCAAAACGAACGGATGATTTTCTCCGTGAATTTTGGACCTAGAATTTAATATATTAATAATATTTTATTATTAATAAAAACCACAGCCGGGTTTAATGGTAAGAAATGTCCCCAAGTCAATTTCATAGAAAAAAAATGGGTTGTGGCCAACGCTGGGCTTTCTTTTATGTAGTTTTCATTATATATATATATCCAACAGATAAAACATGAAAACCAAGCTTACCTTATATAAGTGAATGGGTGGAAAAGTATACCAATACCAATTTGTAATGGTTATGAAGTACTAGCTATCAAGACTAACCAATACTCTACAGAAATATTCTAAAATGTCATTTATCTAATTTTGTTTTCTTGCCGAATTATTGACAGGCGCAGATGATCCGATTAATTAAGCTACATTCGAATCCCTGACAACGTAAACAAGATACTTATGATTTTTAGTAGCAATTTTCTCGTAACTGGTACATTTCTTGAAGATACTTTTCAAACAAAAGTTATGCGAAATATTAATACCTTTCATTATAAACTTAACTATTTTTACCGTAAGTGCAGCCGTTCTAGTGATATTGGAGATAGAACAAAAAATGCATTGAGTAAACATGCATTGCCGGTTTGAATATTCTTTTCAAAAATAAGAGGTGCTGAACTAGACCATAAACAAGTTTTAAGTTTGAAGTTTCATAATTTTAGATTCGACAGTTTCGGCTCTAGAGCGTTCACACACACACACCACACAAACACACTCACACACACATCCACACACACATCCACACAGACACCAACACACACAGACGTCACTCCGAAAATAGTCACATTCGATTCAGAGATGGTAAAAACGTGTATATCCGTTGAAATCTCGAGTTCGATTTTTTTGGTGATCCCTATACTTAGTTATTAGTTTGTAAAAAGAAAGTAAAAAGTCTTATTTATGATATTGCTATGAATCATTTTTCCCCAAAATTTTGAGTACCTAACTCCACTTTTACCATAGTTAAAAAATATACTCGATTTTACAATTTTTATTTTATTCAACATATTTATATCTGTTTTTGTTTTTTCAAAAAAACTGAAGCGTTTGAAAGAATGTTATATAATACAGACGAGAAATAAAAACTTATAAATACGAGGATATATATATATATATATATATATATATATATATATATATATATATATATATATATATATATATATATATGTGCATATTTATATATATATATATGTGCATATTTATATATATATATATATATATATATATATATATATATATATATATATACATATATATATATATATATATATATATATATATATATATATATATATATATATATATATATGGAAATTAGACAAACGAAATGTACTATGGCGATTCTCAAAGGCAATTTTACAGTTAGTGTCTATTATTTACTGAAAGAACTATCAAACAAAAGTTGCTATAAATTTTATTAATTGTAATTCTTATGAAAATACTTATTGCTCTAGCTTATGTCCTTTTCGAGTTATACGAAAGATGACACAAGTAAACAATACTTTAGGTGGAGATATCCATATCAAATGTGCTGGAGGTATTCTTTCCAAGGATAAAAGAAAATTAAATTACAGCGATCACAGACACGTAGACGACATTGTGAAAATAATCAAATAGGATACAGGGACCCTCTATACGAATATTTTCATTATCTTTTGTAGGTCGACTTTATTAATGACATAATTTTCTTTTATACATGACGTATAAGAAAGTAAAAACATGATCTCCTAACGGTTTGTCATTCTTGTCGGATGGTAGTACATAGTTTTTCAATTCTTTAAGTCGAACGTAATGCCTGTATTAAGGATAGCGAAACAATCAGTAATTAAGCTTAGAAAATTATAATTAACAATCTTGTTTGTATTATGACAAGCAATGCTAACATTCCAAGTAACAAAATTGACACAACGTATGATAAATTGTGTTGCTGTGATCGTTATCTTCGTATGACATACAACAAACTGGAATTATTACTTATAATTTCTTAGCTTAATTACTGATTGTTTTGCTGTGAACAATCATTTACACGATGCAATAAATTGAGCAATATCTTGCGTTCAATTTTTTTTTTTTGTGTGTAATACCAACAAACATTGTCTTTTTATTCTTACCCAATGAATTTGCCAATTTATTGTCCATATAGAACTAGTTATAATTTTCAAAAGTTTTATAGAAAATTCCAAGGATTTTGTGTCCAATTTTGTTGTTACCAACTTTTTACCTAGCTTTCATTTTTGTTTGTTTTGTATCAATAAGTTGGTTATACACAAATCTTGACAGTAAATTGATATGTGTAAAATGAACAAAAATATGTTTATATTTGACAATAAATTAATGTTAATGTCAACTTGGTCAATATATTGTACAATTTATTGCATCGTGTAAAACTGGCATAATATATATTTGGTCCAATGTATAAACAAGCTACTGATTACTGATTTGCCTACAGGAGAGTCATTGTAAGTGTTTTATTGTTCAGCAATAATTCTCATTGCGAGTGAAACATCCCCTTCACTTGTTTCGCTGTGGATTTGTTTTATTGCTATGTAGATCTCTTGGTCGGTAACATCATTACTAGTATTACTAAGATGAGGAGCAGCGGGGTCGCATTGAACGTGTGGTTATAGGATCTAATAGCGGTAGAGCACGGCATACGCCTATTAGTCGTTAGTGCGAGTGAAGTGTATATACTATCTCCTCAAATTTGCCAGAACTACATTGCATGCTACCACCAACATAATTTATTTATGTGTCATTCTATTTTTGCAAAGGGCTGCTAGTGAAGAAATTTATAGGTTTGATAAATAAAGTAAATAAATTTCAGGTTTGAAACACTTAAAAAACATTCTAATTTAAACTTGTTTTCTGACCAGTCTTGTTCCGTGTTTGAGAAAAAAAAAGCTTCGTTTTGAAATATCAAGGAGAATCGAAGGTATCGCTTCATCATAAATATGTTTACTATAGCTTAAGACTGTCGTAAACACAAATTTGCAATTTTACGTAAATATATTTGTTTTGACAAATTGATAGCCAATGTTGAATCGTTATTAAAGTATAAAAATTCGTACACATGAATTAAAGGATTTATGCAATGAGTTTTTTCTAGGTTTATTACTCGCTCACAGGTCGCCTCTTAAGGGGCATATACCTTTCTAACGGCTAAAAGTAGCCTATTTTCATGATTTTTTTTTTCTGTACAAGGAACAGGTTTATACGAATGAAACTTTTTGCAGTTTATGGTATTGTGACGTTCTTGCCTTAACGTTACAATAACCCTTGTTGTGCTTGTGTACCGGGGTTTGCGGACCCGTTGATGGGTATTGTTGTGACGTGGATGCCTGGTTACCCACGTCCTGGCCGGCGACTGCCGCTTGGTTTTCTGTTTTATTGGTGCCATGCAATTGCCGGATGATGGCCACCATTTGCTTTCGGAGTTCCTCTGCCGTTACTGTTGCCTCCTGCCCTAATTCCTGTAGACGAAGCTGTAGGTCCTCCTTTTTTAGAGCGTATACCCACGCCATGGAAAGGGCAGGTGGTGGTGTCGGTGTTTGATTCGGCATTTCTTGTTACGAAAGTCCCTGTTTGGGCGCCAATTTGTGACGTTCTTGCCTTAACGTTACAATAACCCTTGTTGTGCTTCGGTTCTGCCGGTTGCTCGGGCGCCAATTTCAGTAACTGCTTTAACGGGTTGCACAAGGGTTGCCCAGGATATGCTTCAGTAGAGGGGGTTCAGGGTGACGTACAAGAAAAGCCGTAGATGACTAATATATAGGTTTTTATGTACGAAAATAAATATATGGATATACAAGACATAAATTGATAATAATACGGTCTGAGCGGTGCTAACACCGTTGTGTCGAAATTCTGGCTTACGAGGAAAGCGTGAAGTTGTATATTTTACTGATGTTACAAGATTTCGCGAACCGGTAAAATACCGTTTCGCGGAACGGTTGTACGGAGTGATTCTGGTTAGAAACCGGTGAAACCGCGAACCGGTAAATAATTACTGGTTGGGAAATTACGAGTGCCTAGATTCTAATTCTAGGCAAAACGTGAACCGGTAAAATTACAGGTTTGGCGCAATGATGATGCGGATGTGTCTAGCCACTGCCAGGAGACCCACGGCGGCCACTAGACACGTGAAACGGAATTCGCGAAGGTTCGGTGAACCGGTAAAGACGCGACGCGGAACGGTGAATACGGAGGTATCTAGCTACTGCCAGGAGACCCACGGCTGCCACTAGATACGTGAAACGGAATTCGCGGAGGTTCGGTGAACAGGTAATACGCGACGCGGAACGGTGAATACGGAGGTATCTAGCTACTGCCAGGAGACCCACGGCTTCCACTAGATACGTGAACGGGATTCGCGGAGGTTCGGTAAACCGGTAATACGCGACGCGGAACGGTGAATACGGAGGTATCTAGCTACTGCCAGGAGACCCACGGCTGCCACTAGATACGGGAACGGGATTCGCGGAGGTTCGGTGAACCGGTAATACGCGACGCGAAACGGGTAATACGGAGGTATCTAGCTACTGCCAGGAGATCCACCGCTGCCACTAGATACGGGAACGGTAATCGTGAGGGTTCGGCAAACCGATAAATACGCGACGCGGAACGGAGGTGTCTAGCTACGGCCAGGAGACCCACGGCTGCCAATAGACATGTAAAACGGAGTAAAGCGCGAAGTTACGGAGACTCACCTCGAGATTTTCAGGTAGTTGTATCAGAAGTCGACTAGGAGACCCACAGTCAAGACACTGATACATACTGTCGTGAACTAGCGTTCGGAGCTCGTATCGCAATGTACTCGACCGAGGTTTGACCCGGGTACCTCTGCCGTAGTACACCCGGGCTCTACCACCCGGCCACACCAGATATTTTATTATTGCAGCCATAATCTAGATAGTTTGAAAATGACGCGAGTAAACAAGCACTTCCAGTTGAGATATCTTTTACAAAATAGGAGATTTTCTATTCTGGGATACACAAATGTTAAATTGAAAAATTCTGAGAACTATTGTTGGGTTTAAACCCAACAATAGTTCTCAGAATTTTTAAGCATTACATTGTATTTAAATTAAATTTTAAAAAAGTCTATCTCAAAATTATATCTATACCCTATACATTATTTTAATTGGTAAAATTGTTATAGAAATTGTAAAATTACGAGATATTAGGGGGAAAAGTTACATTTTACGCAGAATCAATTTTTTAGCTCGCCGTACGTAGTACCGAAGAGGCTAAAGCATTCGGTCGTGTGTCTGTAGCATTCTCGGATCAAAAAATTTCATTAAGAAAAAGTGTTCGTCTCGTCGCCCTGATTCCGAAAATGTATATAACTTATATACTTGGATGTTAGTCGTCGCTCGCTCGTAAGACCAAATTTGTGCCCTCTACTCCTCTGAAGGTATACCGGAGCGATTCACTCCAAATTTGGTACACATATTATTTGGCATCCCATTTGAATCCGTTCGCAGTTTAAATCCAATCGCCCGTATACTTCCCGAGTTATAGGGCCCCAAAATTTGGAGGCCCCCTTAATACTGCCCCTTAAAAATAATTGAAACACTTAAAATTCTACTAAAAATTCTAAGATATTTTTTGTCTACAAATTTTTTTCCTTTTTTTAACCCAAAACCCGAAAAAAATTATTAAATATTATAATTTCAAATTTCAAAATTTAAAAAAAAATTTTTTTTTTTTTAATATAATTTTAAATTAAATGTAAGACTTTTTATATCTATAACATTTTTTCAATTAGTTAACCAAAAGGCCATAATTATTAAAAACTGCTCGCATCGCATATATTACTTATAAGGCGAGCTGGACGCATAGGTGCGTTGTACCTAAGCTTGTCTTTTATATCCTGTATTTCTATAACGAATTCGTATTAATGTGTCGTAGTTAATGAATACAATATAACGATTTGCATATCAATAAGGATTCCGTATATCAATGTTTTATATTGTCCTATCGCATATAAACAAAATAAGCCAACTACTTAAACGTAAGAATAGGTTCCTGGTTCACCACAACCATTATTTTTTTTGTATTGTATTTGTAAGCAAATAGTATTTGTTGAATTCATAAAAAAAATGTATTTTCTTATATGGTTGTCAATTACATTTCTAATCAAGCTTCGGTATGTCAATGTTCGAGAAATTTCGTTAAATTAAAACATTTATAATTTTATATTGAATCTAAACAAAATAAGCCTGCTATTAAAAAGTAAAAGAAATTTAAATTCATTATGTATTTCACCAATGCTATTAGAGAAAGAAAAATGCAATTGTCCGAACCAATAGTTGTAGGAGCACGTATCTCCTATGAATAATTTTAGAATAATATCTTTCGATACAAATGATTTTAATTAATGGGGCGCCATCAATTTTTTTGCACACAGGCGCAGTATGCTCCTAGCGCGCCCCTGATCATCTTAACGTTTGTTGTGTAATTGTGGTTTCAAGGTAAGAAAAAAGTTTTAAAGTAAATAATGAAAGATTATTTTGCTTCGACCTAAAATATAATGAGTCGACATAGATGAGCGCCAGCGGCGACGGCAACGACTTAACTACACAAATAATCTTAAAATATTGCAAAAGTTTGCTAATTCACAATTTGGCAACACTGATTAAATATTTTGGAGTGTGCCGAATTTTTAATAAAGTTTATTATGGAAAGCAGAAGGGTGGATACGGCTATATCGAATAAGGGAAAACTTTAGAGATGGCACGGGAGAAGCAGTGCGAATGTTCCCGTTTCCGCAAACCACTGGATTATACTGCAGAAGCGAACGTGACGAGAGAACAACTTCCACAAACACACGTTCAGGCGAGCAAACACACACACACACTTTCACATCGTCTATATCAAAAGTATTGAGGGATTAAATTTCTACTCGAGAAGTAATTGTACTTGGACGTAGTACATTAGAAATACTACTCACAACTGCTTGCTAGTATGGTCTCCATAGTTCAAAAATAAGCATGATACTACTCTTTGAGATAAAAGCAATTTTATACGAGGTACCTATTAACAACGTCAAAAGAAAAGATTTCAGTCGAGGATCCACCTTCGCTTTAGACCCCCGCCCCCCGGTACCAAACCACAAAATACCAGAACCATAACAGTGAAGACTCCTTGGAAGACTCCTTGCCAAGCGTCCGGTTTGCCCAAAATCTAATAAGCTTTTCGCAAATATATCTTAGGCGCAAATGCTACATATCTCTATTGTTTAATTTTTAAGAAATTCGATCCACTTACGGACACCCATGCAAACAGACATCATTGTGAAAATAGTCAAATTGTACTCAGGGGATTTTGAGACCGCTATATTTATTAAAATATAGTAAATGATTTTTTCATAATCCCTATTTTATTACTATATAGGGTACTAAAAGGTAAAACTATAGCAAACGAATATAAGCGCTGCCAGAGTTCAGGTCAAATACAAAGGTACTATGTAGACAATGAATACTTATATGTATAAATACATTTCGAATACGAGCTGCTTTTATTATAAAGGACAATTTACCTGTGGTCTGTATATTGTTTCATTCTATATCTTCTTCTTCTTCTTATGGAAATTCAAGACTGTGGTATCTTATCTTTTCAGCAAAATTGATGAATCAGATTATGAAATATACATTTTTCCCACAAATTTAGTTCATTAATGCAACGTAAATTGCTAAGCGACGGATGCGTCTGAATATGGTAAAAATGGCAGGCATTTGAACATTCTATATTTCAATCTTTAGCAGGCGGTAACTTCGGATGGTAGTAGGTATACTAAGGTGGTTTTGAGTCAACCGATAAATTCTGAACAGTTTGTCGTTGAATCGGAGTTCTCTTTATTGCTATGCCTTCTCGGACAGAGCATGAAATTGAAAAAGTTTGTTACAGAAAATTGCCCCTGGAGACCGGTCGTTGTCTGCCCATATTTTAGACACATCGCACAATTACTTTGCATAAAATATCTACGAAAATGCGCAACCTGCCAACACTTAACCCTTAACTAGGTTATTGGAAAAATTATTTTGCAAAAATATATTTTATTTTGAACGGAGATCCGTAATGCAAATGAAAAATAATTTCTTTTACACAATTATACAAATTCACATGAAAATTATTGGTTGCTTTGGGAACGTCTAATGTGTCTTTCTAACATCTGGCACACACCTCTCTCAATCAACATATATTAAATATAATATTACTTTATTTTGCTTAAATATATTAGGGAAAACCAAGCAAGAATTAGAGTGGTTCTAGAAGCGGTGACGAGTTCAGCTCTAACTGTTCATTCATTAGGTTCTTGTTCTGTTAACATATGTTTGGCAACATTAGAATCACTCTTCTGTAAACGCCAAAAATCTTACATTAAAATTACGTCCTGTTTGACCTATATAAGAGAAATTGCAATCATTGCATGATATTTCATAGACATCACTTTGTGTGAGTTGGTTCCGTGTATAGATTTTTTTATTAACTAAATGATTCATTAAAGTATGTTTATTATAAAAAGCTGATATAATATCAAGTGACTTTAGTTTATTTGATATTCTAAAGCTGGATTTGCCTATAAAATTAATTTTGCGATTTTTTTTAGTATTTTCTCAGATAGATTTGTAGTAAAAATGTTTGGTCAATTCTTGTCTTTGTTTTCTGTGCACCATCTTATTTATAATTATAGGGTTGTATCCATTATTTATTGCAATTTCTCTTAATGTTTGTAATTTGGTTTCAAAATCGGAATCAGAGGAATTTTAAGTAGTCTATATGTAGAACTGTGGATAGCTGAGAATTTTATATTTTCTGGGTGATTGGAGGATTATGGTATAATTGTATCTGTATAAGTCGGTTTCCTGTAGATATTAAATGCTAGTATATTGAGACTATGTATGATAGTCAAGCCTAAAAAGTGAATTTCTTTATCTTTGACTTTTTCTATGGTAAATTGAATGTTTTGATTTAAAGAGTTTAGAAAGGTTAGGAAATAATCTAGTTGTCTGTCTGTACCTGTCCATAGGCAAATAATATCATCTACGTATCTGTACCACCATGAGATTTTATTTAGAAATGAATTGTTCGAATTGAAGAACTTAATTTCAAAATCATTCATAAAAATGTCTGCAAACAAGGGAGATAGAGAATTTCTCTTATATAGCTCAAACAGGACGTAATTTTAATGTAAGATTTTCCGAACACATGAGATCTTGGCGTTTACAGAAAAATGATTCTAATGTTGCCAAACATATGTTAGAATTGAATCATAAATTTGACATCCATAGTCTTAAGATTTTACATGTTAACAAGAAAGGATTAAAGTTGAACCTTTTAGAAGCGTATGAGATCAATAAAGCGGTTTCTCAGAACAAGAACCTAAGGAATGAACTCGTCACCGCTTCTAGAACCACTCTAATCCTTGCTTGGTTTTCCCTAATATAATCCCACCATCTTGTTTACAATTTGTCTAGACCTCATTGTAATATTCTTGTATATGTTCTGATGATGGCCTAAGAAGCCGAAATACGTATAAACATTAAACAAATTATTTGAAACTAAACGAGTGTTTTTATTACAAATCTAATCTTCCTAAATTCAATGCAGTCATAATTAGGGAACATTTAAATTGTAATAATGAAAAGAGTATATATCATTGATCTTCAATTTTATTTATTTTTCAGTGTTGAATACTGTTAAAGTCATTGGCTATTCTTCTATATCCTCATGATCGGCGCCATAATAAGATTGTCGTTGGTTGGGTTTGGAACCCAGCGCCGAAACGTTGTAATGCTGGCTTAAGTCAATTAGATGCTAGTCTTCGTGCGTCACGTGACTGGACTAGCCAATCAGCTATCTGTCTCTCCAGTCGATCAAGATTCTGCACGCGGAACCGGAACTATCTGGCAACGAAGCGAGTCATTTTACGTTGTACCACCTCTTGCAACTTTATTTATCCAACTTTTAAAAAGGGTAACGAACTGGACTATCAATAATAATCGGTACCTGAGAGATACAATAACCCCCCCCCCCTCTCTTTAAATATGCCACTTCATTGAATAACAACCTCCTGATTATAAAATACGTGCTATTTTTTCTGAGAGCGACATTTATGACCATGAATAGATATGCAAAGCATCTCGTGGTGGAGGTTGATGTAAAGGTGATGTTGTGAAATTGATGACACACCCGGTATCATATTGCCGGGGCTCACAATACAAGGGCGAAATAAATAATGAACACGATATTTCATACCCAAGGATCTGCAAACCACGTGTCATATATTTACGGTTTTATTTTATTATTTTTATCATTTAATATACAGTGAGTAACATAATTATTGGGCCAAATATAAAATATGTTTAAAATCGCATAGATCTGTGGTGAAATTTGCGTTATTTATTTTTTGAATTTACTACTTTTATGTGATACAATGTCTGCCAAATTAACAATTACTTATGACTCATAAATACAAAACAATCAGTTTTTATTGACATATTCATACAAGTTGAACCAAATAGTGTGCCACAGAATTATTGGGCCAAGTGTTATTCTGTAAAGTGCGTCAGTCCGAGATAGCCATTATAGTGTAGTAGCGTTGATTGTAGAATATATTTCCCTAATATAATCCCACCATATCTGTCTGTCTGTCTGTCTGTCTGTCTGTCTGTCTGTCTGTCTGTCTGTCTGTCTGTCTGTCTGTCTGTCTGTCTGTCTGTCTGTCTGTCTGTCTGTCTGTCTGTCTGTCTGTCTGTCTGTCTGTCTGTCTGTCTGTCTGTCTGTCTGTCTGTCTGTCTGTCTGTCTGTCTGTCTGTCTGTCTGTCTGTCTGTCTGTCTGTCTGTCTGTCTGTCTGTCTGTCTGTCTGTCTGTCTGTCTGTCTGTCTGTCTGTCTGTCTGTCTGTCTGTCTGTCTGTCTGTCTGTCTGTCTGTCTGTCTGTCTGTCTGTCTGTCTGTCTGTCTGTCTGTCTGTCTGTCTGTGTCTGTCTGTCTGTCTGTCTGTCTGTCTGTCTGTCTGTCTGTCTGTCTGTCTGTCTGTCTGTCTGTCTGTCTGTCTGTCTGTCTGTCTGTCTGTCTGTCTGTCTGTCTGTCTGTCTGTCTGTCTGTCTGTCTGTCTGTCTGTCTGTCTGTCTGTCTGTCTGTCTGTCTGTCTGTCTGTCTGTCTGTCTGTCTGTCTGTCTGTCTGTCTGTCTGTCTGTCTGTCTGTCTGTCTGTCTGTCTGTCTGTCTGTCTGTCTGTCTGTCTGTCTGTCTGTCTGTCTGTCTGTCTGTCTGTCTGTCTGTCTGTCTGTCTGTCTGTCTGTCTGTCTGTCTGTCTGTCTGTCTGTCTGTCTGTCTGTCTGTCTGTCTGTCTGTCTGTCTGTCTGTCTGTCTGTCTGTCTGTCTGTGTCTGTCTGTCTGTCTGTCTGTCTGTCTGTCTGTCTGTCTGTCTGTCTGTCTGTCTGTCTGTCTGTCTGTCTGTCTGTCTGTCTGTCTGTCTGTCTGTCTGTCTGTCTGTCTGTCTGTCTGTGTGTGTGTGTGTGTGTGTGTGAACGCTCTAGAGCCATAACTATCGAACGTAAAATTATGAAACTATTTTTGAAAAGAATATTCAAACCGGTAGTGCATGTTTACTATATACATATTTTGTTCTATCTCCAATATCACTAGAACGGCTATACTTACGGCAAAAATAGGTATGTTCATAATGAAAGATATTAATATTTCGCACAACTTTTGTTTGAATAATGTCTTCAATGTGCCAGTTGCGATAAAAATTCTACGAAACATTATACATATCTTGTTTATGTTGCCATGGATTCGCATGTAGCTTAATAAATCGGATCATCTGCGCCTTTGATAGGAAAACAAAATAGACTCAATTAGATAAATGATATTTCAGAATATTTCAGTAGAGAGATTGGTTGATTTGACTGCTTGTTTTGGTTATATATATCTAGTGAAAACTGCGTAAAAGTAAGTCGACTGCAGGGCACTCCAGATATTTAATATATTGTTTTCAAAAATAGAAGGGCCGTACCCGAGATATATACAAGTTTCATAATTATGACTTCAACAGTTTTGGCTCTAGATCAGGGGTGGGCAAAAGCCGGCCCGCGGGCCGGATCCGGCCCTTCTGCTTACTTTATCTGGCCCGTTGAAAAATCCCGCAAGTAATTTTTTTTAATCTATTTTATGCGATTTTGTTGAAATCAACAGTATTAGTGTGCGTAGTATTCATATAAATTTATTTAATGACCATTAATTTATTATAATGGATCATATTTCTTTAAAAATTACGTGACATATTATACTGGGCACAAATTGTTGGCATTTAACCCAAGTAAGACAGTTTATTATTACTATTATCTATTATTAACTGTCAAATTTCTTTGTCCAAATGCTTTAAAATGATACTTATAGTATGTTTGTCAAAAAAATTTCTTAGACAGGGAAAAAAACTCCACCAAAAACATTCACGTGTGCACAGCGTACGTACGCGGTATAGTCCTCTGGCCCGGGAGACATTTTGAAAATTTCATTTTGGCCCGCGCTTAAAAGTATTTGCCCACCCCTGCTCTAGATCATTCTCACACACGCACACACTCAAATGTCATTGCTAAAATAGTCAGATACGATTCAGGTATGGGTGAGACGTGTATTTCCGTAAAAATCTCGAATTTGAAAATTTTCATGATACTATATACATATTTTGTCTGTATTACTATATTTTCCTGTAAGAACAAAATAGGTTTTCAATTTAATTTTCTGTGTGTCCTTCTTTTGTTGGTTTCTTTTTCCCTCATATAACCAACAACATTGCGCTCTAAAAGATATCTGTTGCATGTGAATAATATTTCTAAAAACGACTAAACACAATAATCAGAAGAATATTGACTATCCGCCTGACATACACGATGCAAGTGTGTATTGATGTTATTTCGTAATTAGGTCATAGGTGGCCACTGCAGTTAATTAACATGGGAGAGTGATGAATCACCTTCAAATCACTGACATATCCCTATTCCTTTCTCGTTCGCACTACCACTGCAATATACACCGTGTCTAACTTTAAGCGCGCGTCTAGCGAAATTAATTTCATATAATGTTTCCATCCCTGCACTCCTTCATTTGTAATATATTATATTATAAATAAAGCGTTTTCCCTGTGTAAAAGGACAGACCAGATATTTATCTGATTGTGAGTTAATTTGCTTTGTTTTATGGTTACAATGTCGGTTCATAATCTGATAAACCGCCTGTGTGTTTGCGTGTGTGGCTGTCTGTCTGTGAACGCTCTAGAGCCAAAACTGTCGAACTTAAAATTGTGTAACTTCCAACTTAAGACTCATACTTGGTTTATATACGCCACTAACCAGGAATCACTGGCCACGGACCATTATCGTAACCATTACAATTAACCATTATATAATTAACAAAATATAGTTGTTTATACTCGTAATCCACTAACAATGGCACTTGCGCAGATCATTTTTAGAAATGGTGATGACAGCCATGGGCGCCGAACCATGGATGCTCAAAGGCCTGGGAACAATACTTACGTATTAATGTTTGGTTTATTGTTTATATGTTAAGCTTAATTTATTTCAAAAGTAACAGATTTGTTATAATTGTAATAATTTGCCGGTTTTTGAGTAGTAAATAATCATATCTCTGTGCACTGGGCACCACATGAAAAAACAAATTTTCGACAACCATGGCAGACAGCTGTTTGTGTTTGAAGTGATTCTGTTTGTTGTGATCTTGTGTTTTATTTTATTGTGTTTTTGGGATCTCTATCTGCGTTGGGACAGTTGTTTGAGTTTATTATTTTCACTTCTCTTGTTCTGTCAAATTACTAGTAACTACAATCGGCGCATGGGCAGAACAATTTTTCAAATAATTGACCACTTTAAAGTTGCGAGTTGGCCAACTTTCTTCGTTAGTGGCTAATGGTTAATCGTAATGGATATTGTATGTACTTCATTGCTTTCCTATATTTCAACTTATAATGGATAATTGATAATGGTTACGCTAATGGTGCTTGGCCAGTGGTTCGTGGTTAGTGGCGTGTATAATCCACGTATTATATATGGTCTAGATGTGCACTTCCTCTATTTAAAAGAATATTCAAACCGGATGTGCATGTTTACTCTATTCATTTTTTGTTCTATCTCCAATAGCACTAGAAGGGCTGCACTTATGATAAATATAGGCATGTTCATAATTAAAAATATTAATATTTTGCATAACTTTTGTTCTCTTCTTAAATATCTTATGTATGTTGCCATAGTTAAGCATTTCTGAGATATTTTTAATAAGAAATCTTATGATCTATGCCAGAAAATATATTGACAGAAACAAAATAAAAATAATGTAAATTTAATTATCCACCGGTTAACACAAATAGTTTGTAATAGTTAATGGAGATAAAAATTGAAATATATTTTGAAAAACAGTACGCATTAAAAATTATATTTAAATATCTTTATAAGGTAAATTTTTAAGAATCAACATCTATAAAAAATTTTAACCTATATTTCTATAACAAATACATATTTATGGATAGTTTATTGCTACAAAATAATAATTTGCAAATTAATATAAATTGTTAAGATTTTTTTTTATATATATATATCGTAAAGGAAAGTTCTGTGTTGGCCACAACCGATTTTATAATGAAAACAATTATGGAAATAGTTGAAACTTATAAAAAATTATACCCAAAGTTTCATAAAAACAATATGCTTGGCAATCATCGAAATTGGCTATTTTTCCTTCGTATTGCCCCCCTTAATATGAATATGACGAGTTAGCAAGTGATCATCCTAAAGAAAAAGTATGATATGGAAAATGGTGCGTGACTACTTGAAATCAGCATTTTGCGTGGCACTTCTGAACATCATTTTTATTCTTATATCTGCGAGACATGTCAAAGCATTCTTGATTACACCTGACGCTGTTCCCAAAGACGCAAAGCGACGCGACGCACCTTTCACTGCTTTCATAACTGTCGAGAGGTTGGTAGAGAGGTGTGTCTGATGTGCACATGTAAAATATGTGTAAATAATAAATATACTATATGTCGGCTCCTTCACTCTGACGTGCGGGCTTCGAAACTCAACAAGTTCATGTTTACATATGGCGAATAACTAACGGTGGAATCTCAACGCTCCGCTCTCCCCTCTTCTAGTTATTATTATTATTTCTATGTTAACGGTATGTAAAGATATACTAATATACACCTAACATACAACTATGTATATGTGGAAACAAAATAAATAACCAAATAGTCTCATCTGTTTAAAATTAAAAAGGAGCCGCTAAAGTCAATGATTAAAATTTTATTGCTAATTAGTTGGATATATAATTGCTCGCCAAAACGTCGTCTAGACAATAGTGCTAAATATTAATGCTAACAGCAACTGACGAGATCAATGTTCAATTAATATTTAAAGGTGAATTCTTAGCGAACCAAATAGTATGTAAGATTAGAAAATTACAAATAATAATGAAGTTTATATTATGACATGCAATGCTAACTTTCCAATCAACAAAATTAACACAAGGTACGATAAATTTTGTTGCTGTGAACGTTAATTTTGTATGTCATACAACAAACTGGAATTATTTTTTGAAATTTCTAAGTTTAATTACTAATTGAATATCTGTGAACACACCTTAGTGTTAACAAATTAAAGTCTGTGGCTGATTACTTAAAATAATAATAAAAACCCGTGTTGTACACTGTATTTTGAATAGCTAAATACGTATTTCGACAACTATGTTGTCATCAGTCGGAAAATATGAACTTAATATTTCTGACTAAAGCAACAACCAAGAAGATATGCTCCTTACCAGGAAATCAAGGATACACTGGTTACCAGAATATCAAGGGTATATACACCTTAGTGTATAGATCAGCGGTCAGCAACTTTGTGAAAGTGTGCTATATTTTGCAACGTCAAAATTAGTTTTCGCGCCTAATCTTTCTTGCCAGGACGCTATGGAAGAGGGGTCCGGGGTGGGGAACACCTGTCTATATATATATATATATATATATATATATATATATATATATATATATATATATATATATATATATATATATATATATATATATATATATATGTATATATATATATATATATATATATACCTTTTGAGCTATGTCATCCACGGCGAACAACTGATTAATCTTCCTCAAATGTTCACAAAATAAATAAATATGGTTTATTCTAAGTTATGGCATATAAAAGTATATCATTTGAACAAATTATAAAAAAAAATCATAAGAAAAAAATTGAAAATTAAGCCATTAACAGCTGGTTTACGGAAATCGCTGTTTTTTTTACCGTAGGCAGAATAACTCGTGATATGCTTATCTAAAATTAAAAAACATTTATTTTTTCTGTTAGTAGATGCATATATTATTTATATATTTATATATATATATTAACCAATATAACGTAAACACACGAAAACTTTATTTTTTTATTATTCGTCACAATATATATATATATATATATATATATATATATATATATATATATATATATATATATATATATATATATATATATGTATATATATATATATATATATATATATATATATATATATATATATATATATATGTATATATATATATATATATATATATATATATATATATATATATATATATATATATTGTGACGAATAATAAAAAAATAAAGTTTTCGTGTGTTTACGTTATATTGGTTAATATCAGCACAGTTCGGCCGTTTGGGACTTGTTCACCGCGGTTGAGAATCGCAAAATGACACGATTCGTACTTGAATCGTGGTCAGTGGCTGCTGAGTCTTCGTAGGCGACACTTGGGTCCGTTTCTTGAGGTGCTGATACGATTCGCTTCATCCCAAACCTGGCTTCTTGGCACAGAGATAAGTACACTAGATTTATTATATTTATTTTGTTCTTTTACGGGCGATCAAGTTTGTTTAATTTATTTCGTCGGTATATTAGTTATAAAATTGATACCATTTGCTTATATGTATATATATATATATATATATATATATATATATATATATATATATATATATCTAGTGAAAACTGCGTAAAAAAAAGTCGAGTGCAGGCAACTCCAGATATGTTTTTATTATCATAGCAATAATCCCAATTGATTTGACGAACGTTTATATATTATTTGTGTTAATATTTTAATACATTCTCGCAAACAGAAACTATTGCTAAGACATGGATTTAATAAGTCGTATGTAGATACAATAATGTAAGTCACACATTAAATGGTCGTTCGTATGCTTGCGAGCTGAGCACATACCCGAGCAGCATAATAGCTCGAATTGCTTGCAATATTGCATTGTTTGTTGATCATATTTTCCACATGCATTGCCAGTGACGTTCCAAACCAAAGCACACGTCGCGTCATGGCGCGCTGGGCAAATATCTCTCTTCTTTATTCGTAATATATAATTTTTTGACTCATTAGTTTCAAACAAAGAGGTAGATACGAACTTTTTGCATGCACAATCCAGGATTATTTATGTGTATGTTGGAGTATTGTGCATACATGTGTGTGTGTGTGTGTGTGAATTCTGTTTGTAGAGTGTCTATGTATGTGTATATCCTGTGTGCAGCATTCAGAATGTATGTGTATGTGTGTATGCATCGCACCTGGCACGCTGATTTACGATTTAATCATTATATTTTGTTTGTTTTATACGGCACCGGCGGCATTTAATTTTTTTATTTTGTTTGCCTACGAAAATCTGTATTTATTTTATATTTTATTACATTTGCTTGTTATCTAGCATTATTTCGTTTTACTTGTTTAACGTGTAACAATAATTTTGTAAACTTATTACTACCAGATATGTATAACACTATAGCTATAGTTGCCTTGGCGGAATTGGTTTCTCCACATATAAGCGCCTATCTCTTTCAAAATGACACTGGTATAGTTTAGCTTATTTGGACAATATATGTGCGAATACATTTGCGGCATGACATTGATATAAGAAAAAATCATATAAACACATGTATAGTACAGTTAACGTGATGTAAGACGTAGTTCACGTAACATTTAAATTTTCTCAAATCTAATGATACGGCGATATCGATAACAAACACTGACGACAACAAAAAAATAAATATTTTCCTTGGTGGAGGGAATGAACATTAAGGTTCTATCCGCTTCCATGGGAAATGATGCATGTGTTAAAGATGATTTTTCTTACTTGTAGATTTGTTGTAGTTGGAAGCTAATCGATGATATTTACACACTGATACTTATCCTGTGTGGCACTTAGTTCATTTAAACTGATAATATACATTTACATATGTATAAATATATAAATATTTATATAGGACGGCCCGCGGAATCCGTGTTATCCATTTTTTTGGCTCTGAAAATAGAATACAGGTTTGAGAATAAACTCAGTGACGAGCCAGTCTATATTTCTCTCACCCATATACACAGTCATACCAAAACCCCATATATTTAACCCTCAAACGTCTTACTCACGTCAAGTAGTCAAACCTCTTACGCAAGCGTTAAGGTTTCGTATGAGAGGTCTTCCGTGGGCGACAAACGTCTCACTCCGACCGTCGTTGGGACCATCCCCTGCGAACACATCAAACAGTGGTGTCACCGTTGGGACCGCCTCCTGAAGAACACATCTATTAGTGGCGTCACCGTTGGGAACCCCCGGACACACCAGGCAGGCCACTGTTAGGACCACCGGGCACACCGAACAGGTCACTATAGTCTATAGTCATCATCCTCACACATTCAACACAACTCATATTCTATATAATTAATTCTTTAGTATTTCTCAAAAACTTATTTAATAGGTCTAGCTCATATTTTTGACATTACTCCATAATTATACTTCAATACCAATCCGGACACTTTCGTCCCATCGTTCATATATTATTATAAATCCCACTTCTACAGATTAGTCTCCCACCCATTGATTCATACCTATTCATCTTGCATATGCAGACAAATACATCAACATCAATACAGTTGAATTTTTAAAAGAAGTCACTTCAAGGTCAAACATACACCATACGACTCAAGATTTTAGCCCCACCCATTTTGTAAATAGCAGTGGTGTAGGTCAATAGGCACATAATAAACTTTTAATTTTTTTGAAAGTAATAACACAAAATTGAACGAATAGAACACACGAAATCGATCAAAACGAAGTAAAAATTGCACAAACTAAGAACTGACAGAAGCAGAAACAATTGCACAATAATGTGAAAATACGGTAGAAATTTCGTCGAACGCCTATGTGTTCAATAAAAAATATGATATAATACCGAACATATGTTATACATACATTGCGTTGGACACAACAACGATTGACTAGCGAAGGATGTCTGTACTCTATTCTGAAATCACGAAAACCCGCGCGACATATGGGTACTCTATCCATCCTTCTCTTATGCATACAAACATGAGAGAGAAATAAACACGCTATTAGGTATCCGTGGTTCATACCGATGGCCTTGAAGTGACTTCATTTAAAAATTCAACTGTACATAATAGTTGCATACCCAAATATCATAAAACGTTATATACCTAATCTCAAATAATAATTCACATCAGTTTTATGACTCACTAAAACACTCTCAGTACACGACCTATTTCACTGAAAGATAGACTGTAAATCGTTATTCGTTCTGAAATAAAGAAATTAAAGAAGACTGGTATTCACATTTATTTAAAACGCATCGTAACACATGCACATATGCACGGAATCATGTTTTGCTTCCACTTAAAGTCCTAAATCGTGAGATTATAAAAGTAGCTTGAATAAACTGTAACTTCCAGTAAGTTGTATCCAAAAATTGGAGGTGCACCCCGGGGCCATATACCAATCTTAAGTTTTATGGTTCATAATTTTGCCTTCAACAGTTTTGGGAAGTATAAGCTATACGAGCGATTGGATTTAAACTGCGAGCGGATTCAAATGGGATATCAAATAATATGTGTAGCAAATTTGGTTCAAATCACCGTCAGAGGAGTAGAGGGCACAAATTTGGTCTTACGAGCGAGCGAGCGGCGACTAACATCTAAGTATATGAGTTATATATATTTTTGGATTCAGGGCGACGAGACAAACACTATTTTTTAATGAAATTATTTAATCCGAGAACGTCACAAACATACGACCGATTGCTTTAGCTCTTCTGAATTTTAAGCTAAAAATGTTCTTATAATATTATATTATGTGCGATTCGGTTGATTTTTGACATAGGATTCTTTGAAATAAGAAATTTCGAAGGTGTCCGTTATGGTAATAAAAAAAAAAAAAGACTGCAAGCTAGAATTGGGGTAGTATTGACCAGTTAAAAGCTGCAAATGGCTGCATAGAGCAGATGTCAACAGGAGCCAGCGATGCAGAAGTTCCCAGTTATCTTACGAACAATCCATCGGCGTTAGCACTATTAAATTTAGTGAGCACGCGCACGGTGCATTCACTGACACGTGAAAACTGATATGAAACAGAAAATGCATGTGTTCCAGGGGTGGCATCGCCCTAACCCCATTCGAAGATATTACAATATCGCTTTTCTCTACTTCGTACCATTTTCGACATAATAAAACAGTAGACATATTAAAGGTTTCATATTTTATCCAAATGCTTTTGATAAAAATACACAACTCAATTTTATGCCAAATAACTAATATATTATCGAGTATAGACGCTATTAATACAAGATTTATTCGTGGTTTCTGTATGTTGGCCTGTCATAATAACAAAATGGCTGCTATTATCCCCCTCATACACTACGTTATTCCTGTATCTTGCCATACAGTTCAATGGTTACTTTGATATTCATATTACTCCCTCGGCTCAACCCCATTCACACATTGTTAGGTGTTTGTGTCTGTGCACACCGAATTACCCTTAGACCTCCACTACACTGTGAATAATGCCTGTAAAATTTATATTTTTCATGCAAAACAACTTAACATATTTGTGTAATTTTATTTACCTTAATGAAACTCCTGTAGTTTATGGTTACGAATATTACTTCTTGTTATCACATATGTATAGCATACATCTTTCATTATTTTGTTGTTGTAAAGGAAAGAAAGCAAACTTTCAATAATAATTCTATAACTACCACTACAAGATCATAAATGATCGGTCGTGTATTTCCAGAAAAAAAATCATATCCTTTATACAATATAACTCCTAATATTTAGTATTTTTAAGGAATTCCCTTCTGTACCTTTATAAAAAGAACTAGAGTATAACTCACTAAAGATGCTTCTTGCGTCATGACAATAAACCGTGTGGTTCAAATCAATGGTGGTGGGGGAGTTTCTTGTCGTTATGAGCTCCTCAAACAGTTACGATAAACATAAAATATAAAAACAAATACATAAGTATTTACAATAATTAAATAGCTATGTATATATATATATATATATATATATATATATATATATATATATATATATATTTATATATATATATATATATATATATATATATATATATATATATATATATGTATATCTATATATATATATATATATATATATATATATATATATATATATATATATATATATATATATATATATATATATCTATATATATATATATATATATATATATATATATATATATACTCCACAGTAATACCATGATATTATACAATTTAGCTTATTATTGCGTTATCAAATACTGTTTCTCAAATATAAAATATAGATTGTTTCATTGATATTCACCTTATCAATATATTCAAATATAATTTTTAATACGGATTTTTTTTCAAAATATATTTCAATATTTATTTGCAATAACAATTACAAAAAAGTTTTCTGTCCATCGATTTGTGTTAATCGGTGGAAAATAACAAATTATTTCTAATTTTTGTCAAAACTTGTATATCCGTTGATATCTCGTATTCGAATTTTTCCATGATTACATGATATGCTTATTAATTCGTAAACGAAAGTAAAAACCCTTTACCACACAGTATTTTATAAATCTAAATACTTATTTCGACAATTAAGTTGTCATCATCAGTAGCAAAAATTAATGTAGAGGGTGTGTAACGTAATATCTCTGGCTAAGGCTCATTACCAGGATATCAAGGTTACACGAAAGAATTATACAAGTTTATATTTTTGTTATTTGAAAATTAATGACGTTAACTGCATCACGAGTACCGGAGTTCTCCAATAATATTAAAATAATAATAATATTTGTGTGCTAAATCCGTCCCTATGAAAGTATTCGGTTCCGCATTCAGTATTAAGCCAGACCACAACGGTAACGGATTGCATCTTTATATTTTGCAGGATATTTGACATATATTTCAACAAAAATTTATTTCATGCATTTGTGGAATCCACAAAATTTTAAATTTTAGGTCGGGATAATACAGAAATGTTCCGAATTTTACACGGATCTATACAAATTTTAACCGCACTTTGCAACATTCCGGTCTTTTGTTCTGAAATTCTGATATGTTTGCATATGGTTCAACCGTAGTTCAACAAAGGGTAATTATGCTTTAAATGTAAATATCAATATGGATGTCACGTTACAGTTAAACCTTCTAGCAATATTTGACAGCCAGTCCCAGTGTGGCTAAACAAAAAAATAAAAACAATACAAATACGCAACACCTGGTACAAAATTTTATTGTCGTGAGGACGAGAACAAATATTTATTGTGGGTCCTCTTTTCGAAATCTGCTGTTTACAGAATTAAATTTTAAGTAAAGAAAACATAATTGAAATTGACAAACATCAAACTAAACATAATTTTGATTATAAGACAAATATACGATCCAATTACAGTTCGTCCAAATATACTCCTTCTTCCTAGCCTTTAATATTTTCAAGTAAAGTTCATCTAGAAATTGATAAAATAATTAAATTCCAAAACTTTCGCAATTTATATGAATTCCACTTTTCAGCGCTATACGGTAATATCGCAATAATTGTCATTATTAAGTTTTCTAATGCTGCTAGTGGAGTCTGGAAATATCTGTGATACTCATAGCCATTTAGGCAGAGTGAATTTGAAGTGGAAGGCAATGATACCGTTGTATGGTGGTAAGCTAATGAACTGAAAAGATCGTTAATGACACTGATTGTCTCTGACATAATTAAGGTTCGCTAAGTAATGTCTGCCAAGCGTACCAGTTCGGGATGTGGAATTGCTTGCCAAAGGGATGGCAACTGACCCTGACCAGCGCAAGGGTAATTGATCCATGTGGCTGTAATGGATATAATCAAAATTCACTTTCAACACAATTGTTCTGAGAGATTATAATATAGAATAAAATCGGGTAATTTAACTGAATAATCTCGTAAAATCAGGATCATCTCCTCGTGTGCATGATGATAATGTAGTACTACTGAAGTTAGCAAGTCACGATAATACTGTATTTAATAATCCATTTCTTTGTGATTAGTACAAGTGTAAAAGTAACGAATTCGACAATTCTTATGTAGTTGAGAGGACTGGAGTGTAAAGCAAGGCCGCCATTCGATGTGGAGTGAAACGAATTCGTGTACGGTTGGCTCACACGTAATGTATGGATATTAAACGTCACAGCTCCGAGGCAATTTATAAAAAGGATCCTCACTCCATTTCACTCCCACCTACATACCGTCCATACACGGAAAGAGAATCTCTACATTCGTAATCTATCTTTCTCCCCCTTGTATCAAACCCTCCTTGTCATAGAGTAGCAGGCCTTCTAACGTGCAGTGGGATACAAAATGTGATAATCTCGTGTAGAGCTTTTGGATTTTCTTAAGTTTAATCTGAGCCAGATGTACTACCGCACAGTCCCTTTAGTTTTTGCTATACTTAATTTTATATTTAGCTTTTCTAATCCTTTGTGGTTAAGGATGTTTATCATCATTCTCAATAAAATTAGTTATACATCGATTAATTTGATAAACGTAGAAGATATTTTTTAGAAATAAATAAAACTATATTTGCTATTTGTGCAGCCGTTTATATTTCAAAAATAAGAGGTGCACATCTAGTCTATATACAAGTCTTAAGTTTGAATTTCCACAATTTTTAGTCTACAGTTTCGGCTCTAGACGCAGAGACACACAGATAAACAGACGTCACTCCGAAAATAGTCACATTCGATTCAGAGAAAATTAGAATGGATATTTTCATTTAAATCTCGAGGTCGATTTTTTTGGTGATCACTATAATTAAATATTACTGCATAAAAGAAAGCAACAACTGTGTTTCTTGTCCAAAATGTGCAATAATGTATTTTTTAGTTTTATTTCTGATCAATAATGCACTTTTATATATGGCCGTTTGTGTCAGCTTAAATTTTTTGCATGTTTTTAAATGAAAAACTGGCCTTTCATGCCACATGAACTGGAGAAGTATCATTAATTCTCGAGATACAATTACAGATTCAAGTTACTTATTATAAGAATATAGGTTATTTAAAGTATTTGGGTTTGTAAAATATATTTAGTCGCCCCTCGCACCGTGCCGCTCTTTATGGAGAAATATATTGGTTAGTTACATTGGTTTGAGATGTTTGCATATCTGGTGTCTGAAGTTTATATAAATTATGATCTGTTCTCCTTCTAAGAATATGAAAAACTCAACTTGAGGAACATTTTTAATAAAATTTAAATTCATAAGAACTTCGGATATATATGCAAGATTGACATCAGCACTTTAAGGTTGTAACTGTTGAAATCGGTGGCTGAAAAGAAATCACGTATTTGTACCGTCGAATTTTTACATTTTCTTAATAAAAAACCAAAAATCTGCAGATCCTTACACTGGATTTTCTTGTATAATCATCTGTCGAATGATTTCATTCGCAGAAGCTACCTAAAATGAAAATTTTATTTTATTTTTTCATTCAAAAAAGAAAATATGGATCTTTCTATAAGGTCAACCTTTAACTCTGTCCTCCTACAACTATATTTCTAAGCAATCAAATGTTGAATTTCGAAATGAAGCTTATGTTGTTCGAAATTAGTTCAATAATAATCCCAAGCTGTCAGACGCAAGCCCCTCGCTCCAATATTATTCAATTTTCCTAATGAGAAATTCTAAGAGACCGAATTCAATTTGCGAGAAACTTTTTGAAATCAATCAACTATGCGATGTAGGATAAAACAGATAACGAACTGATTTTGCTGTCAGATGCGGATGTACTAAAATAACAAAAATACACCAACAGAATTTCAAATAATTACAGAAAACCGAAATAATAAAATAATGTAATTAGTATTGCTGCTGACTGTATTAAGAAAATTTCAGTGACTGATTGCTTTTAATTTTGCATCCCTGGTTTTCGTACTGCGTACATTTAGCGCGTTCAATGCGATATTGCCCCTAGACCCGGAACATTTTCACGTTTTTATCTAATTTTGTATTAAATTCATGCAACGAGTACTATGAATCAATATCAATATGTATTGTAACTAGAAAAAACGAAAATGTAAAATAGCTATTCCCAAAAGCAATTTTTCATTAAATGGCACTTCTCAAACAAAGGTTGCCAGAAATGTTAGTATCCCTAATGATTATAAGATTATCTTTTTACTTTCTTTTACAGGGTAAAAAGTAAGTATTGTAATCATGATAAATTTCGAACAGTATCTTATTTACGTTGCCATAGTGATACCTACACTTGTGACAAATTTTATTATTTATAAATCGGATCAACCATGAGTTACATCATTTGTTTCTTGTTTATTGAAGACAAACAAGCATTACATTGACAGTTAACTGTATGAATTAATATTTAAAATATTGATTTCTTATTAGAATAAATTGTATCAGGTAAATTATTATAGAATCAATTTATATTATATATTTGCTAACATAATTAAATAACAATTTCTGAGTTTTATTGTGGAGTTTGACAGTTTAGGAGTGAATACGATAAGTACTTCAAATACAGATCCATTATAAATTGGTATAATTATCCAGTTATTATTATGTTATAGTAATTTAATTTGAATTTTCATTTTATATTGGCCAGCAAAAGATTTTGTTATCACCTAATAATAATAATAATTATCTGCGCCCGTTTTTGCCAGGAAAACAAAATAGACATTTCAGAGTATTCCTGTAGAGTATTGGTTAGTTTGACCATTTGTTTGGGATATATTGAGTTGAGTGCAGGCCACTCCAGATATTTTTCTAACGCGTGTCGTCTTCGAAATATGCCAAAAGTAGCAAGTAGCTCAAAAGTAGAAGAATTTTTTCCTGAACATCAGGTCTTAAGTTTAAAGATTCAAAATTTTGCTTTCGACAGGCTTTGCTTTAGAGCGTACATACAAACACAAACGGACAAAGTCGAGCACTCATTTATGTTACAAATTCACCGACGTCATTCCGAAAATAGTCAGATTTGATTCAAAGATGACCAAAACGTGTATTTCCGTTAATATCTTAAGGTAGAAATATTTCATAGTTACAATATTTCCTTATAAACATTCGTATAAGTAAGTAAAAAATCTTACCTTACAGCATAGGAATCATCCTCCTTCAGGCCCTTACAACTTAAAACGCTCCTTTATACTTCACAGAATTTGATCTTCACATAATCCTAACGAAATACAATTTCACATCTTAAAAATAACCCAAAGTACAATCAACTGTTATTCATATTTGAACGTGGGTTTTATCAAAGATATGAAACAAATTTAAATCAGAAATAAACAACACGATTCACTATTTAAATATTTACTGTACAATAGTGCAATGGATTTTGTCTTGTTGATAATGGTTCATAAGTTGACGATTATTTAGTCAGACAACAAAGATATAATAAATGAATGCTAATCAATACATACGTAGATATAGACAACAATTCTATAAAAATAATATGATTTATAGGTTGATGAATATTTAGCAAACTTTCCGCTCTAGAGGTAGTTCTATCAACTTGCTCTGATTATTAATTTGCCCGGAACTATTAGTAAGGTATCTTTGCGCTTGAGCTTTGCAAAACATTAACATTGGGTTTGTTCGTTAGTCCTGCATTTCTTGTTCAGATAATAAATTTTCTTCTTTTTCCATTATGAGTGGAAAAAAGACAAATCTTGAACTGATCAGTCAGTGCAGGACAAACGAACACAGCTATTATATAACATCCGTTGCATGTGCGTAAGCGTAAGCTTTCAATGTGGCAGAGTAGTCCATGAAAACAAATGAACACATATTGATTTGACGTTTACATTTATGTGAAAATAAAAATTAGGTATGGCTTAGTACTAATAGAAGGAATTATCTTGAGAAAGAATTTCACAACTCTTGGGCGAAATATACACGAAATTATTAATGAAAATTTCACTAAAAGTTCATTTCAAATTTTATTGTTAACAGGTGTCCGTAGTACGGTAATAAAATTAAACAATAATAATTGTTGGTGAAGATAACAATGTTTGCAACTCGCAATATGGCATGTTTATAATCAGGCCCGGTGGAAAATTTCTTTTTTTTTTAAATATTACATAACAAGAATTAAAAGAAAATTGAAAACGCTGAATATTTAAAAAATAATATCAAACTATTCTGATGTTACCAAATAATTTTCATGAACGTGATTCAGTGATAATACGCTCAACAATGATATCAAATTTTTAATAATTATGAAATTTCAAAATAATTTTTCTTATGGGTCTTAGTTTCAATTTGAGGACTTTATATGCTTAATACAGAATAATAATTTAAATATTGTAAAGTAGTTACCTGTTTTATACATCTGTTCTCATCTATGTGGCGACGATAGAAATGATGGAACACGTTCTGGAAAACTGTTGATAAGCATGATTTAGGATTTTAAAAAATTTAGCCTTATATTTAAAAATCAAAAAAATTTATTATCACATTTTCATTCAAACAGTCTTTGTTTATGTAAAGGAAAAGGAGAGAAAACTGTAGAATAGTGTTTTTGAGATATGATGAAGGAAGATCCAAGAGATACACAGAAGGAGATTGAGGCAAACATTATTGCTCTTTTGTAATCATTTGCATGTACATATGTATATAAAATTGCATTTCTAAAGGTCGAGTTATCTCCTTCTATTTAAATGTATGTGGCTAATATATTAATTCTCAAATTTCAATTTATCTAGTCTTGAATCAAATATTTAAAATATTATTCAATCATAATTAAATATATCTTCAATGATTGTGAATTTATTACTTAAAAATGTATTGGACATGAAGTAATAATAAATCTAAGACATCATTTTTTAGTTACATAAACTTAATTAGAAGGTGGATGTCTTGGGTCTAAATAATGAAAGTTTACTTTATTTTGCAAAAATATATGAATTCAGTGTTATAAATCTGTACAGTTACAAAGATTTCAAGAGTAAATTTGCATTAGATGTTATGTAAATGTATACTTATATGTTCTGTATATTTTTAACAGATAATAAGAAAATAATACATTGTATGGTGAATCCTAAGGCAGTATTTCTCAAAATCTATACCGCCGCGGATCATATTAAAAACAGGAGCTTCAGATATGTATATTTGCAAATGATTTCATGGGCGAATATATATACAAGTTGCGCTACTCAATTTTCACTTGAAGTCATTCTGGCAGCACTAGCGGAAACAAACAGGTGTGTTATTTTTAAATATTTACAATTTACAAAAAGACATATACCATGCGTATTAATTGTTTTCCTTGATAACACTTTATTTATTTAAATATTCCTTTCGGTTTTACTAAATTTGATTAATAACAAACACTTGTAATTTATCTGCATATCACGGGCACCACTTGTCACTTTCGTGGTGTAAACAAACAAACAACATCAACAACAATTGACATCAACAACAATGGCGATAGTTCAAATTGGACGGGAGTACGCCGTATCGTACTTAAACACAACTCTCTGGTAACCGATTCGCCATCAATCGCTCTTTTATTGCAATTCCATTCAGGTCTGGATCAGTGCCTGTCGAAGAACGTTCTATCGTTGCATTACCGCTGGCTAGACGCAGGTCTTTTGGGCGCGAGTCACGCGGATAGGTGCCCACCATTGCTACCGGATTTGCGTATTGATGAAACTAGAAACATCGAACGAGATACACATCATTTGGAGTAGTTTTCTATTGCTTGTGGTTCATATCAGCTGTTTAAGAAATTATACTATAGTTAATTTGCTCAAAAGAAAAACTATTAAAAAAAAAATTACCTACACTGCAGGCTATAAGATTGGAAATAGCCCGAATATCCTAGGATTATGTAATGATTTCACATTGAATAATCAGAAGTACTTCAAATAATTTTCCCTAGACTATCTGCGATTTATGTTGTAACTATGGATTCATTTATAAAAATATCCTTTTGCAAAAATTAATTTCTTAAAATTCAACCCATTATGATGAGGCCCCATTTGTGTCAAAAATAAATATTTTTATTATGAAATTTAAAAAAAGAAACATACACATTCAATATATATTATTCAGTAAAAAATTGCAGTAATAAGATTTTTTTACTTTTTACTTATAATATAAAGATTTAGCATTTTTATATCATATTATTATATAATTGTTTTTTTCTTTATAAAACACTGTCTATTATGATATAAAGATTATGTTTAAATTTTCAACCGTAGTGAAGTGGTGCCTAAATCGTTAGCACATTTTCAACAGTGCACAAACAATAGTGAGCGACAAGTTTGAAATTAATTTTGGCGAACGTAAGCTTATTTAATTATGTGTGATAATTCTTGTTAGGGGGTACAACTAGTTATGAACTTTGAACGGTTCAAACTATTTTTACAGATCTCGTAAGCGATTATGAAGAAAGATGTAGACAGATTGAATGGTTATGAAACATCGCGGCTAGCGTTACTACCACTACTAGCGCTACTGGCAACGCCATTTCACCGCAACAACTAGAAACACAATTTTATATCAAAATAAGAAGCAACTATATAATAAAAAAGTAAAATAATATAGAAATCAAATAAAATTATATAAAATAAGAACACTTTATATTATATTTAGTAAAATTATAATTAATATAAAAAGTTTATAATTATTATACTGCTAACTAAAAAAATATACAATAAAAGCGTTTTTTTCTTTTTGAAAAATATATTTTAAAATAAAGTTAATTACTTTTGACACAATCGACGCCTTAAACTTCACTAAAGTAATTAGAAGCAATACATTTGTATTTCATGGGTAATATTGTAATACTTATGCGGAGTTAAAATCGGTTATTTTATGATTATTAAGTTTTTCATGAAGTAAATAATTATAATTCACAAAATTGTTTAGTGATAGTATTGATAAGCATAAACATATTACATAATTAAATTAAATGCGTTGTAAGTGGTCATAAAATTCTGGCCTGCAGTGTAAATTGCAAGTGTATCTTAAACATTTGATGTGAAAATGGCATAAGAGCACAACATATAATACCGTCGGCTCCCCAACTGGCGTAGGTCCCGGACTGAGCCAATGCGAGATTTTACTATACTTTCCCGGGCTGCTCACGTCATCTACCGGAAGTAGCGCAGCCTGTGGACCCATCATACTGGGTCGAATGGTCTCTGCATCCGGGGAACCTTACCAAACTTACAATTACAACCTGAATACAATTAATTGTGCATGTGCCACTGACCATATTTCGCCGGTATCACGTCCGGATCTTGCTCGTCTGGCTCGCGGGGAGAGAGACTTCGTAGCGGTAGTTTTGATGTGACATTTTGCGGCTCTGGAACAGTCTTCTGTTCATCAACCGTTATACCGTTTTGGTTTCGCCGTAGTCGAACCGCGATCAACAAGACGATAATGATAAGGGTGAACACGGCACCGATTACGATGCCCAGCAGCGGTGAGATTGCCAAGTCGCCATCAGAAGCTATGAAAAATTAAAATGTCCAAAACAGTTTTGGTGGAAACTATCCATGGTTGTTTAATGAAAATGGAGTGAAGAGAAGGGATTGCATTATCGTTATCGATAATAACAGGGCCCCAGAGGATAATAGTTCAGCACCAGGTTAACGAGGGTAGCGCAGAGAAGTATTCTACTTAAATTTGGCCGTATACAAAGACATATTGTACTGGGGGGTTTCTATCGATTGAGTTTGGCAAAACAATACTTACATAAGGACCCGTCTTAACACTAGAGCAGGGGTGGCCAACCCAAATGATCTTGCGGACCACATTGGAAATGCATCATAACTCCGCGGGCCACATATAAAATTATATATCCCCATTTCTTTAATATATTGGTTTTCACTACTTCGGCCATTATAAAATAAATAAATTTTGTAAAAGTGTGATGAATCTCGAGGGCCGGAAAATGTTCAAGGCGGCCCGTGGGTTGTCTACACCTGCACTAGAGGCACACGATGCCTGAGCTTAGGGCGCCGGACTTTAGAGGGAATTTCAAAGAGCAAATATACTTATGAATGAAGAATGATAATATTTCTAGGTTCAAAAGATATTTCTAAAAAAATTTTTTCTTTCGTCACCCTGAATCCAAATATATATATAACTCATGTACTTGCTCGTAAGATCCTTTACTTCTTTGAAGGTGTCGGAGCTATTTGAACCAAATATTCTTTGGTATCCCATTTGACTCCAATCACCCGTAAATTTCGAGAGTTATAGTACTCCAAAATTTAGAGACCCCCTAAATACTACCAATAGAAAAAAAAAATCTTAAGAATTTAGTGTCAGCATATCCAAAGGCTATAAATAATTATAAAATACGAGGGTCACGCGTGGGCACCGTGTGCCCACATGGTACACTGAATATAGGTCAGTTTGGACGGGTGGATAATTTTCTTGTAAATCATAGTTACAATATAAAAAATAAGGGATTACCCTTACACGCTTTTTCCTTCAGTTTGCATCGTTTAAAAAACCTAAAAGAGATTAAATATTCATAATTTGATAAATTTTATTGACAGATGTACCTTAGTAAAAAAACCGGCGCTAGATTTGCTACCTCTTCAAAAATCTAATATTATTTCATAATTTATCTATTGATTTTATTAGATGTTGTAACTGCGGTATTACTGCGAACTAAATAATACAAACAATATTTTAAGCATTTGTACACGTGCATTAAAACAGTGTCCATACATGTATTATTACACAAAAATCGGGATTATAAATTTAGTTACGGTTTCTGTTTTCTAATTGAATCGATTATTCCAAAAATATGTATATTACAAACAATTTTACACAACACTTTCAATGATTTGACATTTGATTCGTTATTATTTTGGAATCAAATAATCAGGTTAGATTCTAAAACACAATGGCACAATGTACACAACTCGATATGCATTTTAAAGATTCGGAATATATTTAAAATTGACATTTGAATTATTCTGACGTATAACTTTTTATTTTTACGTAGGGCAGATTTCTTGATTAGAAATTTATTAATTGTTGTTGTGTAGTTTTTTATTTCAGTATAAACTATTTGATAGTATATAAAAAATTCTTATCTGTCGCCCTGGCATGGTGGCTAAGACCCTCGCCTCTTACTCTGGAGGTCGTGAGTTCGATCCCCGTCTATGCAAATTTGCATTTTTACAAAAAAAGCGTTCTACACACACTCACATACAAACAAACATTTCTGAGTAATTATATTAATGATAATATACATGATTTTAAAAATATGATATATATTTATAATATTAACAAATCGACAAACAATTTTAAAATCATTTATATCTATATCATTTTTTCAATTTGTGAATTTATACTCTTAATAACAATGCGCGAATAAGTGGCGGTCGGTGTTTGCCAGGCAAATCCAATATACTACTTATAAGGCGAGCTGAAGACATAGGTACCTGAACCTATGCTTGCTTCTATAATATGTAAAGTTATCCAAGATCATTACAAGGAAATATTGGAAAGAAATTATACCCTGAAGTACATTTCAAAAATTTTAGCGAGTCTCAAAAGAAAATTACATGAATTCTAGATAAAATATAGGATATATAAAATAAATAAACAATTGTCAGTTCAATTATTTGATAGTATTTACATATTCTATTTATCTACATAAATTAACCCTTGAAATAAACAGACATTGAATTTGAAATTCCTGACAAGACAAAAGCGAAACAATATTTTGCGCTGTTAAATCCTCAAATTATACCCTATTAGGGACAGTTAAATATAATTGCATGTAATGGAGGTATTATTTGTAAAAATCGTGTTGTTTTTGTTCCTAACAGAGCGACTAGAGTTAGATGATGGGTTTAGCAGCGACTCTTTATCCAATTAATTTTATAATATAATATTATGTGTTGAGTTATGTGAGCGTTAGTCAGACAAAGAAAAATCATTCTGTTTCAGTTATTGTAAACAGTGGCCGCCTATACCGTGCGCACAAACAAACCCATGCATACACACACAAACAAAAAACGACCAAGGGATAATTTACGGGTGGCGTCGCTTTTGTTCACCGCCATCATTTTAAATTAATTCGCCCAATTCAACGATTCTATACACCTATATGAACGCACACATATACAACCCTCTGTCCCTATGTGAAATTCAATGAAAATTGGTGAAATTTTCTTGCACATTAGCCATGTTTATTTAGCCTCCCAATTAGTGCAAAGATACATAGGTTGAATAGTCGCTGAATCAAAGAGGTGTTTTATAATGGATAAGACGTTCCCAAATACATTCTAGATTCATATGAAAATGTAAAGATTTCTTTTCAATCGCATATTTATAGTATATTTCGAATTTGAACCATAAGAACCGTGGTCGCTTAGTTTCATGTTCCAAAATTGAAACGACTGCGCAATATCATGTATTTAGTTCTATTTCAGAACATAGCCATGTTTTTGCGTGACCAAAATAACCACAAAATGTTGATGTTGTTTTGCTCTTTCTGCCATTTTGTCATTGCACAAAGTGGGCTATTGCCTATTCGAAGTTTTGATAGTACTTTTACGAACAATTTGAACTTAGTTGTGTCTGGCCTATATATCAAGCACAAATTCTAAGAATAGTCAAATGTTGCTGATAAACATTTAATTGAATAAGTGTTTTACTTCAAAGCAAAAATGCATTATTGAATTACATCATATATAAAGCGAATTTATAAAAATCAAAACGAGCCTTTGGTTTCTCACTCACTTTTTATTGAGCGATATATCTAAATATAATATATTACTAAATTAATGGTGCCATGAGCTAGTAAGTTGTTTTTGGTACTATTAGTAAAAACTTATTCATTAAACAGGAACGCTGAAGAATACAATGAGCTAAAGAAGTCAACGACCATAAATCAAAATACGGAAACAAGTAACGCCGTTACTGCGGAATGTGTATTTATGGCGGGACAATCTCTTTCGTTACTTAAAAGTATACAATTTACGGATCAGCGTGTATAGAGAAAGATATATAGAAATACAAATTAATGCGATTTAAATCCGATGATTGTGATAAGCTGCCAATTCAATTCCATTACTGTAATCCCGCTATGAGTATTCAGTGGTTTGCCACACCCTTTAATAAGTTGTAATCAGGCTATCTTGTGACAAATAGTTGCCATTTAAGGTAAAATATTACCACTTATCCGGCTGATCACAATGCGAATTGCTACAATAATACGCAAGTAACCCAATTCCGCTATCAATTACACAAATTAAAATTGTAGTTCAAAATAGACTCATCCAATACATTATTTCCAACACTTTAATTCGTCTAGACAAATTTAATTATCCCGAAATGTTCATTTGAAGAATAAATAATTTTTTATATTTATTCCTTATAAAATATCTGCAGTGGCCTGCACTCAACTTTCTTTTACGCAATTTCACTAGATATAGATATATGTATATATATATATATATATATATATATATATATATATATATATATATATATATATATATATATATATATATGTATATGTATATATATATAATATTTCTGTAGTGTATTGGTTAGTTTGATAGCAGGTTTTGGTTATATATATAGATATATATATATATATATATATATATATATATATATATATATATATATAAATATATATATATATATATATATATATATATATATATATATATATATATATATATATATATATATATATATATATCTATATATATAACCAAAACCTGCTATCAAACTAACCAATACACTACAGAAATATTCTTTTCAAAAATAGGAGGTGCACATCTAGGGCATATACAAGTCTTAAGTTTGAAATATCATAATGTTACGTTTGAATCGTTTTTGTCTATTTCAAAGCAGAGTGAACTTCGGAAGCATAGGGATTGTTTTATTTCAGTATAAACTATTTTACTATTTTTTATAACATTATTAGCAGTCGCCAAGATGCAGTGGGTAAGAGCCTTGCGTTTTACCCTGGAGGTGGTGAGTTCGATCCTCGTCTATGCCAATTTGTATTTCTACAAAAAAGCGTTCTACACACACTTACATGGTCTCATAGTATGAATCCTGAAGAAGCAAGGAATTCTTGCGAAATATATCGATTCTAAAAATTAAAGAGTCTTAAAATAGTTTATGGAGTTTTGTTTTCCATAACTACGAGTATAACGCAATACACCGCATATCCGTGATTTTTCTGACATTAAACTAGTCGGTGGTGACTACCCTTCAACTATATATATATATATATATATATATATATATATATATATATATATATATATATATATATATCTATATATAGTGAAAATTGTGTAAAAGAAAGTCGAATGCAGGCCACTTCAGATATTTTCTATTGTAATTAAGACCAGCATTGACGAAGTTATGCATTATTGAAGTTTCAGTGTTTTGAAAAATAAACAATGTTCTGAAGTACTTTTCTCTGGGATTATCGAACGTAGAATTATGTATCGCACATGAACCTATACTGCAATTTAATCAATTTTTCAAATATAAATATTAAAATAACATACCCACGTACGTCCTTAGACTTTTTTTATATATATAAAGTTCCAAACATTAAAACCAATGATATGAAGAAATTTATTATTTTTTAAATTATTAACAATAATATGCAAACAATATTTAGAAAAAGTAAATGTAATGAATTTAATTTTCCATTTTTAAGTTCGAGCGATAACGAACGGTTAATATGATCAATGTCAAACACAAATCACACATCATGTGTTGATAGGGAAACACAGGTGGGCTGATTCTATAGGTGCGTCTCGAATATGGTTCTGTTCACTGTCAAAATCACACAGCTTACCACAATTCAAGATAGATGGTGTTCGGTAGAAATTATATATGTACTTAGAATTAGCACACGCCTTATTCGATACCTTCTGGTCTTTCTGCGCGTGCTGCCAACTGCACGCACCCAATTGAACCACCGAAAACTTACCTATATATCTCTCTCAATAGATATTCATTTTATGTTCCTCATGCTCTATGTCAATTATAACAATTTGTTTTAAAATTAAATAAATTTAATGTAAACATTTATTTAAATAGGAGAAATATATATTTATAAATATACAATAATTGTAAAATACTGTTGAATCCTAATTAAACCGCTATTGTAGTTTGTTCCTAAGTAAAATAAGGGAATGTTACTGTTCAGGAACATACGTACTATCACTATTTCGATATGCAGAAATTAAAATATTCTATAATTAGAGCACAAAGGTGACTTGTTCTACAGTATAATTATGCTTACTTCTACAATGTTTATTAAAATATAAAATATTGGTTAAATATTTTTTTACTTACAACATGAATTGTAATATATCCTACTGTTTAACTATGCAAAATTATTTAAAATATAGATTATATATTTGATTCATTGAGCACAGTGATAACATATCTTGCAAATATTCGATATTTTTATTTGATATATTTGTTCCTAGCATAAAGGTTATCTGTTCCACTGTAAAATTTTGTATGATTTTAATAATTATATATTATATATTTATGAGAGTACAAAGATGAAGAATCATTAATATAATAACCCAGAAATGTTTGTATGTGAGTGTGTTTGTGAGTGAATGTGTGTGTATGTATGTGTAGAACGCTTTTTTTAGTAAAAATGCAGATTGGCATAGACGGGGATCGAACTCACGACCTCCAGGGTGAAAAGCATGACACTTAGCCACTATACCATCGCGACAGATAAGAATGTTATATACAATATCTAATAGTTTGTACTGAAATAAAAGACCACACAACAATGAATAAATTTATAATCAAGTAATCTGTCCTACGTAAAAATATAAGGTTATACGTCAGAATAATTCAAATGTCAATTTTAAATATATTCCGAATCTGAAAAATGCATATCGAGTTGTGTACGTTGTGCCATTGTGTTTTAGCATAGGATCCATTATCACTTTTAAACTGCCGTGGCACTGCAATATTCAGAATCTAGCCTGATTATTTGATTCAAAAATAATAACGAATCAAAAGTCAAATCATTGAAAGTGTAGTGTAAAAAGGTTTGTAATACACATTTTTTTTTTTGAATAATCGATTCAATTAGTAAACAGAATCCGTAAATAAATTTATATTCCCGATTTTTATGAAATAATACACGCATGGATTTATTAAATCAACGTAAATATCTTGATTATTTTTATGTATTAATACAGAATTTGTTATTTATTTCTGCAAATAAATACTGTCCGCCAGTTGTACAACTATTTTCGACGTTGCATCGTCATTCAGGAATTCGGATAACACAACAATAATATAAAATGTGCATTGTACAATATATTTAACTCCAAATAGATGCAGTAAATAAATTTATAAATTAAATAATAAACAAAATCTTCAAACATATTTAGACACCTGATTGGCTGGAAAAATATATAAAATTATGAATATTTAATTATTTTTAGGTTTGTTACATGTTATACGATACAAACTGAAGGAAAACCGTGTAAGGGTAATCCCTTATTTTTATATTGTAACTATGATTTACAAGAAAATTACAAGCTAATTCTCCATCCGTCAAAACTGACCTATATTCTGTGTACTATATGGGCACACGGTGCCCACGGGTGACCCTAGTAATGTATAATAATGGATGCCTAGAGGACAAAGCACACTATAAAAATTTGTAGATTTTTCTACAAATATGCCTTAAATTTTCTTAATTTATTGAAAGTTCAAGGCTATATTGATTGGATAAAATGTCATGCCATAGAAAGTTAGATATAAATGATAATGTTGACAGATTGAATGTAATAAATTTGATTCATTAATACCAGTTAAGTTTATGATTGTAATATTGAAATATTTCTATAAACCATAAACGTAGTATTGATCTTACATATGCGAAAGTTCAGCTTTCTAACACCTATGTACTAATGAATAATTTTTACCAGTTCGCTTCTCGGCATCCCGGAAGAACACATCCTCAGTGGGCACGCCATGACTGCGTCCCTTGGCGTTGACTGCGAACACTACGATGCGAAACGTGACGTCTGGTTCGAGGTCCGTGAGTAGGAACTGGGGCTCGAGGGTATTCGTGACGTTGTACCGTGGCACGCCGGACGTCGTTGTGTACAGCTCCAACATGAACACTTGTGGTAGTCCCCCATCGAATCCCGCCACACATGACACCTCCACGGACGAGCTAGTCTGATTCGACAGAGTACAGTTGCGGACAGGGAATGGTTTACCTGCTGTTACCACCTAGCCACAAAAAGAAACCAAAGATTATGTAGAAAGCTGTGTATGTTAATGCCATATTATAAGATTCCTGAATTTCTTGAATTACAAGATCAAAAGATCTTGATGCAAAAATAGCTAGTGATTAGGTCACTCACTATTTATGTTGAAAGATATTGAAATGTCTTGAATTTCAAAAGCCGGATTCACGCTCTCGCAATATTTAATAGCTAGTGATTGTTGCACTCACTTGGAAGATACACGGTTGCTCCTGATGCCCCACGTTGTTTGAAGCCCAGCATGTCAGTGCCCCGTAGTCGAGGTCCGATACGGGTGTGTAACTCAGGATGCTCATCGTTCCATTGCTTGTCTTCGCAAAGCGCTCCGCCGCCACGTCCAACGTCTCGCCGGAATTATTAAACTTCCAGCGATAACTTCGGGCGGGCGGATCTGCTTCGATTTCGCACCTAATATCCAAGCTTTCTCCGCGACTGGCCCCCACAACAATAACCCGATCGTATTTGCAGATTGGAGCATCTGGAATTACAAAACAGTTTGACTGTTAATAGAGCTTCGTTTTAATTCAACATCTTTACTCCTTAGAGAACAAAAGGAATATGTACTATCAAAATTGTGTATGACGAGTGACAAAATTTGTTTAATAATGATGTTACTGCAACAAAGCTTTACGAATTGTACCTCACGCAAAGTGTAAAAATTAGTGTATCTAAAATCGTGAATCCAAACATATTGGCGAATTATTTTTAATTCAATATTTGATATCCTTGTAGCTCAAATTTTTGTATATAGAATAATGTAGAATGTATTTTATACTGGCGTTACGTGTTTGATGACACTAGGGGAGATCATTACGAAATGTTTTCGCGTAAAATTGCGAGATGAGAGTCAGGCGTAAAGTGTAAAAATTCATACATCATCTCGGCCCTTCATTTAAATAAAAATACCGGTGGTGCCTGAACTTCTCTTGCTCCCCGTAATGGTCATGGGCAGTGATTTATGACGAGGTGGCTTTCACAATTTCTGCGTGATGCTCATTCCTGCCCCGATACGTATAAGTAAACTCGCATGGTATCTCGCTTTTACTGCAGAATTAAACAGAGCGTTGTCTCACTCTGTGTGTACGCGAATGCTTTATAAATATGCAAAGTGGCATCACGCAAAAACAAGAGTGGCCATTGTTTGCGTACCACGTCGGTTCAAAGTTAATTAAACACAGAAACGAACACCACCGGTGTCACTACTGCGAAATTGTCGTAAGGGAAGCACAACACGTCATAACTTAGTGACAAGCAAAACAAAATGAAATTATCTGGATAAACACAAATTAAAGTATATATTAATAATGAAATATTTTAAATACAATGAGACCCATGTTGAGAATCCATGTTTGTGGAATATTTATAAGGTGGGGAATATAAAAATTATCTGCATTTGTATTTAATTGCCTGTTTTCCATATGATACATGTCAAATCTAGGGTTTTGAATCAAAACTATAAAATCAGGTGTTTTTAGGATAGAGATCTGATTACCTACTTTCTATCAAATTCTGAAATACTATACAAAAATAGAAACAACTTATCCTATTTAATTATAGCATTTCAATCATGTCTGTTATAGTTCACTTATTAATTAAATCGTACTATGATGATGTAATTAATGTTGTTTGACACAATACTGTCGATGGTGATATTGTCTTCAGTGGTTGCGTTGTGAAATATTACGAAAATTCAATAGAAAGCCCTTTCTAAGACTTAACAAGATTTGGTACGCGTAAAACCCACCAATGCGTAGAGCTCGCCTTCAGGTTAAATACGCGTTGCGAGCAGTGGTTTATATTTATTATGGGCTTTTTTTAACAATTTGAAAATATGTTATAGATATAAAATGTCTTACAATTTCTTGTAGATTATATTGATAAAAAGAAAAATTTTAGTGCATATTTTAAAATTCAAAATTATAATATTTAATCAGTTTCTTCGGGCTTTGTGTTAATAATATGAAAAAATCTGGAGTGGCCTGCACTCAACTTTTTTTTACGCAGTTTTCACTAGATATAGATATATATATATATATATATATATATATATATATATATATATATATATATATTTATATATATATATATATATATATATATATATATATATATATATATATATTTATAAATAAATATAAATATATCCAAAACCTGCTGTCAAACTAACCAATTCTCTACAGAAATATTCTGAAATGTCATTTATCTAATAGAGTTTTTTGTTTTCCTGACAAAAAAGCAGATGATCCGATTTTATAAGCTACATGCGAATCCATGGCAATGTAAACAACATATTTATAATGTTTCGTAGAATTTTTCTCGCAACTGGCACATTTTTTGAAGAAATGTTTCAAACAAAAGTTGTGCGAAATATTAATATCTTTCATTATAAACATGACTATATTTGCCGTAAGTGTAGCCGTTCTAGTGATATTGGAAATAGAACAAAAAATGTATAGAGCAAACATGCACTTCCGGTTTGAATATTATTTTCATAAATAGGAGATGCACATCTAGGGCATATACAAGTCTTAAGTTTGAAGTTTCATAATTTTTCGTTCGACAGTTTTGGCCCTAGAGCGTTCACAGACACACACACAGACGTCATTCCAAAAATAGTCACATTCGATTCAGGGAAGGTCAAAACAAGTATATCCGTTGAAATCTCGAGTTCGCAATTTTTCATGATTACAATACTTACTTATTACTCTGTAAAAGAAAGTAAAAATCTTGGAAGTACAAAATTTCTTATAATTTATAGTACAATTTTTAGGTGCTTTAATTATTTTTATAGAGGCAGTATTAAGGGGGGCCCTATAACTCGGGAAGTATACGGGCGATTGGATTTAAACTGCGAGCGGATTTGAATAGGATGCCAAATAATATGTGTACCAAATCGCTCCAGTACCTTCAGAGGAGTAGAGGGCACAAATTTGGTCTTAAGAGCGAGCGACGACTAACATCCAAGTATATAAGTTATATATACGGCGAGCTAAAAATAATTGTTTTTAATTTTTGTTGCTTATGGGACAAAAAATTTAAAAAAAATTATACTTATAAAAAATCATACAATATTTTGCAAATTTCTATATATAATAAAAATTCATATATAATAAAGAAAAATTATATATATATATATATATATATATATATATGTATATAGATATATATATATATATATATATATATATATATATATATATATATATATATATATATATATGTATATAGATATATATATATATATATATATATATATATATATATATATATATATATATATCTATATACATACATATATATATATATATATATATATATATATATATATATATATATATATAGAGGGCCGACAAGTACTTAACCTCACCGGCTTATGTGTAGACGGCTATTGTTAAAATTTCAGCCGAATCGAAAATATTAAATATAACTTTAATTTTAAGCCCCTATAACTCGGGAAGTATTCAAGCGATTGAATTTATACTGCGCTCAGATTCAAATGGAATGCTAAATATTTTAAGTAGCTAATTTAGTTCAATACGCTCTGGTATCTTCAGAGGAGTACAGAGCACAAATTTGGTCTTACCAGCGAGCAATCGACGGCTAAAATCCACCTAGTATATGAGTTATATATAAATGGATGGAGACAAACATTTTTTGTAAGAATTATTTTATCCGATAATGCTTTTGCTCTTCTGTACGTCGTACGGCGAGCTTAAACTTGTCAGAAACGGTATTGTTTTCTTGTATTATGTTGAAAAGAATAAGTACAAAGTACTTACATTGTACACGAAATGACAGTTGATTGCTGAGTGTCTCTCCCTCGGAATTGACGGCCGAGCATACATACTCTCCTGCACTGAATTTCGTGACCTTTTGCAGGACGAGACTCTGATTCGATCGTATGATTCTTGCAGACGTATTATGGTTTAGTACAAATCCCTGCAACATATAACAATCACAACGAATAAGAATAACATTTTTTCGTTTATTAAATTTACAATGCGTTTTACTGAAGGCATTTTGATATATTCCTCCAAGATATAAATCAATATAATAATATTTGAAATTTTTTATTTTAATAAATTTGACAAGTAATTAAAGGAAAGGGAGCTACAAAGTACGCAACTTTATTCGAACTCTAGTATGTTATCCTTTGCTAGGCATTTATTTGATGTAAAGTTTAATAGCCGTATTTTATATGTAAATGATACATGTATATAATGATACATGTATATATATATATATATATATATATATATATATATATATATATATATATATATATATATATATATATATATATATATATATATATATATATATATATATATATATATATATATATATATATATATATATATATATATATATATATATATATATATATATATATATATATATATATATATATATATATATATATATATATATATATATATATATATATATATATATATATATATATATATATATATATATATATATATATATATATATATATATATATATATATATATATATATATATATATATATATATATATATATATATATATATATATATATATATATATAGTATTATATATATATATATATATATATATATATATATATATATATATATATATATATATATATATATATATATATATATATATATATATATATATATATATATATATATATATATATATATATATATATATATATATATATATATATATATATATATATATATATATATATATATATATATATATATATATATATATATATATATATATATATATATATATATATATATAGTATTCTCTAAGTCGAACTTTTTTCTTGAACACTAATGTTTCGTTCTTTTTTACAAGTTATTTTATCTCCCTAATTCGAATTTCTATAACTCGAATATTTCTTTAATTCGAAGTGATATTTTCTCTCGTTGTATCTCTAAGTATTCTCTAAGTCGAATTTTTTTCTTGAACACTAATGTTTCGTTCTTTTTTGCATTTTATTTTATCTTTCTAATTCGAATTTCTATAACTCGAATATTTCTCTAGTTCGAAGTGATATTTTCTCTCGTTGCTGGCGTATTCCCTACGTACGAATAGCCGCATAGCACTGACAATCAAATTTGTACGTGTGAGGTGCAGGACATATATTTATTATTTCAGTGTGTTTGCCAGAATGTCATTGTATATAATTTAGTGATCGATTTAGTTTGAAGATTAGGTGATACAGTGCTGTAATTACTAGTTAACAAAACTTTATTTTGAAGTGCATATGTATGTATCTCCAATATGAAGCGAAATTTAAAGTGTTTATCATTAGAAGAAAAACTTTCTTTAATTGCCGAGGTAGAAAAGGGCACAAAGAAGAAAAAGGATATTGCTATACAATTCGGTATGCCCCCTAACACCTTATCGACCATTTTAAAAACAAGGATAGACTTTTAGAAAAAGTTAATAACTACAGTGGTACTAGTAAACGCAAAAGGCTTATTACACCTTGTGTTTATACTGATATTGATGAATGTATGTTCCTGATTATATATACAATTCTTTAAATTTAGTGGAATATTTTGTAGAAAATTAAAGGTGGTTCTTGTAAAATACAAAAGAAAAATACTGAATACTTTAAAATAAACAACTAATTTTTTCACATATTTTTATTGTGTATTTTCTATAACTCGAAGTTTCCCTAACTCGAATCTTTTATCCTGTACCTCGAGATTCGAGTTAGGGAAGTTTTACTGTATATATATATATATATATATATATATATATATATATATATATATATATATATATATATATATATATATATAAATATATGTATATATATATATATATATATATATATATATATATATATATATATATATATATATATATATATATATATATATATTATATAATATTCAGAAATGTCATTTATCTAATAGAATAATATTTTGTTTTCCTATCAAAGGCGCAGATGATCCGATTTATTAAGCTACATGCGAAACCATGGCAACGTAAACAAGATATTTATAATATTTTGTAGTATTTTTCTCGCAACTGGCACATTTTTTGAAGAAACTTTTCAAAGAAAGTTGTGCAAAATATTTATATCTATCATTATGAACATAACTATTTTTGCCGTAAGTGTAGCCGTTCTAGTGATATTGGAGATAAAACAAAAAATGCATAGAGTAAACATGCACGTCCGGTTTGAATATTCTTTTCAAAAATAGGAGGTGCACAACTAGACCATATACAAGTGTTAAGTTTAAAGTTTCATGATTTTACGTTCGACCGTTTTGGCATGCCAAATAATATGTGTAGTAAATTTGGTGTAAATCGCTCCGATAACTTCAGAGGAGTAGAGGGCAGTTAAATATATTTTTGAATTCAGGATGACAAGAATGCTACAGACACACGACCGAATGCTTTAGCTTCTTCGGTACTTCAATATACATATTTTTGGATTCAGGGCGACGAGGCAAATTCTTTTTGCTTATGAAATTTAATATGTACAGAATGTTAAACAACATAGATAAAATATCAAGATATATCTTGGGAAAAACAAATAGGAAATTACATCATTTTCTAAATCGATTTGTTTGTGCTGTAGTAGATTTCCCTTATGGTGCCCATTTCTGGAACTAGATAGACCGAGGACGCTAGATGGAAACCGAGTGAGATGGCAAATTTGAATTATCATTCGTATAAATAATAATAATAAGCAATCAAGATGAGTAACGAGAACATCAGAGTCTAGCTATATTGCTGTTGTATCTTTCGGTGCGAGATGAACACTGACCGTTAAATCAAGTATACTAGTTGTAAATGTGCCGCATGTTAGGTATTAATATTATCATGCTAATTTTTCAAATATCAAACGTTAACACAACAATATAACTTTTTTGGATGAAGTCTTAAGGAAGTATTGTTTTCATGAATAATTGTGAAATAGAGATCTTAACGGTAATACACGTTTTTAGTTTCTCTGAATCGATATCGACTAATTGAGAGACCTTTTTAGGTCGGCCTACAGAATGTACAAAAGAGCTATAGTGATCGGTCGTCTGTCTCTAAAGTGGTCGGACCGAAATAATTCCATAATAAAATGATCTTGTCTCCTAGCAATGAACCCAATAACAAATATGACTCATTTACTTGGATGTATGTATCTCGTCACGCGGGTGGTACAATTTTTACGAATATTCGTCACAATTCAAATTGAATCGCCTTTAAACTTCCGAATCAACAGAGCCCCAAAATATAGTGGTCCCTTATTAATTTTGAAAAATAGTTCTATGATATTTTACGTCTAGCAAATTTCATCAAATGATTATACTCGTAAGCTACAAAAAAAACAAAACTGTTGTGGCCAACACAGAACTTCCTTTTACGTTATTTTGCTTTCTCGTTTCATCTCCCGTTCATTCCTTTTATATTTTTAACACACACAGATATTATTGAGAATATTGTTAAAATGAAATCAGGGACCCTCAAAATGCATATTTTTATTAAAATCTCGATTTTCTTGGTGATCCATATACTTACTTACTACTTCGTAAAAGAAAGTAATAATTAAAAATTTCAAAATATTCATGTAAGACTTTTTAGATCTATAATGTTTTTTGAGATTATAAGCCCAAAGGCTAATAAAATTATAATTTATATTATTTTTGAAATTTAAAATATTGTAGCGATCGATATTGTTGCAATCAATCAATAACATTGTTATTATTGTTTTTTACATTTTATCTCTTCAAAGTTCAATGGTAATAAATAGGTTTTCTGTATCGATCAGTGGTGAAAAAAATGTTTACAATATATATATATATATATATATATATATATATATATATATATATATATATATACATATATATATATATATATATATATATATATATATATATATATATATATATATATATATATATATATATATATAACGCTTACTGAATTGTAAGTGCGGCGAGCTAAAGGAATTGATACCTGTACCTAAGCTTATTCAATTTAAAAATATCGTTTTTTATATTTCCATGAGAATTGACTTGAAATTGAGTTCCCCATTAAAGTTAATAAGCATCATTTTACTTTCTTGTGCATAATTTATACAAGAGATTCTTACGGAAATACCCATTTCGACCATTCGTTTCTATTTTGGAAATGATGTCTATATATGAGTGTGTGTTTGTATATTTGCATGTGTGTCTGTTTGTATGTTTGTGTATCTGTATGTGAGCGTGTCACTGTGTCTGGAGCTCTAATACACTTGTAATAACGAGCTCTATTAGAAACTGTTATATTTTGGAATACAATATCATAACCGGTAGTAATTATTTATTATTGCTACTTTTTCAATATTTTGTAAACAGTAGAGTTAGAGAAAAAATGTTTCATAAACAAGGTAAAGATATTAAAATTTCTCGCAACTTTTGTTAACAAAGTTTGATTGAATAATTTAATATCTACTGAAATTCGCTTTTGTTACAATACATATTGATATTGTTTCGTGCATAGTGTAAGACAATTCGGTGAACCTTTTTGAATACAGTGACTCAATTTTAGTTTAATCCCAAATGTCAAAAAATTATTAAAAATAATAATTTTGCAAGAAAAAATAATCATCAATTGTGTTATTTGTTGAACCTGAAATTGTTTGAACACTTCTAATCATGTTAATTCAAATCCTTGAAAAAATCATTTAAAAAAATGCAAATATAACAAGAACTAATAGCTACTAATAGCGATAGCAATTCATAATTGGAATATAATCAAAATTATTGTTTTATACAATAATGTAATAATATACGACGAGTCTTTAAAATTTGGTTTATGTTGTCTTGAATATTTGATGACATTTCCTCTGCATTTAATATAAAATAGATGAATTTCTGAGTTGACATATATAATTCTAAATCATCGATATTATACTCACAGTGCTAACCAATTATGATCCCGAGATTTACTTATTTCTATACCAAAGCAGTTTCAATTTTCATAACTCCACATTTAAAATTGCACACTTGGGTAACGTTAATATCGTTCGTTTCGTGATTAGCCAAGGATATTGAAAATTATTTGATGAACATTTCCTAATTTTATTTATTAAAACAAAGAAGCAAATAGTTTAAACATTGGAAAAATAAAAATTATATGTTTACCAAATTTCATTAAAATCGGCCCGGTACCTTCAGACGAGTCACAAACTCAGGTCTTATGACAGACCGACCGAGCGAGCGAGCGAGATACATACATCCAAGTATATGAGTTATACATATTTTTGGATTCAGGGCGAAAATACAAGAACTTTTTGTTAAGATATTTTTTTCGATCCGAGCATGTTACAGATACACGATCAATCACTATAGTTCTTTTGTACATTCTGTACAGCGAGCTAAAAAAAGTGTTTTATATAAATGTGTTCTAAAATATGTTTTGCTTTGTTAATTTTAGTTACCTGTACCTATGCTTGTTTGTAGTTTTAACTTGAAAAAGGAAAAAATTATGTAACTCATCTACGGTTAAACCCTTAAAAGAATAAAGCATTAAGAGTAAAAATTAAATATCTTTAGAATGAATAATTATGTGCAATTGTTCCTTTTTAATATCATTTGCCCCTAAATGACTAAAAGAACCCGGCGATAAGAAATGAATGATAATAATGAAATCTTTTAAGATGAATAATTAAGTACAGTAACTCATCCCTTCTAACAAAATTTTTTCTTAACTGTTACCCCAATAAATGCTTTATCTGCAGGAAGCTGGATAAATTAACATATCTAATTCGATTATAGATTTTCATCGTTGTAGTACCAAAGTGCGACTCCCATTTTTGTTGTTAATTACAGGTGCAAAACGGTAATGAAGTTCACCAGGTGCACAATTTTCAGAGATATATTGTTACGTAAATTACGCGTTTCATTTTTTTATTGCTATGTTTACCGTGCTTAATTAAAAATGGCGGCTGGCTGTGCTAATGTACCCTCGGTTTTAATTTTATACGTCCACGCAATTATTGTCATAATTTCCAGCCAGAATTTTATTTCATTTTTCAAGCCGTGTACTGCAGACACAACGCATACACGCAAATTTGTGTTTTCCTTTAATTAAGTTTATTTTGGACGTGGTTGGCACTTGGTGAGTATTATTAAAATTAAAGACACTTGGTTGGATTCACAAATTTGGCTTATTTTTCGGTAATCGTTTATTATCAAATCTAAAATTTTTCTATTATTTTGAATGTTTTACTTTGATTGATACGCAATATTTTAAAGTCGCCGCTGAATAAAATCTATTATTTCATCGTGCAGTATGTACTAAGTGCTTGGTCATGTGATTCGTAGAAAACATATATATATATATATATATATATATATATATATATATATATATATATATATATATATATGTATATATATATATATATATATATATATATATATATATATATATATATATATATGTATATATATATATATATATATATATATATATATATATATATATATATATATATGTATATATATATATATATATATATATATATATATATATATATATATATATATATATATATATATATATACTAATCAGCAGTTACGCTTGATCAACCTAGGGAGACGTGTCTTCTAATAAATCATAAAGTGCAGATTTCGGTATAGGACCTTTGTCGGAGTTCATTATCTTATTTGAATTTTTAAAAATAAATATGCTTTCCAAAGAATCTAATTCTTAATTTGAAGACACAGATCTCACTAGTTTCAAATTATCATTTGTAATAGGATGACCTGTGGAAAAAATATGTTGAGCCACACTATACTTTTCAGGATGGTTATATTTAAAATGGGCAATATGTTCTTTAAATCTAGTTTTAATTGCACGTCTAGTTTGGCCAATATACTTTTCTCCACATTCATCGCAATGGATTTCATAAATTCCGGACTTATCTTGATTTTCAATTTTATCTTTGGGATTACCTAAAAGATTCTTAATAGTATTTTTGGAAGTACAGGAGATGCCGAAATTAAATTCATTGAATATGCGAGTTAATCCTTTGGTGGCGCACTTATGAAATAAGAGTTTGATATATTTTTGATTTTTAGATGATAATGGAATATCATTTAACTACATGTTTTTGTGTTTGTTTACGTAAAATGTCATTGATAATCTTAGGAGAGAAACCATTATAAATGCCAATATTTCTGATGTATTCAAGTTCTTTGTCATATTTATCCTTTGTTAAAGGGAAGTTTAACAAACGATGAATAAGAAAATTAATTGCCGCTATTTTGTGCTGATAACAATGATATGAATCTTAACTAATAAAACGGTTAACGTTGGTTTCTATCCTATAAATATCAAATTCTAATTTATTATTATTTCTAATAAATAAATTATCTAGAAATGGAAGTTGGAAGTTGGAGGAAACTTTTGTCTCTATTTCGTATGTAAACTTAATGCTATTGAATTTAGAGTTTAAATTATCTACAAAATCATTAATATCATTTTTATTAGTATCAAAAATAGCAAAAATATGATCAACATATCTTACCTACACCCTAGGAAAATATGTAGCTGATTCTTTGAAATCCGTATCAAATTTACTCATAAATAGGTTTGCAATAAAAGGTGATAAACAATTACCCATAGCTGTCCCTTCATGTTGTCTGTAAAAGTTTCCCCCTACCTGAAAACAAGTCTGAAACATGCAGTGTGTAGTTAGTTTTATATATTCATTACCAATATTTGCGTTTAGGTCGTGGGGACACTTTCTGGTAAAGGGTTTTTTATTATTACAAAATTATTTGTACAAAAAGTCATCTTATGTTTCCCTGATTCCGAAAATCTACGTTACTTTCTCGCAAGTCCAATTTTATAAATGCATTTCTTCTTAAGGTACTGAATCAATTTTAACCTAATTTGTTAAACATGTAATTTGAGTAGGCACTCATTTGGTGGTCTCTGAATTTTAAATAGAATGGTCTTTAAATATCCTGAACCAAAAGCAAAAAGAATTATTAATTTTAAAATTATTGATTTAAATCAGGCTATGTCGACTCCATTGGTGCAAGTGGTTTTATTTTTTCTCTTTCTAATTTTTGAAGTTCATACCCCGTACACATTGCGGTGTGCTGCCACAGTGGTGGCGCCAGCGAGCGAGCCGGAGAGGGTCCGGCCGCCATCAAAATGATCTGTGGCCCTCGGTGCCCCCCCCCCCCCCCCCCCCGTCTTTATATTTATAATTAAACGTAAATACGAGTATTAAATATAACTATAGATGTGTGCCCCCTTACATGTTTTCGTGGTCCTTGCTGGCTCCTCCAAATTTATAAATATAGCACCGCCACTGGCATGATCATAAACGTCACATTTTTCATGTGTTTACAGCTGTTTACAGCAACAAGAATTTAGGTGTTTCGATGTGTTTGTGATTTTATGAAAATAATTGTTTTGCTTAAGTTTGATGTTTCACAATTTTACGTTGGTCAGTTTTGGCTCAAAAGTGTTCATAGACAACATTCCGAAAATAGTGACATTCGATTCCGGGAGAATCAATACGTGTATATTTATATAAACAAAATTGTTTCTTTGATGTAAATGTTATATATAAATATATATTTATCATGTACGTAAATGTTTTACCAATAAATCGACATAATAATTTAATATATTTACTAATAAATAAGTATCATACGTATTTGGGTTTTTTTATTACTAATTATTTTACTCGATTCTTGGTGAAAGATTACAATATTCTAATGTTAATAGACAATCGAACATAACGTTTTAATTTGACCAATGACGTTATTTTCGCTTCTGATTCAGAATGTTGTGATCTTCACTAAAAATCAATCCAATTTTGAATTTCTGCAACCTGCATTGCATATGGCATTCATATTTCCCACCACCCGTTTAGTTCATACCCCATACACATCGGAAACACTCTTATAGCGCTTCTTTAAGGAGTCGAAAATCTATTAGTGTATTATCTATGATTTAAATAATATACATTTTCAGAAGCAGGAACTCATGACACCAATTGCTTGGCCTTCTTTTTTTTAAATATTACAGACACAACTATGTACTGAATGACGAGCTAAATATTATGTAACACACAAAACAAATAGTAGCTGTAAGTTATATAGAACATCTACCATAAACCTTCAATTCAAAATGCATGGTTTATGAAATTTAATAGATATTATGTTTATTGTTGAAGCTCGAAAGTATATATCCAATCTAGCAGTATACGAAACTGTGACATGATATACTTTCGAATGTAGGTTCTTATGTTTGTATAAATTCAGCTGTAAATATACTATTTTACTTAATATCATCTGTTTGAGTTATTTCCTTCCGTAATACTTTGATCCAAAATGCATGGATTATAAAATATAACTAAACGGATATTATATTATCATTATACGTCGAGCGAATCTTGAGACTTCGCTTATCTACGTAAACATGCTTTTATACCGGAGAAGGACCTGAACTGAAGGGTTGACGATGGAAGCACACAATCGTTTCTTACATCAATCAAGAAAAACATGACATGCGAAGGGTATGTGAAAAATGTTCCCAAATAGACGCCATTTTCTTACTTCAGAGTTTTGTATACTTGAAGTGCACATGTCAACATGTCAAAATGTATCTTCCGCATCACTCCTCACCCACCGTAAAAATTCGCAAACTTTCAACACAAATGCTTTTTTTTTTCGATACAACAAAATTTCCTGTCAACGTTGGTCTCTTATCTTGTCGAATATCTTACTTACGCTTTACTTTCCGCTAAAGATTTGCTTTTTACGTATACACATTAAGCTTGCTATATTTTTAGAGGTCGGCAAAGATATTGCTATCATATAGTTTCCGGCTCTATAACATCTGATCACGATCTTGTTTTTGTATGAATTACACTGTATATAACTCGGTTCATGCAAACTACCGAATGTTGCTAAAGTAACATATAATACATTCATTATTACTATAAAGATGGAGATCGCAAGTAATGTTTCCATCGTCGATACAGAAAATGTAGTTTGTAAGTAGTGGGAAATATTAAAAAAAAAACACTTTTGCATGTTGCAAGTTGCAAGTTTACATTAAGTAACGAAACAAAGACTCACATCATGTAGCCAGGTAAGTCGGCGCCATTGTGGATTTGATCGCACATGGCACTCGAAGTATACGTCATCACCTTCTTTAATGTCACTCGCGTTCAGTGTACTACCTAGTTGCAACGACACTATCGGAGGATCTGCAAAACACAAGAAACAAATTCCCTTATAATTTATTGTTATTAAATTTCCTACAAGTAAAACATAGAGCTTTTTAAATTAATAGATATTCATTGTGATTCAGATTATTAGCGCAGTTGCGTACATGATCGAGATCATTTTCAATGAACTACTAAATATGTCATACTTCTAGAGGATCAAAATATACAGCTCTTCGCGCAATATGTACGAAGTACTAAAATAAACTTACAGACAACGTCGATTTTCCAGGTGGTCTCCAAGAAAAGTCCAGTGACGTTCGGATTTTCAGCACGACACGTGATGGGCTTGCTATCATCTTCGGTTGTCGGCACGAAACTTAACTCTGATTTCGTCACATTTTCATATGTTTCTTCCTGAAATACACACATACATTTATACTTGATGAAGTGCAGTCTTCCTAATAAAACTAAATTGTAAGGTTGTATGTGCGCCTGCAATATTATTCATAAGTTGGCGTGTGCTGATAGAATCATAAGCTTCTTTTTCCTTCAGCATTGTGATCAATATGTTCGAACTCTTCATATTCTCCAACTCACTCTTTTTATTTATTTTTTATCCTTGACAGATGTAAAACTTTCGCGACTTTTATATTTTAAACAAATAACTGGAAAGCAGAGCGAGCTATATTTAAATTCCGAACGCATTGCAAAGGGGAGACCTTTATATGACGAAAATGTCACATACATATGTTACCACGCATTTATGGAAATGTAAGGGGTTGACCTAGGTGGTCAATTCATACTATAATTTTCGTATTCTGTTTGATCAGATGATATACTAGTTTTAAGAGTATTAATGCTTTTTGCCGATGTTCTTGATGGTACTACTTTCAAATATTTTACTATAAGCGTTTTGTGCGGCGCGGTGCGCTCATTAAAATATGTATAAGAATGCGAAGGAATCTTAAATTAAGGTTTCATTTTAAATGGTATTATTAAAATATATGCCTCGTTCCAATTACTGCACTATTCAATTAAATGTAGGACCAACTAACTACTAAATAAATTAATAAATAAAGTTTATAATAATCCACAAATTGTTGTTGTAATGCTATAATAATTTAATCTACATTCAAAATGTATCTACGCTTTAGGCGTTAGGATATAATATCAAAATATCGTTACCGAGAATGTAAACGGTAAGATCGCGAACATAATGGTTGATTTATGAACTCGTTTAGATAACTAGTTCATTCTTTAAAAATAAAAGGTATGAAAATTGAAACGAGAAACATTAAGCGAAAATGAATTGTCGGCCAAGATTAATGCTCCCTTTTTGAAAGAGAATGCCTAATATTATAGATGGTAGGAGGCGGGGATATCATTTTATGTTTAATCTATAACCCAACCTTAACTACCGAATTCGCGAAGAAAGAAAATGTAATAAAGTAGAAGCTGAAAAGTTATTTTCAATCATTTTAAACGTTAAGAATTTACTGTTTCATTTAAAATATTGTTACTACCTTACTTATCGTAATCTTACTAACGGTAATTGATATGCTATCTTTCAATGTCATTTGTTACTTGTATTGTATACATTTAGTTTTGTTATCGTTTTCAAGGTTGCTATATCTAATATATGATATTTCTGATATAATTCAATTCATTTACAGTACAGTCCTGTATACCAGCTTAAGTATTTTAATACTTGTGCATATATGTACTGCAAAAGTCTTTAAAAACGAACTCACCCTAGTTCGCTTCAATTGACGTTTGCCTTTGTACCAGGTGATGATAGCAGGTGGCCTGGATCCTGCCGACTCGCAAGTAACCTCGTATCTGCGATCCGCTACAAGTGTACTTTGTGTTTTCAGGATACGTATCGTAAGGGGTTTTACTGTAAGAAGTCAAACAAAATTGTCGTAACTGACAGGGCTATATATGGGACGATGTAAATTTTTGCTATGGTGAAAAAACCATAAACATTATTATTTTGTACTATTATTATTAGTATATAATGCATAAAATTACTATAAACCGTTTGCATAAAGTATTTATTAACATTTGAAATTTAACACTTGATTTTTTAATTTTTCGCTACCCCTTTCATTTAACAATGAAATAAAAATAAAAAATAATTGTTTTAGATTTTAGGATATGTAATATCTTTGTTGTCACTTTTAATAAGTTTAAACAAATTGATTAACAAGACTGATACACAGTAGTCTTGAAAAATAATAAAGTTTGATACGGTTAAAGAAAGCTTAAAATGTCAAATTACAGTTTAGAAAACAAAGCAGCAATGTATCAATCAATTCAATCGTATATGCGCCAACATCTAGTAATAAAATAACCCCATTATCTACTTGCAATTACCTACACATTCAAAACAACAAGATAGTATGACGTCATATATCCTTGGCGGGAAAACTTAAAAAAATTAATATCTGTGCAACTAAAGGCTTTAAATAAAATATGGTAATTTTAGAATTTTATAATCTAGTATACATGAAATTAAAAACAAGTCTTGCATCATTCCAATTATTCAATTATGGAGATAGTAAACAATATACCGAATCTTAGTCATTTGTAAGCATAGGCTTTCAACAAAAAATAAAAGGAATGAATATAAGTGTTTACTATGAATCTATGTGTTTCTAATACATGATTGAAACATAATAAGCAATATATTAAAACGAATAAATATCATTTTAACTGGACTTCTGTATTTTCTTGACAGGATATGTGATGAAGGCTGAAGGAATAAAATCCATTTCCTGGGAAATGCAGTCGTATTATAAAATTAATTTGTTCTGCTCAATGTTTCGGCATCACTTATACCTTCATTCGGAGTTGGAATATTTAATAATTTAAAAAAAATCTTCATCGCAGCTAGTTATCTATTTTGCGTGATTTAAAAATATTTTATATAATGGTGTCGACACCATATAATAATAATAATAGGATGCAGCTTTGTTGTAATTAGCGCTTCATCAACCTCTTGTATGACGGTCAAAAACCTGAAGTACGAAGTTGAAGAAGCATTTTATTTATATATATATATATATATATATATATATATATATATATATATATATAATAATGAAGAGTTAACCTTCAACAAACCACATAAAATAATAATTGCTCAATTTAATTACAGCTAATTTGACCTATTACGGTGATATACATAATGTGTTGTATATCCGTCGGTGACTAGATTTCCCTAGTACCGGTAGTAGCTGTTATTTTACTTTGTATGATATTTATGTAATAAAAGATAAATAAGATGCACTTACAGTGTAACTCCAGCATAACTGTCGCGTCTTTAGGCTCTGTCAATATAGTATTGATGGCCTGACAGGTGAAGACGCTATCTATGTCTCTTCGTGCAACCGCCGGCCATGTCAGTCTGTTTTCGATAACGTCCCCGGCGTTATGCTCATACTCCTCATCGACCAGGACACCGTTGACCAACCAACGTACTGTAGGCTCTGGGTGACCCCCGACAGTGCGACATGTGAGGGTCACATCATCACCTTCTTCGAGAGGTCCTACAGAACCGTTCAAGTGACGACCCCATCGATCGAGGATTGTTGGTTGTTCTGGAGGAACTGAAACCCAAATATGTTTTCTTCTTAAAAAAAAAAAAAAACAGTGGTTATAAACATGTCCCTTATAAATAAATCTTTACAACTTTAAGATATATGAAACATTTTACTTGTATGTCATTCTATTTATTTGTAAATAGATTTGATACTGTAATGTTTATTTTTGAGCCAACTTAAGGAAACACTAAATTTTACTCTTCGGGTTTTGTAAGTGGGGAAAATCAATAATCTAGCTTTAATTTAACAGTCAGAACCATAAGAAGTATATTTCGTTTTATTTTTTATATTAGCCCATATTTACTCTTAAGTAAAATGTAAGTCTTGTAATCATGAAAAATTTCGAACTCGAAATTTCAACTGATATACACGGTTTACACAGACAAGCTTCAAAAATTAATTTTTCGTAGATAATTCTGATCACATGCACGTTTTATATTAAATGTTTTTGAGATATCTTCTAGTTTATAATATATATATTACTCATGTATTAATAATGTCTAAATATTTCTTTTGTTATGTATATATCTTTATCGGAATTCATATGTTGTTGTTAATATTGTTTTTTTTTTCTATTTTTACCTTTTTAATTGTATATATATATATCGGCGATTTATAATCTTAAATTTAATGTAAATATTTAAACATAATATTTATTTTTTGTTAATGTGTGAGCCTGACTTGCAAAATGCACTTTTATGGGGGATTTTGACCATATTTCGTTTGAGCAGAACTTCCATTCGAAATAGGAGAAAAATAATTTACAATACTGACTATTGGGCGAGATGTACATCGCTCCTGTGGAGTATTGGTATTTTTTGATGGGATATATATTTTTAATGAACATTACGTAAGGGAAAATCGAGTGCAAGCCATTCCACATTTATTCTTATTGCAAGTTAATATCATTGTCTGACTATATTGAAGGATATAGTAGGTACCTAAATGTATATTTCATGTAAAATTTAACTAAGAAAGGATTGAACTTTATAAAGTGTTTTCTTTTTCGGCATAAATATTTAATACTTATGATTAGAAAATCAATTTCAGATATGTATGGTTATTCCGATATTCTATTTATTAAAACGTTTGAAGTACTTGAAATATTATGTACTGATATATGTATAATATATCAACAAACATCACTAATAAAAATTTAAACCGTATTCATAAGATTAACATCTGGAGTGGTCTTCCCTCAATTTGATTATGCATAGATTTTGCGTAACTTTTGTCAATACTTAAACCACAAATAACAAACAACGTATTATCAATTCCGTGGATGTTATAATTTAATTTATTTATATAGAAATCAGTTCTCTCTTAGGTTATTAAAGAAGAACATCTATTTATAACCACTGAATTTTGAACAGATAAATAGAAAAAGAGTATAAAGACTTTGTTACTGATCGATTGCAACAATACCGTTGTTCAGTCTCTGCCCCAAAGTTCGTCGGTGACTGATTTTTGCACCCCGACAATCAAATATTATTATTTTTTTATAACTATTGTAAGAACGTCCATTCTCTAGTTTTACTTCACTTCACTATACAGTGGTAAAAGGTCTAGGAATAATACATTATTTGATACTTCTATAACACACAACCCACACACTCCGATGCTCGGTCACTAATGTCTATTTCTCTATTCCTTACCGGGATTCATCTATCTTACATCAGAGCTAACAGATTATTGTCATCTTTAATGAGTGACACTTCAATTACGATACATTACAGTTATTATTACAAGTGCCTGCATTTGGCAGGAAATTGCAAAGATGTGTCTTTTGTCAAATTCTAAAACTTAATTCTTAAAACTTCTAGAAAGTATACATTTGTTAACCATCTGTTGGGTCATTTTATTACCGCAAAACTCTAGTTCCCAAGTTATCATTTTTCTGTACCAGTATCAAGCTTACACTGAGTGTAACCTTGATATCCTGGTAAAGAGCACATCATTCTTGGTCTTTGCCTTAGCCAGAGATATTACGTTATACTCCCATTGCTACTGATGATGACCACTTAGTTGTCGAAATACGTATTTAACTCAATTAAAATACTTTGTGGTTAAGGGATTTTTATTATTATTCAAGATTTTCTTTATTTATCTTAGCTTGTTACAGACATAGTGAGACCTATAGCTTTCTTGTACTATCGTACGTCGAGCTAAAAAATAAATTCCGCTTCTTTTTACAAGTTCTGAAAAAAACTAATAAAAATAAAATTATAGGAAATAGAAACATAATATGTCAATGGTCTCAACCTACTAACCTCATTCCACTCGTAATTCTTTTTTGTATTCTGTGATTCCGGGCGTGTTACACAAGCACAAGAGCTTTAACAAAACATGTAACCAATCTGTAGAACTGTGGTTCCTAAATTTTAATTTTAAACCAAATGTGTAACTTAAATATTTTATTATATGATAAAGTTTTCTATGTTCGAGTTTTTCAGCATAACTTTTAAAAACAAAAGTCTTAAATAAATACAAACATTGATTACTTGCTATGTTCTTTACCTACTAAATACAATTGTAAGTAATGCTATTCTAATTTATTATTAACTTAATTTGAACTAAAAAGTCATTATAATATTGTTACAGTGTCCCCTGATGAAGCTACAAAACTGTAGGCGAAATATTTGAGTTAATTATACCATACAGTACAATATAACAACACCTTTGATCACCGCTACTTCGTTAAAAATAATATATATATATAAATATATATATATATATATATATATATATATATATATATATATATATATATATATATATATATATATATATATATATATATATATATATATATATATATATATATATATATTATTTTTAACGGAGTAGCGGTTATCAAAGGTGTTGTTATATTTTACTGTATGGTTTAAGGGGTTACATGGGTTTTAAAAATAAAAATGTAGCACTATTTTTCGTTTTTTTTTTTTCACAAAATGAATAAATTTGGTTTATTCTAAGTTATAGCATATAAAAGTAAATCATTTGACCAAATTAAAAAAAAAATCATAAGAAAAAAAAAAGAGATTGCTGCCTTTGATACTATACGCCTCACATATGCACCATCCACCACATGGGCACCATCTACCCATATCATATATAGTGTAATTTTTTATAAAACTAAATAATACAAACAGTAAAACATACTACGTACACATATATAACAATAGTTTCTATGAATTGTATTGCTACATTCTATTCAGTATTGTTTATCAATGACAATGAATCAATAGCATTATCATTTTATCTCTTCAAAAATCAGGATTATTAATTTACTTATTACATCTATTTTGTATTTGAGTCGATTATTCATATATTATACTTTACTAGTCTATCACTTATAATACTTTTATTAATTTGACATTTGATACCCTTTTGTTTATTATTTACACAACTTGATCTGCAAAAAAATGCCTACATTTAGTCGTTTATTCAAAAATCAAATAATATATACGTGAAGTTATCATAATTGTAAACGCTGAAAATGATTATAAATAATTCACGTATAATACATATTTAACGTAGGCACTGCTTCCATATTTGTATGCACACAATATATTTATTTTGGCAATAAATAATTATTTTGACAATTATATTTGTGAAGTTTAACCCCAAACATGTATATCGAAATTTTTTAATATTATTGCAGACAGCAGATTGAACACTAGTTCTCTTGTATATACGGTTCGACGAACTAAAGACTTGTAAACAAATTTATAGGTATAGTTATAATTCAAGTTACACTCAACTAAAATCCATTATGATTTTTACCAACAAATATGTTTTAATTATATATATAACATTTATAATTTTAAAACGCTGAAAACTAAACCAGTAACCCTCTATCAACGAAACTAACAATTTCACAACGTTACTTCAACGAATATGTTCTAGCATGACAGATTTCAAAAATTAATTGTAATTTTTGCAGATTACATTTCAGATTTAATGGATCTTAAATTAGTATTATTTATTATATCTACGGGGTGTTATAAAAACAATGCTGTAATATATAGGTGGACAGATATACGGGATGTATGAGAACCAATGTATCATGTCACTTGGACGCGCATAAAGGTATAAACGTATAGGCGTAACATTAATCATTAGGTGGTGGGAACGTTTTAAATAGTGTCAGAGAGAAATGATTCCGAATCATATTTTCATTTTTCCCAAACACACTCATCCATCTTTCTCAACTGTTCACCCTCTCACCCGATACCCTTGATTCTGATAAATAGCACCGGATTAACTGTAAACACAAGTGCTGCCTGTTACACCCACCTCCGGCACCCTGTAAACTGATGAAATTGCATTATTTCCACCCTGAAATTACTTGTCTATGTTATTTTACTTTGTACAAACTAACACTTATATCTGAGATATTTAATACTGATTCAAGAATATTATGGGAACGGTTTTGTATTTTGGATTTGTCAATCTGTTTTTCGCGCATTATATTAACAGACCACATACTTTAACAAAATTTGGTTACATCGAATATTAATGCTTTAATATTTTAAAATTCAAGACTCCTAATTTAACTTAATATATGACCCAAATACGGAGCCTTCTTAGAAATCTTAAAAACTATTGTATACATCAAAAAATTATAATATTTTCGATGAAAAGATATTTTTCTTTACTTTACACATAAGGGGGAACAACAATGTGACGGTTTGAAAATAATGTAGACAAAATAAACAGATACATTTATTGTTTTGTTTTTGTTTTTAACGTATGCGCCTCTTCAGCGTGTTGTATGGTGTCAGTGTTGGTGGCCGATATTGCCATTTGTCTAGTGTACCTAAGCTAACTCTGTCTCCTTTCTCGGTGTTAATACATTTATTGCTAATTTATTACTTCAAAATAAAATTTATTGCTCCGGCCATTTTCCGAAAAATCGGGGCCTGCTGACTTAACATCAAGTTAGCAGGCCCCTATATAAAAAAAATTTAGACAAGAAAAATATAGATACATTTATTGCTATGTTATTGCTAATTTATTACCCCTAAATAAAATGTATTGTTTCAGCCGTTTTATGGGAAATCGGGGTCTGACTTCAAACATAAGCCGCGATTTACAGGGTTAGTCAATTTAAGGGTCCTTTCTATTTTATTGCTCGAGCAGAATGACTTCAAACTGAATTATGAAGCTATATATGGCTTTGTTTAAATTATTTTATTTTATTTTAGAACATAATCAAAGGAAATAGTGCATAATACCGCTGTCAGAGGCTCGAATTACAGGGTTAATCCTTTCTATATTTATATCATTTAGTTCAAACTAAAACATTGTTTTATGTGAAGTGTTTATAGCACACGGAATTATTCATGAGGAACTGGGTAAATGATATCAATATTATCTATGCATGAATTGTTAGTCAGTTTATTTTGTTTCAATTTTTACATAGCTCTGACAGCGGTATTATGCATTATTTTCTTTGATTAAGTTCTAAAATAAAATGAAATTATTTATACAATGCCATATAGAGCATCATAATTCAGTTTGAAGTCATTTTGCTCGAGCAATAAAATAGAAAGGACCCTTAAATTGGCTAACACTGTAAATCGCGCCTTATGTTCAGTTTGAATTCAGACCCCGATTTCCCAGAAAACGGCTGAAGCAATAAATTTTATTTTGGGGTAATAAATTAGCAATAAATAAGCAATAAAAAGGTGCATGATTTTCACTATGGTCTGCGCATGTGGCTCTGCCAGTTGGACAGAGCTATTTACATCGGATATTTCTTTCTTTTAATTTAACTTTTTTTTTTTTTTGATATTTAGTATCCTTTTTGGACAAGTGGCCACTATATCGCGAAAAAAAATAATTTTTTTTTTGTTAAATCCTACTTTCATCTAAAATTACATCTAGTAAGTAAGATTACAACCTGCGCTTCATCCATAACCATGACGATACCTCTTCTTTCAGCTGCCTCTGGAGAACGCAAAGAAAGGCATCAAGCTATTATTTTTTTGCAATACAAAAAATTCTGAAAAAACTTTGTTATATATCTTAATTAATGCAGCAAACCCCAGCAATCTACTCTTTCTAAGTTCAGAGAAAAAAAAATCGAGAAAATAAGCAATTTCTTCGGCCGTCACCGTGTTGTTCCCCCGTAAAGGTAAACAATTATAATAATTAGGAATTTAAATATTAATTTGAACCATTGCCTTCATTGTATACTTTTGAATTGTTTGTTTTCCGTCAATCATGGCGGCCTATATGCTGGGGTTATCTTTAAAATGAAAATACCATATATATAATAATGGATCATTCAGAAGAAATATAATTGTACCTATTCATTTTAAAATCATTTATGAAATTTTATTGAAATCACGGATTATTGCGTGAATCTTTGCGCCTGTGACCTCTCTACAGCATAAATTGTTGAAGATAAAATTATAAAATTTGAAACCAAGACCAGTATAGGGCCAGAAGGAAAACTTATGTTTGAAAACAATTACTTTTTTTTTCCTTTTTATATAATTCAAAAATGGTTTGAGTTTGAGAAAGACAGTCGAGTGAAGGTAATTCATAGGGCGAGTTGAAAGAATTTTTTCCATATGGTAGTTTTAATATATTTGAATTAAATTATATTTTCTTATAAAAATAATGCCTGCTTTCTCAAACAATAATCAGAAACAATCGGTAGCCGTAAGGATTTTATTTTTTTTTAAGAAAATGTGGCGTATATGCTTTAGAAATAATTTGTTTGATGAACTAATATTTCGTCGGTAATTATTTTAATTGATGAACAGATTGCTGTTGCATTTCACCGCAAAATAATTATAATGATGTTGCTGTTGCTGGGATAATGTGAATTTGCCATAATAGAATTATTTAAAACAAATATTCAAATTTTCAATTAAAAATTTCAACTGATTTTAAACTGGTGCACCTATGGTTTACATATGAATACAATACATATATGATAATATATTCACTCAGGCTATATTAACAATTTCAAATAACAAATTTCGCCTATAATTATTTTCAACTACATACTAGTATATAATTGAAGATTGAAGTAATATATTTGACTTGATAAATATCATACAAATTATTATATATAATAATATATATAATATTTATATATTATTTTAGTAAATGTACTTTGTATATTTACAATTTCTATAAAATGAATTGTTCTATTTGTAATAAAAGTTTACATTGATAGTTTGAGATGGGATGCCAAAATATTTTATCAAACAAATATGTATATAAATTTGTTTGATGCAATATAATAAGTAAAGATACAATATACCTATCTTATGGTGCAGTTCACGTCATTAATTTTCGAATATAATGTGGACAAGTACAGTGTGCCCTATATCTGCATCTTTATCAAACTGCAATGTAAAAAAGAAATACCCAGAAAATGATAATCAAAATTTAATAAATGTCAAAGGAACATATTTAAGAAAATGATATATTTTTAGCTCGTCGTACGATAGTACAAGACAGCTATAATGTTTGGTCATGTGTCTGCAACATTCTCGGATCAAAAAATTGTACTATGAAAAAGTGATTGTCTTGTCTCCCTGATTACAAAAATGTATATAACTTATATAAGTGGATTATGTCGCTCGCTCGCTCTCACGGTAGCTCGTCCGTAAGACCAACTTTGTGAACCTATCTCCAATGAAGGTACCGAGCCGATTATAATGAAATTTGATATACCGATAAAATTACTATTTTTTCTACTACTACTACTATTATTAAAATTAATGATTTCTAAGATATTTTATGTCGACAAAGTTTTTCCAAATTGTGAGCCCATAGGCTTAAAATTTTTTTTTTGATGTACATCAGACCGTGAACGCTATTTATAGGTGAAACGTCATGTGAGTAAAAGGTTTGGTTACAAACATTATATTTTCCCATACATTAACTATTTGCTTTCTATGATTTTATTAATAAAATTAGTAAATTTTCATCAAATAATTTTCAATAGCCTTGGCTAATTCTGAACCAAACGAAATGTTTATATGAATACGTGATTTTATTCTGGTATTGAGCAAAATAGAGTCATTTTATATTCTCAATATTAATAACTAGGGTCACCCGTGGGCACCGTGTGCCAATATAGTACACAGAATATAGGTCAGTTTTGATGGGTGGAGAATTTTCTTGTAATTTTCTTGTAAATCATAGTTACAATTTAAAAATAAGGGATTACCCTTACACGGTTTTTTATCTAACAGATAACAAACCTGAAGAAAATTAAATATACATAATTTTATATATTTTTCCTGCCAATCAGGTGTCTAAATATGTTTGAATTAACTCTTCAAGATTTTGTTTATTATTTAATTTATAACTTAATATATAAATTTATTTACTGCATCTATTTGTAGTTAAATATAATTTACAATGCACATTTAATATTATTTAAAAATTTGATGCATGTTTTTATTGATTTGTAAATGACTATGAATTATAGAATAAAATTAAATAATTTAAGATTTTGAAATTTGGACAGTTAATTAAAATTGTTAATAATCATTATTTGCATAAATGTATAAAATTGAAACAATTCATTCTGATAACAAAGTCGGAAAACGCGCGGTAACTTTGAAGTACTACTTGATGGCACTTCATACTGTAGGTGTTCAATGAAGTTAGTAAGCTAGCAAATTAATAGGAATCCCCATACCCGCTGCAATCATAGCTAAACAAGGTTTCGTCGAACCCTTAAAACTCCTTTATTACAACATTATAATGAATGAAATTTTTATTTTTCAGATTTTTTTTTTTTTTTTTTTTTTGCTCTAGGCTTTTCTAGTTTTCGATTTTCAATTTCTTGTTTAAATTTTTTTTATATTTACCCTATTTTCAAATGTTCATAGTTCTTATTGAGATGACAAATTGAAAAATTCAAAGCTATACAAGCGTACATTGACTATTTTTCTACCGGAATATTCTAAAAGTTTTATTCAAAAAAATGTATTAGCAAGTATTTTAAGGGTCAAACGAACGCTTCAGCTAGAGCGCTTCAAGTAGTAAATAGCATTGGCTCTTATAGCGCTACGATATTCGTGCGCTTCTCCCTTTACACCGACCTGTAAGGACGGGCAACCGTGGGGATTCCTCTTAAGCAAACAGATTTTGCTTGTTTCCCGCCAATTTCGGTAATTTTTGAATACGGCATCTGTCTTTGGCTGAAGTTTATAGTTTGAAGTATTTGTCAACATGAATAAAAAAATTTTGTTATCCGAATTTCTGAATGACGATGCCACGTCAAAAATAGTTGTACAACTGACTGTATTTATTTGCAGAAATTAATAACAATTTTTTTTATTAATACATAAAAATAATCAAGATATTAACGTTGATTTAATAAATAGATGGGTTTTGTCATTCTTAATTATTAAAAGGAAACAACAACTAAATTGACAGATGTACCTTAGTTATAAAATATTTTGCTGCTAGCAGATGTTAGTGAAATAATCCGCGCTAGCTTTGCTACCTCTTCAAAAATCTAATATTATTTCATAATATGTCTATTGCTTTTATTAAGTGTTGTAACTGCGGTATTACTGCGAACTGAATAATACAAACAATATTTTGTACATTTTTACACGTGCATTATTATTACACAAAAATCGGGATTAAAAATTTTCATGCGGTTTCTGTTTTCTAATTGAATCAATTATTCAAAAAATATGTGTATTACAAACCTTTTTACACAACACTTTCAATGATTTGACATTTGAATCGTTATTATTTTTGAATCAAATAATCAGCCTAGATTCCGAATTTTACAGTGCCACGGCAGTTTTGAAAGAGATAATAGGTCTTACACAATGGCACAATGTACACAACTCGATATGCATTTTGAAGATTCGGAATATATTTAAAAATTGACATTTGAATTATTCTGACGGATAACCTCTTATTGTGGTTAAGAGTCTTGCATTTCACCCTGGAGATCGTGAGTTCGATCCCCATCTATGCCAATTTGCATTTTTACAAAAAACACACTTACTCACATACAAACAAACAAACACACATACATTTCTGGGTAATTATATTAATGATAATAACATTGAAATTTAAAATGTTGTTGATAGATTGTTGGATGATTGCAACAATAAATTGTGTACTCTAACAATTGCTATCGGTTTAAGTATTGTATCTATTGCAATCGGGCTCGCCTGAAAGGCGAGCTGGAAGCACTGGCGCTTGCGCCAGTTCATTTTATATTTTAGGCTTAACGTAACTGTTTGAGGACCTCATGACGTCATGAATCTCTCCAACTACCATTGTTTTGAACCACACGATTTATAGTCATGACGTAAGCTGCATCATAAGTGAAATATATTGTATATAGTGTAGCAGTATACTTTCATCTCTCATTTTATATGTATATTGATGAATTGAGTAGGATATCTAAACTCGTCCTATTTCCAAGGTTATATTGGATCCAAGAATACCCCGTCGCATGCACAATTCGATCAGGTAAACCAGTAAGAGAAAACTATAAGTGCCTTTGCGTGACAGCAGATCTTTGTCACTCTATTGAAGTCATTTTGCGCTAATCATTTATTAATGTATAAAATATCACATATTTTTCTTATATATGACAATTGAATAATATTAGTTATATGTAGGTTATGGTTCAGCAATTTCAGCTGTCAAAAACAATAAAGTTAGTCGTAATACTACTTATCACAAAAATTTACAATGGAAAAATCCCGTATAACGAAATCTTAAAATTAATATATTATGTATCAAACTGGCTAAGGGTGGGCAAAAACGAGGGACATAGTGATTTAAGTAAGGTTTTAACAACTTAGATATGTCTTATATTATAATGCTGGAGTTAGATTTTCATTGTTATGATATTCGAGAAACTCTTAGTGAAGTTGTGTGGCGTTGCCAAACTTCACGGTACAATTCATGCAAATCCACGTTCTCTTTTTTCTTAAGTCCAATTGTTCTCTCACTCAAACTCTCTCTTTTGTCTGCAGAAATTGGATTTTCAGAATTAATACGGGCAGAAGTATAGTTTGAGTATTAGATTTTGAAGTAAGTGTAAATTGAATATTTCTCGTTGTGAATAACTGTTTCACGAATTGAAGCAATTGAAATAAAAAATGAGAGTTGCATGTTTTCATATCTAGTGATAAATATAACTGTTGCTTATTTATTTAGCAACCTTTCATCATGAATCAACTGTCCAATGTCCATTAGTATAAAAATACGCTATTGGCTCAATTGATAATCATACTAGTTTGGACAAATCAAGTCATATTTTTGCGAAAATTACTGTGTTTAGTACTATACTAAAATTATAAGCTAATATTTTCTATTGTGTCAAGTTGAATGGGACTGAGAATGATTGATCAAGTTAACTGGCGATTACACTGTTTTTAATTTCGCATTATACTACAATCGTTAAATTTCCTTTATACTATCGGAGACAAATTATTCAAACTTTGAATTGCTATAAGTATTCCTTCATCCTATACAAAGAGTATACAGAAAATGTAATAAAATTAATAAAATTTTATCTCCAACGTTGAATTGTTGTTTACTTTTACGTATGCCATAATAGCAAAATTAAATTCTATAACGCTGGCCAATGCTACAATCAAAACCTGCAATGAAATAACGAACGCAATTATGTATCTTATATATGCAGCCATATAGGAGGAGCATCACGTTGTATATCCTACATATGTGTGGCCATTAGCGTTGTATTACAGTTGTTATTTTGATTATATTATATCTAGTATGAGTTCGCTCTTTTGAATTTTGTTAATTAAACTTGTTACAAATATCCGCTCGTTGGTTCGTCCGCTGTACGAGCTAGCGAGAGAATACAAGATACCCGGAACTCTTGACTTGTTCGTAATTGTTGTTATTTTACGGTATTAAACTCTCTAGGCAAACTTATTGCTCCTATCATATTACAAACAATTAAAATATAGGAGTATAAATAACATATCATAAACTAATTCTTTGGTTATTTTGTTAAATTATAATTACACATCTATATATGGTTTAGCAATTCTCCAATTCAGAGTCTATTATGTAACGTTTGTAATTTATTTATTAGTTTTAAATTATACACCAGCTAAATGTTGTTATGCTCTGTAACATTCTTAAAATAGGGTTCTTTTCGCACATGTTTACTAAAATGTAATTACTACCGATCCGACAGCACCACTTTGGTACTACCACAATTAAATCGGCAACATGTAAACATCACGTTGATGAATGCTACATGTGATTGTGAGACAAGTGTTAACAGTCTGTTTTAAATGTAATATATTAAAAATATTTAAAAGAACAAACTTAGTTACAAGGCCTAACATATGCAAATTGCCATACCAATTAATACATCACAAGAATACTCTGACATGTTATTTTTGTAATTGATTCTGCTTTGTTTTCCTGTCAAAATATGGACAGGCACAAAACATATGATTGATTGAACTATATGCAAATCCATGGAAACTTAAATTAGATATATCAGATTTTCCGTAGCTGCTTTCTCGTAACATTTTATGAAGAAACTTTTCAATCAAAAGTTGTGCATAATATAATTATCTTTCATTATAAACATAAATATTTTTGGTATAAGTGCAACCTTTCTAAAATTATTGGAGTTAGAACAATAAATTCATGGAGTAAACATGCACTTTCGGTTTGAATATTCTTTTCAAAAATAGAAGGTGCATATCTAGACCATATGCAAGGCTTAAGTTTCAAGTTTCACAATTTTAGGTACGACAGGTTTGGCTCTAAAGCGTTCATGGACAGACAAACATACACACAGACGTCACTCCGAAAATAGTTACATTCGATTCAGGCAAGGTCAAACCGTGTACATCCGTTGAAATCTAAAGTTCGAAATTTTTCATGATTACGATACTTACTTATTACTTCGTAAATGAAAGTAAAAGTAAATAAAAAATATCTAAGAATTTTTTGTGTAATTTTTGGTTGATTTGATTATTATTGTAAGTGCAGTATTAAGAACGGCTCCAAATTATGGGCCCCTAAACTCGGAAAGTATAAATGCGATTTGATATAAATTGCGAGCGGATTCAAATGGGTTACCAAATAATGTGTTGTAAATTTGGTTGAAATCGCATTGGTACCTTCGGAGGAGTATAGGGCACTAAATTGGTCTTACGAACGAGCGATATAAGTAATATATATTTGGATACAGGATGACGAAACAAACACTTTTTGTTTTGGAAATGATTTTATCCAAGAATGTTACAGACACACGACCGATTGCTGTAGATCTTCTGTATTTCGTACGGCGAGCTAACAACGTTGTCCAGTTATTATAATTTAAATCTAGAGGTACTTTTTACTGTTGTCTTGTAAGCCAGAAACACACAGACATCATTGAGAAATTGTCATATCGCTATGTATAAATTAAAGTGTTTTGAGCACAAGAAAAAACATCAACCTCGTAACTCCGTCTTGAATCCTTAAATCCATTTTGACTATTTTCTCAACATAATAGTTTATTGATTTATGTTTCCCTGGAAAGAAAAAATATTTTATTTTTAATAAGAAATTTCAATTTCTTTTTCAGTATCTCGAAAACGACATGAATTAGAGAAAATGTGATTCTTATGAAAGTTATATTTCATGATCCCAATATATTCTTTATATGAGAGTAAATTGGTTCATTGAATATATCAGCATCTGTTTTGGAATTATATTTCTAAAAACGTATTACATAGTCGTCTAGAGTCAATAATAAACCGAGAGAATTCTTAACTAAATATGTGTCCATATTGGAGCACCATGCAACCACGATAATAGTAATAAATTGCAAGTATAATTGTCTGTACGCAATTAACTTGGATTCGCACACACCAACCGCATATACGATCGCCTAGTCTAGGATTATTACCAAGTGAGTTCGGTAGAACATACCGCAAGAATATAAACACAGCAACTATACGAGACCTAGACGAATCCGATTTGTGTGTAATTATACTAGAATGTGCAAGTCAAACCTAATTCATAATTGAATCGTTTAAATAAATATTCGTGTTTAAATAAGGTGATGTAATGTTTTTCTCCTATTTTCTAATTAGTGATAGAACACGCCACGTAGAGAGAGGCCATTCGGTAAACAAGAATTCGCGCAAATAGGGGCTGTGTTTTCAGCGAATGTACTATATGCACCTAGTAAAGTTGTTCGATTGCCGTTCAGTACATGTATGTACATACATAGTTTGCAATTTAATTCTGCTGTTAGTTTAGATTTATGAATCCACGTTCAGCTGGGAATTACACAAAGTGCATCAGTATCGACATTGCATTCACTCCCATACATTATTACTTTCGTATATACCATTCATCGGACTTATCGAATAATATAACAAGATCTATTTTAATTTCCTTACGATAAAAGTTTGAAAACAATATATGTAAGTATATAAACATACGGTTATATATGATGAGGCATCAATTCAATCAGACAAATCATATTATACTTTAGGGAAATTTTAGGGATTACGCTTAAACAGCGTCAAACACTGCTCTGAAGTGGTCTCACGGTTGCGCTTGTTGTCCAGAGTGAGGCTAAGTACTTGTCGGACAGCCCTCTATATATATATATATATATATATATATATATATATATATATATATATATATATATATATACATATATATATATATATATATATATATATATATATATATATATACATATATATATATATAAATATATATATATATATATATATATATATATATATATATATATATATATATATATATATATATACATATATATATATATATATATATATATATATACATATATGTATATATATATATATATATTTCATATATCATTCAACAATATCCACAATCAAGAAAAATAAAAAAAGATAGACTCCTGTTCAATGCAAATGTCCTGGAACCTAAACGCGTGAGAGCATCCACTCAAGAACAAATCGGACAAATCGCTCAGCAGTTCAAGATACCTACTTTCAATTGCTCGGCGAGTCTAGTTCTATGTTGCTTGTTAGCTATAATAACTACATATACTACCTTTCATTCAAAATAAATATTATTTTATTTAATAGTTTGTTATCATTGACATTCGTTCTTATATGTAGTCAGAATCTTAATAATATGAAAGAAAATATGAAAATAAAAGTATTTATGAATTAGGTCGTTTTGAGCGTCGTCCAGTTATTACGACGTAAAGTCGCCGGTCCCTTGACCGTCGTTTATCCGGATTCTACTGTGTGTATATATATAACATTCAAATTAATATCCTCTTTCATAAAATTAGACTTGCAAAAAAATCAAAATATCTATTAAAACTCACCAATGACAGTGAGGTTATATCTGAAACTTCTTGTTTGCGTATTGCGGAAATCCACTCGGCACCTGTAGACACCTTCGTCATGGCGTCGGATGTCGTCTATAACGAGTTGTGCAGGCTCGGACACCGTCCGGAAGTACGCACGAGAGCCGAACACTTCCGGGGCCGACCAGTGTCGCGCCTGCGACAACGGTTTGCCGCGTACATCAAAACTGAAACAATGAAAAAAAAACCAGTTAATTTGTAGCTCCCTAAAATTTAGTATAGGCAATGAAAAAAAAATCAAATGTTATATTTATAACTCGACCAAAGTATGATCTTCAAATGTGTTTGTGTTGATTGGCGATAATATGACGAATCAAAATTTTTTTAAATCGTATTTAAAATTTAAATATAAATTCATAGTATTTGGAAATAAATTTAAATTGGAAGTGTATCATCTATTAGAATTACTGACAAATATTACTCGCCAAATCAATCTAGGTACTATAATTTCTTCCTAATGACCAGGCGCAGACCCGAGACAGTAGTACAAAGTTAAGGGTATTCAACTTCCTACTGCTACTAGTAGCAACTAAAAGAAGTTAAATTATTCATTCTGCATATATAGAATAAAACAAATAAATACATTTGTTTTGCGTGTGTGTGTGAACATACGTGTAATAATATCCAGTACATACATTAGACCCACTGTATCCATTTCATATAATAGAGACTCTGTAGTAACATTAGCTTGGAATGGACTTGTTCAAACTAGTAAAATTTGTTGTTATAGTCACTTAGAGCCGTGAACCGCCATCGTAAAATGAACTTATTTTACGAGTTTTATTTTCAAACGTAAATTTCCGTTATTTTCAGGGTACTGACTGTAAATTTTACTTAAATTCTCGTTAAAGTAAATAAGTGAGTACGCTCTAAAATAAGACAATTTATAACGTTTTTTAATGACGTTGAATTTGTAAACTTCAGAACCATTTTGGATATTTACATAAGTTTTCATAAATCCCCAATGTCACATATTTCTAATGAGCTTTATAAGAACATTATTAGGGAAACTGATATATCTCTATACGATATGGCTGCTGTTAACTTTTATTTTGGTATTACATCTTTTAAATTAACTAAAGTTTATTTTGCATAAATTGATTAATTCCTATAATTGTCTACAGTATTTGGTAATGAATTGCCATAAATTGTTTCTGTGGCTAATGCAAAGATGGTCATGGTCGGTCAAGTGCATACTATTAAGTTTACGAGTAGGTAATATGGCGATCAGACATATGTTACTTGACAAATGAGCCGTCATCGGCCACACGACCAACCACTAACTAATAGCCTCATTCTGCAAGATGCCCGTTAGTAGTGACCCGCGCATCACAAGATTAGGCTATGAATCAAACACACACACATATATATGCCGGCGGAGGCATTAGGAACTAGCGTCGATGACCAACTCGGACAACGGATTTTTCACTTTTTATTACTTCAGTAAACGCTGCGTCGAGATCTCCTATCTAAGAACACAACTATTCACTACAATAGTGTAATCAGTGATCTAAATCTCGTAGTTGGATCTTCTGACTAGGCACCATGGCAAAATTGGTTTCGTTACTCGTCGTGCGGCGAGAAAATAAACTTTTAAAATAAAGATTATTGATTTTATAAAAAAAAACATTTTTATATTCACTGCTTTATAAAAAGAAAATGCAATGATAGAGCTATCTAAATAATTATAGCTTTGAATAGGCTTACTTACTATCAGAATACAAGCAGGCGTACATTTTATATTATTCTATAGTGATAAATTTTGCTTATTTTGGCTGAAAAAAACATTTCTTGGATTATTTATTATAGATACTAAGTTATCAAAATAGGCGTATTCCTTTCTAAGGTACAATTAGCTCAGCTAAACTGCTTTTACGTAAATGAACTTTGATTTTGTTTTGAGAGAAATTGCAAATCAATTCAGTTTCACGCAAATTGAAACTGTTCTAGGCGTTGAAAGGACTAATATAAGGACCAAATATTGATTACGTTAAGACGTTAAAATTGGTCCAGTACCATCTAAGAATATGCTTCCACAAAGTTGGTCTAATGAGCGACCGACATACATCCAATATATGAACTATATACATATTCGAAATTTGGAAGACGTAAATCAATTCCTGTGCAAATAAATATTGATTTTGAGAATATTATAAAAACATATCCTAAAATTATAGATCCGACGAGTAAAAAAATAAGTAAACCCTTATATTATGATTACATTACATGTTTTACGAGAAACCAGAAAACAAAGGCAGAATCCATTCAAAAGCTTTAAGGTGCTGTATATTACAGTATTAATTTCAAAATTACCTTGCTTCCACATTCCTACGTTCAAAATAGTAACAATTGACGACTAGATTACACAAGCACACGATGGAAATAAAATTTGATGTCGGGACCGATTCCGCGAAATATCCTATTCATATCAGCCAACATTCAATTCGAAAATGCCCAGTGGCCATACGAAATTTGCATGCAACAAATTCCATTGTAAAAGTATATAAGTATGGTCGCCGGTCGCACATTATATTTTAGTATGGCCGAGGTTAATATCAGACACACTAGCATGCAAATTGATACCAAAGGTATATGGAGAAAACGATCATGGAAAATTCTAAAAACCGAATGTTTACTCGATGTATACAACATAACTGATTTACATGTTACATTTTTCGTATGTATTTCACCGGATGTATGTCGGTCGTTCGCTCGTTCGACCAACTTTAGGGAAGCAACTCGTCAGATGATACTGGAGCGAATTTAACCAAATTAAATATTCATGTAATTTAAGTGCCAATGGGGCCTAAAGAATTCTGTGTCTAACAAATATAGTGCCTAAATACCATAGCCCTTATAGTTCCGAGTTTAACAGGCACAAAAACGAAGTCTCCCTTAATATAAACCATAGAATTTTATTGAATATATTAAAAAAATGAACAAAATACATGAGATTTTTTGTTTGGACCCAAAATTATTAATAATCATTCCGGTCAATTATTTGATTATTATTTTGAGAAACTGTTTACAAATAGATTTCTGCAGAGAAAAGCTTTGTTTATAAAAATGTTTTGATTTTCATCTTTTATGTTTATAAAGCACATCAAATGCTAAAGGCTTGCACCTTCATTTATGTTAATTTAATTAAGTATTAAGATATAAAATTCTCAAGACTTGTTGCCGAGTAATTTCGTAAAAACCTATTATTTGAACCTTTCTGTCAAGATGGCGGTCGAAAACTTGTATTTCTCATCAGGATCACTATTTGAAGAACATATCAATAATTCATTTTTACCCCACCTTTTGTAAGACAAATACACCTACTGACTGGCCTATAAGGTAGTAGCAGCGATTTGCGGATTGCGGAAAACATATCCGCAAAAAATATGTTTTCTAGTCCCCCATGGAAATGGAATTTTTAAAAACATTCTTCGGATTTTCTGTTTATTTAATAGGCTAAGCTGGCCGTTAAGCTGGAAAATGTACTTAACCACATTTTAGTTAGTAAAATAGTTCGATTGACCGAATAGAATCTTTATATCATAACACATGACAATGTGCATAATGATTTCTGTATAATGAGGTGGACAAGGAGGTAACGACTAGCTACAATATTACATTGTTTATAAATGTACATTGTGCTATATATATAATGTAATTATAAAACTAATTGTAATATGTACTATTAACCCATAACTATCCTGATTTTCTCATTGACACATTAAATGAATGCGCTATATCTGAGTTCATCGCAATAACAAATGTCATAAATCACAAAGTGTACATCTGAATGTTTAAATATATAATGCCAAGCCAATAATGATACACATTAGAAATTCAGAGGAAGAAAAAAATACTTTTCATTTTCGAGTAAAGAAGCATCGAAATCTATGATTTATCTGGACCTGTGGACTACTCCATCATAAATCCAGTAATAACGAAATAGTATTATACGGGTATCGTATGCTGCTAAACGATTCACAGGTAAGTACTAGCCTAAAAGTAAGGGATTTGCTAACACTCTGTTGTTCTTATTAAATTGTATTTTTATTATTTCCGTTTTATTTTTACACTGATGTTCTACAATTCTCTTAAATGTAACACATACGTAGACGCCATTTTTCCCACATTCTTGACGTCTTACAAACAGTGGTGTTAACCTGGTAAAAAAACAATTGCCTTTCATACTAAGGACATAACATCCCGACCGCCTTGAAAAACTGCTTTTAACATAAATCTAAATATATTATTGTCTTAATTATTACACATCGTGTCCTCATTAATCGTATTAACTGGCAAAACACATATCTTCCTTACAGGCCTTTTAAATTCACCCCTTGCACCTTGCACTGTCACTACGCGCACTGTTCATCTTCCTGCCAACGCACAGTGGAGTATTTACCCCGAATACCTGGCCAAAACCCCTTAAACCACTTCTGTTGATACCAAAACTGGTACTTGGGGGTTTTTGGGGTCGCTATTCACGAATCTGTTATCAAAATTAGAAAATTCAAAATGGCCGATCCAATATGGCGGATAAAATTCTAAGAAATGCTCCAATTTGCATAAAAATTTGTACACGGAGGTATTTTGGGTTGTCGATTACGAATCTGATATCAAAATTAGGAAATAAAAAATGGCCGATCCAATATGGCGGATTAAAGTTCTAAAAAATGCTTTAAATCTGTCTAATAATTAGCTAAGGTGGTTCCTTTGGTCACTGATCCATGAATCTAGTATCAAAATTACAAGATTCAAAATGGCCGATCCCATATGTTGGATATAAATTAAAAAAAAAAAAACTTTTATTTTAATAGTTCAAACGACTGGAAATAAACAAAAAAGCGATGTTGGGTGTTTGTTTATTGTATGTGAATGTTTTAACATAAGTAATCATGAGTTATATTATTAATAGATAGGTGTAGCGACAGCAAATGAGTTCCATTATTTAACTAATGGTCAGAGGTTCGAGAGAAAATGCTCAATATTTTTGGTAAATTATATTATTCAATAATCAATTAAATATATTACATAGATTGACAAATTCAGCGACGAGACGTAATAATCCATACAATAGCGATATTAATTTAAATCCAAATCGATTTATCAAATTTCGATCCTCCATATTGGATACGCCATTTTGAATTTTGAAAAACTGATTTCAAATTCGGATTCTCCGACCTCAAACAAGATACCCTATGAGACCCACGCACAATGAAATTGTGATTGTGTATATGTTATTTGCGCGTATATGTATCACTGATAGTGATGGGGTTAAAATCATTGCCAAAAATAAATGTGTATACATGGGTGGAATTTTTTTTTTGAATCAGCTAAAGGAACACCTCTATTTTTTATTTGTGTAAGAGTTGTTGCCCGACATGGCCCGACAACATTACGAAAACACTATTTTCTGTACAAGTACAATGCCATTCAACTATTTTATTAATAACCTCAAATAAAATGACACAGAAAACGAATTTATATTTATAAAACAACAAACTTTATATTGTATATAATACTATTTATACCTTCTTCAACATTTTCCAACATTTTGATTCCAGAATTTTACTGCACACTCACACAAATTGGAATAGTTACTAGGGACTGTAAAAACAACAGCGCGGCTACAGTAGCAAATGCAAAGAGGTGCGGTTCGCGCAAATGCTCAATTTGAATTGTTATTATTACAGTTAGGGCAGCGAAATGTGTTGAGTAGTGTGGTAAATTTATCGAACTATCTTAAAAAAAATATGTTGGATTTTTTACGATAGTTTAATTTTTCGACTTTTGGCCAGGTTTTACATAGAAATACTCCACTGTGCAACGGCCAAACTCTCGTTCTCAACGAGGCTAATACCTGTTCGCAACCACAGTGTAATGGTCGTAGATGTTCATATCGTATTATTAGCTGTGTCACATAATGGTTTGGTGGCAACACATAAGGATGTTTTTGATTGATTGGCAGGTTTGAGTGTTTTAATCACCCTCCCACTCTAATCAACCCATTTTCGTCTAAAAATGGATTTAAATTTCGTAATTTACTCTTTTGGCTTACCTCATGTGCTTGTTTCGGACTAATTCACTCCTGACGGAAAAATTCTCCCTGCACGAACAAGATTATCTGCTGTTGTGCCTTGCTTAACTCGTTACTTGAAAGGCTTCCTCGGTTTCTTTCATACTTCGCTTGTGAGTTGCGAATAAATCTCATGATAAATGCCATTACTCGTAGAAGTTTTGTATAAGACGATTATTTTGTCAACAAATTAAATGTAGCTTACGTTGTGAGTAAAGCAACTTTTGGTTTGTGTTCTTCTTGCGTTTGAAACTCTTGCAGTCTTTCCTGATCTGGCAATTGCTCTTGATTTAACCAACTCGGTCCTCGCCACCATAATTCATTGGTCTGAAGTTCGTCAGCTGGTTTTCCTCTCGATATGACGTTTGCAGGATTTTTGGCGCTATTAACATGCTGCCACTGGCCTTCCGTCGTCAAAGCTTGTATCTCCGCCACTCTGTGTGAAACGAATATTTTCAATAAATTAGGCTGTGTTCTAATCCATGCTAGGGCAATTGTGGAGTCTGACCACAAATACACGTTTCTGTTTCTGGTTGTTAAAGCTTGTTTCACCGCTTCTAGTAATCTTGCTAATATCACTGCTGCGCTTAACTCTAATCTCGGCAATGTTATTGTTTTTAAAGGCGCTACTCTAGCCTTTGCGCATAGTAGTCTAGCAGATACTTGGCCGTCATGGTTTCTGCTACCAACATATACACATGCCCCGTAAGCTTCGTTTGACGCATCGCAAAAGCCATGAAGATCCACTTGTTGTTCTGCATTTTCCAAACTGACGTTTCTTGGTACGCTAATAGTATTTATATGTTCCAGTGAATTTGAGTAGTTTATCCATAAGGTATAAATTGATTGCGGCACTGACTCGTCCCAATCCTGCTTTAATTGCCCCAACCTTTGTAAAATGATTTTTGCCGTTATGATTACTGGCCCCAACAGTCCTAGCGGGTCAAAAATTGTTGCTATACGAGATCATATACTTCTCTTTGTTATCCTTTTGTTGTTTTGCAACTTAATTGTGTATTCAATAGTGTCCCCCTTTGAATTCCATAGCAAACCCAATGTTTTTAGTCTTTCTTGCTTGTCAATCACAAGCATATCCTGCGCCTTGTTGTCAACATGTAGATGTTGCAAGATGTCTTCATGATTTGATCTCCATTTTCTTAACGGGAAAGTAAATCGCTCAGCTGCGTTTGCAGTTCTATAGCGCCTTGCAAGGTACTTGCGCCAGACAATACATCATCCATGTAGAAATCTCTTTCTAGAGCGACTCTAGTTTGCGGAAACTGTGAACCTTCTTCTTGTGCCAGCTGTCTTAAGGTTCTTGTTGCTAGAAATGGTGCTGAGGATGTTCCATATGTAACCGTATTTAGCGTATAATATTTTAAGACATCGCATGAATTTTCCCGCCAACAGATCATTTGCAATCGTCGATCATCTGCTCGTATTAGGATTTGTCTAAACATCATGCAAATATCCGCTGTTATTACATAGTTATGCAATCTAAATCTCATAATGATGCTTACTAAATCTTCCTGAATGGTTGGACCGACAAGAAGTTTGTCGTTTAATGATGCTCCAGTGCTTGTTTTGAATGACCCATCAAATACGACTCTTAACTTAGTTGTTAAGCTTTCTTGTTTGATAACTGGATGGTGAGGTAGATAGAACCTGGTTCCCTTTGCCTCTTCTTGCTTGTTGTCGACTTGCGTCATATGTTGCATTGACTCGTACTTCTGCATAAAATCAACGTATTGTAATTTCAATTCTGGCTCTCGCTCAAGTCTTTTCTCCAAGTGATGGAAACGTACTTGCGCGCCATTTAATGAGTCTCCCAGAATGATGTTTTCTCGTCGCGGTAGACTAAACACGAAACGTTCTTCTTTGGTTCTACTAACTGTTTGTGTGAACTCTTCTTCGCACCGTGTCTCTTCAACCGAAAGATGTGGCTTGATGTTGACTTCTTCAGTTTGCCAAAACCTATCTAATCGATTTTCTAATGACGAATTTATCGAATGATATGCGAGTACTTCGCCCTTTCCTTGGGTGTTTGGATGACTGGTTCCTGTCACCACCCAACCTAGCTGAGTTTTCTGCAATATAGGCTGACGTTGTCCTAACCTTATTTGCCCGATGCATAAGAGGTCCCAGAAGATGTCCACTCCTATTAATAATTCTATGTCGCTGGTAATATGGAATTCTGGATCAACCAGAGTAACATTTGCTGGGATGTTAAAATTGGTTCGATTGATCCATATCTGTGGTAGTGATTCCGTGATTTTAGGTAATATTAAACAGTCTAAGTTTGCCGTATAATTATTAAATCTTGATTTGATCTTAACCTCAACCCCCTTCGTAATGTTTATGAGTGAGTGGTTTATACCATGTACAGATAACTTGACGTTTTGAGTTCGCAGCCCTAACTTGTCTGCTAGTCTTTTCATGACGAAACTCGTTTGCGACCCGGAGTCTAACAACGCTCTAGCCTTGTGAGTGCGGCCATGTTTGTCGATTACTTGAACTACTGCTGTTGACAAGATGACCTCGTAATCACCTTGTTGCGCAAAATGATTTGTGACTATGTTAGATGATTGCTCTTTGACGTTTGGGTTTTCTCGATAATTTACAACTGGTTATTGCTCCCTGTCTAGGTGGAGTAATGTATTATGTTTTCTACTACATTTCTTGCACGTTGATGTCGACATACATTCACGCGCATAGTGAGCAGCCCTGAGACAATTGAGACATAGGCGTAATTCCTTGATCCTTGCCGACCGATCTGCAACAGGCATTTTTAATAGTTTTTCGCATTTGAATGTGTAATGCGATTCGTTGCATACTGCGCAGTTTTGTGCTACCGCTGCCAGTACTACCCTTCTTTGCGTTGTTGTTCGTGTTGCTTCTGGCTTGGTAACCTTCTCCGTCATTTCCAAGATTTGACATCGTTTGGATAAAAAGGTTATAAGATCTTCTAGTTTTGGTTTTCGATGTGCCACACTTTCTCCCATCTCGCCTTACCAATCTCGTCTTGTTCTTGTATCTAGTTTTGTAGCCAACAAATGAATTAAGTTGGTATTCCACTGATCCACCGGTTCTTTCAACGCTTGTAAGGCTCTCATATGTCTTTGAAAATTATCTATTGTTTGTCTTATGCTGATGTGTGTTTCTTTCATCATGACTGGAATGTCGAATAATGCCTTAATATGTGTATGTATGATGATTCTCCCGTTTTGATACTTGTCTTGTAACAATTTCCATGCTATCGTATATTTTTCGTTTGTTGTTTCCAACGCACCTAGCAGTTGTAGTGCATCTCCTTCTAGAATGCTTTTTAGATAACGAAACCTTTCGATATTTGTCAACGATTCGTTGCTGTGAATAGCTGACATGAATGAATCCTTGAATAGTAACCATTGCGTGTAATCGCCGTTGAATCTTGGTAGCGTTAACACTGGTAATTGTACCTTATGACTTGTGTTGGTAACTGACGTACTTGTTCTTGATTGCGTACTAATAACACTGTTTTGCTCACCTTGCTGTATGATGTCTCGCACCCTTGCTACGACTTCGTAATATATATCTTCAAATCCGCTTCTGACCTCTTCGGCTTCTGGAGTAACATTGATATCTAATTCTTCGATCTTCGATTGAATTTCGTCGAATTTTTGCCATAATTCTTCTGTCTTTTCTAATCGTAATTTCAGTTGAGGCAGACTGCCATCTACCGTGTCGAAACCGTCAGCGTACGTACGAAAATTTGATAATGCTGCCTTGACGCCCCTTCGCTTATTCTTTAATTGTTGTTCTTCTATTGTAGGATAAACAGGATGGGAAATTGAAGATTCACTTACCAGTTTTCCTTGCCTTGATTGTTGAACGTAAATCTGTTGCTGATGACGTCACCTGGTTGTTCTTCAAGATGGTGTAGCGCACTGGTGATACTGGATACCCCACTAAAACACGTGCCCTTAGAACTCGATGATTTCTTGAATTTTCTTACTACGGTTGCGTAGCGTGCTGGTAGTTTTGTATACCCCGCTAAACACGTGCCTTTGGAACAAAGATGCTTTTTTTACCTTATATCACTGACACATAACTGTGCACGTTGCCAGTAATACAATCCGGTTCGAAAGACCAAACTATGTTGTTCTTATTAAATTGTATTTTTATTATTTCCGTTTTATTTTTACACTGATGTTCTACAATTCTCTTAAATGTAACGCATACGTAGACGCCATGTTTTCCCACCTAATTGACGTGTTACAAACAGTGGTGCCAACCTGGTAAAAAAAACAATTGCCTTTCATACTAAGGACATAACACACTCTTTCAGAAAATATATCCAATTTTTGCACAACATTACGCTACGCCTCCATTTCAGAAAGATTTATCAGGTGTAGATATATGTATATATATATATATATATATATATATATATATATATATATATATATATTATATATATATATATATATATATATATATATATATATATAAATATATATATATATATTATATATATATATATATTTATATATATATATATATATATTTATATATATATATATATATATATATATATATATATATATATATATTTATATATATATATATTTTTATATATATATATATATATATATATATATATATATATATATATATATATATATATATATATATATATATATGTATATATATATATATATATATATATATATATATATATATATATATTTATATACATATATATCATCTGCAGGATTTTCATATTGTTAACCTAATGACAATAAAAAAATATTAAATATTACAATTTTAAATTTAAAAATTTGTGGTAAAATTTATAAAAAATTGTAAGATTTTTTATTTCTATAACATTTTTTCAAATTGTTACCAAAAAGCCATAATATTTAAAACCGCTGCTCGCATCGCATATATTACTGGTGCAAATTTAATAAGCATGTTCAATAGTTTTGGGGTGATAGAGTTGAACAAGTAAAGATTGTAGATATATGGTTGGGGTTGTAATCAGGAGGTGACGAAAGGCCGTGGCGTGGATACTGAAGTGGATGACGTTATTGAGCCAAGACTATCGAATCGAGAGCGTTGCGATCCAAATCAAAACAAATGTACATTAAGCGACGGACCAAAGCCTTAACATGACCATTAGTGCCAACGATGAAACACCGGTTTGGCCGTAGCCCACATATTTATAGATCACATTTTATGGTAACGCAAACATTTTTAGTTAGTCTACAGTATGTACTAAACCAATTCGAACAAAATTTGGTACATATATAATCTGAATGCAAAATTCGTGTCGATCTCATTTTAAATATTAGTTAGTAACTTTTGCAAGAAATTTTAATGTTTTAAAATTTTCAAGAAACAACATAATATTTTGAATTGCATAAATTACCTTAAGGATTAACTGAAAGGTCATATATAAAAATTATTATTAAAAATAAAGAGGTAATTGGTTTGATTGTTGTTTCATTTTTTTTTTCAACTGAAAATCCTTGTAAAATATCCAATATATATTAGTGGTAGTAATTATGTTTTCTACTTACAATTAATAAGAATTTTAAAAAAATCGCTGACATTGCTTATGTATAGGTACCGGTGTCTATACTTAAGAACATATTTATAAACAACCTCCAAAGCTTTATCGCGTAACAACAAACTTCTACTTCTCTGTAGACTTGAAGTACTGCTGGTATGATAATTCCACACGTATTTGTTAAATACCGCTTCGCATAATGTTGCTGAAATATCGACAGATCTAAGGGTCTTGTGCGAAACAATATACGCGTAATAATACATTTCCGTTTTTACCATAATAATAATACCTACGTTAAACGTCATAACTCACATTGTACACAATTGAATGGCTATGGAATGAGTTGGGAGAAATAGGGTATTATTAAAGCCGTAATAGATTTACCCGAGCAATTATTAACATTGTGTAATATTAGTATACCAAAATGTTAAGGTGCGAGTGAGATAAATACCGGGCAATGCTTTAAGTTCCACAAGTTCTTCACGTAAACTCAACACATGATATTTTATGTAAAATCGTATTATGACTCGTTATTAAATCACAAAGAGTGTATTCGCCGTACAACAAGTATAAACTGGGCCACGAGGGGAAGACAGGGATGAGAGTGTGTGTCCTTAAACCATGTTGCATATTTATGACCGTCGGCGTAGCAATATTGAAGAAATTTGTAGTTTGCTCTAAGTGCAACCTGTCCCTACATGTATTGTCGTATCTTAAAATGTGCGCTTAGGAATTTATGAGCAAGAAGCCACCGAGCGCCGCGCCGAAGGCACGAGCCGCCAGCTCAGATGAACAGACGCTATCAAATTATTAATTTCAATGTGTGCAACAGTGATGTATGCGCAAGAAAGGAATAACACGTTGCCAGCAAAGCACCCCGTTACTTATTAAAATTCAAATTCTTGAAGTGCCTAACAATTGACTTTCTACACTTACAATACAAATTGTTGAAATATTCTCACATTTTCATATTCTTATCCTGGCATGTGTAATAGTTGCCTTTATAATTTTTGAAGAGAAAGTATTTATAGCCTGAATATTTTAAATGGAAATACACGTTTTGAGGTTGCCTGAATTTTGGCATATAAAAAAAATGTACCCCGGTAATATATTTTGTAAAAATTATTCAATGAATAACAGATATAAAATATAAATATAATTTTTGATAAAATATTAATTTTTGATAAAATTGGCATATTTAATTTACTAAATAAGTGTTATATTAAATATTTAAAATATTGAAATTAGGGTTAATCGACGCATTTTAAAATTCTCAACAAGATTTGTCGATATATAAGTATATATATATATATGTAACAATAACCTCCAAATATCATTTATACATATATATATATATATATATATATATATATATATATATATATATATATATATATATATATATATATATATCTACACCGGCTATCTCGTATTTGGACACACCCATTATAATTATGACGGCGTTGATAAGAAGAGTCAACGAAATCAGGATTAAACAAATTTATTACAAAATAAAAAACGGAACTTAACTAGGCTTAACGCCAATATAAAACTAAAATAATAAATTATAAAATAAATTAAATAATTAAACAAGGAAAAGGATACGGGGATACTCTACCCGGTATCTTGATGACGGAGTACTTTAGACTAGATGGTGCGTCTGCGCCAGTTCTCTTGGGTGAACGCCCTTCCGACTTCTTCTGTAGAGTATCCACTCCAAACGAAAACCAAAGGAACATATAAACGGTAGAATAAGAAATGAATAACGGTAGAATAACGAATGAGAAAGCGGAACGATAATCGAGATTAGCAGCAAAAAGTATGATGACAGATAAAAATTCTATAATCAACAACCTCTATAAACAAAACAAATTGCAACGCATGCCAATAAATTCTAAAAACGTGACACGCCGTAAACCAAAAAAAAAAAATTAACTAGATAAACTTTTCTTTTTTACTTTAAACCAGGGTATCGAAACAAGCCAAGTACCTAGAAGATAAACAAAGACATGTGGAAAAAAAATTGTGGAACATAAAAGTGGTTATCATTTTTAACAAGCTGTAAAAGTAATTTGATCCCAAGTCTTTTGATTAGGAAGATAAAGGAAATTAAAATTAGAAGAAGGAAATGGAAGATCAACCGGTTTGGAGTTGTGCCGAAATAAGGGACGGTCATTCACTAAACGGTTTTTAAAATATTCTGGTTTGCAAATGGGGCAAGTTCGAACAGTAACGTCGTGTTTTCCATATCTAAAGCAAAAACGTTGACGTTGTTCCTTGCACTCGTTGTAACGATGATCTTCATTCTTACAATTCCAACAGGATATCTTAACGGCCAAAGTGACGACACGTGAAGGTATGGTATGAGGCGAGAGAGTAGAAGGAGATATATTTCGATGAGCTTTATAAGGGATACTGGCACTAGTAGAATTAGAGGAAAGGCGTACGGCTTCAAGACGCTGACAAATTTGATTCAACTGCTCAATTGACGTTAAATTGTGAGCAGCTAAATGTTCTGCGTAGTATGGAGTCAAGTTAAGCCGGATAGTACAAATTTGTTTTTCAATTGATGTGCTTTCCGACAAACGAGAAAATAGAGTTTGCATTACGACAATAAACTCGGTAGGTCGTTCCGTCGGATGTTGCTTTCGCGATAAAATTTCTAGCCAAAGAAGGTGCTCATAGTCAACATGCTGATATTGGGTTTTCAGGCAAGCGACAAGATCATCCCAGGTAGATACCGACCCCTTAATTGTTCGGTACCACAACAAGGCAGGACCATCAAATAGATCGCTAGCACCATTTACTAAAGCATTTTTTTGTTGCAAATCTAGCAACCCGAAGTTCTTCAATTCTTTCGAGAAAATCTATAACAGACTCATTTCCGCTAAAATTAACTCCCCATTTGTAAATTGGTACAAGCTTAGAAGGAAGTGGAGAAACAGGAGAGACAGAACGGTAGAATATCGAATGAGAAAGCGGAACAATAATCGAGATTAGCAGCAAAAAGTATGATGACAGATAAAAATTCTATAATCAACAACCTCTAAAAACAAAACAAAATGCAACGCATGCCAATAAATTCTAAAAACGTGACAATATATATATATATATATATATATATATATATATGAATCCAAGGCAACATAAACAAGATATTTATGATTTTACGTAGCTTTTTTCTCGTAACTGATACATTTTTCGAAGAAACTTTTCAAACAAAAATTGTGCTAAATATTTACATCTTTCATTATGAGCATAACAATTTTAGGCATAAGTGCAGCTGTTCTTGTTTCTACGATAGAGATAGAAAAAAAAGTCATTGATTAAACATGCACTTCCGGTTTGAAAATTCTTTTCAACAATAGAAGGTGCACATCTAGTGAATTAAGTTTGAAGTAACATCTTTAAGTTCGACAGTTTTGGCTCTAGAGCGTTCATCCGATGAAATCTCAAGTTCGTAATTTTTTATGATTACAATACTTACTTATTATATCGTAAAGGAAAGTAAAAAATCTATTTCAGTACAAAATATACTACTACTTACCAGTAATTTAATAATATGTACCAGATTGTGAAGCAGTGACACAAACACTTATGGAAATGCTGGCTAAATTAAAATTTTCTTATTGACACAATTCAAAAATAGCTAAATGGAACCCATTTAAGTCTATAATAAGATATCTATAACATCTATAACAACTAGAACTCTTTATTTATAAAAATGCAAAATGGTATAGGTCGATAATTTTTAAGATTTTCAATTTCGAAATTGCTTTATTATTATAATTACAAACAAATACTGGCCATTTTTGAACACATAGCTGGGGAGATCTTCGTGGCCATAACCATTAATTTTTAGGTCGTCGTATGATAGGACAAGACAGCAAATAGTGTTTGGTTATGTTACAGACACGTATCTGTAACATTCTCGGATCTAAAAAAATTACTAACAAAAAGTGTTTATCTCGTCTCCCTGATTACGAAAATGTATAAAACATATCATTGGATTATGTCCCTCGTTCGTTCGATCGCTCGTCCGTAAGACCAACTTTGTGGAAGTATCGCCTCTGATGGTACCGGGCTGGTTTTAATGAAATTTGATATACATATAATTTCCTTTCGTGAAGTTGCTGTTGCATTTTAAATCCAATCGTCAGTACAGGTCCAGAGTTATAGGACCCCGAAATTTATAGCTCTCTTAAATACTGTCCTTAGCCAACTTTTAAAATTTTAGAATTTTTTACTAAAAGTTCTAAGTAATTTTATATCGACAAAGTTTTTGCAAATAGTCCCAGGGGCTTTAAGAAAATAATATAAATTAATAAAATTATATATTTTTTTTAATTATAACAAAGAAATCTTCAAAAAATTATAAGATATTTTATAATTATAATGTTTTTTCACAATGTAAACCTGAAGGTCAAATAAAAATTATAAATAATTGATATTTGAAATGTTGTTGATTGTTGGTTGGATGATTGCAACAATAAATTTTGTACTCTAACAATTGCTTTAGTTTTCATTATTGTATTTATTGTTATAGGGCTCGCCGGTACGGCGAACTGAAATGATACTGTCTGTACAATCTTAAAGAGAAATTCCAAAATTTGTGAACAATATATTTTTAATTTGAATATTATTATATTTATTGATTCGAAACACTGTAATATTTTAAAATATTGTAAAAAAATAAAAGTTACGTTAGTAAATATTTACTAAAAGCCAAAATAAATATTTTGTGGAATAAAGGGAGAAAATTAATCGCTTGCTTATGAATACATTTATTTCATGGGTTGTCTATGTTAGTTCGTAATATTTACATAGCGTTCCGGATAGAAAGCTAAATATATACAGAGATACATCGTTGAGGGGTTAATTGAATTTTGCTTGTATTATGGGCACCTAGTTATACATGTATAAGTAGATAAAGAGAATTTTGAATATATTATATAATTTAGAAACTACGTATAAGAAAGTTGAATGAAGTACACCCCAGCATTTGTACTTTAAGTATTTGAAACGTGCGGGGAGTAGCATAGAGAAATGGATTAAGATGGAATTGAGAAAATGCTTAAACCGCTTCAACCGAACATCAATAAATGATTAAGTACTCGGATAGGGAGTGTTCCTGCACAGGTGTCCATAGTCAATAGTCTGCTTCCCTGATGGCACATGAATTCTATGTAATCTACAATATTTCATTCTTCACGTTTCAAAATGTGTGAGAATTATCGAGGAAAACATTTTCAAATGTTTAGCACTTAACATTGTCAAAAATTAAATTAAATATCGGCGATAAAATACGTTTTGCTTTATCGTTCAGCATGTACAAAAAGATCTATACTATTCGGTCGAGCGTTTGTAACACTCTCGAATTGAAAAAATACAGTGATATGTGTTTTGCGTCTTCCTGATTCCGAAAATGTAAATAACTCATATACTTGAATGTATGTCGCTCGGTCGCTCGAAGACCAACTTTGTTGAATCATCTTCTCAAAAGGGCCTGGAGCGATATTTACCAAATATCGTACACATATAATATTTGTTTAGCTAACAAATTTTAAATTCAACAGTCCTTATACTTCCGGTAACAAAATCCGTATTAATACGAACCGAATTATTAGCTCATCGTACGATAGTACAAGACAGCTATAGAGTTTGATCATGTGTCTGTAACATTCTCGGCTTCCAAAAAATTTTATTAACAAAAAGTGTTTGTTTCGTCTCCCAGATTACGAAAATGTATAGAACTTATATCATTGGATTATGTCGCTCGTTCGTAAGACCAACTTTGCGTACGTATCTCCTTGTAGGTGCCTGGCTGGTTTTAATGAAATTTGATATACATATAATTTCCACGCCCGTGAAGTTTCCGTCACATTTAAATCCAATCGTCTGTACAGATCCGGAGTTATAGTGCCCCAAAATTTGGAGGCCTCCTAAATACTGCCTTATGGTGCGATTTTGAGCCAGTCTATAGGTCTATAAGGAGAATCAGTAAGATTTTGAAAAACCTGTAGGTCTTTAATGGAGACAAATTTTAGTATTATTAATTACACATATCATGTATTATGTTCCATATACACATCTTAAAGAATCAGTGTAGAAATGATTTGCAATTCAATTAAAATATATATTTCAATATCAATATTTTACGGATTGTACTTATAGTTGCATAAATTTGCTCAGAATTGCACCATTAGTCAACCTTAGATATTTTATGTCGACAAAGTTTTTCTAAATTGCGAATCCACAGGCTATAAAAATAAATAAAAATCATAATTTCTTTTTAATTATATCAAGAATATCTTTTATTTATAATAAATTATAAGACCTTTTATATTTATAATGCTTTTAGAGATTGTGAACCTGAAGGTCAAAAACTATTAATAATAATATTGAAATTTAAAATGTTGTTGATTAATTGTTGGATGACTGCAACAATAAATTTTGTACTCTAACAATTGCTATCGCTTTAATTATTGTATTTAATGTGATTGAGCTCGCCCGTACGGCTAGCTGTAAGTACTGGGGCTTGCACCAATGCTTGTATTATTTTAATTATTAATTATTATCATTTCTTGTTACAATTCCTTTTTCATTCTTTCTTTTTGTCTCGTAATTTATCTAATTCGCAAAGGCGAAATCAGTTAAAAGTTAAGCTGAAGTAATAACAAACTGAAATGACTCGAAATTATAATATTTTCAACTTCTATAGAAATAAATTTTTCACAAACTCGTGTCGTTTACGAGTTATTGCAAAAATAGCAAGAGTTTACCGCTACTTCCTGTTAGAATATTATTTACAAAAATAGAAGATGCACACCCGGACCATATACAACAAGTCTTTAGTTTAAAGCTTCCTTATTTTTTTATTTATAACATTATTGACTCACAAACATACATACAAACTCACACGCACACGCAAACACACACATAGACATCATTTCGAAAATAGTCAGAATCGATTCAAGTATGAACAGAATGTGTATTGCCGTAAAAATGTCGAGTTCAAAATTTTTACTTCCTTATATATATTGGTATAGGAATGTAAAAAGAAATTATTCTTGTTTCCCACTATCTATGGTACTTTAGAAGTATTGATGCTTACATCAACGCTTGCCTTTGTTTTAATAATTAGAACTTTAATCTTGAGGTACCGACATAGTTAGAGAAATCTGTAGCAGCTTCTGATATTTTGGGGATCTGCACATAATGCCCAATCGGATTTAGACTGCACGGTCATACGGCGCATACATTCCGAATGATTCCGAAGTTCGATCGACGAAATTGTCAAATAACGAAAGGATGGGCGACGAGGCGAACATTTTTCGTTTAGGCACAATGACCGGGTAGTCAAAAGCCGATTCTCTAACGTTTCATGCAAACAAAATTTGGCTCTTAGGACAAACCATCAGGTACATCTAGTTCGAAGTAATGCCGCTTCGCTCTGGGATATTTCTGATGGTGACCCAACCATCAATTTCAAATATTCAAACAACCTGGGCTAGATATCAGCTATTTTTACGCTACAATCAATGATATTTCGTCGATTGACTGTTTGAATAAAAAGGTATTACGGATACATTATTACACATTTGGTCCAAGTTATATTTCTTAATTACATAAAATTACTAAAAACCTCTAATGTTGAAACAAACTACAAAAATAAAAATTGAACTGACTTATTTTATAAAAGAAAAATATCAGTCTATCTGTATAAGCACATATCACACAGACGTAGAGATCAACATCGAAATACGTGAGCGTGCATTAACTAATTTAAAACATCAATTACAAACCCAAAATAATAACTTAAAAAAATATTAAAAAAGAACAGTGCCAACTAAACAATAATAAATATCTGGAGTGGCCTGCACTCGAATTTTATTTTACGCAGTATTCACTAGATATAGATATATGTATATATATATATATATATATATATATATATATATATATATATATATATATATGAAATGTCATTTATCTAATTGAGTCTATTTTGTTTTCCTGTCAAAATAGCAGATAATCCGATTTTATAAGCTACATGCGAATCCATGGCAACGTAAACAAGATATTTATAATGTTTCGTAGCATTTTTCTCGCAACTGGTAAATTTTTTGAAGAAATATTTCCAACAAAAGTTCTGCGAAATATTAATATCTTTCATTATGATTATAACTATATTTTCCGTAAGTGTAGCCGCTCTAGTGATATTGGAGATAGAATTGGAGAAAGAAAAGAAGTAGGCCAACGAAAGAAAAATTACCAGCATTTAAGACAATCATAAAACTTAAAGTCCCACCTATAAAATTTTTATGAAACAGTCTCATCAGGGATTTCGCAAAAAAAAAACAAATTCATTACTATGGCAATAATAGAACAAACAGGAAGAAAAAAGCAAATAAAATCCACACGTTGCCGAAAGAATTTAAAGAATCTCAATACAAACACACCGACCACAAACCAAAACTTAACTAGTCAAAACAACATAGAAATAATTCCAACACAAATAAATAACGAACAAATGCTAATAACACTATCACAGCTGATGGAAATAAACAAAACAAACCTAGGCCTGCCCAATCTAAATCACAATCCAGAGACATTAAATACAATGGAAATCCAAGCCATTCTCGACTAAAGAAACAAAAACGACACGAATAAGCCAAGACATATATACAGTAAAGAAGACACAGGACCTTATTACGTATCCCTAGAAAGCAAAACAGCAAATGTAGGTAGGATACACCCTATGGCAATAGGCAAAAATAGAAGAAAAATCGATTGTAAAACGGCCGAGGATGCCAACAGGGTAATGAAATATGACATATTTACAAAGGAAAATTACAAAATTTACATACCACACTTTACAAAAGAAAAACAAGGAATAGTAAAATTTGTTGATTCAACAATAAGCGAAGAAGTAATCCTTAAATACGCGGAAAGTAAAAATAAAGTAATAAATATTAAAAGAATTAAGAAGAAAATACAGAACAATGAATATACAGTATTCATACCAACTCAGACTATAGTCATTAAAGTATTAAGGCAAACACTACCACAAAAAATATACATTCACAATGTAAAATGTCCAGTAGAACCATATATCCCAAAAGTCATACAATGTTTCACATGGTTGAGATATGGACATATGAGCAAGCAATATAGAAGCAACAATTGTGCAGGACACCACGAAGAGAAAGAAATATAACAGGACAATCTCATTGCATACAATGCCAAGGAAACCACAAAGCAACCGACAGGACGTGTACGGAATTCCATGATCTAAAAAAAAATCAGAGAAGTAATGAGCCTAAACACCATGTCATTCCTTGAAGCTAGATACATACGAAAAAGAGAAACCTATGCTGAAGTAACTGGCTACAATATATTACACGAAGACAACCAACATGAATTTCCCCCACTACAAAAACAACAACAAAGAGCAACACAATGAGAACAGGTACAAAATAGACAAAGCAAAAAGTGCAGCCCATCGCAATTACAACCAGATATTGCAAGAAACAGAAATGTGAACCCCGCAAACCAAATAAAGACACCCGCAGACCAAGAAAAACGCATATTTCCACAAGTATATAGGATCGTACCCCACAGAGAACACTATCACTCACAATCCATACCCTCCAAAACTCCATTTAAATAAAGAAACAATCGGAGGGCTTATAAACGCATTAATAAAAATAATCCAAGAACTAATCAAACAATCCACACTTAGCTTAGAATCTAGAGACAAAACATCAATAATTAAAATAGTTTATTACCTTCAATATAAACAAAATGGAAAACATAAATACCATACAATGGAACGGACGATCAGTCTACTCCAATAAAACTAGTCTGGATCAACATTTACAAAAAAAACAAGATCCAAATTACAAAACTCACGGAAACTTGGTTCAAAGAAACGCAATACATACGTTTTCGCGGATATCAAGTCATCAGACGTGACCGAAATAACGGAAAAGAAGTAGTAATACTCATTAAAAATACATTGAAATTTCAAGAAATCAAAATCACACTTAACTATTCTAACAGAGAAGAAATTTGCGCAGCTAAAATAAAGAATAAATATCAAAACTTCTCCATAGCCTCAATATACTGCCCTCCAGGGACGACCATAGACAGACAAGACTAGACGCACTTAACAACACATTTAGGAACATCTGCAATAATCAGCGGAGACTTTAACGCACATGATCAATCGTGGTGCTGCGAATATTCCAACCGGGCAGGACAAAATATACTAGAAGCGGCAGAGGATAATAACCTTATTATACTAAATGACGGAACTACTACGCTAGTGGATCGCCCAGATCATAAAAAATCCACACCAGACATAATATTAACTACTATTGATATTTCCCTAAAAGTGACTTGGACAACAGGATACACTGGATCAGAACATAAACCAATCTTAATAAAAATGCACGGAACAGAAACATCCAGTACTAACATAAACCCAAGCCAAAGATGGCAAGTAAAAAATGCAGACTGGGAAAAATATAGAGAATCAATAACAAGCCAAATGGAAAATAATACAAATAAAGAGATAAACGAACGCAGTTATGATAATCTGGTCCAAATCATAAGCGAGGCAGCTGACAAAGCAATTTCATTACGAAAACCCATAATAAATGGCAATGTAAAATGTAACTTATGGTGGAATACTGATTGTCAAAAAGCGACAGAAAATCGAAAAATAGCCGTAAAGACGCTATAGTTAAAAGAAAAATAAAGCAAAAAAAAGACAACATTGGAGAGAATTCTGCAAAAACCTATCACCTAAATCAAACTGCAAACAAATATGGCAAACAGTTAGGGGCCTAAAAATACACAGTCTAGAATAACAAACACAACTTAAAATGAATGAATTCAATATATTCACCTCCATACGCATCTTATTGTAAAATAAAATGGACCAACCCGCATCCAAATCATTACCTACTCCATCAATTTAAACCTCAGGAATTGGAATATGCTTTAAAAAACACAAATAATACAGCCCTGGTAAAGACAACATCACTTATACAATGCTATATAACCTTCCATCCATAGAAAAGATGCAGCTACTAAATATTTTCAACCAAACAAAGAACACAAATAATTATACCTTACTCAAACCAAACAAAAATCCAGACAATCTCAAATCCTACCGTCCAATTATATTAGAACGAATAATCAAAAACCGATTGGAATGGTGGATAGAATATTATGAATTACTCTCCAAAACACAATTTGGCTTCAGAAAAAACAAAAGCACGATGGATAACTTGGTAACATTTACAACGGACATAAACGAATCCTTTTCGGCAAACGGTTATCTATTAGCTGGATTCTTGGATATAAAAGGTGCATATGATGGAGTACAAATGAAAGTCTAGGAAAATAAAATGTTACATCTAAATCTACCTATACGCTTCATATCAAATATAAACAATTTAATTAAACATAGAAAATATATGCCAGAGACAATGAAAAATTATATGGACCAAGGATCGCCGCTTTTGGTCTACCACAAGGAGCAATTCTCAGCCCGCTTCTGTACTCAATATATATGCATAATATTGACCAAATAATTCCCCCGGACGTTAAAATTCTACAGTACGCAGATGACATAGTAGTTACACCTCAAAAAAAAAAACTACAAAATTGCAAGAATTCCATAGACCGAACTATGAGTAATATAAATAAAAGGATGACAAATACCCAAAGATTAGAACTCAACCACATAACCTTAATAACATTCAAAACCACATGAACCTCGGCAATGTAAATTAATTTTTAGGAATGCACTTTGATCCCAAACTAACCTGGGGTCCACATATAAATAATTTATTAAATACATGCGAAAATTTTACAAACATTCTAAGAGCAATTGCAGGTGTGAAATGGGGCTCACACCCAAATACCTGTTTAATGATATATAGAGCACTTATTCGATCTAGATTTGATTATGGATGTTTTATCTACGGAAACGGAAGAAAACGAAATATGGACAAACTACATAGGACACAGTACAAAGCATTGCGAGTCTGGGAGTAATGAGATCTACCCCGATACCTGCGCTCATTGCAGAAAGCGGAGAGCTATCTTTATCAATAAGACGCAGCAAACAAAGCAAAGCACTGATGCGGTTTAACTCACCCATAAACGATTTGATAGTAAAAATAACCAAACTTGGAGAAAAATATTCAACATTACAGTATTGGAATAAAAATATAACATATATAATATAAATATAAAATCAGCTCCCACTGGAAAGAAATGGACATGGTAAGCGAAGTCACAGCGAATACAGCGCCCTTCAAGAATATACAAATTTAAATTTTAAAAACGCGTATATAATATATACTGACGCCTCAAAATTTAATAGCAATGTAGTGCTATATTCGAACCACAAACAGAAGGAAAACAAAGTTTAAGCTACCACAAGAATGCTCAATATTCACAGCTGAAGCGTATGCCATAAATAAAGCCAACCAATAACATAGTGCAAGACACATTCCTCATCCTAACTGACTCTAAGAGTGTCCTTACATCCTCACAAAATCCAAACTCAAAATCAATACATCTTATATACGAAATTTTAGAAAACCTAGATAGAAGCCAAGCACATCATAAAAATATAGCGCTAACCTGAGTTCGTGCCCACAGCGGAATAAAAGGTAATGAAACAGCGGATGAATGTGCAAAAATAGCAGCAGAACCAGGGGAGACCTAGTGAATTTTAAAATACCTTACAGAGACCTAAAATCACATATGAGGCGAGATGCCATTAATAAATGGCATAGAGAATATACCACAATAACAATAAAGAGCACCAAATATGGGGAAATACAACCAGCACTACCTGCTAAACCTTGGTTCCATAAATATATCAGCTGCAGAAGAGACATAGTCACAATTATAAGGTTGCGGAACAACCATGGAACATATCGAACACATCTATACTAAATCAACATCAGAGAGAATCCAACATGTGACTTTGATTATGAAACGTCGAGTACTATAAACCATTTATTAACGGAATGTATAACGCATTACGAACACAGACAAGACCTAATAAACAAAATATCGGAGAAGAAAATAAGCCTACCAATCTCAGTAGCAGATTTATTAAAAAACAAAAGTGCCTATAAACCAATAACTCGTTATTTAAAAAAATGCAATATAATCATATAAACATATTAAAATAATATTAATATATATATATATATATATATATATATATATATATATATATATATATATATATATATATAAAAAATTTAGTTAAATTTCGATGCAAAAGTGAAACAGTGACTGGCTAGCTGAAACCTAAACATCTTCAAAAGCATAAATAATGAAAGGTTTTTTTTAAATACAGTTTCGGAGATTAAAAAAAAAACTATTAAAAATGGAAAATTTTAAAGATTTTAATTTTTTTATCTCCGAAATTCTAGATTAGAAAAAATACCATAGGCTATATTAACGCAATTACGGATCGACTGATATTTATTTTATAAAAATCTACCGGAACATACTGAAACTAGTAGCCTTATCTTTTGTTCTATTATACTTTTCTCTTTGTTTGGACACATACAAATTTTCTAAATTACCAACGCAATAACTGTTAGCAAGTCTCTTCCAACACCTTAACACACCTATAATGCTTTACTAAATTTTATCTTAAAGAAATCATATTTATTAAATTTCAGTGCGAATTCAGATAGTACTAGCGCCTGAAAATTCGGTAACGACCAAAACTAAATAATGAACGTGGTAAAGAAGTGGCAACTCATTTGAGGAATACCGTAGTCGAAAATATAAAATTGTGCTATGTTCGCATAGTGAATTAAGGGGTATTCTAGAAGACGAAATTGGTATTCAATTGAAAAACAATCCTAAAAAAAAAATCACCAGATCAGTCATATACTTCTAAAGTGCTGAAGTCGGGAGTTTTCTACTGCATCCAGTGTGTATTCTTTTAATATAGGTAACAAAGGTTTGTGATCTGTTACTATATTGAATAATTCCAATCCGAGTAAATAAAGACGACATTTGAGTACTGCCCATGCTATCGCTAGAAGTTCCAATTCAACCATGGCATATCTCGTTTTTGTATCAGATAGGAAACGTGATCCACATTGGACAAGCTTCCATTGTTCCATTGTTGTTGTAGAAATGCAAAGCCTAAACCATGTCGGCGTGAAGCATACGTATGTAATGCTGTAGGGAGTAGCGGATCGAAGTGAGCAAGAATTGGAGGAGAAGCTAATGCTTGCCGTGTATTCTTGAACGCTTCTTCATGAACTGATGTCCGTAAATATTGGTTTATAATTTTTAAAAGATCACGTAGAGGAGCAGCAGTTTTACTTATATGTGATGTAAAACCTCCTAATTGGTTTACTAATCCCAAGAATGATCTGAGTTCAGATATTTTAGTAGGCGTTGGGAAATTTTCAATTGCCTATATCTTGATTAGGTCGGTACTGATCCCATTCATACCGACTCGAAAACCGACATAATTTACTTCACTTTTAGCGAATATAAATTTATTTTGGTTGAGTGTTATACCTTGGGCTCTACAACGTTCCAATAATCGTATAACTCGAGCTAAATGTTCAGGAAATATTTCATCATGAACCAAGATGTCATCTACAACTTTTTCAATATTTCCGATTCCTTCGAGGGCTTGATCAGTTCGTCTGCAGTATTCATCACCCGAATTTCACAATCCCTTTGGTGTTCGTAAGAAATAAAATCTTCCCCAAGGTGTCAGGAAAGTAGTCAATTTCTTACTTTCGTCATCTAGTGGTAGTTGCCAGTATCCGCTAGCAGCGTCGAATGTAGAAAAATATTTTGCCCGTCGAGATATGTTTGAGACTGCTTCCAACGGTGATTTGAAAGGGTGGGCTGGTCCTTTGATAAACTTATTTAATTTGGTAAAATCGACGCAAATACGAAGTTTTCCATTGGGTTTTTGCACAACGACAACTGGACTCATGAAATCTGCTGGAAAATCTTCAGCCTGTGTTATTATGCCTTTGTTTACCATATCATCTAATTCACGTTTAACTTTCTCGCGCCACGCGAACGGAATTTTTCTAAGACATAAGATAGCATGTGGGACAATATCATTCTTTAAGTGAATATGCACCGGTTTACCTAGCATTGGGTTGAGAGCTTGATTGGAGTTAAAAATGTCCTTGTAGTGATCTACTAGAAGTTGCTTCAATCTTGCACAAAAATCCTCGGTTTGTTCAGTTGGGCATTCTTTCAGAAGATCTGTAGATTCTACCATGACTATGCGGTATGCAAATGGTAGAGGGTTTGGAAAGTCAGCATGGATGATTCCTAATTGTATCATTGCTTCGCAATCCAACAAAATTTCTTTTACTCCCGAACAAATATATATTGAAATTATTGTCGATTTTTGTTTAAATTGTATATGACAATCTAATGTTCCAATAACTTGAATCAACGAGCCATTAGCTGTTTCTAAAGTATCAATTGATTTTTGTAGGTTAGACTTGTTAAAATTTAATAAGGATAGCAAGCCTTCACCCGCTACACACACTTGTACGCCAGTATCTGGTGTTGCGTATGTATATGTTTTAATCCTATTTTTATATTGCGATTCCTCTGACATATGTCCGTGTTCGCAAGTGTACGATTTAACTTCTTTTTTTACCGCAAATTTTTGTGAAATGTCCAATTTTTCCACATTTTTCGCATTTAGTTTTTAATGTGGGACATTCCTTTAGTGCCTTATGCCATTCTTTCCCACATCTCCAACATTTTTTGCTATTATAATTTACATGCTTTTGTTGTGGTTTATGGTTTTTGGCTTGAATGTGAAGAATTTGGGTACTTTTTTGCTGTTTCTCTTCTTCTTGGGCTGCTTCCTCTGATTCGCATAAACTAACTAAATCATCTAATTTAGCAGATTCTGGAAGTAAACGACATTTTTTTCCGAATTTCATTGTTCAAAAGACTTTCAATGATATGATCTGTCAAACATTGTTCGTAACACTGTGAGCAAGAATCGGATAACTGAAATAATTTCATTTTTTCACGATAAAATGATCTGTACGATTCACTTGGTTGTTGTTTTCGAGCCATAAAGTGGCTTCGACGAATGCGATTATTTTCTTTCCTTTTAAAGTAATCTTCCAGTTTGTCTAGTATTTCGTTGGCCTTAGATGTTTGAGCGTCCTCAAATTTTAAGACTAAGCGAGCTACGTCCGAAATGTCTTGATTAAAGAGCGAAAATAACAGTGTCTTGATTTGGTGAGGATGTCCAGATTCTAGCCCTTGAAATGTTACATAATTTTCGAATTTTCTTCGCCAATCTTTGAAATGTGCGAAAGATATAGTTTCTACCAGTTTTTCCGGAGTCGGCATAGCACTTGCCAGACGAGGCGGGTATATATTTCCAGGTAGAGTGTCGTTCGAAGCAGTTGAAGAAGGGTTATTTTCCACAGCTGATGCGGGGACTGAAGAAGTCGATGAAGTTGAACTTGATGCCATGCTTATGATTAGTTGCTTCATTTCTGCTAATTGTTCCGCGACGTTTCAAATTTCACCTTTGTTTGAATCGATGGCAGCTTTCAATGGATTCAACTTTTCATCAATTGCTGCTTTCTTTGATTGTGCAATTTTTTCAAGTTCAATTTTTTTTTTATATAATAAAAAATTTATTATAGGAAAGTATATTATATATTGTAGATATGTTTTCTTTTCTTCACTCGACAGTCTTCGATGGTTCTTGTTACGACTGCGCCATGTTAAGAGTTTGTACGTATAACTAAACGTATTATTTATTGAAAGTTACAATACATTGACATTTCATTTATATTTTTACAATAACAACTACATATATATTATGTTATTGTTTTCCATGGCTTGTTACGTTTTAGACCAACTCATACAAAGTATATTCTAGGGAGATGATCAATATTACATGAAAACTGAAAAATCGATTTTTTTGCCCCAAAATAACCAGAAGGACGCCTTAAGGAAACGCCACGTATTTGGAACTATAGATGCCTTCTGCTTGCGCCATGACATTGTATACATGTTGTGACGCATGTGTTTCGTTTTGGAGGTTTTAGTTATAGTAAAATTAACATTCTTATTCCGGCGATCAATTAGAAAATTTTGTCTTAAATAATTTTATATTATAACACTTACTATTTTACATACATGTTTACCGACATTTGACACACTATCACATGCTTGAAAACATATTTTAAACAGAATGACAGACGCAATAATTAATAGTGCGAAATACAAATCTTTAGTAGATATTGCCATAAAATGATTGATCTTCGTATATTACAAGAGAATTCCTCCTATTACAATAATAGAATAGTATTATCGTTATTGCTATCCAAACCAAAAGCAAACATCAATACAAATGAATATTATTCTGTAATCTGATATTTAATTAACTGAATAGCAATAAAATAACCAATATATGAAATTTAAAATAGAGAAATATGCAGAAAATTTATATTTTAATTAAATATTTGTATATTCGGAAACATGTGTATATTGCTGAACCAACATTGAACGCACGAATATGTTAGTTCATCTAAACTGTCGCTGCAAGCATGTTTGAACTTTAGTTTAGTTTTCTACTATCGAAAAAATGGTTATACGGTGATACATATACAGAATCATGATTTGATAGTTAAATATGTCCATAACTCAATTCGAACAGCGATCATCAATATTATTAAATTATAGTAGTAAAATGTTGGAGACCACTGATATACGGTACCAATTTACTTGGCTCGAGGAGGAAAACTTTCATGTTGTATTCAATTATTATTATGTATTTACAAAAGAAACTTCAAAGCCAACAAATTTGTCGAACATAAAATTTAATATGACTTTGATAAAATAGATAAATTATTTATTTAGTACACAATGGGATTTTCCTATTATTTCGAAATTTTGTTTTGTAAAACTTTGTACGTATCATATAATTATGTACAGTGAAAGTCATTCCGTGAAATTCCAGTATTATAAATTAATACTATTACGTTCTATTTCTATGAGATCTAGCAGTTCCTTGCAGGGCATGTTTACATAACCAACAGCGGGAAATAAAAGCAGACTTGCTACCAAGGTGTTGGTTGGTTAACCCTATTGTAATTAGCGGCAGCACGCTTTCCCGCACACCTTCGCAATTTTTACTATCTTTTACGAAGTAATAAAGTCTTGTACTCGTATAAAATTTCGAACTCGAGATTTCAACGGATATACACCTTCCCCGAATAGAATGTAACTATTTTCAGAATGACATCTCTGTGTGTGTGTGAACGCTTTAGACCCAAAATTGTTGAACCTAAAATTATGAAACTTATGTCCTTGTTGTGCATTTCCTATTTTTGGAAATAATATTCAAACCGGAAGTGCACGTTTACTCTTTACATTTTTCTCTTCAATATCTCTAGAAAGGCTGCACTTATAACCAAATTAGTTATACTCATAATGAAAGATATATATATTTGGCACAACTTGTCTTTGAAAAGTTTCTTCAAAAAATGTACCAGTTACGAGAAAGCTGCTAAAGAAAATCATAAATAACTTGTTTATGTTGCCATGGATTCGCTTGTAGCTTAATAAATTTGATTCATCTGCGCCTGTAAATATTTTGACAGGAAAACAAAATAGAGTCAATCAGATAAACTATATTTCAGAGTATTGTGTGTACGGTATTGGTTTGTTTGACAATTTGTTTGGGATATATATATATATATATATATATATATATATATATATATATATATATATATATATATATATATATATATATACAGTAAAACTTCCCTAACTCGAATCTCGAGGTACAGGATAAAAGATTCGAGTTAGGGAAACTTCGAGTTATAGAAAATACACAATAAAAATATGTGAAAAAATTAGTTGTTTATTTTAAAGTATTCAGTATTTTTCTTTTGTATTTTACAAGACCACCTTTCATTTTCTACAAAATATTCCACTAAATTTAAAGAATTGTATATATAATCAGGAACATACATTCATCAATATCAGTATAAACACAAGGTGTAATAAGCCTTTTGCGTTTACTAGTACCACTGTAGTTATTAACTTTTTCTAAAAGTCTATCCTTGTTTTTAAAATGGTCGATAAGGTGTTAGGGGGCATACCGAATTGTATAACAATATCCTTTTTCTTCTTTGTGCCCTTTTCTACCTCGGCAATTAAAGAAAGTTTTTCTTCTAATGATAAACACTTTAAATTTCGCTTCATATTCGAGATACATACATATGCACTTCAAAATAAAGTTTTGTTAACTAGTAATTACAGCACTGTATCACCTAATCTTCAAACTAAATTTTATACAATGACATTCTGAAAAACACACTGAAATAATAAATATATGTCCTGCACCTCACACGTACAAATTTGATTGTCAGTGCTATGCGGCTATTCGTACGTAGGGAATACCCCAGCAACGAGAGAAAATATCACTTCGAACTAGAGAAATATTCGAGTTATAGAAATTCGAATTAGAAAGATAAAATAAAATGCAAAAAAGAACGAAACATTAGTGTTCAAGAAAAAAATTCGACTTAGAGAATACTTAGAGATACAACGAGAGAAAATATCACTTCGAATTAAAGAAATATTCGAGTTATAGAAATTCGAATTAGGGAGATAAAATAACTTGTAAAAAAGAACGAAACATTAGTGTTCAAGAAAAAAGTTCGACTTAGAGAATACTTCGAGTTATAGAAGTTCGAGTTAGGGAAGTTTTACTGTATATATATTTTTTTTTTTTGTAACGAAAAGGCTACCTGTCGAATGCTAATTACCAGGTGCTATCGTTCAAACTTGAATTGTCCTCTTTTGTCTTCGAGCGTTGAAGCGATTCACACGTATCAGTCAGTGTTTTTATATATATTTAGTTCGCCCTTTGATTTAGTGAGAAAGAATTTGTATAATTCGAAAGTGTTTCGTCGTTCATCAGCTAAGTACAATATTATTATATATATTTGGTCGTTTTTTTTTTTGAGTTCAATTGGCTACACTGAGAGCATGTTTTTTTTTGGGTACGAGGTCGTAGTTCATGACCTCGTACTTCAATTGTTTTCTTTATTAATTTGATTTGATTTTGTGATATTGTGTGATGTATATTTTAGTAGCGCTGTATGCGTGATTTATTGGTTTTCTAGTATCTTTAAATTTGAATTTAATATCGTACTTATTATATTTTTGGTGCCGTTGTTTACGGATTTATTGAGTTAAGATTTATTATCGTTTCTTGCTTCGCTTTTATTTTATTATCTATTTCTTTTCTATTGAATCTGTGTCATCTCTTTTATTGTAGTAATCGTGCAATATGTGTTTGATTTAGTAGGTTATTAATTTAGAGTTCCGTACGACATAGAATAATTCAGTATCTTCAATTTAGACTGCAGTTTATAAATTATAGAGTCATTTTGGTATAGAATTAATTATATATATTTTGAGAGCTAGTACGCTGTACATTTTGTCGCCGATCGTTCATTCCCTTCATCATGATATCGTTCGGTTTTACGAGGATCGACTGTAGAATTCTGTTTTAAACCTGCAACGCACCGACAACAGAACGAAGAAGTAAAAAGCGGCCACTCTGTATGACCTCATCCTGGTTCTCGAATTTTGTATTTGAATTTGACATCTTTATTCAGTTAATATTTTGCTTTGCTTTAATTATTGAGATTATCTAGTTTATTTGAGATTACCGTCGTATCTCTTAATTTAGATTGTTTAATTTAAAATTAATTTTGATATAAATAAGTTCCTCGACGTATATTTGATTTTTGATTCAATTTTACTTATTTGATTTATAATTTATCGTTGATTTAAATTCAGTTGCTTAATAACAGTGTTTGTTACTTATAATTTTGATTATTGAAATATCGATTTATTACTATTTATTTGATTTGCTTTGATTTAATTTAAATTCTTTGGCTTACTTCAGATTTTGTATTTCGATTGTGTATTTATATCTTTGTTTGTGTGATCACAAGCACCGTACAGATATCTAGTGAAGCCGTGAAAGAGTGGCTATCACGGCTGGTTCCAGGACGTTCTGTGATTTATCAGGACTGGCGCCCAAATTTAATAAAACAAATCCTGGACTAGTTCGTTGTCGAACACCACGCACACTTCTCCCACGGGCTCCCTGAAGTATCTATTATATTATTTTTTTTTTAGCTCGCCGTACGTAGTACCGAAGAGGCTAAAGCATTCGGTCGTGTGTCTGTAGCATTCTCGGATCAAAAAATTTCATAAAGAAAAAGTGTTCGTCTCGTCGCCCTGATTCCAAAAATGTATATAACTTATATACTTGGATGTTAGTCGTCGCTTGCTCGCTCGCTCGTTATCTCGTAAGACCAAATTTGTGCCCTCTACTCCTCTGAAGGTACCGGAGCGATTCACTCCAAATTTGGTACACATATTATTTGGCATCCCATTTGAATTCGCTCGCAGTTTAAATCCAATCGCCCGTATACTTCCCGAGTTATAGGGCCCCAAAATTTGGAGCCCCCCTTAATACTGCCCTTATAAAAATAATTAAAACACTCCCAAATTTTACTAAAAATTCTAAGATATTTTTTATCTACAAGATTTTTTCATTTTGTTAACCCAAAGCCCGAAAAAAATTATTAAATATTATAATTTTGAATTTTAAAATATGCACTAAATTATTTTTTTATCAATATAATCTAAATTTGGTACACATATTATTTGGCATCCCAATTGAATCCGCTCGCAGTATAAATCCAATCGCCCGCATACTTCCCGTGTTATAGGGCCCCAAAATTTAGAGCCCCCCTTAATACTGCCCTTACAAAAATAATTAATATATTTAAAAATTCTACTAAAAATTCTAAGATATTTTATATCTACAAGATTTTTTCATTTTGTTAATCCAAAGCCCGAAAAAAATTATTAAATATTATAATTTTGAATTTTAAAGTATTAACTAAAAATTTTTTTTATTAATATAATCTAAAATTAAATGTAAGACTTTTTATATTTATAACATTTTTTCAAATTGTTAACCAAAAGGCCATAATAATTAAAAACCCATGGATAGACTACTCGTGCATTTTATACTGCACATGATATGATAGCTTTAAGGCGCCCACAGTGGTTCCAAATGCCGAAAAGGTGGCCAAAATGTGAAGACGTTATTCAAATTGCGTGAAATTTCGTATGAAGGGTATTTTAAGGTCGCTGATAAAAAATCTGTTCTCAAAATTTCAAAAAACAAAATGGCGGATCCAATATGGCGGACATTTTTTTTAAAAATGGTCATATATTCATAAACCTTCGTATATAGGGTATTTTGAAGTCGGTGACGAAGAATCTTTATATAAAATTCCAAAAAAACAAAATGGCAGATCCAATATGGCGGACAACATTTTTAAAAATGGTCATATATTCATAAAACTTCGTATAGGGTATTTTGAGGTCGGTGACGAAGAATCTTTATATAAAATTTCAAAAAACAATATGGCGGATCCAATATGGCGGACAAAAATTAAAAAAAATGGGGCAAACTTGGGCAGCTCCCCTTATTTTCACATTATTAAAAAAAAGTTAAATAATACGAAAAAAATTGTTAGAGTGTGGGATGTCGTGGGACTTTTGAGTTATCTAATGTTAAACTTTACATTTGGAACTGGAACAACTAGTTCTACATGCTACATTAGTTAAATACGCATGACAATTTACTGTCAACACATTTTAACATTGAAAAGTATTCACTTTCGTTAGAAGAAGCCATTTCTTTTGATTCCAGGTCATTTTCACACGAAAAACTTGGTTCGCGGCTATAGAGCGCTCAGACTCTCTTGCGCGCTGCGTTCGGAAAACAATGCGTGTCGAGAGCTCCACATGCAAGTTTGAGGGTTATGAAACGCAGTTTCTAATAGACCAGGTACCAACCTACATAACTAGACCCCAAAAAGTCCACAGATCAAAGATTGATTTTGGGGTATATTAGACAAATTTAGTGAGCAACAAGAATGTTCATATAATTCCTTCAATATCTGCAGTCCCATTCTGTATTATACTCGTATAGTGCCTTGATGACGATCGATGCAACTTTAACGTCTCTAACGGATTTTCTAAGAAGCTGGTTTTGACATAGGTGTGTGTGACGCGTCGCTAGGCAATGCAACACCGTGGTGCGTATTTATATTGACATTTTTTACCCATATTGTTTTATTTTTTAAGATGTTTACGAATTTCTAGTATATTGTTTTACATTTACATTTATGAAAATACATTTGTAGTTATTGTGTCAATTGTAATTATATCTTTATTATTGATTGCTAAGGTTTGTTGAGACATTGTGTTTATAATGTTATTAGTTAGCCTTATAACTTCCCGTAATTTCTTTAAACATTAAGGATATAATATATAATTTATTCATGTATGATTTGATTTCATTCATATTGTCCTGACTAAATTACTAACAAAAATTACAATATGTTCATCGCATGAACAGTAACAAAAAGACAACATTGAGATAGAAACAATGTTGTAGTAAGAAATCTAGTGGCCTTTACTCGACTTTGTTTTCACTATATATGTAATATAGCTTGATTATGATTTAAATTCATTCTGCCATTGCCATGAAACAATATAAATATGTAATTTCCGGTAACTAGGGAAACATAAATGTAATTGATATATTTTCAAATGCGATTTTGAAGTAAATGGTACATATTTTAAATACGTTTTTCAACAAAGTTGCTAGAATTTATAATACCTTTAACATTTATAAAATTAATTATTTCTCTAACTCTAACTGTCTGTTTCGAGATGTGCCAGGATTGACACTACTATAATAACGTTGAATTATCTTTTCCAAAAATAGGAGATTTTCTTTCCTGGGTTAAACAAATCTTGAATTCAAAACATAATATTGTTTCATTCAACGGTATTGGCTGTAGAGCGTTCACACATAGCTAGGCAGACAGACCAACACAAACATCATTGAGAAGATGGATCCTCAAAGCGGAAATTTGCATTAAAATATCGATGTCGATTTTTAAACATTCCGTACAAGTAAAAATTACAAAATTGTAGCTTATAAATACTGAAGTAAAAGTACGAGTATTTTGTTTCAGATTCGAGCCATCTTTCACGACAATATTGTTTCAATTCCTACTTTTGTCAGCATATTGTGGTTTCCGTGTACATGTAGCCTGACGTCAACAATATATCCTGAACGTGATTCAATCTTGAATGATTTCTGTAAATGAATTCAAATATTCGATAAAATTTCATTTATTTGGATTTTACCAAATGTCCTTAATTGAAGTTTCAAAGCATAGATGAGTCCATTTCATATAAAATACACGAATTAACACTTTGGATGAGTAACACGAGCAATGAAGAAATACTGCAGCACATATTGCGCAAACCTGTAGCATCATATATTGGCGCCTTCAATACCTGAATCCTTTATAAATTTAAATTTTTTACAAAATCAAACAGAGTTTGTAAGCAAATTTCTAAACGCATTTTCAGCGTAAGTGTATACGTGTGTACGTGAGAACGTATTTGTGCACACTCACGTGCGCTAGGGTGTGTATGTGTGTGTTTGTTTGTATTCTATACGCATTGTAACTTAGATGCTAAGCGTATAGAAAGATATTTCAAATTTGCAACCAACTTTGGGGAAATGTTCTGTACTGTATCGCGGTGCGTTTGCACGGAATATAAAAAGATGTATTCGACTCCGAATTTAATAATGCAAAAGACTTATTATTATCACTCTATCATAACATCTGTAGGATCCAATATATATATATATATATATATATATATATATATATATATATATATATACCCACCCACACAGACACACACACATAAATAAATATATATATATATATATATATATATATATATATATATATATATATATATATATATATATATGTAAACAGTAAATAAATACCATCCTTTCCTTTCTGGCCCTCAAAACAAATAAAGTGGTAAACCAAATTAAAGCATTTGTAAGTAGGGTAACGAGAGAGCGCCACTCACTGTTGTGATGCGGATAGAATAATTTAGTGGCTATCTTCTATAATAGGAACGAAACGAACCCTCATCTGATTGCTTGAAGTTTCGCTTAACAATTTACAGTGATTGGGAAAAGTCGAACACATTTAACTCTTTACCAATAATGAAATCTTTTGACTGAACTCGACTCGAAGGCCGAAGATGAACGAACAGATCACATCCTTATGTGTTTGGCGGGACTCTATTTGGGGACCATTTAAACCCAAAGTCAATTCACGCCGATTTCCGGGACGATAAAAGTTACGTGTATTAATTTACTCGTCGTACACTTGTACAAATGTGTGTGTCTGCATATATATATATATATATATATATATATATATATATATATATATATATATATATATATATATATATATATATATATATATATATATATATATATATATTGGTTCGCAAAGATATTACGATAGCCAGATAACGTCAATTTTTTGAAACAATGAACACTTTTCCGTATTAAAATTTTGAATGCCTAAGAGGATAGCCTGCACTTGACATTCATTTACATTGTATAATATATATATATATATATACAGGGTGTCCCATTTTAATTCGCCAGTAGCGATAATTCTGAAACATTGCATTGAATCAAAAAGTGTTCCAAATGAAAAGTTAATGGTTCTGAGGGGGGCATCTGATGCCGTAGACTTTGCCCCCCCCAGCCCCCCAAGGGGGGCGGGAACAGGGGGCAACTTTAAAATCTTAAATGGAAACCCCTATTTTTTATTGCAGATTCTGATAGAGGGTTAAAAAGTATGTAAGTTTTATCCGAAACATTTTTTTTATTGGTCGAGAGATGGCGCTGCAAATGTAAAAATTAGGTATTTTGTCAATTAAATTGCGAAAATCGTCACGTAATTAACTGTTATTATTACTTAGGACTTACTCACAACCTTACAAGGTTGTTTTTTTCTCAGCCTGCCCAAATACTACCCCCGCCCCCCCCCTACAAAGACGTAAAGTACTCAAAAATAGCGATTGAGTACTTATTTTTCAAATTAAATAATGGTAAAATAATTCAAAAAAGAATGTCATTTTTTTTTCAAACAGTGTTTGACCGGGCCCCCCACATAGCCCCACCCCCCTCCCGCCCCCGGGGGGGGGGGGCTGGTGGCAACTTTAGAATCTTAAATGGAAACCCCTATTTTGTACCTCAGACTCGGATAGAGTTTTAAAATGTAGGTCAATTTTAGTCGCCATCTCTCGACCAATAAAAAAAATGTTTCGGATAAAACTTACATACTTTTTAACCCTCTATCAGAATCTGCAATAAAAAATAGGGGTTTCCATTTAAGATTTTAAAGTTGCCCCCTGTTCCCGCCCCCCTTGGGGGGCTGGGGGGGGCAAAGTCTACGGCATCAGATGTCCCCCTCAAAACCATTAACTTTTCATTTGGAACACTTTTTGATTCAATGCAATGTTTCAGAATTATCGCTACTGGCGGATTAAAATGGGACACCCTGTATATATATATATATATATATATATATATCCCAAACTATCAAACTAACCAATACTCTATAAAAATTAATTTTGTTCTCCTGTAAAAATATTGACAGGCGTAGATAATCCGATTTATTAAGCAACATGCGAATCCATAGCAACATAAACAAGATATTTATGATTTTTCGTAGCAAATTTCTCGTAACTGGTACATTTATACACTTCCGGTTTCAATATTCTTTTCAAAATCAGAAGGTGCACATCTATTTCATATACAAGTCTTAAGTTTGAAGTGTCATAGTTTTTGGTTCGACAGTTTTGGTTCTAGACCGTTCACAGACACACACACAGATGTCTTGAAATTTTTCATGATTACAATAATAACCTATTACTTCGTAAAAGAAAGTGAAGAAAATAAAATAAAATATAAAATAATATTACATTAGAACTTAATGAGCAATATTTGTGTGCAGCCGATGAGCTCTCCGACATACGTTATACAACGAATTTTGAATGCTCCAAAATAAATTAAATTGTGTAAGTCACGTTGGTTATGAGGAAAATACCTGCTCGCAAATTCGAAATGAAACAAAAGTTATGAACGATAATGCATCTTTTTAAAAACGTGTGCAAGGTTTGGTTTATAAACTATACGGCTCCGTGAAAATTTTCGTCAACATGTTACTTATGTAGACTAATCAATGTTTGAAAAATATCTGGAGTAGCCTGCACTCGACTATCCTTTACATAATTTTCCCTAGATGTCTAACTAGCCAATACTACAGGAATACTCTAAAATGTCATTTATCTAAATGAGTCTATTTTGTATTATTGTCAAAATATTGACAGGCGCAGGTGATCCGATATATTAAGCTACATGTGAATCCTTGGCAACATAAACGAGATATTTAGGTTATTTTGTAGCCGTTTTCTTGTAACTGGTACGATTTTTGAAGATAATTTTCAAACAAAAGTTTTGCGAAATATTAATTTCATTCATTAAGTGCAGCTGTTCTAGTAATATTGGAGATTGAACAAAAAATGCATAGAGTAACCATGCACTACCGGTTTGAATATGCTTATCATAAATAGGTGGTGCACATCTGGGCATATACAAGTCTTAAGTATGAAGTTTCACAATTTTACGTATTGGCTCTAGAGCGTTCACAGACCGACAGACACACAGATGCCATTCCGAAAATAGTCAGATTACAAAACTTACTTATTACTTCGTAAATGAAAGTAAAAAGTATCAATTTGTTAATATTTATTTAAATTAGTATAATTAATCATGCATTAGATTTAAGCTTTGGCCCGTGTAGAGACATCCATTGTGATCATAATCTTATTTTTTCAAGTACGATAAAGTTATGTGTGTTAGCTTCAGAACGAATTCGCCAACCACTGTTATCCCTTCTTTTGTCACTACAAATATCGCGCCTTATATGTTTTGTTTATACATATTTGTTTTGTCTAATTTCTTCCAAACAAACTGTAAAAAAACACCAATATTCCACAGTAATACACTGAAATTATACCAATTATGTTATCAAATGCTTCAATATGAAACATAGATGTTGATTATAAAAATATAATATTAGGAAATATAATCAAACAGAAACAATATGAAAACCAAGCTTACCTTATATAAATGAATGGATGGAAAATTATACATATACCAGATTGTAATAGTTTTGAAGTTCTAACTATCACAACTAACCATTTCTCTACAGATATATTCTGAAATGTCATTTATATCTAATTGAGTCTATTTTGTTATCATGTCGAAATATTGACAGGCGCACATGATTTTTGCCGTAAGTGCAGCCGTTCTAGTGATATTGGAGATAGAACAAAAATTGTGTAGAGTTAGCATGCACTTCCGGAATGAATATTCTTTTTAAAAATCGGAGGTGCACATCAAGGGTATATACAAGTCTTAAGTTTGAAGTTTCATAATTTTACGTACGACACACACAGACGTCACTCCGAAAATAGTTACATTCGATTCAGAGAAGCCCAAAACGTGTATATCCGTTGTAATCTCTAGTTCGATATTCCACTGAAATTGTACCAATTAGTTTCTTATTTTATTACTAGGATCACCCGTGGGCACCGTGTGCCCATATGGTACACAGAATATAGGCCAGTTTTGAAGGGTGGAGAATTTTCTTGTAATTTTGTTGTAAATCATAGTTATAATATAAAAATAAGGGATTACTTTTACACGGTTTTTCCATCAGTTTGCATCGTTTAACAGATAACAAACCAAAAAATATTAAATATTCATAATGTTATATATTTTTCTATCCAATCAGATGTACCTTAGTTATACAATATTTTGCTGCTAGCAGATGTTGGCGAAAAAATCGGTGCTAGCTTTGCTACCTCTTCAAAAATCTAATATTATTTCATAGTTTGTCTATTGCTTTTATTAAATGTTGTAACTGCGGTATTACTGCGAACTGAATAATACAAACAATATTTTCAACATTTGTACACTTGCATTAAACAAGTAAGCATGTATTATTACACAAAAATCGGGATTATAAATTTACTTACGGTTTCTGTATTCTAATTGAATCGATTATTCAAAATATATGTGTATTACAAACCTTTTTACAGAACAGTTTCAATGAATTGACATTTGATTCGTTATTATTTTTGAATCAAATAATCAGGCTAGATTCTGAATTTTGTAGTGCCACGGTAGTTTTAAAAGTGATAATGGGTCCTATGCTAAAACATAATGGCTCGAGCCATTAAAAATAAGAAATAATGTACACAACTCGATATGCATTTTGAAGATTCGGAATATATTTAAAATTGACATTTAAATTAATCTGACTTATAACCTATATTTTGGCGTAGGGCAGATTACTTGATTAGATATTTATTAATTGCTGTTGTGTAGTCTTTTGTTTCAGTATAAACTATTTGATTATTACTTTCTTTTAGTAGTAATAAGCAAGTATTGTAATCAAGAAAAATGTGCGTGTGTGTCTGTGAACGCTCTAGGGCCAAAACTGTCGAACGAAAAATTATGAAACTTTAAACTTAAGACTTGTATATGCCCTAGATGTGCACCTCTTTTTTTTTTGAAAAGAATATTAAAACCGGAGGTGCATGTTTACTCTATGCATTTCTTGTTCTATCTCCAATATCACTAGAACAGCTACACTTACGGCAAATATAGTTATGTTCATAATGAAAGATATTAATATTTTGCACAACTTTTGTATGAAACATTTCTTCAAGAAATTTACCAGTTGCGAGAAAAATGCTACGAAACTTTATAAATATCTTGTTTACGTTGCCATGGATTCGCATGTAGCTTATAAAATCGGATCATCTGCTTTTTTGTCAGGAAAGCAAAAAACTCTATTAGATAAATGACATTTCAGAATATTTCTGTAGAGTATTGGTTAGTTTGACACCAAGTTTTGGATTTATATATATATATATATATATATATATATATATATATATATATATATATATATATTTATATATATATATACAATCCGTAAAATATTGATAGTGTAATATATATTTTAAATGAATTGCAAATCATTTCTAAACTGATTCTTTAAGATATATCGAACATAATACATGATATATGTAATTACAAATTAATAATACTAAAATATGTCTCCATAAAAGAACTACGGCTTTTTAAAATTCTTACTGATTCTCCTTATAGACCTATAGACTGGCTCTGAATTGCACCATTACACGTTTTGACCTTCCCTGAATCGAATGTTAAATGCCAACGCATGGGCACTAATCTAACCCTAACTTTCACCGTGAAAGTAGATAGTCCTTGAAAGTAGATAGTCCCCAGCTTAATAATTGATTTTCTGTATTTACTCAAGAAAATTGTCTTATAATCCTGAGATATTCCAAATATAAATAATAAATATTTCTAAACATTTTATTGGCAGGCTAAATTGTTTTATATTTCAAAATTATTATTCTTATTGGCTTGAGTAATTTCTTTTAACATATGACATCACTTTTAGAATTAAAGTCTACTTTGATAAATAGACAAAAACGAATCAATCGTCAATACTTAATTTCAAAATAAGTAATATCAAAGTGAAAAATCTATTCAAACATTAATTTGAATATTTGATGTGTATTTTGCGTATTGTGTAGTTGGAGGTTAGTGACAACTGATATATTATATTTATATTGTATGCCAACGATTGTTGTCAGTTTTTGAAATGAAAATACCCATGCACAAAATGACATTGACGCTATGAGATCGTCCTCAATACAACTTGAAATTAGTTTCTCGGGAAATCAAGTTTAAATTTATATAAGCAATAAAAGTCATTTAATATAAAAATTCGTTAATGTTGCATTGGATTTTAGATAATTAATTTTAAAAAATATTACTTACACTAGATAGCATTTAAAATTTTGATTCTATTTTTTGAAGAAAAAAATTAGGATATCTTGTAATAGTACTAGAAAATTAGATAATAACGACTCTGTAAGCATGTTATTTAGTTTCTATTCATGACTATTTAATGATACTACCAATAATAATACATAGTTGTCAATAAATAATATGTTGGGAATTTGATATATGTATTAATAACTATCGTTCAATATATATATATATATATATATATATATATATATATATATATATATATATATATATATATATATATATATATATATATATATATTAACTTCACGATTTTAGTATTACTAAAAAAAAATCATCAAAAACATACGGTTTTGGCTTATATTCTTAATGGTCGCGCTTAATTCAATTTGACCTACTTATCTAAAACCTATTAGGAATTCCTTCACAGGGGAATCATTTTTAATATCACTGGCGTATCAAGCACAAGAGCGGCAGTATAAAGAGCGAAATTTAGTAGTTGGTAGTGAGACTCCGAACAAGAATGATGCGATGCTTAGAAAGGCTAATGGACACGCAGAGGAATAGGCAAGCAATGAAATATTGAAGAGAAGGATTTATGTGCGGGTAAGCACGAATCAAAGATTTACGAACAACAAAATAACTCCTGTGATACCTATCTATTAATCTTTATTCATCACAAGATAAAGGGAACCAGAATGATCCCTATACATGAAAAATTGTATATGAATCTGTGCTTCAGTGCTGCAAGGCCGCCCTCAGCGCCGAAAACTGTGCAACTGATGATATTACTTTGTAGTGTGATATTACAAAGGATAAACATGCGTATTCAAATATTATAATAACTGTTGTATGTGTGCACCTTAGCTTGCAAATTTATAGCAATCAGAATAAACTCAAAAAAAAAAAACAGATTTGAACATACATTGATTTGAAGTTTACATATATGTATATACCAAAGGACAACATCTTTTTTATATTAATATTTATTTAATAACTAACAGAAAATGAGTGTGATAGTACAACGGCCATGAATCATCAAGAGAAAAATTATTTCGTTGCGCGGAATATGTACGAAATTATGGACGAAGACTGCGGGACACACCTAAATTTTCCTGCAAACGTTCACTAAAAATAGTTTAAAAACCGTTGTTATTGACTGATTTTTACTAGTTTGTCTTAAAATTTATTTCAAATGTATGTTGTCTAATGTACATTTTCTAGGTAATTAAAGGAACTCATCGCCATCAGTTGATATCACATTTCCAGGTTTAATCGGGAGACTATGGTGAGTGCCGCATTGGCTGGTCTATGGCTGCAAATACTTGTATACTAACTAAATTATTGCTATTAACTTAATCACACACTATATATCACGTAATTGTTTTCATTGTCGAGTCATGTCCGTTTGGCAAGTACCTGGTAAATATAGTAATAGTTGACAACCCCGGCAACTCTTTACAGTAGGCACTAGTTGTTGAGTGATATAACTTCTTTAAGTGTGTAATATGCTACAAGAGAGTAAGTGCTCTATATTACTAATTCAATTTTAATACAAGTTTTGGGAAACTGGTCCATAAGTGAGTAATGGTTCAACGAAGTTCTGTACTTGTCACAGGGTCTAACGCATTGTATCTGCATATTAGTAATTATTGAGTAAAACTAAAGTTACGCTCTAGTAAGACCACTTAGCTTTTACATGCCTAGGCTTGTAAACACACACACATATATACACACTAACGCTCTATGAATACCAAACATACTCATATCATTTCGAACTGAAACAGAATCCTATTCAAACCTATGGAGTTTTATTCGGGTCTTGTCTGTGAATTGATAATTTCTGGAATTTCTAACTTTATTAACCAACTTTACTCAAGTGAGCTATGCTTTATAATAAAAACCGTACGTCGATGTCTATGCTACTGAAAGCACTTTACAAGTAAATTAAAACGACGTGCATATTCTACATGATGATTCATAACGCATATCCGAGCCGCGTGCTGAAAATCATGGCTATTATACCTAGTACATACGTGTGAGCTCAACTGTGAAAATATTCGCTGTACACCTGAACCGACAAGGAGCTGTATTGTGGAGGGTTGGAGAAGATGTTTCGTAGAGATTTTGCTTTATATATGACAGGCTGTGCATTTGTTTCGCTTGGAAAGATAGCGAGACGTCTGGAAATAGAAATAAGCATAAGATACTGATGATTTAAAGCGTAATCTATACCAGGTCAAAATTACGGTGCCGTACCGTATCTCTTATTATGATTTGATCTTGATAAGTTTAGATATCCAAGGTTATGATATTAATCTAATGGCACTACAAAATTTGTCGATATTTTGTCTTATTTTAAGTTATGATATCCAACACCAGGGCTCGAAGTTGTAGGTGATTTATTTAGTAACACCTGAAACTGTTTGAAATTGATAAATTAAGATGAATTGTAGCAATTCATCTGCGGTACCTGAATTACTGTTTTGTAACCATGCCGTATTCGAGATAGTAAGAAGTTAGTAAGAAGGATTTTAATTATACAAAGTTACTTCAGATTGAACCCAAAGGCCAATAAAACTAATTTAACATTATTAATTAGAAAATTTAAATATTCAATAAAACAATATCTTTTATGGTAGAGCGTCGGAGTGCTCATAGCAAGAAGTGGCAATCATATCAGTCCAATAGCTTGGATCTCTTCAAAAATCAGTGATTGTAAAACGGTTTCCTTAAAATTGTTTTTATTATTTATAAATATATAAATATGTATGTATAAATAAAAATAATATTAAAAAGGACCATATCATTTAATCTTATAACCTGTTCCGTATACCTACAAAGTGGGACGGAGAAAGCTCGTGTCCAATTTATATTTGCCTGCAGCGGTTTCGCGGTTGGCACCGAACTACTAGTTTCAGGGTGAGCTTATTAACCTGATGCTTACACAGTAACATTCCAACCATGGGCGTCTATAGAGTAAATCAAGAAAGGGCACTTTCACCTACAAAGTCCATTGAAACAAATTATTGAATTTATCAGTTTCACATTGTTTAGTATTAATTTTACATTTATTAGTCTCTTTCTATTCTGATGCCCCTCTGAATATAATAAATAATGATAATTATATGTACACGAGTTTGTAGTCTGTGCAAATATAATTTATTCAGGATATCAAATGAAATCCTAGAAATATTTGCATTTATCATAGACTATTTTAAACCTTGTTCTTGAATTTTGGTTTCGTATGCACCATATACGACAATACAGGATTTTTTTATGGATTCAATTATATACTTCGGGATGTAAAGTTCGTGGGGTATGTTATTATCAATTTATCACTTGAAATTTCCCAAAAATGTCATTAGTAGTTCTTTTTTGTTAGTATTCGATTTTCTAAGTTCAAGTCCACGAGGTTCTAATATTTACTTTCTTGGTCGAAGTCTAATAGGAAGTATTGTAATCATGATAATTTTTGAACTCGAGATTTTAACGAAAATACAAGTATTGACCATCCCTGAATCGAATTTGATTATTTTCCGAATACTGTATGTGTGAGTGTGAATACGCTAGGGCCTAACAGCAAGGCCGCCGAGAGTAATTTTGGGCTCCGGTGCTTTAAAATTAACGGTGCCTCCTGCCCGTAAAATTCTGTTTTTTATTTCTGGGCTCCGAGCCCCTTGGTAGAGGATTGGGCGGAGTAATTTGCACCCCCTACTCCCGACTGTCGTCCGCCCTGCTAACAGTAGAAGGCAAAATTATGAAACATAAATCTTCAGACCGGTATATGCTCCTTGTGAGCACCTCCTATTTTTATAAACAATATCTCAACTGGAAGTAACAGTTTAGTCCAGCTACTTTTTTCTATATCGCCAAATCGGCATGAGTTAGAGAAAAACATATTCATTTGAAGAAATTAGAATTTTTAATAACTTTTTTCAAAAATGTGTTTCGAAAATCGTACCATTTACTGCGGAATCGGCATTGAAATATGGTATTTTAAATGCACATTTCCCTAGTTACAATATATATTGAATTTGTTTCGTATCTATTGCAAGCAGAATTTAAAATATACAGGATTATGATAAACTAGGTTAACTCGTGGGCACCACGTGCCCATATCATATACAATATACAGTTAACTCCTAACCGATCCATCTGTTGAATTGAATAATTTGACGGGTGGCAAATTATCTTGGAATTTTTTTGTAAATGTAGACCTAATCATGGTTACACATTTAAAGAAATGAGTAAAATGTTTTTGTGTGAATTAAATTTTAATTTAATTTTATAATACGGTAAATTTTACAAGGCTAGTTGTCAGAAAATAACCAATTGGGACATAAACATGTTTTAACGATCGGAATGGTTTCTCCATAGTACGATCACCGAATGAACCAAAACAGCCAAGTTAAAAGCATAAGAAACTTTTAAGGGGGTTATTTTTTCTCGTGTTTCGCAACTTTCGACGCAGTTTCAGGCACGATGTTAATATATGTTTATTACCGACCAGCGCAGAAATGAAGAACTTTACTTTTTATACGGAATCAAAAAGAATTTCACATAAATAACTATGTTTAGTGACGTTAATAAACGTTCGTTCCGAGAGAATTATTAAGAGCCATTTTAAAATTTATTTTAACCTTTAGCGGCCACACTTCATTGCCGTAACATAACGGCCACACTTCGTTGCCGTAACATAACGGCCACACTGGGGTCCATTTGGACCCCATCGTAAAAAATCGTTATAAAAAAAAAAGTATGTAAAATTTTGACTTGAAAAAATTCTGGGATACTGTTTGAAGGTTAAATTAAAGTTTCCAGCAGTTTAAATAATTAATTTGAGTTTATAAAATAAAATATATATCGGAAAAAGCTAAAATAGTGAAAAAATACGATTTTTACTAAAAAATGTATAACTTTTTAATTTATTGATAAAATGAGCTGAAAATTTAAATTTTTAATTTTAGATACTTAAAATAAAGATCTAAGAACGTGGGGTCTTTTGGACACCACAGGGGCCGCTAAAGGTTAACGCTGACGATAACTAAAGGGCTTTCGTAACCAAGAAAAATATAACATTATTTTTACGATATGCCACGTTGTACAAAGAAAAATATGTACTTACAACTTTCTGCGTGTTTTGATATAACTGCCTATCGTGAGGTACTTGATCAAAACAGAAGATAGCGGAACAAAAAGAAATACAGGCTGCGATAAATATGACATGGACGATAAGCACAAATAAAAAGAAGAATCTGAAAAATGTCAGAATTATGCACTAGTATGAGAGACAAACAGAACAGGAAGAGGTGCTAGCTTTTGTATGGGTAATCAACTGGAAAACATATTGATAAGGCAATTGAAACAAACAGTTTCACATTTGTATTTGATAAGAGTGGACGGGAACTTACCAGTACCCAAGTACTAGCAATATTTGTTATCATTTTATTAATACAGTGTACTTCGTTTTAATGCAAGAATCAATTTTCTTGCTTTTTTTTAAGCTGTACTTTTATTTATGAAAGAACGAATGTAATATCGTATACAAGTTGCCACATAATTATTAATGTTTAGCACGTCGTTCAGTATATACAAATAGAGTTATAATATTCGGACATGTGTCTGTTTCGTTGAATGAAAAAAAAAAAAACTTGCACAGAATTCATTTCACTGTAATGAAAATGTATTTAATTCATAGATGTATGTCGCTTATTCCTAAGACCAACACATTTAGTCTGCGAAACTCACCATAATATACCATATACAATATTAGTTACAGACATCTATACCTTCAGCTCACCTTATAAGAAATGTATATATATATATATTATATATATATATATATATATATATATATATATATATATATATATATATATATATATATATATATATATAACCAAAACCAGCTATCAAACTAACCAATACTCTACAGAAATATTCTGAAATGTCATTTATCTAATAGAGTCAATTTTGTTTTCCTGTCAAAATAGCAGATGATCCGATTTTATAAGGTACATGCGAATCCATGGCAACGTAAACAAGATATTTATAATGTTTCGTAGCATTTTTCTCGCAACTGGCATATTTTTTGAAGAAACTTTTTAAACAAAAGTTGTGCGAAATATTAATATCTTTCATTTAGAACATAACTATATTTGCCGTAAGTGCAGCCGTTCTAGTGATATTGGAGATAGAACAAAAAATGTATAGAGTAAACTTGCACTTCCGGTTTGAATATTCTTTTCAAAAATAAGAGGTGCACATCTAGGGCATATACCAGACTTAAGTTTGAAGTTTCATAATTTTTCGTTCAACAGTTTTTGCTCTAGAGCGTTCACAGACATACACACACACACACACAGTCACACAGACAGACAGACGTCATTCCAAAAATAGTCACATTCGATTCAGGGAAGGGAAGGGAAGGAAATGTTAGCAAATATATAATATAAATTGATTCTATAATAATTTACCTGATACAATTTATTCTAATAAGAAATCAATATTTTAAATATTAATTCATACAGTTAACTGTCAATGTAATGCTTGTTTGTTTTCAATAAACAAGAAACAAATGATGTAACTCATGGTTAATCCGATTTAAAAATAATAAAATTTGTCACAAGTGTAGGTATCACTATGGCAACGTAAATAAGATATTTGAGTTTTTTCGTAGCGGTTTTCTCATAACTGGTATAATTTATGAAGAAACTTTTCAAACAAAAGTTGTGCGAAATATTACTATCTTTTATTATGAACATAACTATTTTTGCCGTAAGTGTAGCCGTTCTAGTGATATTGAAGATAGAACAAAAAATGTATAGAGTAAACATGCACTACCGGTTTAAATATTCTTTTCAAAATAGGAGGTGCACATCTAGGGCATATACAAGTCTTAAGTTTGTCGTTTCATAATTTTTCGTTCGACAGTTTTGGCTCTAGAGCGTTCACAGACATACAGACACACAGGCATACAGACAAACAGACGTCATTCCGAAAATAGTCACATTCGATTCAGAGAAGGTCAAAACGTGTATATCCGTTGAAATCTCGAGTTCGAAATTTTTCATGATTACAATACTTACTTATTACTCTGTAAAAGAAAGTAAAAAGTAAAAATAATTGTTTTTAATAATTATGGCCTTTGGGTTCCCAATATGAAAATATGTTATTGATATAAAAAGTCTTACAATTGTTTAAAATTCACAAAAAGCTTAGATACAAGCACTCATGCCTGCAGCTCGCCTTATAAGTAATATATGCGATGTGTTTTACATACTTAATTTGGTGTCTATATGTTTACATAAAATGATATCATTCAAATGGACGAACCTCTTAAAATTCGAGGAGCAATTTCACTAAGAATACAAGCTTATCTCTAAGAAACGTCTATTAACGCAAGGGATGTGATAACTGTCGAAAATATTAAGTTTCACAGGTGCACTCAGACATGGTTGCGAGCCAGACATATTTTAACCTAATTACATAATATTGCACGGACGAGATTTCGCCGATCTTGAAACCCAAATTTCACCCAAGATATAATGTATTTCGCATAAATACACCCAACAGCTGTTCCAACAACAAAAACAGAACCAGAGAGTGAGAGTAAGTGTAAGAGGGAGAACACAAGCAATATTTAAATAATTTGTGGCATCATGATTACATTAAACGTGTTATTGTCTTAGTGTAGCGTGCATATCGGAATTTATTACTAGCAGCAATAATGAACGATGAAAGCAAAGTAATTTATGCTTAAACATTGCTTCGCAAAAGTAAAGCATGGATTAAAATGTTTCAAGCGATATTATTCACTATATGTCTGCGCTATTCATAGATAACTAAATTTTGCAATGAAAGGCTTAATTTTAATACAGGAATTGCAATAATATGGTATTGAGTAGGATACATATACAATAATATTAAGCACAAGAACAACAACTTAAAGATTTTGAAATTTGGACAGTTATGTAAAATTGTTAATAATCATTATTTGAATAAATGTTTGCAATTGAAACAATTCATTCTGATAACAAAGTCGGAAAATGCGCGGTAACTTTGAAGTACTACTTGATGGCACTTCATACTTCATACACTTGGCCGAAGTTTATAGTTTGAATTTACGATATTTGTCAACATGTATAAAAAGGTGTTAATTGTATTATCCGAATTTCTGAATGACGATGCAACGTCAAAAATAGTTGTACAACTGGCGGACAGTATTTATTTGCAGAAATAAATAACAAATTCTGTATTAATACATAAAAATAATCAAGATATTTACTATGATTTAATAAATCCATGCGTGTATTATTACACAAAAATCGGGAATATAAATTTATTTACGGATTCTGTTTACTAATTGAATCGATTATTCAAAACATATGTGTATTACAAACCTTTTTACACAACACTTTCAATGATTTGACATTTGATTCATTATTATTTTCGAATCAAATAATCAGGCTAGATTCTGAATTTTGCAGTGCCACGGCAGTTTAAAAGTGATAATGGATCCTATGCTAAAACACAATGGCATAATGTACACAACTCGATATGCATTTTTCAGATTCGGAATATATTTAAAATTGACATTTGAATTATTCTGACGTATAACCTTTTATTTTTACGTAGAGCAGATCACTTGATTAGAAATTTATTCATTGCTGTTGTGTAGTCTTTTATTTCAGTACAAACTATTTGATATTATATATAACATTCTTATCTGTCGCCATGGTATAGTGGCTAAGAATCTCGCCTCTTACCCTGGAGGTCGTGAGTTCGATCCCCATCTATGCCAATCTGCATTTTTACAAAAAAAAGCGTTCTACACATACACACTCACTCACATACACACTCACATACACACTCACATACACACTTACATACAAACATTTCTGGGTTATTATATTAATGATAATTCATAGGCATTTAAAAATCAATAAAAACATGCATCAAATTATTAAATAATATAAAATGTGCATTGTACAATATATTTAACTCCAAATAGATGCAGTATATAAATTCATAAATTAAATTATAAATTAAATAATAAACAAAATCTTGAAGAGTTAATTCAAACATATTTAGACACCTGATTGGCTAGAAAAATATATAAAAATATGAATATTTAATTATTATTAGGTGTTATACGATACAAACTGAAGGAAACCCGTGTAAGGGTAATCCATTATTTTTATATTGTAACTATGATTTACAAGAAAATTACAAGATAATTATCCATCCGTCAAAATTGACCTATATTCTGTGTACTATATGGGCACACGGTGCCCACGGGTGACCCTAGTTTTAACATAAATGCTTAATAGCGACTCACAAACTTCAAATTGGAATAAATAAAACTTAATTTTATGAACTAACAATTATTTATATTTCTCATTGACGTACAATATCAATATAATATAGCAGATGCCACTCTGTGTAAAGTACACAACACACTGAAAACACTTCAAATCATCAAATTAATTGAAGATTTATCACAAACACTTTTTTGACATTTCATTCTGACATTTGATTCGTTTTTGTCTATTTCAAAGCAGACTGAACTTCAGAAGAGTAGTGCTTGTTTTATTTCAGTATAAACTATTTGATTATTATTTATAACATTATTAGCAGTCGCCATGGCGCAGTGGTTAAGATTCTTGTATTTCACCTTGGAAGTTGTGAGTTTGATCCCCGTCTACGCCACTTTGCATTTTTACAAAAAAAAAAGCGTTCTACACATACACATGTACAAATATACATACGAACATCCATTTCTGGGTAATTATATTAATGATAACATAACATAAAGGAGTGGTCAGAGCCAACCAAATAGTAATTAAGATTAGAAAATTGCAAATAATAATTTAGTTTGTATTACGACAAGCAATGCTAACATTCCAAGCAATAAAATTAACACAATGTATGATAAATTTTGTTGCTGTGAACGTTAACTTGTCTATGTCATACAACAAACTGGGATTATTACTTATAATTTCTCAGCTTAATTACTGATTGTTTTGCTGTGAACAATCCTTAATTTTATGAATATTTTAATAAGTTTCTTTTAGCATTAACAGTTTTATTAATGTTTTATTTGTTCTGTGCAGACTGCACATTTTAATACGATACAATTAATTGTGACAGTAGCTTTCATTGTAATTGATTCGGTACATTTGCCTGCTACGATATTTTTGTGTTTATCGTAACGCGCACACAGCCATGCGCACACACAGCAGACATTTCCTCGGCAATTTTTATTCCATTGTTTCAAAACAAAGAGAGTGATATACAGCAACCGTGTATAATAGTACACACAAATCTAGTGGAGCACGTAAAGTCCTCATCCCGACACCCAGCCTTCATGATCCGCGAACCACCATCCGACGCACAAACATACAGTCGATTGAATAAAGTTAAAGTGATGAAATATTAACAGGATATCCGTTTAACGTGCAAAATAATTGACTCTCGCGAGGGCATAAATAATTTGCATTCACTCTGAATTGTGTAGTCTGAGTTACGTACGTCAATAAACCTAACATTTTAAGCTTCGTTTCAGTACAAGTTGGGTTAGACAGACAAAAAAAAATGATGAATGGCTAGCAGATCAAACAAAAAAAAATCTGTAGAACCGTATATTGCACTTTATTGTACGTATAATCAAGGAATATTTTATTACTAGAAGGCAATTTGCAATTATTCCAATATTAACTGTCATAATATTATTTAATTATTGTATTAAATGTTGATAAACGTTGAAACTGCGTTTATAATGAAACCATTTGGTAAATACAAATACATAGAAACGACACATAGGGGTAGGTACCTTGTGACGCAAATAGCTTAGGACAAAATCAATTGTGCTACATCTATCGTCCAATTTACTAATTTCAATGTGAATTTAGCAACATGAGAATAAATAGATAAATGTTGTTTCAATACGAAAGCATTTGGTGAAATATTTTATTAAAGTGGAAAAAGTATTTTTGTTAGTTGTATTTTGTAATATAATGTGGCAATTTTGCTAATCTTACTTTCTTTTACGAAGTAATAAGTAAGTAGAGGGATCACCAAAAAAATTGAACTCGACATTTCAACGGATATACACGTTTTGACCTTCCCTGGTTCGAATGTGACTATTTTCGGAGTGACGTGTATGTGTGTGTGTGCATGTCTGAACGCTCTAGAGCCGAAACTGTTGAACAGACGAAGGCATACTGCTCGGTTACAGCGACATTATAAAAGATTATCGGATTCTTGATCTAGAAACCAATAAGGTATCGTTCACTAGATCGGTACGCATTATTGAGGATATTTCAATGACACAAGTCCAAAGGAGTACTAGAATTGAGGTAACAAGTTCTGCAGATAATTCGAACGATGAAGAGCTCCTGGAGCTGACAGTTACATTTTTCTGCCAATTCAGGTAGTTCCAGTGCCTGTACCACGCAGATCAGAACGTGTGAAAAAAGGCCAATCGGCCGAGAGATACGGCTTGAAGAAGCAGACTGACCACATACGAGAGCCTTCAAACTGGGCGACATAAACACGTTGCCATCTTGCTAGTGAAAACAATGTTTGGCAGCTGCCGATGAAGCAATGAAATCTCTAAAAACTTGTAAAGTGTGGGAGCTAGCTGTTTTGCCTTTTGGACGAAAAGCAATTTTATCCAAACGGATATTTAAAGTAAAGCTTAACGCACATGGTCATGGTAACAGTTACAATGCGAGGTTGGTTCCACGCGCTTTCTTCCAACGTTATGGGCAGGATTATAATGAAATATTTGCGCCCGCGGTGAAATACAAAACGATTCGTGCGTTATTTGCCGTTGCTGCAGTGCAGTATTTACATGTATGTCACCTAGAAGTGAAGTATGCATATTTAAATGGAAAGCCTACTGAGGCGCTCGATCTTGAATAACCTCAAGCTTTCAAGGAACAGGGTTAGTAGAACAAAGTTCTGCGAATGAAGATCGTTCTTACTTCATGAAAAAAACGAAGATCGCATAGATGCTCGAAGAGCATAGGCTATTAAGACCAAAAACAGCAGCAACACTGATGGAGACCAATTTTCTTGTCTCTAGAAACGAAAGCCCAATGATGCCGAACAACACGCGTTACCTATGAGGACAACCAAGACTGCATCAATTTGGTGAATTCGAACCGCTGCGGTGCCCGTACAAAGCAGATTGATATTTGCCACCATCTGTTGGGTGACTTACGCATTAGGGATTATAGTACTACAGTATTGCCCCACGAATGAGATGCTAGCTTATATAATTCAATCTGTCAGATCTTCTAGGTCTTCAAAACGGATAGTTCTGAATTAGACGTTCGTTTGTACTAGATGTCGAGAAAATGTATTGGAAGTAGGACGTCATCTAGCATGTTACTGTTTTGTGCCTATGTTGCTAGGCTATGATAAAACTGAGTAATATTATTTTCCTAAATTTGGCAAATTCTCTATTGTCAAATTTAATTAATATTTAGAACAGTGTACCACTGACATTTTGGTTCAACAGTAAAAAGTATTATGATCACTAATAAAATCGACCTGGATATTTTAATTTATCTCAATATGAAGTTTATATTTTAAAAAATCTTTATTATTGAATATGTGTTGCTAAAACAAGTTACAAATCAAGACTAACTGCGCTTATTCTAACATGTTATTGTCTGCTACAGTTCCTGTGATAACTAAGTGCTACATCAGGACAATTAAACATAGGCGTTCTATCAAGGTTGTATTATAACTTTTATATATATATATATATATATATATATATATATATATATATATATATATATATATACATATAAATCAACGCGAGTATATGGAATATTTGGAGAGCTTATATCGTCGACCTTGAAATCATTTTCAACTATGTATAACGCAGTTAAACCTATGGTATTGGATAGCCTCACGTAGTAGGTATACGAATTGGACACCTACCTCGTTATATCAAATTTCCAATTAGAATTTGATAATCACAGATATACCAACAGGATTTCTGATCCGGATACATTTACCGAAATATACATATATTTTGTTTTATAAAGGACGGCTGTATGCAATGTGCTGTATGTTGCCATAGTTGCCAAAACAATTAAGACATTCAAATGAAATTTCTGTGAGAGAATTCCAATTCATTTTGGATGCGGCAAAGAGAAAGGGGTAGGGAGAGTTGACCCTCGTATAAATTAAATTCCGTTATAAATAGTTTCATGAGTTGTGTAAATTATTCAAATACAAGTTGTAGCGCTATAGTTTTTCATAAGATCGAGTTCAGAAAGCATCACGTCTACGTTTCAGCTTAATACACTCACGATACGAAAGCTTCGCTCGTGTTTCTGTAAATTTCTTAACATTTTTTTTATTTTCCCAAGATCTTGATTTCGTTTCGTAACTCTTTGATACCGAATATTTACAAAATTGATCAAATTTGGGCAATGCAATCTATCGAATGGTGGTAACATAACTTATAAAAACTAACCATTATTAAAAATATTTCATTATATACAAATAGATAGTACTATAATTTATTTGCAAATTTGAATCCTGACATCAAAGATTGGAATTCCAATATGCATCATATTAATAGTGCCATGAAATCAAATGGCATAGATGTATTCAACTTCGACAAATTATTCTATTGCGCTTCCACAAATCCGGTGTCATTGTATTTGATTTAGTTTCAAACGAAATGATAGTACGTATCCTAAGGCACAAAGGCAAACAAACAATTGTCAGCTGATACAATTCGCAATTAATCTTATAAGAAGTATTTGTTAACATAGATATTGCATAACCATTTGGTTTTACATTTGCAAAACCTTAAAAGGCCATTACATAATAAAAGTGAATTTATTTTAAATAGTTAAATAATAGATAAATAGACATGGCAGTGTGCGAAAACAAATTCAAATTACGACTGACAAGTTTTTAAAATTTACTAAAATTGTAAGATATGGAAGTTTTCAGGGAAACTAAAACGTAGTGTTTAATAGAAATATATATCCCTAACAAACAGTCAAAATATACATTGGTATATTTTGAACGTATGTTAGGGATATATATTTCTATATATAGGATATTATTATATTTCTCTTCCTTATCCTTATCAATGTATTCAATTATTATTTTTAACACGTAGCTTATCCAAATATATTTCAATATTTAACATGTTCTACATCGACCAATTTTTGATATCTGGTGGAAAATGACATAAATTATTAGCATATTGTTGCTGTCAAAATATTTTCAGGTAAAGCTAATACAATTTGTTTAAAAAATATCTGGAGTGGCCTGCACTCGACATTCTTTACGCAGTTTTCACTAGATATAGATACAAGTCTTAAGTTTGAAGTTTCTTAATTTTTCGTTCGATACTTTTGGCTCTAGAGCGTTCAGAGACACACACACACACACAGACAGATAGACGTCATTCCGAAAATAGTCACATTCAATTCAGGGAAGATCAAAACGTGTATATCCGTTGAAATCTCCAGTTCGAAATTTTTCATGATTACAAGACTTACTTATTACTTCGTAAAAGAATGTAAAAACATGTTTATGACAACATAAATAGAAATTTAAGATTTTCCATAGCGGTTTTCTCGTAAGTGATACATTTTACAAAGAAACATTTCAAACAAAAGTTTTATAAAATATTAATAACTTTTATTATGAATTTTACTATTTTTGCCATAATTGCAGCCGATCTAGTGATATTGGAGGAAGGACAAAAAATGACCTGAGGTTTTGGGAAAATATATCTAAGATGTACTTTTATATAAAAAATAATCAGAAAAACGGAATTTTCAAAGTGCTTATTCCATAAATTATTCAAAAAAATGTATTAGCAAGTATTTTAAGAGTCAAAGAAATGCTTCAACTGAGTAGTAAATAGTATTGGCTCTAATAGCGCTAAGGTATTAGTGCGCTCCCCTCTTTACACCAACCTGTAAGGACGGGTAACTATGGGGATTCCTCTTAATAAGTAATTGTGATTATTTGGCATAAAACAATCTGTTAGTGTGTGTTAGTACGCGAATCATTAATCTGATTCGGTTAAAATATATTTAGTTGTACAGGAATTATTTAGTGCTCATATTCATTGCGACATCCGCATCGACCAAGCCTATACTTCAGTTGCCGTGGCTGAAATTAAAATAAGGCTGCAGTGCACTTGATAGATAAAAATTATATTCTGAATTGGATGCAAAGGCAAGCCAATAGATTTGTGTGCTTACTATTTTACGCGATATTTTCATACTGCTACAACGTGTACCTACAAGAATTGGTGTAGGTATACGCCGCGGCGCTTGTGCCAACAAACAATTTATTGGTTCTTGTGTATATTCACGACTACTAAATAGATTATGCGATTTTCTGGAATAGCGCCACGCTAAATAATGTTTTCATAAAGCGCTATACACTCTTTGTGTATTTATTCTGTCGAGCGCGAGCGGTCGAGTTATTGAAAAATAATAAACAATTATTTTGTAATATGCATGTTACTGAAGTATAGATTCATATTTTTATTATAGTTTCTATTGTGCGAAAATTAATTTACGCTTCTGAATTTATAATAGTAGCAAACGCGTTCATATTAATAATGCTTACGATAGTGAAAAAGTTATATTGTGTTCGGTCGTCTATCTGTAACATTGACGGAAATGCACTGAAATAGCACATATAACTTGGATGTGTGTCGTTTACTCGTTAAACCAACTTTGCGGACTCATCTCTGAAGATACAGGGCCGATTTTAACTAAATTTATTATAAATATAATATGCATACCAACCAATTTAGTGCATCACATGCCCGGAGTTATATGGTCCAAAGAAACCTTAGAAAATAATATATTAAAAAATGTTGAAGTGCTCTATTACCTCAACTTTCTTATATAATTTTTATTTTAAATAATATATATTATTTAATTTTATGTATTCCTGCTAAATAATCTCAATATGCAACGGAATTTTATAGAACAATTTGGTCTGCTCCGTGGATTTTTCTCGAACCGTGTGGAACAACTCCAGATGATTCGAGGAGTATTGTGTTCCATTTATAAACATGCCTCGCCGACAAGGAGCCGTACAGATAGAAATATAAAGCGGTTGTCGACAGTAGTTTGTGAAGATAGATATTGTTGTAATATTAGTATATAAATAAATAAATTTCGTAGCGTTTATGTTGAAAATAAGTTTTCACTTTTGTCCACCGAATACGTGAAAATGTTACAATATGCAAACTTACATAATAAGTAGCTATTTTCAAAAGTAATTTTCATGTAAATGGTACATTTTTTGAAAAAACTTATTAAACAAAAGTTGAAAGAGAATTGAATCTTAAATTATTATAAGAATAATTTTATCGATAACTCATGCTGTTTTCGATATATTGAAAAAGTAGCAAGAGGAAACCATTACTTCCAGTCAAGAATATTGTTTTCAAAAATAATATAAATTCTTTCGGCAACTATACAGGTCTGAAATTTAAAGTTTTATAATATTATAATCAACAGTTATTGCTGTAGATCGGATCCCACACTCCGAAAATAGCCAGAAACAATTCGAGTTCAATTCAAATCAATGATTACAATGCTTGCTTATACACATTCGTAAAAGAAAATAAAAATATCTCAGATTGAGCCCAAAAGACATAGAAAATAATTGTGTGTGTGTTTGTTAGAAATAAAACATGCTATCAACACGACACAAGAGATTTATTATATAGTATTATGTATTGGATTCATATTCGTTTTTAATTTAATTGATATTCCTTTGCCGATTTCCTTTTGTTAGCCAATGTCTTCCACTATATTTTTCAAAATAGCCGATCTTCTAAATCCTTGTGAGAACTGTAGCCTTGCATATTGTAGTTTTCTTATTTAATTGCCAATCTAAGCCCGTGCACACCAGTTGTGGCAAAAATGCGATTATATATCACAGCCCAAATAAAGTTTGGCCGCATGTGAAATCCCTGAGCGACATTTCGTATTCAACAAACACTTGAAATAAAAATATGCAGACGGTGTGTGTCTGTGTAACACAGTAAGCCGCAGCCGGTGCTATTTAATCCTTTTTCAAAACCAGCCTACATTCCGACTTCGGAATACATTTGAGAATCAAAACTTTATCAAGCTGAGGTAGATATGTAAAACATATACATCGGGGGCGACCTCGCATTCTTTGTCCATCACCAACTCTACGTACGACATTTCGCTCAATGTCACACTTCTCATAAACCCATGCATTTCTCTTTCGGTCTCTTCTTGTAACACCGCAAATACCTCACAAAAATCGCTTTTCACTCTACTTTTATGTCTCCTCTTGCATATCCAATACTCACTCCCATACGTTAATACTGGCACCAACACACATAATCTCGCATCTTCACTAATACTAGTATTCCTAGCAAATATTCCTAATCCCCCAGAATCTTACTACCTACAGACACTCATCTTTCAATCTCATAGTCAATCTTACCATCTCTAGAAAACATACATCCTAAATATACAAATTGTTTCACCTGTCCTAATTGATGATCATTTAATATACTTCGTTAAAGAATCATTCTTTTCAAACACCATACCCTTTGATTTTGTAACATTATATTCAATATTCATATCTTTCCCGAATATCCTAACATTCGTAATGCCAGAGCAGGAAATGTTAGATCACCAAGAATTACACCATCACTTCCACACAAAGCCCTACGTAATTATACATCCATATATAAATTAAACAACTAAGGTGACATCACACATTTTTGTATCCAACAGCAATTTCAAACCATTCACTCAATCTACCATCATCTCTTACTGCCACCTCATACAATAATTTTATATTTCCGCCGACACATTTCCTTTTTAAAATACACCATAACCACGCGCGTAAATTTTTAATGTTATCAAGCGACTTTTCGATTATCATACGAAAATAAACAATTAATCAACACATCCTCTCTCAGGCAAGAAACCACCTTGCTTGTCATGTAATTTCATCCGCGCCATACATCTAACTCCACCAATCAAAATGCTACCGTACAACTTGCTCACAACAGTCAACAAACTAATAGCTTTATTATTATAACATTCGCTCGAACTACTTAAATGGAGGCACAATCACCGCACACTTCCAGTCTTCCGGAGCTGCACCATGTTTAAGGCAGAGACATTTTAACCAACCAAAAGAACATTCATTCGGGGCCAAATATATATATATATATATATATATATATATATATATATATATATATATTTATATATATATATATATATATATATATATATATATATATATATATATATATATATATATATAAAACATATATATATATCTATATATATATATATATATATATATATATATATATATATATATATATATATATATATATATTATATATATATATATATATATATATATATATATATATATATTATATATATCTATACATATATATATATGTATAGATATGTATCATGTGAATATTACGTAAAAGAAAATTGAGTGCAGGCCACTCCCGGTATTTTTTTAAGGTAATTCTCTTTTGCTCTCGTATATATTTCTTTCTATTTTATTTTTTGTCATAGTAATGTTAATAGTTTTCCCAACAGAATATGTTAGATTATAATATGATTATAGGACTGAAGTTTTAAATCGATGGTTTAACAAAAATATTACTAGAACTTCGCATTTTAGACTTATCTAAGCCATTAGGATTACCGATGGAACCAAGAACATTAGATCAGTAGACGATTCTGTTGAACCACTCATTCAACTAGGGTTTAATACCGTATTCGGTTGCCTTTTATATCATACTAGAGTCACCCGTGGGCACCATGTGCCCATATGGTATACAGAACATAGGTCAGTTCTGACTGATGGCGAATTTTCATGTAATTTAATAATAATTACACGGTTTTTCTTCATTTTGTCTCGTTTGACTATAATAGTAATACAAATTTCCACATCGCAAATAATAATAAAGAAAAAATCGAGTTCTTTCTTTGAACGCTATTTTGTTCTTAGATCACTATGCTGAGATTAACTAATCGATCGCTTATCATGCAATATGTAACATGCGATAAATTTAAACAACATTTTGTTTAACTTTGATTTTAACCTTGTATGGTGCATATGTGTTGTATCATTTAGACAGTTTCTATGATTGTATATAAAAAAACAGGTTTATAAATTTACTTACGATTGCTGTTTATTATTTGAATCGATTATTCAAATAATATGTATTACAAATCCTTTTTACACAACATTTTTAATGATTTGACATTTGATTCATTATTGTTTTTGAATTAAATAATCAGGCTAGATTCTGAATTTTGCAGTATTATACTGATGCAGTGTCACAACGGCAGTTTTAAAAGTGATGAAAATTAATTATATGCTAAAATACAATGGATTGTGCCATCAAAAATAAAAGAATAAAATTGCCAACCAAACATGTTTCTAAATATGTTTGAATTATCTCTTCAAGATTTTATTTCTCTAATAATCAGAATTATAAATTTACTTACTTGCAGTTATTATAATTTGACGAACTATAAAATCTTACCGCAACTCATATTTTCAAAAATCACTGCTTCTTGGCCATTTTGAAGTGAAAAATATTAACTATGAATTAAAATAAATGTACAGAAACACGTATTTGCTAAAAATATATGCTAATTAGGCAATAATATGCACTTATTTCATATTATATACTTAAAAATTGAAATTATAACATGCTACTCCCCTTAAACTTAAGATTAAACTTTGAATTGAAGATTTATCACACAAAAACCAATTTTGACATTTCATTCTGACGTTTGATTCGTTTTTGTCTATTTCAAAGCAGACTGAACTTCAGAATCGTAGTGATTGTTTTATTTCAGTATAAACTATTTGATTATTTTTACTTTCTTTTACGAAGTAATAAGTAAGTATAGGGATCACCAAAAAAATCGAACTCGAGATTTCAACGGATATACACGTTTTGAGCTTCCCTGAATCGAATGTGACTATTTTCGGAGTGACGTCTGTGTGTGTGTGTGTGTGTGTGTGTGTGTGTGTGTGTGCGTGTGTGTGTATGTGAACGCTCTAGAGCCGAAACTGTCCAACGTAAAATTATGAGACTTCAAACTTAAGACTTGTATATGGTCTAGTTGTGCACCTCCTATTTTTGAAAAGAATATTCTAACCGGCAGTGCATGTTTACTCTATGCATTTTTTGTTCTATCTCCAATATCACTAGAACGGCTGCACTTACGGCAAAAATAGTTATGTTCATAATGAAAGATATTAATATTTCGCACAACTTTTGTTTGAAAAGTTTCTTCAATAAATGTACCAGTTACGAGAAAACTGCTACCGAAAATTATGAGAATCTTGTTTACGTTGTCATTGATTCGAATGTAGCTTAATAAATCGGATCATCTGCGCCTGTCAATATTTCGACAAGAAAACAAAATGGTCTGAATTAGATAAATGACATTTCAGAATATTTCTGTAGAGAATTGTTTAGTTTTGATAGTTAGTTAGTTCAAAACCATTACAAATTGGTATTGGTATAATTTTCAACCCATTAATTTATATAAGGTAAGCTTGGTTTTCAAATTGTTTCTGTTGGATTATTATTTCCTAATATTATATTTTTATAATCAATAAATATTGATGAAAACTACGTAAAAGAAAGTCCCGCGTTGGCCACAACCCATTTTTTATAACATAATTAACAGTCGCCATGGTGCAGTGGCTAAGTGTCATGCCTTTCACCCTGGAGGTCGTGAGTTCGATCCCCGTCTATGCCAATCTGCATTTTTACAAAAAAGCGTTCCACACATACACACTCACTCACATACACACTCACATACAAACATTTCTGGGTTATTATATTAATGATTATAGGGCATCACTTCATCAAAATACATTAGCAATTCGAAAACTCTATTAAAATTATATATAGCGTTAGCCGAGAAGTATATAAGCACGGATAAATAAATTTCGAAAAGTTTTCATTATAATTATAGAGACGCACATATGGAAATTAAAATCAAGAAAGTGGAATACCGGCAAAGAGAACCTAGCAATCGAAGCGTCTCTAAGCGAAAGCCTATAATTAGAAAGGTCCCGCCAGGGAGGACTATTTATGGTCATTGAACAAATGAAGCATGTTATATAAATATTACAAGCAAAAATAATTTCATGAACTCACCTATAAAGTGGAATACCTGCGTCATCCTGGAACCAGAACACCATATACACCTTATCGTGCCCTGGAGGTGTTACTTCACATGGTAGCATTACACTCTTCCCTTCAACTGCCTGTACGTCTACAGGTGGAGCTGTAACAAGAAAAGTTGTGTTGGTATTTTATTTTGCCGTTTATAATAATGCTGAAATATTCAGTGCATTTTTACAATAGCTATGTTTACACCGATAAATATTTGGTTATTTAACCAAATTCGTACCTGACCAAGTACTTGGTCATCTCCTGTTTACATCGATAACCCCGCACATTTGATCAGGTCGCATTTAGTCAGAATTTGGTATAACTCAGTGTCATCTGTCATCAGTTTGAAAAACTTATATGAATTTAGCAAATTCAAAATGGATAAATTTTATATTTGCTCATTTAATTTCGTTTGGTTCGTGATTCTAAATCAAGTTAATATATAATACACCTTTTAACAATCTAACATAGATTTAACCATTAACCTCACTTTAACTGACGCATAACAGTCGTTGAATACTGCTTCTTATACCATTTATCGATTATTTTAAAAGTAATTAGTCATACCTGTAAACGTGATTTTCGTATTTGGTTAATTGACCAAATGGGTTTGGTAGTCGTGTTTAGCACCTGACCAGAATAGTTAGTGTTTACACCGAGGTAACCAAACTCTTATTTTCGATATAGTTATAATAAAGTATTTAGTCAGCTAACCAAGCTCTCGGTGTAAACGTAGGGTACGCTACGAAAATTGGTTTACAAAATAGAAATCTGCTATTCATCAATTTCCCAAAACACTGAGATTGGCATAAGAGTCTATACCGGATAAAATCGGTACTTAATCTGAAGTTTATGTTTTTATAATTTAAAGTAAAAACGCGGGTTCTAAGTTTTTCACTAGAATTTAGAACGAGGAAGTAATAACAAAATAAGTGAAACGCCACGACTTAACTGCAATCTACGTATAAACGTGTATGAGTATTGTAATTAAAGTTCTTAATTAAAACAGAACACAGTCGTAGAATATGCATATAATTATCAACAAAGACTGAAAAGCTTTATTTTAATGTTTCCCAACTACGAGCATCTTAAGAATCTAATCAAGAAATCGATTTATAAGATAATTTTGTAAGTATTGAAACTAATAGATTGTGACAATGCTGTATTAAATACCATCTATCTTCTTTCAACTATCCCTTTGTCATTGAGTTCTTACTGTCATATTTAACTGTATATGGAACTATTGTAATCATTAAAAATTTCGAACTCGATATTTTAACGGGAAACAAGCACTGGCGCTAGCGCCAGTGCTATCAGCTCGCCGTTCCGGCGAGCGCGGTCACATCAATAAATACAAAACTAAAAGCGATAGCAATTATTATAGTACAAAATGTATTGTTGTTATGATATTTCATCGGCATTTAATATGAAATGAATAAATTTCTAAGTTAACATATATAATTCTAAATCATCGACATTATACTCACATTACCCATTAAACCAATCTAACCAATTATGATCCCGACATTTATTTATTCTTGTACCATAACAGTTTTAATTTCCAAAAACCCCACATTTAAAATTGCACACATCCACATGGGTAACGTTAATATCGTTCGTTTCGTGATTTGCCAAGGATATTGATAATTATTTGATGAACATTTCCTAATTTTATTCATTAAAACACAGAAGCAAATGGTTTATACATTGGAAAATATAACCAAACAAATTACTGTCAAATAGACAACTTTTTCATTTCACTAACAGATGGCGATCAATGTCTGATATACTTCAAAATATATTTATATAATTTTTTTTAAGCCTATGGGCTCACAATTTGCAAAAACTTTAATCACATAAAATATCTTAGAATTTTATGTAAAAAATTCTAAACTTTTTAAAAGTTGACTAAGGGCAGTATTTAGGAAGGTTTCAAATTTTGGGGGCCTATAACGCCGGCCCTGTACTGAGGATTGGATTTAAAATGCGACGGGAACATCACGGGCATGGAAATTATATGTATACCAAATTTCATTGAAATCGGCCCGGTACCTTCAGACGAGTTGCGGTCACAAACTCAGGTCTTACGACGGACCGACCGAGCGAGCGAGCGAGATACATACATCCAAGTATATGAGTTATATATATTTTTGGATTCAGGGCGAAAATACAAGAACTTTTTGTTAATATTTTTTTTCGATCCGAGCATGTTACAGACACACGACCAATCACTATAGCTCTTTTGTACTTACTGTACGACGAGCTAAAAAGCAATTTGATCATCCCTGAATCGACGACTATTTTCAAATTACATCTTTGTGGGTCAATGTGTGCGTATCGGTATGTGTGTGTGTGTGTGTGCATCTGGATGTGGGTGGGTGTGTGGATAATTGTATATGCCCCGGAAGAGAACCTGCTATTTTTGAAACCATTATCTTAACCGGAAGTATTGCTTCATTTTTAATAGTTTTTCAATATCTTGAAAACGGATTCAGCAAAAAACCGCTTCTTATAAAACTAGAAAAAGAAATTATATAGCAGCTTGTGCTTAAAAAGTTTTTTCAAAAAAGTAGCATTAACTGAAAAATAGCCACGTTATATTCACGATTCCAAAGTTAAAATGAATATTTTGGTTATTTCGTGGCAAGCTTAGTATGCATTTAATAAAAAATAATGCAATAGTACACTTATACATATACATATACATATACATATACATATACATATACATATACATATACATATATATATATATATACATATACATATACATATACATATACATATACATATACATATACATATACATATACATATTCATATTCATATATATATACATATACATATACATATACATATACATATACATATACATATACATATACATATACATATACATATACATATACATATACATATACATATACATATACATATACATATTCATATACATATACATATACATATACATATACATATACATATACATATACATATACATATACATATACATATACATATACATATACATATACATATACATATACATATACA